>OX638405.1:3540162-4850324 GCA_951813805.1 Limnephilus auricula
AGATATGTACAACAGTTAAACTACCCTCTTTGGCCGTGTAAGCGATGTACATATCTTTCCATAAACAATTTTTTGTCAGTTTTTAATTAGTAAGGTTTTTTCATGCACAGTCGTTTAACAATTGTTAAATTTTATTAGAAAGTTTTTTAGTAAGGCTGTGTGTGTTCAGTGGTCTGGTGTTTAAAAAAATAATTCCCCGTTCCCTTTGTAATCTGCCTTTATCTTTGCCTATAAGAAGTGCGTACTTGCCGTACACCGTTAATATTGATAAACTGTACACTGAACAGTGTCCATAAAAGATGGCAGTCTCCCTCTTTACATTTTCACTGTAATATTATTACTCCAGACCGTAAAGATATTTCCAGAAATGATAATCCCAAATTAGCAACGTGCCTCGGGTTTTTAAGCGCCTTAAGGTGTAATCTTGATATTTTTACGTCTTCTCGCTTTTTCGTCAATTCCGAAACAATGTTCCGTGAAATGGAAACGCCTAATTGAGTAAGCACGTATCCTAGAATCACCAAGTCTCACGAATATTTTCTGGCTTTTTCATGGATAATTATTTTTAATAGGCTATTTTTTCGAGCCCTGCGCCGTAGCTTTTTTAACAATAAAACCGTGGATAGCTTATTTAATTGTCTCGGCGGTTCCCTTTATTATTACAGAAACACTCAACGGCCGAGTGACGTTCGAGCGATGTCTCTGTGAAGGCGTTTTAATTACTACTTAAGTTCATCGCAGAACATTATAATTCACATAATTAGGTAAAAGTAAATGTAGATAATTGTTTCACTATTCATGATAAAATAACGCTGACTTATTTAATGAAGAGAATAAAACGGTTACTTCTATTCTAACGATTACAAAAATTCTTAAAAAAATATGTATAGTATATTATATTTTCGGCTTGTTCCAGGTTGGTAGATTGGTAGACAGTTGCAGTACACGGATAAAAATGTTATTCTAAGATACGATCATTTTATTGGTAAAAACGGTTAAAAATGGGACTGAAGTTCTTACGAACAAATTAACAGGGTTTCAATGTTTATTAGCGGGAACATGTAAGAATAATTTGTTGGTATACGTAATTTCGTGCGTGTACCAACAAATTATTCTTACATTTTCCCGCCAATAAACATTGAAACCCTGTTAATTTGTTCGTAAGAACTTCAGTCCCGTTTTCAACCGTTTTTACGAATAAAATGATCGTATTTTAGAATAACATTTTTCTCCGTGTATTGCCCTGGTAAAAGACCACCATTAAAATCAAAACATTGCTTGAAATGGATATAGTCGAGTTTGGTCACCAGATCTGAATAGGCAGCTACTGCCCAACCTTCCTCTTTTGCATCACCGTCCCCACTAACTCCTTTCAACCTCACAATATACATACCCCAATTGGGGATACCATAGTTCCGATAATTAGGAACTGTGGTACAGTATTCGCATTAAAAGTGTTTAATATCGGGAAATTAAAAAAGAGGGAATCCCAAATATTAAACTACTTAGCTGAACTAGAAAATTTTGAAATCAACTTTTAATAATGGGGATTATTATAGTACTAGCTCTCTCTAACATTTATATTTACTATTCTCCCTTCTTCTTCTTTTTGAATGCTTACCAGGGAGCCTTAAAATAACAATAAAAATATGAATTAAAAATTAAAACTGCCCACATTCTTTTTACAGCATTCATTAACAAGTGATTATAAAATAAGAAACGTTTTAAAATAGTAGAAACATAAAAGTCAATGCATGAAACAGAATATTGTGGAATTTGAAATGATGTAGGTATTATTCTTTGTTTTATGTGCCGCAATACACTAAGCAAGCATTCTTTTGAAAAATGGCTTTTTCAATCCCACGAGATTTCAAATAACATTAAAAATAATTTCATTTTAACATGCGAAAGGTAATAATTTCTGGACTAATTGACTTGAAAAATTGTTTCTTTAACAAATCGGGTAGGTCTACTGCAAAAAACTGTTTAAAAATATGCAAGGCTTTAAAATGCACTTATTTGTATCCTTACAATTAATTTTCATAAAATTATGAACTTCAACCAGGAAGAGGAAAGTAGTAAATACAAATTGGCACAAAGTATTAAAATAATGTATTAACATTAAGTTTCTTTTTTGTTTGCATTAGCACCATATATGAGGCCGTGAGGAAAAAATCATTCTGGGCCTATGTCATCTTTGTGGATGCTGTGTGGAGGGCCTTTTTATGGAAAGGAGAGAAAGGAAGTTCTGGGAATTAGGGGTTAAAGGGTCCAGGAGTGACGGATATGTATGAATCTATCCGAAAGTCTGAAGAATGAATGTATTTAAAAGTAAATGATATGTTTATTGTATAAATATTTAAAGTTACAAAATGAAATATTATCTTATATAAATTAGTTTATATTCATGTTGTATAAACCAACTCAATAAATATATATTTTTTAAATTCATCCCACGGCGGTAATGTAGCGAACGACTTGGGGTGACCTAAGACAGGGATCTCGGTTATCGAATAAATGGTTCCCGGGGTGGCGGTACTTATACCTGCCTCTCAAATCGAGGTAATACGTGACATTTGATATATTTTCGGTTTTTTATTAAATATTTTAGTAAATAATTTACCCACATAATAAGTGCCAGTAAAACAAAAAATGGTAATAATCAGTAACTGTATGATAATGGAATAGTAATAGTGTTTTGTGAACACCTCACTACGAGAACTTTTGCTGAGGTGTTCGCATTTCGTAGACAAATCGTTAAATTAATTAAATGCTGTTTCATGGTATTTTCAATAACGGAATGAATTGGTTTCATTTCATTGGGGGTTTATTGGGTAATTAATTGTTTCTGTAGCATTAATAAATTGTAGGTAACATCATAATTATATCCAACATAATCCTAAAACAGTAAAATCAATATAAACGTAATCTTTCAAACGCTTTCTTTGACACGTCAATGTAAAATGAAGCCAACTCACGAAGCTTGTAGCAAAACTAACACCTTGTGAATCGACTTCACGGTAAATTTATAATAAAATAAGTGAGAAAGGTGTGGAAAATGTCAGGTTGGCGAAGGGACTCAATACACATCATTCACTTTGATGGATAACCTCCCGAACTGCATCGAAATTCTCCGCTGACTGGAACTTTCAGACGAAAACGTAATACAGAAAGGCATGTTTTAAAATCGCTCCATCATACACGTGTGACTCTTTGGTTTCAGTATTAAAAACTTGACTGAAAGGTTCGAAATTAATGTTAGGCATCTACATAATCCAATTTTTTCGATTTTTAAACAGAATTAGAACAGTATTTGAATATGAAAATAATTTATGTTGAAAAAATCATTTAAAACTGATGAGACATAATAAAATCAGTTTTTAATGGTCATTTAATTCTAGTCGGCAAAGAGTGCTTGCTGACTGGGACGTTTTATTCGAGAGAAGTAAGTACATACGTTAAGCTTTTACTGAAATGTGAGAGACGTTCGCAAGTATCGATAAAAATTCTACCAGGAGAGCATTATAAATGAGGAGGTGTTATATGCGCCTGGACCGAGCTGAGTGGTAAGAGAAACAAAAGGAAACGCTGGAAACTGCTGACGCGTGTGATTTAGGAAGCCAGGGCGCCGTCTGCAAGCCAGGCGATATATCGTACCGTAATACACACGTAGAACCAACCTAACAGTTCCTTAGTCGGTACCTTTAGAGCTGATCTATCGTTTACGATAACTATCAAGATGAATTAGTCATTCAACAGTTGAGCTATTAAATCGAAATGGAGATAGTAATTCCTTCATATTGATTCCGACTCAAGATTGCGTCAAAGCGAATGTGGAAAAAGAGAGGCAATTTATAAGAATCCATTTTCTAAAAACCCATTTCCTTCTTGAGTTTATTTTCGAATCTCACTCAAGGGGGACGAAAGGAGAAACGTGTAAAAAATTGCGCAATAAAATCCATTCTCCCCATGACGGCTGTAGTATATAAGCGATTGGAGAAAAATGTCTTCCCCTAGTAGTCGGTAACTGCTGCACGGATGCAGTAAAGAAAGGGTAACTTTTATTGTGAAAAATAAATAATCTGCCAATGAATCAATCTCTGAGACTTTTACAAGGAAACGGGAGGAAACTAACTGCACTCCCGCTGATCCTTTAAGCTAGCAACCTCCGTTTATTTGATCTCTCGCAGAATGTGGGAAATGGTAGAATGAGACGAATATTAAATAGAAAAGTTATGACTTTCCATAAAGCATTATAATATAGAAAACGTGGACTGAATACATTTCCATGCGGTTGAGATAATAAAATATTAATTTATTGTTATTTTCGGAACGTTTCAGCTAGAAAAAAATGTGACAAGTCATTGTAAATTACACTTTCTACGAGTTTCTCTTCGCATTTTACTAAAATAAAGTAAATAATGCAATGGAAGCTCTATTCAACAGTTTATATTATAGTCTGCCTGGCTAAGATTTGAATGAGTAGTGTCTTAGACAAGAATGTAAATAATAGATTAAATCCTGCGCTTTATTCCATCCGCTAAATGGCTACCAGCTCATTCGAAAGCTCTGCAAATACCGCCATTCATCTGAGCCCGTTATTGTGCAATCTGAACTCAGCTGCACTCGCCAGCAGCCAGCAGCACTTGCGCGAACGTCAGGGTGAAACATTTTCCGTGTACTATTCCAGCCCATTTTTCTTAGGAGTTCTCGACTGCAGAAGGTGTTTGCCGCGAAAAGGCGCCGCCCACACACGAGGTTGTTTGCTGAATTTAAATCGAAAAGACTAGACTGTTTTTCTAGATTATTCCAAGTCATTTCCCGTCTATCCGATGATACACGACTACCCGTTATACGCCCATAATGGAGATTCCAGTGCGAGTGGGTAGGATCGAAAATGTCGAATCGCACGGATTTTGTTTTGTTTTATTTCACTAGCTATGCGTAAATAATGTTGAGGTCTTTTAATATCTACATAAACATTATCTCAATTACTTTTCCCATAAACCAGATTCGGTAGGGAGGATAAGTTCTTAGAATCCATATTTTAGCCATTGCGGGTGGGAGAAATATCACAATAAATATTTTTATAAAAATGTACTTCTCATTGTTAGTATTTTATTTGTACAGTGTTCGCAGTTCAAATGTACACAGATAATATGAGTAGCAAGATGTCACGACTGGCCTTATGGTGTACTGGGTACCGGGTACCGGCATGAGAAGCGGTAGTATCGGATGCCAGGAGGACACAGGGTGAAGAGTTAAAGCAAAGGTAAACAAAGCGGCACAGTACTAGTTAAACGAAGTATTAATTATCGAGGGCAGACACGGAACCCATTGTGCAGGAGAATGAAGAAATAACCGTGCAAGCGGCCTCTCTGATAAGGATGCTCTCCTGTGAGTATCTAATATCTTGCATTAAAAGCAATCAATTAAAATATAAAACAGATAAACTAAATAATTTCTTATTGCTTAGATTAAGAATTCTCAAAAATATACAATTGTATCAAAAGTGATATTTTAATACCATTAAATTCGTAATCATTTTCTCCTCGCCTTTTGTCTACAGAATTGCGAATATTTTTTTAGGGCCCATTAACCAGGGGCTGAGAATTAAAATTCCAAAAAGCTTGCAACTGTAAGGGGAGGTTCCGATGAGAAAGATTGATTATTCTCCGTCCAGCATTTTTAACGAATAACTCAATATCGATTTATTTAATTCAAAATTTGCTTTATATATACATACTTTCAAGTCAGCAATAAAAAGCTCAAACGCGTGAAGATAAAAATATGTGCATTTTGTAATTATTTTTGATCATAAGTATATATAATTTTTCAATAATGTCTAAGCTAAAGAAGTGTGTAAAAAAAGCTGAAATTTATTTTTTGTAAGACCGTAAATAAATAGACTTAATTTTTTTTTTGTCACAAAACACGTATTCGGATTTTTTTAATGATTTTATTATGACTAAGACAAAAAATTCTGAAAAGTGGCTTTACTAGTTAATGTATTGATTTATTTTACTATACGATTACATGATTTGAAATGTGCGTTGTATAATAAATACAATCTTTCGTTTGAAAATTTAACAAATCTGCCAACGACCAACAGTAAAACGTTATTATATTAAAAATTAACTTATTTGTTCAAAATTTAAAAAGTAACTTTACCAGATAAAATAACAATCTTTCGAAACCAATGCATATTTTTTGTAAAAAAGAGTCTAAAATTTGTTTTAAAAATGACAAAGTTCCGGTAATATCTGGTTATACCCTCTTAATTTTAGTTTTTTTAACAATATGTAACACCGCTTCCAATGACAATACAGCGTTTTCGTGTCTATATAAATAAAAAAAGAATTCTATTGAAAGACTACAACGTAAAATGACGAATAAACAGAAATGTCAGAAAGATATCGGAAACCTTGTGGCTAATAAATAATAATATTGAATAAATGAACAGAAGAAACGGCTCTGCTATGAATTGAGTTGAGAAAATTTTCTCATCGCTTGCATCGCCTTATTAAATTAAACAGAAGCCCGCGAGAGTAGATACGCGGCGGATGCTGAAAACAAGTTTGAGATGAAATAATAGGGACTTATTGAATTGAGACATAAATATTCCTGTCGCAGGGGCAGAGGATTTACTGGACGCCATTGCGTGGATTGTGAATTGTTGGCTGAGCTTCGAACAATTAAACCTCTCCATCGCAACAGCTGCGGCAGAAACCCAGACCTACTGCTAACTGCAAGTTGTCTAAACGGGTGAGTTACATCTTGGTTGAGGAAGACCGCCGAGACATTATGCAAACCTGGTAGATTGATAAAAAATTTCAAGAGGTAGATTTATTAATTAAAAATTAAATTGTAAAAAACCGCAAAAATTTTAAGAAACTGATAAGAGAATTAAAAAAATCGATTTCAAACTTCACTAATGAAATTTCTGAAAGTTTGCAAAGAATTTGCAATGGATCAGGAATTTATATTGATGTTAAATAGGAGAGCTTGGCGTGCCTGTTTCATTTCAAAACTGACTCCCCCCAATTCTGTCCATTAATGATGTTCGCCCTTATTGAATTCATCAGAAAACACAGAGCTCTCTGAGAAAATTATTATATTTAATAGTAGTAAAAAGGGGAGCAAACTCGGTTCTGTATTACACAGACGTTGCAATTTTTAAAAAAGGGTCATAATTTGTCTGTTAAAATATAACGGTGAAACAATTGCAAATTTTTTAAATTATTATTACAGGACAATTTTTATAGCGCCGTTATATTTTATTAGTAAAGGGAATAATTATTTTTTACATTTAAATATTTTTTTTAGTTCGCTAAATCAATAACTTCGTTTGATCATTTTTCCAGACTGACAACCGAATTGCAACATTATTGATTTCAGTGAAGCAAAAATAATCCACAAAACTTTCAACACGTTCCTTTGCTACTACGAAGAAATCTAAAAAAACTATGAAGCATACAAAAACATATAAATGTTGCAACTACAAAGCACCCACAAAAAACTTTGGTGTCTTGATCCTCTCTTATTATTCTTGATACAAAGAGGAAAAGCGAAATTAAATTAAGATAGCTACCTTTAGAAGTTTAATCAAGTTTTAATGGAGAAAGATACATGGATTTAACAAAGTTTAGTATAAAGCAAGTCGAGTTACAGCTTAAGACAAAGCATCACACTTCCAGCACGAGTTAACTCTTTCAAAAGAGGAAGCGAGTATTTATGGTTTCTAGGAGCTCTCAATTAGGAGAGGCCAATAAAGAATATAATAATTTATTGGCTAATTATAAATGGCTTTATTATGGCACAGTTAGGGCAGAGGTCAGGACTAGATCAAGAAAGATCACGACCGGGGTGCCCTTTAGTGAGGAAGGTATTTGTTTAATATTGTATGAACGGATTGTAATGGTTTTTAATTGAGTTAAAGTTTTATTTATAATTTATAGTTTTAAACAGTATCTAGTGCTTCGTAGGGCCCAAACACGTTAATAAAATTGATAATTTGTTCTAGAAAGAATTTCACAGTTAATAATGTTTGATAAATTTCAGTCAAGTCAGGAGAAGCTGAGGTTCCTTCAGCAACAAGGCACAATTTTGTCGGTTTATCTTTTTTAATTAAACTTGTATTTCTGTTTAAAATTCTAGTATTCTGCAGAGTGTAGAGTAGTTATGCCACATGCTAAATTTGCAATATTTAAGGCCTACGCTAAGAAAAGCAATCCGGAGAGCAGAGCTCGGTAGGGTTATTAAATATGCAATGTAACCTCTGTTATCCTTTATGAAAAGCCACGACCATTGTCTAGGAAACAGTATTTCTAAGTGGCCTGAAGCCTTCTGAAGTCCTGCCACAATGAAATGCTGAACTAAGTCTCAGAACCTCAGACAAGGGCCACTGGACGGGTTAATGTTGAGGCGCTTTAAGAAAGCTCTTTGCACAAGACTGGGAGCATTACCTAACCTATCAGGGGAAGTAAATATACAACTACATTCAGGTCCACATACATAATGGATATGCTTATCTCTTGAGCTAAAGCTTATCAACTGGCGATGAGCTTTAATTATCGTAAATATTATGAATAACTCTAACTTTTAGTGTTTCTTAAAAAAATGCAAAGGGCTAAATTACTACGGCCCAACATCTTGGCGTGTGAAAGGAATTTAAATATTTTTACTTCCTTTACCTATGTACTCCTGGTATCAGCGTGCTTTACAAACCCGAAGGAATTTTTCTATTTTTGATATTTTCTTTGAAAATCTTTGGCAAAATATTTACTTTTCTGATTAATACAATACAAATACATCTATTATGTAAATAAATACTGTAAAAAAATTATTTGTAATTTATGTATCTTTTGGTGAATAATAAATAAACTAGAAGCCGAGTGGTCCAAAAACCGACGAAGACAATATTAGCGAAACTCAATTGAAAATCTGAAACAGAAAAATAGTAAAAAGATACGGTTTCATCTGGGACTTGAACCCAGGATCTTCGCCTTGCCGGGGCACAGATAAGCTGGTAGAACTGCGCCTCGGCAAGGCGAAGGTCCCAGATCTTTTTTCGATTTTTCTGTTTCAGTTCTGTTCTGTTCACGCGGTAACTTGATGAATACTCAATAAATTTTCGATGGTGCCAACCTCGCGGGGCTAAATTACTACGGCCCAACATCTTGGCGTGTGAAAGGAATTTAAATATTTTTACTTCCTTTACCTATGTACTCCTGTTATCAGCGTGCTTTACAAACCCGAAGGAATTTTTCCATTTTCGATGTTTTCTTTGAAAATCTTTGGCAAAATATTTACTTTTCTGATTAATACAATACAAATACATCTATTATGTAAATAAATACTGTAAAAAAATTATTTGTAATTTATGTATCTTTTGGTGAATAATAAATAAACTAGAAGCCGAGTGGTCCAAAAACCGACGAAGACAATATTAGCGAAACTCAATTGAAAATCTGAAACAGAAAAATAGTAAAAAGATACGGTTTCATCTGGGACTTGAACCCAGGATCTTCGCCTTGCCGGGGCACAGATAAGCTGGTAGAACTGCGCCTCGGCAAGGCGAAGGTCCCAGATCTTTTTTCGATTTTTCTGTTTCAGTTTTTCGATTGAGTTTCGCTAATATTGTCTTCGTCGGTTTTTGGACCACTCGGCTTCTAGTTTATTTATTATTCACCAAAAGATACATAAATTACAAATAATTTTTTTACAGTATTTATTTACATAATAGATGTATTTGTATTGTATTAATCAGAAAAGTAAATATTTTGCCAAAGATTTTCAAAGAAAACATCGAAAATGGAAAAATTCCTTCGGGTTTGTAAAGCACGCTGATAACAGGAGTACATAGGTAAAGGAAGTAAAAATATTTAAATTCCTTTCACACGCCAAGATGTTGGGCCGTAGTAATTTAGCCCCGCGAGGTTGGCACCATCGAAAATTTATTGAGTATTCATCAAGTTACCGCGTGAACAGAAATTCCATCAGTAGTCCCACCGAAAGTTTATCAAATTAAATATCTTTTGGCACTTCGGGGGATGCAGGGAAGTAAGGAAGGGACAAAGGAGGGGATGAAGATGGGGTGGGAAGACAATGGACTGATCATACATCATGTTAATTCGGAAAATACTTTGGTAACTTTTATAATATGCTGTAATAAGCGTAATATGCAAGCGTTTATGTTGTGAGGCTGAAGGTAATGACATGGAAAGGAGTTGGGTACAGGAATGTTGGGAAGGTCACCAAACATTGCGAAAGTCATTTCTACCATCACCGGGTTGTAAAAAAATTCATCTTAAAAAACCAAAACTTTTCAAAAAATTAATTTTGAAATTAATTTTCACGTACTGTGCAAGTTCTATTATTGTATCATTATAGGCCAGTTTGCTTTATAAAACTGAAATAATGACAGAACTTTCACACAAGTGAAAATTAACTTAAAATTTTTTATGAATTTTTGTTGTTTGTTTTGGGGGTGTTATGCCGTGATTATTATTTGGTGAATTGTTAAAAAAATTGAAATTATTGAATAAAAAATACTGGTATATTTTATTTATGAATAATCGACTAGATCATTAAAATAAAAGTTTAAATATTTACTTATTTCTGTCCCTCGGGAGTCAAATGTCGGTTGTCCAATTTTTGTGTAAAGATGACTTATTTTAAGGGATGATAATTATCGAAGTTAGAACTCTCAAACGGTAAAATGTTCAAAAGTATTTAGAAGTCAAATATTATGTCTGCTATCTAAACATTTGAAGCATTCAATGTGTCGTGTGTAGGGAATGTAAATCTCGCAAGATTGGGGCCCAAGCGAGATCCCGCGAGTTTATAAAGAACAATACTGCGAGATCCCGCCAATTTCAAGATCTCGCGGGATTGTCAGTTTTGTGTGTTTTTTTGCAAATAATCACAATATTTGATTAATTATTGACCGGTCAGTAGTTGAGTGGGCATCGCGCTTGGGTCCCACCCAGGCGTTCCGTGTTCGATTCCCCGGCTGGTTAAGTCCTCCATCACAACACAAGCAACATTTTCCGCTTAGTGTGGTGGTAGTAGGAGATTTTCAAGTGTTGTTGGGTTATTCGTAACCTTGGAATGTTTGTCTTTATTTAAAAAAAAAAAAATAGGAAAAAAAAAAAAATTCAAAGTATTTTATAAGATAAACATTTATTTTGACGAATTTTTCAATAGACTTAGGCATAAAACATTGTTTGACGTATTTGCCTATAATTTTTTAATAAACTTCTAAGTAGTAAACTTTGACGTACGTATCTATCAAATAACAAATGAAAGCAACAACTAGTCTTCTCTTCTAATAACAAACAAAAATCTTTTAGTAATAAAACAGTTCTTTTATAACAAACAAACAATGAGAAGTCGAAAAAATGAAACTCTAAGTTGAGTTGATTATTAAACTGAGATATTATTATCAATATTAAATGAAAGATTTGTTCACTTCAAATCACAAGCCATTATTACGAATTATTTTAAAAATAGCTCCTTAAGATTAAGACGTTTTTATGCTCGGGTGCAGTCTCGTTAAACTCGCGAGATCTCACCCTTTTTTCGTCCGAGATCTCGCGAGAACGAGATTGCATTCCCTAGTCGTGTGGATAACAATCTTTATCTACATACTTTAAATAATTAAAAAAACATATCAAATAAAATAAATGCATAAATTTATCATGAAGTGAAATCCCATTGAGATTAATATTTAACAATTTTTTCTCTTTTCTTCTTTTCCTTTGACTAAAGATGTATTAATTAAAATTTCTTATTAAAAGTAGTATGTCTCTTGAAGCAGCTTTATTCAGGCGCGTTTTCACATATCTCTTTATTGACACTCAATTTCCTTGTTATAAATCAAACCGTTAATTGCTCGCTAGCGCTATCACGACATTGAAATTTTCCAATTTGCTACGTGAATAGCGGTGCGGAACCTCTTAAATTGATATTTGCCCCTGGTACCCTGTGGCTGGTGGCTGGTGGCTTGTAGAACGGTATTCATTCTGCAAAGCCTGCCGCCACACCTCTGCGGGGGTATTAATTAAATTAACTTTCCTTCCCTCGGAATTGAATGAACATTCCTTGTGAAATTTTCATCCATCTCTTCGCGTTTCACGCCACCCTTCGTGGGGTAGAACTGGGAGATCTCGGGAACATTTATGGAGATGTTTTGAATAATACACCGTGTTCGATGCTCTAAAATTACAAGTATAAAAGTCTATTTTAAGATAACGAAGGTGTTAAATTATATAAGAATATTTTTAATAAGTGAAAACTTTTTTTCATATATTTTTTTCATGTATACAAAGCAAAAACTTGTGAAATTCCCTCTACTATTTTTGTAAGGAATTCGTGGTTCATTGCACTTATTTCTGCTAGTAGCGTAATTTCCGTCATCATTGGCTACATAGTTTTATAACATCCACATTGCCAGGAAACGTAAAACGAATGAAGCTATATTTTTTTTGTAATTTGAAAAAGTTAATGTTGAAATCCAATATGTTATGTCGTCGTTGCATATTTAATATGAACAATGTGATGATTTTTACGAAAATGAGTTAAATATACAGATATTTTTTTCTTCTCCATCTTCTACAATATGAGCCATGTAAAAATATCAAATATTTAAGGCGATAGAAAATAAATCACGTGAGGACAATCAAATTAGTATATAATAAAAGTTTAAAAAAAATGTGTATCCTCTGCATACCACTACACAATTCAATTACCTTGGTATGTACATAATATTAACATATTTTGTGATCAAATTTTAATTAATTTAAATGAAATATGTTGACATTATTATGGTATTTAAATTGCGAATATTGTGTATAGAATATGAACCATATGAATAAAAACTGTGCATAGAAATATAAACGCGTTAAAGTTCAATTTTCTGGCATAAAATAATTAATGTTTGCCATAAATATATTCTTATAGTTAACGAAATATATTTTTCTACTTTATGCATAAAAAGAATTGTTATTTTCAGTTTCGCTATTTTTTTAAACAGTTTTTATCAATTATCTCAGAATATACTCAGTACCAATATTGTATATGCAACGACAATGTGTCCTTAAGTTATGTGTCTTGGTGTAAATCAAATACATAGTTCAAACGTGCTATGATTTTAATAAGATAATATTGTTTAATAGAAAATTTTTGAAGAGTATTTTTCTGTTTCGCTCCGTAATGATAGTGAAAAAGTAGAGCAAAATTGAGTGAAACGTAACGAAATTGCAAGTTGATCTAGCGAAAGAAAGTCCGGGATAAAGAAAAAAATAATAAAAATTTTAACGAAATTCGTGAAAGTTAAGTAAACACGCTCTTTTAATCTTCGGATTAAAACTTCGCTCAAACGGAACCGGTGGGAAGGGAAAAGATTTCCTGTTTATGATAAATAGTCGAGAAATATATTTGAAAAGAATTTGTCAATTTACTGTGGTGAATAAGTCCTGCTTTGCTGCTTGAAAAAAATATTTTAAAAAAGGTTTAATAAAAATCAAGATTTTTCTAATCTAAACTATCATTGAGCTCTTTGAAAATAATACGGAATATTATTCAAATTTATAAAATGTTATTCGGTGCAATGCTCTTTGTATAAAGGTTTCACCACAGATAGGTTATTAGTTATTATTCATGACATGTGAAGATTAAGAGATATCGAATTCTTTCAAATTCTGTTTACACCCAGAGTAAGGTTGTGTCGCTTTAAGAATGCCAAAAATGTATAGATATTTTAAGTGTGCCTCGTATGGCCACGAATTTAAATAAAAGGCATACAAATTTCTTAACAAACGGAGTCTAGAAGCCACGCTTTCAAGCGCAATATTTTTTAATAATTTTATAGGAAAAAAGTAGTCAAGTTAATAAACTTATTATCATAAACTTAAAAGTATAATATATATTTATTACACTCATGAGTCTAACTTTATAACAAAATCCAGAATAAAATTTGCTGAGATAGAAAAAATAAATAAATTTAAAAATGAATTATGCAATGTACCTAATAATAATAAAAATAAATATCTACCATAAATATTAATGCTTTTATTTATTTGTGACTGTATTTGCTAATATTTGAAGAAAGATTATGTTTGCGTAACGATGTAAAAGTTTATATATTTATAAAACTCACACACGAAATTGTGAAAAAGTAGGAAAAAATCCTGCAACATCAATTACCTCTACACGTATGTACTATATTTTAAATTTTTAATGTTTTTATTTTAACCACCACTGTTTTTATACCCACGCACAGGCTTCGCCTTTGTGGGATTTTTTTTGTTACTCTTTTCATTTATGTTATGATGTACGTATCTACCTGTAAATGTATGTATCAAAAAAATTTGTCAATAAAAAAAAAATAATAATAATAAATAAATTTAAAGTTTGAAGAAAAAAAATTTCAGTAGTTTATCATTATATTTTTTATAAATAAAATATCAATTTGTTTTTAATTCTACTCAACGGAAACGATAGGAAAAGCTTCAATCTATCCAAGGCATATTTTTTTGTAGTTGTAACGTAAACCGATTCGTAGTAAAGATTAATCGAAAACGGTGATTTGGAATAAAGCTTCGAATAAAATGTCTCTTAAGACTTCTGTCGCACGTTTATTAAATAAAATATTTCCCATAAATTACCAATCTATAATATAATTTTTGGCACATCAAGGTTTCCGTAAAATTCAATGTTTTAATCATATATTATTCGCCATTAACTCGGTGTAATGTTACCATTAAGTTTTAAAGCGCGATGGTGTGAAATGCCTTACTTAAAATTAATGAAGAAATATATTAACAAGAACGTTCGGGGAAAATGTTCTTACAATATTAGAGAGTCGGTTAATAGGGAAGGGACTGTAATCTTGGCTTATATATTATAACATTTCGAATATGAAAAAAAAATATAATAAGCCTTTTACCGAGAAATTATTTAATTGAAATATTACAAAACATTTAATAATCATAAATTGTTTATTGCAGTAAGTTATAACTTTAAAAAAAAATATAAGAATAATGGCACAGTTTTCACAGTCCTTCTCACTAGGGTTTCCTGTTCTGAAGCAGTCTGTATTGGTTATTTATATTTTTGTATTGATTATATCTTTGCATTGTCTTCATAATCTTCAGTTGATTATCATCCATGTTTTGAATTTAATGTTAAATCTACTATGTTCTATAATTTTTTGCTTGATTTAATAAGGCATTATAATAATTATCTATTTAATTTGTAGAGCGCCGTTTTTCTGAAACATAACCTCAAGGGAGCTGTACAATTTATTATGAATTCTTAGGCTCTATCTAAATTTATTATTTACAAATTTAATTTAATCTTTGCCCCGGTTTAATATCATAAATTGAGCAGCGGTATATTCAGATATTTTTTTCTCTCTGCCATTTGTATAATGGTCGTATACAAATTAGACTTTACTGTGATATTGGGATGGCGGAATAATAGTCAACAGACTTTAGATAGTAGTTAATAGTAACACAATATCTCGCATGAAACGTGATACCAAAGAGACATTGGGCATTTGGACAACCTTGCACGCTCTTATATACATGCATTGTTGAATCTCTTTCATATTGTCTCTTTGATACCTACAACACGTCAGTCGCACGTTTATTACAACAAAGCAAGAAAATGAGTCTAGTTTTTTAACTGTTAATTCATGGTGGAATTCCATTGTATTAGATATGAAAGTAAACAATTTTTTTCCTTTTTTTTTTTTTTTTTTCCCCTTTTCAACTGAATCTACCAGTCTGAAAATGTCCGTAGTAGGACGAAACCGGTCCTGGTGTAAATAAACAAGTGGAACAAAGTGAAAAAAATTGTTTAATTTCATATCTAATAAAGCAAGAAAAGATAATGCTTTGCGGTTATTTAATAAACTCTTCTAAGATATCAAGAAATACATTATTTTAATAGCAAATAAATAAAGAGAAATTTTAAATGACAATAGGGTAGAAAACACGTGTTTGTTTGGACTATAGGACAATGTTCCAGGTATTCTAGGAAGTAAATAAGACTGCAACTACTCGAGCAGCAATTTTTCTACTCAGAGTACAGAGGCAGGATTGATACTTGTTTTCTCAAGCCGTTTACCGGACAACTTATGGGTCCCATTACCGGATCCGTTGTGAATCCGGGAAATGGAAACTACTCCGAGATTAAATCAATGCAGTGAGATGCGGAATTACCTCTTACAATTTATTAGAATACTTCAATTGCCGCAGAAATTCCTAGACTAGACCTCGTTAGCACCATTTTAATGAATAGTTAAATCACTAGACATCTAGGTAATAATGTAGCCAATTTGCATGATGAAAAAAAGTGTTGTAAAAAGGAAGGATTTATATTTTTGGTATTAAAGGAGACATAAAAGCGATCAATCAATGCCACACCTTCCAACTGCTGAAATTCATCGGTGTCAAAATGTGTATGTTGTACAGATTGCAAAAGGCGTCAAAAACCCTTCACTTCTTTGTACGCTTAATAATGTTAAGGAAAGGTATCAGGAGACCAGCGGATTACGAGGGTGCGAACGTACCGGTATCTCCGCAAGTACAATAACAATCCGGTTCATCAAACAGCTGAATCAATTCTGACATCCCTCGTCTCGCGCGGTGGCTTATATAATGTATACCCATTCGAGGGATCTGCGTTCCTGTTACTCGACATAATCAAATTTCATGAGAAATGGATTCATTTCCGCCTAAAAGATACGCTGAAAAGGATAGTGGAATTTGAAGTCGTGTTGATGAAAAAAAATCAAATATTAAAACGATGTCTAAATTCAATAGATAATTATGGTGGTTAGTTCACCGAACACTCTTTTACCAAGTATTATAATGGTGTAATGAATATTTGTACTTCGTGTAATTAGCGTTTTAACCTACACATTATTGCGTTAATTTCTAATAAATGGCTGCAGTATATGAAAGCCCCGCATTAAAGCATTTTATGAGCACTTCGTCATTTTGATAAAAAGGGCTATAAAACAGCATTTATCTTAACGGACCGTCCATTAGACCCGAGCGAACGTGTACGAATACAAAATGTAGTTCATTTCCATAAAGATAAAGCAGACGACACCATAACGGGCACTATTGGGGGATGAAATGTGCCCGGGCGGTAGGGGGATAGGGAGGTGGCACCGTACAATACAAACACTTGTCGGCAACAATAAGCCCAAGAAGAGAACTGATTGTGTTCAGGAGGGCTAACCACCTACCCAACCCCAGTCCCCAGATCCCAGTGCCGGCACCTACCCTGGGGATCAAATTATCAGCGCTTCAACAGTACAACCCCAGTCGTAATGGAACAAGTAATGCTGTCATTCCAAACATTCCAATGTCGGATGTTGGGCAACTGAAATATTATCATGTAGTCAAGTATGTGTCAAGTAAGCACCGGAGTTAATATTTGATAACATGTACGTTTAATATGGGAATGGAAATTATGTTGCATGGTGATCGGATTTATTTAAATAATCGAAATGACATTGAGCAGTGAACGCTGCAGATTCTTGGCAGCTTTAGCAAGCTTTAGAAGTGAATTGATTATGAACCAATAAATTGGAAAGAAAATCCGACGCTGTAAAAAGAATTTGAACTTCATTTTTTCTTCGCTTTTTCTCGATGGTAAAATGCCTTATCTCTCTCCGAAAGTCCCGACTAAGCTCTAGTGGGGTTGAAAAAATTTACATTCCAACTTGTATTCAGCATCTCTATTGGGGCGTGGATTTTCGGAACGACACACCATTTTATTGCGAGGAAGAGATTTTATAAAGGATCAGACAAAACGTATCAGCCATCGAAGCCTTGATGGATTTGATAATGGTTCGAAAAGACAGCTTAGCTCCTTTATTTATGGTAGTATCACTGACGTAGCTAAAACGGAAAATGGGATACAACTTGTTATATACCTTATACGAGCTGCGAAAGAGGTTTAAATGGGATACAAATATGTCAGGGAAAGCTTAGTTCTGTTGACCGCAAATGAGAATCTAATACCTAGAATATTGCGGATTATAATATTGAATTTAGAGAGGGCCCTTTAATGCGAAAGATCCATCAATTCTCCGTGTAATCTTAGAGGATTTCATACTTGAAGATAAAAATATAAGATACAAAAGGTTGTATTTTATGTATGTAATGTGTTTAAAAGTACATACTTGTTTTAAGGTTTATAAAGAGGTATTTTTAAACCTTTGAAAATTTATTTATGGGCGACGTGAAAGTTTTCTTGCACAATTTCTCGGAAAGCGAAAAACCGGAGATAAAATGAAAGTCAATGGGATTCTTCCGAAAAGTTCCAAGACGACCGTCACTAGGCATAATTAGTTTTAGTATGAAATATTTATGAAGCGGCTAAGAGCGGCCGCCTTTCAGATTCGGCTACCTCTTAGAAATGAATTGTAAATATGCCCTCAGAATCTTTGGAATAAAGACGGTTAGAATTTTCACACAAAGGTTGTAAAATTAAATATTCGAGACAAGGGTTGCAGAAAGTAGAAGGGAATGGAGATGTGTCAATACAAGTAACCTGCTTCAGCAGCAAGAGAACAGTGTCAGACGATTACCCTTTACATTTTTTGTTGCGTCAGAATTCTCTCTCACCTCGGAATATTTACTTTAAGAAGAGAATTTTCATAAAGCGCGAAGTGGTGTAAAAATTGGTTTTGTAAAATAAATATAAGAAAAATATGGTGCCGCGAATAAACGAGTCGGAAATAAAAATAATAAATTTTTCGATTAATAATGAACGCTGTACCTTTTATACATAAAATCCATTGTTTTATGAACACATTGTAAAACCAGAATATTTATTCAACAGTTCTGGTGAATGACATTATTGAACGTTTTACACTACACTTTTTTTCGTACAGATTTAAAATGGCTGGACTTGTTGTATTTCTGGTACCGATTTTCGTCCTTTTTTGGCGTGCAATTTTCACAACTGTCATTGTTTTGTTTAACTATTATTTTATTACTACCAAGAAAATGTTGCGTTTATTTCTGGATATAATTTAAATATTGTTAAAATTATTATAGGCATATCTGGACTGTGTTTATTACTGATTATGAACATGTGTTTCCTTTCGGAAATGCGAATTAAAATTTCCAGTAGATTTTATATAATTCTTTGACATTTTTTAAGAGATACTTCCGTATATACGGTTACGTTGAAAGTGTTGCCATTTCGCCACGATTAAAAACGGTACTAAATTATTATTTCTTCTAATATCTATATATTATATAGAAATAAGTATTGTGTACAACTAGCAAGGCGTGGAACCAGAGAGGGGAGGATTTCTGAGACGTAGGTATGTGTCTAAAACTGTGCACGACCGTTAGATAATTGAGAAGTTCCTTGAGTCGTATCATGTCAAGAATCAGAGTAACAGAAGAGAGTGTATGAGACCGATGCACGAATGTGAAAGAATTAAGGAGAGTGTGCCAAAACAGAAAAAAAAATTATATACGTAAAGTTTTTAATATATGTCTTTTTTAAGATTATTTTTTTAATAAATATAATATGTTATTTATCCGCTTCGGAACAGACTGTCTAGTGAGGCGGTAGGAGAAAATAAAACTATGTAAATAAATTAAATAAACGCCAGGGTTGCCGGCAGTGAAACTGAACTGAGAGTTGTGTGGCGCTCTATCTTCTCTGCCTAAACCAACGGAGAAACGGCGTGGTGGTTAAATTACGATTTATTTGACATCTTTGTATTTATATTTTATAAAATGACCCCATTATAAGTTAAAAAGTTTTAGGATTTATGTGCAAGAGTACCAGGGAAACATGAAGCGAGAGCGGTGTGTCAACAGGGGTGACCCGCTTCCGCCATCCAATGCGGAACTCGACACTAAGTGATGAAACTAGATTTGTTTACCTCCGCGAAAGAAAAATACTGCCTACTTACCCTCCGTAGAGTCAACACGAGGCGCGGCAAACAGGACAAAGTCAGTAATGCGAAAGTTTCTATTTCGAGATTCAAAGTCAGAGATTCAAAGATTTTTGCTCCACTTGATAACCTTATTTTACGTTGACGGCAGTGGTTTTACCTGAATTTTATATTTCGCGTTGTAAATGTGTTTTATATTGACGGTTTTATTTTTATGTGACTTCGGAACAAGAGCCCAACTGTACAAAATCAGTGAGACTATCGCATTCCAAATTGGGGTACGTTGTGAGGCTGTAGGGAGTGGGAATGAAAGAAGAAGAGTGAGGTCGGAAAGTACCTGGCTATTCAGATCTGGTCACTAAACACAGTAATTGGTAGTCTTTCTCCAGGGCGATACTTATGACTATCTACCACTCTAAATGATTTTCATAAACTAGGAAAAATATGTTCCAATTAGATGGAGAAAGTAATATTAATTAATATTTAATATAAAACCAGAAAAATTACTAATTATTCCGGTGGATAAAACGCTCGGCTAGCAGTCAGGCGGAATGAGTTCACTAGGTAGGTACTAACATACTTCCTTTTCAGAACAAATCATTCTTAGTGAAAATGTCTGTGCGCAGAGTAATTAATGTATTTAATTATGTTATTTTTTAAATTTAAATCGGTATTATAATAGATAAAGCAAATAAACGAAAATATTTTATTAGAAATCATACCAGGAAGTAAAATACTAGCGCTGTTCACTGCAAAACTTTCCAAGGAGATATAAAGACATTCTAAGAACAACTTCAATTCGCGAACTTTGCATAAGAACCTCGATTAATTTTGAGAGATAGAATGTGATTTAAAATAAACAGTTAAACTGGGAGATTCACATAATGATGACGGTAACTACTAACCCTAGTACTTCGTGGGATTTAATATAGAGAGAGAGGCACGATAGACAATAAAGGAACTTAACTTTACATTTTGATTACGTATTACGGCAATCATCATCATCTAGCAGGTGAAATCTGTAATGCAAAAACTTCGATAGTTCTATTTGATTATAAGAGATGGCAGCACTTCCGTTTGTATCTAGTACTTGAAGCGAGTCTGTATGATTGACGTTAGCGTATTAATAAGCATAAATTATTATGCGTAATCCTACAATAAAATATGCTAAAAAGATATCAATTCAAGCTCATTGAGATACTATTATTCAATTTCCATTCACCGAATTACGACTGAAAAAAAAGCTTTGTATTTTTCTACATATTCAAATAATTTCCCATAATTCAAAATTTCGCAAGTCACAACAGCTTTCAGCTTTTGGATAAAGTATTCAGAAGCGATAAATCAACTTATCAAAAATGTAGCTTACCAAAAATATCAATTTTTATCGCATTATTACATTATTAAACAACGTCAAAAATGTACGCCCGCCTTCCGCGAAACGTTAAAAGATTTTAGGGAACTATTCCAACACTTTTTTTATTAAAAGAATTTCCGTTAACAGTTTCCCTCCCGTTTCCGAGGAAATTCAGTACATTTCGCATTAATGCATATTTAGAAATACATTACAATAATAGAGTTTCGAGTGGAGAAGGACTAGGGGAGGGTTTCGAGGCCGGAAGACGCGGTAGTAACGAGGCGATGTAATTTGGTATATTAAAATTCAAAGCGGCGTACCTCAAACTGACTTTATTTTCCCCTTCTTAAGAAAATCATTCAAAGTAAAAGAAAACAGAGTGCTGCAATGGATTCGAAGATTCCGAAAGTAACTCAATAAAAAAGAACCCTAAATTATTAGCATTAAAAAAAACTTTTTTTTGATAATAAAACGAGGAGTGGGGGGGGGGGCAGTGGCGGTCCGTGAGTTTTTAGTGAGCTAGAGTGCTTATATTGAAATTCAAGACATTACTGATGTAATTGTAGCTAAATATAATTTTTTTGTTCAAAATTTCAATTTTTGACATCATGGGATTGCCTACATTACATTGATATTTTATTATTTTTTAGTGCGAAATTAAGTCTGAATATGGTACCATTTTTATGTGAGTATCGCTGGAGAATTGATACCAAAGGTCAGAAGCCAGTGGGATTATAGCTCCCCAAACTTGGGTATTTGTTGATGCTAAAGGGAGTTCACAGGGGAAGGAGGTAGAAGGAGGAAGTTTCAAAGTACCTGATTGATTAAATCTAGACACCAAACACGGCTAAAGCCAGTTTAAGCAAAGATTCCACTTTTAATGGTGATATTTCAGCGGGACGTTAAGGGAAGCATTTACCTCAGTTTGACAAAGGTTTTGAACACCGAAACAGCTGTAACAATAATAAAAACTAAAAATTTTACAGAACTTAATAATTTTCTACTTATCTTAATTTTCTAATTATCAATAACAATAAATTAACTAAAAAAAATGGAGCACAATTTGAGGAATGTTGACAAATTGTGAATATGGGAAAGATGGAGGTAAGAAAAATAATTATTGTTTCATTAATGTTTTTAAAATAAATTATCACAGCTCCTACTGTCACATTGTTTATTTGACCAAAAAGAACCAGGAAAGGGAAACTTTTTGATTCGTTCCTTTTACCCAATTTGCATTCACTTGAACAGTCACTCAGTCAGTCGGTAGGGGTGCCATTCCCGTCCCGTTCAACCCCGGGTCTTAAAAACATAAAGGGGTGGTCCGCGCCGGCCCCTAGTCAAAAGAAAAATGTTTTCGATATTATTTCCTAAGTAGGTTTGAGGACTTTCACCATTTGAAGTGGTATCAGGAGATTATAAAGTTTTATGGGTTAACTTGATTTAGGGGACGTGGAATGATTCCATTCAAACGTAGAATATTTGATCGCGGTCATGTTTAACATAGAATACGACACTCTTTCTTTTTTACATGACCCAACATAGGAGGCCTTGATGAAAATAATTTCTCTCAGGGCCTATTTTATCTTTGGGGATGATGTGTGGAGGGTCTTTTTGAGGAAAGAAAGGTGTGAACATGGGTTTTGAAGGGAGAAGTTTCCATGTTGTGGAAGGGAGGAAACACATAGACTGGAAATAAAATCGTATCAAGTCGTAGAAATGTCCCGTTTTTATGTGACTAATGTCAAGCAACATAATTAAGAGTAATAAATATGTTGACCGATTGTGAAAGAGATCCGATGTTAATGAATTACACAAAATATTTCAAATCCTATGCCCTAGACACGTAAATGAACTTTTTAGATGTTCAAAAAAAGTTCAAGGTAAACAAAGTTTACCTTACTTAGGAAACACGGACAGGCTAAAAACTCGCTAATTAAGTGTATACCCATATCAGAATTCATTCTGCATTGATTTACCCAAAGGTCTGAAGAAGATTTTATTTTAATTTTTAATTATTTTTAAATTTACACTAACACTAAGCACACCTCGTGTTAAAACTTTCTGAGCAACTAACTCCACATATTGTCTAGGAATGAATCCACAAAACCAACAGTCCCACCCACGATGCAGAGCATAGACCACATAATTGGGGTTGGCGTTTATTAGTTTCAAAGTGATAAACTTTTAACTAACTAATAAAATAAAATCAATGCGGAAAAAAGAGCACATAAACTTTTTGGAATGTGGATGGAAAAATAACATAAAACACAAAACGGAGTAATTATTAAGATGTAAAATTTTCAGAAAATTATGCTAATGATGTAAAAATATAACTTCCTAAGCTTTATCTAATTATTCTGTTGAAGCAGTTACATAACCTCACTCCTACCCACAACCTTTGATAAAAAAAAACTGTCAAACTCAAGTTTCAAAGTTCAACAAGTGACAACCGAAGACGAGATAATTTCGATTTTAACTACTTACTAATTTAATTACGAGCTTTGTGATGTGTGTTTAATTGAAAACTAGCTGAATTACTGAGCGTTTAAGGCTAGGTGACGCCTCCATTGTCCTTCTGAGCAGAACGTGGGTAACTTTTTTATGCCACCCATGTTCCTCAAAATCCTGAGAATTTCTAACATGGCAGGTCACCTCAGATAAAGACAATTTTATTAGAAAGTTTATGCTTGGAGAGGATAAGATTCTGCAGATGACGCAATTTTAAAAAAAACAATGCAAATTGCATGATTATTATCCTTTAATTCTTCTTTACTAAGAATTGATAATAAATTGATTAGAAGATTAGTGGATAAGGTAAAAGAAGAGATGACATTTATTTTAACGTGCATGTATTGTAGTAGTAAAGGAGGGATACCCTTGCACAAAGGGTAGTATAGTGTAGCTTACTTTGTGATGAATTGGAAGACTTGCAATCTAGACAGCAAATCGAGGGTAGATCCGTAACGGGAGCGCAGAAGAGGGAAGGGTAAACCGCCCCACAGTTACAGTACTGAAATAGTAGCTCCCATGTAGTCTGTTTATTAAATGCTTGGGATATTGGATGCATAAATTAGGTGACATGTTGTAAGCTATCGCGAAATCGCGCCAGCACACCTTTGTTAGGGCTTAGGCGAACCAGCTTCAATTAAAGATTATATTTAACGGCTTAGATATCACCTTCAAATAATAAAAGACAAAACGGGTATTACAACATGGTTCTGCACGCAAAATCGCAAATTTGACGTGAAACAAATTGATCAAAAGAGAGAAAAAACCACGACAAATATCCTTAGAAGCTATGTTACATACTGTCCAAAAACAAGATATATTTAATGATAATATTTGGAATTCTGTGCATGATCATTCACAGTGAAAATTATATGGAATTGAATGGTTTTAAAATGTTGCAAGTAAAAAAATAATAACAAAATTGTTGCAGAATTATTTTTTTATTCAATGCGTGGGTAACTATTGAAATACAAAAGGTGCCGATGTTATTATTTTGGGACGAAAAATAACAAGCAATAATTTGACATGTGTGTTATAATACGTACCAGTGTCCATAAAAAAGGTAGAATGACCTCCGTAACAAATGAAATATTTCTTGGGGTTGAAGGTTGTAAAGGGGAGAAGAGAGCGAGGGTGCATTTCAGAGTATAAAAGACATCGCAGTAGGAACAAAATAAGATAAACTGGAAACTTTACAAAAGCTTACACAAAGATAGTGAAGATAAATAACGTGTTACGTCCGATACTGTGGTACCCAACGTTTTAAGTATATATCTACTGGTACAAGTACCTAATGTATAAAAGCAATGAGGTACTTCCGTCAGTTACATTTGAAACCATACATCATATGACTAAAATAATATAATTATTCAGAATCCGTTAGTTGGTAAAGCGGTCAAAGCGGTCAAATCCTCACCCAGGCCTAGCAGGTTTGACCCTATTTTAGGGTTATAATGATGATAGTAGTTGATGGAATTAAAATATTTTGAGACTATTCGTAATCGAGACGGCCGGCGTGGTCGATGGGTAAGGCTCTCCTAACTCCCAATTCAAAGGGCGCGGGTTCGAACCCTGTACGAATATTATTTACGTAAACGTATTCTTTTTTGCAAATTTTCGAACGTACGAAGTATTGGCACGCGTTACTTCGGGACGCGATAGGCACGGCTGCGGCCCCAGCATTAGAATAATGATGAGTGATGTTCATTCTCTTTTATAAGACAATTTAGCGGATTATAAAAAGTACAATAGAAAAGTCATTGTACTGTGTACTATCATTAAATAACACAAGTGGTAACAAGTTTATTCTTAATAATTACCATTGTAATAAAGAAAATCGTTTAAAGTGAAAAGTAAATAAAGGATGTATTAATCCTTAACTCTGAGCAAGAATGGGAAATTCCTGAAGAGAATTGAAAGCTGTATAAAACAAAAATTAGTATAATCAAACAAAATCCAAGTGTAATAAAGGCAGACTAAAACTAATTAACAGATAACTTTAAATTTATCGCTGCCAGGGGGTGAGGGGGTGGCGTAACATAATCTTTCAAAGGGGGGGAAATTCAAAAACCGCTTGATATATTTGAAATTCGAGCTGCCATTACTTCTTAGCGGCTGAAAGTATCTGAGCGGAGGGGTAGTCAATTTTCAAACATCCCCCAATTAATTTGAAGGGCGTTTTCTCGACGCCTCTTAGCGTCTAATTAGGCGAACCGAACATAGGAAGGGGTTGATTATTTTTTGAAGGCAATTCAAAGACAAAACTAGTATTGGCAGAGTCGACCGGCTCCGGGAGCGAACGGTCTGGTGGATTTTCGGCCGCATTTCGGGTCGATTCCTTAATTTCATTGTTCAGCTAAACACGTCTGCAGGTGGTTTTGGGAATTATTAATTTTAATGGCCATAAATTAACTTAATTTGAAAACGAGATTAAGATTAAAATACTGATATTTTCAAAGTTATCCATTCAAATTGTTATTTAAATCTGGGTATCTTTTTTTTAACGTTATTCCACATAGGAGACCCTGATGAAAATAATTTCCCTAAGGGACTGTGTCATCTTTAGGGATGCTGTGTGGAAGGTTTTTTTAAGGAAAGAAAGGAGAGGAAGTTCTGGGAAGGAAAAAATATGAGTGTTGGGTAGGAAACTTGGATTTAGTGTGTCCAGATCATCCGCCCCAAACCTAGACAAACCTCACCCCCATGAACCCGGGCACCCCACCCACCAAACGTAGCGAATCACTTGGGGTGACCTATGAGAGGTGTTGGTTATCCAATAAATGGTTCCCGGAGCAGCGGTACCCATTACCGCCTCCCAAATAAAAAATAATCTAATAATAGTTTCAGGAGGGTACCACAGTATCGAATGCAATTCTTTAAAAAACTGTGTACTTGCAAAAGTATTACTAAGCTTTGTCTTCAGATTCTTCACAATGGAAGGGAGCGAGGAAAACCACGAAACTCACGGGAATCATTGCTTAATTTAAAACACTTTTAATTAAACGAACCGTTAAACGCGGAAGCTGTCGTTCGACATGAGAAGTGTTTTTTGTACTTTCATGCTAAAACTCGTCGATTTAGTTCGAGCCGTGAAGGAATTTCGCCCGGCATCAATTATGGGCGCTTTTTACTTGGCGGGCCTCCTTTCCTAATTAAGGCAGACGGTGAATTTCTCACATTCCAAGTTCTAGCACCATCCCGGGTAATGGCGTTCTTCCATTGATCTGCACAGGAGAACAGCGGAGATGGGGAGGGGGAGAGCGTGTTAACGTGTAATAGATGGCGCTAGATAAATTGCGAAGAAGGGTAGAAACAATTGTTGAGAGAAGGGACGATTAAGTAACGCCGCGCGATTAAAGTCGATTTGTTGGGGAATACAGATGAACTGCGAGGAATATGTGTTGTACGGATTTAGTGGTAGTAGCATAATGAAGTGAAGAAGATAAATCCTGGACGATGTTCTTTAAAACACATTAAGTATACACACTGAAAGGGTTTCGGAAAAGCGTGTAAGTTTACAAAGCACCTACTGAAAAGATACGGATCTAACGATAGCAAACACAATGAATAGAAATAAAGAAAGGATTTTCAAGGAAAAGAGTAAAGGAAAGTTTAAGCGTGAGTACTTCTCAAATCAAGGAATAAGGTAGGGAGTTTTGAGGAGTTTTCCGAAGCTCAACTCCCAGGAGACTAGGAAATACAGCCGATGAAAAAGTTGCGCAGCGTCTACTTTCTCTTGGCAAATACGACGCTGTCTCCTGCGTCCGTATAGAGATAGCTTGTTCAGTCCTTAATGGGAATAATAATTCAGCGTAACTGCCTTACAATTTAAATGGCGCCGGGCAGCCCAATTCATTCAGGTTCAATGGAATTCCTAATGGAGCGTTGACGCCATTACCGTTACCGGGCCAAGCTACCAGCTACATCTACTAACTAACAAACGCCATCTATCGCATGCCGCCTTCATTTATTCTCTTCGCTTTAATTTAAACATTGTAAATCTTACTTCTGTTCTGTTTCTTACTCGTCTCCTAAAGGACGGCTCTGAATATGGAATTTTCATAATGTAATTAAAAGGACCGGGCGGCGCCTTCGCCGCCCAGCGCACCCCACTCCCCGGTATAGGGAGAAAGCAATCTTTAAAACAAATAGCACAGCGAAAACCGTTTTTGAATATGAATGTTTATTTGATTCCGTAATTAAGATGGCGACGGGATGAAGATTCCAAAATTAAACTTGATTCATCAAAATCAGGCGAAGATTCAAACGCAATTCGCGCTCTGCAAATGACTAGCCGGCCCAATGAGACACATTCATTCCGGTTGATTGATGCGTTTCAAAATGGACACAGATTTTCGAGAAAGCTTCGAAATTAATCAGAGTTGTTGAAAATTCTCAATTGCAAAGATTAATGAATTTATCAAACAAAATTATCCAAAAAAACTTTTCGACGAAAGTCTACTAATGTACACAGTAGAGTATCTATCTACAAACGTCGAACAAAAAACGTTTGAAACACAAATTTTTTTTATGGGAACACCGCAGAAGAGTTCACAACCGATTCCAACTATCCGGAACTAGTGTGACTATATTATCCCCAATTGGGGTGTGCTTTGAGGTTAAAGGGAGTTGAAAAGGAAAGAAGATGGGGAAGAGAAAGGTTTGGAGGAACCACAAATACACTCATAAGAATATTTATACTTAATCAGCTTACAGCTTACTCGGTTAGGATTTCGTCCTAGACTTGTAGATAAAGTCAAGAGATGTCGCATATTAATAAAAAGTGATAAAATTTATCCTGACACTATCTAGAGGGCATTTATTTCGAGTTGAATCTTGCAATCATACATAAAGATAGCAGCCAATAGAACCACCAACAATAATGTTGGTGGTTCTCAGTCGAAGTATGATACAGTTAAAAATGACCGAATCGGATAGGGATACGTTGGCGCAGTGGATAGCGCGTTGGCCCGGATTGCCAGAGGTACTGGGTTCGAGTCCCAGATGTATCCGTATCTTTTTCTAATTTTTCTGTTTCGGCTTTTTGATTGACTTTCGCTAATATTATCTTCATTAATTAAAATAATATAATTTGAGGTTTAACTATTTAAGTTAAAAAGTTTAAAAATAAAAATATCTCTGGTAATTGTTTGGTTACGGTTTCCTCCTTATTGTATTTTTATTTAATGTTTACTCAGAATGATTCTTATTTCTGCACCTGTTTTGTACTATATTTTAGTTATAATGTTCTTGTATTGTCCTGTGCAATATTGTCCTGTTCTATAACAGCACTATTATTGTTAATTTTGTTCTCTTTTCATTGCCTTGTATACTCGTATACTGTAAATTCTTTATTAAAAATTACTTTTCTATACATTGTAAGGACTCGTAAGGAGCACTGTAGGATTATTTTGTTATAGTTAAGCGCACTTGAAGTGAAATATAACAAAACTGCGCTATACAAATGTTTCGTTAATATTATTATTAAGATTACATGCGTACAGACAATGGATACTAAGAAGCATTAGAAATAAGCAAATAATGAATTTAAATGTAAAATAGCATGTTTATATTAGACTGCATAAGTAGAATTATTTTAAGTTTAATAAATAAATAAAATTCTATAAATATGTACGTTATATTCCATTCGCTTTAAATACATCGTACTTAAGTAAACTAACAAAGGAACTCGAGTTGTTAAATCATTTACGGGATCCTGAGTCTCATTTATGAAGAGAAAATCTGAGGAATTGGTGATGCTCGTCACGCCCTCATTGTATGTGAATATTCACCGAAGGGATTTCTCCTCAAAGTGTTGGAATCTTAATTTTTAATGGGGAGACCTCTCATTTTGTACCTCAGATTAATTAAAATAGAAGATAGTATACTGAGAAAACGCGCATGGTTTCATTGAAATAGGTCCAGCAATACTTGAGAATCATTACGTTTAGTATCGTACATAAGTTCGTTCGTCGGACAAGTTGTAAGTTGTAACCAGCTGCCACAAACAGGTAGATCTAGGGTCTTTTAAAGAAAAAAATCCTTCCTGTCATTTTGAGAGGTACAAAAATTATTCGCGAGCAAAAAACAGATATGATGGAGTTTCTTTGGATTCGTAAATACGTACAAATCAATTATAAATTAAATAAATATAATTATTCAAGGCTTTTAACTACCCAAAAACAGTTTTTTTAGATAAAATAAAGTGAGATAGTGAACGTGGAAACAAGTAAGTGTATGAAGGACAAACTACTACGCTCCTCGCTGTCGCTTTAACAGAAACTGCGTCAAGTTCAACAGAAGGACGGGCGGTTGATAATACTATACGATATATTTCATCCGTAAATATTTTCTTTGAATTGCTATCTTTTTCTTACGCGTTTCGTTTTAGGTTTGAAACATAAAAGAAAAAAGTGCTCTATATTTTGTTCGATTAGTAAGAATATAACCAGTCTATGTATTTAAGTCTATGGTTTGTTTATACCTTGCGTAGGCGTACTCAGAGGCTTCAAAACGTGTTAACTTACTACTAGAAACGCTTTACAAAGGTTTCACGAATTGTTTTTAAGGGTTGGTTTTCGGAATAAATAAACAATAGAATCTAAATTCATCAAAATTAAGAATATTTTTGGTATTTCTTTCGCAGAAAACGATAACGATTCGATTCGTGCAATAAAAAAAAACTATCGTCAAAGCTAATTCGGCTGAGAGATTTTCTAAAAATACGCCTCCGTGTTCTGATTCCCTATTAAATATAAGCACTTGATTAAATTCTAGAGAAAAAAATGTAATTCCCAATCAGAGCCGGCAAGTTTTTCATTTAAAATACTGATAAATTTTATTTACGGCAAATGGGAATATTTAATTTAACGCATTGGAACATACGATACGATACGATTCTACCACCCCAGCCAGGAGCAATCCTGTCCCGGTGAGACAGGTACACCAGGGGGCACTGATTTGTTAGGACTTGAACACGTGCTCTAAGGATGGGTTGGACGTTGGAGTTTAATCGACCGGTATAAATGGCAACCTAATAAGCCAATATTGGAAATTAGGATGGGTAGGAATAAAGGAATGGATTGAGAGCAATGATTTTTTTTCATTTTTCTTCTTGCCTCTTCCCGGCTCTTCTTGAATCTTCCCGCCACTCTTTGGCTTTTTTGTCTCTTCTCGCCTCTTATTGAATCTTCTCGTCTATTCTTGGCTCTACTGGCTTCTACAAGGCTCTTCTTGGATCTTTTCGCCTCTTCACAGCTCTTCGTGGGTCTTCGTGAAAAGCCACAAGAAAAATCTCGTCTCTTCTTGCCTCTTCTCATGATATAAAAAATATTATAAAATGAATATACTAAGAATACAAATGATAATAAAAATACTAATATCGTTTTAAGTCCATCTACTTGTCTGTAACTCCGGTTCAATGAACTGTAGAACTGGGATTTGCTTGGAATTTTCAAAATTAAAAGAGTTCCACAAGAGTTCCACAAGAGTTTCAAATACTCTCCACTATCCGGAGCCGGTAGGACCATAGCAATCCCAATTGAGGTATGTTGTGTGGCTGAAGTGATGGAGACGGGGAAGGAAATAGAGAAGAGGAAGTTAGGGAAGTGCCTGGCTATTCAGATCTGGTCCAAGCAACTTGTAGCTACGTTTGGATTTTAAAGGCACTGACATTATCTACAACTGTATGTTACGTAATGCTCAGAGAAACTAAAATAACGCATATGGTAAAGCAATCTAAATTATAGAAATATGCGTTTGAATCCTTTGGGGACGCCTACTTCCTTAAAAACAAAAAAGATCACAATGAATTATTTAGTTCCTTGGTCCTTTGAGAATCCTGTGAGGTGAGCTAGAGAAATAATAATGTTTGAAGGATCAAATTGGACAAGTTCAGAAATAACAAGGAAGCACTTGTTACGCTGAAATAAAACCATTTAACTTTGAACGCAGAAGGATTGGTTGAGGGGTGAAGATGGGGAGGTGCTACGGGGTTGTTAATTTCGGCAATGGTGGAAATGTCGGGAGTGTGTTGTAATAACCCACATCGTGTTGGGTAAGGTTTGGTTTGTAGTATTAATCAGCGCTCACAGACTTAATTTATTCGGGACGAGCTCTAAAATTCTCAGTCAGTTTACTACACACGAGTTCAGAGATATATATTATTTTACATGACGTTAAGGCTTCCTAAATAATTTACTTATGAGTAATCCGTACAAGATTTCCACCGACAGTTTAATAAATTATAATAGAATAATAAAACGTGTTTTACTTTTATAGCACATTTCGTGAAATATCACCCCAAAGAAGCTGTATAGAGCCATAAAGTAATAGAACACTATTAGTGTTATGTTATTTAACATCAGAAAAAAGCTGTTTGTAAAAAAAAAATGTTATCAATACGTTTTCAGCGATTTCTAAGGTTCTATGACAATTTTTATAATAGTAAGTTCTTTTACGGTAGTTCCTTAAGCCAAGATTTGATGTCCGTATTTTGCAGTTATTTTTTTTATATAATTTGTTTGATACTGTGTGGGAGTTTGTTACATAACTAAAATTTTCTCTCTCTCTGGTTTCAATCCTGGGATTGGTTTGCAGCAATTTCCTTTAGTTTCTTCTTCCATTCTTCCCTATCTTGTGCGGCTCTTTTGAATTCTGCATGTGATGAGCAGCGCATGTCCACCAGCAGGTCCTCCAGGTACTCTCGGCGTGGGCGTCCCCTGGAGTTTGTCCCCTCGGTCATACCCTCCATTATGGAATGCAAGAGGTCTTCTTGTCGTATTATATGGCCGATCCATCTTGCACGCCTTTCGGACAAGGTCTTGAAGAGGTGCCTTCCTCCTTCGATTCTTTGGAGAACCTCCTCATTTGTAATGTGGTCTCTCCAGGAAATTCTTAGGAACTAAAATTTTACATGCTAAAAATTTAGAGCCTCATTGTCGAAAGGTAGAATTATATTTAGTTAGGTATATTAAGAATTTAATTACTATTTGCTTGTCTCTGGTTTTATTATTGTGTGAGGATTTTGCCTCCGTGTTTTTTATGAGGTGAACCAGAACCAGAATATTTTTGGCATGGATTTTTTGTGTACTTGGAACATCAAACTGTTTAAAAATGTTTGTTGTCGACGTCTTAAATAATTTTTTTTGATGTTCACCGATGACAATCTATTTTTTGAGGGACAGGTTACAAGTTACAGCAGGACAATGACAATTTCATGTAGTTTGTAAAATAATGCAAGCTTACACAAGCAGTTTCACTTACAAGCCAAAAAAGCAAAGGTAAAGAACTTAAGAGTCGCAAACATTCAACTCCGACAATAGTTTCGCGTATTCCTTTTAAGTTGTTTCTTTTACTATATTTTGCATTGTTGGGTTCATGTTACTCGGCGTTGCAACAGCAGTACCTTGGCCAAAACGGTGTGACAACCAACATCCTTGGTACTGCTTGCAATTTTGTTTTGTTTGCCTTTTAAGTACACGGTTGTAACAGCGGAGACAGTAAGATATAACACATATTTACAAGACGAAGAGCTCTTAAAAGCCGACCGGGACATTCGCAACGTTTCAATTAGAATTAATTGAAATTTACAATAATAATAATTAAAGGAAGCATGCCATTTGAATTGAACAAAGACTATTGTGTTACTGTCAATAGGACCGCTTGCAAAATAAATATAGCAGTCCATATCTGATAATATTAGGTACTGTACAAATATAAGTCATATGAGTACTTTTATTATCTTTATATATAAAAATCTCGTGTCACAATGTTCGTCCGAAGTAAACTCCAAAACAACTTAACCGATTTTAATGAAATTTTGCTAACTGTGTGTAATTTGGTCCAGCTTAAAAGATTGAATAGTTTTTTCTCGATTATTGATCTAAATATTTATTATTGCGAATTAAATGTTTTTTATGGGACAATTATTTGTAAGTTCTATAAGTTTCTGACAGATGGCAGTGTGAGTAAATTTATTGATACAACACTTGGTTATCAATATTTAGGTAACCATCCAGTAGATGGCGTTGTGTTTCGTAAGCCACAGCAACGTGCGAACGGGTCAGCTAGTTTAAATATAAAAATACGAATTGAATAGTTAGTAGTGGGACCACATCAAGAAACTTCATTTAACATTTTTCTTAGATAGTGATTTGTTTGAAGAAAATTATAATGTGTAATTCATGTATCCAAGATTCACAGATACTCTGAGGACGGGTTTTACTACAGAATTACTAAACAATTTTTGTGAATGTCTTATTGAAGATATGTTACTAAAAAGTGCTCTGAAACAATCTGCCAATGAGTAAATAAAAACAGATCTCGAATAGAACTTTCACAGAAGTTTGATAAATTGTTCAAATGTTGATATAAGGCGCGTTTACAATAAATAAATTTTGGCTTGTGGGTTCCTCTCCAGTCCCTTCAGCCTCACAAAATACCCCAATAGGGAAGTTGAGTGAAAAATATTTGGACTTATAAAAAATATTTTCACGTAGATGACTTGCAAACTTAAATACCATTTTTTTTTTTTTTGAAGATCGTTTTTATAATTTAATTAATTCTACGAGTTTGAATTTTATTAAAGCCCGCGAAAATGACCTGTTAGAGATTGGAGAGTGTGTGACGTCGTCTCACGTCATCTGGTCCCTTGTTTGTGTGAAATATAAGGGAAAATATTTACAAAACCGGGACACGCTTAATACGGACGAAAAAAATAAATTTTTAAAGTCGAAGTAGTTTGTTATTACCTAGTTCTAATCAATTCAGATGCCGGAATTTCGAAAAAGTGCATTTAAATGGTTATTTTTTTCAATTTAAAAACACGAAATGTCATTTTTCACCGAAACTTGCAACCGTTCCTATCTGTCGGTAAATGAACTTTTTTCGAAATTTCGGTACTGAATTGATTAGTACTAGTTAATATGTAAACTACTACAACTTTTTAATTTTTTTTTTCTTTTTCCCTTATATTTCACACAAACAAGGACCAGATGACGTCACACACTCTACTGTACCGTGCCGGGCGTTTTAGCGGGATTTATAAAATTCAAACTTGTAGAATTAATTTAATTATGATAACTAACTTTAACAATATATATATATATATATTAGTATTTAAGTTTGCTTGTGAACATTAATAAAAAAAAATAAAAAAAAGGACTCAATTTCCTTAGTGCGGATACCTTAGTTTTACAGGTTCTGGACAGTTTCTTGGCAGAATCTTGTGCTACATTAATAAATAAAAACAATTGTTTTGTAAGGAAACTAAATTAGAATACGAAACTATCAATTTATTCACGGAATAGTTCCCAGGGATGTGCGATGAACTTTAATTATTCGATACAATAATTTGTACGAGTCTTCGCTTCCCAACGAGCTACGAAATTCTCATTAATATTACTTTAAAACTTCTACTGTGTAAAGCTCAATTTACACAAGTTCGTTGATTGCATGAATATCGCTTGGAAAACCGACGAAGATATAATATATTTCAATAGATGTATCACTGTTTTTGGGATTGGTTGGTTCAGACTCCATCGCTTTGAACAACCATCAAGTATCTTTTTGATAATTTGAAATTTGAACGGTCCCTGTTAAACGCCGATTCTTGGTCCGTTTCAGGGTTGGATCAAATTATGGTTAGCAGATAGCAAATAAGGGCATGACAGTTATGCTTGACAGCTGAACATAATTTGATAAAAAGTAGAAACGGGCTGAGAGTCAGTGTTTAACGGGGACTGTTCAAATTATAAAAATAAAAAGCGTGTTCATTGATTCAATGAAGTTTAAATGCCTACTTAAAACTCAAGTCACAAATAGAATAAATTTGTATGGCGTCATCATATTATGGAGAAAATATAACAGTATAAGCTGTTTGCTTCTTACAAATAAATAAATCACCGAAGAAGTAGATAATATTAACAAATCTAAACGAAAAACTGAAAAGAACAAGACACGGAAATACAAAAACGTAACGGTCGCAACTGGTAATCTAACCAAGGATCTCTCGTCTTACCGGGACGAACGCCTCAATTGTGTAAATAAATGTTAAAAGAACGGTACCTACCTACCCATATTTATAATTTATTTTTATTTTATTCGAATTGAACCCCAGTCAATATAAATCGAGCGTTAGGTCGTTTTTGTATTCATAAACATATAAATTGCACTCTCGGTTTTCTTATTTACTATTTACCAGCTTGAAGATTCTACGATAATTAGGAATATAAATTTAAACGAAAAACCAAGGAAAGTAAAGTTTACCTCCCGAAAATTCTGTTACCCCAGCTACATGAAATGGCAATCTTAAATCTTAATTTAGAAGAATAATGAATAGGAACTTACGCAAATATCCTTCTCCTGGCACATCGAGCCCCACACTTGGAAGTTTGATTGCAGAAGTTCACAGTTCTCCCAACACTGAAAAAAAGAAATAATTTTTATTAATAACAAATAATAAATAGTATAATTATACGACTTACGCCGTTCTTCTGTGGAGCTACGTTCAAGGGCGCGATCGCCGCTCGTCTGTATTTTCCATACTATTATTAGTGTTTGAAAAATATAACACAAAGACGGATTTCGAACCCTGGAGTACACCGTGCCCAAAATAGTCAACACGTGTGTGCTGAAAACATTTTTTTTTTTTTGCTTATTTTTTTATTTATTTAAACATTTAAACATATTTAGAGTTACAATATGTACAAAATAATATAGATAAAACATTTGAATCACTCTCCTAATAAAGCAGTTGCTTGTGTCTAGGAGAGGACATCTATATATTTTTACATCTATTTAAATTACAAAATTATTATAAAAAAAGAACTATTACTAATTTTATAAGAAAATTCGTCGAAACTAATAAAAACATAGGTAAGTTATAAAATGATACAAAAACAAGAAAATACAATAAAAGTAATAAAAAGGTAAGTTATAAATGATACAAGGAAATAATAAGCAAAACATAATATCAAACAATAAGAAAAGTTATGAGGTGGTATTAGAGAATTTTAATTTAATTTTTGTCACCGTGTCATGTTTTGTCAACATGTCTCCGAAGAACAGATACTTTATTTAGTATAATTTTAGATTATTGTGAGTATGAATGTAATAATATCACGAAAGCATTGAAAACATATTTGGACATCCTGTTGACAAACTCGGATAAAAAGTAGATATTGAGGAACAATAAATAAATTTAAAAAATTGTTATATGTATTAATCATTCTTGGCAGCAGCCATTTGGAGGGTTGGGGCTATTTGCCAAAAATGATAAATTAATGGGGGTGACAACAAAATCAAATTATTTTGACCGATTCTATCAGAAAAATCGTTCGATTATGACTATCACTAGGAAGAGGGTGCAGTCAGACAATTTTGGGAATGAATTCATAAATGATAGTGCAAGGAGTTCAGAAGACAAATGGGGTAGATAACGGCCACCTTCTGCATTTCGCTCACGGCGACACTAACGAGTGCTCCATATAAACTAGTATGTTCAGTATAAGTTCTCAAGATGGAGCTCTCGTTTGTTCGGTTGGAACAAATTACGTAATGGCGAACGTAACTCGCGGCAATACTAATTTGTGCGCCCAATCTAGTAGCAGAATTATGCATGTAAATAATTAAAACATATATTTGCAAACATAGTATATATATTACAAAAGTTATTTTCTATCAATATTATTAAGGTAGGGAGGTAAGTTAACGAAGTCAGGAAAATGAAACAAACTTATTGTACTTCTTCAAACACAGGAAACTTATTTTATGGCACTATTTTAATTCAAAATTGATTTATTAAATGTAATTTTGAAATTAATTGAATATCGAACAATTCCAAATATTTTAAAAGTTAAAAGGTGTAATTTATAATAGTGTGATTTCTTCAGAAGTCACAAGAGTCCACTGCTCGAAGCAAGTAGAACAAGGGTAGTTCAGTTTCAAACAACATTTAAAATCTCATCAAATTAGTAAGTAAATTAATTATTCAAGTTCCGTGAAAGTCCTATTCAAGTCATGTTGCTATCCAAGTATCCAAGTACATTTTTGGGCTGCACCGCGCTGGTTGTTCAGATGCATTGTACATATAGTTTTGTATCGCTGATCAAAGAACCGGTGGATTTGCATCCATTGTTTTAGCCATAGGTTTTTTATATTTTGTAGTGTGTAGTTAGAAGTAAGATTGTAGAAATTATTGAAATTTGTACAGCGCCCTTGAGGTGATTTTTCACAAAAACGGCGCTATACAAGTCATCCAATTATTATTATTATTATTAAGTACTTTCAAACCACATGCCAATGATGAAATAATAATAGAACTCGAATACAACTTTGTATTCGAATTGTAGAAATTCAAGATAAATTCATAGTTAATATATATTCAGCTTTTGTGAAAGTCCCATTCAATTTCCAAGAACTGTCAAATTTCCGCCAAATTTAAAATTTATTTATTATTTCTTTACAATTAAAATACATTGTTTAGCATTAATTATTAACCCCACTGGGGTTCGCCTGTATCGGGGTTAATAATTTCACAATTTAATAAAAGTAACACATAACACATAACAGCAATTTAAAAATAACAATGATATTATGAAATTTGTAGAAAAAAAAATTAACAACATATTTGTTATTATTTACTGTGGTATTATTAGTTAATACCATTTTTAACAATAGAAAAGAAACAAAATCAACTATAGAAAAAAACAAATAATATATACCTTTATAGTTTAGAAAAAAATGTAAATAAAAAATAACACAATGAAAGCAAATATTTTACATTTTTTCTTAATTTTAGTTTAGGAGTTTTCTTTGTTTTTAAATTAAATAATAACAGAACACGAATAGAACGTCCACAGACGTCCTGACAAGTCCTGAATTTAAACTATGAAATACGATGAATTGTTTAAATTCTGTGAAACAAGAATTACCGCACCAAGCAACATCACATGTGAAGTGCACTTTTATCATATTGACACTTGATTGTTTTTCCATTTAATTTCTTATTTTTATTTTTACAAATTTTGTAATTTTCACAATTGCATTTAAAAAATAAATAAAATAGTTTCAAAAATCGATTTCCGATAATCTGGAGTATTAGGAGAAGAGAAGTCGTTAGGAGGTAAGCCCGTGTTCTCTCGCAAATATAATTACCGGCTAACGGAAACCCAAGCCATCGAGTACGAGGTACAAGCAATATCCAAGGAGAGCAGCAAGTGATTGAGATTGAATTACGCAGTACAGGGTACATAATAAGGGCGAGCCGCTAACTGTTTCTTGTTAACGAGGTAAGAAATAAGAAGAAAACAAAATGAATTAGACGTGGAAAATGTGTAGTTTGCACCGTGGACAGTAACATGTGTCGAATGCATGAATTAAAAAGAAAATTCAAATTCCACATCTTACATCTGATCATTAAGGGTATCCAAATTGTCTGCATTAAAGTATCTCGGCACTTTATCGCTTGTCTGAATTCTTCACACAACCAGTTTCAATTTTGAAAATGACACCTTAAATTAAAGTAATTTAAGTTCAATGAACCATATTTCACGCAGTGCTAACAACAGCACATCACAGTCAACAGAAATCAGTTTCAATGTTTGATGATAAAGAGAGGACCTTCGGTGAGAAATTACGTGAACTATTGCCGTCAAAACGAAGCTGCATAGATTTTACAATCCCAAACTACAAACCTTGCTATAGAAAAATAGCTTTTTCGACCTGATTTACAAAAGCAATGTAAAATTAACGACGAAATTAATCTAAAAATATTTGTATATTTTCACAAGGTTCGAATATGTCACAGAAATGTAGAAACAGGTTGACAAACAGAAACAGACTGACCCGTTTTTGAGTTCAACAGCTTGCTTATAGAATCTGTGTATCCTCCCTCCTGCAACAATGATCAAAATCCATGTTCAATCCTTCCGCTCCTCAAAAGGATTCTCTACATAGCATCCTCAAAGATGGCACTGGAGTGGGAAATTATTTTCCCCAGGAACTCCAATGTAGAGTAAAGGCGAAGATTAATGATAAATCAATTATTCGATTAATCTTTACCACAAATCGGTTTACATTATAAATACAATATTTGGATAAATTGAAGCTTTACCTACCGTTTTCATTAAATAAAATTAAAATAAAACTGTTAATTACTTAATAAAAAAAATAAAAATAAACTATTAAAAAAATGTGTTATTTCATTAGAAATGTATAGACGCATGTATAAAAAACTTAAAAAATATAATTTTATGGCTAAAATTACTGTGAAAGTTTTCGTTGATTATGTTTTTATCGTTCAAATAAAATTATTTACAAAAAAGCGCCTTTTTGCTTGAAATCGTGACCTCTAGACTCCGTTTGCCAATCATTTTATGCCTATACTTATATTCGTGAGAAAAACTAACATTTTTGGCGTGTGGCTTCCCCTTAACTTTAAAAAAATAATAACAAAATTTAATACACAGTATTATAAAAAAACATGTACACAATTTGAAAAATCCTAAAATTACGATGAAACAAAAAGCAATTGAACACAATAATGGTGTCCACAAATGACAGGGTGCTGTAAGAAAAGGGCATAAAACTGAATTTTAATATTTCCAGGTGTATTGAACCACCGTGTACCAGGAACCCGTGGCATAAGTTAAGAGGGAGTGCAATAACGGTAATCTTCGGTTTATTGAAAGTTGATGGATTGGGAAACGCCACTTTACAATCTGCGAAGTTACTAAATTAATGGTATGGCCGCTAGAAAATGGCTACTGATTATATTCTTCTGGTCAGAGGAAACCAGCAGAGGCAATGCATTATTTTTCAGTGCAAACTGGGCGCCTTTACAAAATAAAAATATACTTTTTTTATACCAACATTTAAACGAAAAAAAAAAATAGTTATGACAGGAAATTCTTAGTACAACGGAAACTGATGAATCTGCTTCAGAACCAAAAAAAACTTTTTTTATTAGATTTGAGATATTTTTTTTAACATAATTTTTTTCGTCAAAAAACTTTTGAAACCGGTCTACTCTTTGATGCATAAAAAGACGTAAAAAAATTTCAACTTTGAACTAGATTCAAAATTCACAAATCAAAAAAAGTTATACATAGGTATTCATTAGTTATATAAAAAAATAAATTCATTAGCTCTCCGCACATACTTCGAGTTTTCGGACATAGTGTGGATATTTAAACAAATTGACAATGCAGGTCTCATTTCTTTTACTTCACTGTTATGATGGTACACATGTTAGTAGCGGTGTGGTCCAATGCGTCGGATTCATATTCAGGCGTCGCAGTTTCGTATGCTACCAATTGAGTGAAACTATGGCAACCCCAATTGGGGTATGTTGTTAGGCCGAAGGGAATGGAGAAGGCTATTCAGATCTTGTCACCAAAAACTTCTAAAGCCATTTCAAGCAACGTTATCTACGCTTCCTTGTGGTCTTTCACCAGGGCGTGACTGAGAGTAACTACTAATCTAAAGGGTTTTGGATGCAATCTGTTAACCATAAGTTGTGTTAATAGAATGTCTAATCTGTAGTTAGAAGTAACATAGATGACATAAATCTGTACAGCGTCCTTGAAGTGATTTTTCTCGAAAACAGAGCTATAAAAATTATCTAAATATTATTATTATAACATAATAATTTAACATATTCAGAATTGTTATAATTTAGCGGGTAAAAAATATAAGGGAAGAATATTGATTTCCGACAGAAATTTAAAAGGGTTTCGGTTGTCCGAATAACACCATTTATAACTGTTTGTTATTTTTTAATGCCCGGGTTATTTAATCTGGCGATGCGAGCCAATCAAAACCGTAGATTTCACGCAGATAGGAGTGAAATTTAAATGTTTATGAGTCGAAATGTGTTATTATAAAGAGGAAATAACTCACGGCGCTAAATAAGTAAATCATAATTCCGCTGGCGTTAATAACACGCCATGAGTCAGAAGAAAAACAAAAGCTCTGGGTTTATGATATACCTGCCGCCAATAAATAACATCAGACGGAATAACTAGCGACGATACGTTCATTTGAGAACTGGATGTGATCAAAATTAAAAAAAATATATAGAATTATTTATAGTTTCAACATCCTCCAACAGATGTCATTAGTGTAAAAAAATATATGTAGTTTTTAGGAGTTTCAACAGATGTCAGTTAAGTAGTAGTACCTTCTAAGAGTATCACCTATCGTCGTTCGTGTCTAATGCACGTTGTCGATGTCTAATGAATGGCTCATTAGAATACCTAAAAGCCTCCTACAGTAAGGACAAAATGAATAAAAACTGTAGTATTTATGGTATTATGGTGTAAATAGTAGTTAAGGTATAATTTATAGTAGAATTAGATATGTAGTTTCAACATTCTTCAACATATGTCATTAGTATAGATAGTTATGTGTAGCTTTAGGCGTATCGACAGATGTCAGTTAAGTAGTAGTACCTTGGAAGAGTATCACCTATCGTCGTTCGTGTCTAATGCACGAACGATTACGGAAACAGCCGAAATGATGTACCGCTGGGCTCCGACAGTGTTTGGGCGCCCAGCATCAGAATACCTTCGCGCCTCCTATAGTATGGACGTCTGGTCCAGTTAAATATGCACTCTAAACCGTAAATTGTATTAATCTCAATTTTTATTCAAGTTTATTGAACATATTTCAAGAAATCTCAATGGGATTAATTATTAGCGATTAGTTAAAATTCATTTACGGGCAAAAGCTTTGACTCTTTCTTTTCTTTTTTTTCTTTTTTTTTAAAAGAAAGACAAACATTCCCGGATTACGAATAACCCAACAACATTTGAAAATCTCCTACTACCACCACACTAAGCGGAAGATGTTGCTTGTGTTGTGATGAAAGAAAGAAACATGATAAAAGTTTAAGGGTGAAAAAGTCTGGATTTTGTAATTCTAGCATTCTAAGGAATGTGGTGTGTTTTTAATATATGTTTGTGAATACCGCACAAAAGTTCCAAGTATAAGATTTTTGCATCCCTAATTTGGGTATATTTTGATGCTGATGTGGGAGGGATGGGGAAGGAGATGTGCAAGAGGAAGATTGGAAAGTACCTGGCTATTCAGATCTGTTATTTATCTGGTGGATTTTCGTTAGAGCTCAGAGTATCCAAGAGTAATTAATTTATGTGTGAAGTAAACCGCATACATTAGTACTTACTTTGGTTTTCTACGCCGGAATTTGAACCCGAAACAAGACAAGTGACTTACCATCTGTCACGGAGGTTGTCTAGAGAAAGTATAAAATAAATTTACTCTTAATCCGGGGACTATAAAATATGATATCAAAAAGTTACGTACGGCGCTTTAAGATGAACACATAAAAAACATATTATTATGTTGCTTAAGTAGGTGCCTAGAGAAGAAAGATTATAAAGTCATTTCAGGCATTATTTTATATGAGAATCTATCCAATTATTCTGCTTCCTCTTCATTAATGCGTCCTCACTAAATTACTAGGCGCGGACTAAAATTAATAACAAATGCGAAGAAGCAATAAATGGCGACCAGGCGGTGGGTGCGGGGAGAGAAGGTTGAAAAATATAATTGCAGTGCCTCGGCCCGCTAGATAAACTGCAACAGTGCTCGTCCGGGCAACGCCGGGCGGCCTTAATCGAACGTAAACTTTGCATCGATAAAACAAACAGCCATGCGTTTAACGCCCTTATGGGACCTATCATAATAATGTTTAACACTTTGCCGGGGGTCAGGCAACATTTTAAACATCGTTGCAAAATACGAGTGAATCAATTACTTGAAACTAAGTATTCAAAAAATTGCCAATAATATTATTGAATTCTTGTAATTAGTCACTGGAGAGATGAACAGCTAGAAGTGTTTTATTATTGTGACAGCTGTTTCGGCAATAAAGGCCATTGGAAAACTGAGGTTAGCCCCACATTGAGACGACTTATTTATATGATTCTATTCACCCCGTCCAATTTCAATTTTTATGGTGCATAAAATGATTTATTACCGGTTAAACAAAAATGTGGTGTTTGCAACACTGCCTCTTACTCTATGATATATGGGCGTGCTCTACCGCCGAGCAACGTCCCGAACGTTGACGGAGTTGCGACCCGAAGTGGGTCATTTCAAGGCAGCGCTTTAGCGAGCGATGCTCCGTGCTTCCATTAATAATCTTACCGCCAGCTGGGCTGGACGTTTACTTTGTAACCATTTGTTTTCAATAAACGACGTTCTCGTATAACGAACCTATAGTGTATCATTTACACAAACAATCAGTGTATAGTACTGAGGATAAGATTGAAGTCAGTATCCCAATCCAGTTCCTGAACGCTACATTTACTAAGAAAACAATTGTGAAAATAAATTCTCTATTCTATGGGGTTCATTGGAATCTATTTTTCTCCACATTAAATGCTAAGGTTTTCTCAATTGACTAATAATGACGTGACTGCTAATGACTTACTAAAATGTGTTGTATTGTTTAGGTCTTGTGAACATACTGAGAAGTGGGGAATAAGTAATTTTTAGCCTTGTATTGTGTAAGTTACTTATGTAACAAATAAATTTTAACTTGTAACTCCCGTCTCGGAAGAGACTTTGCCTAGTTAGGGAGGTAAAAGAAAACCAAGCACATAAATCAAAATAAAATAAACGCTCGGGTTAAACGGGTTGCCGGCACTGAAACTGAACTGATCAACACCCATAGGGATGTGCAAAAATGTAAAACATTGAGAATAATGTGCCTTTTCAAACAAGTCCAGGAGTGCCTCCTCGAAATCTACGGATGATTTATTATCCATATGAGTTGTCACGAAAGGGTTAAGTCCCGCCTAGGAATAAGTAACTATAAACATCTATAATGAAACGTTAAGGTGGGTTAGGAACGCAGGAGATAAATCTTTGTATCCTACGTGTTGGCTTCGCAATGTCCCGCGTTGGAAACTGCATACTATTATTTCACAATGTTTTCACTTTAAAACTTTACCGACGACATCGTACGGAGAAACTCGATTTGTTCTTGTAATTAATAATATATTAACAGGCCACTATGTATCGGGAACACATCGGGGCTCAATTTATTTCTTCGCGCATGAAAAATAAGATGAAATTAACTAGTAGGTACGAGTATTGATTAGTAATGGTATTGAGTGTTTATGGCACCCAATTTAGAAAATAATTATGATTGCTGGTTACCTATCCGATGAACTTAGACTTAAGACTATAAAGCAATGGATAATTGCGACATAACGAATAAATTTAATTAATCCCTAGGCAAAACCTGCAATTACTTGGAATGTGATATTGTTGTGAATCGAATTATTGTTTGCACATAGTGAAATATCTTCAGCGAATGTCGCCTGCATGTTATTAAAACATGGATTTACGAATCCAAATTGCCGAGTTTAAACAATGATTTCCGACCGGTAAAGCATAAACCATGTCAGATATGTTTATAGTTCAAGATTCCGTCAAGTCCGTCGTGGAATCATCTTAAATTGTACGCGTGCGAAATACCAGGGAAACATTATGGAAGGTAAAAATAATAAACGGTTCGTGAGATGCAATTTGTTCGGCGTTCCTCATCCAGCGATCTTCTTGAAAGTCTGGTATTAGCCGTAACAAGTACCCGGGCAGCAGAAGGCCGGCAGAGGTAATATCATACCGGGGTGAGTTATTTGTTTGCGCTGAGAGATTTTATGCACTCCTGATCCGATAAGCGCGGTGGGAGGTGCGTAGATCTCCAAGAAAGATCGCTAATTTGATAACGAGAAGAAAATTAAAACGTTAAAACAAATTAATTCAATCAATGTAAGGGATTCTCCAACATTCAAATATATTTTCCGGTTGGTAAATCTACGTTAAAACAATAAAGTTGTAACAACTTTGCACCTACAAGTAGATTCACATCTACGCATTTTCAACGACCTAATAAATTTGGTTCACACCTAAAGATATAAGATAGATGGGCGTGGAAGAACCGATAGTGATTTAGTAATTTCATATTACGAGTTATGACAGTTTTATAATATGCAAATCGATAGATAAGTCGGAGACGGCCGAAGTAGATTTGGCACATAGTTATTTATATACTTATATCATATAAGTTTGAGTGGGATCATGTCAAGGGTCAATATTTAATTTTATTAAGTACACAACGGACAAAATTAAACGGTTAACATTAAAAATATACAAAGACATAGGTAACAAAGAATAAATACTAACCGTTTAAAAACGGTGTACATACGTATACCTTTTTAATAAACGTGCTGAAAATTTTACACAATACTTTTGTTTTTGAGCTTTTATTTAGATATACGCAAATTTGTTCATACATCTAGTAAGGAACAAATAAAACATACACATTAAAAGAAACAGTTTTACAACAGGTTTTAAAAGTTACATTTAAGAAAATACTTTTTTTTTAAATCATAATTAAATTAAACCAACTTTTCACATACGAAGCACATGTTCTACGAAAAGTGCTAAGGCTTGAGGCTTCCTTTAATTGATTGATAAATAACCGAGTACGTAAAACCTTACTATTAAAAATTAACATAAAATAACTTCATGGAAAGATATACATATTTTTTAACTGTTTAAGGACCCCTTTTTTGTAGTTATGAAGGATAATTATTGTATTGGGTTATTTTTATCACGACGTTCATTTTTCAACGATTCTAATTTGAAATGTACTGGATTCTTTTCACGAGACGATGTAAGATTGTGAATAAGGCAGAAAAGTGTGTCGAAAAAATCATCCAAAAATGTCTTTGCATCTGCGATGAAATTTCACGAGAGTTGGGTTATGATCTGAATAGCCAGGTATTTTCCTACCTCCCTCTTCCCAATCTCCTTCCCTTCCCCACTTTCCTTCAGCCTCACAACATAACCCAATTGGGGATGCCATAGTCTCACTGGCTCCAGACGGGAGCAGTTGGGACTCTTGTGAGGTATTCTCTATAAAAATAAAAATAAATTAAAAAATGTAGTTAATTAATATTCTTAATAAATATGTTTGTGTTTTAAAATATCCTTAACAATATTTTCGATAACCTGAAAAATATGTGGAAAAAATTAATAAGAAATACAAAAATTTTAAACGCAATATTCATATCAACGAGCTGATTTAAATTGAACTGTAATTTATCTACCTACTAAATTAGAAAGATAAATGGTGTGTTTTCAATTATAATTTCAGTCGGCCATCGATACTGGAACGTTAACGTGGGCATACAATGTACCGTCTAATGCAGCAAGCAGGAAATTAAAAATAAATATCTAATTAATATGAACGCTGTTTGCTCATCATAAATTTTGAATTAATAAAGTTTTTGACATCAATGATAAATGTTATCGATTCTATCTCATTTTTCAAGTGATATGATATTCACGCAACGGCTATAAATCATTAGATGTTCCAATTATAAAAATAATGAGGTGGGATGAAGTCATAGATAAAATTGGCGGTAGATATGAAGAACAAAGGCGGGAGATTTACATCTCATTATAAATTAATAATAACCCGAATCAAGTACTTGTCCGTATTCATAAGTTAATATTACTAATCTAAAACCAATTCAAATATAAAAATGTCAGCGGGATTTTAATCACTGTGATGAGATCCGGAGACGAAATGCGGTGACATTTTTTAAGAACCGATTAAAAAGAGAATCACACAACCAAAAAAGATTAATAATAATGCATTTGAATATTTAATTATTATGAGACATCTTTACGAAGCAGAAAATTTGAGTGACTGAAGCGGTTAAGTATTTCAAACGGTGAGTTATGTTGTGAAATTTGCATAGCTTATTCTATCTGGAATGTATTCCCAAGTCTATTTACCATTTGCGGAACGCGTTAATAAACATTTAATTGACAATTTTACAATTAAAAGGCAAGACGCAATATTCGATATTGTTTTTCAATCATCATTCGATAAAAAAAGATTACCCACCCATCTAAACTTACTACTGAAATGTACTAGTCTATTTTATTATAATATATTCTGTAATGCATGTAAATGAGACAAACGTGGCATTATTTTGATAAACTTCCTCGTAAGATTGCATCATCAGTCATGTAGCCACACGGAGACTGTTTATTTCCAAGTTCATTACATGTAACTGGATCAAACTTCTTAGAATACATCAACTCTAATGCCCGGAGCTATGCTCCTATCTCTCATTTTAATCTGTCAACCGTCAGGGAGTTATTTGTTAATATTTTGTTATTATTAATGCATCTTCGGAGATAATCTATGGCTTAAAGCCGAATACAAGCAGGTACTTGCAAAGAGTCTATGTGAGAAAAGAATTCTCCTCTCAGGGATCAAGCATGTTTCTAGTTTAAAAATAACTGTCGGATAGAATGTCAGTCGGGCGACATTATTTACTGTAGGCAGAATGGAAAATGCGATCTATTTTAAAGACCAGATACCCTAAACGACGTTAGTTAATCACATGATTAACATTTTAGATAACTGAATGAGCAGATATAAAAGTATCCGCAACAATGAACTGTAATTAATAACTAATGAAAGTAGTTGTATAATTGACAGATCTATTGCTAAGATAATAAGAAAAATACCGCTATACGATAGTAGAAACTTTTTTAGTATGCTCGATAAAATTTTTCGATTATTCTCTCAATTCTGTTCTTATTGTTTCTTACCAACGTTTTTTATTGTGTATCGTACATCTCTGGAGGCTAGTTTTATACAAGTTTGAAATCAAATTGTGTCTTGAATGTTATTTCATTCAAACTGTCAACCGTGACAGTAACAGGCAGGCGTACTACTTGTCAAACCGAGTGTCACAGACATCGAAGAATGTCAATCTATTGCTAGGAGATCTACCGACGGGAACAGGAGCGCATGCGTCGGAGAAGATCGCCTTATAAAGAAATTATCATACGTCTTTAATACATTTGGCATTTCGTTAATCTTATCCGGTAGCGGCGTAAGAGGAAATCGGTCAAGTCACCGCGGAGGCGACCTTATTAGAAATTGAACTAGAAAAATACAATCAACGGCTTGAAGATTAACGTTGTATAAAGTGGCTGTATGGACAACTAAATTACAAAACATAATAGCTTACAAGCGTGTATAGATACACATCTTTGTAAGTAGCACGGTAAAGCTAAAATACAACAACATTGCTTTATGGTACCATACTAACATTAAGTTATACTTTAAAGCGCAGGTATCCTCGAGATAACGTATTAAACGTAATTATTTCGTAAATTGTAAAGTGTACCTTGATTAAAAGCATTAAATACTCGCATCCTCGCTGAAGCGCAAGTTGTTTCGAGGTTGGATCACTAAACATATTACATGCGCTTTCTTCACACACAAACTTTACAACGTGAAGTTTCCATCTCAACCTGAACCTACCTAATAGGTATACAAGTTGGTTTATTCAAGTTCCTAAACTTTGATAGCTAACCATCATAAACAATTTAGTTCGCGCATGTGTATGACCGCGTCTAATTAAACCATTAATCTAAAGTGATGAATGGTTTTGCGCAGTCGAGCCTTCGAAACGATTGCCTTGGTAGAATCTACCAACCTACAATACAGCCTACCTACCACCACCTACCTATCCCAAACTATCAAACGGGTAGTTTTTTAACATAATTTTTAATACCTAATCGAAGACACCATCCAGTTTGATTAAAATAAAACGCCATTCTAAAGTTATCGCTTCTACGTAAGAATTAGGAATTAAATAAATAAAGTGGATAATTTGACAGTTGTAAAGAAACGCATATAAAAAGCTTACCAACTTAATCGAATTAAAGCTGATTTATTTATTAGTGACGCGCGAATCGTAGTTTAAAGAAGCAAAATTTTTACGTTGATGCACTTAAGATGTTATAAATTTTAAGTGACAATAATTTTAATGGCATCGGATTAAATACATAACGTGTATATTATGCATATTGGGAAAACGTAGGGATCTACCTACAACTGAGACTTAAAAGCTAATGGTTTATTTAAATTAATGAGATGGGAACGATAAAATGTTAATGTAACCAGAATAGAGGCAAATATATACGTACAAAAAACCAGTCACCGCGGATTAGAGAATAAAAAAAAGAGAACCAAATTTGATAAATGTCACCCGAGCAATGCAAGTCAAGCGTATATTAGGACACTAGACATGTTAGATTGTATAATAGCGATAAGAGAGATTTGAATTTTTTTTAGTTCAAGTATTCTTACTAGGCCATTTAAGTAAAAACAGGCCCGGTCATAAAATAAGAAACAAATCTAAATATCTAAATGCATCTTTTAATCTGATCATATCAAATTACAAACTAGAAGAGTTTTGTCTCAAGCTGAATCAAAGAGCACAAACATGAACGATGTTTTAATTTGAAAAAGTAACCAGGAAATAAAATAAAGCACTTTAAAACGTGATTTGAACCTTCATCTTTCACAAACAGTAATTTTTCTTATGTGAATACAAACTATTTTTGTTTGTAAAATCTTCAAGTTATTTTTCGGAATTTCATTGTGTGGTTTTTCTACCCGTTTTTTCTCGTTTCGTTTACCTACATTATTAATTTTGTGATAAAAGTATTTTTATTTTTATATATTTTAATTTTACTTATCTGTATACAATACGTATTTTTTACCAGTTTATTTAAATATTTATTTTCATTTCAATTCAACTTATAATAATAAAACGGTCTTCATCATTTATATTTTTGTAAAAATGTATTTTATGTGGAAACTTCGCTGGGTTTTATTTATATTTTTAAATAGACAAGTAGAACTGTATGTTTCAAAATTAAGTAAAAAGAAATAAATAATAAGGATGAGCCATTTCGAACAACGTTCCAATTGTGTAAGATGGTCTTTCTCTAAGGCGATTCTGAGAGTCTGGTATAAATAACCCTAATAAACCCGTTTGAAATTTGGTATATAAAAATTATTATGAGAATAACAAACAGATCAAATGTATTTAGCATCAGAAAATAAAATAGCAATTATGCAAATATGAACGCAGAATTTAATAAACCGATATAAAAGAGATTTTCTAAAAAGCTACATCTAAATTTTATTGTTACATTATTTGTTCTTAAAGCACAGTTTTTATCGTGACGTTCAAAGTCGTCAGAATTATTGAAAACGGCTGAGTATTCTTTTCCTCGAACTGACAAACTTTATCGGATTTAGAATTTGTCCATCGCCTCAGACATTGAGTTATAGTCTCAAGGTTCAAAAAATCTGGAAGCCAACTGAATTTTTTAATTCTAACAGCGATAAATAATTAATCTTTTTGAATTCGTTTAATTTACGTTTGGCGATGCGAATCTTTGGCCGCGATCAATACGTGACAAACCAAAAGCTACCATAATAAATATACATTATTATTTGGATCCGAGGTTGAGATACAACTGATAGTTAAATCATTCTTATCTAACTGGTAGCGGATCCAAGATTAAAAGAATTTAAAGTATTTAATTATTTTAAATCCCAACATCGCAAATTGAGCTTTAGATTCAAAATGATTTTGAAGTGGATTTTATTTTGAACTAGCTGATAAATCTGGAACGCGTTGCTATGCTAATTAAATAAATAAATTGTTTCTCCTTTCGTATCATTTCCCGTTTCCCTTCCGACTACTCTTCCTCCTCCCCTCACGTGTCCCCTCCCGCGTTCCCTTTTCCCCTTCCCGCGTTCCCTCTCCTATCTCCCGCTCTCCCCTTTCTCGCAACCCCCCCCCCCTCTCACGCATTACGCTTCCACTTTCTTCACCTTCCCCTCTTCTTCGTCTCCCCTCTCACGAAGCCCTCCTCCTTGATTCCCCAACCGACCCTCCCGCATACCCCTCCCCCAGACTTTTTTCCCTGCCGCATAACTCCAAAAAATGCACCCATTTTTCCAACAATTGCGTGACCTATTTATTTTTTTAAGTAAATTTTATAATGCCAGAGCTCACTAGTATAGATATAGAAGTATTCACAAGCATGTTCACAACAATTAAAAAAAAAATTATAGCAATCGGATGAAATTTTAATCGCAATCGTATGAATAGTATAGTAAATAATTTCATAACGCCAGAGCTCACTATCCTATAACCATCCCGGGTATGCGCACATATATTCATATCATATTCCCAAAGTTTTGTCGCAATCGAATGAACGGTATGGCCGCGCATAAGGTTCGAACAAAGACACAAACAAAAATTAATTTTTATTCGCTGCTTTTATGAGTCTAGTTTGTTAACTGTTAATTCATGGTGGAATTCCATTGTAATCTAATTATTTTTTATATTATAGATTGCCTGAAACGAGTGGGACTATTGCACCCCTAACTGGGTCTATCTAACACAAAGGTGAGTTAATTAGAAAACCAAATAAGGAGGATTTTCGTCAATTATTTGCTTACGTGTACAAATATTTTTCCCTTATGATGAAAATCTACCAGGTTTCACTTAACCGATTAACCCACTCGTCACTCGTCTCTCGTCTCCCATCACTTGCGCTTGGAAGTCGTGAGCAGAGGAGAGAGATAATTTTACGGCCGCAAACCGCGGTGTATTGACATGTCAGTGGCAAGCACTTCCCTTCCTTAGATATTTCCTGTACACTGTACACGGGTTTCTGTGTGCATTGATTAATCTCAACATGTTTTCCTGGTACATTCGCGGTTTAAATTGGCAAGGATTAATTCAATTTACGTTGTAGTATTTATTCAAATGCTCTCTTCTCGCTGTACCAAACTTTAATCTAAGGGAGTGCCGGGTAAAGATTTAGTTTTATTTTATTATTATCATTTACAACTTTAATGACCGAGCGGTTACGACTACGCACGGCGGCTACGAATCCCGAGGATGCACGTTCAATATATATACAGGGTATTAAGAATCGTACTTGACTTACATTAAACCAGTGATTCCTGACATTATTCGAAGTAAGAAATGTAGGTATATGAAATTTTGGTCTCCGGTGACTTTTCTTTTCTTTTTCAAAAACTTTTTCTTCAAAATCAAACAACAACAAAAATGTCCTCCACATGTTGTCTATCGTCACTAAGCCAAGTAACCAAACAATCTCTCACCCAGCCCCTAGCATCTTTTTTTGTTTTTGCAGAATTTTTTTTTTTCATATATTTTTTTTACTTCAAATAATGTCAGCAATCACTGGTTAAAGTAAGTTAAGTACGATGCTTAACCCCCTGAATATATGTTTTTTAAGTGAACTGAAAAGATAAGATGCCACACAACTAAATAAATGTCTTGTTACACATTCCTTGCTTCACATCATCTCTTAGACACTTTTATTTTCTCTGACTTTTTTTAATTTGACTACGATTTGTTTGATTTATTTGGTCGTAAAATAATTTATTTTCAAATCCGGAAGAAAAATTTAATTTACCTAAAAAAGGAATTATAGTATAAAATCTAACTATTTTTAAATGTTTTTAAACTGATAATTCTGTGATTTTTGCACGTGTAACTAATAACTTGGCCACCCACCACCCTCTTAGAGATAAAAATGTTATCTATATGCATTTTTTTAATGCCAAAACTAAGCTGTTATTTTGCAATTTTCATGTGGTATTTTTATGGTGAACACAATGATTGTCAGTTAGAATTCGCAGTAGAAGTCGGAATTCAATTCGCCGCCAGTTCTGCATTCTTCCCCCGACCGCAGTTCGTTAGTTCGAAAAAAGGCCGTTGCGGCGCATGACATGTTCACGTCCACGTGTCAGTTTCACGTGACATGTCATCCCGCCACGTGGGGAGGCTGCCACTGCCACGCCACGCAGGGTGGCAGGGCACCACGCCAAAACACAAATGGGATCGGTTTTCGAATTTCAAGTCTTATATCTGGTTGATATTCACAACATCATCGGTTATTTCGTTAATGAGAATAAAACAACACAGAAAGAAAGATGTAAAGATAGTGCGTTCATTTGGGAGTACCTCTTCTTAGTATGGTGCCCTCTGTTATCGGAGGTTGACCATCACCAGGGCAATCTTTACCCTGCAGACCGCAGCCTAGATTTGCAGTCGTACCAATAACACACGTTTCGAAGTGAACTAGATCTTACGTCAATCTTCCTTTGGATTATCAGGTGATTTTTTATATTTACGATGCTGTAATTTCTTGAATCCCAGTGATCGAAATTACTTGATATATGTTTAATAAAAAGCTCGAGGTTCGTCAAGATTGCAAGTTAATTAATTTACTTTAATGTGGTTTACAATAAATATTTAACTAGACCAAACGTCCGTCCTATTGGATGCTCACTCCAAGTAATTCTAAAGCTGGTGAACTCGACACTGACCGAGACGACATATCATCGGCTACGTCCGTATTCGTTCGTGCAGTAGACGCGAACGGCGTCTATTATTACCAAACTTTTATTTTAGTTCGGTACTTTTGACAGCCCTGATTTCGGGCTTCAGCGGTGCAGAACCGCACAAGGATTGCCTGCAATTTAATCTCGTCCCGAAACCAACACCCCCATTCCCGTATTTGCGGGCGGGTGTGCGCACCCTGTCCCATCCCGTCACGTGGTCAGCCGTGATGGTGTGACGTCACATGCATGGACGGTGTGTTACGTCACACATGCCGGTGACGTCATTAGGACCCAGTGCATCCGACTGGCGCGGACAGTTATTATCTATATTCTCTAATATTGAGTGTCAAATAATAAGTACCTAGTAACTCTTCCCTGGTTTCAACGGGAATGCAATTTAATGAATAATTGACAGTGTGCGGCACTCACATTAATTTTGACCGATAGATATTTCCGCGTGTAATGCTCTCATGTACCCTTTAAATTCAAAATAATGAAATGATTCGTCCCCCCACAACCAGCTATACTCCTTTCTTTCATCAAAAAGATCTCTCACACAACATGTCCAAAGATGACATGGGCTCTGAGGTGAATAATGTTGATCATGTGTAGAGGCAATATAAAAAATAAAAATAAAATGCATAAAATTTAAATTATTCAAAAAAAAGAAAGTGTGCGGAACTGGCGACGAATTGAATTTCAACTCACAACCAAAAGTTTTTTTAAACAGTTAGGTCAGCAAAGTCACCAAAGTTTGCAAAATTTATTTGATAATTTTTACCTTTTTGTTTATGACGTCGATAAGATACGATACGATTGTACCACCCCAGCCAGGATTACTCCTGTCCCGGTAAGACCGCTACACCAGGGGGCACTGATTGGTTAGAACTGGAACATGTGCTCTAAGGATGGGAAGGAGGTTGGAGTTTAATCGACCGGTATAACATGGCAACCTAATAAGCCAATATTGGAATTTAGGATGGGCAGGAATAAAGGAATTGATTGAGCCTTATTTTGTTTGTTTGTTTTTTTCACCCTTTCTTTATGTATTTGTTTTTCTTGCCTCTTCTTGGCTTTTCCTGGTTCTTCTGGTCTCTTGTATTTTCTCGCTTCATCTCAGTTCGTCTTTCTTTTTCAGGTTCCTCTTTATTCTTCGTGCTTCTTCACTGACTCTCTTAGTCTCTTCCTACACGCTTATTCATCGTGCTTTCTCTTGGACTTTCTTGACTCTTCTGGTCTCTTCTTTCCCTTTATTGCTAAATGCTTCTTTGCGCTTCTTGCCTCTTTTGCTTCCTTTTTACTCTTCCTATCCCTTCATTTTTTCTTTTTCTTTTTTTCTTCTTCTCTTTTTTGGCTCTTCTTGTATCTTCTAGTCTCTTTTATGGCTCTTTTTGCTTCTTTTTTGTTTATGATCTCATAAACAAATTCCAAATCAACTCTAATATTTATTACCGTCTCTAGGTGAAACGAGTTCACCACAGAAGCCGCACGACATAGCTACCGATGTTTTTTTATCCAATCAATCAATATACCTCGTGAGGATAAGGAGCGATGACGAAATAAAACATGATCTCATTTCATGATGCCCGGTGCGTTCTTAATAACTTATCAACATACGAGGGTCAGTCAAAAAGCAATTTTTTTCTACTTTTAATTGTCAAGAAATTAAACCACACTATTGACGATTAATTTGTCACTTTTCAATATTATCTCGGTCCATATCCACAGTTTTGATCCATCTTTTAACAAGGGTATGTATTCCAGTGTGGTAAAAAGCACGGTCCTGCTTCCTATATCAGCCATATGGACGTTTTTTCAAAGTGAATCTCACGTGAGCTTCACATAACACTGCATTCACTGGGAAGAGAATGCGTCCCAATTCATCTGTAGATATCCAGTGGTCACCACGAATGATGTCATCGACTTTCCGAATGTTGCGTGGAGACACTGCAGTCTGTCAGTCACTGCCTACCACTTCGCTTCGTTACACCGATGAATCCATCATCTAGCTATGCTGATATCCACTGTTGCATTACCGTACACATTTTCCAGTATTTCATGATTTTGAATGAGAGTTTAAACTTCTGCATTCAAGAATTCAATCACAGTAATAACCACTAATAAATAATAAATAATCGCAGTGCAATACGAATATCTATGTCGGCCATTTTGCAATCGACTGCAGTGCTGCCACCTGTTGATGCAGAAAGTTACTACTGCAGTAAATTGTAGAAGAAGGTTGGAGGACTAGCGCCAAATTTAAAACAATCACTACATTAACTTTATTTAAGCAGAAAAAAATAGGAGGCATTAGTTTTTGACTGACCTTTGTTTATCAACTCGGGGGTCAAATTGTTAGGATTTCAGGTATTTGATTATTAGTTTTTGTTCATAACTGCCTTCGCAGTAGCCGAGACCAAATTGGGAGACAGTGGACGTTCGTGGAACATTTTTTAATAAAGAGAACTGGAACAAGTCAGTATTCTTTTTTAAACGCTTCATAAGTGTTGAGTGTGTTGCAATAATATCGTTAATGTTATGAGCGCCGTTCATAGATGGCGCTAGTCTCTTTAATTTCACGAATAAATAAATTGATAATAATAAAAGCTGAAACTCCGCGACTTTTCCACATTTCATTTTTGGGTGAACCGCGCAGGATAAACAGTCTCAACTCTTCCGAGCCAGTAGGATTATGGAATCATCAATTGAGATAATATATTATATGTTGTGAAGCGGAAACTAGTGGGGAAGCGAAGGATGTAGGAAAGAGGGAGGTTTGAAAGTACCTGACTATTCAGATTAGCTAAAGTCATTTCAAGCGATGTTTCACTTCTGAATGGTGGTCTTACACCAGGGTGATATTGAGAGTATCTGCCACTCCAAAGCTCTAATTTTAAGATAATTATCAGTAATAACATTAAAAGTGCTAAAAAATTACAACCCTTTGTAACTAATACGTTAGAAATAGGGGTCAATTTTGTGCAATAAGTTTAAAGCTCCTATCCCTTTGCCGACCTTACAGCGAAAAGCTCGGTATAAAAAAATAAGTAAGGAAAGTACCCTACAACTGGGGATTTTCACAAACTATGGATACCGTTCAACACGTACTTTAAGGAGTTATAGTTAAAATTTGTAATTATAATCATCGTTCTACAAAATCTGTAATAATTCAAACCGCCCATTCCTAAAGGGTTCATACTCGCTGCAACGTCATTATGACGTAGAAAATGGTACCGGCTGGTAAGACGACTGTCACCGACGTTGGCCGGCGTGATGTCAAAACCGCCAAATTCACGATAAAAACATGGCCGCAAACTGAAAATGACACATTTTAAATCGTTATAAAAAAATTATTCGTTAAAATAAAGGTAGAGTTAGAGTACAGCGATAGTAGCGTCAGTGACGCTGCGTCAATATCGCCGTGACCGAGCGACAGAATGATGCGCAAACGGATTTTTGGAAGCGATTCGAGCACATCGTTACTGACGCTGTTTGACGCTGAGCGTCATGCGCTACCACACATTTCTATAGTGCATTGTACTGTCGCTCTGTCGCGGCGATAATGAAGCAGCGTCACTGACGCCACTGTCGCTGTGCTCGGAACTCCACCTTAAAAATAAAATAAAAGTTCCATCAGTATCCTAATTTCTTTAATAAATTGTTTCAACTATAAAAAACTATGAAAATACTCTACTGCAATCAAAATGACATTATGTAAGTCTCGAATTACAAGCAAACTTAGCGTAGACCTGACAAAGTTCTACACTCTATAAGTTTCTTCTTGAATCATTCCTGAAGATGGTTTTGCAATCCAAAGCCTGTTTCAGACGGGACAATAGGCTGGATCGATGAGGTTCGTGCGACTTTGTGATGTGAGCTTTCTCATTGTTCCGAGGGAAGGAAGAATACGCCACATTGTTTCGGAGGGAAGCTGGAGAAAGAATTGTTCGGGGAAAATGCATTGTTTCCTGAAATTGTGTGTACCCAATGACAATTCGAGTCGCCATTGTCGCTATTTTTAGCTTCGATAAATAATATAAAAATCTCTGACTGCTGATGCAATCTCGCTCTGTCTATTTCATACAAAAGGTGAACGAATGCAGAAAAGGCAGAATCAGTATTAAAACAGACATAAAGCGCTTAAACCACTAAACAAATAATTACAAGAATTTTAATTTATTTCGATTAAAAAGAAAGCAAATTTCGTCCATTTATATAATACATTTTGATACATTGATCCCAAACAAGCCCATGAAATTGATAATCTGTTGAATGAGAAACATACATATATGAAAATGTTTGATTAATTTTATCAGAAGTAAATACAATCAACAACATAAATATAAATATTTTAAAAAATATTTTAATTAATGAAGATGATATTAGCGAAACTCAATCGAAAATGTGAAATAGAACAATCAGCACGGAGAAAAATGTTATTCGAAAAAAACGATCATTTTAGTAGTAAAAACGGTTAAAAACGGGACTGAAGTTCTTACGAACAAATTAACAGTGTTTCAATGTTTATTGGCGGGAAACTGTAAGAATAATTTGTTGGTATACGTCGAAATACATGTTCCCGCCAATAAACATTGAAACCCTGTTAATTCGTTCGTAAGAACTTCAGTCCCGTTTTCAACCGTTTTTACTTTTAAAATAAACGTTTTTTCGAATAACATTTTTCTCCGTGAGAAAAAGATACGGATACATCTGGGACTCGAACCCAGGACCTGATGCAAACCAAGACGAAGTAAGAGCATTGCTTATGAAAAGTGTTGGTTTTTTGTAAATAAAACAATAAATGTATTTAAAACTACTGTTAATTTGTTTGGCAGAAATTTAAATATATCGTCATCAAATGGCCATTCAGCGTCATTTTGTTTTGTCGACTTTTAAAGGGTCCTCGTCAAATGCCGATTATAGCTGCGTTTCAGCTTTCTATCAAAAAGTAATAAGCTGACAAGCTTAACAACATGATAGTTGTCTTGTGCTGATCACAATATGTTCAAAAGCTGAAACGGACGGACTTAGAACAAAATGGCGATGAATGGCCATTTATGTAAGTGGTGTATTATATTATATTATAAATGAAGCCACAAAATGAATTTTCGAAGATTGAAGAAGTGAATATTTACATATTCGCATTTGATGTGTTTAAATATTCAAGTGTATTTTAAAAACTGAAATCATCAAGTTAATTTACGCCTCTAGAATAAAATAAATTGAATTATTTATTATGACATAACATGTTGATCTATTTCGGTGCCTTTGCCTTTCATCGTTTACTAAATCTTTCTCTCGCGTCTTCAAAATGCTTCAAGTGTAAACCGATTTATTTACCTCCGAGAATAATTATTTAACAGTCCCTTTCCATCAAGCTCAAGTCTCTAAATAATATAAATGAATTAATTTAATGTTTCTCCATAATGAACGAGTTACCCTACCATTTCACCTTTCACTTCCTAAAATAAACACATATAAACCTGTCACCACCCTTCTTTAAACTACACCAATAATTCACATAACTGTACGACCACAGGCTCCCAGAAGTTGAATACGGTATATTTTTATGGTCAAGTTTTATGTGTACCAGTATGAGAGGGTATTATAAATAATAATAATAATAATTCCTCTTATATGCAAACATCGGGAGGGTAGACTTGTGGCGCCAAGTGAGTGGAAGATTTGAGGAAGAAAAATGTTAATATCCCTCATATTGCAATATTATAATATTTTCATGCCAAATACTCGTAGCAGGAGCGCAGAATATATGAGGGCAGAAAAAATCATATTTATTGCTTCCTATTAACAATGATATTCTCCCTTTCAAAGGTCAGCTTTTTTGTTGATAATGTTATCTATTTATTTAATTTTTTTTATTTAATTTAATTTATTTCTATACTTGTACATACATTTAACAAACAATTACAATGGTTTACAATGTTTACATAGTAGTACAAAAAAAAGTTCATATTCAGTAACAGGATGTAAAAAGGTATGTAAAAAGGTTAATAGTAGCATTTTGTGAACACCTTACTGGGAGAACCTGTGCTGAGGTGTTTGCATGTTTTGGATTAAGAGATATTCTGCCGACATAAGTAAAAACACAGTATCCTCCTTGATATTGTCAAGAAGGGCACCGTTGTTCGACCCATGGTAGCAGTTTTACACCGAACGTAGATAAAATCCATATTATCATATTTGTTAACAGAAAGAGCGCAAAATGAAAAATACAACTAAAATAGATTTAAAAAACAGTTAAAGAAAAAATATAACGTTATTTTTTTTTACTTCAAAATTCTTTATTGTGATTAATATTTAAAAAGGGTTAAGTTGATTTTTTATACAAACGTATAAGCTGTTAATTCTACTAGATAACGAATTCAGGGTTTTGGGAAGTTAACATTTAGAAGTTGATTTTAAAATGTTAATATTTTCAAAACTAAGCATTTTCCTATTTACTTATTATAAGGGATGAAAATGTTTGTCGATATCTATGTAAAAGAACAGACAATTTATTTCTCATGGAGCCTTATCACTTTCTAAGCATATTTTATATTCTCAGAAGCGGTTGTATAAAAAGAATCTCCGATTATATTTATCATTAGCTGAACTGTTGCCCGGGCTTTACGCAGTATGTAGACAGTGACCTTCCTTTTGTTTTGAAGGCCAATTGTGCAAAATTTCATAAATCTCAGAATAAAATTGTAAATTTATATAAAACTCAAGTCTTCGCCGCCCGCTCTCCACAGGGCACAAATACACTCCTTAATTTTAATAGATTGTATCATGGTAACTGATTCTGATCTGTATTTCTATTATATTTAAATTGTCATGGAAGAACGGGCTCCAGAATTAAAGTGTGTAATTTATTATAAATAACCAAAACATATCAAATTATTATCATTGTGTATTTGGGTGAATCCCCCAGTCGGGTTTATTCGGGTCGAGCTTTAATATTAGTTAGTTCCACCCGGGAAGAGCGATACAATTAGATTTCCAATCCAGTTTACACCCTAAACCCGTAATCCGTTTATTCAAATATAAATAGGAACCGGACCCCCCGATGCAAGATAGGATGCGGCATCCCGACTACCTACTCCTAATTCCGACTCCCTGCACCGCGCAAAGCGAATTTTACCAAAATAATATTAGTTATATTTATTTGTACGTCAAAAAACTATCAACTGTGCATGAAATTACTTTGATAATTCGAGCTGCAGACATAGATGGCTCTAGTGTAGGTAGATCTTAAAGGTTACTGACTTATTTGATAGATGCCGATAGTATAAATATAGGGTTGCCCCTCAATATTGGACACCAAAGTACGGGGAACCGTCAGGTTTTTAGAGCATAATAAAGAAGACGTTCTCCACACTCGTTCATTATTATAAGACAAAAGTTACTTGTTCATTAAATAAAAAAAACAGTGTTTTGATGTAAAGTTATTTCCTTTCGCTCTTTCTCATATACGACGCACGTAGGAGAAAGAGATGTTTAAAGAGAGAAAATTTACTAAAGATATATTTTCGTTGTTAGTTTTTGGGGTGTTATGCCGTGTTGCGCTACCTCGTTCTTTAGCCGACGTTTCGGACAGCGTTGCAGTGTCCATCATCAGGGCAGATTCGGCAGATTCGGCAGATTCGGCAGATCCGACGATGTGAAATTGTTAGTGTTAAGTGTGTGTTGTGTACTGGTGTTAGTTTTTGTGGTGTTATGCCGTGTTGCGCTACCTCCTTCTTTAGCCGACGTTTCGGACAGCGTTGCAGTGTCCATCATCAGGGCAGATTTGGCAGATCCGACGATGTGAAATTGTTAGTGTTAAGTGTGTATTGTGTACTGGTACGACCGATTCCTCCTTGCATCTCTTGAGGAAAGCCAGGCTACCCAATAAATGGTTCCTTCGCTTCCTCAGATTCTCCAATCGGCGTACCTTTGTGTGAACTTCCTCCCCATAGAGGTTAGTCAGATACGTTTTTAGATTTTCACATCGTCGGATCTGCCACATCTGCCCTGATGATGGACACTGCAACGCTGTCCGAAACGTCGGCTAAAGAAGGAGGTAGCGCAACACGGCATAATACCCCAAAAACTAACAACGAAAATGCTTTTGGCCGTGAAAATCTAAAAACGTATCTACTAAAGATATGTTTGAAAAAAAGAATGGTATTTTCTTGTGAATGTGCACGTGGGTGTTTTTAATTAACCTACTTATAGGATTAAATAACGAGGAGATGATAACACGTAATATTAAATTAAAGATCATCGGATTATAACGTATAACTCGGCTGCCTGAGATTATTAGGTATTTCTATTACGAAAAGCTGCAAAAGACTGCTTAAAAGCTAGGTAGATTAAGAATAGTTATAACTTAGCTTTATGATTGCTTTCCAAAGTTGAAACTATGTAATATAAATGCTGATGTCACTCTGAATTAAAATTAATAATTCTTGTCTGAAATAACATTAATATTACTCGTAATAAAGTAGCATTCTATTAATAAGCAATAGCAGACAGTTAAACCCGATTCTAATAATATTTAGAGCTAACCGAAGCCTTTGGAAATTCAAATTGAGGGCTTCTGAGTCAACAAACGGCTTGGATTGGAGAAGAGCCCGTTCAAATCCCTGGGAAGGAATTTATCGACTCGCGCACCATTAATATGCAAAGCAGGGTCAGGACAAACCCATTTTGTACAAATGCTATTCAAATTTTAAGTAAACACAAATCGAATAAGTAATTAGGTGTTGGTCTACGCAGGATTGAATCAACTAGACGCCGAATTTATGAGCATTATTCTAATTAAAATATTTCATCTGGCATTTGAGAAAGTTTGACCGTTTAAATGCAGCTTTCTTGTCAGAAGTTCAAGCAATAATACGTTTTGAATAAATTTAAAATAAAGATCAAGGTAAACTATTAGTTGCTTCGAAAAAAATTAAGAGTTACAAATTTTAGAGTCGTGGGAAAATTGTAAGTCAATTATATTAATTTGCCACAAATCAGCCACGTTTACGGTGTGATGGATGTTGATTGGGTCCCGCTATTTATCAAACACTAAGGCGTTACCAAAACACCCAATTTCCAACCCTTAATCACAGGGGATGACACAATGAACTGTGGGGTAAAAAACACGACGCATTGAAAACCGGTGATCAACAAAACATCTGTACAAATAACATGGAGCTTTATCCGGACACGATCTGGTAACCCTGGTGAAAGTGCCTCAGGTTATGTAAGGGTATTATAGAAACGGTTGGACGCCCAACAAAAATACCTCCTCGCTTCTCTGTGTCCCTGTTCCAATCGCCTTTGACATCTGCCGAAAAAGCCGACCCCAAAAATTAACCCTTATTTATTTTAAAAGCTACTCTCTTAAAATATACCGCTCACAAACAATATTATTGTAGATTTAAAGTTGAAAATTAACAATTTTATAATAAGCTAGAACTTCAAGCAAAATTATCACCTTTAACCTCTTGAATGCCAGGTGTTTTTGGAAAAAATCGCGCGAAATTATCTTCCCGGCTTTTGCTCAAATATCGTATAAAAACAAAGGAATTGTTTTTTTTTGTGATTTTTTTCTGTTTGCCAGATAATGTACCTTATTATTCATATATATTTCATGATAATATCGTTACAAGTTTTCCCAGAATAGCTATTTTTAACAAAAAAATGTGAAAATATTTCCCATTCGACAAAAAAATGTAAATAAAATATATTCATACGAAAATGATAATTTTTTTTTATTTCTCTACAAACCTAGATAGACACCCTACATGAAAAAAACCAATTCAAAGGTGTTTTCGAAGGAGTAATGACATAAATACTGGTTTGAAAATGAAATGACAGTTGAAAACCGTTTGTAAAAGTGACGCCAAGTTGACAATAGATATTTATTATAAATTATTCAGATGGGTTGACGCTATGCGGATTTTTGCTATGTCAAGACCGAGAACGGCTCAAGCGATTCTGACCTTGTTCTTCATACAACTTCTTTATACATAAGGAACAAAATCGCTTCAAAAAAATTTTTTTTTAATTTAGACCCGCGGCCACCGGTGGGCGAACGGCAGTCGAGAGGTTAAGTGAAGATCGTTTTCAACAGAATTGCAAAGAAATTTGCCAATTATATCTGATATATTATAAAGCCAATAACTTTTTGTGTGTATTTTTAGTCCTGCTTTCACGTTGATTTATTATCGTTAAAACATCACAGTTGTCATAATAGAGAGCTCACGTGCGTCAAGTTGTTATACAGGCTAGTTAAAAGCTAATCAAAAACACTTTTAAAATTCAATATGCCAACTAAGCCTTCACACAAAAGAGTTCATGAGATTTTATTCTATTCAGTCCGTTATCGCCCGATACTATCATTTATTTAATTCTACGAAGGGGAGAGCGTTCATTCAATCTCGAATAGAAACGTAAAAAATAAAATGTTAAATCCCTTCAATGCATTCAGTGAATGAGATTGCTGGTATTCTGGTAATAAGGCCTCGTGTATTGTAAAAATATCTGTTCATCTTTTATGTTCTCCGTTCACTGACTTTGCTTAACAAATACAAAATATTAAAAATCATTCTTGTTGGTAATTAAGATTTTTATTTTAATAAATATAATAAATTAATCCTGACACTATCTAGAAGACATCTAGTTCGAGTTGAATGTATGAATATACATAAAGATATCAGCTAATAAAAATATGCGTTAAGAATATGAAGATAATGTTGGTGGTATTCAGTCGAAGTATGATACAGATTAAAATGACCGAATCGGAAAGGGATACATTAGCTTAGTGGTGAGAACATCTGCCCGGAAAGCCGAAAGTCCTATAGGTTCGAGTCCCAGATTTATCCGTATCTTTTTCTGATTTTCCTCTTTCAGATTTTCGAATGAGTTTCGCGAATATTATGTTCATTAATTAAAATATTATGTTTAACATAACTTCGAAACAGGCACAAATATCCTATTATAAATGTAAGAATAATTTAATTAAATTTTGTATTAGGTACTAGTTTTATATGAGGTACTCGTCGTTGTCATAATATAACCAAAATATTTAAAAGTTTTGTTAATATAATAAAACTTGTGAAAAGAACGTAAAAATTGTATTATCGGATCTAAAAAACGGTTGATTTATTTCGAAAACACATTATTGGATTTAATATATTCCTACTCAGCGGCGATTCGAAAAGTTTCATTGTCGCTTGAATAAAGGCGAAAGCTTACTGAAGCTTAACAAAAAGAGAACCTCGGACGAAAATTAACTTTGAAAATCTTCCGAAAGTTGCTCGCGAACAGCAGCACACTCAAAGCAAAATGAGATTACACTTCTTTACAATTTAGGGGTGTATTTTATATTTTAGAAGGGTTAATTTGAACCGGGAACAATGTGGGGATTAAACAATTCTTATCTACAACACGCGGCAAGCTTTTTGAATTTAAACAGCTTCAAACAAACGAAAAATGACCTGCAGATGACAGCCGAAAAAATAATAAGAGTCAATGGGCAATGAGCAATGATTGATTTTGTAAATATTGACAGGGTGCCCCAATACAGAAATTAAAATGTTGATCGAAAGCACTGAATCATTTTTAACTCTTCAATTCCCATGTCAAAGTTAATAAAGATTTTTCTTTTATCTTTAACTAAAATAGTTTATATATGGTTAAGACAAAAAATATGTAATAAATAAATAAACTACCCCCACTTTTTTATGGGTGTGTCACATACAGGGGACACTGTGCAGTTAAGACTCTGAAGAAACACGGCACTTTTATTATTTTTACGGTAGGAATAGAATATCACTTTTATAATAATATTTATTTATATATAAAAAACGGAGCACGAGAATGAATTTGACAAATGGCGTGTGGCTGTGTTGCCAGAAAAAAAACAAATAGAGTTACAACATGCCTTTGCTATAATAGTAGTAGAATTTAAAAATAAAATTTCGATGTGGTAGAAAAAAAAATAAACTTCTGTCACCTACAGGTGACACTGGGAATTGAAGAGTTAAACTACATTATACAAAATATTAATTTAAAACTTATTGATTTGGATCAATAAAATCCTTTGTATTTGAAATTAGTTCTAGGTGGGAAACAAATTAATGGATTCATGAGAATAAATCAAAATATAAAACATCAACCTGCTGGTCACGTGGTGGCAGTATAATTAATACACAGAACCCAGTCCGGTACAGGGTCAAGCAGATTAATAATTTAATGCTCCGGCTTATATGCTTCACTGGTCTGTATCAATTCATCAAAACAAACTGTGTAGATCTATCCATCACTGATAGACATATTTTTTGTAGACATGAAAGAGCGTCGGTTTGTGTAGGCAATATGTTAATTCACAGGCAGACTTTTTCTACTACCAAAGGCCAACATAATTTATAACGTACGTAAACAGTATTATACCTACTACATTACAAACAAAATAGTATTACTCAACAAGACAGGAATGCCCATTTTCAATCACGCTACAATTCAACCTTTTTATGTCAGTTTTTTCCGTATTTCGGATAAGTTAAAATTGATTATGTTTAAAGTTTTAATACACTCGTTCGGCCAGGTTGAAAAGAAATCATCCGTTGCACAGATAAAATAAGGAAGCCAAATGATAAGTAAATCTTAAATCTTTTGAGTGCTACTCAAAACAAGACTTTGAGATAAAACCACTTACCATAATATTGCAGGTTTATCACTGGAGATTTTAATTTGAAAACAGTCTGAGTGGATAAATGAATACAAATGGAAAACGATAAGAATATGATCCCATTAATGAGAGTTGATATATTTGCTTGGCAATACGTGTGACAGGTTGCTAATTAAAAATATTAATATATGTATGTTTGATTTATAGGTTTGTCGGATTCCCTTAGCTCAGCTTAAAATTTAGCATTGACTATTTGTTATTTTACTCTTAGATGTTATTTCCTCGGGCAATATTTTAATTGCTAAAGCTTTGTAAGGAAAAGGCAATAAACATTATTATTATTAGTCCCAATACGAAACATTACAACTAGAGCGTAGGTTTTATTGTGTTTTCTATAATCCTAGAGACGAGGCGAAAAGATAAAGAATTTGAAGTAGAATTTTTCTCGTTAATCAGGAGAGCAGTCAAGACGTGTCGGTATTCAATTTAACGATGCGCGGGTTAATGAGTTTCACTCACCGATAGGGTTGATGATTTATAACTTCTGCTGCCCTGTTACCTTCATATTGACCGACGAACCTTAATATTTGTTTATCCCCGCGAGCGTGGTATCATTATTATTTAAAGCTAGAACAGAATGGTTCACGAAATAAACACACATAAGTAGTAACCCTATGCAAAACAGGGTACAATTTTCACCTATCTGAGAAAACAGAACCTGACAAGTGGATCTCGGAATAAACCTTTGTAAATAGAACCGGAAGCAGGTAAGCACACAACACAACAATTTCCACTAAAGCGTTTCACCCCACGAGAGCGTTTAGGCAAAGGCGGTACCCAGGAGCGCATAATATCGAGTTTCTGCAATACCTCCAGAGATAACGTAAGACGTCTTGATCAGTTTGGCGAATTCCAGACTAAGCTTAAGTAGCATTAGAAACTCTAAGGAAGTGCACAAATAGGGGAAACGGAGGTAGGTACCAGGTTCACTCGGTTCAATAGTAAGGCATGAGGGATTTGAATTGATTATAACCGAGGTAGAGGAATTTAACTGGAGGTATTCGTAACGGTACAAACATCTTAATTAGGCTCGACATACCTTTCTGATGTGGGCAAAATTTATAGATTAAGTGCTTATGGGTTCTAACAAAGATCTCCCAGATGAGGGTCTCGATCAACAATAGCTAACCTAATTAAGTATTAAAGAAATTGTTTTAAATATATTTGTTGAATAGCATAGAAGACCTTTTAAGAAGCAAATTAAAAAAATCAAAATAGGGCCGATTAAAAACTCTAAACTTACAACAGCAACAAAGAACTTTTCAATTGTTTTGTACTTGGCTTATTGAAAAAGACACAAGCTTCAACGCTATGGGAGAGAACACAGAACTATGACTGTGTAAATAAGGCGCTAATGATCTATCGAATGCTCACCGAAGACAACTACATTATATAATAATTAATATTAAAATGTGGCTTACCTTTATCGTTAACCCCTCAGACCTCGACCGAATTTTGTCAGAGGGTCATAATATTGCCGTTTTGAAATAAAAACCAAATAAGTGGAATACTTCTGTATGTATCCGAAAACTGAAAACTGTTTTGGAAAGGTGATGAAATACAATTTCAAATTTTATAATTCAAAATAAAATATAATTTTCGAAATATAAAATTTTTGCATGTAAACATATAAAGATTTAAAAATGGCTCAGCTTACGTTTTTTCTAACTTAAATTACAATAATTAACAATAAAAAAAAATAATAAAAAAACACATACATATTTTATACGACAAACCTCATTTTTTGTCGTTTCATGTAAAAATAATTAATAATTAATTTTTTTAATTGCGGTCAGAAATTTTGGATTCATAAAGGTGTACATTTTAATTATTTTGTGGTAAACTTTTAGATTTGAATATAAAGCGTGGTAGTTTCTCTTTCTAAAACCGTTTAGATCATACTTCTAACCATGATAATAAGGGAGACACAACGATTTCTATGAGACCCACATAAGTTGTTCCGAAAATTCACCAAATAGACCTGCGGATGAAATCGCGCGCTAACTTTGAAACAGCCGAGTCAAAGTTAATACATATTAGATGAAATATGTAGTATAATTACACATATTAACCCTTTAAGATCAACAAGTCAAGTAGGAGTAAGGTTGGTCCCATCGAACTGAGACGATCCACGTTTTAGTTCAGTTTTACCCCTGGAATCTCCGAGATGGTGCGGGGTAAAAGGGGAACCATTGTTCTTGGTTGTACTGGAAGGGTGGTGGAGGTAGGGTTTATTAAGTCCCTTTGTAAGTGGAGACGTTCATTTGATGTCCCGGCGCGGTGATTAATTATTACATTACCTTCTCAGGCCGGCGGCTGTAACGTCACTAACGTCAGGTCGCGGGCGCAGGCATCAGAGGGTGACGGCAGAATTTAGAAATACAGCCACTCTATTGGGTAAGGGCTAAGGTTCACTTAAAATGAAGTGAAAATGTTGAGATAGGTTCTTTGCTAACTGAGTTTGAGATAATTTTGTGTAGGTTTTATCTTTAACTCAAACTTTTAGGGATTAAATAATCTTCGTCGTTATAAAAAGGCAAAAATAGGTAACTTCCAAACATTAGAAATTAATAAATCTGTCAAATATGTAATAACGAGCACCCGATTGACATTCATCTCATGACAACGGGTCATTTCTACCACTGTGTTTCCCCCATCTTACAGCCAACGAGGTGCTCTTCAAGACTCAGGTTCACGCCTTCCTTTCACAAACAGACCATCCACGCAGCATCCCCAAATATGGCATAGACCCTGGGGGATATTATTTCCCCCAGTGTGGAGTTAATGCAACAAAATTAGTATAACCGAAACTTTGAAATATGAACAATTCAAAAAACAAATTAAGCTCCTAGAGCTCAACTTATGGAGTAGTCGAATAATAATTAATAATTGTATAACTTTGATTAATGTAATCACTTGTAATGTAAAATCTTTTTCTTAAAATATAAAAATATTAAAAATAAATAAATCAATAAATAAATAAAATCATAGTCCATAGCCATAAGATGTTGTAATAGTTTGTCTAATCTGTATAGTTAGAAGTAAGATAAAGCATTTTAAGAAATATATCCATACATTCATAAATTTGCACAGCACCCTTGAGGAGGTTTTTCACAAAAATGGCGATGTACAAATCATCCAAACATAATTATTAGTTTAACTTCTTCGACTTCCGAAAGGTTCTTCCGAAACCGGTCGATTTTTAATAACTGAAAACTATAAATAAACAGTAATATAAATTTTAACAGAAATATTTATCCAAGGTACAACTTAAAATGATTTATTAATAAATTCCTAGAATTGCCTAAGATATAAATAGAGTCGTCTTAATGATTATTATTTAGTTTATAACAAAACCAGAATTCACTAGAATTCACCAGTCAATCTTAAGTCTCACTAACAAAAGACTGAAGATACCATAATTAACAAATTAGTAGCAATATTCCTTTGATAGTCTTGCTCCATTGAAACTACAAGCCTAACAAAAGTGTTTGTTTAATTATAACTAGCAATGACTAGTAGCAATTATCTCAATCGAAATTGAGATGGCAAAGAAAATAATAATTGATAGTCGAGGCCATTGAATGATGGTATCAACAGACCCCATTGGGCTGTTGGTACAGCGGATTGAATGAGACACGGAGGCTGACTGCAGGTTAGATCGTGATAAACACACAAATGTAACTTATTGATTCTAAAGGTTGTAATATCAATAGTACAACCAATAATTGAATATCGACTCTGTCGTGTTCTCGAGCGCGTTGCTTGATATCAAATTAAATGGTAACCTCAAACAAGGGAAGAACAATATGTATTGATATTAGAGAATGATTGTAAATTGAAGTTAACCTATCTATCTATATGTGTTATATCTCTTATTTTCCAATAGTAAGGCAAGAGATGTGTTTGGTATCTTCAAAATAAGTTAGAGGTTCACGTGATTACTAGTTGGTTTATTTAGTAGAATATTAAACAGGACTAATATCCTTAGGCCCTAAATAGTTTTGCCACTTAGGCGAGCGGACTTTAAGAGCCCGCTCAATCTCACCGATACTTTCAGCCATCATCGTAACCGTTTGTACCTAAGACACGAACGGCGATAGATGGTACACTTTTGATATTCTAATCAACTGCCATCTGTTGGGTTTCAGAAGAACTTCGTATTAAAAAAACTATCGACATCTTTTGAAAGAAGTCGAAACTACACGAATAATCAATGCACCTATCTGTATAATATTATGTAATGTAGTATTACAAAAGTATCTACATGTTATTAAAAAAATTGTGTTTGAAAAAGAAAATTCGAGTAGGTAGTACAAAGCAAACATCGCGTTGATACGGGTTTATTTATTTGTCCCCATTTTGCATAATTCAATGTTCTGATTTATTTGCAGTCGAAAAATATGTACCTACGTACAAATATGTACGCTTTCCATAATCATTGTGAATTTAAACATGATTTCACCAGATTAGGGTTGGGCTTGCGATAGACCGATTTCAGCGTGACGGGATAAATCCTTCTGCCACCAGAAGCCAAACCGAAAAATAAACTATTGTAAATAGAATTACTAACTATGACAATGACAGCGCATGCGTGGGCGGAGAGATTCTACAAAAAAACCCAAAATGGACAGATGTGGGAATATTTTATACCCGACAACAATAAACAACCGATCATCCATTAATAAAGTGACTAAACTGCAAGCGTTTGAATGCGTTTTAAACACGGAGCGTGACTGTGAAATGTGCATTCATGCTTTTGTGTCCGTATCTATTCATCCGCATCGCTGTAACTGGTAATTTGTCGTATTTTGTGTCAAATTACAAACAGGCGACTGACCGCCAATAATATGTGGAACTCTCGGCGGGCTCTGGGCGCCTCGGTTAATATGAATTATTGCTCAGAGCGGATGATTTGATTATTCGAATAGGCAGATTAGTAGGTTTAACTTAGTACTAGTAAGCATTCATAAAGGTAAAGATGGTTTCAAAGGGATGTATGCAAATACGGACGTTAGATAGAGAGCGCTAATATTAAAAATGGCTATAATTAATTGAAAATAGTGACAATATTTAATATAACAAGGCTCGTTTAAAATAGAGCAAACATCCAAAAATGGTTCCTTAGAACAGGCAATCTGCCTAGCTAGGAACTAATATCGACCTAAAACAACGTAATAACACTTGTATTCATTTTAAATATATTCTCTTATTATGTAATATTATTTGTTATTTTGGCTTTAAATGTATCAAATGTAAATAAATAAATAAATAAAATCTCTGGATCAATGTTTAAATGTGCATTTAAAGAAACTTTGTGTTTTTTTTTCGATAAATAACAGAACCATATGTGTTTTTAATATTTTGGATCATACTAGCATACTGTGCGATTTTTTTTCTAAAGGGAATTTCCTATACTTACCATTTTGGCTCGGCAACTATATAATATTATCTTTAAAAAAAAACGTTGAACGAAATACGTCGATAAAGTTGGCTTGAGAAGAAATCTGGTTGCAAAAAGCTGCAAAAACTCACGAAATCAGGACAACAGTTTCTGACAGATATTTCCAGATGGATGCAACAATTTTCAGCTCGCCACGTCATTTATTTCAAGAGTTATTGAGATTTGAAGAATTAATTATACTTTTATAAAAATAGTTTATATTAAGTTATAAATTCATAACGGGCTATTTATTCAGACGTTCAAAAGCCGATTAGTAAATCTTGGTAAAATCGAATAAAAGCGCATAACGTATTAATAATTAAATCGGATATAACAAAAATAAATTAACTCGGTAAAAATCTAAACAAAACATCGATCTGCAAGCAATGTTCTCAAACCATTAAAACTGTATCAAAATAATCAGGGAGGGATGTTTGCAACAGTAGAAGAAACAGAAATCCAATAAGATGCATTTGATTGAACTAAAGAGGAAAAGATAAAAACGTACCGAAGCCAAAATAAGCCCTCAAATCAGATTCAAAATCCTCTCATGGGAGGGATCGCTTTAACCCGCTTAGTGTTTATGTAGACCATGATCACCAAATCAAAAAGAAAAATATTTAATAATAATATCATTTTCGTCAATTTTGAAAATTTGAACATGATTTTTTTAAGAGATTCATATCTATAAGCAGGTAATAGAGTTATGTTATTAAAACCATTTTGCGAATTTTGAATCTTTAGTGTATATTTACTTATCTTTCATTCTTGTCTTGACAAATTTTCCCACAATTCGTAACCTTTACCCATTTCGCGACGTCTGCAAATATTTAAATACGAATTTTAGTTTATTTCAAATACCTTGTTGAATCTAAAGAGAATGGCTTATTTTAATGCAAATAGAACTATAATCATAAAACTTTTTTGCTTTGTAAACGCTCCCTTTGACAAAACTGGCAACATAAAAAAAACGAGAAAGGTATTCTGGTACAGCTAATTTCGACAAGCTTTCAAAATAGAAATTTATTATAATCATACACACTTTGTACTGAATACATTTAACAATCCAGTATTATAAAATAATAACAGAAAAGGGTCGACCCTTACAGTAGATTTTTGTTACATATTATAAAATGCATGTACAATAATGTGAGAACGTGTGGTTTATATATATTGTGTTGAAATGTGAATTGAAAATTGGACAATTCTTGCTCTTTAGGAATATCACTGTATTATTTTAAAAACCGTAATTGCGGTGGGTGTTGGAATATAAAACCATGTTTGTTTGTGCTTGGGGGGAAAAAGAGTTGTTAGAAAATTGGAATTAATTAAATAAAGGGAAAAAATCTGTAACTATTACTGCAAACCAGCAGGTACACCAAATTGGGAAAATGTAGTCCCAGAGAGAGGTGGTACGACGATCGTCCTCTCCTTCCCACGTCTTATATGACAACGAAAAAGATAGAAGATGCGAGAATTATGACGTCACGTAAGGCCTCTTTTTGTGACTACTACGAAAGTATTTGTGAAATATCTAGCGCGAATAATATTTCGATTTATTAAACATTATTTTGACCTCGCTATAAATACATGGTGACTTCTTGACATACTTGACTTCTTTAACCAGTGATTCCTTACATTATTTGGAGTAAAAAATGTTAATGAAATTTTGGTCGCCTAATCTTCAAATCAGACTAAATATTTACTTCTCCAAAGATTATAAGCAGTCTTAAAAAAATAGGCTTTTTGGAGGAGTTAATTTGAGAGCTGCGAATATACGTGCAGTCCTAATACAATTGTGAGAGGTATTAGTTAGAGCCCATTACAAATAGTGTAAAAACACAAAGAGCCTTTATGTGCGGGCGACACAACGACCAGGCAACCAGGTGTTTAAGGGAGATATCGAAAAAAGCCGACAGAATTAATAGTCCCAACCCCCAGCCCTCCTCCCCCAACAGCGGTAACTGGGGAGCTTTTATGTTCGCCATTTCTGCTTTACAAAAGGAATAATATTTATTTATGTTACTCTTAATTTTGGAATATTGGCCTGCATTTGAAAGACGGACGTCAACAAATTAACAAAGGCATTATTTTTCTGATGTATATAAACGGAATATAGTCTATTATGATTCATATTATTAAATAATACGTGTAGATTTCGGTTCGATATAAAACATAAATACAATATTGTGCACATTATGGTAGTTCGAGTTTAAGGTCGATTCATATTATTTTTGGTTGTGAGAATCTTAATTCCATTTATTCATTGTGGCACAAGCAAAGTTATGCGCTTATTATGATGGCAGTAGGAGGAATACAAATACTGACGTGTATTTCGTAACCTGTAAACGTTTGTCATTCTTAAAAAGAATTCTATTTTTAATCGAGAATTATAGAGCTCTCTTATGTGATATTTCACAAAGATGGGGTATAGAAAGAGTTAAAGTACTTGAGGTCAAGCTTTAAATTAATGAAAGTAAAAACAAAGGGAAACAAATTCACATTGTATTTGAAGGTGCAGAAAACAGAGCAGTCTCCACAAGTTACCAGGATGGCACAAACACAAAGGATGATATACAAGTAGTTTACGTGAGCAAGTTAACATCTAATAGATCGGCTCGTAAATTGCGCTTAGTCCGACACGCCTCATGCACACCGTCCCACAGTCCGCAATCCCAGTCAGAAATCAGACACATATCTCGGATTATGTCGTCAGTTTCCGTGTCGGACAATTATTGTACGGCGCGATAGTGTATTAGGGCAGCGTAAAGTGGGATTTAGTTGCAGGTGTCCCAACCACTGACGTCATGAAGGGCTGTAATTGTTGAGTTGCGAGCGACGTTAACGACCAACAAACACGACGGCATGCAAATCCCTCCAGCCAGGGTAAACAGGGCGCCTCAAAAACTCAACCGTGCGAGGACCTTGCTGAATTGTGTGCTTGAATTTAGTCAAATTCCGCGACAAGATAGCTCGTGAATTAATCTTAAAAAAATCACGTAGATTACATAATTTTCCGGGAGGAGAGCGGACGAATCACCACATCACTTTGTCTTTGGTGCATAATGCCTACATTGCCTACACCATTCACATTAATACGAGTGAGAAGTTAACGTACTCTGTTTCTTGCTAAAGAATGCGCAAGTCTTATTGCATTTAAATAAAGAAATTTATTATAGAAACAGATTAACTTTCAATAAGTACTCAAATTTACAAAAACGATGTTATCAGAAAGGCTTGGCAACACGTAGGTTAGATGAATGTATGAAGTACGATGTTATTACAAATGCCACTCGAGACAGAATGGCGTTTTTTTTTCGAAACTGTTCTATATTTCAGAAGCGCGGTCCAACGTGCATGCGTTACAGTGTGGCAACTAAATGAATATTATAGGGTTATGCCGTGTTGCGCTACCACCTTCTTTAGCCGACGTTTCGGACAGATCCGTCGGATCTGCCGGATCTTCCCTGATGATGGACACTGCAACGCTCTCCGAAACGTCGGCTAAAGAAGGAGGTAGCGCAACACGGCATAACACCCTAAAACAAATAACGAAAATGCTTTTAGCCGTGAAAATCTAAAAACGTATCAGTTTCTACAATATTCATAAATGTCCTTCTGTGATTTCGACTCTTGAAATAACCTTCCTCACTAAAAAATATAATATACTTTACAGCTATTTTAAACAAGGCTTTAAAATCAAAACGCTGTATAAATCGATCTGCTAATAACTTAGTTGTAATATCTCGTAATCGACGCATGTTGAATATCAGAAAGAGATGTTAAAATTAATCTTTCAGCAGTAGGACAATATAATTATGTATGCTTGTTTTGAACCAAGCATCGTTAATTTCAAAATACAAATTTGAATGGGTAGAGTTCCGCCGAATTGTTACGGACTGTAGTCAACAGTTTTATTTCCCTGATGATGGCCAAACGCTGTCCAACACTAGAAGAAGTTAAAAATAAATTAACAATTTACAAATTAGCATATTTATTTATTACATTAAGTATCGAATGTTGAGAGTAAATCTGTTCGATGCACGCTACGTTACAATTTTTAAACCTCATGCATCACTACATTATTGCAAGTAATCAAAAATATGTCTACATAACAATCAAAGTTACAAAATTACAGAGTCCCAGGTACACTGCAAAAGCCAAAGATATTTCTCAAAAAGGGTGAATCGATCTACCTAACGCAAGGTTACTTAAGCAGCCATCTTAAGTTCATAAATCTTCCTTAAAACATTAAAATTAGACGTAAAACTTCCTTAACCATTGCGGTTATAAATAATTAAGTTTCAAAAGGGTTGAGGGAGGTTATGTACTGACAGGAGAGGAGACTGGTAGAGGGTCTCCCGCAGGGCGTTATTTGTCACTCCTGTTAAATGTTGTGCAATAATTCAAAGATTTATCGGCCTCCCGGTAAGAAAGACCTCCTCGAGTTTTATGTGATCCTGCTCCGTACATCTTGGAAATATATTTAATACGCTCACAGAGGAGGTGAAAGGGCTCACAAAAGATACTTAACGGGTGAAAAAATAAATAAATAACGAATGATTACCTAATTTGATAAAACCTTGATATAATAGAATAATTATTTTTTAGTACTTGAATATTTAGTTTGAAACCATTTACAATAAATATTATATGATAAAACATTAACTTGGATTGAAAATTATGTTATTGCTTCTTTTTTTTTAAATGTGAATTTATTTGTGTGTATAAATTCTTGCTCAATTAAATAAAACACGAACATTAAACATTTTTTTCTAAAAATTACAGAAAACAAAAACAGATCATGTAAATAAAAGGGGATTAAATGTTTGGTCACTTTTTATAGATTTATTTAGGTTTATTTGTATAAACGCGTATTTTTGTGCTGTCAGCAATTACTTCCAACCAACCTATAAATAAATGGGCAAATTTGATAATAACAATAACAAAACGTCGAGAAAATACATAATGTCATAAAAACTAGTTTTCTTTAGAAATTTAAACATTTACCTAATATCGACAATAATACGAATCTAATTATTTATTTACAAAGGTCGAACAAAACATCCAAAATAAAAAAGAGATATTTACTTAATCATAAACGTTTTAGTAAATTGAGTTTGAAGCCTGCGTAAGAAAGTATTATCAAAACTCAAAGCCAAATCCACTCGAAGCCTTAAACGATATCCAATCAATCATTGCGCTTGAAAGCAATTTGTCTTTGCTAAGTGACTTAGCCCTCTACAGAAACGAGAGGAAATTTTAAATAAATTGTCGGTCGTCAAGTGAAATTTACTTTAGTTAATAGGCACAACGAGACACTGTTTTGGATTAACTTGCTAAGAGTAAAATGTAACCTAGTCAATATTTTCGCAAGTTAATTTAATAATAATAATTAGTAATAATTTGTAGAGGGTCGTTTTTGTTAAAAGTCATCTCATGGAGCTGTACAATTTATTATTAGTTTTTAGGCTCTCTCTAATTTTATTATTTACAAACAGATACAAAAACACAGTTTCCTGGCAGGTCACTTCTGGTAAACACACTTTTATCGGAAAGCTTATACTTGGAGAAGATACGACTTTGAATTTAAAACACTGGACATTGCATGATTATACATTTACTACCCTCCAAAGATTTTTATATAATTATTAATTTGTGTACCTATTATTATTGATTTTATATATATTATTAATATGTTATATGATTAGTGTAAAAGCCCTAAGGACGTAAATAAATAAATATTTAATTTACGTGAAGATTAGTGGCAAAAGTAGAGTTGAAATTTATTTGGAAAGACTGGAGAATTTTAAGACTCTTTAGGAATGGAGAATTTTTATGAAATGACTTTAAAAAAGCCCACAACTTCAAGGTAAAGGTGAACGTAAAAGGTTATTGATTTTATGAAAACGACTGTCTGAAAAGTGAGTTTTCGTTTAGCTCTAAATTCTGCCGAGTCTGTGATCGTATTAAATTTATTTATTCTTCTAATCTACTAAATAATGAAGCCCTCACAACACACCCCAATTGGGGATGCCATAGTCTCACTCATTCTAGACAGTTGGGAGAACTTGGGAATCTTGTGCGGTACTCGCATAAAACTCAACGAAGTGTGTGTTTGTGAATGTTGTAGTGTATGTTTGTGAAGTGTATGTTTGTGAAATAAAGTTGAACAGGCAAAGTAAAATGATTTAACTGCGTGGGATTCGTAATATCTACTTATAGAATTGATTAACAGTTAGTTACTGTCATATTATTAAAAAATATCGTTGGCTCTATTTAAAGCAGTAATTTGTGACGTCAACTATTTGAAGAAGCAATTAGGATATATTGGGCGATAAAATTGTCAAGATACGAGCTTCATATCAATAAAGTTATGTCATTTTTATTTTATTGCTCATCAAAATCGTCCATTACAGCAATAAAAAATCGAATGACGGGAGGAAATAAAAATATCAACCTACGCCTATTTATGAGTATAAAACGCTGTCAACTTATTTCCATGTAAGAATGTTTTGTAAGACTTTTACGAGTCTGTGATAAAAACTGTAATTTTTGTACATTTTAACTGTAAACTTTTGACATTATTTTCAGCACGGAGATATGAAATTTTCGCAATTATTTCCACTGTCATGATTAGAATAAGGTTACAAAATTGTCAAGAGGCTATAATAATAATACTATTTATATGATTTGGATAGTGCCGTTTTTCTGATGCTATATTTCTAACAATAGACTAGAAAAATAATTAGGCACATTGCAACCGATGGCATCCACCGGTTCACCGATCACTAATACAAAACTGTAAGTACAATGCATTTGACAAATGAACGTGATGCTGCGTTAGAATGTACATGTGTATAAATTATAATTTATTTATATTCTGTAAAGACAGATAATATGCAGGACCAAACTTACCTGAGAGGTGGCTTTAGATTAACACAATTTTTATGTACAAGTCCTAGTCGGTAGATAAAAATAATCCCTGCAAATGTGAGTAAATCCTTGCGATTGGTTTTCACTAGACATTTTGGAAATGCGTAAATAACTTTCATCTTTTCGATGAATCGCTCGAGCGTTAGAATCGCTTTGGTTGCGGGATGAAAGAGTTCTTCCCGTGGACGCGGGTCACATAATGGAAGAAGAGATAGATAGTACAAACGTTAGTGGAAGGTAACGACCATAAACAGGCGCGGAGGTGTCGCCGGGGGTCATTGTTAAAAACAAGCCGGCCGGAAAATTTCTAGGGTGAATTACGCGCACGCGTGCACCCTTCTGCGATCCTGGGATTTTCTTCAGACTCCAGAGCTTAGCAGGGAATGGCTTAGACAGATAAGGTAGCCGGCCCACCCCTATCCGAGATTGTTGACTTTGTCTCGAACGCTCCTCTAAGCTCAAACTGTTTATGTGTTCATTATTAAATCCGCATTTTATACCATTTCCTCGGAGAAGCTAGGTTTAATATACTATTAAATTTAATCAAATATCTCCTTCAATTAAAATAATTTATAAATTTGGTTAGATGATATTCTTATCTTATTTACAGTTTCGGAAATCTTAGAATCCCACGTTCATCACGATATGAAACTTACCTGTAACAAAGAAAACAAAATATATTAGATTAGGTATTCACAATGAGTAATTTAAAAATGATAAATACAAATTGTTATGGTACACTGAGCAACAAAATCAATGCATGAATTTTACTAGCTTACAGGAAATTTTAATGGTTTGAATGATAATGAGATATGAATGTACGCTGGAGATGAAATTTTCCCTTATGCACGGAAAGTTAATAAGATTTATTTTCCTTTTTGTGTCATCTTTTCACTTGGACAATATGCATTTTCTGATACTTATAAAGACGATAATATACAAATAGTAACAGGTCTTCATATATATTTGCGAGTGCATAAGCCACGATGCCTATTATAACAAAGTCCAATTTGAATGTGTCCGAAGTCCGAATCCCATAAAGCTGGGTTCTCGCTTGCTTACTGTAAACTGAAGTAGGTGAGTATGGTAGATAGAGGAGGTGGTATTATGGTAGGTATAATCTCTGGGGAAATTGGTTGTGCGCCGGTGATTAGGGGATGCTGGGAGGGGATGAAGGGATGAAGGGGGCGGCAACCTGAACAAGCGGTCTGACACCCAACGCCAACGCTGACAATATTGCAACTCAAGTAACTACGTACTAATAATGCAGTATTTATGTATCTTTCTACCAATGCATATAAATGTGAAAATGCCTAATTGGTGTTTTATACATGATGTCACACACGAGTTCCAATGCCTAGAGCAAGTGGAAATAAATTATGACAGTCATTCAGAGAGGAAATGTAGCGAGGCGGAAGACAATTGGGGTGTGGAAGAAAAAAAGGTATGCAATCGGAAAATATTAGAATAGCTAAATCCAACAAAAGGCAATGTACCGCTTCTAAATATCCTTCTGAATTGCGATACCAAAAAGTGACATTTACTTGGTGGAATGAAGGTCACATAATTATTTCTATATTATGTATGTCTACTTACGACGTTAGGAATTTTAAGACCATTTGAAGGTAAGTGTACACCATAAAAATCATACAAAAACTTAACTCAGAAACGAAGCAAACTCTTACAAAAACATTATCATAATTAAATCTAGTTTCCTATCCAGTCGAGTGAAACCACTTCAAAGAGGATACGATGAATATAAAACGCATTAAATACCAATCCCAGAATGCAATTTGAAATGCCTGGACGTTTAAGTGGATAAAATACCAACAATGGAGAAGATTTCATTGCCTCTCGCATACAATTAGTCGCCGTAAGAAAGTTCCCATTTCATCTATGGGGCAAATCCATCCCACAAAGGGCTGAGCCAGTGGGGCGGTGAGGAGATAATTATTTCCGAAATGAAAACTGAATTCACCCGCTATCAAAACAGCGAACCGCCCTCACAAAGGGTGCATCCGGAGTGATTCAGGCCCGCTGGAGCATGGCGGGGAGGGATATTGCGAAGGGAGAAAGCTTCCAAGGTGGCTGCTACCCTGTTCCTTGCGCCCCGTGCCCTGTAGCCTGTACCCTTATACTACCCTGTTCCTTATACCTACCAGTTGGTGCCCGGGCGAAGGTCTAAGAAAGGGTTGCGGGATTTAGTTTCGAGAAGCTCCAGTGTAAAGAGGATGCTAAGTTGGAGGTGACAGCGAAGCGATTACGTGAGATCAATCAAAGCATACAACTGAGAAAATTGAATCCTTTCAGACGAAATCCTGCATTTCCACGAATTCAAAACTAATCTCATAGAGAAGCAGTGGATATTTTCTGAAATTATTACCACTCAACGTTTTCTAGAAATATTATTTAACCTAAAAATATTAAGCGCATTAAAAATAGGAGTACTCGTGTAGACTTCTTGATCTTATAGAATCTTAAACCCGGATAGCTTTGCATTAAGTAAACCTCCGTTTAATTCAGTTTTATTTGTTTAGAACTTGGCAAATGGAAAATTCACCTCTTGTAATTAATAAGCTATTCGCCCAGCGGTTGGGGGGTTGGGTGGTAGGGGGTGGTAGCGCCATGAACTAGTGAGAGAAATGATTAAACAAAATCGCCAAGAAAGTCGTCGTTTTTCCTACAAAAGCAAACTTGCTCCCGCTCTGCCCTCGGAAACTCCGACCCGGGGCATTGCTCGAATTCTCCAAGAAAATTATTAATGTTAACCGAAATTGGTTTCTTTTAAAGAAATAAATTTCAAGAATTCGAGTAAGTACTAGTAGGTAAAAAAATAAATTGATATCGACTTTGCCAGAGGCGGTATTACGACTGCTGAGGAATTAAGTTTCGGAAGTTCCAATAATCATTTTTAGTTGGACGGATGTCAAATTAAATGAAAAATAACGAAGAAACTCCAAGCCCAGAGAGATTGAATTGATTCTGGGATTTTTAACAAGTGTAAAACTCTAAAATTTATCCTAAACCGAAATTTATACTTATTTCTTCAAACTTCGCAAAATCACTTTGTGGCGTCATTTTTAATTAAATTAAACAAAAAACTTTGTATCAACCACTAATATATAAATCAATCACATTTATATAAATCAATCACATTTTAGAAACAGATCATTCTTTTGATATAAATAAAGGGTTAAAAATTTTACACACAAACACAACAGATTTACAATTAGCAAACTTAGAAATTAGAAAAAGTGAATAGTTAATTAAATATTAGTAATAACCAAATATTTAAAAAAAAGCCATCATTAAAATTTATTTTCTTATTATTACTTATATTTAAAATAATTTATTTTTGTTGTTTAAACATCTTTATTATATTTTGATAATTTATTAATTAATCACCTCTCTCTACAATATTTTTGTCCATAGTTCATTTTAGTCTGTTCTTTTTAGTCTATACTTTCTTTTGTTTTTTTAATGTCATTATTACCCTGACGAAGAAACCATCGGTTTCGAAACATGTAGGTAATTGTGATTATATAATAGTGGTTGAAACAAAGTTATTTGTTTAATTTAATTCGAAATTTATACTTTCAGAATCACCGAATTCCTTACCAACCATTAATCAAAATACTAATTTCGGTGGTCGGTATGTCCTTCGTAGCTCAGATATAATGAACTCAAATATACTTTAAATTTAAATGTCATTTTTTAAATTTAAACTGATTATATGAAGAATTCAGACTAGCGGTAAAGTACCGACATAATGATATTTTTTTTTTTTCAGAAAACTATTGTAGTTGTCATTTTTAAAGTTTGGAACTAATTTTTTTAAGGATTCAGACGATCCCTGTCTGCGATTGTGTAATGAAAATATTAATTTCTATTGTGTCTGTCCCGTGTAACTCCGATTCAATGAACTGTGAAACTTTTGATTTGATTGATTTGTTTTAAATTAAATTATATTTTAAAAATTGGAACTGATTGTGTGGAAGAGTTCAGACAAGATATAAGGTTCCTACAAATAACATAACAGATTTCTCAAGAACACAGACTATCCCGTGATATTCCACGGGTCTGTGCTAGTTTCAACTAAAACAGAATGTATACTCAATTAGAAACACCGAAAAGATAAGTACTTACCATTAATTTAGCATAGAACTTATGGTCTTACAATTCAGTCGCAGGCATCTAACACAAGTAAATGTATTATCTATCCTCTTGAAGTAATGCAAACGTTTTCCGTGGTAATTTTAATGAACGACTACCCAGCGCAACAGTACAAGTATACCACTATCCAGAATTTCCAATTTTCCGCTGTAGGAGATATTCACATTGGAAGTCAATTTTAGAGAACAATGATAGCGTAACATACCCCCGAGACATATTTGAATAGCTTTCATGTACTTCTGTAGGCCTGGTAGTTTCCTAAACTTTCGCCTGCTTCCGTAGCGTCGATTTATATAATTTATAACTGAAACAATATCTGCGAGTACGCAAAGCGCTAAAAGTAATTGATTGCTCTCAATACTGTCTGTAACGATATTAAAACCTACAAAGCCTTTGGTACCCACCTACAAAATCGTATTATTTTTTGCTGAAAAAAAAAACTCCAGACGTCAGGTGTTTTCCCCTTATGCATAAAAGAACATAGCCCATGTAAGGGAAAAATCGGTTCCGTTAAAACGATACAATAGTCAAAGAACATTCGTTTTTACGGTAACGTTTAAGTGAAAAAGGCAAAGAAGGTACTTTCGTTTGAGCTATTGGATGAAACTTGAACATAGTTTCCGTAATATATTCGGTATTGGAAACGGAAAATAGAAGATTTGAAACGATTCAAGGAAAACTGATGTGACAACATAGATTGAAAAAATGCCAGATTGCCACTGTGAAGAATTTCGTATTTGAGAAGAGAGAAATGGATGGGGTTTGGATGAAATAAATGATTTATAAATTCGTGATTAGAAAAGTAAGGATAATAATATACTTTAGTTGTTACGCAAGGAACAGACGTCAAGTTTATGCAATTCTAACGTGAAGTAGAAGGATAGCAGAAGGTAGTGGGGTTATGCCAAATAGCTACGAACCCTAGGGCACTTGATCAAACGTACGCGTGTGGTAACGACAGAGCAGGGGATAAAGATCTTCTGTGGAGTATGCGCTCCTGGCACTGATATGTCTTATTAAGGAGATATCTGTAGGTAAGGAAGGGGACTTGAGATTGAAAGCTATTATTAAACCAAGCACTAAACCATAATTCTTATCATACAATGAGTTTAATTTTCTTCGAAAGTTATAGTAATAAGTGAAATTATATTGATAAAAATAAACAGTTCCCGTAATAAATGTTTTGTAGGCAGTACCTACGCTTACCTAACGTAATACGTATACAGAATAACAATCCTCTCTCGGCTACCGACTGCTATGTAAGGTAAAGAAATTATTCTTAAAATGGGATAATAAGTGTACGAACAACATGTGCCCAAGTCAAAAATGAACCTTGAAAACGCCGAACCAGAAACAAAAAAAGCTTTCGGTTTGCACAATCATATTATGAAGCAAAAGGAAGGATATTTTATATTATTTACACCCTCGTTGTTTGTGCATCTAGTAAGAACAAAATGTCTTTAAAACCTGGGTCTAAAGAAATCTATATTGCTCGGAGCAAAATAATGCTTCGCAAAGATAAAGATGACACCCAATTACACAAAAAGCTCCTGCCGAAAGAATATAGGACGAGAATTCAAGGAATCCAATTGAATTAATCGAGCCATTTCGGTGGAAAACATTGAAGACGTCCCAACCCTAACGTTTTCCAATCCTAGAAAATTGTGTTAATAACATGTGGGGTGCGTACCTACTTCGTCAGGTTAGAAGGGGGGTTATAGGGGAGGGTGGTAAATGGTCTTTAAGTAAGGGAAAGTGGATTTGGTATCGGAAAAACATAGAAAGGATTCGATTAAACGTTTAAACGAGGCGTTTTTGTTTACGAATGAATTGAAGGAAAGCCATTATACCACGAAGCTCAAAATGATAGCCATTTATTTTTATTTATTGATCTGTGCTGTAAAATAGAAGAACGAAATATCGAGATATTTCTCAAGGAGAGAAATTGTCCGCATCGAATGACTGAGGTATATGGGTAATAAAGAATCAGAGATGTCTTGATTTATCAAGACATCAGCACTCTTTTCTTAATGTGTCTGTGGGAACATGGCACCCTCAATTTTTAAGTGTGAGGCTGAAAGGGAGCGGGGAGGAACTGGAGATGGGAAAAAGGAAGGCAGAAAGTTGACTTGTCACTAAATACGAATAGAGCTGTTTATTCTAAATATTTAGCATTAACCAGAGCAATACCGTTTTGCTAACAAAATCAAATTATATTGTGTATTAGGATAACAGATCCATCGCGGGCAAATCGGGAAATACAATCCGACAGACACTCAATTACCAAAAGGCGTTAAATATTACTTATGTACTGATGGCCTGGATTTACCTTTAAAGGCTTTCGAATCGCAGAGCAGAGAGGCAGGAGAATTTACGATCTTGTTGAAAACTCAGCACCTTGATTGGATCGGAAAAACTCCATCTTCCAAATTAAGATCTGGCGATATCGGGCGAAATAAATAGGGCAGCATAATCTCTCGGTCTACGGGCGCGGTTAGACCAAAGTAGTGGAAGACGGTAGAAAGTGGGAAGGGGTAAGAGAGGAGAAGGAATGGGGAAGGGGAGAAGGGGTACCAGGAGAGCAGAGTGAGATGAAGGAGGGAGGCAGAGGATCGGGGGATAATCTCAGTTCAGCTAAATTTATTGCCTTTCTTTGTGATCGCGACAAGAAGTTGTGTGGGTGGGCCCTAAAATGAACATTATAATATAATATTAAGTTAAACAATAACTACTGAATTCGAAATAAAAAATACAATATATTTATTTACAGTTTTGTGTAAATTTGCAAACCAAACCTAATTTTATATCACTGATGGGGTAAACCAGTGTTGCTAACTTCATTTTATCTGTTTCCTGTGAAATCAATCAAACTTAAAAATTAGGCACTTTGGTCCTCAACAGATAATCAATTTCGTTGGCCTATCTGAATCCCTAGCACACTAGCTCGATAACGATCGATTGGATAACTATCGGTAACTTCTAATCGTTCCTTAGCATGACTACAGATGTGACAAATGAATAAGCGACAGTTCACAATGACTAAATGTACTTAACATATTCGACATCAACTGTTGTTTGTACGTTAGCGATGTGCAGTTGTCCTAGGGAACGACGAGAAGTTACCGATAGTTATCCAATCGATCGTTATCGAGCGAGTGTGCGAGGGCCTCTGGAGCTCAAGAGGCAAAAGATAAATTGGTGACACCAGTTTTCCTCCAAATCGGTTTAGAACAAACTTTTAGGGATTTTTTAATCTAACTAATCTCAAAATAGGTTAGGATTACAAAATACCCGTAAATAAATAAAATAATACAGAAAAACACAAAGTATACAATCTGAGACAAAATACGTTTATTTATATACATTTCTGGAGGGACTTTCAAATGAGACAACATTTTCCACCCATTACCTTCGTTTCCCGCCGCAGAGTCTATGGGCTGCCGTTAGAATTAAGTACAAAAAATGGCCATAAATCACATGGCCTACCCAGCCCCCACTGCTAGATAGGAGAACCGAATAGATACACCACTGAACTCGCCGACAGGACCAAGAGTGTTTGTGCGGATACGAATATATGCGTATTTATTTATTTATTTACTTTTATCAAAGCGGATGCTACAGAATTCAAGAACTATATTTTCTGTATCGCTCAAATGTGAAATGTTGGAGAACCTAGATAATTTGTGAAAGAGGTGTATTTTATACAACGCAGTTACCTACAAAATGGCATTTAATATTCAAAATAAACCAATGTAGTAGGTACTATGTTTACAATATCATGCACTTGTAAAGCGGAACGCATGTGAAACAAGCTACCGGCAATCCATAAATCCTTTTTATTTTTATTTATATTTTTTATTTAAAAATTCTTTGTTCATTAGTTATAAAAAACAGGGTATTAAAATGAAAATTCAAAGGTATTTTAAAATTTCAAAAAATGTTTATTCTATGCATAAAATTGTTTTAAGCAAGAAAGAATTTAAATAAAAAGAAAAAACGTAAAATACTATCCAAGAGTAAATACTATATTATTATAGATGATGACTATTATGACTTGGGAGGAAAACATATCTATAACAGTTAATTTTAATTCGAAATATATTTTTTTATGTTTTGATATAATATTTTTATGTTTTGATGCAATATGGTCTCCTTAAAGGTTATAAGAAGTGAATTGTATCATTTTAGGGACAATACAATTAACATTCCTTTGGAATCTGGTTTTGCAAAGGGGTACTGCATATACATGTTTGAATTTTTGTGAAATTGTTCGGACGCGTGTAAATAAATGTTCATTCAAACACTCCCTTACTTAACCTGCCTCTTAATGTCTTCAACCTGTGGGGATGTCTGTACTGCGCAAATCCACACGTTATGGATTTAGTTATAAAACCTAAAACCATAAAATATTCAATAAATCATACGAATCCAAACTAGTTTGACCAACATGAAAAAACATTGCAACAAACTTCTGGTATCGTACTCGTATACAGTAATATATCGAACTTTCAGCTCTTTATTCGGGTGTACCACTATTATGTACAATATTGAAGTCTATACATTACTGTGCACGTATGGCGCACGTAAGTTCTTTGTCGAATATTTATTTAACTTTTGTGGGATGGGAAAATGTCCAAGTGATTACGAAGTTGCATTTGTTAGAATTGGCAAAGCTTTTTGATAAGTTATGAAAATTAAAATAAAATGTGCTAAATCGAAAATCCATGACTTAAATCTGAACTAGGTACTGACCTTTACAATGACAAGCTTATATGATATTCTCAAAAAATGATTTTAGACATGTTTCGTGACAGATATATTAAGTGGGTACTTCCTAACCTTCTTTCTCCATTCTCCCTCTATCCTCACAAAATATCCCAATTGGTGATGTCATAGTCTAACTGGCTTCCAAATCTTCGCCCTGGTGTAAGACTACCATTCTCAATTGCAACGTCATCTGAAATGGCTTTAGCCGTACTTGATCCGAATTATCAGATATTTCCTCACCTTCCTCTCCTCATTTCCGTTCCCTCTCTATTTACCTTCAGCCTCACAGCATACCCATATTTGCGATGCCATAGTCTCACTGGCTCCAGACGGGAGCAGTTGGAACTCTTGTGGGGTATTCACATAAAAAACAAAAATAACAATAATAGTCATCAATAATCAATGCAATTAAATAAAAAAAACTTAGACTTATGATAAATTAAAAATAGTTTTGTAATGCTGAAATATATGTATAATTTAAACTAACAACTATTTTTAAAAGATCGTAGGCAAAGATCGGCATATTTCAAATGTTTTATAGAAAAGGAAAATAAATGCATTTTAAACAAGCTTACAAACAAAAATATTAAAGTCGGTGGAGGTTTGCGTCTTTCTTCACAAAACTTATCTGAGCTGTATTTGGTTAAAGCTGTGTTTATCTCTCAATAATTATAAACAACATTGCAGAATCTCAGGTTGTTATATTTTCCTCTACGATCTTTATTTGTATAGCGTATTATTGTGAGGAAGAACACAATAATGCAAGTAAATCAAGGTATGGTTTTATGGTTCAAATGCGAGACAGGCGGGCATCAAAATAATACGCGAGCACGTTATGGCGTATGAAATTACAAGGTCGGGAGGTCGCCGACAGCGGTTGTTTAAATAAAGCCGAAACAAGACGGAAAATCCCTTAACCGTGAGAAGACAGGGTTATCTTAACTACAGAGAAAATATTTGTTCGTTTGCATCTGGAAAAACTCTCAAAAGGTGAGCCTTGGTGTTATTCAAATTTTACAGATTTTTTCTGAAAGAAATTTGAATTAAACGTATATATTTCAGCTAGCAATGTCATTTATATAATGAGCGATGGAACTTTCAAATAAATAATAGAAATTCTAAACTTTTTTGACGAGAATGCCTAATTTTTATTTGCTTGCATTCAATTTGTCCAATATAAAAAATGAACCAGTAAAAACAATTTTTTTTGCAAAAAATTCATTAAAACAGTTTAGATTGTCCTAGTAGAAGCCAATATCGGAGAAATGAGTGTGTGTATGCGTGTGTCTATGCGTGTGTGTGCATGAGTGCCACCAAAAGTTGATAAGACTGCATTATCATATCGACAACGAGTCTATGTCGAGTATGCTGAGTTACAGCTTAATTGGATATCGGGAAGTGGGTCAATGTATATTTACAATATTTGCATTCATTCATTCATTCATTCACGAAAACAAAATCAAAGTTCAAAAGATGTATTTAAAAAAGCATCGCTCTGAAATGACGCATAAATCTACTTCAGCTTAAAATTATTAAATTGAATTAGGTTATACGCCTCCCAAATTAGTTCATATTGTCTTAGGTTTTGACCGGTAGCAGAGAGTTTTTTTTTTTTTTTTTTTTTTTTTAAGTTGAATTTCTATTTAGTTTTCAATGAGCTATTTATATGTGAGAGGGAAGTCTATACAATTTTAGTTCACTATTTTTAAAGATTAAAAAAGGGACGCTTAGATGGTTTGGGCATGTTGAGCGAAAAGAGAATTTATGACGCGAATGTGAACGGTAGAAGAAGCTGAAGACGCCTAAGGAAGATGTGACACGATCAAGTAAATCAGATACTTGAGTCGGGCCATGTCAAGAGTCAGAATAATAGAAGAGTATGTATCAGAAGATGTATGAATGGAGTGTGTGCCAAGACCGAGTTGTTTGGCGGTCCGTCCTCTCTGCCTACCCCTGCGGGGAAATGGCGTGATGGTTAGTCAGTTAGTCAGTTATTTAAAGGTTGTGATGAATTAAAAAAATTTAGGACATTAATTATTTGCAGGCAAAATAAAGAGTTAAACCACGGTTGGATACGAGAATCGAGGTAGGATAAGAGTTTTATAATTCGTACAAAATAATCGATTAATAAAATGTACCATTGTTTTACTGCGTTGTAACTGTAAAAATGACTTGAATTCTTCTTTTTTGTTCCAAGTACAGTTTTGCAAGGTTTTCTAATTCTAATAATTAAAAATGTATTTAGTAGAATGTACGAAAACAGTAGGCTGAATAATTCTTCCTCAAAATAAACAAGTAATTTATTTTGTTACCAACATAAAGAAACATTATTTTCAAAACTCTCATTGCTTTGTGGGAAGCAGACCATACCAACAGATAATTATTATTTTATATAAATACGCGGGAGGTAGAAAACATCAAACAACGCAGAACCTTTGTGAATCCCTTGGAATAAAAAACGAAGACCACACAATATGCCTTTGTTATAGCAAGCCAGATAATCCCAGAATTTTTAACCCAAATATTTAGCATCGTAAAAATTTATTTATCAATTTACAGGTAATGATCGGATTATACTGGAAAATCTGCCTCTGTTTCACCATCACGAACTCAAACACAGGAACGAGTCGAAAGGTCAAATCAAATACAAAGGCTTTTAAATAAAAGGGTTGATTTGGCAAGTCTTTATTTACAAACAGATTTCATATTGCTTGTGAGTTATGGGTAACTATTCACGATGGTGAAGCAAGGTTTTGATTAACGGATCACTCGCAAACCTCCGCAATTTCTTGTTGTCCTGGTAGTTATTTGGATTTTTATCGCTCAAAATTGCAATTGCATCGTTAAACCAATACTTCTGACTGCAGTTTATGCCTCATCCTGCATGTAACGGACCACTATCAGCAATCAGTTGAGATAATTGCGTTTCGAGATTAAGCTCGAGATGATCGCTAACGGGTTATTATTTGGCATAATTTTAAAAATACGATCATCAATTGGGAGTTAATTAAGCAGTTAGGCCAATTAAATAACAACGTTTAATTTGCTGTTAAAATATATCATCTGTTATCGTATTGATCTTTAAAACGCCTAATTTCGGACATCACATATTTCTTGTGTTGGAGATTTAGTATCTAAAACGTGTTTTCTGAACTTTAGAATATTCCCTACTGTTAACATAAATATATAAATGCCAAGGCATTTAGTGAAATGGATGTGGAATATGTTCAAACAAGTAAATCAGATACTTAATATTGATGTGGAATATGTTCAAACACGTTTAAGAGTTGCAATTAAAATACAAACTGAAAACAGACACTTTTTGAAATAATGGGTGGCCTTCTTAGAGTTTTTGTTTTGAAGAGCCAGGAACATTCCAACCTTCATCTTTTTTCATCTGCTTGCCCTTCCCTGTCCCTTCAGCCTCATAATCTACCCCAATTGAGAATGCCATAGTACCACTCACTTTGGGCTATTTGGGCTCTTGTGGGATATCAAAATCATATAGATGTACAGACATTGATTTTAAGAGATTCTTGCTTGTTTTGTGGTGTACCGGATGGATACAAAATAATGATTATTTACCTTTTTAATGCTTGACGTTATGATGTAAATTCAAAAAAATTTTATCGTGCCAATAAAATATAAAGTACAAAGGGTACCCATTGACTTACAGATTCATTATATTTTTTATAGTTTTTCCATTTTTAAAACACAAACTAATTTTATCATGAGGAAGGTTTATTGAAGGACGAGCGGAAGGTTGCTTTCGAAAATAAAAAATAAAAATACATACATTTTTTACGAGAACATTTTTGTTTTGTTTTGGTGGGTTCCTCACTTATGTATAGAATTATATCATATGTAAAATATATCAGTGAGAATAGCCTTCTTTCACCATAGAAGGCCGGATAGAAAGAAAAACGAATGTTGAATCAAATTCAACTTTCGTTCTATTCCATATACAGATCATAGAATGTCAAGTTTGTTCCTTTTCAAAAAAATCCATTCGATTTTCAAATAGTTTGTTCTAAGAAATAGATCATACAAAAATATGAGGTGGAATCCCAGCTTAGAAAGCGAAGAGAATGAAAAAAAAAACATAAAAAGAACAGTCTAATAGAATCTAAATGCTTACCTACTCCTAAAAGTAGGTTCTTGAAAAGGTAGTTACTGATTTTGGTGAATAGAATTCTTTTCAATTCAATTATGTATTGTATTTTTAATAAATACTCGAATAATAGTTATTGATAAACGTCGTCCCCAGTGTCTTTGGGCTTCGAAGTGCACAGATACATTCAAACGTGCGCTTTTTAATGATTTTTCTGTACATTATATTAATAAAATATGTTCGTAGTTATGGTGTTGTGAGGCTCCATAGCGGGATTAAAATATAAATATTACACTGGGAACGATGGGAAAGAAAATTATACCCGCTTTTCCACATCCCTTTCATAAAAATTAATGCGTGCTGTAACTTTTCCACATGAATGTTAAATTAAGTAGGCTGCTCTTCAAATGATGGGAGGGAAAAAACCTTCATTACGCAGAGCGGGCGTCTCGTTAAACTGTCCCAGATTTAGACACAATACAACTTTACATTAATAATTCTAATGCCCACTATAAAATAAACATTTAAAAAAATCAAAAAGTAGCATAGAAATTCGAGATAGAAAAACCAGTCTTATCTTGGGGCAGATAAATAGATATATTTATGGCTCTAGAGCTCAACACAGAAAATATGAATTGAAATTGTGTTCCCCTTGAAATAACACAAAAAGAAACAGCAGACGTTAGACCTTTGGATAATATATCCGGCTTCACACAAGTATTATTATACAAGGTATGAAAAAAGAAAAGATTAACTTATTTTTTTGATATTACAAACTCAATTATTTTAAAACCTATTATGAAATTATAGATGTGCACATCGGAAAAACGCTGTCTACTCGTTAAATAATGGTAATAATAATAAATATTCAAGGTTTTACAGGATACACTTGACTTACTAACCAGTCACTTCTGAGATTATTTTAAGTAAAAAATGTACATTACATTTTGGTCTCCGGCGATTTTTTTAATGCTTTTTAAATTTTTTTTCTTTAAAATCAAACCTTTTTTTTTTCTTCCACGTGTCATCACTAGTCACTCAGCCGAATGACCGCCCAGCCCCTCACCCCAACCATAAACGTCCAATACCTAAAGTATTATGTTTTAAGTTGAAAAAATATATTGTCACTGTATACCAAAATTTCATTTACATTTTATCTGAAAGTAATGCCTGGAATCACTAGTTAAAGATGTCAAGTATATACTGTAACATCTTGTACAGCTTGGGAATATAAACAATAAATATATTATTTAATTAAATCAAAACAAAATGTCTATTCGCGATAAATTTAATAATTTAGAATGTAACATAATAACTTATAACACAATGAATAATCCATTGGATGATATTTCGCTATGAGTCCACAATAATCGGATTTTATTAAAACAAAATATTTTTACGATTTATTTAGGTAGCTTCATACGAAAGAGCCTGTCTGCTTTTCGATAGCTCCTCCATGAAAAAAAATAGAGTGAAAAAATAATCTGGCGAAATTTAACGATTTAATTGCCGTGTCGTAAAGTATGCAAATTTAAATGGCTTTTTTTACCCGCCGCGACTCTTTTGGGTTATAATTTACTAGGGGGGGTATGTATTATATTTTTCATACATTTTTATACCAGCCGCGAGTCGGTCTAGTTAAAAGGAGGTTGTCACATCGTAAAAGTGTGCAGAACGTTATTAGAGAATTGTACGGGACGTAACGTATGCGGCAGGCTTTTTATACCCACAAAATATGAAACGTGAAAATAAAGCTCGTCTTCGTGCTTTTAAATAATAATATGCAAATCATAATTAAGTGGCTCCACAAAAACGTACATAGTTAAAAAGGAATTATTTTTTGCAGAGTAAAGATTTTTTAATGTTAATTTTACACTCTGGCTATGAAGTTTGCCTCGGGCCATACTTCCCAATCTTCTTCTTCCCTATCTCCTTCCCCTTTAAATTCATTCAGCCTCACAATAAAACTCAAATGAAGACGCTGTAGTTCCATTGGCTTCGTTTCGGGCTGTTCGGACTCTTGTATAGTTCTCACATAAAAATATCGTTGTAACTGTGTGGGGAGTATTTTTAAAGAATTGAAGGAATGGACCCAGTTCTTCAAATATGCCACATGACCTTCGAGGGAGGAAATAAAGAAGCTGACAAATTACTCCGCTGCCTGGCTACAAACATAAGAGAGAGTCGTGCAAACGACCCATTTTAAAATAGCAAAAGTCAAGCGTTTAAAAATGTCGCAAACACACGAGTGCCGAAAGCATCAATGACGATAGTTCTTTGTAGTACCCTTCATGGACTAAGCACAGCATTCTCAAGTGATGTAATTCTAAAGACTGCAATGTACATCATTTTACGTAAAAATGCGGGTTGTTCGGTAGAGACCCAAATTTGGCAAGCACGTAATTGTAAAGTGATAAATAATACGACTTTTAGTACTTCAAACCTTTCCCTCTTAATTTACAACACTTACGATGTAATATTTTTCAAGCAGGTAGGTACTATAATTCAACGAAAATTTATTGCAAAGTGATTCACTGCTTATTAAAATGTTCATCCGCACAACAAATAAGCTGATGGATTTACAAGGCTCCTTAAAATAAATGGTATTAATACCCAGAGAAGCGCACAATTTGACGTATAGCATTAAATCAATCACTTATTAACGACCAAGTGTTCTCTTTTGAGTTTTGATATAAAAGGACAAAGTATTCACGACTCTCTGCTCGTTAACAGGTCTACCTAGAAGGTTCCGTGATTCATATACCGTTTACCACGAAAAGGCTAATATCATGCCAATTAAACGAAGTTTAAAACAAACGTGGTATTTCCTCCATTCTTTGATTTATGTAACATTTTATAATTCTTAGAAACGTTGAGTCAATCAGCTAGCAAATTTTAAGGCTTGAGTATTTTAACATCGCAGGCATTTTAACGACTATCAAAATACTCCTACCTAGAACTAAATCAAATTTGAGTCAGTGCTCCTTATTCATACCTCGAACAAAAGCCAAACTTATTTGAGTAAGATCAATTTATTTTTCGGGGAAAATGAGATTAATCTGAAAAGGAAACATTCTCGAACCGAAATTGATTGATGTAAGGAATATCGGGACGGGAGAACATGAATAATAATCCTAAGGACTACAGAGGTTCAACTCAAGTTCTAAATAATGTACGTATTATTTTACTTTATTTTGACTAAGAGAAATTTCAACGAAATAATCTAGCATTCCCTAGGGTAGCAAACAGGAAGCAAAATAAGCGCCTTGTATTTTAAAAAAATATTTGCAACTTCCCCGAATTTTTTGTTTGTGGAACTCTATCTCTAAGTACGTGGGTCTACTTATTTATTTAAGATTAACGCTGATCAGTAACCAAACCTACCTAACGTGTTACAAAATTACCTGACTGGTAATTAAATCAAATTTCCGAAGGGGTGGGCAACGTCTATAGCGGTAAGGAGTAATTGTCATAATTCGTCTCATAGACACTTGAATATTCTGTAATCAAGAAGTGCCTTATAAAATTACAATAATAACATTGACTTGCGTCACTGTGCAATGTCTTCCAGGGGCAATATTAACTTCTTTCGTCCACTTGGCCATCATTTATTATTTTTACTCTCTTAAATTCTAACTCACTATCTATGTACCGTTTGCTAATCTGAAGGTTCTAATAAGCCGGTATAAGTGTAAATATAAGGATAAATTAAAATGCTTACACGAAAGACAGTAGACCACGTTGGCGATACCATATTATGTAAACTGTGACTTTTGTTTTAAATAGGTATGAATTTGTGCTTAATTTTAAATGCAAAATTTGATCAATACCTTGCCATAAAAGTCCTCACACCGCTGCGCCGACCCATGAAACATCAACAGTTTTGTGACCATGAAATGCCCTTTTAGATTTAAGATGCCATTATGGTTTTGTTTTTTTTTCCGGACGCACGGCGATTAAAACGTTCCCTTTTAAAATCAGCCAAGTGACGCAAGGACTCACTGCCCTGACGAATTGGCCATTCGTCATACATGCTCTGGGTCCTTGATTATCGTTCTGCATACCTTATTCCTTATACTGAAAACCTTACTTTATTTTTATACTTTCTGACACATTATTTGTTGATGTCTAAGTTTTTTTTTTAAATAAAAAATAACTGCTTTAAAAATAAAATGGACTCATACAGGGGACCTTGAGGAATACCTCCGGGCTTATGACATATTTATGTGGCAAGGGTGTTTCAAGTCAAATAAGTATTGAAACTGGGTCTTGAAGAGACCCAAGTTGTCGGAGAAGGAAAATATAAAAGCCGGGAAATCATTCCCAAGCCAACTACTGAACACTAGAATGAGCACCTTCCATTGAAAAGCCGGTAGGAGAAACCTAGCGTTTCCTTCTGGGGTGTAGGTATGTAATAAAGACTATAAGTCATCCGTGTCGATAAAATAATCCTTTAAACGGACTGGTCGCTTCTGCATAGAGCTAATCAGTGTATGGATAAGACAAACAACAACTGTATTTAAACACTATTATCAAATGTCACAGTGGCAAATGTATATAAAGATGTACTCTTAAGGATTAAATGTATTCTCACTTCATCAGAGATCCGCTTAAGCACGGGCGCGCTTGTAAGGAATATGTTTATAAAACGAATCTTGCCATCTATTCATAGCTCCATGGACATTAAAATGGCGACGAATTGCCTATAAATCCCATTATAACAGTACGGTTTTATTTACGCAGGCAGCCATGCATCACAAGAGCGCCGATCGAGAGGAGAGATAGCCCTACTAGCTCGTATGTGAATACAATCTCGAAAATTATATAAACCTTGTCTAGAAATAAGGAAAAAACAACGAACGTATAAAAAAAAACAGATTTTGGTTTGAACGCAAAGAAACGCGGCTAACCTTTTAACTAAGAGCCAAAACTCACCACAAAATACTAGACTTGTTAGATGAACGTGTTATATATTAGGTGATTTCTTGGAGTCGAGGTATTTTTATGGGTCCCCAGTGGGTTCCACTGCGGTGCAAGGGGAAATATTGTCACCCGGTATCTCTACGTCTAGGAAGTATGAAGAATAATTGTGGGATCTCATTGATTAATTGAGAATGCCTACAGATAACATCGTTTTCCCCTTTCCGGGTTATAACACAACATTGATAATAATTACAGGCTGGGCGCTCCTGTGGTATTTCCTGACTAAAAGTTGGAGGATTGTATTGCATTAACCGTATTGCATTCGTAGTGGATTCGGAAACCACAGAAATAGCATGATGTCCATCTATCACTTCTCGGGAACATAAGGCATGCGGATGCTGATAATAATCCTAAACGGAAACTAAAGAATGACGCAGCCAAACATCATGAAAATAAATCTCACAATAGAAGAAGCATGCGCGTGTAGTTTTGACACATTAAAAATACATTTCATTGGAGTTTAATTACTTAAAGTAGTAACAAGTCCTGACTAATACGGCAGTTCTTGCGACGCGAGTGCCATTGGAAACTATTCATCATTGTCGGTTCCAATTTATCCTCGTGCTCCTTAGAAAATTCAATTTTTCACTCAGCGGGCACGCACAAAAACAAGACAAAATGAGACAATTGACAAATGATTCCATTTTTGAAAGTCTCGTTCCGACGCATCGGCTTAACCATATTACCTACCGAAAACTATGGTCCTGCCATTGACAGTTTCTTCGTAACGTCTCTTTCTGTTACATGCGTCGTTTAAAAAAAAGAGGGAGAGGTTACAATAGATCTACCAGCAGTGGCATGTTTTAAAGGCTTAAACCAAGTTTTAAAGGCTTCAAAGTATCTCCATCTCTTTCCTCGTCGGTGGTCGGTGAGGTGATTAAAGAGATAGGTGACAACATTTCCTTCAGGAATCTTAGAGTGCTTCAGATTTGGTGACTGGCGTTAATTTATTTACGAAAGGGCACACAGTTTTGGGCGGAAAGCACGAAGTCGAGACAAATTGCTGTGAATAATATAACGGCTAATCACTGAGAGACAAATGTTCCCTTCAAAGTGCAGTTAAAAATGTTAGTGGGGAGCAATGATCCTTGGATTCAGGGGCTAAACCCGGATTTATACAAACTGACGACAGAAAGAATATTTATGGACATTCTGTTCTCCGGGTAAACAAATTTCAACAAATCAAGCTTAGCTTAGATAATCCCAAAGATAAATTAAAGAAACTACGTTAAAAATAACACTGAGAAGTAATCGCTTAGTATGTAATTCATTGCATAATAAAGAAAATAAGACTGTAGGTAAAGTATAAGAAACCGTGAAATAAGTTTTTTTAAATCTATTGTGATTTCACACTTTTGGAGGTTTCCGTAATAATTAGCATGAAGATTTATTTTCAAACTCCATAAATTAAATCTAATGAGAAGTAGTTGTGAAATAAATTGTATTTATTTGTATTGTCAGACGTTCGAATGGAATGCAAATTGACAGAAACAAACTCATATATTATCAGCTGCCCACAGTTCTGTCACAAATAAATAATGAACGCGTCAACAAAGTTGCATTTTAACAAAATAATTCACTCGGAGAATTCGTACAATCCTGATTCAGAGGCAGGGAAAACAATGAAACGAACCAAAACAAATACTGATTGAAAAAGAAAGAATTAATATTATATTATAAATTTAAAAATAATATGATATAATAATACTAAAAATGTGTAATTGTCGCCTTATAAAGAGTGATCATTCATGTTTAATATTTTATCTTAACGGCTATGCAGGGGGAGCAAATGGAGGCCGATAAAAAACGATTCGAAATTTTAATTGGAAAATATAAGCCATGTGCATTGGAGATAGTGGAGGGAATGCAACTCAATGCAACATCTGTCTAGTATACTTGTCAAGTTATCATAAATGATTCTCTCGAGTCATATTATGATAAATAGCGACATAAATAATATTATCCTGGAAAAATTTTTTTTGGGAGATAAAGCTAATTAATATTGTACTTACCTAGACTTTAAATAATAATAATGAATTTGGTCCGTGAAGCTTTGGGTTTCTGATGGGTATGTTCTGCTTTTCGCCAATGGTAGAGCCATGTTGTGTTTTTGTGAAATAGTTTGACTACACTAAAAAAAAATGGTCGGAGGTAAATTTGAAGCCACCCAACAAAATGTATCAGACTTCTTGTTAGTTCAAAAAAGCAGGTATATTAAAAAAAATGTGAACTTTCATAGAAGTAAGCATACTGGCATGAATACTCGGACGAACCAGAATAGAGCGAAAGTCAAAAAGAAGACGAAGTGTCTCATCTCTCTGGGAGATATAAATTTAATCAGTGTTGCAAAGTTTCACGGCGATTAAAACTTTGCGTCAGCTTCTGCGGAGAAATAATGTTAACAAGAAGTTATGTTTGTTTGGGGAGAGGAAAAAATGTCGAGAAAAGATAATTCTAAAAGTCCGACCGCCAAGTTTTTCATATCCACCTAGGATTATCTCAAGCGGCGTCAAATGTTGCGTAAGATTAAATATTTATCAAAACAAAGGTTTCACAAAAAATACTAGAACAATGAATTTGAATAACAATATGGATACCAAAAGTAAATACAAGCAGAATGACAAAAAAATAACAAAGATTTAGCACAGTGAATACAGAATGGAGCACTATCTGTATTTATGAAAAACGAAAGCAATCCAATTTGTTATAAAAAGCTCAATCGTAAGATAAAAATTAATGAACAGTATCTTGAAAAGTTCCATTTACTTCGAAGAATTCTACTGACAGCCCGGGAAAGAATTTCACAAAGGAGCGCAACTTTGCAAGCGAAAACTTTAAAATTTTGAAGTGTAAAAATTGTGATGACCAGAACGGAAAAAGTGGCCATCATTTGGGATCGCGCCTAAACTCCTCGACAGCGAGGAATTAACTTGACAGCTCTGGAAGTGGAGATTAATTTAACTTAACTGTTTGTCCCGCAGATTATCTCGGTCGGGTGGGGGCGATCTGTCATTTCTTAGGTGATTAATTCACTTTTTAAAGAAAACTCCCGACTTTGAAAGTAGAGATTAAGAAGAATCCTTTGTCACTGGAAGTAGATGGCAGTTTTTGATTCCGTAAATCAAGATTGATAATGTCCGGTGTGTTGCAGTTCGTCAAAATTCACAAAAATATACGCGGACGCCAATAATATATTAATTTTCAGCCATTAAATAATATATAATTTAAATCATAATGCAATGCAAATCAAATATTGGAAATACCAGAGAATTGCACAGATTAACTGTCATTGCATATTTAGATCGCAAATCGTTTATTTACAGGACTAAAATGTCAAATATGGACCGCTGCAATATCCCTAATGAATTCATTCCCAGAATCATAAAATTACAAACAGAGAACCAACTTTCAAATCAAGCCCATATTAACATTGGTACGGGGAAATCAGTGGTTTTCGGAGTAAATAACATAAAAACATAGGACCGACTGAGCTTTCAGAACTGGCTAAAAACATTCCCTAAATAGTGATCTGATTTTTGACTCCAATCGCTTGAAAACATTTAACTATTAATGGGAAAAGGTACGTATGCAAGTACACAAAATACGCATTACAATTGAGGACGCTTTGAATAAACGTGCAACGATGCGAAACGCACCGTTCTTGCAATGGATTTAGTCAATTATTTCTGGATTCCGGGGCGATTTGTACACGGATTTATAAAATAAATTAAAAATATATTTCGGCAGGACTTCAGTACTATAAGGTCACGAACTGTCGCCCGGATAGGGCTAATCAATGTTGGTGCGCGAACATTGGGTACCTACGCAGTCTACAATGCGCATAAATTATTAATGACAAAAGGGGTCGCCGGAATAATCAGTTAATGGCCACATGCTGTGTTTGGATTGCCACTCCGGCCATTTTGTTTCACTCGTTCGCATTGTTCAATTACACTATGGTTCCATTGAATAAATAAAACGAACACGGATCGATACAAAAGAGAGAATCGTAAAAATAATGGCCTGTTAAAAAAGAAAAATTAATCTACGAACACTTTACACATTCTTATTCGTACATTTTGATTCAATGAGAAAAACGAGTGCGTGTTAAGGGAGTAAGAGCGATAAGGGTAGTTGATAATATTCTTCATTGAATAATAATAAATTTTGATAGCAAAATATCAACCCCTGCGCTGCTGAAATACATTTAATTTACAGTGTCGAATATGGTGCACGATTTTAACATTTCACAAAATGCGACACTCTACCCCCAGGGTAAACGCATATTGCACATTGAACACAGCGTAGTTAGGGGTTGCCATTTTGTATCAAATGGTGGCAGTGCACTTTGTTAATTACCCTGTCATAAGTACTTAAAAAGGTGTCATAGAAATTGATGAGGTTAAAACACACACTCCGCTTAATGCACTTTTCTTGTTAACTGCGCAATAACCGTGCTTCGGGGATGTCACGTCATCATAATGGATGCTGCAATGTGAATTATCATAATGATTCGGCCCTGTAACGAGATTAGCACAACGCAACGAAATACCAACAAAATGGTGCTTATAATGCTTGTGAATTATTATGAATTGTTATAATTTACGCAGGCATGCAGAATAAGCTTGGGTAATGATCATAATGGAAAGCTATCCCATTTTCGTATATTATAGTCATTCCTACGACAGTTAATTAGGTATATCAAAACCTAAAACGCAGTAATTTTACAACATTATATTACGTAATGAGTATATACACACTCTAAAAAACAACAAAAAACTCGCTACTAATAAGTAAAATAAAAAAAAACATTAAACCGAATATCTTTAAAATAGAGATAAATACCGACTTTTTCGACTTTTAGGCCCCAGAAAAAAATTAAAGTGATTTTGTGTTCAAAACAGAATTTTGATATTTAAAAAAGGTTCATGAATTTCACCCGAAGTGAGGGATAAATTGGTCTCCCCACAGGCCCAAAAGACAGCGGGGTTCAAGCCCAAGATATCTATGTTATGGTATCAATTCTATTGATATTTCTCCCATTATATATTATATTTTAATGATTTTGCGAAGTTTGAAGAAATAAGATATTTCTTCCATCCAGTTTTGAAGCCACTACGTAAGAGGTCTCAACATGACATTATCTCCCAATTGTTAAATTAATAATATATATTACAGAACCTATATATTTTACCACTACAATAAAACCAGATGACTGAACAAAAAATGCCAACGATTTATTGATTTATTGTATATTACGCAATAAATTAACGAAAAAGCTACACGGGCTTTTCACGTACTACTTGACTGGTCTAGATCCTCGTTTCAACAAAATCTAATAAATTGCATTGATTTCATAAAGAATAACACTATTCAGATACTATACAAGTAGATTATTTTAAAGTTATACATTATCAATGTTCTATAACTACTAAAATGTCGACTTGTGATGCTTTTATTGGCGAATTTGATAAATAATTTGAATTCCCAGATCCCCAAATAAATCACTTAAATAAAATGAAGATACAACAGAATGATTTATGCTAGGATTAGGGCCTGCTTGGGTCCCGTGTCAAACCCTTAAGTCAATGACAAATTTGTTCAGGTTCGTATAATTTAGGCAACACATATATTTATACCACCCACGAAATCAGATTTAGTCAAGGACTAATGTCAGTAAATAGTCCTACGAGTCAAGTGACGGTCCAAAAATCATTGAAATCCCTGGTAAAAGGTTACTTTTAATAATCAAGTATTTAGTGAAAAAATCTTTAAAAAATATGGGAATTTTCTTTTCGTCTTCCCTTTTTCCTTTAGCTTTACCGTTTTCCCCAAAATGATGATGTTAAGTATCCCGTAGATCCACAGACTTCTAATAGCTGGGACATTGCAATCTGCACTAACATAAACATTGTTATTACACTGATAGTGGAGTGCACCATAAGGAAAGCTTAATTCTTCTGCACTGCTATTGTAGTTGAGTACAGTCAATGGGTTAAAAAAGCAATTATAATAAATAAAAATATTAACTGAATCTAATGTTTTGAATAATAATAATATTTTGATGATTTACATAGTGCCGTTTTGGTGAAAAATCACCTCAAGGGCGCTGTAAAAATTTATAATATATTTATACAATATTACTTCTGACTTCAGACTAGGCAAGCCATTTTAAAAACATAAGTCTAAAAAATTGCATCCACCTGTTTGTTCATCGGTCACAGATACAAAACTATATGTGCAATGACCAATGCATTTGACCAATGAACGCGATGCTACAAAAAAATGTACGCATATTGTTTTAAAGGAAGTTTTTGGAAATAAAATTAAATTCAATCTCCGTAAGGGTTTTGTATCATTTCAAAACAAATCAGAAGCTCGCGAATACAATATAGGGACAATAGCAGAGTTCTTTCAGCCCGCACCTGCTGTAAAAATGCAAATAAATCACATTTGTAACATGTCACTGACTTATCTGCATTCGCAAAGCCGGCGGTAACGGTTGTTTGTGTAGCAAAAAATTCGTCATAAAGGGTATAAAAAGTCCGCCGCCGCCGCTGTTGCGAATAATCCCTCAGTCGCGGCAAATCTATGAATATTTATTAAAGCTTCGACGGGAACAGTTCTGTTTAATGGAACAATAATAATGGAAAGGATACTTTGCGGCGTTGGGATAAGGCCGTGACACGCCAAAGGGGTGCTAAATCTACCGTGTTATCAGAAAAGATATATTAATCTTAAAAAAAGAAAATTGACAGCAGTTCAAAACAAAAATTCTTCGGGTAGGCACAAAATAATAAAAAGTGCAGGATTTTATTTTTGGAAGTTTCATTGTGTTACGTGGGCCTATCTTTGGGTGAACAGAATCAGTGCAGTAAGCAGAGACCGCTGAAAAAGCACAGGTAAGGAGGCATCTACAGGAAGAAGGTGATGATAATGGTCTACTTGGTTTGTTGGAGGAGAGGTGATGGACTACAAAAAAGGATGTTAAGGTTATTAGCTAGTCGATGGCATCAGGAGTGATTTCATTCAGCAAAGATCTGCCTCTGGGAAACCAATGGTGTGGACATTCTTTTACGATATTCTAAGTCCTCACTTGTGCACCTTATATACGAAAATGTTATTCGAAAAAAACGATGATTTTAATAGTAATAACGGTTAACGGACTGAAGTTCTTACGAACAAATTAGCAGGCTAATTAAAATGATCGTTTTTTCGAATAACATTTTTCTCCGTGTACGAACAGCGACTGAATGCAACGGATGCGGTTTTATTAAGGTCCAAATCTTCAGAGGAAAAGAGAACCCAGGCGATTTAATTTGGCAACACAAAACAAGGAAAAAAAAGGAATGAAAGGAAAAAGCCAAAATATAGCAAATTTTCAAAAAGACTGGAGGAAACGTGGAATGAATGGAAAGACAAAAATTATACCGATACAGAAAGGCCAGCTTTAGGTAACAAAGAATGTAGAAGAGCGAAAAAGGTGGACATAAAATACATGCTATAATGCTGAAAAATAGAATTCCTGAGTTAGTGACGATTTCTGTGCAACTAATTTGTTTTGTGTAACCTGTACGATAGCGATGAATCCAGGTAAAAGTCGTTAGCATTGAGTGCGTACGATGTTTTTTATACCTGTAATGAATGCTCTAGCGGCCGTCTGAGTAAAGTTGCATATCACGTGACCACCTGTCACTCATGCCGGTTTTAAATATCAAGTGACACTTTTATGAGGGCGAACCCTTTGTCCGCTGCAGGTTTAGTACCGGGGTGATTGTGCATTTATTGGGAGTTATCAATCACACGCAGGAAACAAGCACACACAATATATTATGTATCGAGGCTTATTTAAAAGCCATAAAACCCAAAACATGGGATGCAGGTCAGTCAAACAGATTTCATTCTTATGACTACAATCAATTGAATACTGAACGTAAATCTGTAAATCAATAATTTGAAAACAATTTATGAACAATTTATATTAACAAGGTGGCGAACAAATCGGAATATGATGGGTTTTATAACATTCTAACTAACTAACTATAAGAGCAGAATATCTAGTGAAAAGCAGAACAGTGAGCTCTAGCGCTATGTATTTTTTTGTGTATTTTGTCCACTTTTTTTTTTTTTTTAATTTAAAAAAATGTACGTTTAAATATAGAGATATACTACAAGTATTCATTTTGAAAATTTATCAATTTTTAATGAATTTTCCCAAATAGACCATTTTTTTTTTCATTTAAATATTCATTTTGTCATTTTAAACCTTTTTTACATTGACTCCTCACAGGAGGCCCCGAGGAAGATAATTTCTCTCAGGGCCTATGTCATATTTGAAAATGCTGTGTGGGGGTTTTTTTAGGGGAGAGGAAGGTGTGATCATGGAAGAGAAATTGAAGATACCCATATTGTAGGAAGGAGGAAACACAGAGGCCGGCAAATCGTTCCACAGCCGAGCTTGTTGAAGAACGAGTCGTGGAAGCGACCCGTTCTCAAGTGACAAATTTGAACCTTGTACATATGTTAGACGTGCGTTTGGCGTGTTTCCCGACTACGCACCGGTGCCGAGGGAGTACCTTTTGTCAGAATTAAAATCAAATTTAACATTATTTGGAGAAAATTTTGTGAAATATTAGGAACAAATGGATTTTTTGTCCATTGCCAACATATATTCAAGCTTGTAAATTTTTACAATAGTTCGCCATAAAATATCATATTTTAATCAAACTTGGACAAATATTGCCCTAAACATTAAAATAACGACCTATTCTAAAATATCATAGTCAAATATTTTACGAAAGGACGAAATATTGAGCGGAGTATAAATCCTTGTCACATTGGGTCGCATAAGTAATTCACGTGTTAACACACATAAATGGAGGCAAAACAAAGACAATTAAAGCGAAAACAGTCATTACAAAGTTTAAATAAACGCTTCTAATGGCGTTCATTGAAATAAATTTAATTGGGGTCTGTCGAGAACCTACTGGCTCGCCCATTAAAACACATTTACAATAATTAATATGTTAAATTATACTTAAATATCATGAGCTGGGAAACAAGGGATGCTTTGGCCGAATTCCGGGGTAATTTCACGCTAATGTCAGCGTTTCGGGAATTTGGTTTGTAAAAATATTCGGATCCGGGTTATTTTATCCCGAATCAACACAGATTTAAAATAACAACACGTGCCATGTATTATTTCCACGTAGAAATCTGCTAATAAAACAAAATGATGATTGGATGGTTCTACAGGTATAATCGTACGTGCTGGAGGTTTATACTTAATTAATTTGGTTCAAATTGTAATAGATAGAAAACAAATTACAAATCGATGGTCCAGAAGAACTATGTCGGATGTGCGATTGTGTAGTTATGCAGTAGAGGTGTTTAAAGTTTCGTTTTTGCATTGTTATTGTTTTAGAGATTAAGAAATAGTTTTGTGTTGATATTTTGTATTTAACAAAAAAATACCGAAAGTACAAATTTTTAATCAACAAAATAAGCCAACAAAACTATTTACAATTTTCAACACATCCGAAATTGTTCTTCGGGACCGTCGATATAATATTAGCAGAGAAGTGTGTTTTGGGAGTGTCTCTGTACTCGAAGTAAGATTAAAAATGTTATCTTACTTCCTGTGAAATTCAAAACATTTTCAAAGGTTCAGATAATTAATTTAATTTGTGTGGCCGTATTTGAGTCGAGAAAAAAACAAACAAATGAAAACTAGGCTCAAAGAAAAGGAAATATAAATCAATTTGTAAAAAAAATATTAAAGCGTATTAAACAATCAATGTTAATTGAAAAATCGTCTGAGGACAGGAAACCCTAGATAGGAGAACTAAGACAAAAGTAATGAATTCCTTTCTCGTTATATTTTTTTTATATCTTAAAAAAGATGTATCGAAAAAATTTAAAAAAAAATAAAAGTATAAAATTTTTGCTACATAAATCGGTAATAAAATTTCTGCTCAGTGGGAGATTGGTAATTTGAAATTGTGTCGTAGTAAATAAAGCAACTCAAACCAAGTAACATTTCGCAAACGGGCCGAAATAAAGGAGATTTAAAGGGTTCATTTTACCTAAGGAATTATTGAGAACATTTAATCCCATACGAAATCTCTTTAGAAAGGGTCTTAGTTATACTCTGGCCCGCGCGTACACTTTCATTATTTTTATTAGGCTAGTGGATTTATTTATGCTAATGTTGTGAAAATAATTCCGATGTACGCCCGGGGCTCTGCTAATTTCACGCAAGGGCGGGCCGCTGTTTTATTCAACAAAGGGGGGTTAGATAATGTTGATTCTGGACGACCCCCTCTCAAGGGTTGGGACAGGGAACCCGGCCAGCCTGTACGCCACTGGAATGACCACGTGCCCTGATAATACGAGAGACCACCTTTATCCTTTATGGAGATGTAATACAAACATGATAAAATACCGTTTAATTTCATCCAGCACAAGCTTCAGAGAAACTCACACGATTCGCAAAAGATACTGGAGCTCGTTGCTGCTAAATGTGAATTTCAAAGTCGCTGCTCGAAGAAAGGAAGAGCCCTTGTAATTCTTTTATAAAAGCAGAGCAACGAAGCTTTTTCACTACAGTGAGGGCGAAGTGGAATATTATTATATTTCACTCTTCGTGAAGAGCGCGTATTTGGGTCAAAAAGCTTGAAAATGTAATTATATATATAGACATTCGTCACGTTTGCTGGTTTCGCAAAATAATTGCATGCAGACCTAAATGATTAACCAATAATTAATACCCAAATTCCTCGCATTTTAGAGGCATACATAGAGGATGGAACGACATAAAATTTAATAGGCAGACAGTCCTGGATTCATTCTTGCGTAAAATCATTCTGATATGATTTGAGATTTTCACGACCAAAAGTATTATTGTTATTTATTTATGGGTTATTATTGTGCAGTGTTACGATGTGCGTTGCACACCTGCCTTGATGATGCATACTGTAATGGTAGAGAAGAGTTAATGGAAGTCAAAGTGGGATAACGAAGTAATTCAGTTAACACAATCGAAAGTTAATAGATCCAAACCTGATGAAGTTATGTACGGGAATCTAGTCGAGGGGATATTTTACCTTGAGGAGCTCTCACAACATAGTACATAAATATACATCCGTTATATGAAAAGACATTGACCAACTTAGAATTTTTAGTGACATTCATAATATTGTCTCGAGAACACTGACCCGGATGTGATTTCCTAATGTAACTGTATTATATAGAAAATATTGTATTGTCATCTAACTTTAATTTGTGAGAAAAGCATAAGGGGCTTAAGACTTGAGCGAGCGTGGAAAACATGTGACGAAAAGCTCCTCAAGTACCTTCCCACCACCCGTCCACCTACTATCCCCACAGCTGAAATTCGTGTACCATACATTATCTGGAGTAAAGAAAAGCATGAGTTCTATGGAGCATTTACGCTCTAAAAGTCTATAACGGAAAGCTATTTTCTGTTGCAAAGCGCCATTTCAAAAGACACGACATATTTCCAGTTACTTTACAGCTGAAAGAATTGAACATCTTCCCTTTACTTTAATATGCTCTAAGACTTGATGTGTAATTCGTTTCTCACGCGACAGCATGTCGCTGCTTCAAACACATTCACAATAAAATATTATTTATTGTTTTTTTTATATGGAACAGTAGATGTTAATGAGCCGAAATGAAATAAGAGATTGTCATTTAATGGGATTCTTTTTAGCGTATCAAAGTGGCTAATAAAGACGTGGGAGATTTGAAGACATCATTAAAATGAAGAACTTAAAATTTATTAGTAGTTCATAAAACAACATTATAATTTCTAAATGGCATTTGAAGCATTAATTACATTTTAAACTATAGAAAAATTCTGTTAAATTTTCTGAACTTAATAATGCAGTAGCTATGATAAGATTTGAGACGTGTGTACGTTCAAAATGCACACGAGTAAAATAATAATTTATTATTTACAAATAGTTAACTGGCAGGTCACTTCCGATTAACACACTTTAATTCGAAAGTTTGTGCTTAGAGAAGATACCACTTTGCACGCGGAGGACACTATATTTAAAACACCGGACATTGCATAACTTTACATTTGATACCCCCGCCACTGTTTATATCACATTTATAACAAGATGAGATGAATTTCTAGTGAAAAAGATTAACTGGTTGGTTTGATATCAGGAAGACATGGCGAATGCAAGTCTATCAAATAATACTAAGGTAATTAAGTTTTTTCCAAGAGTTTGGATAAAATAAAATTGAGTATAAGAAGCAAATTTAACATTTAAAGATGTCGCTATCATTTGTCAAATTGTCCAATGCAATTTGAGAGACTGACGATTTACATTACGACAGACGTTTAGTATTAAAAAAATTAAAACCTAGAAATTATATTATTATTATCATTTTCGTACATTTAATGTGATGTCTCTTGATGTGGATGTTCATATTGGTGTAAGTGTACCACGATGAACGCATACGATGGCGCCTCGACTCTCTAAGCATGTGCTTTCAATATGAAGTTATTAAGAAATGTAACATTTTTACGACCGAGTTACTCTGGAACAAAAAACGCCTCCCACAATGCTGGAAAAGATTTTTTTAGTCTTGTTTTATTTTATTGCATGTATTTTTATATTATTTGTACATATAAATAGGTAAGAACCAAATTCGAAGAATGTTGTTTTAAGGATTTTACAAAAAAATAGTGAATTATGGAAGTGTAAGTAAGGGAATTGGTTTGGAATTCTTCTCGAGCGGTTTACAAAAGTAATAAAGAAATAAAATATAATATTGAAGAATTAGGGGATAATACTTTAGCGGTGTCTTGTCAAGAATCAGTATAGCATAAGAGGTGACCTGGCAGTTGATCCCAGACAGATGATCCCCCGATAGTTGATTCCTTGACAGTTGGCCCCCTGACAATTGATCCCCCGACAGTTGGCCCCCTGAAAATTGATCCCCCGACAGTTGGCCCCAAGAAATTATAATTTTTGTGCATTACTTACCAATATCAAACCTAAAATCAACTTCAAAAATAGGTATATGTAATAATAATTTGGTTCGGATGTCTAAGGAATGTATTTATTGTGTTGTTTATCTATTTACATGCTGGTATATACTGACCACCACAACACGGGCATGTGCCTAGCGTGGTGGTCGTAAAATTCCCAAAATAAATAACCAGCAGTTATTTCTGCAACAGTCCCTTTCTGGGACTCCCTATACCGAATGCATATTGTATATACATACGTATGCCGGGAGGGGGGGGGGGGGGGGGGGGGGGGGGGGGGGCAACTGTCGAAGAATCATCTGTCATGGAAACAACAGAGGAATGTGCATGCATGTTAATTAACAAAGTAGTGTGTGCTAAGAAAGAGACGTTTAGCATGTCACGTTCTTTGCCAATAATGGTAAGATAATGGGACACAATATTATAAGGCATTCTTACAGTAGTTTTTAAAATAATTAATCACCGTTCACAACAAAATAAATATCATAAAAAACTGACAACAAAAACAAATAAAAATATTTATTTGAAATATTTTCTGGCAAAGGGATAAAATGAAAATCATGTCAGGGTGGGTGGCAAAAACAAAGGCTGATTTAATTATAATTATCAATATTACATCTGCTGTTAATAAAATACTGGGAAGGAAAATAAAATATCATGTTATAATGACGCTGCAAAATTGTCTCAGAAATGCTCACGATGACAGAATAGTTAATACACCATACAATCTTGGTGGAGTTGACATATTTATTTTACCGAATACACATGACTATGATGAATGAGGGATCGCACACTGCGACACAAGGAGTGTAGCGTCACCGTGCCACCGTGCCAACTCGGAATTCAGTGTTTTGTTTATTTAAATGACACATTTCATTCGGTGGCAAATGAGAAAAATAAAAATATTTTCAAATTTCTTGAAAAGATATTCTGCTAATTGTGTTGTTTTTCATTTGGAATAAAGGAACTTCGGAGGAAGACATTATTGACATGGGCACCATTGACGTATTAATCGACAGTTTCTTTTTCATTTAAATTTTCAATTTGGGTGGTGGAAATGATTACCGCCGCCCCGGAACCATTCACTGGATAACCAACAGCTCTGCTAAGGGTCACCCCAATTGGGTACGTTTGGTGACTTAGCAAGGGTGTCCGGGTCCATGGGGTGAGGTTTGTCTAGGTATTGGAGGCGGTTGCGTTTGCCTACCTTTTGTGTAGCTGGCCGGATCGGGAGAGACTGATTGAGGGAGAACTTTTGACCTCTCCAGCAGGACTCTCTCGATACAACACCTTTCACCGCAATGGCCGGAATAAACTTGTGCGTCCATCACTCCTGGTCTCACTGACCCCAGATTCCTTCTCACCCTCTTACCCTTTTCCTTCCCATAACTTCCTCTCATTCCTTTCCCTAAAAAAACCCTTCACACAACTTATAACTGTGAAGGGTCAAAGATTCAAACACTAAAATAAATATAATAAAACTTTGCTTAAAAACACCTAAATTTTGTTTATTGTAATATTTTTTATGTAAGAATAAAATGTAGTGTTTTTTCTGTGTATTCTTTCAAAGGTTTGCTATCAGACGTAGTAGGTAGTAGGTACTAAACTGCGTAAAAAACATACAATGTTTGAAGGACCTTATAAAACAGCTTTCTAACTGTACCATTGGTAGCAATACTATTCATAGCCAATATCCGGAACCGTTAACCATCAAACCCATAATATACGCGTAATTTGATCATCAAAGTAATCCTTCCGCCGATATCTATTAGTTCAGAGGTTCCTAAACTTTGGTTCCTAAGCTTTTACAATTTTAATTTTAAATTTACGAATTCATTTTTCTTTGTTTAAGTTTTACCTATTCCTCCCAGAGGTGCAGTGAGTTATGTAAGCACTATGTGACTACACGTGAAACACACAACACCTCAAATACATAAACTAACTTTATGATAGTTACTTAGGTGCGTGAAACACTTCAGTCAATACTTTTCAGAATTTATTTCATCAGTAAGTACTTTTCAGAATTTATTTCGTAACGAGTTCACTGGCTTCTCTATCATAATATTGTGGTTTAACTTAACGCAAACTCTTATTTAGTTTAAATGAAACAAATTACTTTTGTGTAAACCACCATAATCAATAGTACAATATCAACATGTTTCAAAACCGATCGTTTCTTCGTCATTAATTCACGTTATTATCCTGACGAAGAAACGTTTGAAAAATGTTTGAAACATGTAGATATTATAACATTGATATTAGTGGTTTACACAAAAGTAATTTGTTTCATTTAAATAAAAATGATGCCACAAAGTGGGTTTGCAAATTGATGAAAAAATCTTATTTAGTTACTTACCTTACCTTACTGTTTATTATTTTTCGCCCTTTGTAGGTGTCGACTAATATGCAATTTATTTATACTCTGCTATATCAATACTGGATACAGGAATGCATCTATTTCGTCAAACCTCCACGGTTGAGGAGTAGGGCTATCTCAAAATACGACTCCGTAGATACGAGTAGTGTGCGCAAATAAATACAATTATTATTTTTTTTTTTTAATTTGTGATAATATATTACAAAATTATACATAATATTTATATTACATTATTCCCATTGAGTTTAATAAACCTCATTTCGGGAAGGGCAACATTATACAATTATGAAAATTATTTTTACACAAGAACACGAATTTAAAGGGCAGATCAAGGAAAGTACATAGATATTAAAACAGACTAGGCACACTAGATACAGTTAGTTGAATATTTCATAAATACATTTAGAAATATATACAAGAGTTAAATAAAAATTTCTAAATATGTCACTGGTTAATAAAGATGCTAAAGATACACAAGCATTACAAATAAAGATTGCTAAATATGTCACTTGTTAATTAAATTGTGCTATATCATAATTTACTTATTTAAACTGATATGATGGTATAGTAGATATTTTCTGAATCATCCTGGTGAAAGCCCACATTTCAGAATCGAAACGTAGATACTTCTCCATCTTTCCCTACTATATTCCCTTCCTCACCCCGCTACCTTCAGTCTCACGACATATCCCAATTGAGAATGTAATACTCTCACTGGCTCCGGTTAACATGGAACAGGACAAATTGAATTTTAAATTAATTTTCGAAATTAAGATACTTTCTGCGACTAAACGTTTGTCTCCACAGATTGGGTGGCACCGAACTAGGCAGTATCTATCGTCCTAGGCCATAGGTATTTGTGTCACGTGTTTAAATTGGGACAAAGTTCCAATCGGCAAAGTGCCGACCAGGAGAGCGTATCAATAAGGCAGAATGGTCACAGGGCGAAACAAAAGATCCACCAAATCCAGAGCGGGTCGCAAATCCGGGCGCTGTATAAAAACGACTGATTAATTCCGCGGCCTGAGGCCAATTTGACCGGGAAAACGAATCGAAAAAACAAAAGTCGGCCGAGAATAAGATGAGGGAACGACACAGCAAACGGAACTGGCCAATTTGTTTTCGGCATCATAAAAATAAATCATAGCTGGCCGAGGCGTAAATCTCTTGGGTGGGAATAAAAAACGGGCCGCGTGATCGCGTTATGGTCCCGCAGTCGTTTCAATCATTCTCGGCGTGAAATTTAAATTAAATTAATCCAAAGAGTGGGAATAGAAATACCGGACAAAACGGTCGTAAATGATAGTTTAACCCCTAGTGCGCCAAGAAATCCACCGTGGATTTCCTAGCAACTCACCGCACCACTTGCCTTGGTTTTATTATATTTTGAACCATAAAAAACTTAAACTCGTGGTTTTATACAAAATACACTCTGTCAAATAAAAGTCGAAAATATAAAAACCGGAACTAAAAAAATTGTAGACTGCAAACACCAATTTAACGGTCAACGTGACAGTAAAATGACAATGACACTGTTTATGTAGAATATTGGAAGTAACATTTAATAATTCATTTTTTTTAATATAAGTTTTATCAGTTTTATAGTTTTTAATTAATAACAATTTTAATGCGCTTTGTATAAATATTTTCATACACGGATATTTGTTTTAAGTATGATTTTATTTGCGTAGATATACAATATTGTTTTCATAGTTGTATTTTTTTTGCATTTAATTCAAAAATACCATCAGGCGAATTGTCAAGGAGAGCGAAACAAAGGGGGGTAAATTTGAAACTCCAGGCAAATTAAAAAAGGGTCGCACTCCGAAAGCTATAGATGGTTTTGACATCAGTGCTATTCGTCGTAAGGTACAACGCTGGGAACTTCAGCTAGTATTAAATAAATGTGAGCAAATTCTAAACGGCTTTTTATTTTACTACAATATCATTATTCTTCATTGTGTTAACCCAAAAATTGCAAAGGGGTAATATACGTATATTCAATTCTCAATGAAAAAATACTTTTCCCACTTTTATGTGTTTTTAATTTTTTTACAGAATTGTAGGTTACACAGCTGTATGTATCCACCGTGTGTCTTTATTTTAGTATTGCCATTTGAAGAATAGTGGCGCCCGGTATTTTTTTTCTTGAAACATGCTCCCCCACCTTACTAAACATATCTTATTCGCTTGGCAAGAAAATAACAATCATATACCTTAATATTATACTAGCTTGTTATTTCTCACTTGCCAATTTGTTAATTTTATCTGTGAACAAGCATATGGAAAAATTCCCTATCTAATTCCTGTTATTTTAATATTATAATGTCCGAAAACAAATAAATAAATATGATTGTAAAACGGTTCAAATTGATCATTGTAGAAAAGCATGCCGGGTGCATCGGCAGTACCTACATACACAATCCCATAATTTACAAAACGAGAGCAACAACACGGCGAAGAGATACAAAATGGCCAATTCTACTTGTTCCGCCTTTCCGCCCTACATAGGTAGGTGCTTTTATTCCAAATTTATAACCCAACTGTTCTCAGTTGGGTCGGTCGGCACTTAGATTCAAACGGCTAAGTTTAATAGCCAGTACGGCCACCACAGGTTAAAACATCTCTTGTATACTAATGTTATCCTGGTATCCGAATTTCTTTAATGGTTTCATGTTCAATATTTATTGTAAGTATTTAATTAATTACAAATAATATATTATACTAGGTACTCCACTAGAAAACATGTATGCACAACTGTAATGTCCTTTTCTTATGGAATGGTGGCATTTTACATAAAGATTTAACTGTGATATTGGGATGGTGGAATAATAGTACATGCCGAAATTAAGGCGATGTATTAACCCGAGATACTGGACAACTTTGTACGGTATTGTACAGGATGTCCTGAAACTCGTGGTAAAAGCGGGAAACTAATAAATCTACATCACGTAGAACCAAAAAAATTTTTTGCAACTAATGGCTAAAAAACGAGTTTTCAAAGATATTTTTCAAATTGTACCCTAAAATTCCAACCTCGGACTGGATTTAATCGAAACCGAATGCTCCAATCAAAAAAATTACGAACATTTAAGCCCATTATTTTAGCTAGCTTAAAAATTGGAATTGGGCGGGGCTAAATCGAAGCATATAAATAAGTTTCACAGTGATCTAACCACAGTTTGAAAATGGCCTTGTAAGCCTTGTAAGAACAGCTGTCGCAATAATAAAAAAAAATTAAAACACTTAAAACCCATAAAAAAAATTGATTTAATTAAAATATTAAAAAAATTGAATTATGCCACAAAAACGACTTCAAATGTGGTGTGATTTCATCCGCTTCCCGTATGTTTCGTCCTCTCTTGTAATTTTATTAAATGTAAAAATAATAAACAATACAATCCTATAAAGACGTGTTACAAGATTCATTAAAATCTCAGTGTGGTAATTGGAGAAGGTGTGGATGGGTGGGTAGTAGGTGATAGGGGGGGGGGTGTAGGTGGTAGTCCCCACCCACTGGATCTATAGCATGTTTCCCGCCGACAACCGAAATGCACTCGCACTTTGTCGGTCTACAAGACGTTAACATAAAATACACTTGATATGTGCTCTGAGAAAATGCACTCTGGAGAAATTACCACATACTTCGCGCGGTGCATTTTCTTAAAGAGCTAAGTTGCATTTAACGGCTTACAGTGCATCGGAAAACGGTCTCGTTGAAACTTCCACAAACTTAAGAGGTAGAGGACAAAACACTTAAATTTACAACTTTACTCCGCTTGAAACAATTTACGTTTATCCTGTATAGGAACTTGCGCAGAATTCAATCTTAAGTTCTAGATAAAAGGGAACATAATTTTAATATAACCCAGCAGCAGCGACAACTAATCACTGAAAGTATTAGTTTTATGAGACTCTCGTATCGCATATTGATTTGATCGCCGAGCGCATATAAGGCAGAAGGTATAAAAAGAAGAGATGCAAAGGGCTTCGGGGTGAAATGCGAGTAAAAAGCTATCTATGTACGGTAAGGTAATGCGGATCCTACCAGAAGATAAGACGATGAGAGGAGGTACACACTACAAGTACCCAAGTATCTGATGCGCCGTGGGAGGCGCGCCGGCCCGGCCAGGCCACATATCAGGGAGCATCGCGTTAGTCGGCAGAAGCTGCATTAGAGATCAATCTTTCCTATGGAATCTCTGCTATCCTGGTACCACACGAGAATAGAATGCAACTAGCATACCGTGAATAACTTCAAATGATAAATGGATATTGATAATACAATTAAACGCGTAGGTAAGCAGACAATGTGTGGATACCATAAACAACGAGTTTAACCCTATATTATTTGTTTACCTTATAATTATCGTAATAACCAAGATTGAATCAAGCGAGCACTAGATAGGAATCTCAGCATCCTATGGATACCCTGAATATCCAGATAAATTTGATAAAACCCGATTTTTTGCATAAACCATGCAAATGCGCTTTTCGTGATCTCATTAATAGCCATAAAACACGAAACGACCCGCCGTATTTACAAATGAAAATCAAAATGATCAGGAGCGCATAATTTCCATTCAATTAAATAAGGCAAACGGGCGATTACAGTCCGCCGCGGCCGTACACTGGGCCCGAGATATTGTGTACAACGTACAGTACACCAACCAGTAGCTCGATTGCGTAAAAATATATTACGCAAGCCAACGAGCTCGGCGGCGATATCAGGTAAATCACGATTTCCCTAGAATAAATTCGCATTTTAGCTCACAACTATTACAGCAGTTCCGAGTAATGCTGAGGAACTCTACAATCCAGATCTGGGTAATTTAAAATTGCAGGCCACGAAGCTTGGAGCGAGTCCGCACACGATTTTGATATCGAAAATAAAAGCGCAGAGATTGTGTATCGCCTCGGCTGTGTCCGCATAGGGAAGCACCTTCTTATTGGAGTGTTATTGAAAACACGAGCGGTCGTGTTATCAATGATAACCCCTCATGTATGCGAAGTGGTTCCATGAGGGCATTCTGAGCCGGAGCCAAAAGATCGGCAAGGCGCGGCGTGCACTTTGCAATACATTCTGGTACTCGTACATATAAGGTGAACACAGATAATGTGGTAAAAGAACAATCCCTTTGCATCCAATATTTCAGCCTAAGATTCGGGGTTCTACTTACGGGGATCTTACAGCAAAATGGATGGAAATTAATTAATATGGGGTGGTACAAACCAAAATGCAGAGTATTGGCCATTGGCGTGAATACTGATACAATTTATTACTACGGTAAAAATATAAATGTATTTGAGCCACTGATTGATTTCAAATGCCGATTATATTTAGATTTTTTTAAGTAGCGCCGTTTTTTTTATGATTTTTTTTTAATGTGAATACAGTGCAAGAATCTCAACTGCTCCTATCTGGAGCCAATGAGACTATGGCGTCCCCAACTGGGGTATCTTGTGTAGCAGAAGATTAGTAGGGAAGGTGGCAAGGAGATGGGGAAGCCCCTGGCTATTCAGATCTGGTCACCAAACACTGATAAATCCATTTCAAGCAACGTTTCAATTCTGAATGGTGGTATTACACCATGGCGATACTGAGAGCATCTTCCACTCTGGAACGTGCCGCAAATATTCTATAATATTATTTTTAATTAATTAATTGTGAAATAACACAAATTAATCCAAAATTGGCCGGGTTTCAACCCGCGAACTTCGGATTAAGAGTCGAAAGCATTACCCCTCAACCACGGAAGCCGTCACAAAAATACAACAAAATGCTGATTGTTGAGTATTTGCCATAAGCGTGAAGGCTAGTGCAATGTATTGAAAAAAAAATTTTTGAGCTGAATATATTTGAATTATTTGCATTATGGCAAGTAGCGCCATTTTTTGTGAAAAATCACATAAAAGGCGGTGTACAATTTTAATTATAATTTTATTTCAATGGGCTTTCATTCAAAATTATAAAAAAGGACTGAATATTGTCATTTTTGTTCTCTCCTAATAGTATCTTCTTAATATGATACCCGGTGGTGCAGAAATAGATTTTACTAAAATATTGCTGTCACTGTTGCTCTTACTCCACCGGATATTGAGCGAAAGGGACAATGCACTGACACCTAACTAAAATGGAGGTTTTGTATTCCCCACTTTTCTCCTCCAAAAGTGGACTGATTTTCAATTTTTTTTTACCAACTACATAAGAAAAAACTATTCTATGTCTGTACGTTTTGCTTTTTTTAAAAAAACATTGTCTGATTTGTATACTGAACATCTTTTGACGGCGTTTAAACCAGTCAATTTTATTGATTTTTGGAAGGTCATAACTTCTATAAAAAGTAACTTATCAAAAAAAACAAAAAGTACCGACACGCTATTAGTTGATATCTATTTTATGCAAAAACAATATTTTCTCTAGGGTTAAAATCCAGAGAGATAAATAGGGAATACGTTTGTATGGAAAAATCACCGCCGGGTATCCTCTTAAGGGTCTCTTTCATAAAAAAATTGTAATAATTATGTTTGGCGAAACAAAATTGATTGGTTCTGATGAAAAAAAAAGATTTTAAAACACATATAAAAACTTATTTCAAAGAACATTTTTTTTAAATTCAAGTTCAACGTTCTGAGAGCAAATTTCAATCGTCTAGCTTCCGACAAATAAATGGATAAGAACTATGTATTTGGAACACAACACAGCAGTTGGTTACTTGGGGAATCGTGGTGGATATAAAACATGCGGCTGATTTCTGGATTTGATTAGAGATCATAGTTAAGAGAATACAACTTCCTTGTACCGTTGTCGTGATGTGTATTATCATGAATTGACAGTTATAATACCCCGACTTTTTCTAAAGTATTCATTGACAGATGGATAATGTGTCTTCGTGCTGCGATGAGACACTCTTGAGATCATCTGTGCTGAGATAAAACTAGAAAACATCTATCTGTATTATGAATCATGATATTCAATTTTTACTAATATCATTTGATCTACCTAAGTATCGGCATAGATATTTATGTATACAATGTAATTATTTATTTACATACGACAGCCTTGCGGTTAAACGGTGTTTTAGTTACACAAAATAAACATTTACAACGTTAAATTCGATTTGGTACTAATAAAAAAAATAGCATTTCATTATGCCAAGCATGCGCAATTCTAATTTTTTTGTACTATTGTAAAAGGTTGTACAATAATTATTCGGGTGATAGTTTCCGTAATGTTTCCATAAATCGTGTTTTGGTCCACAAAATGGTCAATTTACCATTACATTCGTATAATTAAATATATTAAGTGCTATTTGTGTTATTTTTCATCTGTTTTAGTGGAGTAATTATACAATAATTGCATGCTGTAAATTGTACATTCATTTTACGTTAAAACGCTGGATTACCGTTGGCATATAATTTTAAAATTGTATTTTACCGGCTAAACTTTATAAGAACTTCATAAAGTGATACATCAATTAAAAAAAATTATTGCCTGAATGAGGTAAAAAATGATGGTGTTTTTGTATTTTGAATTTTCTGATTTTTTCGGTAATTTGATTTAAAATGTTTTCTTAGTTTTACTTTTCAAACAGAGGAAATATAATGGACAAATAAAATACCTAAATTGTATGCAAGAATTGAAAGAGGCGGGACTGGGCGCGAAATTGAATGGTCTGAAAGTATGTTGTCTGTTGTATGCTGATGATGCGGTGCTGATTTCTAACAGCATAGAAGATCTGCAGTCACTCGTATCTAGGATGAACGAAGTATGTATGAAGAATGAGTTGATGATGAATGTAAGTAAGTCAAAAGTAATGGTGTTTGAAAGAGAGAGTCAGAAAACGGTGTGCAACATAGTTGTGAATGATGAGTACTTGGAGCAAGTTGATGAGTTTGTGTATTTGGGAAGTATGTTTACGAGAGATAGGAAGGCTGATAGGGATATTGAAAGAAGGGTAAATGCAGGTAACTCTATTAATGGTGGACTGAATGCTATTGGCGCCAACAAAAAGCTGTCCAAAGAAGCGAAGCTAGCAGTTCACAATGGAGTGCTGGTACCTACCCTGATGTATGGCAGTGAAGCATGGAACTGGCAGAGAAAGGATGAAAGTAGACTGAATGCTGTAGAAATGAGATCCCTGAGGCGTATGTGTGGTAAAACCAAGTATGATCGTGTGAGGAATGTGGAGATCCGAAAAGAATGCAAGGCCGATGTGAGCGTCATAAGTAAGATTAAAAAAGGGACGCTTAGATGGTTTGGACATATAGAGCGAATGAACGAAGAAAGGAGTGTCAAGAGAATATATGATACTAATGTGAATGGTAGAAGAAGTCGAGGACGCCCGAGGAAGACATGGCACGATCAAGTGAATCAGATACTTGAGTCGGGCCATGTCAAGAGTCAGAATAATAGAAGAGCATGTATGATAAGATGTATGAATGTGAATGAGGCGAGGAGTGTATGCCAAGACCGAGTTGTTTGGCGGTCCGTCCTCTCTGCCTACCCCTGCGGGGAAACGGCGTGATGGTTAGTTAGTTAGTTAGTTAATAAAATACCTTGTAATAATTCCAAAATTCGTCGTGAATTTATGATTATTAACAATTTATGCCACAAATAAACAACCCTATTTGGATAAGCAATGTATATATCTTTTTTAAGGTTTTCACATACAGGGTTATTTACCAATTAAATAAAATAAAAAGATTAATGAGTAAGGCTGTAAATAAGAAAAAATAAAGACTTACAAATTTGGAGTATTCTTGAACGTGTAGTAAGAGATAGAAAACTCACCTGGAAACATAAAACAAGAAAACATTAGGAACAAATAGAAATAAAATTAGTTCAGGATAAAAAAATAATAATAAATTATTCAACTCAACATAACAGAATGACGAATCGACTGAATTAATTCCAGGGGGAGAGTCAAACATTTGTAGGGATTAAAAAATATTAATATCGAAACAATTTGTTTGGAAATGGACTGAATGTAAGCGGGTGGCATCTCTGAGCTACCCACTAATCTGTAGGTAAATGCTATAAATGGCAGATTTACAGCCTGCGAGATTACAGTTGTTTAGGGGTGGTGACGAATAATATAAGACGATGAGAAAAACCTCCCCGCGTAACCGAAACATTTTTCTGGGAATATTCCGTTGCCGTGAATATAAATTCACGGTGCCGCCGACAAATTTTAAAAGGCATTATTTTGTCGGAAAAATGGGGAGAAGTTTTTGTGACAGCGGTGTATTATTGTACTTTCCTACCTTGTACCTTCGTTACTCATCCCTGTATTATTTAGTGTGTCGCGGCTTCATTTCCTTATTAAAATGAACCAATTAGAGACTTACAGTGATAAATAATTTGATAAATCTTACATAATATTATGATTATAAATTACGTTGTAAGAGGTGTTAACTTTGTAGATTTACATTGCAACTAAGAATGTAGTGTAAACAATATCAATTTTAAAAACTTAACTTAAACCGTCATTTAAGGAAAATATTACTGGTAACTTAAGAGGGTGCAACAAGAGAACACCGGAAATTTTTAATTTTGAAATCAATTTTTGGCGTATTGACTCTTTTTTTCAAAAAAAAAACTGATTTCGAAAGATTGTTATTTTATCTGGTAGTAATTTTTTAAATTTTGAAAAACTAAGTTTATTTTTAATATACTATGGTTAAGTGTTGATCTTTGACAGATTTGTTAATTGGTTCGTTTTTAGATTTTCACGGCCAAAAGCATTTTCGTTGTTGGTTTTTGGGGTGCTATGCCGTGTTGCGCTACTTCCTTCTTTAGCCGACGTTTCGGACAGCGTTGCAGTGTCCATCATCAAGGTGAGTCGTCGGATCTGCCGGATCTGCCCTGACGATGGACACTGCAACGCTGTCCGAAACGTCGGCTAAAGAAGGAGGTAGCGCAACACGGCATAACACCCCAAAAACAAACAACGATAAAGATTTGTTAAATTTTCAAACGAAATATTGTATTACACAACATTCAAATCATATAATCATACAGTAAAATAAATCAATAGGTACATAATCAAGTAAAGACACTTTTCAGAATTTTAATTTTAGTTCAATTAAAATCATAAAAAAATCCGAGAACGCGTTTTCTGATGAAAATACCTCAAATTGTCTATTTATTTAAGATCTTACAAACTAAAATATTACATATTTTTTTACACACTTATTTTGCTTAGACAATATTGAAAAATCATAAATACTTATAATCAAAAAATACTTACAAGAATTAACGCATATAAACACAATAAATCTTTTCATCGGAACCGCCCTGTACAGTTGCAAGTGCACGTTCGCAAGTTAAAATTCAAATTCTCGCTCGCTGGTAATGGGCCTTAATCGATGCGCACTTACAACGCTCCATAACTTAACACAATTCGGAACACAGGTACACGGAGAAAAATGTTATTCTAAAATACGATCATTTTATTCGTAAAAACGGATAAAAACTGGACTGAAGTTCTTACGAACAAATTAATAGTGTTTCAATGTTTGTTGGCGGGAAAATGTAAGAATAATTGTTGGTATACGTACGAAATTACGTATACCAATAAATTATTCTTACATGTTCCCGCCAATAAACATTGAAACCATGTTAATTTGTTCGTAAGAACTTCAGTCCCGTTTTTAACCGTTTTTACGAATAAAATGATCGTATTTTAGAATAACATCTTTTTCCGTGTATATGTACACGTTCACAATAGTTCACACATATCACATAATTTGTAATGTATCGTTTATCTTTCTCTTTGCCTCAAATCATTCCCTAGCAAGTACTAACCCTTCCCGGTAAAATGTATATAAACTCGGTTTTATCTACGAGTATGAACGGTTTGTTCCCAAAATATAAAAAAATTTACTGGAAATTGAAACATTATCAACAATCAATCACTCACACTAAATCCTTGTACAGCACAGTATTAAAGAAAATACTCTAAAATGATAGAGTTCCATTAAATAGTATTATCACTTTAAGTATAAGTTAACAAAGCATTATTAGCCCAAAGTGGACGGGACGGAATAGGGCCATAATCATTAAAGCATCAGGCGATTTGATACACAAGAATTCAGAATATAAACACGTTTGTGAATTTCTTAGTCTTCCCATTCCAAATTTTCGGCATTTTTACACCCATTTCACGCAGCGGCCGTATTTTTTATCTCTGGCGTATCTTTTTATCTTTTTGCCATTCTATTACTTCCCGCATTTCGCGGCGGTTTAATTCGGGATATTTATGATGAATTTTGCATTTTTGGGGCTAATATGCCGCGGTGGCGCTCCAAAGGTTATTTTGTTATTTCCTCGGCTACTCCCCCATCATAAAGGAAGGGCGAAGGAAAGTATAAATTAACGCTTCACGGCTGAAGCACGAACAATATCTCGGGGAACTTTGTACTTTGTGGACGCTACGCCCAACGACTGCTAAAACGAAATTCTCCTCGAAATGTGGACACATTTTTGTAAACACTTATTTTAGGGACGAAATATGATAAGCTAAGATATTTTTAAGCTCAGAGTATACGAGGCGACACTGCTATTGTTAGCAGGTCGTTTTTTGTAAATAAAGAAATCTTAATGAAGGTACGCGTTACCTTTATAATTATACTCATTCAGTTGAAAGTTACCTTTAATATGCATAAAGACCTCTGATTAAATATGAAAGTACAATATGGAAAATAAACCTTTACACAATTTTTAATATAATCCAAGACTGAAGACTTAAAACATGAATACTTTTCTCTCTGTGCACGTTATTATGGCGTTATTGTGCACACTATGCGAACTATTTCTACTGAACCTTTTTTTACGCTAACTATTTGAGGATGCTGTGATGAGGTTGTTTTTAGAGGAAAGAGAGAACATGGGTCATAAAGAGACCTATAATGCAGGAGGGATGAAACACAGGATGGCAGATCATTCCACTGCCGAGCTCTTAAAATCAACGAGATTTAAAGAAGATTTAGTTTAGCACATATTCATGAGTGCATTCTCTTGCACCCGTTTAAAGGCTTCAATATTCACATTTACATAGTTCACTTTACAAAAAATAAGCTTAATAATTTTCAGTTGTAATGAGAACACCAAACATACAATAAATTGCCTCTACAGTTCCTGTTTATATCAAGTCTTAAAAACAAAAAATGACGTCATTACAGGAAAATCCTTGCCTCAAACGCCCTGATGGTCAAAGTACCGAAGCTGATACAAAAAAGCACATTAAAAAATCATTCCAACAACGCTGTTTGAGTATTAAGAAAAAAAGGCAGTTGCTTTATCGAATGGTGCTAAAAGGCGGTAAGAGCATTGAAGACGTGTGGGGGTTGAGTCCCGTGTTGCGATTTAATTATTTGTTGTTTTGCACTTACATAGTCTGGTTTTTAGTCATGACCATCGCGTGACACGACGTCCACCATCATGAGGTGGTAGCAATCCAACCAACTCCCTCCGTACTGGGCACAAGGCACAGTATAGCGTTACCGGTACCTCACACCACTACATATATCCATGTATCAAAACATGGTCGGTGGGAGAAGTCGTTGGTGGTCACCATGTGCCAGGAGCGAAGAAATGAGTGGGATAAAGAGGAATCAGCAGGAATAACTAATGAAGAATAATTACTATTGTGTGACTCGTTCTGTACTAAGGGTGACAACCTGCAAGTCACGTGCACACAATATTGACAGTCATTCTTACGAGTCATGCTAAATTAGCAACAAAATTACATAGCTAACCCAACATTTCAAATAATTAATACCTACTCATACTTTTACAACCCTGGCATTAAATTTTTGTTTATCTGGTCTTGTCGGCTCTTCCTTATTAATTTATTACATTTAAGATGATCGCCTTAAATAATTAATTAATTTACCCTAGGTATCTGGATAATAATGTTTCTTATCCCCAAATTTCAACACATTTAAGAATGCAAAGTCTAGTAAGCCTTCTAATAAGCCTATTAAGTAAATATAATGTGTGAGAATTTTCTCATTGGAGATATCAACAGATATTTGAATAATAAAGTGATCATTTGATACGTTGATCTCAGCCGCGGTTATTAAATCTATAAAATAAGAATTTGCATTTAGAAACAGTTAATAAAATCCGCATAATTGACCATGAGCTTATCTGATTGTAATATTCTCCTTTTTAATAAGTTTGCAATAATGTGTATCAGAAATCTAAGAATCCATTGAATTATTTTGTGCCTTAATTATCTACCTGTATTTTTCCTAGGTGTGATGTTGTTTGCTTGAAGAAATACCAAGAATTGACTTTAAAAGATCAACTGATTAGAGACTTGTGGAATAATATAATTAATATTATTGCATTTAGTGATTGTTAATGATGATAATAAAGCCGTATTCATTAAATAGAGAAAAATACACAATATAAATTAAAGTAGGTATTAGTTTATAAGGGGATCCTAAGGAATTCGAAGGGATTAAATTGATTATTTTACACCGGGTGTTTTGTTCACTTTCACTGCAACTAAATTATCTTGTACAGTGGGTGATTGGGTGAACAAATTTCTTATTAGAGTACATAAAATTTTATAATAGTTATTTAAAACTTACGTGAATAAGCTCGAATTTAAGAATTTCTCGACTACGAATTCTGAGGTCGCAGGATGAAATTCCTGCATGGCCATATAAATTTTAAATAGCCCGTATAATATGGTATTTTATTAATAAAAATACATTAGAAATACAGTAGTTGTGAAATGTTAGCCCTGATGAAACAAGACCATTCAGAACCAAAAAATTTCTTGAAAAGGTTTAAATGGATTTAGTTGTGTTTTATGACTAGATATGAATAGCCAGTTATAAAATATGTGTAATACGTTAGGAGTATGAATTATATTAGATATTAATTTTTATTTTCATTAATTTAATTTCATGCAATTTATGCTTGTTTTTTTAAGAAAAATTAAGCTGGTTATTTAAGTAGAAAATCCCTGCAAAATGAAAAATCTCAGAAACCCAACCCAACCTTCTTCTACGTCAATTACATAACTTCCCTTTAGCTTCACCAATAATTGGGAAAGCCAACGTTCTACTGGCTCGGGAATATTAACATATTTCTTTTATAAAAAAGTCATAACTTGGGGAAGTTATTTGTGAATTTTTAAAAATCATAAGAACCCATATTTCAAAATAGACTAAGATCGTTCATAAAAACGATCATTACTGGTTTTGGTGGATTCGTACCAAAAAAATAAGAAACTGGAGTTCAGAACGAGCGAGGAGGTGTTTTTTGCAATCGCCCTCGTGCACATAACCGAAGACTTGGTTTTATTTTCTTTTCGCTGCGACTCTAGTACTAGTATGGTGAGCACCGAGCTTGTAAATCCGCTTTTTTCCTCGGGTACAAACCCATTGGTTTTTTAGCAATTACTGCCTCGGTTCCAGGGCTTTTTGGCTTGCTTAGTTTTAATGAACACTTGGACCGAACATGCCACCGAGCGGTCATGAATTTACTCTCGCTATTATTATAATATGGCTTTTTTACGAATAAGAGCGATATTACAATGGGCTGGAGATGTAGTCGATCACAGTGTACTGATGACATAGTAGAAAAAAGTGCAAATAAACAATAATCACATCAGTAAATACATAATTTCAAATATACGCCAGATAGTGAATAATTGAGTTCTAGTTAGGTGTCAAAAGCAGATGAATATGCATAACCTTCGACCGGTCATCCTTTTTGCATGTGCTGGTTATGTTAAAGTATTAGTTAAGAATAATGAGTGTAAGAGAAAATGACATATACGAGTAAGTTAAAAAACATTCATTTCACACAATAAATATAAAATAAAACATACATTGCCTTCATAGTTATTAGGTACTGCGCGCGGAGTACATAATTAATTAAGATGTCATCCATAAAGCATAAATAAATCGCATGTAAAAATAGTCCAGCACAAATGTTGTCAAACAAAAATACACCGACGGTAATGGCGGATAAACAACGAGGATCTGCTCCAAGGAGAAACGTGTTTACCCCGACGAGATTAAAGGGGAATCATTTCACTCATCAAATATTGAAACAGTCACGGTGAGTGTATCGTTTACACAGAGAAAAGAAACCAATTTATTATTTACAGAGCAAAAAAAGGAATTAAATAAACACCGCCACGGAGAACTCTGTGATAGAGAGTAAATATTTGCTACTCTCAATTTTTGTTTGGGAAATTTTCCGCCGTGGAAAACCTCAATCATTTCGGGCGGGACCGACGGAAATTCACGGAATGAGTCGAACGGCCCACTCCCGTTAATATTCCGGTGGTTCTGCTGGATTCCGGACCGTCCTGGACAGTTCCGGCCTAAACCGGACCATTCCGCAGTGTTTTCAGCCTATCCTGGACTGTTTTAGCCTACCCCACCAATGTTCCTACCGCTGCGACCGCTTGGAGATCATAAGTTAAAAGAGATAAACGAAATTTAAAAAATACGGTAATTGAAAAGTTTCATCTAAAAATGATACAGATACGAGGGGGAGCATTTATATAATAATACAACAATTTATCATTAAAAACAGTACGAAAGCTTTGATAAATAAACACGCTTATTTAGTTAGATTGCGAAAGAGGGTACTGAAAAGGGACATTATTAAGATTATTTGATGCGTAAAAAAAAAAAAAATTTTAGGCAAAGATTTGAAAAAGAAAGGTAGTTTTGATTACTAAAGCGTGAACGACTTATTACGAGATGTATAATTTGAAATATGTCATAAATACGTTGATATTATATTATGAAGTCTTGTGTTTGACGATCCTTCATAGACTGTTGACATTCTAAACGTAGCACACCAATAGACATGTCTTATAAGTCTTGGTGTTTATGTCTTTTTGTGTTTATGACTGTCTTTTGACGCATTCCGGAAAATAGTTCCTTAACTGTGGTTGCTTTCTTGTTCATTTTCTGCAATTTATTTTGCTTCTATGCGACCTGAAACATACATTACCATATATCTATATCTTTATAACAATTCTAATATCGATCAGGCCTGTAGGCTGTTCATGTAAAATATCATAAATCATGTCCATAAATCAAAAATTTATCAGCAAGTACCATATAACTATAATGTAACCATAATATAACCTACCAAAATTTACACTCTAATATCAATGAATTAGATATACATAAAAGGTACAATGTAAAAATGTGTTATATGGCGCTGTCATAATCCATAATACCTACCTTTTAATATTAAATACGATTCTCTCGGTAGTTCACCTCTTTTTTTACTTAATAAGAGCATTACTTACTTTTTATACAATTTTATATTTAATTCTTTTTAAGTTTACGTACATATTTATAAGCCTGGGCTTTTTTAAATTCAAACCTACAGTTTTATTCTAAGATTGACACAATTTTGCATACTCAACCTCCAAAACGAGAGGAAGGTCACCACAGTACAGTGATATTTATAAAAATCAACCACATCCTTTTCCGACCACTTAAAGCAGAATTTTGATATTTCTTAATAAAAATTTACACTTACACATCATCTGATTTCGAAAAAGTCTGCTTCATCTGGTAATACATAATTTTAAAAAAAAGGTTATTTAAATATATTACAAAATAAATTATTACTATCTACTACAAAAAATGATTTTAGCTGACGTTTAAAAATCATTTAAATACGCAACAAAAGCCTGGGATTCCAATCAGTTTTCAATTCGGATTCGTTTTTTGAAAGTAGAAGCAGATCAAACGTCTCTTTCAATAACCTGCCAATAATTCTTGGTGCCATCCCCCTCCAACCACCTCCCTCAACCCCCTGAGAACCTGAAGATCCGCCCGATGAAGCCTCCCTCCTTCAAATGTAAAGGCAATTTTCACCTCCGTTGAGCGCGGTAATGATTTCTCGTGTCACCGACATGGCGCTGGCGGTCTTTTATGGCAATACTGCTCGTCTCATCAAATATTATACGACATTATTGGGATAACTACAAAGTTCAGGTGGCTGAGATGAGTTTTGAGAGCGCCCAACTCTCCTCGGAAACTGATTCCTGCTCGAAAATCTTTTGTAGATTTTTAAAGTTTGAAATGGTTGTCTCATTATAACTTCGAAGGATTTTGTTACACAAATGATAATGTCGGGTAAATTAGCATTGTAATAAATGCATCCAAGGCAATATCATTGAAACTTTTAATTCAATTCGAACAAAAAAATAAAAACTAAAAATAAATTTAATATGAACAACAAAAGCAAGTAAAAAAAGAATACCTATAACAATGTAAGTAAAAAAACATAATTTAAATATATCTTTATTTAGTAATCAGCGCAGATCCGTGAAAAAGCACGTATAGTTTCAATTTTGAAAAATACAATTAAAATATATTTCTGTTAAGGCTCCGTGGTAAGTCAAGTTCAAAAAGAACAAGGATGTTTGAAATGGAGATACGTAAAGACGTGTGTTAAAGGGAGCGCGCTAATATTAAAAAGGCTACTATAATTTTATTAATAGGTAAGCAAAAAAATGTATAAAGTACTACGATCTATTAAAAACAGAGCAAATATATGTCTAGAGTAGCTTTTAATTTTTTCAACCTTATAACATATTAAAAAACAGAAAAGTTTGTGTTTTTATAATTGTCAGTGTACACTTTGCGATTTGTTTTTATCGATGGAATATCATATAATTACTTATAGCTTAAAAATTTAAAGTGTTCGAGACAAATTTGTTATAAATGCGTGGACTTTTTACGTCACTAGAGCAGTACCCGAGAAAAATCTCGGGATAGTCTAAATTCTCGAAATACAGTAAAAATTTGGAAAATGGTAAAATTAATTTCTGTTAAAAATAAATTGCTATTCGGGAAGTGATCGTGCTTACGACTAAATACTAAATTCATATTAGTGTGATAAAATATTTCGAACCATTGCTAAATTCTCGTCTATTACCTTTATTCAGATACTACGCTATCGCACATACGATGCTAGGAATACGTAACTTTAACATGCAGGGTGAATATTTCTAAGAGTGATTTTACGATTATCCGAGGTATATTACGAAAATCACACTTTGAACCACCTCAGGAATTTTAATATTTTTCGAGGTAGATTTCCCGCGAATCTGACTGGAGTATTTTTTCCTCAAATAAAAAAAAATACCAGAGATAATATTATTTTTGTCATGAATGGAAATAAACGAGATGATAAAATTGTATGTCATGTTGATATTTGGCTTGAAACATGATTTGTAAAAAATAGGGCATAAAACACGCCATATTTAACTCGATAATGTTTATCTCACCACGTGGCATAAGGAAGAAAATATATCATTTTACGTTTCACCTTCTAGTTTATGTTTTTGACAGATTTGTTGAACACCAGCGGGGATATAATTTATATACACCTGTCCGCAAAACAAATGCAGTAATTGGGGGAAGAAGAAAAGCCGGAGAAATGGTGGAAAAAAGCAAAGGGAACATTCTCCCCGCCGTTTTTTATTTTATTATATTTTTATTTTATATTTCCCCGAATCATTTTATCTGATCGTTAAATTTCCAGGCGCAGTGTTTTTGACAGTTTTCCTTAACGGTGTCTCACGGCCGTTACAACTTACAACGGGAGTTCTTTTTGTCGTCGTAACGACGTCGTTTTTCATGCGAGTCGCGATAAGTCATAGAACGATATCGCAGAGTTCTTCACCGTGAGATTCTTATCAGTTTACATCACTCTTCTCATGGTTCGTGCCTCTTTCCGCTAAGGAGACATTTTCTGTTATATATTTCAGGGGTTCTTTACTATATTATTATAGTTATGAGAGGCATGTAGGCTTTCCACATTAATCAACCCAATTCGCAAATGGGAGGCCGTCGATAAAGAGGGGTGTAAGATTAAGAGCACTGTCTCGGGAACGTGCAGCAAATTCCAAATGAGCATATTCCAGCAATTTATCAGGGAAATGCGGTCAAAACAAAAAATATTTTTACATGGGAAGTATTCGGCATATTTGTCAAAACGAATGAAGTGAGATAACGTCATATTCAGAATTCTAGTCAGGATTTTTGGAAAAGAGAAAAAACATCAAAATTAAATTAAATTAGAGCAAGTTCATATTTATATTTTACAATAAAAATAATAGTATGTTCTGTAATTTGAACGTGAACTTACTAAATCAATATGAACTTAATGATTGCTTGTCCCGTGCGTATTCTTAGAGCTTTAATGTGATCAGGTGAGGCAAAAGTGAATCGATTATTTGAGTTGGTTTATGTCATCAGTCTAACAACAGAATAGTATGATAAGGTTCATGAATGTAAAATCAAGGATAATTGTGAGCGACATTTTATTTTATAACCAGATTTGCGAGAAAATATATAAGTTTCTACCTAACCTCATGTTTGCTTTATTGATAAAGTATGTGCTTTTTTTGCTTTTTTGTGTGAATACCGCACGAGGATCGCAACTGCTCCCCAATATCCTTAGAGCTAGTGAGACTATGGCAAAAAATGTACTTGCGCATGCCGGGATTTGAACTCGCGATCTCCGGATTGGGAGCCTTGCTCCTCGACAACGGAGGCCGTCGAATCTTCTATGTTGCAATCTTCAAAAAAGAGTGCACAGTCAAAAAATAGTTAAAAATAATAATAAAGTACAAGATGTAAGAGAATCTTAGAAGGAACAAAGTAATGGTCCGCGAAGTTCAAAGTGTAAATAAATAGTAATTTGGAGAGCTTGTGGGGATGGTAATGTCCCGAGTTTATTACATAAATTCCAGGCAACTACGTGAAATAGGCGTGCGTAATGTTAGGACTACACTTTCAATTAGCATTATGAAATTCTACCCAGAAGTAGTAAGAGAACGCCATATAACTACACTAAAGAGTAGAAATACGTATGTATGTACTCATGTTTTTGAATTTAAATATATATGTACGATTTTAATCCCTTCGAAATAATGATCAAATACAATACATACGGCCTTACTAAAAAAAAACACTCCGCGGCCGTTAAACGGTGTTTTTGTGAATCTTTAGATTTGACAACGCCGTATTTTCTTGTTCAAATTGGAGTTTTCATAATAATCCGCTAGGTGGTGTGATTGATGCGCCTGCGCATTGCTTTCCCGCTGAATAAAAAAAAGCTGCGGAAATGCAGAAAAAGTCGGTCACAGTGTGTTTGTGATTAAGATGATATTTTCGTAAATGATTTCAATCCTTGACTAATTCGCACTTATATTCATTTACGCAATATATTTACTATTAATTTGTGTTGTTTTTCGTTAGTTTAAGTCAAATTGTGACACTAAAATCGTGTGTTCTAAAATGATCTGTCAGAAAATGGTTCTTTAGGTTATATTCAGAAATAATTTGCATTTTAAGATCTTTATTTTATTATAAATTCTTGAAGTGATGTTTTTTGGTGACTAAAATGTCTAATACATATTTTAGTAAACGTATCAAAGAAATTCATGTGTTAAGATGTGCACGCAATGTATTCAAATGTGAGTTTTTTTATTGTAAATTTTTGGGAATGAAAAGCTAATTTCAAGATTTTTTTATATTTTTTTATTGTGTGAAGGAGTAAATAGTGAGGTGACAGTTTTATTTCAAAATCATTAAATAAAAGGACTGTATTTTTTGAATTTTGAATTTTTCCAAATATTTCAATGTTTTAATAGAAAGTGTTTGGGGTAAGTGAGTTTTTTTTTTCAATTTGATGTTTGAAGCTTAAAATACTACAGTTTTTAAACATTTAAGTATATTTTAGATATGAAAATCTTAAAGGTAATTACATTTTGGTTCTAAAATGGTATTTGTTTTTACGACATCTCAAAAAATAATAAATATATAGGACATTAAAAAAAGAAATTCGAAATTCGTTGAAAATTACAAATGGAACAAATATATACAACAGATAAACTACCCTCCTTGGCCGTGTAAGCAATGTACATATCTTTCCATGAACAATTTTTTGTCAGTTCTTAATTAGTAAGGATTCTTCATACATGGTTGTTTGACCACTGTACAAATTTTTCAGAAAGTTTATTAGTAAGGCTGGTAAAATGGCGGCGTTGTCAGATCAAAACCATATATTTTGTTTAGTAAGAATTTGAAAAACGAAATGTACAGACTTTACACAACGTGCTACAGAAACACCGTTTAACGGCCGCGGAGTGTTTTTTTTTAGTAAGGCTGTAAGAGTTTAACAAAATAAAGTAATTTAAAGCAACGCACTAAGTCGTGTTCGAAATCGGGCAGCTAACAATAAAACTCCTCATTTAAATTCCCGTTCAACAAGTAGGATATTTTGAAGTTTTTATCTCATTTAAATTCCCGTTTAACAAGTAGGATATTTTGAAGTTTTTATAGGACTAATACTTCATTTTTTAGGCTTTTAATAAATCTTATCCAAAATAATGTTCGATTGTTTCAAAGGACAAGACATGTTCCATTTGATGTATTTAATTCAAACATCTAAAATTTCAACGAAAAACAAATGATTTTGCATTACTTTGTAGTGTTCATTTTAATGTATTATTTTAGTCTAATATGTTTGACTCGACTCGTTTGTATCACTTTTTAAAATGGTTGTACGTTGAACTACAAAGAAGAGTGACACGCTTTATTATAATGTAGTAGTTAAACAACTTATGAATACAAAGGGTTATGACTTTGACGATCAACTAATTGGATATTACACAGTTGAGATATTTTGGAACTGGAATGTTTAGTGGCAGATATTTTCGAGACGGGGAACGGAATGGCCTGTTGCTATTCAAAGATGTGATGTCCCCGTCGTAAACTAGCATGGCAGTTATTAAGTAATAATTTAGAAACTTGTTATTTGAAAGATGTCTTAAGATGTGACATGGACTTTCTAACAAGTTGAATAGCTGCAAGACACAAAACATAACATCTACTAATCATTCCTCTTATTTATGTGGTGACCTCTCCGAACGGAGGTTTGCAATCATCACTGCACTGTTTTGAGTCTAAAAATTGTACCTCTAATCACTACTTTATCTTTCATCAATCTTTCTATTGATTTTCAGTTTGCTAATCATTTATTTCTCGGTAATCGTGATTCAATCGTTTGTTAATTTTTTAACTTCTACTATATTAAATTTTTTACATTTGTTGAATTAAATTTTTTTACATTTGTGGAATATAAATATCAAATAGATGAAGATTATTTTCGTAGTTCTCCTCACCAGGAGATCATGTGCTGAGGGGGATTATGTTTTGGATAAGTTTTCAGAGACTTCTATGGTACAACTTCATTGGTTGAATAGGTTAAATCAGTGACTTCTATGAACTGTAATTTATTTTTCCGATAGTTTCTTAAGCCAATATTTGAAGCACTTATTATTCGTTTTACTTTATTTGACACTTCTTTTGAGTTGGTTATATACTTTACTGCTAAAAATTCAGAGCTTCTTTGTCCGAAGGTAGAATTACACATATATACTTAAACTTTATTTTTTTTATTTCTATATAATATTACAGTGTTCACATAAAGTTATTAATATTTATACATAACTTAGTATAACTATTAGCATGGCTCTGAAATTCTACTTGTGAAATTAGTAACTTCTGGAATAAAGTAAAATATGACTCTTTTTGGCCAATCGACCTTGGTCACCTGACCTAACCAGGATATTATGAGAACAATCCTATACACCCTCATTTCAACTGCTCTTTTCTGTTTTTTTTTTATTGTAAGGTAAATGTACCTGCAAGGAGAAAAATGTTATTCTAAAATTCGATCATTTTATTCCTAAAATGGTTAAAAACGGAACTGAAGTTCTTACGAACAATTTAACAGGTTTCAATGTTTATTATAGGGAAAATGGAAGAATAAATTATTATTATTAATTATTAGAACAAATTTCGTACGTATACATGTAAAGGAATAAGAGTACCTATTAATTTAAACTTATTCCTGCCCCCTTACCAGAAGAAAATGAAGATTAGAAAGAAAAAATCTCCAAAGAAATTTTCTAATCCTAGGGGGGGAGTTGTAAAGGAATAAGAGTACCTACCTAGTATTTAGGTACCTACCTAGAAATATCTAGGATTCCTTTATATTTGAATTATGAATTTTATTTTATTCTATTGTTTTTTTCAAGTGTTATTACTTTGGTTACACTATGTTATGTGGCTGATATTTTTAAAACATTTTATAAACAACCTCTACATGACAAATAAACTTAAATTGTCGTTTCTTTATACTCCAGAGCAACAATTGTTTTATTTGTCATTTAAAACCTAAAGACAACAAACAGTCTTATATACATTGTTGGTACAAAGTATTTTTTGGTTTTATCGTCATGTTGTATTATCAGGAAACTAGATAAAACATTTCTAAACGAATGTTTTATAAATATGGCCTGGTAAATTATCGTGAAGGTCAAAATCAGTTTTTCTCCGTGCACAAAATTACGAAATTTTAATATGATTACAAAACATGTCGGTTAAGAGTGACAAGTGGTTAACTAGCATTTAAAAAAAACAAATATTCTTTACGTGTAATTTATCATAATGGTAAGTGATTGGTTAACTATCTGTAAATGTATAATTTTCTTACTTTTCGTGAACATCTCAGTATAAGCAACTTTACCGAGGTTATGCCGATGTTTTTATCATTCAGAGTCGCGATTTATTTTTTCCACACGTCAACCGTTTGGCCTTTCCAATGTCCCGATAGTGAATGCATTGCTTGTATCTAATAATTACATAAAGTGCACAATGAAAATAGCATTGTTGATCAGGCGAGACAGATACGAGATTATCTGCCATTGTTTCTCTTCTTGATTTATTTGAATTGGATTGACCCGAGGTGAACGAGTAGAATGCCATTCAATAGATACTTACCTACATTGATTGCAAAAAAGGGAAGCTAAAACTAAGAATAGATTTTTACAATCTACGTAGGTACTGTCGATGGTATCAGAATAATACATTAAAGTGCTGACTGTAAACTAGTGATGTGAATAATCACAAAACTGTTTAAATTACAAAATCACTCGAATGTATAATCAGAAGAATCTAAATGATTGGATTGCGAAAGGTAAGAAAATGTACAATTTCTATTACTATTTTACCAATAAAGCTTCGTCCGCTCAAGTACTTCTTACCAAACCCCTACTTTTCTAACACTCAAATCCAACAAAAGAGGTGAGCAAAAATGTGTATAATCTTAGGGTGCCTTAAAACATCACGATTATAGGTAATAAGAATAAGCATAAAAACGAAGTGTAAAAACGGTAGAATTTATTTTATTTATTTATTGGCGTTATAAGTCTTTATACATTTATATATGACAGTGATAATTTTGTTTATGTCATTGACCAATAAAATAACGACTACTAATTCGAGACCATATTAAAAAAATACAACATTATACCTAATCCAAACAATTCTGATAAAGTGCATCTTATTTTTACAAAAAGTCTATTATTATATACATATTTCTAAGGTTTACATTTAAATTTTAATGGATATCAATAATGTCTTTGAGAAAGTGATTTAATTCAAATACCAACTACTAAAAGTAAAAGAGGAAATGAGATGAACTAATAAAAAAAAATCAATGAAATATTAAGATTTTGGTTAGCGTTAAAGTTATATTTTTTTTTTTGTGAATAAATTTATAAGAAAAAAGTTAGTAAAGGGAAACTGCCAGAGGTAATCTAAGCCATAAAAATATATTTTTAAAATTTTCATTTCTAACAATATATATATTTTTTTTGTGGTTTACGCTTTTACTTTTTAAATTAATTAACAATTTAATTTCTATTCTACTCAAGCGAACCGATAGGAAAAGCTTCAATTTATATAACGCATATTTTTTGGTACTCATAAAGTAAACATATACATAGTAAAGATTAATCGAAAATAGTGTTTGCACAATAAACTTTGTCTTAATGCCAGCAGTTTCTTCTCTACTTAGTTTTAGTTTAAAATTTTGTCCTGACGCGTCCTGACGGAACAAGAATGCCTCCGACAGTTTTGGATTAGTATTGGTACTTATCGTTATTTTCAAATTGGACGTTATTGCGTTAATGCCATCGCAAGGGAGAATACAATGTCTACACATTGATATTCGTATGTGTTTTTTTTTAAATCCATTAATTTTAGTAGTTACTTAAATATTATTAAAAATAACACGTTCAAATTGTTCCCCACAGTCCATAAACGAGATCAGTAGTTTACAGTGTCGATTCTAATCGATCGTCCTTTGTACTCTCGAGAAGCGCGCGTGCACATATCGAAAGCTAAATAATTTAGCATGAAATCCTCACGAATATAGCATTAAGCATGCGCATTTAACATTCCCGGCCATAAAGAGCATGCTAGCGGCTAGTCTTGCCATAAGGAGACGGTACGTTCTACAGGTTATGTACACAAGCACACGTACATGTGTATCGGAATACCGCGAGACTTGTCGCACCTGAGAAGACAAATTCTTATACCGCTCTCACGAGCTTTTGAATCTAGGTAAGCGAATAATATACATTACCCACGGTACATTGATATCTACAAATGGCGTGAACGTTCCTGGATTTGTCCAAACGAAAAGTTTAAAGTTGGATTTTCACGCTCGGAGCACGTCTCCTGTTATAGAAAATCCTTAAGATCGGAAATAAATCACCAATTTGAAAAACCATTTATAGAAATATTTCAAGAACTTCATAAAATGGCCTAAAGTTAAAGATCTGAATATCCAGGATTTACTAACATTCCTCTACCCTGTCTACTGCCCTTCTTTAAATTATTATTACTCCAATTTTGGGAGTTTAAAAGTCTCTCTGGATCGGGGTAGTTCGCTGACAGACTAAATTAAGGCTGTGTTATTTCATCCCTAAGCCCCCGCATTCCGAATATCTACCGATTTAACAAAGTTTTTAAGTTCATAAAAAAAAGTTATTTTTGAAGATAATATCGTAGATTTGTAGAACCGAAAAGGTAATTGTTATAAATTCTCTCGATAGAAAACAATTGCAAAGTTTGCTCTGAAAATGATAAAAAATTCATTTTATTCTCCCTTCTTCTTTTTGAATGCTTACTACGGTACTTAAGCCGCGGTTTTGTCAAATTATCTAAAACTTTATCCTTTATAATGAAATGCTATTAGTAATGCTTAGTTTTAAAAGGATGCTAAATTTAAATACATTTACCATAGGATAAAACAACCTGAAATAGAAATAACTTATTGGCTTGCAGGTAAGGCTTAGGTACTATATTATAATTAGGAGAGTGAATGTACATAACGTCCAGTTTGCAGTCATTTCTATTTAAAGTCAGTTATACTCGTAAGCATCCAATATCGGAACATCGCAATACCAGCTTAATAGAAGCCGGTGACAAATTGCCCTTCACAAAGCAATGCGAGTCGACCTAAGAATAGCAATCGGACTTTCACTGAATGAGCCTTGTCATAGCGAATTAAGATTGTTCAGAGGCGCTCAGATGTTCAGAGAACTCGCTTCTTGCCATCCCGTTTGGCAGTTTAGTAATAGAGATATATGGCAGCAGACTGAAGACATATTGTTCTACGGGTAACATGGCTGCTTACTCAGAGGCGAGGAATTATATCAGTCGACAGCGGAATGCAATGAAGAACATAGATTTAGATTCTAATAGCTTTTGTAAATTCTATGTTCAAATTTTCACACAAATCTACAACAGGATAGAATATACATTACAATAAGTGTTTTTATTATTCTTAGGTAATAAGGAACATTATTGTTGTAAGTTCCTTATTACAATAATGCTACAGCTCTTTCTTACACATTAAATAACGGTGAGACAAAATATGAGACAAACAGTGTACGTACGTCTGTTTCTTCCAAAGGAAAAAAATAGTAAGGAGGAACAAGACATACGTACAATGTGCGTCTCATCATTTGTCTCACCATTATTTAATATATAGGAAAGGGCTGCAGCATTATTGTGTTAAGGAGCGTGCGTTTATTGCCTTTCAGTAAATACTAAAATATGTCAAGAGTCAGAATAATAGAAGAGTATGTATGAGAAGATGTATGAATGTGAATGAGGCAAGGAGCGTGTGCCAAGACCGAGTTGTTTGGCGGTCCGTCCTCTCTGCCTACCCCTGCGGGGAAACGGCGTGATGGTTAGTTAGTTAGTTAGTTAGTAAATACTAAAAGCGCCTAACCGATACATTCCAAAGCGCATTTCTTAAATACACGGACTAATTTTTAGATTCTCGCAATTATTCGTTATTTTATTTAGAATAACAAATGTTCAAAACGTGGAAAACAGTGTATTTTAAATTGTGTGAAAGCTTCCCTTCAATATAAATGACAGTTAAAGCATACATTTTCAGTTTCATAAAAAAAATAAACCGGAGTAGAAAAATCACTGATTTATTGTCTGAAACAAGTATAAAAGTGAGTACGAAGAAATATTAGCAATCAAAGATTTAATATCAAAAGTCTCAAAACAATAAAGTATAGAATCATAAATGAGACTTCGGCAATAAAACCTTGTTATAAATACGCTAAAAGTCCGAAAGCTACTTCAATGTAAAGACGTACAGATATGTAGAAGATATTGTTTTTTGTCTGAATATAACTTGTCACAACGGATTAGTCAGGGTGTGTAATTGTTAGCATCGTAAAGGCAAATAGAAGCAAAGGAGACAAGATTCGCAAAAGGAAGATTTGTCCTCGGGAATCTGTGAATTCTGTTAGGAATCAAAATATATTTCATAAATTAAACTAAAAATACAATGGAAGGTTCTTCGTTTCTTATTTATTAAAAAAACACATTCTTGGGTACATCTTTGAAAAGCGGCCTGATCCAAAATTTAAAGATGTGTCTATTTTGTAATTCATGGTTTCTCGTAATGCCTGAAGTTGACAGTTCTCTTAGGGTCATCAGCTAATTTTGTAATGTTAGTGATGCAAGTTAAACCTGATTATAATTGACACATCCCACTATGAATTGGTAAACGCACTTTCATTTACGATACGATAATATACATATACAATAAGGAATTAAAAATATCCGAGTACCTTCTTAATAAACTCTTCTTCTTCTTCGTAATAAACTCTAATTGATTCGATTACTAAATGTCACTGGAGTTAATCTTGCATGCATGCTTCCTACAATTAGATTAAGCCTTTATCTACTATACCTTATTCAATTCAAGACTGGTTCACAATAATATTATATTAATATACTGTGCGATGTGGAGGGAAACATTACACCTGATTTTACATTCTCGATTCGGCGAACACATTCGATAAAAGATAAAAGAATATATAAAAAAAGCAAAATAATGAGACTTTATGACGTTGATTTCTTAGAGCAAATGTCTCCCAATTTTTCTTCAGATTGCAATGGTACAAAAACATGTTTTTTTGCACAACATAGGGGAATTTTTAGGGGTTAGGGGTGGGGGGAAAAGGTTGGAACATGTGGCCCAGGGCTGATAACGTATCATTTATATTCGGAGGGAAGAACTGCAATAAAAATGTTTTAGAGACAAACTGTGCTACTGGGAGCAATGAAAATAACAAACGGATATCAGCGATAATAAAGAGATGGCGCGTTTGATTTTTACAGAAGGATAACAACGTACTACATTCACTCGTATATTTCCTTCTAACAACATGCATATTGTATACTCTACGTTTAATAATAATTAATTTTACCACGTGCAGGATTGCCACGAATAGCCAAATGAAGCATGAAGCCAGTTATCAATAAACTTCAGATATAATAGTGTAGGTTTAAAGACCGTAGAAAAAAGATCAAAGCAATATCTAGTCGTCACAAAGAAACTCTCGTAAAACGTTTATGTTCGTTTTATTCATAACACGGGGTCCGAACATATTAAACGATTGAAAGGGAAACGATTAGTTTTATATCTCTTCTTGTTAACAGATTTACATGTCTGATTCAAATGAGTTTCAAAATAAAATGTATAGAGCATAGTGCACGGTTAACTTGACAAGAATAATGAATAAGTTTGTATGCTTACGGACCAGGTTTTCAATGGTAGGCTCAAGATGTAATAATAAATTGAAAGAATTTTTTAATAGTACTATTAAAACTTGATAAGGTGCATGCTTATATAAAATAAATAAACAAATTGTTGAGTGAGAGCACAATAAAAAAAAAAACTGTTCTTCTTCTCGAGTATCATTGATTAGTATGCCAGGGGTTCATGGGAGAACATCGGTACAATTCAAGGGAGGTTTTCACTCTACAAAAATAATAAATAAATCCAGCCAGTAAACAACAGCGCAGAAAGCGGTCATCATCATATAAAGCGGATGTACTCACCATGAAACAGTCAGGCCCCTGCAGGCACATGGACTCCCCGCTGGGTCCGTCGTTGGAGAACTGAAACACCAGGAGACCAGAGGTTTATACGGGGAAACATTCACTTAAGTGCGAGGTTAGATAATGGTTGCGTAATGGAAATAACACAAGGAGACAGCGCAGCTTTTACCTCCTCAGATAACATGCTACCCGGGCATAGTGGCATCGTGGGCGTAACCATATCAAAAACAATCAAGCAAAAGTGCAAAATAAAAAAGCTCAGTCATAAGGTAGGAGAGGAGGATGGATACCAATTCAAATAATGCATCTTTCTGTCTGGCAATTTAATTAATTAATACGGAATGAACTATTAATAGATAATTAATTAATCAATTATTTAATGATAATTAATCAATTAAATGAAAAAATCTTTGTGTACACCACTTACTTATGCAATCACAATTATCGTCATGTTTCGAAACCAAAGGTTCCTTCGTCAGGATAATAAAAACATTTTTTCATTTTTATCATTTTTAACATTGTTCTTATTATCATAAAGAAAAAACATTGGTTTCGAAACATGCCGATAATTGTGATTATATAAGTGGTGTACACAAAGTTATTTATTTTTAATTTTATTAAAAATGGCGCCACAAAGTGAATTTGCGAAGAATTAAGAAAAAAATAATTTATTATCTACTTAATGATAATAAATGAAATATTATTATATTTATTGATAATTAATTATTAATTGATACTGAATGAATTAATAATCAATGAACTAATTCTCTATTCATTAATGAATTATTTATTAATTGATAATAAATTAATTATTAATAGCTAATTAATTAATTAACTGGCAAATTTAATTTCAGTGTTTCAGAGAGGAGTGTGAAAGTGTGTTTTCCACCGTGATGTATCTATCATTCATAAGACAAACATAAAAATATACAAATTGGACAACTCTAAGGACCAGTTGTTTCGGAAAATTTGACGTTAGATTTTCCTTCAAATCGTCAATCACCGCAAAATTGGGTTGTTTCAACCTCCGTCAGACGAAATTTCAACGAAAATTCCATACAAATGTGATTGGACATCACCTTAATGTGATCAGCCGAGTTCGAACCATTAAGCTTGAATGGCGCATGCGCAGACGTCAATATTGTGATCTGACAGGTTGGTATTTGCGCGGCATCAGCATTATTTGATTATTTCCCGCCGACTCCCGAGTTGATTTCAGTGATTGAAAAATCATAATCTGTTATTTTTACCTCCAAATATTACAATAAAATATAATGGCAAGTTCTAGTACGTCCAGTTCTTCTGATGAAGACATTTTAATAATGCAATATGCATTGCAAAGAAGGGCGAAAAGGTTTAATCTGCGTAGGGAGCAGCTTTTATGGGATGATACAGAATTCTTCGCACGATTCCGAATGTCCAAAGGCGTAGTAAAAACCTTAGTTGACTTGATTAAAAACGACATAAAGTCATTAACAAACCGGTAACTAATTATATTTAAATACAATTACATTGAGTTTCAGTTTTCTTTAGAAATCTAGCTAGTATTAAATCCATACGATCTCTTTCAGAAATCATGCAGTCAGCCCGATAGAGCAAACTTTGCTTGCGCTACTTTTATGCAACAGGATCGATGCAGCGTTCTGTGGGAGACATATCAGGGCTCGATAAGTCCACAGTTTCGAGAATTATTTGGAAAGTGACAAAGGCAATAGCGAAACTTCGAGCAAATTATATATTTATGCCACGAACCCCAGAAGAAATTACATCAACAGTGACAGCATTTTATAAGACTGCGCGATTTCCTAAAGTCATCGGCGCTATAGATTGTACACATGTGCCTATTCAATCTCCAGGTGGCAACAATGCCGAATATTACAGAAACCGAAAAGATTATTTTTCTTTCAATGTGCAAGTGGTGGTAAACGCTAACATGCTGATCACAAATATTGTAGCGAGGTGGCCGGGAGGTACTCACGATAGCCATATTTTCAATAGCAGCAGCATAAAAGGAAGGTTGGAATCGGGCGAGTTTGGAGATAAAGTAATTGTTGGAGACGGTGGTTATGGAATAAAGCCATACTTATTAACACCCCTAAGGAATCCCGTTTCACGAGAACAAAATTTATACAATGAAAGCCAGATCAGGACCCGAAATGTTGTTGAAAGAACTTTTGGAGTTATCAAAAGACGGTTTCCAGTTCTTTCTTCTAAAATTAAAATGCGGGTAGGCAGGGTACAAGGAATTATTGTAGCTACTGCCGTTCTACATAATATTTGTAGGCTAAACAATGAAGATCAGCCACCTGTCTTCATAGAAGCATTGGAAGAAGTTAATGATGTACTGGTGGTGCAAGCGCCAACCATTAACAGGGGAGATGACCGTGTTCGTCAAACTCTGATTACCTTTTATTTTGCTAGATTGTTAGACGAATAGATAGTAAAATCCCGCCCATACACAGTTACCTTGCCTTCCTCTGTACCATTAACCTTACCTTCCTCTGTACCATTAACCTTACCTTCCTCTGTACCATTAACCTTACCTTCCTCTGTACCATTAACCCTACCTCCTTCTGTACCATTAACCCCGTTAACATAAACCGAGTGCTGTAAAATCCTACACATTGCAGACCGTTGCATTACTTCAGCCAACTATACTTTTCTGCGAAGGGCGTTCTTTACAGCAGTCGGTTTACGTGGATTCCTTACCAAGGCATGTGATGATGGGCTAAAACTCAGCACTTTCTGCAACATCTGCCACCTGGAGATAACACGTGTACAATCTACCTCTTGGTACAAGAGAAGAGATAATAAAAGCCATTTGATTTCAAAATAATATTTATTTAAAACAAAACAAGCAAAATAATCAACATATCAATCAATCTCTATTTATTTATAACGATTTTTAATTTAATGTTTTACAAAGCTAGTAAATTACTTTGTTTATGATATAAATAGTATTAGGAATGTTTTCAACAACTAACTGTTAATAACAGATCTAGATAGAGCCTAAGAATTCATAATAAAATCTACAGCACCCTTGAGTTGGTTTCTCACAGAAACGGTGCTCTACAAACTATCCAATTATTATTATTAGCTGACATTATATTTAATATTCATTGGTTCATTATTGAATGTGAATTACCTGACTGCAACTGCAACTGCTTTCTTCTACCTAATTACCTCATACTAATAAAATGCCAACATGTATTATATTATTTTATTTTATTTACACCCTTGGTGCTTTTTTTAAGAGGAACAAAATAATATAACAAGTTAAAGGAAATTATATAAGTACATTAAATAGCAAACAATCAACAAAAAATTGAAGTGCTTATAATATATTACATATGGTAAATATTTACTATTCCTTTAGTGAAATGATATGTTAAAAATTTCAAAAAAATTAATATGGAATAAATGGAAATTTCGACAACAGTGAATTTATTTGTATGCCTACGTAGCCTTTGGACTGGGGAAAGAATAAAATAGTTTGTTTTCGATGAATTAACAAAGAACAACTCTGGAACGTCAACTAATATGCATAAAAAAGGAAATAGATACATACAAATATGCATAGAGTATTTCCATGTCTAGTTTATAATAAATTAATATACTACCACCACAGTAAGCAGAAGATGTTGCTTGAGTCGTAATGGAGGCCTTAGCCAGCCGAGGAATCGAATACGCGACGCCCGGTTGGGACCCAAACACAATGCCCACTCAGCCACTGACCGGTCGAAAATACATACTTGTGGTGTGTGATTATTTATTTTTTATTAACACCCTGAAAAAAGTCAAATAACAGCATAATACTCTCTCGGAAGAGAGAGTAATTAACAACAGAAATACATACTCATATGATGGGTAAGAAACAATAAAGAATATAATATACACTAGCCGCTAGACTATTATAAATAAACTTAGTTAATTTTGTGCAAATGCATTCACCAACCTTGTTCTAACAATAATTAACAAGCGTTTATTAATTACAATAAAGATTATACACCACACAAAAGTCACAAAGCATTAAAAATATATATAGCATAAAAACCCAGATGTGACATGTATAATATTGCATAACATGCATATTTATTAAGTAACAGATTACAAAAAATGTGGCCTTACTGGAGTATCCCGTTGTACGTCCACCTTGTACTTTTTAGTTAGCAAATCATCTCAGATTTAAATGTTTTTTAATAGGTAATAATATCAATTTTTAGCAAGAAAATGCTTAATAAGAATTTGCAAATGTGCACATGAAAAAGACAAAAATTATTGAAAATAACATTAATATATTACAGAATTTAAAGGGATGTTGTCGAAGATGAACAGAAAGGAACAGCAAATCTCTGTTTAGTTTTAGCATGTGTAGTCTCAATAACCCAAATCTTTACATATTTAAAAAAAATCTGATTGGTAAACCTATAACATGCCCATATTATTAGTTACTATGCAAAAATATATATATTATTTCTTGTTGGTTTAAATGCACATTTATGGTTCGCAATTATTGTTTATTAATGCCCTGAATTAAGTTAATAGATATAAACAACAGCTTTAATTGCACGCGTTGACAATGGAAAGTGAGCGATTGGATAGATTTTAGTTACAATTTAGTTATGTATTTTAAAAACTTTTTTGGAAAAATTTTTGAACATAATATAAGATAATAAAAGATATTATATGCCAAAAGTTACAGAATAGCACTAAAAAATATATGCATTAAATATAGGAATGGGAAATATAAATACAGATACGAGTAACATGCATAATATAGTGTAAAAAACAAATATACATTTAAAAAAAAAAAGCTTAAATGACCCTAGTCCCTTCCTTCCAATAATTTTATTTCTAAACGCAGTTTTTTAATTCTAAGTATTCTCTCTTTTTTTTCCAGCTGATTGTTTTTTATTATTGATTCGTGCAATTCATTCTTTCTTTTTCTATCCAATTGCTCACTTTCTATTGTCAACTCATGCAATTCAAGCTGTTGTTGGATTCTTTCATCAATTTCATTTTTTTGTTTTAGTAAAATTTCTGTTTTGAGAGCATCCAGTTTCTCCCTTTCGTTGTCCTTTGACTGCCGCTGAACTAGTTTCGCACTACACAGTTCGTCAATTTTATTCCTCAGGGTCTTTGGTGTCACTGTGTAATTTTTTGATGTTAAACCTTGAGAATAATTATATAAACTTACTATCGTTCTTACACATTCATAAAACAATGTATTCCAAATTGAGTTAAGTCAAGCAATAAAATTCGCTTACATTTCAGAGGGCGGGAAATAGGTTTTCGGATTGAGGTTTCTGGAGCGCTGCTATCAAAAGGATTGGTTTTGAGAGCTTTATCAACATAAAAATACATTAATTAATCAGATAATTATCTTGAATCAAGCAATAATAATGTAAAATAGAAATATAAACTACAGATTGTTTGAAAACTTGTTCGCTTACATTTTAAAGGAGAGGAAACAGGTTTATAGGAGATTTCTGGGATGCTCTGGTAGAAAGGGTTGGTGGAAGCTTTAACAACATAAAAATACATTAATTAATCAGATAATTATCTTGAATCAAGCAAAAATAATGTAAAATAGAAATATAAACTACAGATTGTTTGAAAACTTGTTCGCTTACATTTTAAAGGAGAGGAAACAGGTTTATAGGAGATTTCTGGGATGCTCTGGTAGAAAGGGTTGGTGGAAGCTTTAACAACATAAAAATACATTAATTAATCAGGTTATTATCTTAAATAAAGCAACAATAAAGTAAAATAATTGTTTCGCACTACACTTTCATTGAACTTTTTGAAAACATTTGAAAAATTCGCTTACATTTCAAAGGAGAGGAAACAGGTTTATAGGAGATTTCTGGGATGCTCTGGTAGAAAGGGTTGGTGGAAGCTTTAACAACATAAAAATACATTAATTAATCAGGTTATTATCTTAAATAAAGCAACAATAAAGTAAAATAATTGTTTCGCACTACACTTTCATTGAACTTTTTGAAAACATTTGAAAAATTCGCTTACATTTCAAAGGAGAGGAAACAGGTTTGCGGATTATTGGTTTTGGGACACTCCAGTCAAAGGGGTAGGAGTTGGAAGCTTAAAAAACATAAAAATGCGTTAATTTCAGATTACCTCAAATGGAGAACCGATATACAACAAGGAATCATTGTAGGATCTTACATGTACTCGGAACACTGCCATCATAACCATGATACACCCCGGCTGTGGCGATGGTAGTGGCGCTGATCATACTCCCACCTGCCTCCGCCACCGGCTCCTGCAGCACCAAAGTTTCGACATCATCGTCAAACACGCTGGGGAGACCGTCAATTGACGTGGCCATTATGCTCCGCATAAAGGTGGTCTCCTCCTTTACTGGTGCTGCTGGAGGTCCGCCGCCAGTCTTTCTCCTCTCTTGTATTTCTCTGCTACCGTCCTTTAAGCATTATTAAAAGTCAATAGACAAACATATTCATCCTACATGAATTAAATAAAGTGTCAGGGCAACCAATTAAAAAATATAAAATCAATGTAAAAGTTCATTTAACGGAAAATTAATAACAAAAGAAAAACATTCTCACCTGTCTTGCCCGACGCTTCATATTATCAAACCGTGCTCGGAGCTGCTTCACAGACCGGTAGAAAGAGCTATCACAATTAAATTCTCCAGCCAAAGCGTCCCATGTCGCTTCCCTCTGTTTGGAGCTGACTGCGTCGGTCTTTTTGTTGGCAAGGATATAGCTATATTTCCTCACCAATAATTCAAACCGATCACACTCAGCTGCAGAAAAATTGCATCGTTTTCTGAAAACAAATAAGAGTTCGTAACAAAAAATCTCAGATATGAACTTATATGCATGTGAAGCATACTTTTATGATCAAGATGCACACATTCGTCCTCGTGTTTCTTTAGAATACATCATTATTTACATAGTGATATATTTTTGCACTTGAAAACACCGTAATGGTTCCTAAAGTCTTTGAGGTGACAGAACAAACGGTTTTTTCCGCCATTGTTCGAGAGCGGAAAGGAATATTCTGGAAATAATGTTCTACCCGCCTGATTTCAATATGATTATTAAAAACGGTGGGTAAAGTTTACTGCAGATAAGAATATGAGTATTCTCCATTAAAATGTTTTCGTAATGATCGTTTATGTCTGAAAAACAAAATTCTACATAATATTGTGAAAACACATAATGCTTACCAACGCCAAAATACGGCTACAACAATGGATTTTATTATTTATGCATACTTATTATGGCAAATAGAGATAATAGTGTATAATTTACAATACTTACGGTACGTTGGGATTCATTGTTTTTAGAAAATTGAGAAGCGAACACTGAATTATGACAAGCGACAAGCAAGGTTAGGAGATTAGGTTGGCGCGAAATCTAATGACATTTCTGACAAAAATACGTAGTGTTGCCATCATAAAAATATCTCGGTCTTCGATATAAATAATTCTCCGGAATAAATGCACGATTCGGCGGGGAACACTCAGTGAAATTTTCAACGTTGATTGGAGTGTGATCGGAGTTGAAACAACCCATTTGGTATTTGAAATGATGGAAGACGTGATTGCCAATCTAGTTTGAAGTGAATTAAAAGAATATTTTCATTATTTGAAACAACTGGTCCTAAAAGCAAACTCTGAAATCATGCAGCAATCGTTAACATTACTGGACTTACCATCATCCCCGACACGTACGTTCCATTGTGAATTGTTACCTAACCTTGCTGTGCGTATTACTTATTAGTATTATTTATAGCCCGTATTATAACTTGCCCTATAAAAGCAATACATAAAATGCCCAGCATAATAAAATAAGTTTTGATGCCGCGGGCTCCACGTCCTTGGTAAATATATTTACATTCATTATAACAATAACAAAGGGAAGAGAGTTTCGCCCTTAATCCTTAATTTCATCGTAAAGGACCTATCCCACATTCGTGTACAGATAAATTTCAGCGGCGAGGGTATTCCACGTTAAATATCCTGCTGACACGTGGAACCATGTTAATTACACATAAAAACACAAAACAAACACATTCTTACAAACGGCCGAAAGGGGCTCACTTGATTAAGTATTAAACATGGCAGATGTATAGAATATTATTCCTTCTCGGCGATGAAAGTTAATGATTCGTGAAAATGCTTCAAAATTAATAACCCTCCACCATTATACTTCATTTCTCTTAAAACATTTTTATTTTCTACAAATTAGTAGTCATTTTGTTAAGTTATGGCAGTCGGGTGATGTTTAATGTGTTTTATAAGGTAACTAAGTAGAAAAAGGCGTGAATGAATACATTTCCTATGGCGATGCTATTTTTAAGTGAACAAATTAAACGGTATAATTTCGAAGCAATTAGTAATAAGGATTGCGCAATTTAAAAATGGGTGTGAATTGCCTGCCAAATTTAAAAAGCAAACGGATTTAATCCCATATTGACTTCTGATCAAAAAGCATTTGGAAATAATTTCTTTGAAAGTCTACAAAAAATAACAATGTAAATTTCGTTATTATTATGAATTATGAGTTACTACCTCCGCGGACGAGAGGTAAGATGCTTGGTTTAAAATAAAGGTGGCGAGATCGAAACCCGGCACAGGAAAACAAAATTTTAATGAAATAATTAAATGGGGAAATAATATAAATAAAACATTGCAATGTCTTCTTCCATCTATTTAAAGAGTGGAAGAAATTCTCTCTAAAAGTCTTGATTATAGCCCATCTCCAAAATTAAATGTGATTCTTCTTTTTTACATGAATACCGCACAAGAGTGCAACTGCTCCCAACCGGTGAGCCAGTGAGACCATGGCATCCCCAATTAGGATATGTTGTGAGGCTGAAGGTAGTGGGTAGGGGGAGGAGATGGGGAAGAGAAAGCTGAGAATATAGTCATCCGTATTTGGTCACAAACCGCTGCTAAAGCCATTTATTAATGGTGCACAAACCTCTAATCATATATGAATATAGCTACATTTAATGACTAGATCTTAACAGCCAGATATTTCGCAACCTTTATTTTTACTTCTTCGTCTTCTCTTTAACTCTCGTAAGCATCACAACACTCCTCAATAGGGAATCTTTATATCTCCTGTCTTCAAGCATTTGGTACAATTAATTATTAACTTATAAGAATCACATAAAACTTTTTTTTAAATATAAGTTTCTTAAAATGAAAGGAAAAATTAACAGTGGATAAATTACGCTACAGCGGAAGATCGCGTGTTTATTGAGGAAGCATGAGGATTTAATTTTTCAGTGTTGTGAATTACAGGCACTCTCGGCGCCTTGCGTTAGCCATACACAGGCAACATCTAACAACTGGTAACTGACTAGGTACTAACTACCCATAAAGAACGATACGAGCCAAAGCTTCACCGAGCCGGGTCGCCGGGACTTAATTCATGTCCATGTTAAGATACGAATAATAGGCGTTACACACCACATATATGGTATATAATGTAGGTATACATGTAGTAACAGCACGGATTTTAACCAGGGTTTACTGGGAATGTTTGTAGTAAAAATTAAGATGTCATTTTGCTGTTCAAAGACATAGTATTATTTTTTTTTTAAATAAATCACCTGTCGCCACTGGTTAGTTGGGCACCGCCTAGCGGGTCATGTGATAAGCACTCTATCTCGTTCTGGCAGCACGGTAATGCCTTGTTCTGACCTGACAAGAGAGGCGCTATTTGACTCACCAAAAAGTGTTCGCACTGCTGTCAAGTAGAGTTCATTAGTAAGCGAAGCGTCACGACTAGACGGGCTGCAACGCAATACGTAAGTAAGCTGATTGTAATGCGTGTTTTAGAAGAGGTGGAAGAATAAATTAATGAGATAAAAATAAATAAACTATGGCCAGGAAAATAGATTAATAGCCGCAAAAATAAAGAATTTTAGAATCCCATTTTCGCTCCAACGCGTTGGAACCCGTTGCAACGGGACGAAATATTGCGCGTGTCTGCATATATAGTGCGCAGGGACGTGTGGAGGGGGACTACCGACCCGAAAAAATAGAACCAAATGGATTCAAACCACTAAAGAGCTGACTAGTCCACTCTACTAAAATTGTGGTGTTCGAACTCGTTTAGTTACTAATATATTCGCTACTCGACTAAAATACTCTAATAGTCAGAACAAGGCAAAACAATCAAGGCAGAGCGCGTATCAAGCGTCTTGTAGCAGTGCTTTCAGTGGTGATATATTTTTATGTTACTGTTGTTTTTAATTGAAAAAATATATCATCGGACAGCACAATGAATTTACATCATTTACTCCCAACTCTGTTAAATGACTAACCTAACTAGCGATTCCAACATATCATAATTGGGGATGAAATAGTCACATTGTTTCCGGGCAGTGACCCCAATTTCTTCTACATTTTTTTACTAAAAATAAGTTCAGAAATCACGGTTAGTCTGTCGGGTACTTTCTGATAACCCTGTAAAAATATGTACATATAGCTACAGATAACTTTGTTACTAGCAAACGCCTTCTTACGGATAGGCATAGTAAAATCCGATAATTTGTTAAGAGCGTAATATCATTTTATCGCGTAATAAATATACTAATCTGAGATATATATTATCCGCGGACGTAGATCATTAAGATTATGTCTAAAGGTAACAAGGCAACATCATCGGCAAGGCAAAACAATCACCATTGTTCATAGTTCATAATGACATTTTTATGTGATACTACACAAGGGTTCCAAATAGACTGACTAGTGGGGCTACGGAATTCTATTTTTGACGTGTTTTTAAGGTTGGAGGAAGTAGAAAAGAGTAAGAGGAAGTTTGAAATAACCTGGCCATTCATATCTAGTCGCTAAACATAGTTAAAGACATTTCAATTGTCGCCTCGATTCTACGTGATTGATTGTCTCTCAGCAATGCAATTTTCAGTGTATCTTTCATTCCGGAACGAAGTGAAAATACCGTGAAAGAAACCACTTATGAGAATAAATTTAATTTATTTGAACCTGCTATCTCTGGGTCTAATTACCTATCTACCTCGAAAGACATCAAATAAACGATTTAGAAATTTTGATAACCTTCGACGTAATGAGACATTTTTATATAAACCGGAATCAAACTAAAATATGATGCATTATTTGTTTTTCATACTCCAACCTTTCAAATAATTAGATGATTGGCCCGATTTTGGTACCTCAAACCAATAAAGTTCACGCTCTAGTTAACCGAGTGCTTAGGGAAGGGGGACTAGCCCTCTATTTTCTTTCAATTATCCCATCATTAGCATTGACGTATCGAAAACAAATAATAAAATTGAAATTGAATTCCAGTGACCGCTTCAAATAATACACACACGAATACCCCTCCCTAAACCATTCTAATGGCCCCTTGATACCCGTTTTGATTAAATAATATTGATTTCAATTTAAATTAACAATAGGTAATTTTCCGGAATCATTGTTTAAGGCGAAGCTTAATGCTAAATCAGTACTTTAGATTAATCTTTTCTAAGTATAAAAAATATGTTTTTGATAAATTAAAACCTTTCGTACCGTTCCCATTGAGTAGAAATAATAAAAATCGTTAATTACTTCATGAAAAATGTAAGCGTAAGGTATTTTTTTATTGGACATGTGTGAACGCATATAAGAAACAACTTAAAATATATAATTTTATGGTTAAAATTATCTGTGACAGTTTCCATTGATAATCTTTTTTTATTTCCTAGATTCCTATCAAATAGTTACAAAATAAATATGTATATTTTTTTTTTAAATAAAAAAAATGCCACTTTTTACTTGAAATTGTGACCTCTCGACTCCAAGCGATATTTTTATTCCCATTACCTATATTCGTGGCGACACAAGGCACACTAAGAATACATTAATTTTTTTGCTTCCTTTTAAGACTCTAGAATGTAAATATAATCCAAAAAAGTTTTTAGGTTTAGTCCATTTGTCGCACAACTTAATTTTTTCGAATATTTCGGCCCTGCTTCGATGTTTATTTAAATTTCTAAAAGTTTCGGATATTATTTGAACCCAGCAGATTCTGTGAATAGTAGAATTTGGATGCTGATTAAATGTACAACAGCCGGTGAATTTGAAATTTTGGTGTATTATTTAAATTAGATTTATTCAAAGAAACCTTTGTATTTAGCCATGATATAATCTGACAATGTTACCTTAAATGTATCTATTTTGTTAAGTATGAGTATTTTTTTAAATATGTGATGTTCCCTTAAATCCAAAATATTCTACACTGTGTATAAAAATATTATTTCTCTGAATTCCAGATCAATTTCTATTCTGTCAATCACACTGTTGAATCGTAATTTGAATTTGAACGTATTCAAGGAAACTTTCTACACGCCTCTCCCAAGAAAACGTAATTTTCAATAATATTCCATTCTCTAAAGTAATTAAGTTGAAGGATTTTAATTAAAATTGTAATGGGATTCATAATTTAAAATGTTGTCATTGTAACAGATGGTTTACAGTTTATACAGGAACAGGAGTTGGTGTTGAAACATGCAAGCGAGCACACGGTACACAGCGAGCGAGTGCAGGGCTATGAAGTTGGTGTTATGATCTTTCGTAAACAGCCCGAACTACCTTGTGTTATGTTTCTAGCATACTGTGAATCGCACGCTAGTCCCACCCAAGTGAATAAACTGTTCCACAAACACTTCTCCCCAAAGCTTACTCCGCAATACGGTACATATTTCTCAGTCGGCGTTGAAAGCTCGCAGATTCCGAACGATGCGCGATGGGAGATAATGCCGTAATCTCTCTTAGTTACGGTCTGGATATAATATTAACACGTGACAATGTGTCTATAGCCAGGATGCTGGATGCTACTCCACGCCCCACTACTGGTTCTGTTGGTGGTGTGAGAGAGGCGCTTGTCGCTAGCGTTAGACCCAGACGATAGTGGTAGTGGTCTGAAGTTCCGCGAGTCACGTATCCTGGATACGTCATACGAGCAGCTGCAGAACACTCTAATTCGGATTTATATCCGAAGCAGCGTTGGAATTGAAATGTACATTTGTAGATTCAGGAGTATTCGTGCATTCGCAAGTGGAACAACTTACTTTTTACTGGATTGATAATGTCTTTTCACATTTGCAGGGTAGCCATTTGTTTTGTCAAAATTAGGGTGAAACAAATAGGTGCACGAAATACCGTTCTAGTTGTGTTCCCTGAGAGCATAGTAGAAATTTTAATTATAATTATTTTGCCTACAAACGCGGAAAACTTATCTGAAATGTAATGTTAATATAAGATTCTAATAGCCAAGCTGGAACATACACTCTCTACTATACAGATAAGGAGCAGATAGTACTACGCTTTATTTATTTCAGAAATAACGTCAGATTTCGCTTGTAATATTCCCTCCTAAAATATTCACAGTCCCGAGATAAATACAATTGATAAAGGAGTAAAACCGTTTCCATTAGCCTGCGGAAGTATAAATGCGATTAGTTTTATAGAAAATAATTGGCTCCGATCAGAGAGCGCTATAGTAATCAAGTTTCTAATGGGAGCGGAGAGTAGACAAGAAAAGCGATCAGTGAATAATTTAAATCATTCCGGTCGGCCGGAGACGTCAACCAGTAATTGGCTATTTTTCTAACTTCTAATTTCACCTAACGAAGTAAGTTTATTTCCCATTTCCCATGTAGATTCCAGATTGGAACTAGCTGAAAGCGAGTTTTAATTAGATGACATTTAGCCCCGAACGCGGCGCAAACTCGGGAACGAATCACATCACGAAGCGCATTATCATTAAGAGCGATGACGCTTTATGCTCGCCTAATACACTGTCCCAGGTAAACCCTAGTACCGAGGAATAGAGGCATCAGCGGTATTGACTAATGCCGCGAAATGACACGAATGCTCCCAACCAACTAGTACGGGAAACTTCACTCAGCTATGTTAATTTGTCCCGTTTGTGGGTGGGTAGGTGGGTTCACTTAACGAAACAGGGCACCAATTCATCACGAAAGCAACCGAACTCAGATGTACTGTACATATTTAATTACCAAACAAAACGACGACCTCCGTGGTGGAGTGGCTAAGATCCTCGACTACGGAGGGCTCGCGTTAGAATACCGACATGAATAACTAAATCTAATTTAGTTAATAAGTGTTATTTGACATTTAATTAATTAAAAACAATATATAGTAACTATACTTCCGGCATATTCAAGAGTGGTAAATACTCTCTGTATTACCGTGGTAAAAGACTAACCACTAACTTACTTAAACTGTATCTAAATTTCGCTAAATAAACAATAAACCGTGTTAATCGCAAGTGAACTCAGAGTCAAGTATGGTCCAGCATTTTTCTGCCTATACAGAGTATAAATAAAACTATACATTTACATTTTTACGCAGTATTTCACACATAAAGTTTTTTTACAGTGATCGATGAACCGGTGGATGCAATTTTTTAGCCATAAGTTGTTTTAATGGTTTGTCTAGTCTGTAGTTAGAAGTAAGATTGTCATTCAGGCAAATTTTTTTACAAAAACGGCGCTTATCAAATCATTAAAATATTATTATTATTATTATCTTCAGACTCAAAAATCAAACCAATTTGGATCGTCACAGTTGCACAGGCTCCAGATAGTGGGAAACAAATATTTATGCAGCTGCCTCAAAAACTCAACAAATGAGTATTTAAACGTACTTCCATATTTAATAAAACGGAATTTTATATTAAAAGAGCGTCCACAAAAGACTAACATTATAAAAGAGAGCTTTTTCGCAAAGCTTGACTCGGATGTTCACCCCCAGCATTGATTAAGGCTTGTAGGATTTTTCGTAAGCCCTCCTGCAAACAAAGGAGTAATCGTCGAGTGCGAGTTGCTCTTGTAAACAATGGGTAGAGAGCCGTGAGAAGGTGTGCAGATGACGAGGATTATGAGGGGAACAAGTAGGATGACCAGAATGTATTAGAAGCGCAGAATGTATTAGTGGAGAAGCATCATACTGCAAACGGGACAGGCAAGAGAACGAGCGGAATAAATCTAAGGCATTACTGCAAATTCATCAAAAAGGTACTTGAAGAATAATAAAAAAGAAAGATAACGTTTCGGTCTGGATCAAAACAAAATGTACACAATTTTACAAAAACTTAATAACACCAAATCAAACAGAACGCAGTACCATTTACATTATTAAAAATTCTAATATCATCTACATTACCAATTCACAGCTAAATATATTTACACCTCAGCAGTCAGTCTCAGCACTAATAAACAAAACACTCGTACAAAGAAAGCATTTACAGAACCGATTATTATTCTTAATTAATATTACCTATTACGATGAGATATCCCCTTTTAAACCCTTGTATTTCTGAAAGTCGATTAAAAGTGTACCTAATTTAAGAGTATTCAAAGAAAAATGTAAAAAAATATTTACTATGTAATGAGTATTTTAAGTGAAAATTAATATGTTTGAAAACGTATATTTTTCTATATTAGACCACCTTACGTATATCTTTTAATGTAATAAAATAATATTATTTTGTTGCAATTAGATGCGAATAAGTGAGAAATTTAAAAAAAATAGTAGTTAGAACATGTGTTAATAAAATTACCAAATAATGTATTTATTTTTATTATTATCAATCAACTTGCTACGTATACATAATAATTTTGTGGAAAGCAAAGTATGACGCTAACATTGATTATTATTATTGAGGTATGTTATTATGGCCATCTTATAACTAACTATATTCCAACTGGATGAACATATTTTCTACTTCTGAGAAAGTATCGCCAACTGCATGCTATGGTTGCATCACACACTAATTACGTTGTCTATGCTGTGCGTGAAATCTGGATCAATTAACTCAAATTTGATTTGAATGAGTCATTTTCAAAATGGAAATTGATAGTGTAAAGAATTCAGACAATCGGTAAAGTACCTACCAAAAATATAAAAATCTAACAGAAAATAATTTTATTTGCTATTTCGAAATTGGAATTATAAAAAACCATGATTTTATAGTTAATGTTAGTAATGTTATAAACGATAATTTTTTATTTTTCTTCGAAGTGTTAATTTTCAAAACCCTATAAAAGGCAATAATTATGGAATTTGATATATAACTGGAAAATATACTAACCAGAGGCATATAAGGCCCATGTGACATTCCGTGAATTTTCACGGGTAACATCAACAACCACTACAATAATTTAACTGATTGAATTCAGTCAAATTTAATTGAATTTATTACATCGTATCGTATATACATTTTCAACATAAACGAGGCTATGTAGATTGTAGTAGGAACGTACTAAAAACGACTTGGAGCGATCAACATTAAAATCATTGATTTGCAATAATTAGATCACAAGAAGCAGAAAGCTTTAGCGTAATTTCCAATCTGATCGTTTGCTAGCACAATAATTCACAGGCATTAATATCCAGACCATATCTTCATGATTAATGCCGAGTCATTAACTGCTAATTTCATACATTAAATCTCAATTTCAGATATTCCGCCAGGCGCCCATAAAAGGGTCACTGGAATTATCGTTTCCATAAACACATCGCACCCGAAGCCATCAATGTTTTGACGCTTATTAATTTATTGTCGATGTGTTTCGATTAATCGTACGAAAATATTACTGAAACGGTCGGAAATACATTAGCGAATCGATAATATACAATTGCCGGCCGTAAAATAACAATTACCTGAAAACATATTGCAGGTGAATCAATCAAACGAAAAATAATCATTACCCAAAAATATTGGTTGTGAATCAATCAAACAGGAAATATCGACAGATTCTATAAAATTACAATTACTTATCAATATTGGTGAGGAAACAATCAAGTGGGGTGTTAGGTTCATATTAATAAAAAAAATTTACCTAAAACACTTCTGTAGTGAAACAATCAAGCTGGAAATAGATCGGAAGATCTAAAATGTAGCAATATTGGTTGCGAAATGCATCGGGTGTGTAACATTGCAATTAAGTATGTTTAAAGCATTGATTGTGAATCAATCACCACAATCAGTATAGATAGGAACCATAATGGTTTTAATTTTTTTCCAGCGACCCGTTTTCATGTGACAAATAAATGCCAACCGTGTACATATCTTGGGTGCGCGTTTGGCGTGTGAACTTTGAATCAGATCGAATCATTAAAATGATGTCTTGAATATCAGCAATCCGCTGTGTGCTATATCAATTAACAAGCGTGTATCTTTAAATTGTGTCGTGAACCAATCGATATCGGGTCCGTAAAACAACAATTACCTAAAAAAACATTGGTGGTGAATCAATCGATCTGGATGTATGGATCGGATGCATAACGCAGGCAGAAAACACGGCGTACAACAAAGTGATACGGATGTCGATGTCGATCCGGGAACATACGATGTCGATCCGGGAATATACTATGTCGATGGAATCTATTCAATAGTTCGGGAGATTCGTTGGAGGCATTTGAATGGGTGTTTGGACACACCCAAAATAAATAAAAAGAACTGTTGAAATTGGGTCGACTCTTTTTGTATAGTGCCCATATTTAGAAAAGAAAAAAAATAAAGTGGAAGTACATACCTAAACAAAGGGGTAATTCGTTAGTTCGCATTCAATTCATAATAGGACTTCCAAATGATTTGAAAGACAAACAAATTAAGGAAAATAATAATAAAAATTCATATATGTTACCGTAACCAGAATTGACCGAATTGCTATTTGACTTAAATGTAAACACCTGTGTCTTGATCTCGCTAAAAATTATAAGGAGGTGTTATAAGAGTAAAAGCTGTTTTTCGGCGACGTTTGCCTAGAGAATCACTGTCGGAAGTGATTACACTTGCACCAATACAAGCAATCCACGCATTTTATATGTTTATTTATTATTCATTTTCAACACCCTGATGGGCTTTTACATAATAAGTGTTTAAAACAGTGAATATATATGTAATACAATGTTTAAATAAGAAAGATAAACTCATAGCAATGAACATTATAAAAATGGTAGGTATAAAGGTAAGTAAAAATATTATATTATAAGAAAAGAGAAAAAATAAAAATAACTTAACTGAAACCAGTTTTTAAATTGCAGATGGCATAAAAATAATAATACAGTGTAGGTTAATATGATAAATTTACAGGTGAGTAATAGGTACATGAAGTTCACAAAATAGATAAACAAAAGAGAGTAATAAGATAGATAAATAGAAAGAATACAAAAATATATGCATTAGCTCCTACATTACAAAAATATGCTACATAAAAATATCATCAAGGTACCTCTTAAATAACAGTAACTCATATTAAACATGATGATATTTGAGGTGAATTTATGTATTTCCAAGTGTGTGAAAGCGAAATAGGTGGATGTATGTGGTAGTTTGTCGCGGAATTATCGTTGCAGAATAGTATATTTTGCCTCGTTGCTCGATTATGTATTATTTAGGTCGATTCTAATTGCGCTACCTTTACATTTAAAAAACACTTCCATAAAAGTACGTTAAAAACAATTATTAAAAAGCTAAATCCACACCTTCTCTTTATTCTTTTTGAAACACAACTTCGTAAAATTTGTACGAAAGTCTGTGTTTATGGTTGAAAAATCTTTAAAAAAAAAATCTTTAATTATTTTATAGAAACATTGTCTTATTGTTGTATTGAATCTGGTAACATGTAATGGTATCGCAATGATATTGAAAAATATATATGTATAATGAAACGTAGGTATACATACGCCCATGCAAAGCCACATCGCATGGTCTGGCTGCATTAAAAATGTCAGAATCGAAAATTATTATGACAAAGACCATCAATAACAATAAATAACATAATACGGGCGTCCCAGAACAATGGACGCGCGGAACAAGCTGTATCTATCTATGTCTTTCTCGTACGACAATCGATATTATTTGAAAAATAAAACGCCATGCGGGAGGAAGAATATTGCGATTTATATTATATATTACGCACTGCTCAGGTTATTTAAACATTAAATGAAAGTAATAATTTTTGTCTTAAACTTTACAAGCACTTATTGATAAACAGAATTTTTGTTGTAGGCGTATCTGCTGTTCGCGATTCTTCAATCAATTTTATTTGGTGACTGTCTGGCGCCTCCAGTTTTCTTTCAAATCGGTACAGACTTAATTGATTTAATGCTTTTATTATGAAATATAGATATTAAATGCAAAGTAAAAATTTTAAAAGCTGTCTGCAGGTTCTACCATTTTTCTTAATTTAGTTAATAAACCTAAGACACAATAATTTTTTCATAAAATTATTTAAATTTATTTCACAATAATGAAATCAAATGACATATAATTCTAGGCCCTGCGGGCGGCGGGAGAGCGCGCTGTAGCTTGGTAACAAACTTCACGCACGAAATGGTTTTTCAAAAAGCGCGACGTCAGAGATTTACTCAAAGTGGAGTTCTTCAATTTCAACCGTACAGTCGCTAGCGTATTAATAATGAGAGATTATATATGAGATGAGAATTGTTTTATATATAACTATAAAAGTCAGACTTTAAAAAAAGACAATATTTATATTGGAAAGCAATATTCTCCATCACGTTGTTTTTTTTTAAATTATTCTAGTTGCAAAAAAACTGTTTTATTTTACAACAATGAAAAATAGTTTTTCATTGTTGTAAAATAATAGTTTTTCATTGTTTAGAGTTCAAACCGCGACTATAAATTAAACTCGGGGTGACATAAACATAACAAGTGCTTTAGGGATGTGCTGTGACTATATACTTCTAATAATAATGCTTCTTAATCCAAAAAAGCGATACCCTAAACTACTGCAAACTGTGCAACAAACAACAAAGAATGTGGTTGCAAGCCACGGAATTGTAGTGGTCTTTGTTTAAACTTTAAAATCGATGGCATCTGTCTAAAATCGTGCTGCTTGCTATTCCTGTAAAAATCCGATTAAAATAGTTGCCGACCGGGTGAAAAAACACATATTACAATTACACTAAACATAAATAAATTGTCTTCCTTTAATACTTTTAGTCTTAGTATAGCGGTGCCATAACCAACTGAAATTATTATAAGCTACACAGATGTCTGTGTTTAATCTTTAAAATGGCATCTGTCTAAACCGTGCTGAAAAATCTGGTTTAAATAGTTGCCGATTTTAGACAGATTTCAGCAGGGTGAAAAAACACACTTTAAAAACTATCCTAAACTACAATGAATGGTCTTTCTTTGATACCTTCAGACATATTATAGCGGTGTCATAAACAACGAAAAATATTGTAAACTACACAGATATCTATGTCAAAACTTTAAAATCGCTGGCAATCTGTCATTAAACCGGTGCAACTACCGACTGTAAAAATCCGGTTCAAATATTTGCCGAGTTTGGATAGATTTCCGCCGGTTGGGTAGGTAACTTTTTTGCCTGTTTCCCGGGCCATCTTTTGTTCATCGTTCCACATTCGTGGTCCAATTTTTCCGCTTCCGAAACTGCGCCATGCAATGGCGGGAGGGAACTCTTTGAAATGATCGCTGTAAAGTTTCGGCATCGGTAAGCAATTTAAAAAATATATAATAACCGCAATGTTAAATAATGTAAGCCAGAGACATGATATATCAATACAGAGAAATTCAATCACAAACCAGTGGTTTGTGGTTCACATAAAAAACTACCTTTATCCGAATATAAATGAATTAATAGGAAAAAATAAAATTCTCTTTTCCATAAAAAAAAGTTCTGGAAAAGAATCGGATTCTAATTAGAAGCAATTTAAATAGTGTCAGGTATTTTGCCGGCATCTGCCTTGATGATGGGACACTGTTATGATGTCCGAAACCTTGGCTAAAGAAGAAGATAGCGCAACATATTATGTTGGTACTACCAGAGAATACCGGAAATTAGTCCTTTTTAAATCAAATTCTAGACGTATCGACTCTTTTTTACAAAAATACATAAATTGATTTTGAAAGATTGTTATTTTATCTGGTAAACGCAGGATTAAAATTTTGGAAAAACTAATTTTATTTTTAATATACTAAAGTTATACCGTTGGTCGTTGGCAGGTTTGATCAATTTTCAAACGAAATATTGTATTGTACAACACAAATTTCAAATTATGTAATCATACAACAAAATAAATCAATACATAATCTAGTAAATAGATGTTTCAAAATTTTAATTTTAGTTAAATTAAAATCATTAAAAAATAAATCCGAGAACGTGTTTTGTGACGAAAATATTTAATTTTGTCTATTTATTTAAGGTCTTACAAACTTTAATATTTCAGATTTTTTTTACACACTTATTTTGTTTAGACATTATTGAAAAATCATAAAGACTTATGATCAAAAAATACTTACAAGAAGTACACGATATTTAATAATTTATCATCGTGCGTTTTGAGCATTTTTATTGCTTACTTGAATGAAGGTATATACTAAAAAAAATTGATACGGGGAATAATCGATCTTTCTCATTGGTACCTTCCTGTACAGTTGCAAGTATTTTTAAACTTTTATTCTCAGATGCTGGTCAATCGCTCTTATACTCCAAAAACTAATCATGATAATACTCTTAGCCTTGAAAATCTTAAATTTTAAACATTATTCTTAACACGGGAATATATTACTTTCTTTTAGTTAAAAAAAAACTGGCGAAAAACCATCTTTCTTGAAAGTCATCCAAATCAGAAATCAAAGATTTGGTTATGTCGTCTAAATTGCATAGTTTACGATTAAATAAGGTTACTGATTTAGGTTTTGATGTATTTATTTTAAAGCATGCATGGATCCCTTGCCTTAATCAATAGATATTCATCATAGATACTGACCTCTTTCCCATGAGAATATTATTAAAGTTAAATATTTTAACCCTGCAGTTATGATTCTCCTTTTAATCAAACGCAAGCGGCATTTACATACACACAACCAACTATAATAATACATGACATAACGCGGTTACAAACACTAATTACAGGGTACATAAAATTTGAATGAAATGATACACTTAACTTTCTACACAAGGAAAAAGCTACGACAATGAATCATAAAACCCACTCATATACATGTTCACCTCACAACAAACACTCGTTCTTTCATTAATGAATATTACAAACGTATAAATGTGTCTACACTACAATTGTTCATATTAAGCAGGATCTCCAGCTTTAACATTACCTTTAACTTCGACTTCAACATTTCGAGAACATTTTTTGTTTTTGTCATCTCCTGCGTTTGTTTGAATAATGGAGCGCGGTAGGGGTGGCTACACATATGACGCGTCTACGCACCGCACACTTGACGTTTGCCTAAATAATTACGTCGATTTGAAAAAAAATATATCAAGATAACTTCAAGAGAAAGAGGTGTATCAGGGAAAAAACACAGATTTCAAATTAGACCTTCTAGCTACTCAAAATTTTAATAGGTAAATGTATCATGAAATATTTCTGGCTAATATCGATGCACAGGCGACCTAAATGTACCATCTAAAATTTTCAAAACAACAATAATTATTATCAGAAAATTGTAATATGTGTTTATTGGTTTGGTACAATAAATTACTATATATATATTACTATATATATATATATATATATATATACTTAAAGGACTTTATTTAAATTCCTTTAAGTAATTAAGATGAGTTCATGATAGAAACAGTATTCATTACATCATTTATTAAACACATAATTACGCTCATTGCACATAACCTCAAAATCTAATGTGATTTATTTACCATGAAAAAACACCGCACCGCGCGGCTGTTATCAAAAACGAACCTTTCCCCTCTCCTGCTTCACCCGGGAGAAGAATGATTTCTATCGGCCACGGAAAGCACAAACATCGCGTCTGTGTGTAAGGGCATGCCCCCATTTTAAATTAAAGTTTAAGCAAATGTTGTCGTGGGAGACGACAATGTTGAAGCAAGAGACCCGGCTTTCGATGATTCACCTGAACGACCACACAAATAAATATGTTTCATCTTAGAACAATAGCAAATTAAAATCGTAATTTATCGTTTTTAACAGTCAGAATAGTGGTGAAACGCAGCCTTAAATCTGTGATTGTTTTGTGTAGAATTGTAGAAGGTTATTTTCAAATGGATTCATGTTGATCATAAAACATAATTGTTTGACGTTTGTTATTCTGAAATAAAATCTAATCTTTCATTGTGAAATCGACTTCAATACAACATATTTAAAATGTATGTATTTTACCAACGCAAAAATAATGCTCAATTTACTTCAAAATATGTAGGTTATTAAAAATTACATTTTAGTTGTTACTACTACTAGTGATGGTAAATTCTTTAGAATTCATTTTTGGGAACATTTCCGAAACAGGGAATATTGCGGTAATTTTCTTTAATTTAATTTAATGTTATTTACAAAACATATTACTTAGGCATTTTAAGGAAATAAAATGTATTAATGGAAAATACCGAAGATTTAAACAGTCAAAATGTTAATATTTGTGGCCAGCAGGTAAGCTTTTGATATCAAGGTATATACGATAAAGGGCATAGCAGTAGTGTGTTTATCGGAAGTGACCAGCCAGGTAAGTATGTTTCTACACGGAGAAAAATGTTATTCTAAAATAAGATCATTTTATTCGTAAAAACGGTAAAAAACGGGACTAAAGTTCTTACGAACAAATTAACAGGGTTTCAATGTTTAATATCCATTTTAAAATACGAGCCAAAAATGTTTGCGTTAGCATAGAATTCCAAGACACGTGGGAAAATTACATGACGCTAGACATCATTGTTAAAGATTTTTTAATTGTACTGGTTGGTATTCAATTCGGATGGAATGGAAAATTGTTTAATTTAATTTAAATTCGATGAAGCGGTGAATTTAACTAACAAATAAATAAAGTTTTAAGTAAATGGTATCAATTTGGAACATTATGCAACGCCGACGTGATATTACTATTTTCAATTACCAAATCGAAATATAAATTGAGCGGATCACTTTCAGGTACCACGATAATTAAAATGGCACCGATACGTCCAAAAAATCTCCATATTCAATAATGTTGTGAAATTGCAGATTTATTAAAATTAACCGATGGTATTACGGATTTAAATGAAAAATACTCATGACCCGATGAAAATATTAAAAATGTAGAGAAGATATTTTATAGCGATTTTTGTAAAATGACCCCAAAATAAGATAACTTAAGTACCGTTTTTTGATAATACCGCACAATCGTCCCAATTGCTCCCTGCTAACGGGAGCCAGCGAGACTAGGTATTCCCCAACAATTTAGACTTTTGTGGGGCTGAAGTGTATGGAGAGAGGAATGATATGGGAAGAGGAAAGTTGGGAAGTACCTGGCTATTCAGATCTGGTCACCAAGCACAGCCATTTTAAGTAAATTTTAAATGGTGGTCTCTCACCAGGGCGCACGCTTGGATTCGAACCTGCGACATCCGTATTCGAAGCTGAGTCCGGAATCGGTAGATAATAAGATGAATTATTAAAATTGAATATTCTTCATTAGTAGTTGGTCAGCATAGCATTGATATAGGTAGACTCACTTTAGAGCACAGGCGTCAGGTAGGTAATCAGTTCTTGTTCTACCGATATTATAATGGAAGATACTCCGAGGAACTAGCGTCATTGATCCCTTCAGCCTCGGTGCATAGTCGGGAAACAGGCCTAACGCGCGCACAACACGTGGATTATGACATTTGTCACATGAGAACATGTAGCTTTTACGATTTGTTCTTGAGTTCTACAGCTTGGTGGTGGAACGATTCCACACAGTATCTTCAAAGATGGCATAGGCCCATAGGGAAATTATTTTCCTCAAGGCTTCCGGTGTGGAGTTTATGTAAAAAAAGGTAACCAAAATCTCTGCACGACAATTTAAAATTTTGTAAAAAAAATCTTTTCGATCAAATAATTGCAATAATAGTTATGCGATGCCAGTAAAAATGTCCACAGGCCCAAAGTCCAACGTTCTTACAAAACCTGGGCGGTGTGTTCACACTACCGCGTTACTTCGGTTACACAAAAGACTTTGAGCGTGTCATACGGGAGGGAGATGTACTCCCGTTTTGGGAGCAATCCTGTACACACAAAGACCACTGTGTGTACTCACTGTACTATATTTTGTACTTACACTACTCTAGTCTGTACTCTGTACAGTGTACTCTAAACCTGCACGTACCTCGCAGCGCGGCTTCCAATGGATTTTTGCGGTATTTTGTGTGGAAACCGGTGCTCTCTTTTACACGAAGTTAGGAGAATTTAATGAACATTGCCGCTATTGCTGTAACGGCGGCCATATTCATTCGTTTAACAATAACTGACGGATGCTTTAGTTAATTAGACATGTGCTATTAATTTTAAATGAAAGTACTATGATCGTATAATGGGTAGGTACTATTCGGAATAATTTTAAATAGGTATAAATCCCGTTTGTTGCAAGAATGCTGCAGTTATAGACTTTTTGAAGTAAAACTTCTTTACACACGCTTGACTTAAGGGGGGTAAGCTGGCGAATGCGTTACGAAAAGTGGTGATCGGGCGAGGCGAACGGAAATTGAGAGGGAGTTATAAGTTAGTGAAGATGATGCGGATGCGGATGAATAGATGGAGCTAAAGAAGTTTTACTTCAGTCGTGTGGTCTAAAGCAAACTCTTTTTTTTTGGTAAATAGGTTTCTTCCACCTCCTTCACTCTCACATTAAAAATTATTATTTAACTACCGTTTTTCTTTTAAATATAAATAAGCTTAGTTCCTACTGGGATGTCGTTTACACAGTTCGTACCACTCCTTAACCATTACTTTGCTGGAAAAATAATTGAAATTTGGAACAATGGCGAAAGTGCGAGTGCATTTGTTTTGAAAACGGAACAAGATTTGAGACCACCTTGGAAGCAAGTTGTTGGTGTTTTTGGTGAACAAAATTTCGTTTTTAAATACGAGGAAGAACGTCATATCGTTTTGTTGTGGAGATATTTACCTCCGGGTATTGCGGAGGAACTATATATTATGGTTGTGTCCTGTGCTTCTTCGCAAATACACTGTGGTAAGTGATTGGTTATTCCTTTTTCCTTGCATACCTTGTTTTTCCAACACATATTATCATCCAATTCCAGCAAACAACATTTCCTCTCGTTTCGTTTAAAGTATTTGCAGTTCAATTTCAAGTACATCTGATCCTGTAAATCGTAAGCATTTTTGGATCCAACAACAACTTTATGACTTATTATCTTAACTGTCTGCATGAGGAATTTATTTATATTTATTAAATTTTCGAGATTGTAACATTGTGTAAAATATTAGGTAAACAAGGCAATGACAAAAACGATACGCATCTAAAACTGATTACGTGACATTATTTTAAAAAATTCGTCGGGGTGTGGTTTTGATATAATTAAACATTTTTTAAAATATATATTACGTATTCAGATCTGAGCGGGTCCCGCGTCAATTTGATGAACGTTTTTTCATAGCCACAAAAGGTCGATGAATAAAAATACATGCATATAAATGAGTTTTATTATTGGATTTCACCCATTCGAACAAAAAGAAGGGGATGAATACAAATTGGATCCGTCTCGAATTCAAGGGTGACAGTAAAGGGTAGAAATCTTCTCTGGACATTGGAAGTTAACAGACGTGTTGGACAGTGGGTGAAGGGTGGTTGGAGGGGAGTTAGGGGTGGTATGGGCGAGGGTGAATTCGACAGGTTGGAGAGGGACATTAATTGGAAAATGGATTAAATGGCCGATCATGCGGTTGAAAAGCTATTGACATTTTATATTAACAAAGGAGATATGGATTGACAAATATTTGATTCACGGATATTGATAATAATAATTATAATAAAGGCTTTAATAACATAAATAAATTACATTACATAATACAATAAATCTGCTGAAAATACCGGCGGTAAATCCAGAGGGAAGGCGCCTGTGGGGTGGATGTTTTTCGCACAAGAAACGGCACAATTAAAATCGTCCATTTATTATTATGATATACAGGAAAAGTTGGTAAAGCAAATCCAGAGGTCGCGATAGAAAAGACTAGGTCTGCTATGGATGACTACACACTTGTTATCCGCAATTTTCGCTCATTCCAAAACCCAAAAAAAATAAAAGAATCATTTAGAATTGGAAGCACCCGTGGTCGAGGAGTGAGTCTCTCGACTCGCAATCCGAAAGAATCCAATCCCTGCGTCCGCAAACAAATTTTCAAACAGAAAGAAATCTGGCAGAAATCAACCTATTTGTACCAGAGGCTCGTGTATTTGGCGGTACATATTTAAAGACTTTTGCTAATGGATATAAAACAATCCTTAAAACGAAAAAAGCATTTAATATCAAAGGTTATTTTATCCAAGGGGTTGGGATTTTATCATTTGCATCAATCAACCCTTTCGGGCTGATTACGAATGCGGAATATATTTTCGGTTTCCAAATGCCCAATAAGGGTTTTCGCAGCGGTAAGTTAGCGCAAAGGCCTCAAATACCATGCCTGTTTATACATCGAAAAGCGTCATCGTATTTTACATCGACATAAGCTTTTAAACATTACTGCACTTAGCTGGTTAAAATGCTTTCAGCAGAAATAGGGTACTGCAGTAAAAAAAACAGCCTCTGGGAAATGGAGAAAATTCATTTTTGGAAACAGAATCGAAGTAGGGATTTGTGAATTATTATTACACACGGCTTGATACTTTAAACTAAGTGGAGTAAAACACAGTGCAGATATTTGGAATTCACTGTAAGTCTGTGCTCCAAACAGAAAAAACTTGATAACGATGAATACTGGCGTCATGAAATTGACACAACTTTTTATATCTGGAATTTGTAAGTCAATGCTTTCATTTTCGGCACACTGCAACTTTGAGATATCACAAATATTGGCAAAATAATCCAATACTATTTGTGAACATTTGAAAACTAGAGGCAAGATGGGTAATATAGTAGTATCAAGGATTTGTTTATACTTTTCATATACGCAACATTAGGAAAGAATAACAATTGGTCCAAAGGTTTGTTGAGCGAAATCAGACATCTTATGTCAACATGCTCATTCAAATCGAATTTTTGTGTGCCTACTGCGAACTTTTCCCATGCGAGTAAGAACGTCTACAATCTGTTCCACAAGGTATGTAATTTTTCTTCCATACTCCATTAAGTAAAATGCCTCTACATCCTCTAAAAAAACAAACCGGATTTTGTTAAAAAATATCCAGTCGTAAAGTTCATTTCTTCTGGGAACCGAAATGTTATTCAAATTCATACCCGAAATACCGTCTCTACTCTTTACTCTCTGTAATACAAGTAGCGACTTAATAATTCCAGCCACTCACAGACACGTCCGAGAATCAACTGTCGATATTTATATATTCAAATTATAAGATAAACACATCGAACCTCCGATGTTTCGATACTTAAAAGTAATTTGTCAGGTAGAAATCTACACCTATAAGCTAAACGCCATTAAAAGCGCAACTATTTATTCTAATTAGAATCGGGTGGAGATTTCAATAAAACATCGTTATAAATAAATTGTTTATTTTTATAACCATACTTTTAAAGTAGGCATAGTTTAGGATTACAACATTAATACAAAACCTTTTCGCAATTAGTTTCTTTATCATCACAAACGCACAAACACGGATTATAAAAAGATATTTAATTACACATTATTTTGAATTAGGTGTTTTTATATCGAAAGCGTTGTAATTTTGAAATCATTTAAATATTAGACCTGAGAATTATTGTTTGCAAATTGCAATAGATAATAATGAATCTAATGAAACACGATATGCCTAAAAATCGCCACATAGATTCTAAACGCTGTAATTTTTCAAGATATTTAATTGTACATTATTTTGAATTAGGTGTTTTTATCGAAAGGATTATAATTAATGATATTGAAATCATTTAAATATAACTCTTGAGAATTAATTTTTTGCAAATTGAAATGAATCTAATGAAACACGATATGCCTAAGATACAAGTGTTACTAATGAACACTGTAAATTATTAACATTTTACATTATTACTTTGCCACCCAGGTGGTAGTGGAAATTCTCACATTAAATATAAATATTTATAACGTACCAAAAATTAATGTACCTACCTGTATAGTAATGATTTGCATAGCTACTATAAATAATTACAAGTGTCTGTGTGTGTGTCCACCCCAGCCACGGTTTGATTCGTTAATGAAATGTAAACCGTTCAAATTTATGGAAAATCCCATGAGAAATCAAATATTCAAAACGGAATACGATGCGAGCGCCGGAAGATTTTTTTTTGTTTATCTGTTGATATTTAGAGGCTTTCATATAAATTTCTACCTCCATCCGTCCGATGCTTTAATCCAGCGTTTAAGTAAGAGCTGAAGCCGAATTATTTAATCCGCGAGAGTTGTTCAAGAATTCACAGAGAATTTATTAGAGACACGTTTTGTTTAAAATGTTGGATTGAATGATAACTCATACTAATATCAAAAAAATATAAAGTTTTTTCAAATATCTATAATGATCATTGACTAAATTACCATTTAAGGTGAATGCGAAATAACTGTTTTCAATTAATCTTTCCTTCGAATCGGTTTAAATTATGAATACTAAAAAATATGTTTTGGTTAAATAGAAGCTTTTTCTATGATTCGCTTGAGTAAAACTAAATAACAATAAATTGTTAATTATTACGTTATAAAAATATAAGCGTAAACTACTAAAAACATGTTTTTTTTAACTATAAATGTAAGAACGCACTTATGAAACATCTTTAAAAATACATAATTTTATGGCCAAGATTATCTGTCACAGTTTCCCTTGAATACTTTTTTTCCTTCTTAAAAAATTATTCACAAAATAAATAAAAACAGAATTTGCGCTAAAATATTTTATATTCCTCTTAAAAATAATAAAGACATCTTACTGATAAATAATTTAAATAAAATAAACTTGAGTGTAAGTTCGGTTGTCATCTAAAAAGTTCAAACACAAATGATGTGGGAGTGATTTTACAATCCTTATTAAGTTTCTAAATAAGGGGTGAAAAACACTTAATTGCGCTGAACTTATAATATATTATGTTATTATTGTCGCAATTACATACCATACGTATCTATCTAGTTATACACTTATCAGTTGCATTTCTATTACAAATATACGTGATAGAATATAATTTAAATTATTCAGTCTGCGTTTTCGTTCGTGCACGAAATATTATAACGTATATGTGTAGTTCGTCCACGGGTCCCTTGCAAACAGTGCATTTTGGGACTTATTCAGGGAATCTGAGCTAACATGCAAAATGTGGAATGGCGGGTGTGTCAACAGAAATGATTTCCGCATCAGCGGTTCTGAATTACTTTAGTAATGTTTCACAATGTGAGATATTTCGAGGGAGTGTTTTCTCTCCGCTCCCTCGCCGGTCCGCAGAGAATTGATTTCCACTTCGAATGTGTACGGAAATTTATATTATTTCGGCAGAGTCCTTTGTCACTGTGAAGTGAGATGATGAGTATGTACGAAATAACGACGCTACGAAATCCAAGAGAATATCAATAATTGCAATATTGATTTGAGAACTTAATAGAAACCAAATACGGTAGTGTTTGCCTTATCCATAGGCAGATATTAGTAATTTTGTTGGGCTCTTCGATAATAATTGGCCCTTTTTACGAGCTGGTTTATAATTGATATTTTCGTGTTTACACTAAATTATACTTCTTAGTCTTAAACCCGACTATAACATTCTAGGAATCGAATCTGAGAGCACGAGGTCTCGTTGGGGGAATCTACTCTAACTGCCCGACATCTGTCGCAACTTAACATAAACTATAAGCCTACTGACATCTATCAAAATCAACTGAAACTACGCGTCATTCAAGGATACTACAATAGCTACTAAGAGTAGATCCAAATTTAAAAGATCGTAATTTATAGAATACGGAAGAAAGTAGGTTTTTTGTATATTTTATACACGCACTAGAACACTGAACAATACACGGAACTATCGGAAAAAGTATTTGAACCGTAACATTATTTTATTTATCTTTTATTCCCGAACAAAATAAATGTATATTTATTGGAGTATCCGACATTATCTACCTGATATCGTATCGGGTAGAAATGTTTATTGAAATGCGAGGATATATTCCGCGTCTGCTCTATTACACAAAAGCAAATTGAGATATTTGGTAAATTTCCCGAAATAGGACAGCGGGAAAAAAGTATAACGATATATTTGGAGAGCAGTTACAGAAGCCACTGCTCGTGAAACAAAAGGCATACGAGTGAAATACGCGTTAAAGCAACGCCTTCGTGAGATTTACGCGGCTCCCTTATTTCCAAAAGCAATGATGTCGATCTCCGCGCTGCGATACTCGGAAAATAAGAAAACACGGGAAAATGGAACAGTTTGCAGACTTCAGGAAGTGAAGAAATTATTCCGGAGGGTGGAATGGACTGAGGGTACGCATACCTTGATCCTTGCCCATAAAAAAAATCTCATCTGCACAGGAGAGATATAAAAAATGTAAACGGTCCTATATCCTCACCAGGCTGCCCTCACAATCAGGGGTCAGAGTGATATAGCCAAAATCAACTTTGTCAGATGCCTTTACGTGTTTAGTTCAAATTTTCTAAAAGCTGTGATTGACAAAACTCTTAAGACCTCATAGGGCAGGCGAGAAAATGTTGAGAGAAAGATAAAAAGCCACAAAAAACTTACTTTGAAAGATTTTTTGTTTCAAAACTTTCTCACTATTTTCTGGTGACGATATATCTACTGAAATCGGTACATTTTTGTGTTACAAAATTGTTGTATTTATCTAGGCTTGCTATAAATTCACACCGGTGTGGTATTTAATCAGAATATTAATAAGGAATGGCACCATGGTTAGAACAACATTTACGAATTAGAATTATGATAATACTACCAATATATCTGCTTACGTAATATCATTCCCCAATCAATACATCTATGTTAGTTGATTGAGAATAACCGGATTACGAACTAACAGATCACAGAGGGAAATGTACCATGGATATATATTTGCTATCTTACCACAAAGCAAGATTAATAACACTATTTGGAATTTACATTTTCAATTTATAAGTTCTGATAGCAAACACTTTAGATGACAAAATTGTTAATTATCCCGCAGTAAAATAAATCCAGTTCAAACGGATTATATCATCGTATTTATTCGAATACATTATTCATAAAGTAGAGAGGTAGAACTGGTGCTATTATGACTCGATTACCATAAACAAATAATATTATATAACTGGAAACTGGTCAAAGTGGAATCTGACGTGACAGACCCCGAATGGTAACGTCATTAATATTATACATAGAACCTAACCTAACGTGTGATAGTAATTAAAATGCTTAAATAAATAACAAATATTAAGATTTAATTGAGCTGAATTTAAATTTTGGTAAAGTTTTTATCATTCACACACTATAAATTTCATGATTAAAACAAATAATACTATTTACTTATTATAAGAATTTTGTACATGTGTTATTGCGGGTGAAGTTTACAGATTGGAAATTCATAATATAAAAATAATAAAAATATATGGATGACTTGTTTTGATGACCGTTTTTGTGAAAAATCACCCCAAGTGGGCTGTACCAATTTCAATACATTGTAAGATATGTTTGATACATTAACCCGTTAAATCACAGGAGACCATATTTGTCCCAGCTCACATAGGTCTCAGAGAAATCGTTGTTTTTCCCTTACTATCATAGTCAGAAATGTGATCTAAACGGTATTGGAAAGAGAATACAACAAACAATATATTCGAATCTAAAAGAAAACAACAAAAAAATTAAAATTTACCTCTTTCTGAAACCAAAGTTTCCGATAATTGGAGAAGGAACTTTGTGAATTTTTTTTAAATGAAACGAAAAAAAGTGAGGTGACAGTAAGGTTTATAATTCATTTATCTAATGAAATAAGTATGTGTTTTATTTTTTTTTCATTATCAGTAATTTTAGTTAGAAAAAAAGTAAAGTGAGCCATTTCTAAAACTTTTAAAAGTTTTTGCAAAAAAATTTTACATTTAAAAAAATACATAGTAATTTTTAATATAGAAATTTGAAAGCCTATTTCATCACCTTTCGAAAACAGTTTTTAGTTTTCGAATACGTTAACAAATGTTCCATTTATTTGGATTTTATTGCAAAGCGGGAATATTTTTAGCCTCTGAAAAAATACGCCAATTTTTTTATGGGTTAAATTATAAGTTAATATACCTACATTGACCAAGTATAATCTAATATATTATTCAATTTCAATTAAATTTACAAATATTATACAATTTCAATTAAATTTACAAATATTATACATCACAAAGGACATAAATGATAGTTATTAAAATCATACAATTCAATTTATGTAACAAATTTTATATAACATATTTTTTAATAAGTTCTTAGTTTTAAATGTACGGATCAATTGTGGTATTTGTTTTTTAAAGGTATGGGGTTGGGTTCCGGTTTTTTAAGTTCTCATGGAGAAGGTTAAATATTTTAAGAGTTAGATACATGAAATGTCTTCGAGCTGACGTGGTATGTAGTGTCGGTTGGATTTGTTCTGGTGGTGTAATTGTGATGTAAGAGGGTATTTTTTTTTATATTTCATTAAGAAATGCGTTAGGAGTTGCCGTATGCTCAGAATACTAATGTTTTGGAAGTGTGGTTTCCATATTTTGCTTGGGGAATTCACAAAATATTTTTTAATGAAAATTGAATTAGGTGAAAATGTCCACCTGTAGAAATATCAGCCGACTGTATACGGCAGCCCAGATCAAATAGCTGTACCTACGAACTTTCGTTTCTGCACCGCAATATAAGCACTTAAGGCTTTCAACCTAAATAATTTATTCTCTCTGACGAAAGAACTTTTAATGCCCTCATTTTGAACACTTCAGCAAGCGTCAACAGCGGAAATCCCCTGGATTTATATAGTTCATTATTGTGTTTGAAAGCAGTTATGACTGCAGGCCATTATAAACATGCTACCGTGTTCTATTTCGGTGACCTTCGTCCTTTGCAGGTCCAGTCAATTTTTCTGTACATTTTTCTATACCTCTGAATTTGTTTTCACCATTTTTGTCTTTTACGACCAATTGCACGTCTACCCTATGGAATTTCCGATAGAATTTTGTTCAGCAGCTATTCCACTGGCATCCTGAGCACATGTCCAAGTCACTTTATGTGGAAATTTATAAAAAAAGTAGCAGGGGTTCGAAGCAGATTACTTCTGATGGGAGAATTTCTAACACGGTCCCGTGGTGTTAAGACCGCCACCCCTCACAAGAATGCTCTATACATAGACTCTCATAGCGTTAAATTAAATATACCTATCTGAGAGTATCTTGCATGTATTGCCTATAATATGTATTTATCATACTTTTCTTATTGGATTAACATTATTCGAAGCTTTACCTCAGTCTGTCTCTTACCGAGGGACGAACCGAAGGCAAAACTGCCGCATTTCGGGACATAATGCACGCATTTTACGAATCGTGGCAATCAAACTATCACTATTTTGATAATAATGTTTAACACTTGTTTAAGCGTTGTTCTATCGTATTTTGCTCCATGTTTACAAACTCCTATATGTCGCCTATCGACCTGTCATGTCATAATCATCTTACAATATGACTGGCCAAAAAGGCGTGTAATTCAAATCTTGCGCGCTTATTGAGACACCCTATAATAATCATTGAGATTGTCATAAACATTATTTTATTTTGTAATAAACAAAATCTAAACTTTGTATCAAAAACAAAAATTGGGCAACTGAATTAAAGAGTTTTTCTTCTCTATGAATTAAATCCGCGAATTGAAGAACTTTCAACGAACATGCAACCCAAATTCAAGGGGTGATATTTCAATTTTATAACAGTTATTGTTTTTAAAATAGCGCATTTCTGTGCGGCCACACAAGCACACTACTCGGTAGTCGAGTGGAGATAGGAGTAAAATGCATGAGGTTGAATTAAATTACCAGAAATATAATAAATGCACCTAATAAAATAAGCTTGCCAAAGAATGTGAAGAGAAAATTTATGAGTTTCATACACATTTCGTTACTGCAAATGGACGTAGTTGTGTTAACACAGATTTTTACTTCGGAGTTTATAGAATCAAATAATTAAATAATGCCATAGCTAGATAAAATTTTGTAGTGCATGATTTTCAAAAGGGAAACTTGTTCCAGGGTAACAAGAGTATTTCTTCAATTTTCGCCAAATCACTTTGTGGCGTCATTAATATATGTAATATGGGTTCTTATTATCCTGACGAAGAAACCATCGGTTTCGAAACATGTCGATAATTGTGATTATATAGTGATGAACACAAAGTTATTTGTTTCATTTAATTAACAAGAGTATCATTATCAAACATACTAATTAGTTAATTAGTCTTGCTCGAAATCTGCTTCACAGTATTGCGTTAGATTTAATAATATATAATAATAATACTAGGATGATTTGTATTGCGTCGTTTTTGTGAAAAATCACCTAAACAACGCTGTACTAATTTATTACATATGTCTGTAATCTTATATTCTTACTACAGACTAGACAAAATATTGCATCGACTGGTTCTTCAATCAGCGATACAAAACTATATGTACATGTATTTAAAAAAATATATAAACTCTCAGGTTAAAATGTACAGGACCATTTTATCGTCATAAACAAACAAATTAATTTCGGTTGTCTGTGCGTGCGTTTGTTTAATTTCACACACATTCTAAACAAATTAAATACAGACCACAATGCGGATAAGGTTAAGGTGCGGTAAAAAAACTTAAAGCTGCCTTAATGAAAAATGTACCGACATATACAACAGAAAGAAGGGGGGAGTTTTGTTCCGTACACCATTCATAAAACTAATATGCAAGTATTAGGAGAACATAAACTACGGGGAGATTTAGACCTTCTTTATACGGAATTCTAAGTATTTATGGGGAGAAGAAAGAAGCGAATCGCTCACCGAAATCAAAGTAAAAAGTGTCTACTAAATGCTTTGCGTATTCCCAGATTGCTAGTTTGTTTACTACCCTTTTAGCGTATTTGAATAATTTACAACGTTGTTCCTTGAGTTTCTTGACCGGTAAAGTTGTGGGGTTACTTAATGTAGTAAGTATGCAATGGAATGTAATATGGACTACAGTAGTAGTACCTCCTCCCAGTTTCTCTAAAATTGATATTTATGATAATGGTCGGAGCTTCTTTCTTTGGGGGAGTCGAGAGGGATGGGGTGGGTTGGGGATAATATTGTTGGTGGCATTTCATTTTAACACTCGGCGGGGTACAATATAAGGGGTAATCCGATGGAGATACAAATTAGACTCGTATTGTGATCAAGATAAAAATTATAGTGCGCTAAAAAAAGCACAAAAATTTAAAGAAAAAAATAATAATAATGGAATTATTTTACGAATTTAAAGTAGTAATTCACGAACTGTTTTTTTATAATCGGTGAATACTCGAAGTACACTTAAAGCTGTGTTGTCTTGAGATATGTTTGCCTACGAGAACTATGCAGTCGTCAGTTAGTAGATATCAATTGCTATTTTACATTAACTCCACACAGGATTCTCTGAGGAAAATAATATACCTCGGGGCCTATATCATATTTGGAGATGCTGTGTTGATGAGAGGAAGAAGTGAAAATATTCTAAAATGAAAATTTTCTAGGAGGGAGAAAACACAGAAAACGGCAAATCCAGGTACAGATACAGAATGCTTGGATCAGTCGCTGGGATTTTTTTTGTGAGACATTATAGTCTCTTAATTGGTTGAGCGTATCCCTGTTTTGATTCGACCTATTTGCATTTTATCTACATGTCTGTAAAATCGTGTATTTTTCCGTGCCCAGTCAATCCTGTCAAGTGGTAGCCGTGTTCAGTAGTACCTTTTTATTTCGCCAGAGCACATGAGCGTTTAGAGCTGTCAAGTCAAGTCGGAGTAATCAACAATTTTCGAGAAGAAAGTGACATTAAAAATCAAGAAATTGAATTCAATAAACAATGAAATGTTTATATATACATAATATAATATGATATTTATAATTTATTTTCATACATCCGAATAAAATCACCATAATTTATTGCGTATTTAACCGTTTCATGGGATTCAAAGGAAGAACCATTACATATTCATCAAAATATGGAAACCTTTCTCAACTTTGATCCCTCAGGGAAAGGGATTCAATAAAATATTTATTTGGACAAATAAGGTTGTACTGAATACATTAATAATGTAAGTCCTTTACTAAATGTTCTCTTTCAATCGGAGTAACTTTGTAAACACGTTGAAAATTAATGTCGTTAATCGAATAAACACTTACGATTAGCAGCTTTCCTACTCTGTGAATATAGTGAATATTGTGATGAAATTTTACCTGAAACAAATAGAAAAAAAAACATATTAATGATATGTTATGATAGTACGGATGGAAAAAAAGATATAGAAATTGATGTTGATGATTTATAATTAGATAAATTCTGGTGGAGTCAGCAGCACGGAACATTGCTTCTTTGACGTATTTTGGAGAAGTAGTATGATACCCATAAATGCTCTTTACAATTAATAATACTAGATCAAACGCATAAATCACGGAATATTATAATTGCAGGATTTGAGAAGCCGAAAATTTGTATAAAGAATACATCAGAACAATAAAATATTTTTTTGTTAAAATATATTTTATAGGTAGGTAATTCTTGATACAATTGATACAATTAGTTCCAATTTCAAAAATAATACTTAAAATTATTTTCTCTTAAAATACTATTTTACAGGTAGGAACCTACTATATTTTTTATCTGAATTCTTGACACAATTAGTTCCAATTTCAAAAATATCACTTAAAATTATTTTCTCTTAAAATATTATTTTATAGGGTACCTACTACATCGTTTATCTGAATTCTTGACACAATTAGTTCCAATTTCAAAAATATCACTTAAAATTATTTTTTATTAAACTTTTATTTTATAGGTAGGTACAATATCGTTTATCTGAATTCTTGACAAAATTAGTTCCAAATTGCAAAAATTTCACTTTAAATTATTTTCTATTAAAATATTATTTTATATGTAGGTTCTTAATCGCTTAACTGATTTTTTGACACAACCAGTTGCAATTTCTAAAATCGCAGACAGACCCATAATGAAATTAGTATGTTTGATTAACTCTGGAGGAGAATCAATTCGGAAATTACAATAATCGGTCTGTAAATTGTGCATTAACGCCTCAGTGGTAATACAGCGTGATAGGATGGTTATTAAAATGACTAATGGATGAGTTTTTCTAATGAAAAAGGCTTGTCAAGAATGGACAAATTTTAAACCATTTAATAAGATATTTTAGGGTGGTGAAAGATGTTCCAGACTACCGTGTTATGGATAAATGGATAGTGGTTACATCAAATATAATACAACCATCAAGGAAAAGTAAACACAAGACGTGTTTGCAAATCATGAACATGTAATTCGTGCTGAAAACACCACCTTGATTTTGTACTACGTGATGTCAAAACATGCAATATTGTTACTATACAACCACACCTCGGCATACCTCATGCTACCATGGGATTTATATCCAAAATTCTTGAACACAATATTTTTTTACCATTTTTATACCAACAACTAACTACTTGTGGTTGAATACGTTCGTCCTTCGAATGAAGGTATCATTTCAACAAGTTAATATAGCGCGTGATATCATAGGGCGTACACATTTCAATCCTAAGTAGTTATTAAATACCGTAAAAGACATTAGGATACTAGTAATATAGCTTGATCAAAAAGTCGTAAAGTGTCTCTAGATATTACTTAGATAAAATAACTAAAATTCTAACTTCTTTCTATTTGCATATGCTTGCTTGCATTATCTTCTATTATTTTCGTTTATCTCTCTTTTTTCTTGGCTGAGGTTTTTATAATGGATGTTGTTCTCACTAACGTGGGTACAATATATTTAAATCCAGTATAATAATAAATTAAAAGATATATTTTATCTACGAGAAGAAAAACTAGCCTTAAAACTGGCTAGTCCAAAATAAATAATTGGCGAAAAGATTTCTACTTATGGCGCTTTAATCCGGGTTGGCAAAAATCAGGGATATTATCTTCCATATCCCGGAAAAACTCTTCGAAAACTTCAAAGTCAAAAAAGTTTAAAGTACAAAAATTATTTGACTACCCTATTCGTTGATTGTTATTTCTTCTTGTGTAAACGACATTCGATAAAATCCATTGCGAGAAAACCATAAATTCCATGTCACCAAATGATATAATAACCTTTCAAAGGGAATTAAAGATACCATAGAGATAAACAATCAAAATGTGGCAAAGTAAACATAAAAATGAGGCAATTATGACGTAACACCAACACAACAATCTAAAGTCAACAAACATGAATATGAGGTGTACAAACATGAAGATGAGGAAATCAGCAAACGTGAAGATGAGATCTATAAACATGAAGACGGAATAAGAGGAATAAGACGGAAAAAGAGGAAATTATAAAAATTATAAAGATACAAACACAATAAAAACCACGATAAAAAATAATACGTAGGCGATACAATCTGTATTAAATCCGCGTCACAGGTAATAATGATAAGCAATGAGATTCATTGTCACGCACACACCATACACATCATCGATCACATTCTCCGCAGAGTCATTGCTCTCAGTCAGTTCAATATTATTCCGAACGTAAAAAATGATGTCAAACGCGTTACCGGCTCTTTTGTTATCCTCTCATCTGACGTTGGTGTCAATAATATTGCGTTTACCATACAATGCCCTATAGAGCCACTCCTTCCCTTGGTGTTGGGCTCATGGGCGGGTATAGGGCTCAAAACAACTTCGGAGGAAGGTAATGACTGCAACGTCTTGGAGCTGAATTCATTACATTTGTGATGGGACCTTTGGTAAGAAGATAGGGATTAAAAATATATATACATTTCATATTATTTATAAGTTTAATATTACAAATATGCCATCTTACTTTACATTACCCCGCGACATTGCAAATAACTAATTGTATATAAATGTAAACAAATTTTTATTTGTGAGTTATTAATAGTTTAACAGCCAGGGACGGCACCATGATCTGATGTGTATCCCACGTGGCAGAACGGAGAGAATCGGCATAACATGAGACGAGGTTTCTCCAAGACTATCAACATTTTTGACAGTAGCCTCGAAGGATTCAAGAGGCACGTAAATGCCAAAAATTACCAGTTATAACTTGTTCTTTCTATTCTTTTTTTGTTCGTATCACTTAAAAAATGTATATATAGTTAATGTTACATGTGTATTGTAAATGGACACACAGTCTATACACAAAAAAATGTAATTTCATACAAATTCTCCAGTCCTAAAGAGTATTAATTCTCCAGTCATTCAAAATAACATCATTTTATTAACTCCGTTTTTGGCAGTAATCTTCTTATAAATGTAGTATGAAAAGTGATGGGGTAGCAAATGTAAAAGTATGCAATGACGAATGTTTTAAAAATATAATGTCCTCCACGTACAAAGTCGTATCTTCTACAAGCATAAACATTCTAATTAAAGTGTTTTTATCGGAAGTTATCTGCAGGGTATGTATGTTTTCTGTATCTATTTGTAAATAATGCATTTAGATAGAGCCTAAGAAGTCATAATAAAATGAACAGCGCCCTTGAGGCGATTACTCACAAAAACGGCGCTCTACAAATTATCCACGTCACCCACATTGCATTTCTAATTATTAATAATTTTTGTACTTGTCGAACGCATGGACGATTTACAAAACTATAAATGTTATTCTACTTAGAACTAGATTTTTTTAACGTTTCTAGTTTTCACCCTTTCTGCAGCCTCACACTGGCTTCTGAGAGTTAACATCTATCAAAAAATCACTATTAAGATTACATAAAGCTGAATGCTATTACTATGAAGGTGTCTAAAACCCAAGTGATATGTGGGTAATTTGGGAATAGACACGTCATCATCGCGTGTGTCCATTATCGAGTAATAATTTAACAAGAGCACTAAGCCAAACGGTCCAGAAACCCAAGTGCATAATTCCGCATAATCCAAGCACCGCTGCACTTGTGCACTCTGGTAAGATGCACACCACATTCACATATTGCGCATGCTCGTAACAGCTAGCAGCTAGCACCGCTCGAGCCAAATTTGCAAGAGCATGGCAGTAAACAATTTGGGAGATCTGGCACCCTGCCCTGGATGTCAAGGGGCATCATAATTGCGGCCCTAACTCTTGACTTGCAACTAAAAGCCTTGCCCGAGAGGTCAAATAATAATATTTAATTCTAGAATTCTAGAAGGTATGCAGGGGCAGTGCCATTTGATGCATTCGTTAAATGACAATAATAACAATACATAAAATAAAATACAAGATTAATTGAAAGAGTGACATCATTGATGTCAGTGGCATTTTGTGGGTTGAACCACTCTTCTGCTGATCGCCTCAATTCGCATGCGAAATAATATAATTGTAAAAATGTCGTTTACGTAGGAAATTTGACGTTCTTATGTCTCCAGATGACTATCAAGGGTCAAGGGGGACTCCTAGGCAGCCATGGCAAAAACAGTTATGAAATTCTTGGATTGGCGTCGTAAGCTTCCCTTGTGGTGGCAGAGAAGTGCTAACTGCTCTGAAAGAGTGCGTTCATCCCATGGGAACATTTTCGAAGCGCTGCAATATATCGGTAGGCGGAATAGTTGGCGATTTTTCGTTACTGTAGAATTTAGCTTATGCCATTGGAATTGAGATTAAACTACGGTTCTAAGGTGACAATACTGTTTTGATGTTTGTGCTGCAAAAGTGAAAACGCCTTACTTACTCTAACGAATATCGCTCTTAACTGTCTCACCATATTCTCAATGTCCTGCAGGTCGTCTGTAATAATCTGTCTCGGGTATTTTGCACTATCAACAACATTAATTTTATTTCCATCTAGAGTATCTTCGCATTCAATAAAATAAAGATTAATCAGTGCTGGTTTATGGGGAGGCAGTTAACAGTTTTATGTTTAATGACCCCGCGGAGCTTGCCAGTGATGTTGACGTTAAAAATCTCTGATGGGGTTTTTAATGTCTTCGTGCAATGAGTTAAAACAACAGCTATGCAGAAACGCCATAAAAGTGCACCGTTCATTGTGAATAAAATTTTTGCACGCCAAGAATGCGGAAGGATGCTCTAATAAAAAAATCACGTTTGCGAATTATTCATTAAAAAAAAATAATGAAGTTTATATTTCTGAAGGTGAATTAGGGTAGGTGTTTTACGTTCATACTAAGAAATTTCTTTGGTACTAATAATTATTCACGAAAAAAGGAAGGCATTTGATATTTTTCGAAAGTTTTGTTTTTTTATGTGAATACCTCATAAGAGTCTCAACTGCACCTGTCTGGAGGCAGACCGACTATGGCATCCCCAATTGGGGTATGTTGTAAGGTTTAAGGTAGTGAAGAGGAGAATAAAATGGGAGGAGGAAGGTGGAGAAGTACTTGGCTATTCAGATCTGGTCACCAAACGCGGCTAAAGCCATTTCAATTTTGAATGGTTTTACACCAGAGCGATACTGAGAGTATCTTCCACTCTGGAACGAGCCGAATATATGCTATATATTATTTTAAATAATTGTAAAATAATCAAATAAAACTTATTTCTTCAAACTTCGCAAAATCACTTTGTGGCGTCATTTTTAATTAAATTAAACAAATAACTTTGTATCAACCACTATTATATAATCAAAATTACCTACATGTTTCGAAACCGATGGTTTCTTCGTCAGGGTAGTAATGACATTAAAAAACAAAAGTTTATTTTTTATTTCTTCTTCAAACTTCGCAAAATCACTTTGTGGCGTCATTTTGAATTAAATTAAAACAAATAACTTTGTTTAAACCACTAATATAATCAAAATCACCTACATTTTTCAAAACCGATGGTTTCTTCGTCAGGGTAGTAATGACATTAATATATGTCATTACTACCCTGACGAAGAAACCATCGGTTTTGAAACATGTAGGTGATTTTGATTATATTAGTGGTTTAAACAAAGTTATTGGTTTTAATTTAGTTTCTTTTTTGTTATCTAATGTCATTACTACCCTGACATTAAATTAATAGTAGTAATGACATTAAATAACAAAACTTTTTTTTTGTTATTTAAAGTCATTACTACCCTGAGGAAGAAACCATCGGTTTCGAAACATGTAGGTAATTGTGATTATATAATAGTGGTTGATACAAAGTTATTTGTTTTATTTGACAATTAAAACATATTTGCCCACGCCGGAATTTGAACCCGTGAGGCCGTCAAACCCATTTACCGTTTCCCCAACTTTGCAGGTTTTTTACTAGGTGAGCTACTATGAAAAAAGCGCGTCATCTTAATAAAAGCAAAAGTACTTACCTAATGCAAGACTTTTAAATATACACGACTGCAACGAGTGAAGTTCCGCGGAGTTCAGCCGATGGGAGAGTTAGCGCCTCCGCCCACTCAGGCAACTGAAAACTCTCAACTGCCAACTGTCTTTGTATGACAATGTGATGGCCCGCACATACACTATCACACAAAACCCCGTTGTCAATGGTAACGCAAGTGGTGACTTGCGACTTGCTCTACTGGTTGCCCTGGGCGGCCATTGATAGTTGCCAACTGTCAGCTGATTGTTCTTCTTCTATGGTTAACCAAGCTTTTTGACCAATCAAGACAGAGAAACAGACGGTTTTAGTTGGTTTTCAGTTGCCTCAGTGGGCGGAGCGCCTTAACAAGTTGACACCTAATAAAGGAAAGGCGTTCCTAGAATCTAATCTGAATGTTGCCAATGCCTAAGAACCTACATGGATTGGTACTGCGCAATTAAAATACGTGAACCATGACAGCCTGCCCAAACCTGCCAGAACGGAACATTACGAATATGTTTGCAAGAACAATAATGCAACTTAACAGTATAAATTTACATGCAAGTGGATTGCAAAAAAAATTACAAATAATTATAATTAAGAGGCGAATAAAGATTATAGATGTATTTCTACGATACAGGTACTTGAATAAACTCATAGAAGAAAAACGATAATCAATACAATAACAAAGCAAAAGTCCTGCTTCAAAGAGCTGGGTTACCCAGGTTAGCCAGGTAGGTTACTTAATGATAATAACCGGAAAACTTGCACAGAACCTGAATTATACTTCTTACATACGACCTTCCTCCTCATCTTATCCTTCCTTTCCCTCAATTCCTTCAGCATCACTACTCCACAGCACAAATAGAAATTAGAACATAAAATATAGCACTAGATTCACGCACAACGACGGGTTAATAGTTCCGAAATTTAATAATAAGTAAAGACAGAGATCGTTTGAATACAACATACCGAAAATATTTAATTTATTATCTGACACTATATAGCAATGTAATTCTATGAATAAGGTTAAATATATGGTGAAAAATTGGCTATCGGAAAAAAAATATTTATATTAATATGTATGAAAAAATTAATGAAAAAATGTTGAATCTGTAGATATAAGATTTAAATTATTTTTTTTAAATGTATATGAATGTAAAATATAAGCACCTGTTGACAAGCCAATTGAATTGGTTTAGCATGACTTGTTTGTTGATACTATTTATTCAATTATTCTTTCAATAAAAAAAAACCAAATGGGGATGCCTTAGATTCACTGGGTATTTTCCTTCCTTTTCTTCTCATTCTTCCCCTTCCCCGCTGTCTTCAGCCTCTCAAATCGTTAACTGGAACAATCCCACTGGCCCCGTGCAGTTTGAACGCTTGTGCTGCATCACAATAAAAATAAATGTGACACTATTTCAGTTGTGTTCCATAATGACCACGGTGATGCATTGCCTCATTTGATCAAGGAATGATAGACTACGCACATACGTCTTGATATTTCCATATAAATTGACCAATATAAAGTAATAGCTCATACGTCATCGCCAGTGGTAATACCATTAAGATAACATTGTTAGCGGGTCATTTGTTGGTTTGATAAGTCCTAGTTATTTATTGTGCTTAAATATTTAACATCGCACCAGGCCGGCGGCTAGCGCATGGCGGTGGGGAAGATACAGCGGCCTAATGAGTCATTGTTCGGAGCTGTCACTTCAGAAAGATACATTACAGGGTAAAACCTAAAAGCAAACAGTGCAGGTTGCCGAAAATAGGGGTGGCTTGCACCCCCTCGGGCTGGGCGCTGTTTGAACTGCGCGATTCTAGATTTTCTTTTCAAAGTTTTTGCCGCATCTGTTTTATCTCAGTGAAAGATGGTAGCCTAACCTCTGACCTTTAGCCTTTAATAAAAAAAGCTCTTGACCCTGTGCATAAAACGGGTCTTACTCTAATAAACGTATCGCAAAGGATGGATTGAAATCTATGGATGAATGTGAAAAAAATATGATTAAATATTGTAAAAAGCATGACGATTCGTGGTAAATGTGAAAATAATTTTATTCATGTGGACATTTATTACGTCCACCTTGACAAAATTTGAGGAAAGGTTTAAATTATTTATAGTTTATTTTTTACGTTCATTGCTACTTCAAAATACATTAAATTTATCGAAGGCAATACCAAACTACAGCTAGATATCAAAAATGCTGAAATTAGTACCTAAGGCTAACGTCCCTAAAAATAGATTACTTTTGTAAGGGGTTATCGATAAATACGCAGAAAGTAGTACTTTGGGTCGAGTATATTTTAAATTAGCTAAATATTCTCTACTGATAAAGAAACATAATATCGAGCTTATCAACACAGAATAATTAAAATCTCAAGAAGTTTAATTTGGGCAAAGTGTTAAATTAACTTGAATGGATTGAAACATCGCTGCCTGGAATCTAATAACAGAATCATTGTAGGTTGGTGGGTCTTATTATTTGAAAAGTTTTGGAATCATAAAGGGGGAGTGGGGCGTTTTAGATCGGAGATCCACCCCAAATAGCTAATAAAAAGGAATTACACCGAGGGTGTTCCACAAGGGTGTTCCGCAAGGTCTGTGCTATGTATGAATAGTGCCAATTGTACTCCTAGACACGTGCGCGTGTTTGATACGCTTACTTTTAGTACGGGAAGGATCCCCATGTAAAAAATATATTAATAAACCCAACGGCAAATAACATGCTTTTATTTATTGCAGCGATTTTTCTGCGTGTTTGGAGAAGTTTAGTGTCCAGTACGGTGTTGAAATTATTAATGATTTGCATCTCTCTATTTTCTATGCTAAACCACAGGTTCTCGTCAATGTACAAACGAGCTTCTTATTTTTAAAAAAATACCACAATAGTAGTTATAATAATACTACGAAAAATTACTACACTTGGACATTTTTCAACTCGTGAGTTTCGTATACCACTAGATTTAAAAAAAATTACTGTTGATGTCCAAATTTAAAAAAAGGACAATTAATAAATAAGGAAAAAACATAAGGATATTTCTAAGCCCCATAGCTCAAGGTGGAAATGAACTTAAGGCCAAAAATAGTTGCGTTGACCAATAATAACACTCAGTTATTTAAATGTAATTTCGTCTGAGCTCACCATTCTGGAATTTTTGCAGCAATAGGGATATATTTCAATTAATGCAGGAAATTTTTCATAGAGAATAATTAAGCTTGAAAATATTATTAGTAAACAACTTTGATATTGCTGGTTGTTGTTTAGCAAAGTAGTTCCAATACAACGTTGGACCTTGATCCAGATGTTATGAAATATGGCCGGATTTTCAAAACAAACTTTTGAAATCCGTATAAATGGATGTTATTGAAACATCTATACCCAGGAGTACAAAAGCACCACAGAGGAGCGATAAAATCGATCCTTTCAACTGAGGGAAGATTGACTTTATATCTTATATACCAGGAGCACAGGAAGATCTAAGGGTACAGCAGGTGGAAATTGAAAAGCGTCCTGATTCGTATAGGCTTTGATGGCAACATTCTTTGCGCTTTCATCGCTTTACCTCAAAAAAGCCAAGTACCACGAGAACAAATTTAGATGTTCGTATTCCTAAATATATTTGGAGTCACTCAGTAATAATTATTATTTATTTATTTACTTATTTTTTTTAAATGCATTTTGTATTACATATTCCAATGACATTTGACTGTCCAACAACGATATTTACCTGTTTTAGGACAGTCAAAATTCAATAGACTAATTATTACTATTGTAAAAATATTGAAGATTGTTTGAAATAAGTAAGCACGGGTTGTTAACAAATGCTTAAATTAGTATGGGGAATACAGTTTAGTGTTCGGAAAACAATTTATCTTCAGTTTGAAATGAGGGAAGTTTAAAATTATCATTACAATAGATTCTAATTTGTCTCGCAACATTAGAAGCACTAAGTATGAGCCGATCCAGGTAGGACATTTTAGGTGCCTCAGGACCCGTTCAGCCGGCAGGGGTGAGCAAAGTTATGTAGCGCCATTAGGCAGGAATTAGCCCCCACATCTCTCCTAGACCTTCTGTTGGATTCTGCTCCCCTAATACTGTGCGCCAGGAGCCTACGAAGCTATAGGAGCTTTCATGTATGTACCACCTTAAAACTTAACTAAGCGGTAGCTTTTACATTAATACACGTACAGAATGGCGTTACACCAACAACTAAATTCATTAATTTACAATTAATTTAATATCAACCCCCCCCCCCCACGTTCTACCAAGAAGTTTCGTAGGTGCGACAAAAATACCATATTTTTATGTACTAAGGTGGCTTTCAGCAGTAGCTGAGAGTCGTAATTATCAATTAATTAAAGCGTAAAGTAAGGAATAACTTTAACGATGCATATCTACCTGCATTTTAATAAAACACATCTCATTTAACGGAAATAATTTACATAACTCAGTTATTTGCAAAGTTTATGTTGTAAATAAGAAGATTTTATAAGGAAGTCCGGATAAAACTCCTTTCAGTACGAAAAACAAAAAGAACTCAAAATTAAAATATACATAACACCCATTACGCTGCGTTTTATGTCTTCTGAGGTTGTAATTATATCATTTGTGAGTAATAATTATGTAAATTGTGTAATAAACTTTCAAAGATATGGTTACCGCACTGTCTAGAAACAAACACGTTACATTAAAATTCTTTATTGGGGGTATAAATACTTTTATGGGATCTCATTATCCCGCGTTAGGTGCGAAGTATATTTTACAAGCATTATTTTTACTTAATAATAACGAAATAACAAATAACCTTCAAGAAAAGAAAATCATCAGGCTTCACATTCGTCATTTTTAAATATTAATTATTGAAAGAAAAAATATTAATTCAAGACCATACAATCGTTAAATATTTCCGTAAATAAAAATTGGTACAATATCCACATCTACCTGAGCGATTTGATTCGTGTTCGAATCTTTACTTTTTTATTTACCTGTTTATATGTTCATGGGGCTTTTACATTGGGTGTATGAAATGGTTATAATTTTTTACAGAAGGGTTAATACGTAATAAACATTGATTACATATGGTATACAAGTGGATAAAATTAAAAATATCTAAAATTATCATAAATAATTCGTTGAAAAGAAAAATTGTTTATTTATGTTTTAAACAAAGTATTTGTTAAAAATGTCGATACCATTTGTATATTCGTTTGCTAAACTACACAGGCAAGGTATTGGCGAGTTTCATTCATAATTTGTATGTGAATTGTGACATAGAAATAGGTCCTTACGCCTAGTGTGCCGAGTTGGTACTCTTTTATTGAAAAGACTCGGGATTTAGCAATTTAAAAATTTTTAAATTTAAAAAAATAGGCATAGACCGTATGATAGCTTCAAGCAAATTAATTAAAATCATGTTAGAGACTTTATTTGAATACGTTTTTATGTGAATAGCGCACAATAGCATTCCCACTGAAAATACAATCTACACAAATATGGTGTAAAGTCATGAAAGTGATAAAAAAAAATTAGGACAAAATGATATTTACACAAACGAGGGATTCTGTTGAAAATGAATGGAATATTTAAAAATCATTTTTCTGATTTTAATCATAGTATTAAAAATGTATGTTTTTTTACGTTTTCATTCAAATTTATTAATTTTAAAAACGCTCAAAAACCAACGAAACCAAAACGGCCCGAGATTGCCAACGACGCTTTGTACGCACGTCATCAAACGAACAAAGTAGAACTGTCGGAAATTTTTCAAGAACGAGCGACTCTTATGACGTCACACGTCGAAAATACCGTTTTGGCGGGATTCCAAAAATGGGCAACTTAGATTCGCTGTAGAAAATTTATTCGTCAACATAAAAATAAAATAAAGATGCCATAATCATCGTACTTTTTTGCCTAATTTTTTTAAGCAATAAAAAAATCGTGGAAGTACCCTATTAGGATGGGTTTGGTTTGGCTTTTTAAAATATGTTTGATGACTTCATATCACTTTTCTGATTTGTCCTGGAATAGTAGTGCCTTTTAAAAGGCGCAGTGAAATAATGTGAGACACGAAGTGCTTCTGTATAATTTCTCCTTGCAGATATACCTACATTAAAAGCGACTCAGACTGCCTTGGAGTCCAAAAGATACTTATCAATGTCCAGCAACACAATAAATTCTACTTTTTAGACATACATACTATCACACTACGTAAGAGGTGACCTATGATTCTTGAACACGGAGAATAGAAATAAATAAAAACTTTCAAATTTAACATTAAAGATTTAGGTTTAACTAAAAAATAACTTACTTGCGTCAGTCAATGCATTAGTTTGCGAAGAAAAATGTATGCCAAGCGAAGGTATTTTTTATTTATTGCATACCAATCTAACTTTTTATTCTTCTTTCTTAATTAAGGTCAACTAAAAGCCCGTGGAGTTTTAATCGGTAAATAACGACTATAAATTATTAATTTATAGACCGAAGCATTTAAGATATTTAAGCATCATTTTAATGCCAAGGATAATGGCAGGTCTGCAATAGATCAGGTGATTTCTACAATCTAATATAATTGATAAGGATCGGAAAATATATGGATTAAATATGCATTATTGTAGTAATTCATTTTCACTCATTGCCTTTGCAAGTTCAGAGACATCAAGCCGGACTACGACCAAACTGCACGGACTATCAAATTGTAGGAGCCAATGAAAATTAAGCGTTTGGTGTGTAAGTAGAAAAAAGGCATGGCGTCGCCGTGCGTAGATGCGATTTGCAGTAATGTTAGTGAACTGTGTCGGGGCGTTTAGAAGCATTTAATAGTAGTAACAATTAGTGTGCCAAGAAATCCATATGGATTTCTGACGTTTAAGCCCGTCAGGTGCCGGCAAATCCACCGTAGATTTGCTAGTAGCACACTGCACTTTCCTGGGTTTTGAGGTATTTCGAACCGTAACAATGTTCCTAGCATACTAAAATACATTTTATTCAATGAAGAAGAAGATAACAATAATAGTCTAATTTTTAAATACATGTAGGAATACGAAAGATTTTTTAAATATTTATATTGAGGGATCAGTAGGATTTATCAGTCAAATTAGGAATTTCACCGAGCCGAACCTTCTGATATGAAAATATTTGGAGTCGGTGAATTATTTTCCCATTTAATAGTCTGGTAGGTTAACATTTTGTTCTTGTATTGTTTTGTATTAATTATACTTATTAATTATACACTTGCATAGCGTGGATCAACTAGATGATCTTTTTTATGGAAAAGTGTGTGAAAGGGTTTAGTTTTTCCTATGGGGAAAAATAAACCCGGACCTAAAATTCTGGTGCGTTAAAAAAAATATGAAAATGAAGAAGATACCAAAAAATAATAAGAGATAATGGTCGCAACTGGGACTCGAACGCAGAACCACACGTCTAACCGGGATATACACTTTATATTTTACATACATTTTTTTCGCTTGGCTGTGTATCTCATTATTATTTTTACTTGTCGTTCCGTCACCAGCAAATACGAGTGTGTTTCATTTGTCTGTGAAAAAAAAATGTCGCGTAATTCTGTGCCAATTATTATAATTTTGATTTTCAAAAATGACAAGTAAAGTACCTCGTTCTCATTTACAGGAATGCCTCAGTTGACTTATTTTTATTGTGATGATGTACATATATTTGTGGCACTTTCCAGAATATGTAAGACCACAATTCAGAATTGAAACGTTGGTCGAAATGGCTTAGCCGTGTTTAATGAGCAAAATAGCCAGGTATTTCCTCACCATGCTCTTCTCTATTTCCTTCCCCTCCTCACTACCTCCCGCCTCACAACATACCCCAATTAGAAATGCCAAAATCTCACTGTCTTCAGGCGGTCGGGAGCAGTTAAGACAGTTGACCAGTTTGTTCACCGCCCTTGTTTCTATCATCCTTTTCTTACAGATTAAAGGCAATGCATGAATGTTTGAGAAGCGAGTGTATTGTCACAATGCTCTGTGTGAGTCGTGGCTAGGGGCGTGTGGCAAGATGGTAAAGACAAACCCACACGGGAACGACAATTCAATATGTTGGCAAATGGCTGACTTGGAATGCATTATTACCGCCGCACTGACGGATAAATCGCTGCAAGAGACAATAAATACCACGCGACCGCAACCAAGTAGACCAAAATAAAACAAAAGAATTAACCACTTGGATTCTAAACAGCTGTTTGACACGCGCACGAACTGACTTTGGCCTGAATTTTATACTAATATGGCTGGCTCTATAGTGATTTTGAAATTCGTAGGTTTTGTGATATCAGAGACAATGATCGTCTTACATAAGTATGTGTGGTAGATACTCTCAGTGACGCCCTGGTCCAACACTAAGATTCAGAATTGAAACGTTGGTCAAAGTAGAAAAAATCAAACCTTTAAAATAAAACCTTGTTTTAACTACAATAAATCTATTTTAAAGTGCCTTTTAAAAATTAAAAAAATGGTTTGATTGAGGTTTGAATCTTTCATTCCAGCGATCTGAATCAACCGCTCTAACAAACTTCACAAATACCGATTTTTAATACGGACATTTATTTCGTATGTAAAGTTACTTTAAATTCTCAAAATTTAAGAAAAATGTATATGTATCCGCGTGTTTGTGTGTGTTTGCTACCAAAAGTGATATAATGCGTTGTCATGAGTCAACCAGTCTGTCTGCCATGTTTCAGCTTAATCGGATGTCGGAAAGTGGGATAATTTCCATATTCAAGATTCCGCATCATTCATACATTCATTCATACAATCAATAAAACAAAAGTGAAATTGAAATAGATGTATAAAGTAGAAAGAGTGCTGTGAAAATTAAATCTATGAAGGATATATATACATACATGTGTGGTAAGATGAAACCATGTAACTATTTAAAAAAAGAAGAAGATTAATAAAAAAGTCATAAATGTGAGATACGATTGATAAAGGGAGCATGTTAATATTATTAAAAGCGAACATTATTAGTATTATAAAGAAGTATCCCGGTGTGGCTGTATTTCATTATTTAAATCTACAGTTCAATTCCGATATTTATGAAATTTTGCACATTTGACCTGTCTACAAGGTCATGAAGATAACTATCTAAACGATATTTGGAAAACGCACTGCCATCCCCTTTCTCTTACCCTTTAAATCAGAATTTCGACATTGTTTAACACAATTACTGTTAATATCTGATTTCGAAAAACTCTGCGTAAGGCCCTGAAAACGCCGGGAACTTCAGATAATTAATAAATTAAAAATACAATTTATAACATAATTTCGTGATGGCTCATCCTACCAGCTTACCTGATGAAATAGCGTGATGGTTATTCAAATATCATTATTTGAATTATCTCTTACAATAACGGTAGATTTCTCATTCAAGATAGCCATATCTGTACCCAAATGTATTTCACATCAAAGTCACAGTGAATTTTAATGTGATCTTGTCAGGTGGTAATTACATATTATCGCTAAATAGTAATAAAAAATCATTTTCATATTAAGTATCCGCCCACACTCACCTGATAATCGAAGCAGCCCACCCACGCTATAGGTACTTCAATTCCCAATTAGCAGATTATTTTATAAGGAGATTACATTCTCTGCGTTCGTCGGCCACTTGCGACACTCAGGAATTTAATTAGAAATGGTGGCAACATACAATAAACTTACCTATAAATTTAAAAATTATATTTTTGTCGATAGGTGAGTCTTTCCGCGGTATGAGACGATGTGATTGTATCCATTCAGGAGCATTTCTATCCCGACACGCCAGGGTGAACAGATTTGTTGGGAATTGAAATTAATAGTACTCTGAGAATGAGACAGGCATACAGGCAACCTTAAGCTAACATAGGAAAGAAGGACCGAGAGGTATAAATGAATGGATCAAAAATTGTTTTTTATTCTTTCTTTATATCTTGTTGCTGTTGTTCAAGTTATTATATTGTGTTGCGCTTCCTCCTTCTTAATCCAACGTTTTGGACAGCGTCATATTACACTGTCAATCACCACCTAATTACGAGGGCAAGTGAAATTCACGAAAACCCCATTAATATCAATGAGAAAGACGACGCCAGGAGGGGCTAAGCTTAATGATTATTGATATCAGGTTCTTGACGCTTACACCAAAACTAAACGTCTAAAACCACATTATTTTTTTCTAATTATTATATAGAGAGAGCAGTCCAAAAAAGATTACCGTTTTCAACATTGTATCACTTCTTCATACATAAACACACACATCATAAAAATAGTATAATATATTTTTTAAATGCTCTATCTTACTTCCAACTACAGACTAGACAAACTATTATAACAACATAAGGCTAACAGCTTGAATCCACCGGTTCATCTATCACCTATCACTAATACAAAACTATATGTACAATGCATTTGCCCAATGAACGTGATGCTGCATTAAAATGCACACATATTGTTGTATTTATATTCTGTACAGGCAGAAAATATACAGGACCATACTTAAATGGGAGGTCTCTTGAGATTAACACTAAGCATTGTTTATTAGATAAATTTACATAATTGGGAACAACACACACAAATCTACATCTGCCCTAGCGATGAATATTGCGAAGCAATCCAAAATTTTGGCTAAAAAGGAGGCAGAGCAACACGCCATAATAACTTAAACAATTAATAAAGATACTTAACATATGGTATTGATCCAAGAAGTATTTAGCAAAAACCATTTCAAGCCATTCTGAATAGCTATTTTCCTCCAGGGCGATTCTTAGACAGTTTGCACGCAGAGGACGTAATTAGAAACACAATGATAAACATTCTACACATCTGCCCAGGTAATGGAAACTGTATCGCAGTCCAAAACGTTGGCTAAAAAGGAGTAAAGGCAATACGGCATAATAACACAAAAAATAAAAAAGGATACATGAAGTATTGTATTGATCCAAAAATAATTGATGCAAGAACCAATTCAAGCGATTCTGAATGGCGTTCCTCCTCCAGGGCGATACTGAGAGTATCTACCACAACAGTTGTATTATTATAATTCACAATGCGCCCTGTCTCTCATAAGGAAGATAATGATAATGACAGGTCTGAGCGAAGACAGCTTCGCCAATAGTGGGTGGAAGGAAAGCTGTATGACAAAATGTTTACAGACATAATTACAGGTCGTGGATGCAAAGAGGGGTTAACGACTTGTGTGTTTATGGCGTTTTAAATTATAATTGAATAGTAATACTGCAATTTAAAATACTAAGTACCTACGTAAGACTCGGATGATGACATTACTACAACAGAAACGGTAATGGGTTGGTGAATTTTAAGGCGAAGGTAATTGTGTTTGCGAGAGGTACCAATATTGCCTAATATTTAATCTGGTTTTGAGTTTGGTTTTGAAAGTATGACCGCAGTTTCTTTATCTTTACATTATTACCAAAATGGCAAACTTAACCATCATATTGCTCAACATAATTTCGAAAAAATACAAAGACATCAACGTATAAAAAAACCACCTATGGACGAAGACAACACCATATTTCTAGCTCCAAAATTTTTAAATCTAATTGAAAAACACATTAAAGTCATTTACCTGACTAAAAATGTTAATCTATAACAGATAATTCACACGTGGATAGTCAACACAGGCATTGTATTCTGCGGACAGATAACTTCTACAATATTATAACAACACTCAATAAAAAAATAACTCAATATACTTTGCCAACATGCGTGTCTGCGCTGGTGACAACTTTTGAAACGTTCAAAGGCTGCGTTACACATCAGTTGACATAGAAGTACTAGACTGGAATAATTTTACCTAAAAATAGCGAGAAAGTGACCCTGTGGTTAGAAAAATGGATACAAAAATGGATACAAAAGAATGTAGAAAATAAGCCAATAGTTAGTTAAATTTAGTTTAAGTAAATTAGGTTTAAAATAACACGAAACTGATGCATTTAGCTGGGGTATTTAAACCTTTGCCCTTTCATCCCTAAAACAAGAATGTTACCCATTCTGCATAATGCCATATTTCCGCGAAAGGGTTCATTATAACAATATTATCTACGATTAATTATTCTAACTGGAATAATAGTACGCGATATGAATAAGGCGCGTTATTATTAAAAGTATTAGACCAAGCATCATTAATTACACGCTAATTGAGAGGTTTTAAATTGTATGTATTAAAATTATTTAGTAACATGTCACGGGGAACCAATGTACGTTTTGACGTTATTCACATACGCGTCAAAACACGGCTCTTCGAAATCTCTTCCGTACGTTTTGCTTAGAAACTTTTCCATTGAAATGGCATCCATTAGTGATAATTAATTATGTTGGCATTTCAGAAAGTGTTACGTCGTTATTGTTGGATTTATTTTGGTATTATTGGTCTTGGATAACTAGTTACCAGTTGATTGCATTTCCCTTTGATTGTGCCGATTTGAAGATTTCGTTAAATATGTTAGGCAATGAATTGTCAGAAAAAATGCGGATTAAAAATGTTGTGAACAATATTTCAACAGGTAATGAAATTGTGTACAAATCAAATTGTGTATATATTTTTATCTGTATATCTACAGGTTAAGGAATGTGCCTTAACAGTGCAAAGGTGTTTCCAATCAAAGCACACAATCATCTAATGAGTTTATTTGACTCGCATTCTGTGTGATTTGAAACGATTGAGAAATAATTTCAATCATTAAATTTTACACAAATAAGAATCAGATTAATGCATTATTATTTCAATTTCAACATCAATGCTTTGATCTATCCATATTAATCGCACTTTCAAATATATTTTATTATAATAATAAATTATTTACCGTGGTGGTCTTAGATCACAGATTAATCATTATATTCAGATAACATAGTTCCGACAGCAATATCTGTCAATTGACAAATTCATTTGTTCAATAGCACTTGAGCTATTATACAACAAAAACATTTTTTTGTAGTTGAACTGTTGTTGCTTTTATTAAATAATACTAATCATCAAAGCATCAAATCATCACTCAAATTCATTTCGCCAGAAACGGTGTTTATTAAATGTAATGTATCATAATTAATTCTCAAATTAATTTAGTTGTCTACGGGCTCTTCTCGTCATTATAATTCTAGAGCTCCGCAGCTTTCAATCAGAAAGGACGTTAGTCCTCCTAATTATTGTTATAAATTACGATACGTCAATAAACAATCACTGTGATGTAATAAACATAAGCCTTTCATTAAGTACTAGGGAATACTGATCACAGTACTTAGAAATAACTAATGTTTCTGTAGAGAACATGGGAGATATAACAGATATTCCATGTATCGGGATCAATTGTGGTCCTCCCGCTAAGAGCTTTGTTGAACCCTTCCAGTCACCTGCTTCTTTCATGAGAAAGAGGGATAGGTTTCTGCAGAACTATAAGTGACATTCTTTTGCCTATGAACAAACAGTTCAAATACACAAAGCAATCAGCAAGCGTGTTCACAGACAATATATTACATAGAGGCAAAACGTTGTCAGAATTGGACAGGATTTTCGACACATTTGTCTCTGCCTGCGCCCGCGGGGTCACGACATTCACGATACACTCCACAAACACAGGTACGTATTAATGTGCACCTGATGAACCTATATAAAGCGCTGAAACGGCTTACAGGTCGTGTAAAGTAGAAACAAATCCTGCGCTGTGTAACTCATTCACAGGGGGGCATAATTCAGAACGGGTCATGCCCGACCTTCAGCCAAACTTTCGTTTGCGATACAATAACATTGATACAGCGTAATTTTGATCGATGGGCAGCGCCAAACAATTCTCGCGGCTGTCGACTGGCTTTTTCACAGTCGGGTCAGGGGTCGCGATAGAAAGCCGACACGAGAATTATCGTGTGTGAATTATACTCGCGTTTTTGTTTTATGTTCCGACAAGTATGAAAGTAAACGGGCATGTTTGCAAATGGCGAGGTGACTAGCCAATAATCAACATGTTGAAATTGAGAGCTAAAATTTTAACATTGTGAAATACTTTACGCGATTTCGAAATGCTTGCGGGATTCGTGTGAACACCGCAAGGCGAAGTAATTGCTGCTGGATCGTATTGGAAAATAAATAAAATATTTAGAAAAAATTATAATTTAAAATTATTATGAAATGGGCAGTGTGAAGCGATGGATTACCTCACTTGAACAACTATTCGAATTAGGGTACGTCATACAAATTACCTACTCAGTAAAAGAAAGAACTCTCACAATTATTGTATTATAGTTGTCTAGCACGGCGGCAGGCGACGCGACAGTAGCTTTGTAACAAACTTCACAGAGATGTACTCAAAGTCGGGTTCTTAAATTTCAACCGTACAGTCGCTAGCGTATTAATAATATAGATGTCGTTAAAATAATTGATTGTTATGTTTCCAACATAATTCATTTGATGAACTTAGTAAATCATTGCTAATAAACATCTTTAAAAGTCACTTTATACAATTTGGTTAAGTCAGTTAAGTAACCTATTAATGTATGATCATTGCTTATTCTTATTACCGTCGACCAACAACTACTGTGATTCACAGTTATCGCTTATTATATAATGTTAGTGTGATAACATAATCATGCACACCTAATAGAAATATCGCTAGGAATTTAATAATAATTTCTTTCATCAGCTCTTGTACTATTAATTATTATGTACCATCAGATATAAAAATGTATTAGTTAATTGCAAGTACGTCCATGTAAACAAGTCAATACAATTAAATTAAATAACACGAATGATTGATCGATGTTTGACGAAAGTTAATGATGAAGTATTATTACAAAACGAAATCATTAAGAGGGAACCCACAAGCCAAAAATGTATGTATTCTTAGTGCGCCTTATATCGCCATGAATACAGGTAATAGGTAATCGCCATGAATACAGGTAAAATCGGTAATAGACATCGCTTGGCAAACGGAGTTTAGAGGGCACGAATTTAAATGCAAAAGTGTTTATTATTTAATTTGTGAATAATTTTATAAGAAAGAAACAATTAATCAATGGAAACTTTCACCGATAATTTTAGCCATAAAATTGTATATTTAAAGAGTTGTTTCTTGTATGCATTCCTACATTTCTAATTAAAAAATACATATTTTTAGTAGTTAACGCTTATATTTTTTTATTGTTTAATTAACAATTTTATATTAATTCTACTCAAGCGAAACGATAGGATAAGCTTAATTTTTACCAAATCATATTTTTTTGTATTTATAATGTAAACCGATTCGTCGTAAAGATTAATCTAAAATAGTGATTTAGTATTATGCTTCGACTTAACACTTCGATTAAACAGCATAATCAACTATTTGAAATAATACCTATCTACTTAATTCTTTAATTTTGTGTTAATTAAACACCAAGGTGTGGATAGAGCCAGTATTACGTTGAAGGCCAATTAAAAGCCTTATTTAACACAAATAAAATAACATTAATCAAAAAGTGGGCGTTTATAACAGCGTTGAATTTATCCCGGAATCAAAATTAGAATTAAGGAATCACTATTCAATTAAAAGTTTCAACGTACATTCTTCCACTCGGATTAACGAGAAGTGTGTTATAATGAGATATTTATAACAAGTTTGTAAAATTAATGGTTACATTGTTTAAAATAATATATTAAAATTAAATATTGTTTAACAGCGTTTCGAAAGGAGTGTTGGTGTAATAAATATAACAGCCAAGGTTGTTTTATTGATTAAAGGTAGGCTTCAACTCCCCTGTCACTTTTTTATAATAATCGTGACTTTATAAACACACGATACTTTACACAACCAATAGTTCTTCGAACAATGATACGATCTTCCGACATTAAAATCATTAATGTGATTATTTCCAAATAGCACCTCGTTAAACAAATACCGGGTGATTAATATACCTAAAGCCTACGAGTGTTTTATGATGGCAGTGGTTACAGCTGGAGCGACCAGGCAAACATTCAACATTTAGGTGAATGATTGCAGTCACGATCTGCGTCAATCATATATGCAATGCTTCTGTAACGTACAAATTATATCGCTTTTTTCTATTTCGAAAGTATGAATGTGCCTTCAATAGTTCAGAGGTTGGCCAATCTTTAGATATTTGATCGGCATATGAAAAGAATACATTGCCAAATATAACAACATATCAGTTGAATAAAAAAACCAATACTTCGATGAGTTCCTTCGTGGTTTGTGTAAGTTTTCCAAATGAAATTAGAAGTGATTATTCATTGTTGAGATAGAACAAATTGATTTGATGATATCTTTATAAATAAACAAATAAGATCCACGATGCAGCTAAAAAAACAATGCAGCTAAAAACAATGCATCATGAATATAATGAATAAATTAGATATGCACGCGGAAAGTTTTATAGAACGGGACCTTATCAAGGGCCCATAAAGCATAAAGAGCCTTTAAAGTAGAGATGGTCGTTACCAGATTGCTAAACGCGAACTTTAAGTAGAGCAGAAAGGCAGCGAAAAAGGCACCAGGAACACATGTTTACGCAGGAGCGAGCGGGGAAAAAAGGCTTACATTAATTCAAATAGACCAAGCGCTAGAGATAAGCCGAAGAATTACACACCAGGAATTAAAATAAAATGGTTTTCGCATACTATAATAACGCACGGGGACCAGAAACGAGCTAGAAGCTCTATAAATGGTTATCTACGGATCTCGGAGACCAAAGCACCGACCACAACACAAAACGGCGATATTCTATAGGGAATGTGTTCGGACGCTTATAAACCGTGTAAAATTACGACCATGTGAAGGAAATTTGCATTTGAGCATTCGTGATAATATGCTTAGATTGTTTCCAGTGATATAATATGTATTACTTACTTTCAAGTGCACCACTTCGAGATACTTCTGCTCTGTACTTATTTGTTATTAACTGGATCATACCTGTAACAAAAGAAGTCTAAATTAGTAAAATGTTTCATTAGTTTGAGCAAACCACCTGGGAGAATTGATACATAACACCAGAAGTTATAATAAACAAATAGGTTGTTATGCACTTCTAGGAACTGTGTAATATGTCCACGTATTTAATGCATTAATCATGATTATTTGTGCATTTGAGTCTCGGTCTGTAACACGATGGAGACTCTCGCTACCAGGCAAACATGTCAATGGGAAGATGACAGATGCAGGATGCAACAGCGCGTATTCGGGTGGTATCTGCGGCTTGGATGGGGGTGGGATGGAAGCAGGGGGCGGAGCGGGTACAGGCTGCCGGGCTGGGACGCGAAATCGCGGTTAACCAAACGTACAACCTACTTCCTCTCATTAGTTCACGGGAACTAATTTGAAAATTTGTACTCTTGTTTTGCATTCACAAATTGACTCGAAATACTAATTCGCATCATAATTAATGAACGCTTTGGTTAGATTCTCTGTGATCATCATTAATTCAGCATCCATTTTGGATATCGCATTATTATATAATTCATTGTTTTAGAATTTTAGTCCGATATATAATTTTAATTAATCTGGATGCATTCTGGTAATGACCTGATTAAAAAGGCTTTATTACGGAAGTAGTGCAAAGCTAATTGTATTGCCATATAATATCAAGGGGTTCTGCATTATGGAGCTCGTTTGCAACAAATGCTCGAAGGATAGTGTTCCCGATAAACACAAAAAGCGTCCTGTCCAAACTGCCACCCGCTGCAGTAAATAACCAGATGACAACTCAGATAAAAAGTGTCACACAATCACCAAAAATCTCAAACTGCTCTCATACTCCAACAGCTATCGAATTCGGCAGCGCGCGTTTTATATTGCCGCATTATACGTGGAAGTCGCAATTGCTTTGTTCTTATTTTCAGCGACAATAAATATGGGATAGTAGCGTTATTCCCGTACGGGAGAAGAAAGAAGAAGCGGCCAAAAGATTTCGGAGCCGACTTATGTTTGTTTATATGCGCGGGAAATAAAATATAAGTGACCGGGGCCAGAGAGCCGACATGCCACTGAAATAAACACTAAATGTCTCCCATTGAATGTAAATCAGGCATTCGGGTATTTATTTATATTATGTATGATACGGGAGCAACAACGTTCAGGCACTAAGCTCTAAATGTTGTGGGGAGCTTCGGCACCCCGGCCAAAAACCGTTATTTCATTTCAAACTGATTCTCAAGCCAAAACTTCAAATTCGCATTTTACGTATGTACTTATTTCTCATGAATACAAATAAGTCAGTGGTTGGGTGGGCATAGCGTTTGGGTCCCACCCAAGCGTTCCGTGTTCGATTCCTCGGCTGGCGAAGTCCTCCATAACAACACAAGCAACATCTTCCGCTTAGTGTGGTGGTAGTAGGAGATTTTCAAATATTGTTGGGTTATTCGTAACCCGGGAATGTTTGTCTTTCTATTAAAAAAAAGAAAGAAAGAAAGAAAAAGAAACCCAAAATTTCATGGAAATCTATTCACTAATCAGTTACGTAGATAGGTATTTATTATTTATTTATTTATTTTTTCATGTTCTCTATAAAACAGTTATACACCAATATATCATGGAGAAGATTATAAATTACAAAGTACACAGGGGCAGTTTTACTACTTAGTGACATGTGCTAAAAGATAGTTGCTGAACTGTCTGTAAGTGACATTGAAAATATCAATGTCATCATCAACATTGGTATCTATCTACCTACGATAAATTTCTTGTTTTATGTGTTCGAGAAAAGGTTAGATAGGTAAAATTGAACACAGTAGAAAAAACTGTTATGGTGTAATTATCTACAAGTGTTTAAGTACTAGATTACTTTTTTAATTCAAAATATCCATTACTGTGATATTTGAATACAGTTGACGTTTGATTTTACCCTGCTATATGGACAGACAGATGAACTAACAATCGTAATTAGTATTTACGGTACGTTTAATATAGTGTGTATTATTTTGTTACGTGTCATTAGAGTAGTTACATGTTGTGAGCCGCATATTGGACCGAGCACAGAAAGTTGCAGTATAGTTTTACGTTCTGAAACGAAATATTAATGTCATTACAAAGAACAAGCCTGAAAAAGGGTTAATAAATTCTATTTCTGCGAAATTTGAACCCCTAGAAATAACTCTCACAGAGTTTCTGATAGCACTGTGCGCATTGGTTCCGAAGTGAAAGCTCCCGGCTTTAGCCCTTGTCGCCAAAAGGGCTTTCGGGAGAGAAATACAGATTGGTCCATGGCGGCAGCGTCACACCGGTCGGCCATTTGTGGTCGAAACCACCCAAATGAACGAACATCAGTCGACCCCATCCCTAAAACTCAAGCAGCTTAAAATTCTCGCATACACATCCGCTAAATAATTCAAACCAGTCGAAATATGCAGGCCGATTCACAGAGTCAAATTTTGGGACGATCTAATAATTTTAACCTTTTCACAGTTCAGCAAAATCATTTAAGTTTTATTGTTAAGTAATTCTCTTTTACCAAAGCCTACCAACTCGAATTGTATACCGCAAAAGGTTCCTCGTACAAAAGGCGAATTGCGAAACAGCACCGAATTAGAGGACACAATCAGAGCTTAAGATACTCTTAAATTTATCGACACACGAATAAACCTATAAATTTAATTAATGTGTAATTTTTAAACTACGGAATTTAAATTACATAATGGCGCTCTTATAATGTTTGTTTAAAAGCTTAAAGCTTTCATTTTTGTCGGTAATAAAACCAGGAGCGCAGAAATGGTAAGTTGAAATGTTTCTGTGAATGCCACTGAACGCTTACTGTCGAACGTCAGATGGGCAATGCCAGAAATGGTCAAGCGGTTCCACACAATACCAAGTATCACGCCAGTCTGTTATATTATACCGAATAATGTTTAGTGAGTATGTTGCCCTGATACCCAATTCTGATATAATATAATGCTACCAACATGAAAGAGAAGATTTATTAGATATTTATTTAGGTATTAATGATTAAATGACATTCATTAAGTAGAAAAGTATGTGTACAATACTAACGAAATTATAAAGAAGAAGCCTTAATGAAAAGATTCCTTGATAAGGGAACATAATGAAGAAAAAAGGAATGGTTTTGGGCGTTAATTTTCCTCAGCCTTTCATGTAATTCTGCGTAAGAGATAAAGACGAAGGCCAACATTAACTGAAATGTTCATAGGGTTTGGGCTATTTCTCAAAGATAAACAAAAGGTGTGGTTAATCTAACGCGAGTGGGCGATAAAAAATCTTGAAATATACATGAAGAAGGTAGAAAGCCTACGAGGGAGGAAAAAGGTGAAAGTGAAGAAAAGTTCTAACGACGGCGGTAATGGAAATGAAAGAGATTAAGGATAGAGTAATTACTTCTTTTGTGGCGAGAACGCTTTTGTGCAAAATACGATGACAAAAATTGGGTCTGATCTTGACTGACTTTCATAATTTCGGAGACGGTAATTTTAAGTAACTACGTGCCTATCCAAAGGCAACTGTTCAGAAAAACGGGGCGTTTATTTCAGTTAATTTTTTACAGAGTAAATCTTAAGTGTCCGTTTACGAAGGTACTAAGACGTTTCACATTTCATGATGACATTGTGAGAATTAAGGTCATACTTGTAGGTAAATTGATTTGAAAATATAGGTATGCAAGTGAAAACATATTTAAACACCCTTACGTGAAAAATAACCAATCTTTAATAATATCAATTGCAATCTTTAACGCTTTTCATTAAGCTCTTGATAAAGGATGGGAAAATTAAATCTTCCCGTAAAATAAAGTGCTGAGATCTAATTTCCTGCTAGAGAGTCAACGCGGACCCAAGTATCAAGAAATAAGAGGGTTATAGTAGTACCCAAGTATCAAGGGTAATAGGAAATGTAATACAACGTATATCGCGTGGAAAGTCTCCATCGCAGGCATCACCGCCAGATGTCGCAAAAAACCCGAGTGGCTCTCGATGAACCATTTTCAGATAGCCACTTGACAATGCAGCGCTGGATAGGCCACTTAAACGATCTCAAATCCACGGGCATTTGTGCGGAGAATGGCCAGTGTATTATTATTTGTAAAGAAGGACCCGAATGCAGTGGGAAAGTTTGGAGTGCGGTGACCACTGGAGCCAGGAGCCTAGGCTAGTAGAGAGGAGAGCTGAGTGGACGGCGGACCGTGGTGAGGTGGCTGCATGCACCATTAGAGTAAAGTGCACCCATTATTGTCCGTGTCTCTGGCGATTAGCGTTACAGGCAAATGTGTTTGTGCAAGCGGACCAGCAGAAGGAAAAACGACTTATGTCTACTGATAGATAAAAAAGGAAGAAAAAACAGCTGAAGAAAATAAGTTACAAAGCATACAGTTTACCATAATTAGAATGCTTTGAATGCTGAAGAAAGAGTGGTTTCCGAAGACGGTCTATAAATGATAAAAAATAATCTTGCGGTTCTAAACAAAGAATTTTTTAGAGTAGGCACACACCATCTTAAAATTAGTACACTAGTAAATGAGTATCGGTAAATTGTATTTAGTTATCGCATTTATGTATTTATTTCGCAAATATAGCAAATTCTACGTATTTCGAAGTCGTTATTCCACAACTTCAGATGAAATGTATCAGAATTAAATTAATAATTTAGAACAGTAGTTAACGTGTTCCTAAGTTCGGTGTAACGCAAGGACTCGGCACACAGTTACTTGGTAAGATCTTCCTCTGAACAAATATGAGATGCCCGTCGAATCTTGTATTCCGCTCTGCAAATCGAATTAGCTAATTATTCCCATGTTAACTGACAAAAGTGGCGCGTTCCCAACAAACAAATCAGTTAATTAATTAAACATAAGTAATTAAGTATTCAAGTGGCATACACGAGCGATCATACTGCGGGAGTTAGCGTAGGCCGTTGATTATAAACAACGCGCATACGTTATTTTGTTTAACAATAAATTACACAGGATCGCTTTAGATATACAGCTCGGTGGAAACGATATACTTTCGTGTATTTATTGCTGCTGAGAATGAATGGCTTTATGTTTCACGTCGTGTGACTATCAGAACAAAACGTTATGTCAACTCCGTCTCCGAGGGTGATAGATAGGCAATACCCCGAGCGAATTGGAGATTGAACTGTGTTTCTCGGTGTCGTCTTTTACTTGTATTTTGATATGACGTTTGTTCTTTGTTCCCACTTTATAATTTATCTCGATACGAGAGGGACGAACGAAGATAGAACTTCATGTAAAATGATACGTGAACACTTTGTAACGACAATAAAAAATACTTCTTCCCAAGAATGTGACATGACCTGTTGGCCTACACACGCAGACCTTTGGAGAGAATTCTTAAGTGCCCTTCCAAAAGTTGAAACTTTAAGAAAAGCAAACTTGCCGCTTTAAACTTTCGACGTAGCTTTTTAAATTTGGACAGGCGCCAATAAACATAAGGGGGGTTTTTAGGACCAAGAGGATATTCTCCTTTTACGATTATGCTTGTCGTAAAATTTCAAGTGCAGCAATCGATAAATCAGAAGAAAGCATCACTCTATCAACATTATATATTAAAAATAACAAAGGTGAGGCGAACTTTGTCAATTTGTAAGCAACTTTATCAATGCAGCATCGTGTTCATCGGTCAAGTTCATTGTACATATAGTTTTGTGTTAGTAATCGACAGTGGATACACTCTGTTAGCCATTGTTTTTATATTGGTTTGTCTAGTCTGTAGTTAGATAAGATTGCTAAAATATATTTAAAAAAATTACAGTGTCTTTGAGGTTTTTTTTTACAAAAACAGCACTATACAAATCATCCAAACATTTTTATTATTTGTGCCTGTTATTCAACTGTAATAATACGAAAATTTAAACTATAATTTAATACTTTTCTAGTAGCATGTGTTTTCGATGCGGTCGATAATCATCGTCATGATATTTTTAGTAAAATATTGATACTCAGGTACTTAACATCGAGGCATATTTATTTATATACGACACGGATATAAAGGTTTTATTCCGCACGTGAGCAAATAGCAAGAAACGAACAAAACAATAAATTGTAAGCTTGAATGCATAAATAAAAGACAGTGCGATATTCTTTCGTTTTAACGAGCAAAGGGTTATGTCAACGCAACATCTGAACAAGGGTACTGTCCTCAAAAATTCCGCCGCAGTGCGCCCGCATGAAAAATGTGTTATGTATATTGTCCCGGGTCCAGCTGAGGACATAAATAACAATTCAAGTTGCATTGTTGGACCTCTGACTTATTCTCCGATGATTACATATAAAATATTGTGACTTGTGGCGTCACAGGCTCTACGGATGCGCGTGGTTCGGATTATTTATGTTGGCCTCTTGATTGAGAACACTTTATGTGATAGGTGTTGGGGATTACTTATTCATACAATGCCCGGTGAGAAACAGCAAACTGCCGGCCGATGATGTGTAGCGATGGGAGAAAAAATCTTCTAATCTCTGAAATGATTCACAGGAAAGCAAAGGGGTTATTTTCGATTTGTTTAATAATATCACTTGTCTAATTGTTATGAAACATTATCAATAAGAGTTTTAAACTAAAAATAAAATTACTTTAAAACAGGCTTTACTCTTAGTTTCTCTGAAATAAACGATAAAATAGTATATATATAATAAATAAACAATAAAGTAGTATACACGGTGTTAAGGTACGCACTTGACTTACACCCGGCCACCATAATACGGGCATGTGCCTAGTATGGTGGCCATAAAATTCACAAATGTTATATTTACTTTTCAAAGAAAAAAGAAACATAAAAATAAAAAAAATAATCTATATTAGTAAAACAAATTATAGAAATTTTGGTCAGAGTCCGAGTAAATACTGATTTTTTACGAGTTAAGATGAAAAAATAATCAAAAAGTCACTCGAAACAAAATTTTCTTTTACATTTTTTACTCCATATTATGTCATGAATCACTGGTTTAAGTTAGTCAAGTACATCTCTTAACATCCTGTATGGGTATGTATTTACATATTAACGAATGTTACCTACTGCAAAAATGTTGCGAATAGCGGGGTTAATTATACAAATTCAGAAAGATTGAGAAAATCAAAAACTGCATTGCATTTATTTATGTATTTACTTACTACAGAATGCCAATAAAACGAAGTCCAATGTATTAGCAGGAATATATTTATTTAAGGTTAATATGTTTTTTGAAGGATTGAGTTTGCTTCGCTATGAATTGAGCATTTTACAAGTTCATGTGATTTGTTGTTTCATTTCCTTCGTAAAATAAACACCGAATAGGAAATAAAACTAATTAAACTGATTGACAGCATTATAACAAAGCCATCGTACTTTGATATCTTGGCGGAACTGCGTGGCTTACAAAGCGTATTGTATCCTCGATGGTACGGCGGAAAGTGGTGACACTAATATGACGGGCGCATTGTTGGTTGGACGTCGCCGAATAAATAACCCAACACGTTAAATTATTGTGACCAGTTCGTTTCTATTGTCAAAGACTTTCCCGCTTTATTGTGGGAAATTCGTGCACTAAACCTACTGCACGGACCGTGACAATAAAATCATACGAACTCCGGCATGTATTCGAGACAATAGAGGTGTCAAAAATAAGGATCGATGTAACGCACAAATAAAACCAATTTTTTTTATTTCATCCCTGTATGAAAATAAATGCTACAATGGGAAGAAATAATCACACCCACATGCACCAAGGCTGATAAAAGATTTAAATCACGTAACTTTAAAAAATATAGGTGAAGTATAAAGACAACATTAAATGAAGCAAAGTAGAAAGTTGCAATGTGCCATAATGTGTCTATGATCAGTTCTAACATTGTTTGAGTTGTCATTCGGGTCACATGGTGTCGGTTAAGACTTATGCAGAAAGTAGCCGAAGCCGGATTGTCAGTCATTATTTTGCGAGACCTCTCCAGACCAAAACTATACAAGGATGTTACAAGGATGTGTGTCCATTACAAAAATACTTGTGTAGTACGAAATAACAATAAACAGTAAACTACAGACAAGCTACTTGCAGTGGCTTTGCAGGATTTGATTTTTTTTTTTTTTTAATTTTCTTTATTAGTTTTGTTTGTTACAGGTTTATTTTACATGGCTTTTTGACTACCAAGCTAGGCAAATGCCCTCATTATGGCAGTCGATTATAGCATAATGTTAACAAGAAAAAAAAATCTGTTTTTCTGTAATAAAAAAAAGTCACTTTGATTGCTAAGTACTTATAAGTTTTTTAATCAGTACAAAATAGTACCTACTCATATACTTGCCAGTACTAATAAAACAATATCTCAGGACTACAGAGAAAGGTTACAAAAGGTAACCTAGTAAAAATATTTGTATGTTTTTATGAAAAATCACCCGAAGGGCGCTGTACAAATTTATAATATATTTTACAATCTTGCTTCTAACAACAGACTAGACAAACTATTTAAACCACTTATGGCTAACAGAATGCATCCACCGGTTCGTCGATCACTAATAGAAAACTATATGTATAAATGCATTTGAGCAATGAACGTTATGCAGCTTTAAAATGTACATATATTGTTTTATTAATATTCTGTACAGGCAGAAAACATACCTAACAATACAGGACCATAATTTTACTCTCAGAACTATCTCGTAGCACCTACCAACCTAAAATAAAATATTATTTAATATAAAGTACCACAGATTTGAGCCGTTTTAGATGTCGTGATACGAGTATCTACAAATAATACCAATTATTGTTTTTCACTAAACATATTTGTTAAAATTTTTACACTTTGTAAAGTGCCCTTGGGATGTTTTTCAAGAATAAGCTTTTATAATAATCATTTTAATTATGTGTAGTGTTTCTTTATCAGATATAATTTATTTCATAAGCTTAAATGAACGTAAGGTTTTTGGGCATATTTATTCTCTGCGGTTGCAGGTAAAATTATGCGAAGCCGAAATGAGCGTTTATGTCCTGGAGAAAACCAGAAAGTGTAAAGCAGTTAATAATTCCGCTCCCGGGTGAACACAAAGAAATCACGCGTGAGCCTCCGAAACAAAAACAAACCAAAGAAGAGGAAGCAAAAAACAAATCGAAAAAACAATCGGCAGCCGGAGACCAATCGAAAATCGTACCATGTCGAAATTCCCGAACGCGCTAACAACGCTGATGAATTACAGTGATCACATTCTCTTCGCAACTTCTGAACAGAATCCTGTAAGCTTGGCGATGAGGGCGGTCTTGAATTTTTGGTGCAGAGATTCGTAAATACCACGAACTGTACACGTGGTTTCAGATACACCTGCTAGATGGAATGAAATAAACATAACTGAGTTATCTAGAATTTCAATAAAACTACTCCTAGAATATCTTAACACCGAGCACATTGATGTATGACGGTTGGTCGATGACAGGGCATTATTCTGTTAGAGTACGACTGTCGTATAATGAGTAAGCAATGGCAATAAGTTTACTCTGCGAATAGCACTGTTACGTTATTACAGAAAAAATGGTTGACGCTAGTCAAAACGAAATACACTACATATTGCACACAAAATGGCATCGTCGACCAAATACGTTTCTAAGGATTGCTCCCAGTTATTTCCTTGAGTGCAATCCGGAATTGAAGTGTATCGAAGATTGTGCACTGCTGCAGTACGTTCATATTATAATGTACTGGGTATATGAAAACTGCACAGAGCGTTCAATTTAAAACAATTGACGTTATGTCCAGGTCTCTCGACACTTTATTGTCGGCCCTTGTAGCGGAGACGTAACTTTGTTATTCGGAGACCGGCCATATCAACACTGGAAGGTATTTACACGTTTATCATCGTTATAAATGCAATTGCGTACAGAAAAATAAACCTTCTTCGATGTGAGAATATTGAGCATTATTTATGTGCGTGATTTTAAAATAACAAGCACAATGTTTCAATTATAAATTCCAGCGCGACGACTCAGTAAGAACTCTCGACGAATAGAATTCCCGCGAGAAATAGTGTTTTGATATCATACTCGAGAGAGAAGTTAAGTGTCCGAAACAAAAATATAGACGCAATCACTTAAAAGTCAAGAGTCAAAATGAAAATTTAAAGAAAACAAACGACGGCACGTAGTGACGGATGATAAATAAATGGAGTGTCACTTTATAATCAGATATAAGTCTGATGTTTATATTAGCGTTACAGCTCTCATATGAAGATTCTTCTAAGAATTCCTCTTCGATTGGTCTTCTTAATAACTACTTCACTAACGAAGTGAGTAACCGTCTGCCGAGACAAGTGCCTAAATAACCCCGGACAAAGGCTACCACAAAACGTTCCGGCTTCAAGTGGCCGCGGTTCAAAGACAGAGAACAAAGTACCTACGAAGATTTTTTATTCCGTCTGTGGGTCCCACTAGAATAAATTAAACAATTTGTACATATTAAAAAGTTTGTTGACGTCTTGATGTCTTCGACATTCAAAACATGGGTTTTTGTGACAGTCTTCGAAGTGTTTTAGAAACGTTGAAAAAAAAACTTTTACCAAAAAAACTTTTTGTCGGCATCATCTAACTGAGGAATAAAAATAATTGATTATAATAAATCAATTCAATATCAAGAAAAACCAAATTATATAAAACATTTTTAAACAATTCTAAAGTTTAAATAGGTACCAAATTCAAGGTTTTTTAAACATACTTTCAGACCGAGAAGGCAGAAGGCCTAACAAGACGCTTTATTCAAATTCAGTCGTGCTAACGCTCAAACAATTAAATGTTTGAATGTTTCGAAAGATTTGTATCTCCAGTTTGTATTTCAACCATTACGTCCAATCAATATATCAATCAAAAGATCAATCGAATGTAGAGTGACTTTATAGCAGCATTCCCATGCACAGTCGGCCCTGGGTGATTATGCATATATCGGACGAGACTCGAATTTAAAACTGTTTCAAAGCTTACGTGTTTTATATGCAATGAAATCGTTTTTTATTAGACCATAAACGTTTAGAGTATTGTGGTAAGTTTAGAAAGATATTTGTTGTAAACAACTCAATGCTTTATATCATTTACCATTTATTTTTTAACCTACACCTTAGGTGGGCGTTTAATTTAACTTTATAATGTATTTTTAAGATTTTTAATTAATGTACACATTCACCTTTCTTTTCTCGATAATTTGTATTAATTGTCTAGAATACGTTTGAAGAGTGAAAGCAAAAAATAAAAATTTATTATTTTAAATAGGACTCTTTAAATAAATCATAAAAAACCGGTAACATTTATTTATGGTTCTCAAGGATTAACAAAAATTTAACAAAAACTATCATTTGTGAAAATCCTATAAACGTAACGTTAAGTTAGGTTAGGTGGCACTTGAGCATTGATATTATACCACCATTACTAAGCCTTCTGTTAATCTGATATATTTTTTAATATTTTTCTTTCTTCTATTTTTTTTTTATTTATTGTAATTTGGATTTAGTTATTTTGTTTTCTCAAGTTCAAACCTACCATTTCTCATGGAAAAGATGTACGATGTAGGTATTTATTATGTGTAAGAAAAAGCCCTCTGAGAATTAAATAAATAAATGACACATTGAAAATTTATGTTACTTTAGGTTAGATATTCAAAAAGATGTGCGGTAGTGGATAAGTAAAAAGTGATTTGTAACAGGGTCGTTGCGGATGCAAAAATTTTGACATTCGCGGATGCGGATTTCAGGATTTTTTAAATATATTTAAATTTTAAGTATAAATGAAAATCGATTTAATTTTATTAAGTTTTAATTAATCATATTTTGAGAACAAAACTAAAACAGATTTTAGTCTTTCTAAATAGCATTATAAGCTTAGAGTGGTAAATATATAGTAGCTAGTTGCTATCTTCGTTTATGCGCGCGTTGCAGATATGCATCCGCATCCGTAAAAGCTCTGCATTAATTGATGCGGATGCGGATGATGATGTCTGAATTAATGCGAATATTCCGCATTTGCGGATGCAGATGCGAATATCTGTAACACCCCTAATTTGTAATAGATGTATGTAAAAAATTAGAAGGAAAATGTTTTGAAAGATTTCGCGGTGATAAGAAAACTAAGTATGATAGTGTTTAGCAGTATTGGAACAACATCATTAAAGAAAATTCTATCCAAGAACATGTTTCAATATTCTGAAGAAAAATTCTGAAGGCAATTGAATTTAATTTAGAGCCACAGATTCAGTCGACGGCGGTCGGAAGGCCGCCTTATTAAAAATCGCATTGAATTTTTAATAAGATCTCTTCGTAATATTCCAAAGGAACGCCAATATCGAGAAGCACTTTGCTCCGAAGAAACCTCAGATCGATTCAAGAACAAACAGAAAGCTTATCAGCTGAGCATTTCTCTGAACAAAATGAAGGCACTGAAAAATAAAAAGTAAAGAACTTCACATATCCGCAACAAAAACTTATTGATTCATATTTTTATATAAATTTATTTTCATGGTTTCTGGTTGTTGAGAATCAGACGTATTTTTTTCCCGGTGTACGAAATAATAATAAAAAAAACGTCTGATAGACCTCCCCGCAAAGAAATATGTACCTACATGGACCCGAGAGATTTATCGAGCAGTTGATTCGCGAGTTCCCTCTGCTTTAACTTCTCGGATTTATTCGATATCAATCTTAGTCACAATATTTTTTTATGCCGTTTATTATTATTTATTACATGAAGGGCTTACTGGACGCACTAAAATAACGAATAAACTACATTTACTAGATATAAAAGGGGTGTACAAGATTCGTTATACCTAAACAAGCTCATGGATCGAGAGTTTTAGCACCTGCATTATACAGATTTTCTGCTTTACTGTTAAGATCGTAAATAACAACTGTAAATCAAAAATGATTGTAACTTCGTTAAGCTTTTATACAATACAGCTAATATTCAAAGCAAATATTTAATGCTTTTGTTACAAGTTTATATTCATGCAAAAAAGGTTAAGTAATAGTTCAACTACAAAAGACAGTCTTCATATTTAATCAATAATAATAACTACTGCCAATATTGATTGGAAGAGATTAAATACTTTAAATGCATGTTTATATTGAAGAAAGCTTTCAAGCTTTTCGACGCCTACAAAATAATTAGTGGAGCTCATCCCGGATACAAAGCTTAGCGTTGCTTTGAATGTATAATTTATTTATATTGTATTTTGAGTACTTAGCTCGTAATGAAGTCCGCTTCAAAGCCACAAATCAAATTAGTAAATACTGGTTTGTATACATTATAGATGTTTGTTACTCCTGTCAAATCAGATAGATATTGAAAATGTTGTTTTCAATACGGATTTATAATGCTTCCAGTTTCATATCACCAAGTTATTATCCCACGCTTTGCAATGGTTGCATTTCACAATAATAATACTGTGCTCATTTAGCTGGATATATTATTATTAATATTGTGTGTATTTAGCAATGGGTTTGAGATATGTATCATTGATATATTCACCTAATACTAATGATCTGAAAACGAGAATAATTTATGAGGTCGTTTAACTTTGCAGAACATTTTAAACAGGTAGGTACAATGTCTGCATAAATAATTTTCTGCAATTGGTTTCCATTCTAGTTTTGAATACATTAAGATAAAACGGCCTTGTAGAAATAATGCAACCAGGAACATTTAAATAGATAATAATTATTTGTAGACAGAAACTAAATCATTTATGCAAGAGGTTCATACATAAGTTATAAATTAATTAATTCATTATTCGTCAAAATATTACAGACAGGAAACTTATTGATAATAATTAAAGCAAAACAAATAACTAAACAATTTTTTTGCTGTTAATGTTTGCTTTATCCTGGCGTATGAAGGGTTCTTTCGAAAATGTAAAAAAATATTTATTAAGAAATTAATTGCATTAATTGTTAAGTACATTGTAAAATAGTATAAGATTGGCCTTTGTAAAGAAATTAAAGTGAGTGAAATTTAAAACAAATAAAGGCAATTTGAAAAATCTTCCAAGCATATAAATATACAATATGTTCAATGTAGTTTAAAATCATCAGACGTAAGTATTTGAGTAAGTTATCTCTCCCCAGAAAAACAGTAAGCACTCAAGGCACAACCGTAAACAACGAGATCAAAAAATTGACATCATTATAGAATTCGATATAAAATACAATTAAGCGTCACTTTTTGGGAAGCTTGTGGTCAAGCACCCGTCCGAGAAGTCATCGAATTTAAAATAATGGATTTTTGGATGGAAGTAGCAGCAGAATCGAGACTTCGGGGTACCACAAGGCACGGCGTTGGGACTGGGTTTAATGTTCGGCCAATCGGGAAAGACCGGAGGCTGCTTTCGGAGTTATAAGATAAATATGTTCCATTAAATTTATTTATCACATTCCGCCTGCTGACCGCATTAGCATTTTATGCTTTTCTCTTCAGACTTGAGACCATTGTGAGATCAAGCAAAGGACGGAAAACGAAAATGATTTTTTAAACTAAATTAATACAATTTGCCGGGTATCGATATGGAGATGATCACCATGATAATGAAGCAACTTTTTTTTAATTGGAATAAGAACTCGATGAACCTACTACTCAGTCAGGGCTTTTAAAAATATTAATATTATTTGAGGAAGTTACATCTCCTGCCGTTGTGGAATATATTCTGTTGTACGGTAATTCAGAATTGAAATTTTTCTTGAAATAATAGTCAATCTCAATAGACAGTTACTTTTCAACCTGCCTCTTCCATTTATCTTTCTCCAACATACTCTAGCTATTACTAGCTACTCTAGCGTCGTAACTCGGAACATTTCCCTAATATGAATGCCATAGCTCCGTTTCTTGCATCATATTTGAAAAAAAGCTGAAAAACTGTGTTGCACATAAAGCTCGGTATATTCGTTAAATAGGATCAAATTGTCAAAAAAATGTACATTAAATTATAAACAATGAGTTATAATAATGAAAAAAGATTTCAAAGCTAACAGTAATTACCCGGGTCCGGCAGAAGAGGTCCGTCCATCGTTAGGAATCCATTTTATCAATTGAAATGCCCCGTCACAGAGAAGAGAACCGGTTCTCAATAAGCGAATTGTCGTTTACCCTTTGGATGCAACTGCAGCTGATGCGATGAAAGAACCTGGACGGAACGCAGACGGAGACATTGTGAACTACGACGCAGGAGGAGCAATCTAATCAACGTAATCGCTGAGACGTGGTACGGGAGAAATATCAAAGAAATCTCTGAGGATCGAATAAAATATCCAAGTAGACAAGAAATAAGATTCTCTTGCATTGTACGAGGATAACAGAGATTTATGACGTTTCAAAAAAAGTTATAAATCAGAGTTCAATAAAAACTGTCGTGCATTTCATTTAACATAACTTTTAATTCCTTACTTGATCCATCCAGATAAGTTAAAAATTTGGAAAACTCTTTCTTTTTAACATCAATTGATAATGTAGGCCTGAATGGCTGATTAAAAGTAAACAATTTTCAGATTTTAATAAAAATCATATATGACATGCGATTCAAAATGTTTTGCTTGTGTAAATTATTAACCATCTACATAATATATTCGTAGCAGGCTCTCCAAGTTTCTGGTGTGTCAGTAGCACCGGAATAACAGTAGGCACTCCGACTGGCTGACACCATTGTATTCTATCGTAAATCACTTTTCGAAGAGTCAACCAAGCTGAAGGAAGATGGCTTTTAGTTTCTAAAATAGATATTACTTTTTTCATTGTTAATGGTTGAAAGCGTAGAGCAGTCTCGGCATTTCAATTACAGAAGATACAGAAATGTGGTCGGACATTCTGCGGTCAGAGGGTTAAGCGCGGCGACTCCCAACAAAGAAGCCCAGAAGTAAGAAGAGACCGTCCCTGCGGTACTGAGGGCAAACCACACGACAAAAAATATAATGGAAGCATGGTATAAAATAAAGAGTACAGCCGAATGACAAGATTGAGACGTTCGGACAAGTTCGGCAGGCCCGAGTCGCGGGTGATCCCATTGGCCGAGCCCCTGACATTCTTAGCCAATCGTAGATTTAATTAATTGACGGATAATCGCCATTAATCAAGGAGCAAACGCGGTTTGATTATTGATCGGACCGTAGTGGGTAGATGCGACGTCGATCTCCAAGTGTTTGGCGGGTGATTGATTGTGAATGCGCACCGGAGACGTGTATATAAATTACAACGACAAAGGGAGACCCGAGAAATTAAAAACGGCGGCTAAATACAGAACGCTTTCAAACATATTGACCTATAATTAATTGAGAGGAAAATACAAAGCTCAGCGAAGGTAATCAACCACTGAGTGATGAATTGATTATTTTATGTATTTATTGTTCCAACAGCTACCACGGAGCGCGTAAATATTATTTATTTATTTGTATCATTAACGCCTTTTGACTTTTACGTAATGTAACTTATAATATAAGACATAAACTATAATATGAAAAATTAGAACTGCGTAAGTAATAAAGAGTTCATGAACGTAAAAAGTATCAATGGATAAGTTAAGAACAAGTTTAAATAAGAAAGCAAAATGAAATCCTGTAAAGTATTACAATATTCGAATGCATAATTATACTTAATATTTATTTATAAAATGAGTATGTAAGAAACTTTAATGAAGATTAGGTACACAGTAAATGCATAAGGGTGGGTATATAATGGGTAAATTATATCTAAAGTTGAAAAGATATCTAAGTGCGAATTATGTAAGTAAAAGACAGCTCTAACGAGCTCGTAAAACAGCAAAGAATAGAGAATAGAGGAACAAGTGTAAAAACAAATAAAAACTGAGAACCTGTAAATAATACAATATTGTAATGATAAAAAATACACTTATACGATATATATAACTAACTTTCCAAATAAATTAGGTAATATGAGGATGTAAATGATTAATGGTAGGTATAGTATAATAAGAAAGACGTATTTTTAGTTGCGATGTCAACATTTTACAAAAAATAAACCCAATATCCAATTAATAACTCAGGTACGGGCCATACGTCATTCCTATGTCTACCTACGTTAAATTATCGTGAAAACACGCTTATGTGTCCAAGCGGTTAAACAATAAAACTAAGAATAGCTGCTTTTGTAGGTTGGTACCATAAAAATTTGGAACTGAAGAAAAGAAAATGAAAAAACGTATAAAGTAAATTAATAATATTCCAGATTTAACGGGTTTATATTTTTTCTTTTAATCACAAAATTAATTATGCAGCGAACCAGAAAGCAAACATACTTGTCAAAAGCATTCTCGAGACCTTGATAAATCTCCCAGCCTCACGAAAATTAATAATAACTTAATTGTGTAAACAGCTCGTGATATTGAAACTGAATTATATCAATCATGTACAAATTCCACATACTACGTAATTCGTAGCAGTTTTCGGCAGCGGTCAGAACCTAAAATCGTGTGCACCGAACACGACAGGCGTTCCGCAAGGTCGACTATTGAGTCTTATTCAATATTTAATAAAATAGTGGCATACATAATATCTAATGGACCACATATTATGACCAAATCACGAATTCGGTCAGGGAACCGGGACTGTTCTTTGAACATTCTTACTGTATCATGACTTCACAACACCGTGGCGTTCCGTCAGTATAATATTTCATCATAATTCTTATCAGTTCGATCTTTGGTAACATGTTTTTACTCTTTTGCAGCTAGGTTTACTTATACCATCAAACTATGATGAGTATAAGTAAAGACCTTGTTTAAAACATTCATAAATTAAACCTTTGATACACGAAAATTCTGGAAGATATCGCCTGTTATTTTATCATCATATAGGTATTTACTCTTAGCGGTGGACACGAACTACTCATATATTATGTTAGGTGGCAGATGACCTGTTCACCCTGATGGAATGACTGAATACTGTCTGGAGAGTTCATAAAATTTTCTCTTTCAGTGCCCAACAAAGCTGTTTTATTTGTAACGAACTGGCATAAAAAGGATCATAGAAATGTCAAGATTAGAAGATATGAATTTAACTTTGTCAACTTCTATAAAAGTTGTGTTAAATATTTTTGACTAGACGTAGCGAAGTCCTGTTTTAACTTGACCATTTGGCATGTCATCTATCTATAAATGTGTTTGTTACGTTTCGGTTTCAGTTCGTGTTAAATACTACTACATTTTCATCCAGTTAGCTACGAGCTGTCGAAGCGGAATAGTTAATATTATGGTGCATACGGGCCTTTGACAAATTACTTAATACCTTATAAGAATTTTTTTAAATCTTACGTAAAATATTTATGGTTTATATTTAAGTAGGTGGGTATTTAAGTACCCACTCATAAATCTTATGATTTCAAAGGAAAATTGGTTTTTGATTAATTAAATAAGAGAAAATCAGAAAAAAAAATTTTTGGACGCGAGGTCTACTATTCACAGAACTACTAGATAAAAATACATTAGGTTAGCCACTTTATGAAAATGGTCGGATTCCTTCGAACAGCTTTCGCTTTTTCACTGCATTATTAAAACAATTAAGGTCTAAAACTAAAATAATCCTATCAACTGTCAACTGAAAACATGAGACTGGACTGTTGATTGGTCCACAGCTGGCATCCTAGACAGCCAATCACAGTGGCTCCAATGTAATTTTATAAACTGTAGACACGATAATAATGAGGCGACACGAGAAGTCGATGGTTATACTTGATGGTCGGGGCTGTGTACGATTTAGCCTTATTTGAATTCTCTTATCCAAATAGGGGGACGTTTTATTCCCTGCTTAATTGTGGTAGATCACAAAGTAATGATTGCATACTGATCCTGACAATATGCAATCGTGAAAGACTGCAAGAAACTTAACGATTCTAAATAGATATTGCTCATCGACAGAAGAAAAATTGCTTTACTGATAACAGCCCGTAACCTTCTGAACGGCCATATCTTTTTGTATAATACAAAAAAATTAATATTATGCTCTCAACAATTTCACAAAAGCCCGCAGGCACAGGACTTTTGCTGTTCCGAGATGCAGAACTAACCTACCATTGGTAATGTCGCTATGAAAAATGAATTTACTGCATATATTGTGTTTATTTATTTAGCACAAGATTGTACATTTATTATACCGGGTGTCCGGGGGTAAAGTGCATTAACTTCGGGAGGTGATTCTACATGATAGTAAAAACGAAAATAACTTTTTTCGAAATTCCAACGTTTAGGGATATTTTTGTGGTAAAATTAGTCTGGTGTGTGCGGCCAGCACTATTATTTTACACTTTACGGTAGAGGTGAATCGTAACCATCCAAAGTCGCCACAATCGCTCCCGGCTGACTCACAGCAAATTTATAGGGTAAGTTTGTACCTTACACTAAGGATTTTTAACCTAAGCTAAGGTACATATGTCTTTTTGTATGAAAAAAAAATTGGAATTTTGGTAAAAGTTGTTTATTTTTTTTACTTCTACCATCATGTAGAATAACCTCCCGAAGTGAATGCACTTTACCCCCGGAATTCTGTATATTATTTATAAAATGTTTTGACCGCTTAACTAGGAGGATTGCCGTTCTAGAACAGTCAAATGATCTAAGTCCTCAGATATAGATTATAGATATTTTTCAATTGACGTTGAAAAATGTAAAAAAAAGTATTAATATTTAACTATGTACAATGTGTGTTAAGTATTTATAATAATTACTGCAAATGCACATTTAAAAAAATTAAAATATTATTTTTATAAACAAGTCAAATTCAGTATCTTAGAGGTGTAAAACAAACTAGAGAAATACTTGTATTTTAAGTCGAGTGTGCACCACGGTATTATAAGTTTTCAGTGAATAAACCTTTGGAAAAGTAAAACTTTTACAGCATTACCTTTTCTTTTGAAAGATCCACGACGTTGAACACAAAATTAAAACAACCATTAAAAGAAGAAATGTATATTGCACAGAGTTTATCTGCTGCAGCAACAACAGTAAAGTTGAGATAAAAGTTTAATAACAAGCTGCACATACAGAATGCAGTTAAATGGCTCTTCTGCACGTTAATCGCAATTAGAGTTAACGATGGGCAATGAACCGGGGTTCTTGATATGCAAGACATAGCGTGGCTGTTTGCAGCTATAGTCTCTGGATATTTATGATTGCGCAGGATAGGTCTACATGGAGACCTGAACACACGTGTACACACATTTATCACACCTTCACCACGGAGGAAAAATATTCAGGCTTGGTATTTAAATTTATTAAATGAGCACTGTGGAAACCTGGTTTTAATTAATAAACGCGTAGTCAAATGGCAAATTAAGTACCTGCACTGAGAACGAAGAACGCTGTTATTATTTCAAAGAGAACTTATGCAAATTGTTTGTTAATAATAACTTCAGAAGATATTATTTGGAAGAAGCTTTAATGGGGCTATTTGGGCTATTTCCATGACTTGCTTAAATTCATCAGTCAGTCATCTCTTTGAGGTTCATAACGGATTACTTTTTACATTGCATTTAAGTAAGGTGAATTTGATAATGAGTATTAATATAAAGGAAAAAAGAGTGGAGCCATTTGTACTTTAATGATCGCTGACGGTATCTATGGGTTTTATTGAAATCTATTTTCATCCATAAAATATCTTTAGTCTAGGTACGGTACATTCTGATCAAAGCTTAAATCAACTTCTGGCATCATAAAGGGAAAGTTAAATAAGGGATAACCTTTTTAAATACTCGTATACTGCTCGCGGAATTATTAATAATTTTTTGCGAAATAAAGTTTGTGTACGGGAAAAATATTTTCCTTTCATTTCAATGAAAGGGTCACATCCCTAGTCAGATTTCAGATAAAACCTAAGTGATTCGTTTTTTATAACATGTTGATATACCAAACGTAAGTTTTCTAATCCATACAAGTCGTGTAGTAAGAGAGAAAACATGCTGAAAATGTTCGTAAGGTCATCGAAAGATACTTTTGAATGTTCTACAAAAGGTCAGGGATAAAAATTCTTAACTGTCTGAAGTAACCACAACTTAAAAACACTGTGTATAGATAAGACGATTGACTACAACCTAGACCTTTACGATTGTAATACAAAATAAAATAATCCTGTAAACGATGTTTCCCAATGAGACTTTACCCACGAAGAACAAACACTAGACTGTTTTCTCAGTATTGTTTGTTATTTTGGAACGGGCAGGTTTAATCGGCAGGTGACTCAATACTTCGGACTGCGGAACTCAAAGCACTTCAATTGCAACAAAAAGAAGTAAAGTCAAATACAAGTTGCTCATCACTTGCACCTTGCAAAACAAATAAATTTGCCGAACTGGGAGGGTACCAAAAGGACGCCCGATCATCCGTTTGTTATTTTTTACTGGACACAATATTAAGCAATTAAAAAAAATAGTAAATGTTAATGAACTGTCAAAATTGAAACAACCAAAAAAGAGCATTCCTACCACAATGCCACCATTTTTATTGGGAGTTGATAACATAAAAAACAGTATTTGTGGTGCAAAATTTGTCAAAATTAATTGTAATATCCTTTTACGTGAGTTCCACTATAATTTGAGATACAATTGTGCCGTCTTCAGGGTAGTAAGTATTAAAACATTTGTGTCCGAAACTGTTTGATTTTAAGCTCAAGTGAAGTGTATTCAAACATCGATTTACAATAAGTAATTAATTTATTATCTCTAGCATGTTTTTAAATGCTTTTCCGTGGGTCAAAAGTCAGCCGAAATGAGGATAAAGTCGCGGTCAGAGGTCGATCCAAAAATAATAATGCGCGTTCCTTGAGTGCTCAGAAAAACACTTTATAACGAACACCGTTTTTAAAAGGGGTCAAAAAAGGTTGACGAATTACAGGCGCTACATCGAAGACTAAACTAGAAAACAGTCGGAAATCCATCTCGGGTTTCACAATAAATGAACATTTGACATGTGTTCTTCGGGGCAAGCGGAAGTAAAGTTAAAAGTATTTTCATCTCTTGTACACATGTCATGTTTGATGTATTTAGTTCCAGACCAAGTTTAACTGCAGTTTAGCAGTGAATAAAAAGTTTGATACGTAAAGGCGTTGAATAATACATCCATTATCATTATCTTTAGTATTCATAAATCACTACTGAACAATTCCAAATTAAACACAACTTTTGGCCAGAAAAACCTTTAATCCCATTTTACAAAATTATATCATGCCCTTCGAAATGAAATCAAAATAATTTCAAATAACATCAAAATATGGCTAAGTAAACATGAAGATGAGGAAATCATAAGAATTATGAAGTAACACAAACACAACCTACTTACAGTCAACAAATTGAAAATCATCAAACATTATCAACGAACATGAAGATGAGGAATCAAAACAAACATGAAGATGAGGAAAAAATTAAGTACCACCAACACAACTAAGTATAACTTGGTCCACTTCGGATCAGGAACCCCTAGTGAGGACTGTGAATAAACTACTATATTTTCAACATTCTTACAGCGCCCTTGAGGTGATCTATCACAAAATCGGCGCTATACAAGTCATCCAAATATTATTATTATAAATAGTTATTAATAAATCATAAATAAACCCGTTCGATGAAATATTCAATAATTTTGAAACCAATGTGTTACTTTTAGGCCATTTGTCGAAGTAAAATAATTCATTCAATGCTAACCTGTGATTTTATTAATTCTCCTGTCAACCATTATTTATTTGATTGCAATCACTGTCATTATAAACATCAAATATTTTCAGCTGTCGATCACAGTTAGATTGAACAGGCGATCTAAATTTGTCGATGAATGTACAAATTAATTTCAAATAAAGTACACGTCAGTTTAAATATACAGCCGAGATTCTAAAAGCTTTAAATTGGTAAATTTCAAAGTGAGCACTTAAGTGTTATTATTGTTATCAATAAGGAAAAGCTTGACAATTACGTCTCACTTGTAAATTAGGGCGAAAACATTGGTTAAGAACAAGACCCGGTCAATTAATTCAATTTATATAATGATCAGGTTATTTCAAAGATTTAACTAACTTGGAGCCAAGTAAACAGTTTGCAGAAAGGCAATTTTTTTTTAAATAAGGTACAACAATTTTGTAAAAATGTTTTTCATCCATTGGTTGGTAGCTATGTCCTTGCCTTTTGAAGGATGTCTGCAAGAACTCGCTGAACCCATACTGCAGGACTCAGCAAAAAGGATTCAGCCAGGCAATAACGAAATAGGTGCGATAAAGAAAATCATGAATAAGATTAAAAGGCAATTTTGTAAAGAAATCATTTGGCTTAATTCTTTTGGAACACTGTCTAGTGCCCGATGCATTCCTCGCCACAATGGAATGGTAATCGCGTGCATTGAAATATTCTGTTGAGTAAATTAATAATCAGCTTTAAAAAGAGTGGTAATTCATAAGTAGGAAATAATTATTATTGATTGAAATGGCCAAGTTTTTTTGTTGGTAATTTATTAAAAGCTTTTATAAGCATTTGGTTGGTAACTTATTTTAAAAGAAAATAATTATTAAAATATTATATGTCCCCTTCGATATGGTTGAATGGGATAGCAGACACGCAAATAGTATGCGGCAGCACGCACTTGTATCGGTAGGTTCCATGGAAGGCCGTGTTTTGTGCGGTGCTTCATGTAGCTTAGGGAACTCAATGGGTTAGAGAAAGGTATTCAAACGGGATGGACGTCACTTGTTGAATGTCCGGCAAACTCAAAGGAATATTAAACAGGCCATACTAACAATCATAAACACAACACCGACTCGTTCATTTAGCTTCAAAAATATCTCCATAAAGAACATCATCCAACAAACCACAAGGAATAGCACGAGGAATACATTATCTCGGTAGGCTTTCTTTGAAAACCACCGATAACAACTCGAGTGTAATTAAAATGTATAATTATGCTAATACATTTACAGATTAAAATTTCAAATGTCGATTTAGTGGAGGGTAGATATACAAATGCTAATGCCGTACGTGTCATAATAACACAAGCGGAGACAAACATAGGGGGTACAGAGAGAGCTCACAAAGAACCGATTCCAGGAAACCAGGAGAGCGTAAGAGGCTGCGGGTCTCGGAAGATTGTCTAAATCTCATTTCGCCGAGCTTCCGACACTCATTAGAGTAACAACCGAAAGGTGTTGTTTAGAGAGGCACGCGGTTCCGTTGGAATTAAGCTTTCACTCCGACTTGTATATAAAGCACTCCTGAACGTGATGCTATTCCAACTCGCCCGTTCCTTTAATGTATAATGCAACATACAGCCGACACCTACTTGTGGCAAGGGATTTCTGGGCAAATAATGGAACCTATTTGTTGTCTCATTCAATTAACTTTTATGGTAATAAATATATATGTCTAAGCAATATTATTTTTAAGTAGTTAACAGGGTATTCACGCGGGTGTCTGATTTGAATCCCTTATCCAGTCCCGAGTTAAAAAGCAATTTAGCTGTAAGGAAAACACACAATCTACATTAGGCAAACGGGATTAGTCGCGACCCTGAGTAGGTTTGTGTGTCAAAATATTCCTCAAGTAACACAAACTTATAATATCCATATTACCGGTTACGGGACGCTTTAACACGTACTAAGTCTACATAGTAATGAAAGCTGAGAATCAAACTAAGCCGAAACATATTTTCAGAGAACCTAGCGTTGAAAGCAACATACAATAGAGACGCGTGCTCCACGTACAAAATGGCTATTGGTAAAAGCAAGTACGTACTTAATCCTAACAGAATTTGGTTAACAAACTCAGGACACATTACGTTTAATTCCCCTGAATAAATATATTATACCATCGGAAGGTTAGATATATTAAGAAGGAAAACCACAACATATATTCTGTACGAAATCTGTTTTTCTACGTCAAATGTGTCGCATAAAACTGTGTGCAAAAAAGGGTACAATACTGAGAGAAACCAAAGGATCAAGCGGTGGTATGCTCTATGTTTTCTGGCCCTTTTTTGGGAATAGGGGTTATCCTTAAATAATAGAATAAACAAACTTTCATATTTCACACGACACATGCGTGCCGCGTCATAGAAAAACTATCGCAATATCTGAAAGGGTTGGAAAAACTTTGATATTTTTCACGGAGTTTTGACATAACATAAAACAAAGTCTGAGGCCGATACCGTAAAGGGTATAAAGAAATCTGTTACCCTAATAACTTTAAACGAAAAGCATCATTTATCAGGACAACATAAAATGAAAGGGGTCCCGGGGGGTAACGGTAGCGTGGCCTCCATTAGAGTTTATCGAAGCTTCGAAGCTTTTCAGGGAGCAGCACGCGATGCGTGTCTTATGCCAGGCGCAACGAGTCCCATACTTCCCCGATTCATCTGGGATCCTGATAGAATAAATGAACATTATATGACTAACAGAAAAGTACTTAACAACTTCACGTGTCGAAATTTTCTCTTCCAGAGGACGTACGAGCACGCTCCTCAAGAATCAGTGGACGTGTTACATGAGCAGAAATTGAAATGTGGAGAATTATAATGAAAACGTATGAGTGAAAACGTTAGTTTTGCGAATTGTCCACACCTAACTACTTTTACATGTGGCCAAAAAAAGTTCTTACAAGGATAAAAATATTATTTTAATGGCAGGAAAGCATGTAACGCAAGATTTTATCTTTAATAAAATACCACGCGAACATTATTAAATAAAGCCCCGCGACATGTCGCTGACGGATGGTAGTCGAGGAATATTTATACAGTTTTTTTTTGGTTCTACAACTCAAATATTGAAAGGAAAAAAGCAACAAAAAGCACTACTACCGTCCATAAAATGCTGAGTCAAGTCAAAGCTCCAAGCTTGGGTTTTTTATCGGATCAAGCTAATTGATTCCATTACATACAAACCTCTCATCGAATAAAAAACCCCAAAGGATGTTTGGGGTATATAATGTTTTGCTCGCTTTATTTGGAGTGGATTTAAGATAGGTAGGTACATTACAGTGAAGGTAGTTTGTATAAATAAATAAGGATAGGTATACTTTTCATTAAAATGGTTGATTTATAAAAAGCTCCTGACTTCGTTTCTTTTATTTGCTATTTCACGAAAGCGCTTAAGTAATTTCTCTTCAAAAGCTTAATTTCTCCAACTTTATTATTTTCTCCCGTTCTTACTTTTGTGTTTGCTTTAAACGGCATTGTTCTTCAGGTATGAATTTCAAGAACAATGAGTCATATGAAACAATGAGAGCAATTATTAAATCAAGATGTGCCATTATTTAAATTACAATGGTGATCTGGGATAAAAATGTAACTCGTTAAACTTTACGAGAGAATTAGAAGCTTTCATTTATTCCCTCAATGTATAAATTTTATTATAATGAAAACTGGCTTGGAATAATAAACGTTATATTTAACAAACTACCCGATAAAGGCACTGGAGTAACTATTTATTAAAGCTGAGTCGCTGTAAAATGTCAGCACGCACCAAAAATGTGTTTTAGGCAGCACAAAAAACGTTGTCAATGAAAAGAAACACCCTTTAAATTTGCTTTCAATCTGAAAGAGATCCGACTTAGCTATAGTCCTTAGTTTCAAATTGCCAAAGGTCTGCGATACCCAAGTCTGAGTGAAGCTTATCGGGAGGCCGTTATCTTAGGTGCTTTTTACAGAAGGACCTGTAATTAGGCGAGTTTTCTTTGACTGCGGAGTGCGGACTCTTGAAGCCTTGAAGTCCGCGTAGCTAACCGCCGTTTGATCTCCAGACCTCGTCAAGAATATAAACGAACTTAAGACCTCTCAACATGTGAAATACGATATAACGCTAAGTGGAATGGCGGACTTGGCATTATAAATGTTGGTCCTCAAGATTGGTGCGGAATGATTGTCAAATCCGAATTCAAAAAACTCTAAAATGCTACTGATAGAGAGCACTAAACTTAATTCATACAATAAAGTTTATTAAAGAGATAATTTTAATACCCTTGAAAGAGTTTTAAATTAAATTGAAACAAAAACCAATCTTAAAGGTCTAGACGTGATACCCGCAGTAGTTTATTCTTTGTATGGAATTGATTGGGTACATTATCAGTTTCCCGAGTGAAATGTTCGATACATCCCATCCGGACGAAAAAACAGTATCTCATAGGAAATAATGAGACCGTAGATCCATCATAGTATACTGGCGATAATTATGCGATCAGTATCCAAGACGAGGAGAAATCGTTCCGATACGCCGGCCGTTCGGTTTCTCTGTCCACAGTCTCTATTGTCAATGACCACCGTTTTTCAGTACGGCTACCGAACATGTCGGCGTATCCACAAAGGCCCGAGATGACTCGACTTTATTCCCAATTCTAGATTCCCAACGCCTTGACGATAATTATTATTGAATTAGTGCTAGTGATACGCAGTATTCGGGGAATCCGACCAAATCAACTGGTACACTTTCGTAGATGTTCGCGCTTCGGCTTTAATTTTCTGCAAGTCAACAGGCATACTCCCGAGAATCCATCTGTTGAGTCGAAATACAATGAAGTCAATTTTAATGAACGTTCCACTTTAATGCACAATTTAATCGTAGGCACATTAAAGTCCTTACTTTATTGCAACGGCAAACATAACTAGGTAGCGTCTTGTGTTTCTCATCTATCGAATTAGTCATGTTCATTATTGCTTTCACAGTTTTAATCCAATTTAATTTCTTGTTCCCAGAAGAATCTATAAGTAGCTACTATAGGGTAGCGATAAAATACAATCAGAAGTTAATGATTTCATAAATTGAATAAAGAATCATAATAAATGCGGACCCATTACGATCTGTAGAACCGAATAGAACCTATATTTATGGAAGAAGTAGTAGTGAGCAAAAACAAAATGACCATTGAAGCGATTATGAAGCTCTTAACGGCAATTCAAAATTACTCCGGTATAATGAATGAAACATAATAAACGAACAGAAAGTATATTTGATATTTTTAAACGACTTGGGAGTGATACGTGGTACTTAGGTAGGTACATGCCTATTACCCACGGCAAGAGATGAGAAATAAATAAGTAGGTACGTATTAATAATAATAATAGGACAATTTTTATAGCGCCGTTTTTGTGCAAAATCACCTCAAGGGCGCTGTAAATTTTTTTATGAATCGTTAGACTCTCTCTTTTTTTTTACAAACAGAGACAGAAAACATACTGACCTGGCAGGTAACTCCCGAAGTTTATCGGGAAGATACGACTTTATTTTTAAAAACACTAAACATTGCATAATTTTACATTCGCTACCCCGTTATTATTGATATTTCATTTGTGAGAAGAATAAAGTTAATATTTATGTTTGAAAGACTGGATAATTTAGGTCTCATTAGGAATGCAGAATTTTTAAGAAATGACCTTTACAAAGCCTTAAAGTTGGTATTTAATGAAATTGACAAGGTTACTCAGTTCGTGTAAAATTCAACTTTTATGATCGCCGTCGCGGTCGTCCAATGGCCGTTCAATAAAAACAAGCGAAATAAATATTGAAATTTATTTTGGAAGCAAACAAAAACAGGAGTTCCTGAAGGGATAGGGACACAGAAACAAGCAGGAGAGGCATGTTTTTATGGCGCGCTTATCTCGCAAACAGAAGGAGTCAGTTGTCACTCGGAGTCACGACCCACGACCCGAGCAAAGGCGTCCGTGTGATATGGAGCTGACGTATATCCTCGCCCTCCTTTCGCCCTGGTATTTCGCTTTTTGTGCTTACATTATATTGCCTTATTTGGTTCACTTCATCCAGCCTGTGTAGGGAATGGGGAATGGCGAATAGTGTTACCTTGTTCTCCCGGGAATTGTGTAACGACACACTTGATTTTATTAATATAATGTTTCTGAAAACAAAAAAGAATTTTATCTAGAAGAGATTCTTTCAAATCACAAAAGTGCATTAATATTGTAATTACCGAATTTATGTCTGGATTTGTTTATTCTGAAAACGAATAAAAAATGTAATGCGCTATTCGATTCTTCCGTACCATTAGACCGCAACTCCCACAGTTTCAGGTTTGTTTGCAGTGACTCATGTGGTGAAAACTGATATCGCAATGTTATTTGATACAGATTTATTTAATTCATCGAAAGAACTGAGCAAGATCTATTGAGCAGGGCTTGCTGATTCTAAATGCGATAGCTGTAATGATTTTGAAATGTTGTTGAAATTAATACTTCCCGATACCTCGATTGTGACGCTGGAATGGAAACTGCGTGGTATGGACATAGACTAGGAACGTAATAATGACAGGATATTATGAACATAACATTATCCATGCAACCAATTTTATTTAAATGCCTTCATAAAGGTTGGTATTCCTGCAATATACCTTGTTTAATTATAATGCGTTGAGTATGTAATTTCAGCATTATTAGTATAATGCTCAACCTAGCTCAGAGCGAATCTGGCTTGAAAGACTTCGCAAAAAGTTGATTGATAGCTTCTGCACATTTGCAACTGGACTTAAACATTCGCAATTTACCTTTGGTCTTCATTCTTATTTCGCTCATTATCTTCTGACGGCAAATGTCCGGATGGTATCACGACACCATAAAAAGAGGCCAACTCGACGGAGGCAGGGATAAAAAACCCCAAGAGGAATACAAAAAGTGTCGTAAATCATCTTTAAAAATATACTAAGAGAATAAAGATTTTAGTTTGGTAGTTGAAATAAGCTAACTTGACCAAAGTGTGATTGGTGGCAACAGGTTATGTCAGGAAAGCATGAAGAGCAGAAGTAAATAAAAATAATTTTGCTACAGCCCTCCTTCCTCCTCCAGAGAATTCCTCGCACACGGCAAAGTTTGCGGCGGACAGAAGTTGTTCTTTGGGAATGTAAGAAGTTGGCGATCTCTGGACCAAGGAATCATTATAGTTCATTACTTCTTACTACGACACGGTGACCAGAGATATCCCAACTATTTGAAGCGGGACTTCTCACAAAGAACTTGCTGCCTTGGGATAATCAAATACCTGCTTTCATGGGGTATTCGCGGGCACACTGACATGTTTCCTAAGCGCTAAAAAGCAATGATTGCAGAGTGATTAACTTTTTATAGATCTTTGATTCAGGGATCTTTACAATGAAATTCTCCATTCATTGTTTACCTGAAGATCTTTGGAATACTCAATGGCATAAAGTTAAGAACATTAAAATATAACGATATTATTTAATGTAGAAAGTTTAATCTCCGACACTAAGGAATGTATTTGGTAGTTGGAAATAAAGCATGATAGCGTGAATAAAGGGTCAAAATCCTAGCAGCTTTAATCAAACGATTCTATGGTGCCACTTGATATTCGGGACCAAAAAAAAGGTCCTCACGCGATGTAATTTAAAAGTCGAAATATGTACACGGTTGACACCCTGGCGTATGTGACAAATTGTAAACACGGTCCCAATACGTCTTTGAGCCCGGGATTAAAGCCTTTGTGATGCAAATCTCCTACAGAGCCTTCAGACAGGGGCTTAATCACGATCAGTCTGGTTTCCTACAAAAATGCCCGCCTGTCCCTTACCACTGTATCCAAACATTATCACTTCGACCATTTTACATATTTGCACGTGATTGATTATAGGATATCCGTTGGTTAACTGGCATTACGATGTCCGTAATTTACAAAGTAAGGAAGCGATTACTTATTACTGACTTATGTTTATTTAAGAAGAATTAAACGACTGTTATTTCCAAGTCGACTATAGTTCAATAACAAGTTCAATGTGACGAAAATCTAGCCCCTATCTATGACATCCTCAAATTTACGTAACAGATAACTTTAAGTACTTGTAAGATTTATGAAAGAAATGGTCTACTCAGTAAATCAGTGTTACACTAAAATTGTTCCCGCAACAAATATAATAGATAAAGTGGTAGTTAGATAAACGACCACCGTGGCATAGGGGTAAGAAATTGGAGTATGGAACAGATTTCAATTCCCAATAAAACCAAAAGGAAAATAAAAAATTCTGAAAAGCGAAGACGGCGTAAGTAAATAAGGTAGATAAAAATGTACTTCCTAATTTGTAACTAGAATGGTTTTTAAACGTTACCTACCTACGGATTTGATACAGGATTAAAAAAAAATGTTTGTTTTCAATTGTAGAATTAATTTTATTTAATTTTTAGTTTTAGCTGGATTTTTACACTATTATTATTATGTAGAAGTAAAACCTTGTACGTAATATCAGAAACATCTCACTTCACATAGAATTTTACACTTGGGTGCCAGCATTCCAATTATCAGTTCCAACATTAAAATAACGTAACCTATTTTTTCCGATGCATAATATTATTACCTACGCAAATGGAATAAAATCCAATATGCGGAAACCGTGTTAGCGTAGCGGACTTTGGCATGTTGAAAAAATATAACTGAATGAACATGCGAGAGAACTGAACTGCAGATAAATAGAAGTAAACATTAAAATATTTCAAATTTATATTTGCAAATTATTTTATTACCATAAAAACAGAAAACAACAATACATTGAAAAGTTATTACTGTTTAATGCGTAACTGTACAATCGTACAAGATATTACATACCTGGTATAAAAGAGAAGTACTTAATATGTAATAACGTTAAAGCTTGTTAAATTTCACGCCTGCTGAATGCAGTATTATTAATTTAATTCTAACCTTTGATAATTTATTATTTCCGTGATAATTATCATTACTCACCTGTGAATTAACAAATCGGTCCGCTTTTTAATTTCCTTGTAACAAATAATCACCTGCCTTAGACAAACATGCATGGAGTTGATACAGATGAATCGTTGGAAAGGAATCCATTGGTTGCTTCATGACGTTAAAATGAAACTTGTGGAATAAACGTTTAAAACCTGTCTAGAGAAGAGTCAGAATTTTACTAGATAAATAGCGTTAAATGATTGAAACCAGTTTTGAAATCTGCTTTCAAAATTGCATCACATTTGTTTTTTTTTAAATTATTTGAAGAACTGATTGTTAGTGCTGTTATTAGTTCTGTTCTACATTTTGAATAATTATTGGTAAAACCGCGTCTTTCAAAACTTTTTAATAAAGGTCAAGTATTAGATAACAATAATATAGAGCTTCCGTTTATTGCTTCCTGTACTTTCATTTAATGTTAATATTTATGAGCTTGAATAATTGCACATTTATTATATAACTGTTGCACAGTTATATAGCAATGACGCCAAGTTCCTGTAAGGCATCAATTAAGAAGTCATAAAATATTTCATACCGAGTTATTTAATAACAATATTACCTATTTTAATTCAATTTCTCGAATGTGTAGATTGCATAATGCTACAGAATGGGACGATATATACATCCTTATAAAGAACCTCGTATATTTTAAATTACACATGCTAATTTTGTTAGCTGTAAGCTAATATGACGTCATGGCAAGTATAACTATTTGTTTAAATTGATTTATTACGCTTTATTACTATTTCTTATCTTTCTTTGAACTACAACTGTTTTATATTTTATTTTGCTTGTTATATCTGTTATTTCAATTTAATTGGGATGTTAATATCTACGCACATCCCAATGGCTAACTAACTAACTAACTAACCATCACGCCGTTTCCCCGCAGGGGTAGGCAGAGAGGACGGACCGCCAAACAACTCGGTCTTGGCACACGCTCCTTGCCTCATTCACATTCATACATCTTCTCATACATACCCAATGGCAATGTCATTAATGTAATAATTGTTATCACTCTGTAAATGTTACAAACAAAAATAATACTAATAAGTAACACCCATCAGTAGATTTTTAAAAATGCCAGTATGTAAGTTACGTTAACAGGTTTTAAACTGAAGCCACTAAATGTACTTGACTTGTAATATCACTAAATTACGCAGTATAAGTAAGCTTCATGTAATTTTTTTATTATTCAACAATTATCATGCATTTAGGAACCTACGTGATTCTTGCGTTGAGGCCAATGGGGCTAGAAATCAATGTTCCCAATTCAGGCTGACATATTTATGACCGGCAAATTGGAGAAAGTTTGAATAAGTCCATGAAAATTAAACAACTTTAGAATCTCGCGATGGCAATGAAGCTACATTATCGTGTTATCCAATGAAGAGACGTGTAAATAAAATGAGACTTGAAGTCCAGTCGACTGTTACAGACCCATAAATATCAATTACCATCGAAGGCAGGCATTTCGGAATGAAATATGACACCCCTAATTCAACCGTAATATGTGCTTATTTATAAATGTGCAGCCAGTGGAATCAGTCAGGATGATTTGTGAACGGAAGATAGGACAATAATCTTGGAGATTGAATAAGGTCCAAGGAGTATGTCTAGTACCTTCTGCTAAGACTGTAAAATTAGGTTTCATGACAACTCAAAAAAGTGGCATTTTAACATCCCTTTGAAAAGACGTTAAATTGGATGATTTTTTTTTAAATAGCAAATAACCTAACTTAACGTAATTTATTTAACCAAGTTTTCTTTTTTTCTTTTTTTCATCACTTTTAATGACTTTTCAAAATATTGATGAAGTTGTGAAGGTCATTGATTTAAACCGCTTTAACTGTGGTTAGGCATTCATTAACCTAACCTAACGTTTTATAACCCAATCTTCAGTTTTATTTTCTTTCTCCTCTCCTCTGATACCATCAGGTTCTCAATGATCCCCTTATGGCACCCCCATAATTCCGCAACCAGACAACTCAACACAGTGACAAATCTACATACTTTAGAAAATTAATATAAAGTCATGAAGAGAGTGGCGAATAAAAAGTAAGTTAAACAGATTAAATACTTTACTTTAGGTTAGGTTAGTTTTTTCATCGCTTTAAATGTGTTATATCATTTTAAAAATTGTGTTGATGTGTCAATGAATTAAGATGTTATGGAACCCATATTTCGTAGCCACAGACTCAGGGATTAGAAATGTTGTGCGATATTACACTAAGAAAATAACTGGAAATCTATTGAAACTGACAGAGATATTTATACTCGTTTTGATAAATTATTCATCATTTACAGAAAAGAGTAAGCATAAATCTATACCTTGAAACAAGGTTCAACTGATCGTATTCCTGACTGCACAAAGAAACACTTTAATAGCATCGCCAGCCACTAGCATCTGCAGACAACCAGGAATACATAATGCAATAATACTTCTTAATCTGAGGAGCGTTTAGCAAGTGGCTGCCAGCAGAACCACACACGTCGGCGTTTGATAAAGGTCTAGATTAAGATGTCGCCGCTGGCGATTGATTTGAACACCAGACTTCCTCGTCTAACAGCAGAATGCAATAATGGAGCTATCTGGAGTGAAAGACCAAGTCGAATTATGAAAGTAACACCACTCTCTTCGATCTCTTCCGGCATTGACTCCACATTTAAACATGGAAAAAGGATTATTGAGGTATTCCAAAATACAAGAAACGATCTAAATAACAGTGATGGTCTAAGTTTAGTTTGAAAGAGTTCAAGATAGCACCTCTCACGGTACTTACTCGTATATATGACTTCATCCTCTTCAACGAAGGGATTTATTCGTTTCACCACGCAAATCCTGGGTCGACGGAATTCTTCTCAACCTTTAGTGATTGGCCAATGAGATTTATTAACTTAGTGGGGCTTTTTTGTGTAACTCCATTATCCCTCATTATTTACCCGCCTTAGCGGCGAATCAAAGCAAATGTAAGGATATTAATTTAAAAAAATCAAGTCATACTCCATGCCCACACTATAAAACGAGTTTGAATCGTTTCAACAGTGGAGATATTACCGAGACATTAACATGAAATTACCCGGATAGCATAAACTGAAGTAGCTAATCTCCGTGTGCATGATTTGAAGGTGCGTGAGGGTTGAAGAAGTCAAAAGGTAATGCGAGGTTGCGTCATATTACTAGGAAAGCAGGAGTATGCACGTTGAAAACTGCTCACTGCAAAGAAGTCAAAACGTGGTAATGTTTACACTAGGTACACACACCCGGAAGGCAAATGATGTGTCAGTACATTTATAATGTAATAAACGTAAGACGGCACACTTAGCACAGCAGGAAGCAAACCTGAACCAGAAGCCAGCCTTCAAATGACAGCTTTTAAACCAACAAACCTGATGAACAACAGCACGATATTGGTATCTTCTAACTGATTGTCGATAATGGGATTAGGTGTATGAAGAAGCAGACACTCTTAAGCATATCAATAAATAACCGTTCAGATAATAAGCCGTCCTCTGTTCTGGCTTATTTATTCCCATCTTCATTAGCGCAACAGATAACAGCGACAAAACCACTCCAGCCAATTGGACTGCAAACACAAGCCAGAAGGTGAAATTTACCCCCTTGTAAAAGAGACAGCAGAATTTCTCAAATCTTTAGAAATATTAAAATTTACAAGAGCAACCTTTTTACATACAACAAAAAAAATATAAACCATTGAAATTATCCGTCGCCAGTTCGAAGAAAGACATTATAATAAAAAAAGACCCTTATATGCACTAAGGCTTCGAGCCAGAAATGTTACTAAACATTATTATGAAGCACACACAGCAAAAGTAAAGAATTTAGTGTTCGATTTAACTATTTTAATCTAGCGACATATTTGGTCGTTTTTGTAGGGTGCCGCATTTTTCCATTGTTGCTTGGCAAATCCACTTGACGATTTTCAAGCTTTTTAGTGTCTGAAGGAAGCCGACGGAGTGGCGAAGAGAGATAGGTAAATCGATTTTTTTGTACTACGACTGTAAGGGTTTATGAAATAAGTTCCACAGAGACGGGATTTAAAATACTATCTTAGAACTATGCTATATCACGTACTCTTCAATTGATTGGAAAATGTTCACAAACTTCGATACGCTCCGTTATCCGAGTGAAAAGTGGTATATTTAAATTTGTGTTATAAAAGTTTTTTTCGCTTATTGCAGCCTCAAACACAAAGCTATTTTTACTATAAATACTTCTAAAGTTATCTTTTTAACATGAACACGAATTCTAAAATTTAATATGAATTTTTATTAATCAATTGTAAGAGCATCCTGAACGGCAGTCTTTGCGAGTGATGACCTTAAATCACCTCGATATATTTCAGGTTCATTATTTAATTCAGGTCTGGAGTGCGTTCAGGGCTAATGTAAGTAATTAGTCAAATGGGCAGAAGATACCAGGCAGATATCCTGCGCCGACATCTCAATATGCGCTCCTGGTAACGGCAGCATTCTTAATATGGTGCCCCTTAATGGAGTCACTTAATCAACGGTGTTTTACGCACTCTCATCTACGGATAATATATTTGTCAATGTTTTTACATGTAAATGCAATTAAGAAACGGGAACAATGATAGGCAACCCAACTATCTGACTTCATTAACACTGTCAACTATTTAAAAAGACGTTAGTGGATTTAGAAAATGCATTAAATTTATTCATGAAGCCATTAATGTTGACCACGATTAATTGTTCGTATTGAAATTTCAAATTGTTTCTGATGGTTCTTTAGTTATTTAGATAAAATTAAAACAAACGCCTAGAATTTAAAAACAACGTCGCTTATAAATCTATCTGAAAGACGGAAATTACTAGTGAAGCAACATAAAATAATAGACTGAATTCCGAAGCATAGAAAAAATCCCATCCCGATCATAAAAAGCAAGGGACGAAGCGTTGCGAATCGATCTTAATTTGCAAGTCGTGAGCGTGTTTCAAGTTTGAGCATACTGAATTTGAAGTGTAATTAACCCGAATAAAGAAATGTGGATATAAACATCATGGCAGACATGACGTCCGTGTCAAATGAATACAAATGGAAGAGAGTGCTATCATATAAGAAAGATTTATTGAGACGAGATATCAAAATGCTCTCCGAGAAGTAAGTGCCTAACCGGACGGCTGACCACGACTCGGGGTTCGAGATTGACTTGGTTTCGAGCAAATTAACAAAAAAAACCACAGCTAATTGTGTTTGTTCCTTGAAGGCTGCTGGAAGAAGCACAATAAAATACATGACAGATTTTTCATATGTAGTTATCAAATCCATGTAGGTATTTCTATACAGTGTAAGGTGTGATTAGACAGTTAGATTTTATCAGTTCTCGCGTGGCAAAACTAGCAAGCACCGTGTTTTTGTTTTAATCCCAGCAAAAAAGCTAACAATTATCGAGTAATATGGAATAGTAATGGATCAATTTACATGTAGTTGGTTAACGGTATAGTTACATACCGGACCCATTTGATATTGGCAAAATCACCATGTTGCTTCGGCGTCCATAAAAATATTCAAATTCATATTTAAAATGTCGGTGAATTAAAATCATTATAATATATGGAAATGAATAACATGCACATGTTTTCAATCATTTTAAGTGTTTTTCAATTAACTTATTCTGACGCGTATAAAAACATAAATATACTACGAAATAAATCAAAGAATCATGCCCGAAAAACACCACGGCGGTGAACGGAAAAACGTAATATACTGTCAATTTAATAGTAACATATATCACAAATAATGATATAGTAGACAACTCGTTTACTATTCTTGCTTTGTAGGGAAAAATTGAAGAGTCGTTAGCTCGACCGCCTAAAGGTGATGCGACTAGGGAGCCGGGCAATAACTTAATGACCGCCCCGGTAATATGATTGCCTGATACATCCATCAGGTGTACTCATACGAGGAGCGGTTACATTTAAACTGAATTCAAATACCAAGATAGACTATCAAAAAATAGAAAAAACTCACCAAATTGCATTCTGCCGACACCTGACGTAGTGATAGTGAAGTTATTATTACCTGTAACAAAACAAAACATAGGTTAGAAGTGATTAATTGCTTGCATATTATAACGTTTTCGATAAAAGCAAACAGATAATATGAATACCATTAACCAAGATGATTATTTCAACCAGTTTTGCTCGGTTCCTTAAGCGGTTCCGTCAATTATTAATACGCCGGGGAAACTTGAAAAGCTATCATCAAGCTGATGACTTTTGCTTCCCCTTACGTCTGCTGTGTGCGTCGTCATTATCAGTAAAAGGTTAATAATGCAAATAAAGATACCTTGCGCATGTCCAGAGAGCATTGGATGGAGTGTTATCTTAACGCATTGCTGGCTGCTTCCCTGGGAGGCCATTTATTTAGAAGTCACTTCTACTGAGGCATTACTAAGAAGATAGACACACCGCACTGCACTATAAATAAATGTAGATTGTCGCTAGTAAATAGCAATGGTTATGGAAAGATTTAGTTACTGAAGGTAGAGAGTGCAGGACGTGAATTAATAATGGATCAAATGGCAGATAAACAAGTATTCTCATTAGGATACAATTTTCAGCATTTTAATTAAGTGAAACATTAACGGCGGACACTTCAATGCGGATTGTGCGCAATGTGCAATTCAATTGAATCGCATATCTTTATACATTTGTTGAAGTTGAAGCTAAGAATATTTTATTCAAAAGATAAAACATAACATAACCATAAAAAAACCTACCAGAATTACCTTACCCAATTATACTATAATTTCTTGCGAGACGAATGTGTTTTTGATGTAATTATTTTCGGAGCTCATTGAACTTTTCTGGATCACATTTCACCGGAGAGCACACAGCAGAAGAGCAGTGCACGGAGCGAGGTGAGATCTAAAATCGGAACCGGTTCACGGTCAGAATGTGTAACGTTTTGCGATTATTTTATTATATTATGTTCAATTGCGCCTCGAATGCCCTCCGCACTAAACATCGATAGTACATCTCGCTGTCTGAAATTGCAACGCATGCAATAAAATCACTCGAACATAAAACGAGCTCATAACGGTACGAATGTTTCCTTATGAATCGATCGGCCGAACAATTTAGAGGCAAAATAGATATTGCTGATTGATAGTTGGTAGTTTGTATCCCTATTGAGGTTAGGCTGAGTGCAGTCAAGTGTACATTTACATGGCTGTTGATTCAACAGGAAGGTTATTGAAATGATATGCAATAACTTGCTGCAGATCGTACTATGGTAATGTAGAATGATTATTCCAATGACAGTTTGATGCAACGACTTGGGTAAATTGCCGCTGATGGAAAATCGATGATATTACCTTACGTCTTTACAAAATTAAACTCAAATTGCACACTTTATTCCAAACAATACAATGGATTGCCAACAATAGGCTATGATTGCTCGATTTATAAGCGATATGCTCGTACTGATTATTCACTTCGAGCACACAGAATTTTAGAAATTATTTATTTACGATAAAAGAACAGTTTTTAGCACTTTTGGTGTGTGAAAATTCACACCAGCCGCATGACTTAAGGAAAGAAAAAAATCTACAAAATCATAACGAAGCGCCCTTGAGGTGATTTTCCCACGAAAACGGCGCTATATAAATTATCAGAACATTATTATTATTATTAAGAACAGTAATAACAAGTGTTTTACAACAAATTTATAATATAATACGACAAAATGTTCCTTTATACAACATGGGTAAATTCAAGAAAAAAAAAACTCTACGAAAAACTCAATGATTTCAAAGGCAAATATATATGTGGAGTATTCTCGGTCTAATTATTTTTCTAATCCAAAACCCGTGATTTTGCATTTCTTAGTAGTACATAACCTTATATTCAACAAATAAAAACTCACATACACGTAGGTACATAGGTAAATGTACAGTTTGCGGAATGCCCACAGAAATTGTAAGTATAATTTTTAATATCTTGGCGCATAAGGTCCATTTTTGTTTGCGCCTTGTAATGGGATGCCTAGGGCAGAAGTAACAGTCGCGGCCAGACTGTGCGGACTGCGCACTGCGCCCAATAAGCCAAATTGGTTTTTATGCACGAAATTACTCTGTCGCTTGTTGCTAACTAGTTATATTTAGTTCACTTAATATGCTCCCCGGCACTAAATGCAGTAAATGCACGTCCGACTGGCATATTATTATTATGATTTCGGCCCGATGTTTTGGTTTATTCGCCCAACTGGGGTATAGTGTTTAGCTGTTGTTTTATAAGACCAAAAATCACTATTCTGTACGAGTACCTACTTCAGCATAATAATATACACTGCTGGCATTTCAAATCATATGAAATATCAGGTTAAACCGTAATAGTACCTAAATTAACTAACATTTTTCAAATTCATACATATTTTTTTTTTTTTACATTTGATCCACACAGGAGGCCTTGAGGAAAATAATTTCCCTCAAGGCCTATGTCATCTTTGGGGATGCTGTGTGGAGGGTATTTTTACGGAAAGGGAGGAGAGGAAGTTCTGGGAAGGAAAAATGTATGAGGGTTGGGTAGGAATCTGGGGTTCAGTGTGTCTAGATCATCCGCCGCCAAGACCTAGACAATGAACCCCGTGAACCCGGGCACCCCTGCTAAGTCACCAAACGTAGCGAACCACTTGGGGTGACCTATGGCAGAGGCGTTGGTTATCCAATAAATGGTTCCCGGGGCGGCAGTACCCATTCCCGCCTCCCAAATCATAAATACATATTGTTTTGAATTAGTGACCGACGAGCCAGTGGATGCAATCAAGTTGTTATAACAGTGTGTCTAGTCTATAGTTAGAAGTTATATAAAGCATTAGAAAATATTGATGATTTGTACAGCGCCTTTAGGGTGAATTTTATAAAAACGGCGCTATATAAATCATCCAAATATTATTAACATTATATTAATCGATCCTTACCCCTCGATCACGGAGGCCGTCAAAGTATAATAACACTATATTTGGACAAATAAGCTCTAAATTTTAACTGTAAAGTTATGCAACAAACTCCTACATAGTATCATCACTACATTAAGTCCAGCTAATCATCCTATATTATTTTAAATCATTTAAAATTATTATTTTTAATATATTAATTACTACGTTACGTCCAGCAAATCACCCTATATTATTTGTAATAAGGTATATTTGCGGCACTTTCCAGAATGGAAGATACTCTTAATATCGCTCCGGTGTAAGACCACCACACAGAATTGAAACGTTGCTTGAAATGGCTTCAGCTGTGTTTAGTGACCAGATCTGAATAGCCAGATAATTTCCCGACCTTCCTATTCCCCATTTCCTTCCCTTCTTCACTACCTTCAACCTCACAACGTTCCTCAATTGGGGATGCCATGGTCTCACTGACTCCAAACGCTTGAGAGCAGTTAGTATTCTTACGCGGTATTCACATTTAAAAAAACATGCATAATAATAAACTTTTTTAAAGTTATAGGGTTTGCAACACGTAAACCGAAATAAAAAAAGATGACAAATGAAAAAAATTACTGATTATTTTTCAAGGAAAAAAATAGAGCAATTCAAATAATATTCTTATTCCATTATTTCTAAATAGTCAAATACCGCTATCTCCTTGCGCAAGGCGGGGGGAGTATCGTCTGTTTAGAATTTACACGTAAATCATATCCTTTTTTTGATCACGACGGGATCTCGTTTCGGGTAGAAAAAACAGACCGTTTTGTGTGAAGGGTCGTAATCATGTCAGGAGAGAGGTTATCACCACCAAAAGGATCCCGAGAAGGATAAAGGGTCTCTATTTCTAAAGTAAACGTGCTCCCAGCCCTAAAAAATCATCTCGAAGATGTTCAACGAAACCTTAAAACAGGTATAAATAATTTAAGCGATTCTTTTCGAAAATATTTATTAACAAAAGGCTCGAAAAACATATCACTTGAGATCCAACAGGCACGAAACAAAATGTTAAACGCACACTTATTTGTATATTTATGATAGGGCCTTTATTTGTTCATATTTACGATACACATTTGTATGGCGTTAATAATAAGATCATGGAGCGATTCACATTTAAATATTCAAAAAAAATATTTATGAATTTACATAATTTGTTTATATTTTTACTTTACGTAATTTACTGCCATTAACATAGACGTAAAATAAATTAAATACAAATTGTATAGTGTGTAAATAAAGCGTATAAATATAACGACTTTCATGTTATGTCGGTTTCTCTTTACGGAAACATGCATGTTTGTATTTCATTTGTATATAATATTCAAGTCTGACTCGATTTAACTCTAGAAATAACTAATAATGTCGCGTTAAATAACTTGGTATGTTAATATAACGGTGAAGGAACCCATTATTTTTCTAAGAGCGATAAATAGGGTTCAAAAGTTTTTTTAGTGAAGGATTCATAAATACCTCTCGTGGAAGTATGCGCTCCTAATACCATTTTAAAACACTTGAAAAATTAGAGTAAGTTAGTTAGTTAGAGTAAGTTAATCCAAGGAATGTAGCATCATCTCTAGATTCTAAGTGATTATTAGGACGCACATGGATTAGTAATAATAAGAAGAGAAAAATATTGCCATCATTTTGCATACCCCATCTATTATTATATTAACTTTGTTGTGGATACATTATACGAATTGTTTTAAACCATATTAAACTCCATAACACATTCTTCGAAATCCATAATTTATTAGGACCCCACTACAATTTATATTGAAAGCACAAAACCGATAACAAAATTTTATCATTATCGACATATTTTTATAGAACGAAAGTTGCAAACATTGTGAATAAATTTAAAATGATTGTTATTATGAGAATAAAACCACACTCACGAAAAATCCCACGCTAAAGCATCGATCAAAAGCAAATGTTTATTCAATTTAATTTCACTGAAAGGTTCGTGAAATGAAGTAAATATTACGTAGATACATCAGCAGGCTAAAAAATAACAAATTCAATCATCAAATGGGCATTTTCATTTTATTAGGTAAGAAAACTTTTATTTGTTGTTATTAAGTTTAATTTGTTAAACTCCATTTTACATTTAAATTTTTTCAATAATATATTAAATATTGCGGAATATATTATAAAAGAATAATAGAGAATATATTATAAAATAATACATTTAATCATATTTATAATATACCCATAAAGTTTATTTACGAAGGCTTTTGTTGTTGTTTTTTTTTAATGATTTTCGACTACAAAACTAGGCAAAAACCCGTATTATGGTAGCCGAGTCATCCATATAGACATTGTTGGTCGATGAGTCGAGTATGTCTTAAGGATTCAATATAAAGCATGCTAGTTAGTTTCATGCTAGTGAATAGCGAGGTTCGTTCCTGATATACGTCCTGGTTAACAACATTGCACCAATTGAAAATCTCCCTGTGAACCATTTGCAGGCACCGTCATGTTTTCCTAGTACATTTCCTAATAGAATAACGACCTTTCCTCGCCAACTTTAAAACAAATAAATCAACATACAACTAACTTCTAGGAAACGCTTCCTTCGTACTTAAACTCGTACCTACAGTGAAACATCCCGTAGGATAACAGAGAACAGGGCTGCATTCAGATAAAGCAATATGATTAAAAAATGGACTTTAAAAAAACCAGACCAATGAAATTGAGAGAAAGAGATTTAGTGTCTTTAGTAAAATTTGCATATCTCAAAAACAAGACACTACCCTTCGGTTTATTTAAAAATTGCAATAGTATCTACTACCGGTGCTGAATTTCGGAGCGAAAATTTGATTTGGACTCTCACCAAAAACGCTGTGACAAAAATGGACACCGCACAAAGAACCGTGAAAAGAAGCATTCTAAATAACTCCTTGTAGCAGGGATGGTATGCCCAAAAAAATTATTTCCCTAGATTTCGAGGCAAAATTTCCCCAGAATTTCCCCAGATTTCGTAGGTACTACCTTGGCTAATCAAAACCCACTTTTTGCTAATTAGAAACGGAATTTCCTAATGAAAATCAACCGCAATCACCGAAACTGAAAATGTTTCAAAAAAACGTAACTTGAATCCTAAATTTTATTTATTTTTTTGGGAATTTCCCTTTTATTTTTCTAGATACCTAATATCATTTTGAGTTGTCAGTGTTAAAAACATCATTGTTTGATTAATGTAAGTACATACATCAAAAGATTCATGGGAATTTCAAAAATAATAATTAACGACAAGCAATATCAGTAATATTATCATATTTTTTTAAAAAATATCCATATTTCAAAATTTCCCCAGATTTTGTGCTAATTTCCCTTTTCCCTAAAAAGTATTTTTCTCCCCTAGATCTAGGGAAATTTCCCCAGACATACCATCACTGCCTTGTAGACAAATGAGTGGATTAAGAGCAATATAAAGGTTGCCGGCTTTACCATCACAAGTATTCACGCAAATGGGACAATGTTGGTCACAGAGACGTTGGAATTTAAAAATATGATCGGACGGCTTCGTTCGTCAGATGGAAAAGAAACAGAAGTCGAATACAATATGTCGTAAAGGTCCTAAAAATGCCGGCTTTTGCTAGGATATTCAGAGGAACTTTAGGGAGGTCAGTTTAAAAAACTAAGAACACAGAAAGAAAAATTATCTTATTATAAATGACACGAAGCGTGTAGATTTCTGACGAGCACAAAATTTTATATTCTGGTAACTGCTTTAAAATAAGCACGATTGCACAGAGTGAAAGATCAACTTGAAGAAAAGAGATGAGCAAAGATTAAGGGTAAACTTAAAATAATTTATAATTTGCTCTTTTGTAGATGGCGCTAGTTAAATTTTTTTAAGGAAAAACACTTTTTTGCAAATTTTGCTGTAAAATTATGCTTAAAAATATTTTTTTATATTATATACCTTTCTTCAAACTTCGCAAAAATATTCTTCATTTAATTAATATTTCTGTCTGAAATCTGTGAAAGAGACCATTATTTAAATTCTTTCAAGTATCATTTTAACATTTTCAAACTAAAATACGCGGATGAGGATTTTCCGCTCGGTGGCTGAAGAGCGACGGTGCTGCCCTGTTCGTCTCTGATTTCTCATCTAATAATCGTGCAATGTTTGCCACTTGGACTACGTAGCGTAAAATATATAAATGGTTTGTTCCACGATTGCACATATTTCGCTACAAATCCTCCGACCGTGTCGGGTCACGACCGGAGCTAAAGGTGTCCGCGCCGGGACCAGGGAACACAGTTCGAGACCAAGTAGGGACATAAAGCAAAGCAATGCCATCTGCACTCTACAGGCCTACAAATGGCAAGCTTTGATCCTTACAGAGGGCGGACTTATGACCCTCCGTACTGCCTGTGCCAGAGCCTAGTGCCAGTGACTCCTTGCAGGATTTATTGAATGCACGCTTTCAATTGGGATCCAACCTCCGACGCTATTAGATAAGGAGTCGCCAGGTTTAGGGGTGAGAGAGGGTGTCTTTGCTACTGGCGAGGTCTAGAGAAAATGAGTTTATATTTTAAGACAAGGAATGCGCTTACTTTTTAAATGTTTATATATTATAACATCAACAGCAAATAATTACAAATATTTAAAAAAAATATAAATGATGCTTTGTGCGTGAATTTGTATAACAAAGTTTGCAAGTTATGCTACACATTAATTCATTAGAATAAACTGTATTAAAGCCTTCAAGCTTGACTTGACATACTGATAACTTTTGTTCAAATCAAAACGATTGTAAGGATGTTGTCAATCGCTAAATAAAAACAGGTTAATAGTAGAATTTACATCGTAAAGCAGAACGACAAATCTAATCAAACAAACTGCCTTGATCTGCTTCGACTTTTTTCATTTATTTATGGTACTATCTCAATCTACTGTTTTCCATGGTCATCTTGCATGGTGGAATATTTTGTTTTTGTGATATTATGATCACTTAGAAGATTTTTGTGTAAAAAAATAAACAGTCCTTCAAATTTTCGTTTTTTTGCTTTTAAAACGATTATGTGTTATAGAAGAGCAGCGAGTACAAACAGAAGAATATGTTGTACAGGAGAGAGACTACAGAGTTCACGAAAGGGATTTAAAGAGAAGGAAAGAAATAAAAGCGGTCCTTATCGTTTTCTGTCATCACCTTGTCATTGCTCCTCCGGTCGCGTGAGTGATGCAAAAGAAAAGAGAAAAACTCTCCAAGTCTGACACGCAAATATGTCGTTCCTTACAACATCTTCCGTCAGTGTTACGCCTGTATCGGTCGGTCGCATCGCGCGGTCGCGGGACTGCCGATAAGTCCACTCGTCCGATCCGATTGACGTCTCATTTAAAAAATTCCCATCATTCTGTCAATCGGTGGACGGCGTCATTATTCAAATGCGCCCTTTCTGCATTGATGCATTGTCACGATGTCGCATCGCGTGTCATGTATCGCTCATGTGGATTGAACCTAAAGTGCTGCGCGGCCGGTTATGTTATGAATGGGCATTGGTTCTTGTTTTATTTTCTCAGCCTATTTGCCATCACGTTGCATTATTGTCGATGCGGTATATTCTCACGGACGTACATTGTCTCGGAGACAAACGTCCAATTTGAAATGACATGTTAATGCAAGAAGTCTATGGATTTATGTGAAGTGCTCGTACCATATCTCAACAAAACATTATTTCTTGAACATGCCACTCTTGAATCTCAACATAATAACATTGTTGGTGGTTGAAGACGTACCTAACTAATAAAAAAATACATTATGAATAATATTTAAATGTAAAAATGATGTCATCATCATCGTGGCATGGGAGTGAACAACGGACTGAATTTAATAATGCATTTTTGCATGATTTATTTATACACTAAATAAAATATTTTATAAGCAGCGAGTAGGATGTTACTACGCCGAATACTGTTCAGTCTCGGGGCATAAATCCTTTTAAAAACATCTTCAAATATTATTTGCATATTTATCTTCCATGGACATCCGTCTTCTAACCGTATTACACGGCACCCGTTTGCGAATTTATGCAAACGTATGCGATATCATGCATAGTGCTAAATGAATTCCTTTGCCGTTCTTTAAGTGCTGTTAATGTTAAACTTCTTTAAGTTTCCTTTCAAATGAGTTATTTTAATTGTGATTTATGTATTTTTATTAGATCCATATTACTATTATAGATTATTAATATATATATAAAAAAAAAATTATAGTGAATACCTCACAAGAGTCCCAAATGCTCCAGTCTGGAGCCAGTAAGACTATGCATCACGGATTGGGGTATGTTGTGATGCTGAAAGTAAGTGGGGAAGGGAAGGAGATGGGGAAGAGGAAGGTGGGGAAGAACCTGGCTATTCAGAACTAGTCACTAAACACGGCACAGCATTTTAAGCAATGTTTCACTTCTGAATCATCAGGGCGATACTGAGAATATCTTCCACTCTATCGTGCCGCAAATATGGTATATATTATTTATATTATAATTAAATGTGAAATAACAAAAATTAATTCTTCAAACTTCGCAAACACTTTGTGGCTTCATTTTTAATTAAATTAACAAAAATGTATTAAATAAAATTTATTTGCGCACGCCGGGTTCGAACCCGCGACCTTCGGAATTAGAGTACAGTGCTTTACAAGGTGGCTGCAACCGTCTACATATCTGAGACATGTAGAAGTAACAAATACAAGCATACAAAAACATGAAAATACTTCGTTGTCCAAACATAATTTTTTGTAAAATATGGTTTGATCGCGGTAACAACGTCATCGTAACGACAAGGTCGATATGTTCAACTCAGGCAATTCTTGAAACCAACCATATTTTCACATTTATGTACACAATGTTCCAAAAAGCCATCAGAAACTTGAAATGGAATCGAATTTCTTTAGTTCCCGGGCATTTTATTAAAGTCACAAGAACCGATCACTTCGAGACGCCATTTGTTCAACTCCAGCGTTTATGCTGCTCATCTGGTATAACCAAATATACGAGGGAGAGTCAGGCGAAAATAACGTTTATTGAGCGGAGAACAATAGCCAATTTTGTTTGGCCAACGTTCGGTTACTTAGGATTCACCAACTAAAAAGAAAAAAAGTATCCCATTGCGGGTCCCAGTTGGTCCAAGATGGCAGTTGTATGAGCAATACATAACCCACTTTTTCCCAGAGGAGAAATATGTGGATAACCCAAACGTGTGTTCAAATATAACGGGATGTTGTACACAAATCGTAAAAAAAAACACATTCCATAAATAATTTTTATCATCCACATTTTAATGTTTACACTAAAATGAAATATTTAAAAATGACAAAGAACGAGGCATCTACCCACCATTTGCAAAAAGAAGTCACGAATACAAAACCTTACTTAATAATTAATGTCAGTACTTTCTGAGTACGTAATAATCAGAAAATATAAATAGGTCTTGTTTCATCATTGAAAGCAAAGGGAAGCGAAACAAGTAATATTGGCTTTCTTCTCTGGGAAAAGTCCGCGAGAGATAGCATCCCGGAGTATCAGGGGAACATAAATAAACAAGGATATAACGTAAAGACTTTTCGTAAGAAAATGCGAGCCGGGCTAACATCTGTTACGGGTGGGCCCCCGGGCGTAGGGTTAATGTATAACCCTCCGCAGTACCTACACACACATAGAACACTAAGGTTGGAAGCTAAGTATCGATTAGTCTTTAACACCAACATTTTCACTTTGTTTTATTAGGCTTTACAAACACAATCCGATTCTCTTCAGGCCGATTTATCGGTGAACTATTCACACACTTTTCGTATGTAAGTGGCATATTGATTTATATAAACTTGGCTTATAAATAGACGGTTAGGTTGAAGTTTACCTTCATGAAGGCAATAAAATGCTTTTTTGTTGTTATAAAACCGACCGGAAAACCGACAAAATAAAGTGGAACAAATTAGTTTCTGATAGTGCTTTATTTCACGGAAAATATGAAAAGGTTTTTTATTACCTACCTTTAGTTTCGTGCTTTGAATGGCATGTTTGCGAATACGGTTAATTTAAAGAAATCTTTCAGTGAGAAATAAAACCATTATAATCAGATAAAAGAGCGAGGGAAGCATAAATACAAGGCGGTTGTTAAAAAATTATATTGTTTCATTGAATTTAATATGCGATCAGGTTTTAATAGTATAATTATCTTTATTAACGAGCGCTAGTGAACGGAGTAATATCAGGATAGCAGAAAAGGTAGAGCGGTCAAGCCATGTATGCAATTTCCAGTATCTTTCAAGTGGATAATGCATGGAGTATCGACCGAGGTCGGGCACCACACGACTACCTACCCTGCTTCTATACACAGCACACAGAACACAGAACATCAGGAATTAATGTTTAGCGGACAGGAGTATTATAGCATGGCGTGAGTCTTCCATATTTTATGCGTTTTCTCACTCATTCGAAACGAGAAAAGAAATACGCAAGTAGTTTAAGTGTACCATTAGAATTGTAAAATAGTCAAAATATTCATAGCTGGAACATGCGATCCTAATAAAAATTTCACTAAAATAGGATTTTTTTAATCGACAAGACTTTTGCAATCATGAATATCTTTCGTAACACGGTATTTGATGGGTTTTTGCTAAAAAAAAGTTAAAATGAACTAAACGTTAAGCAATTTCCTCGTACAGGTTGGTAGAGAGGATGGGTTTGGACCAATTTGGTACGCACGCCGTACTCAATCACATTTAAGAAAATATTGAATTTTACAACCCAACCCAATCATCGTATTAAAGAAAATATTCAATTATTACAATCCTTTATCACATAAGTTTTTGATGAGGAATATTGCTGTCTTCTTGGCACGACCACGAATTATTCTCACATTAAGTTTTATTATATTCCTCCTGACATCTCCTTCTCTGCCGACCCTAATTATAAATGTGAATATATTATGATTGACAAAATAATAGCAGATACTCATCATCGATAATCGTAGGTTAGGTCTATAAAACCAGCCATATTTAATGACCTGCATTAAATACTGTGCAAAATCATAAAGGATCAATGCACGTACACAACAAAAACAAAAAATCATATCAAAATGCAAAAATTTCAGAGAGTGCAAAAAGCAGGGATATTTTCTTTTCAGTTCCATTCGCGAGGTAAATAATGGCCGTCAGACTATAATATTTTTTCATCAATCACCGCCAAGTCCGCTATTATCGCTGCGTAGTGGGATCGGGGAATCACAACGTAAGCAGGCAGTTCTTACCTCCTTAATAGTATAATACCCGCGTAATGACTAAATAAATGCAAGCGCTGAATTTTCCCAGAAATAAAGAAGTATGAAGGCAGCCTGATGGTTAAAGGTTTTTGTAATTACTCGGATGGCCGTTAACTACAATGTGGGCAAACTTGGACCACAATGTATTTATTATTGGTAACATTGTAGGTATTTATATATTAAATTAGTAAAATTAGAAAGACCGTCATTTAGAATCTTAAAGTGGCTTTTTGTGACTTGGTGAAGACAGGTACTTCCGAATCTTTCTTTAATTCATCTGTTTCACATTCCCACTCCTTTCAGCCTCGCAAAATATCCCAACTGGAAATGCCATAGTCCAACTTGTTCCTGAAGGTTGAGGATCGTTAGGAATAGAGCTCTTTAAAAAATAAACATTGCTAGATTAAAAAAACTCTGTAACCACTCGAGCGCTTTTTACCACATTATGGCACTATTTCCAAAACCACGGATTGCTTTGTTGCTAAAATGTGGCAATTTTTATTTATTTTATTAAAGCGACAAAATAAATATTCTCTAGATTCCTTAAAATGTTTTAAGGTTAAAGATTTAATTATATATTTTTTTATAAATCCTACGAATATGTGAAAATAGACAAAAGATAGGTGAATTCATTGGCTATATAGAACTATAATTAGTTGGTATGTCTCCATATTCAAATTCGGAGGTATGATTTTTTTAATGTGGGCGGAAAATTTTTCTTTAGCAATCCAAGAAAAAAGTTTTGAATTGCTCTGTCGCTCCAGTGGTTAATTCATAAAATAACATCTACTACTCGCAGCATATCAGCACAATCGTGTCTTAGCCAAAATAAACTGATTTAGATGATTAAAAATAATGTGCAGTAAATCTTTGTTCATAATGTCTTACCTGCAAACACACAGTTGTGTCGAAACCGTTTGGCGTGCAGTGTTTTGCTTTAAATCAAAATGATGTACACAAATATTATAGTGTTAAGTGCTTAATTAAATTTTAAATAAACTTAATTCGAAACAGTAAAATAAATGGCTTTATTTAAAAAAAGGAAGCAATGACTTTCACTAGGGATACCTTAATAATAAAATAATGTACGATTCGCGCCGGGTATTAAGGTTTATCGTGTCGATTCAAGAGTTTTCCGATGGCGTGGCAAATCAGACACTTCCTACTGCGTGATATAATTAAAACTATTAACAGGTAGGTCAGGTGAGATGATCCAACAGGAGAACAGAGACTGCGCGGAAAATCGCTTCAATAAAACCCAGCGGGCGGTTCGCCCCAGCACACGTTGAGCCACATAAAACTCTAATACTTTTTGCAAACTTGATTTACTATTAATGATCTCCTCTGCAACCGTGGAATATTGAAACAATGGAGCTTTTTTTACGAAATGCAATAAGCTTTTATAGACCGTCGAAGATGACGTTCATATTACCACTGTAAGGCTCACTTTAATAACAAGAAAAACTCTTTGTAAGCGTAAGCACCCAATGAGAATGTGAGCCGAATAAGAAATGTTGCTTACCTTATTTTTATTCATTGTATAAAGAGGTTCTTCATCAAAATCATTTCGTTCAAAGAGCTGAGATTAATATGGTAGAAATATCAGATATATTTTTATAATTTTGAATAAAATGTATATTATTTTGAAATATGGAATGTATTGCATTGGACTACCCCTTAATACATTCTGGACTATATTATGATTATTATTATTATTATTAAACCTTTTTTATGTGATCGAAAACTTACTATAGACGAGAAAGCTTTGTAAAAAACGCACACAAATATACATTATTGTAATAATAAGAATATTATGTAGATAGTAGATAGGTACTTCGGCATGTCCTTACTAACCCTAAATGTATATTGTAAGCTCCCAGAGAAAACTTTATTTAACTGCCATCACAGAATAAAGAAGGTAAAAGGAAATAATGAAAAAAATAACACAATAAACACGCTCCAGGGAACAAATGGGTGAAGTCAAAGGCTGTCCTATTTCAAAAGTTCACGGGGACTTTTAAATTACAGGGAAAAGATCGCGGCCGCTATAATTTGAAGTTTTACAAGGGGCGACGTTAAAATACACAGACTGTGTTGAAACACTGTAAAAATATACAAAGAAAAACTTTATAACAAATAAAAAACCACAATTTTAATCAGAAATGCATGAATGTAAGATTATTATCAAGGGATAGCATTGAAAACATTAAAATATTGTTCAAATAATGAACTTTTTATAACTTTTCTTGTTGTAAATTTTATTTTATAGTCTTGATCATTTTTCCTCGTCCCATGAATTTATTATACAGAGGACTACAAAATTATAGGACTCCTTTTGCGGATGCCATTAAGTACTGTCCCTGGAAGTTTAGTGAACAGAGGCGATTACACGGAAGTATGTCAGCAGTCATCACAATGCCCGAAGCACGGAAGGTGATCTTTGCTAAATAATAGACTTTATGCAATCGCCGACAACCAGTTTGTTCTTTAACTGAGCCAAAGGGTCGCTAGTTATAGAGGAACATGACAAGCGATAAAGACAGAAACTTCTGGAAAACTTTTATTTTGTTTTCGTTTCAGTTGGATTTGTACTATAGAAAAGTCAATTAGCTTATTTATGAAACTTCAGCCTTCTGATACGATGACTTGATTTTGTTAAGGAAATATTACGAAATTTATTATGAAATTTGGAAAAAAATAATGTATCTAAGTTTTTTCTTTACTACAAAGAAGTAGTAGAGAATAAAATATTAGTCGCCTCTTACAAGCGAGATCGTAGATAAATATAAAAAAAGACAAACAAAAAGAAACAATTTTTATCGTTTTTATTTTATTTCTACCTAACTGGTTTTGATAAAGGATTTTCGTAGTTTTTCTTTTTGGATGTTAATAATTTCGAGGGTAGAATAATATTTATCGTTTTTTTTAAGGCGGTAGGTTTCAATACACAAAAAGAGTTTCAGAGACGGAAAGCAATGCACATTAAAAAAAACTGACCATTCCATAATCACTGATCAGCAAAAAGAAAAAATATGGAACATTTTTAAGAAGCTTTGCTGAATTCTGGACCGCAAAGGGACGAGATTAAGGTTCAACCCAGTATAAGTGCTTACACGGACGATTAACTGTTCAACAAACAAACCAATGATTATTAAAAGTTGGATAATTTATACTTAGCTCTTTAGGAGAGGAGTGTTTAATATTTCCTCTTAATCTTACAGAAACATTTCTGAAAAATAATTTGAGTCAGTGAGCAAACTGATTGGGGCCGATACAGATCTTGAAAAATCAAACTAATAAACCAAGCACTAAAAATAAAGCATTGAACCACAGAGATCATTAAAAATACTTAGTTTTTTGTGTCAATAAACAAGAGTCATATATTTTTAACACCACAAATGTTTCCTGCTTCATACGGAGGAGCATTACAATTATGTTCACCGAATTCGGTTCTAGAAAATTATGTAAAAATATGAACAGAAATTTGGTTTTAAGTAAGCCACTGTGGGTTAAATATTGAAATAATGTTGGTTTTTTCACTGCATAATTACACTTAAAACTAACTATGATAATTTAGGTACGAATTTAAACAAATTATTTCAAAATATTTGTAAAAACAAGTTAATTGAGTTTATCATATTGCCATTGTCATTGCACTGGCAAAAGATATAATATTCTTTTTTTAATTTATTTAACATCATGATTTCTCAAAACTAAATAGTATTTTGTCTTCTGTTGGTAGTGCATACTGCGTAAATTCCGCGACGTCTTTGTCTCTGCAAGTGATGAAAGTATTTGGTTAACAACAAACACACACGTGTCTAAGTCCAGCTAGCATTAGTCTGTTTCCCTGACGGCACTGAGCGCAATGTATCTTGCATCGGACGTGCGAACCGCATTCACAGGTCGATACCAGGCGCATCCAGTCCTAGGAGCGCAGGATGGGAAGGAGATACAGCGATACAGCCAGATAGGCTTGTATCAGATGCTTTCCCCAGATAGGTTATGAGATATAACCCGAGGCTCCTAAGCAGCGGATGTACGTCGGCCGTGTCTTAATGTATTTACGGGCGCTAAACGGACGAGGGAAGACAGAAAGGAATTAGCGGGGAATTTACGCGCATAGTTAAATAGAAGAAACGGGGATGTATGCAAAACACCTGACTTTGATTAATGATACCTTAAGCAAGAAAGCAGCGAAAAGGATGATCTGTTCAACATCCACTATTCACTGTAGGTATAATGGAATATATTCCAGTTTATAAACTCTCACAGAAGAAACGAGAAACACTGATGGTGTTGAAATAATTGAATAGCATTTAACGGTGGGATCAGGTGGGAGCCTTGGGGAGCGCTGTTACTAAAATTCGATAAAATTTGAGAAATTTTAAAGGGTCGAAATTAAAGCGGGTTGCAAGGTAAATTAATCACGTTTAAAGTATAGTAAAAAATTAAAGAACAATGAACAAGTTGAATCACAGCATATCTTCACATCCTAATTACCCAGGACATTATGTGAGTGAACCTAAAAGATGTCAAAACGTTTCGCGTTTCTTAAGTCACGTAGGTAGACGTAGGTACGTGGACCGTGCACGAAAATATTTATCAGATCTTCAAAATAAACTGATTATGAGAGCCTGGATAAATACCAACACCAAACATGCAAGGTTGGTGTGCTATGGCAAGAACGGTTCCAACATACAACATTAGTAATAAAATATTACATATTTTCTATAAATCTGTCAACTAATTCTAGATCTCACTACTCGTACATTTACGAATTAAAATAATATCCAAGTTACCACATAATGTGACGTTTATTGTACTGTTTACTAAATACTTATTATTATACTCCTGAACAATTTACCTTTAACAATCTATATCTACAAAAAAAGCCTTCAAGGCGTGAATAAATAAATGAATAAAATATGCACCTAGACAGGAATCGAACCAGCAAAATTTGGATCCCTTCAGTTTTTAGATTCTGAATCGAAACGTTGCCTGAAATGGTTTTAACAGTGTTTGGTGACAAGATCTATATAGACTTCTACAAACTTCCCCTTGCTCATTTTCTTCCCCTCCCCACTCCCTTCAGCCTCATAACAAAACACAATTGGCGATGCTGAATTTAAAAAAACTGCTTTTAAGCGCTGGAGGCTAGTGACCCCGGGTCTACGAGCGATTGCAAGCAATGGGAATCTTGACGGTTCTTTATATTTTGAAAAAAAAATTTAAATAAGGAAAAATGTAGTTTACTGCTACTTTTCATACGTGTTTGAACTGTTTGTTTAAACTCGTGCGTTCTGTATCAGCGCCTGCGGGGATACAGAGGCACGTTCTTAATGAAATCGCCTTAACGACTGTGTTTTTAGATCCGACTTGGCATTCTACGGCCTAATTTAAGCCAGGGACATGCGACAGGAGCACAGAAGTCGACCCGGGGTTGAGCCAAATACCATTACGTAATTACATCGGTAAACGTCCGTTTTGTGCAAAAACACAGCGACATTCCGCCGGGGGAAGCTGCGCTCCCGGGAGGAATTATTGTACAGAGATTCGTCAAACAGTGGTTGATCCGTACTGAATGAAAATGTTTTTATCGCGATAAACGGTTGTTGATCCGCACATTGACGAAAAACCCACCTAGCCTTATCTAACCTAAAGAATCGTTTTGTACCTACTAGGAAGTTCTATAACTAGAAGCTGAAATCAAATGTTGACAGTAATAATTTCCTTTTTATTTTGTTCGTTAAATATGCAAAATATAATTAAGAATTATCAAAATTCTGCTTTAAGGGGTGAGAAAGGTTGGTTTTTCGAAATCTCACGTAGACTGTAAACTTTTCCTGTTATGAAGGTGAGGTGTGCAAAATTCCACTAATCTCGGATAAATAAATAAAACGGAAGATTTGTTTAAAAACAAACCCACATATGGACATTCTTCACATATTATGTGAAGACGAATGTACATTGCATACACTACGAGTGTGTATGCAAGGTATAACTTAAAACTTATAGAAACATTAAAGGGGATGAAATAAATTAGAATAAGAAAACATAAGAATTTGCATTCCGTATCTGAAGTTAGTTCCAAAGATAGTTTCGACTTTTGCATTTCACAGTAAATGCACTCGAGTGCACGAGAATGCATGTTGAAGTTAGCCAAATGTAGTTTTCAGGCGCACGGGCAACGTATCATTTGCAAGGAATGGTTTGGGAACTACCTACAACGAAACAATTACAGCGGATATGTCCGTCTTTGAGGTAATAAGTCGCAGTATATACTTTTCCTTTTTAGAGATATTTGTATACATGACAATAACACATGGTTACAAACTACATTTGCCACACGATCTTGGGCACAGAATGATTAATTTTGTCAGATTTTGGACTTCCTACCGCTTAAAACAAGAATCTCTTCTAGATCTATGTTCACTCTTTCCTTCCCCTCAAAATGTCCTACTTAACCTTTAGAAGCCCAGGTTTTTAAAAACAAAAATCTACGTCACTTCAGAATTTTTTTGTGTCGCATTTTATAAGTTTACAGTAACAATTCTTTCAGATTTTGGCAGTTTATACAACTGTTGTTACTAATAATATTATTTTGTAATAGAAACCCGTAAAGAAAAAAAAAATAATTCTTTGGTAGCCACCGGAGGGCAAACGGCCAATTAGGGATGTTATTCATGCTGTGTGGGTACTGCAAAAAAGAGATAGTCATCAATAACTTGGTTTCCACGATGTGTTTTTGAAGACCTTTATATAATGCAGTGGAATTGATTATAGATCTCGTAATGATTGTAATTTTTTAAACTTTTTTTTTACTTCAGCTCTACACAAGAGATACCCTGAGGAAAATAATTCCCCTCAGGGCTTTTGCCTCTTTAAATACGCTGTGTGGAGGGTCTTGGTGGTCAATAATAAATTTTCTTTGCTTTATTTTATCGAGAGAACATGAAGCAAACTATGTGAATTTTTTTTAACATAAAAATGGTGTGAGAAACAACTACACAAAATGGAGCGTGGAGTCTAGTGTTTATTAGGTACGTGATAAATAATCAAAGGCACTCACTCACCAGGAGGGCTGTCAAAATGTCAGTTAATAATTTTAAATAATAAAAAAATTACTAATTTTTTCTTGGTTGTGTCTACTTTCATAAATCAGAAAAAATTATATTGTCAAATGAGATACGTAAGTTTGACTCAAATATTTAAACTGTATTCATTCAATTTGATGTGAATGAATTTGAGACGAATTATGGTCAAGAACAGATTTTACAAAAAACAGATTCCAGTCTAGGTAAATATCTAATATCTGTACTTCATGACGTCAAATGGGATTTTTAATACCACAAGCATAGCATTTAGCATAGGACAAAGTGCAAAAGCAAGAAGTCCTCTGTCATTGAACACTCAACACTTTCCGCCTATAATGACGGCAGTATGAGGAATTCAAATATTGTCATGTTATTTCGAACCCGAGAATGTTTGTCTTTCTTTTTAAAATTAAGAAAAAAAATAATAAACACAAATATGTTGAGAAATATAAGCCATAAAAAAAGTTCGGCCATCTTTGAAGATGTTTTAGTTGCATTCTTTCATTGTTGTGTTGTGTTTCTAAAGTTGTTTGATCTTAGTTAAGGAGAGAGGGGAGAAGAGGCAACGCTGGGAATTTGTGTCGGAGCAGAGGAGACAGGGGGAAATGAAATAAGAATTCCGCCACAAAGTTTTATGCAAAACCGAGGTAAATAATCCAATACTAAATCGTTTGTATTGTTCTGTTTGAGGCAGGGTAAACGCGGGATGCAGCAATCCAATTTCGCAAAGGTAGGGGATTCCTTAAGAACATTCCAATAACTTGCTAAAAGCTGTCTACAAATCGAAAACCTTTCGAATTGCACAGTAAGAGAGATTTAGCTCGCTTTCTAGTTCCTTCAGAATGATTAAACATCGGAATTTCATCGAAAAATGTCTACAAATTTTGTTTAAATTATATAGGTATAACCTTTAAAATATAGCAGAAATCTAAATACAGCTTCATTATGTGAATACCTCATAAAAGTCCCAGAGACAATGCATTCCCAATTAGACTGTATATATTGTGAGGCTGAAGGTTAACTGGCTATTGAGATGTAGTCACCAAACGCGGCTAAAGCCATTTCAAGCAACGTTTCAATTCTTAATGGTGGTATTAAACCAGGGCGATACTGAGAGTATATTTCACTCTGGAACGTGCCTCAAATATTATTTTAAATTATTAAATTGTGAAAACACAAATAAATCAAATAAAATTTATCAGCGCCCGCCGGAATTAAAATCCGCGACATCCGGATCGCAAATGGAGAGCCTTAACGAAGAAGATGTTGAATGATGAGTTCTGGCGTCATGAAAATTTCACATTTTTATCTATATGAAATTTATAGAAAAAAAACTACTATTTTAAGTACTACGTCATTTCCACTATGAGCTTTAAAAATTCATTTATCTAATGCGCTACATTTATCAATAATACTTGTTCTAAACAGATTTTTTTCTAATTTTAATGATATTCATTTAAACAAACTAGAAATCTTAGAATTTAGAAAGAGCGTAAATACGAATTCAAATATTATAAATAATAAAAAAATATTTTTAAATGACCCGTTATTAAACTTTTTTTCTTTGTAAATTATGCCCAATTACCCCTCTCCCCTTGGCATTCTCGCCTATCCATTGACACATTTAAGTATTTTATTTACTGTTGTAATTAGTTTTAAGTAAACCTCGATGAAGTAAGCATTGCTCTAGAAACATGTTAGTTTTTTAAACAATAAACACGGATAAAACTAAGTAATCCATTAATTTTGAATTAAAATGGTGTCACAAAATAAGTTTGCTTTGTTCGAAGAAGGAATAAATAGTGTTTAAAATCAGCTTTTCTAACATAGTTTATTTAAAAAAAAGGAGAGAGCGGAGAGCAATCCACAAGAAAGTAGGTTCAAGCAAAGCCACTATTCCATGAATGTTTTAGAATATTCAGTAATTTAGAAAGCACCTTGGAAATTTCGGGGCTCTACGGCAAGCTACCTCCGGAAGGACCACTTTGTGGTTTTGGCAACTTGCAAAAGGAAACACGGCATCAGATTATGAAGAGAGATTCACAACGACAGACACAGCCTGCGGTAAAGGAGACCAAAGTGCACAAAGGTGAACTATCACAAAACCGTGCTACCAGTACATATACAGGTTGTAAAGGAACGTACATAAGTTACTTTAACCAGTGATTCCAAATTATTTAAAGTAAAAATGTAAAAGAAACCACATTTTGGTCTCCCGTGAACTTTTACTGTGCTTTTTTTATTTTTTTTCTTTTAAAACCAAAAAATAAATCTTTATTATTCTCTGCCCGCGACAACGTAAATAACTAATTAGGTAAAAAGTGAAAACAAATTCTTATTTGTAAGCTTTTGTAAAGGTCACTCATGAAAATTGCCCAGTCCTAAAGAGTCCCAAATTCCTAAGTCTTTAAAAATAAATATTAATTCTATTTTTGGAACTAATCGCGATGGGGGTAGCAAATGTAAAATCATGCAATGTCCAGTGTTTTTAATATAATGTCCTCCGCGTGCAAATTCGTATCTTCTCCAAGAATAAACATTCCAATTTAAGTGTGTTTACCGGAAGTGTCATGTCGGGTAAGTGTGTTTCTGTATCTATTTGTAAATAATAAACTTAGATAGTGCCTAAGAATTCACAATAAATTGTACAGCGCCCTTGAGGTGATTTCTCACAAAAACGGCGCTCTTCAAATTATCCAATTGTTATTATTATCACACGCCCAACCCCTCATCCGTCCTTACCTGCTTTGTACCTATTGATTTTTTGTATTTTAAGTGGTAATTTTCTTTTTTAAAAACATCGAAAATGTCGCCGAAAACCAAAATTTTATTTACTTTTTTTACTCCTAAAAATGTCAGGAATCACTGGTTAAAGTAAGTCATTAACATCCTATGCAATGTTATATAAATTCATTGTAATAATTATGATTTTTTATGAATCATGAATGATTTTTTCCCATAAAGGCATTAATTCTTAAACTTGATACCTGAATAAAGCTAGCGAAATGCCTTATTTGTTGATTGTCAAGTTGATTCAGAAATCCGCGATAGGAGAAATTTTCTTTTACCTGAAACAAAACGAAAGAAATACATTAAAATGTGGACGAAACTAATTAATATTCAGTAAAACAACCAGGGTTGATTCGAATCATATAAACAAGACTGCCTTAAAAGCAAATTGAATTTAAATAAATATTTAATAAATTGAGATTGAGATTTGATAAATTAGGATTGCTTTTGCATAGAATTTTAATTTTGTTACCATTACAGCACGTGAACTTCAGAAGCCGTAAAAACAAAAAGAATTCAAACTTATTTTGAAAAACTTCTACAGATATATAATGTCTCGATAACAATAAGAAGTCACGTACCATTTGTAAACTATTTCAAATGTGTAGAGACCACAAAAAATTCAACCTAGGTACTCTAGTGAATTGTTCCATCGAATATGGTAACAAAACCGACATTAAAAATGTTCTAAATTTGTAGAACTTTCGAGGTAATTTATTGATCACGTAATTATCGTCGGACAGTAAATTAGCGCTAAATCCCTTAGGCACACGAAATGTTCACAAAAATAGGAATTTTAAAACTAAAGCGACTGATTTAATCCTAGGGAATTGTTCGTTTTTAACATTACGAGTATTAGGTACAGTACCAGACTGAGGTAAGGGTAATCGCATAAATTAGCACGACCAGACGCGGGGCCATAAAATACACACGAAGAATTAAACAATACATCATGGGACAAGACTGCAAACCCTATTACATGGGAGGACAATAAAGATCGAATGTAGAGACACGCCAGTCGCGATGTGAGACGGAGAATCCAACGCCCAACCCAATGGGAAAACTATAAACTTGTTGATGAAAAGAATATATACGCGAGATACAAACTTGCAATCGCAGAAGTGGCTTTATTTACCCGTAGGAAGTAATCGATGGAATGATGAAAAGAAAGATTTTAAACTGAAGACCTGCCGATTTTATACCTCTTAATGGACACAACTTGTTTATTGGTAGAAGTGTCTATCACTGACTATATGTCGATTACTCCTGATTGTCAATGCTATTACTCGCTTGTCTTTATTGTCGATATTGTGATACTTACCGCTTCCTATCACTTGTACTTACAGCCGAGCGCCTAATAAATATCTTTTTCAAGTCGTCCTCTTTACACAAATACAAAGTTAGTACATAAAATGTTCCGATAGGATTTGTTTCTGCTATAAATTCCAAGATAAATTCGACACTATTCGCAAATAGATACAGAAGGTCAGAAATAAATTAAAGTACGTAAATAGAGAGATAAAAATTGAGCCCGCAAGCGCCATCCAGGCCCAAAATGAAAAGGATATATACGATTACTCTACGAAGGCCAAATATTTGATATTCTAATATGAAAGGTTTTTTTTTATGAAATCTTTTAATATTGTGAAGTAGTTTCGCCGAAGTCTTTCAGACAACTTAGTTTTTATTAAATTTATTCTGCTTACGTAGGGACATACTTAAGAATATTAAGTAATAAAATAAAAACGGTCTAATTTTTTCATGTTATTTTCGTTTAATATTTTACAGAAATAAAGTGTTTGTTTTAGTAGTATTATGGACAGACGCGGACAAATCAGTAACTATTACAATGAATAAATAATTATTTGTGTGATTGAGGGGTTAGTACGTTTTCATTAGTTATATAGTTTCAGCTACTCATTGTCAAAACTTTGGAATAAAATACAATTGCCCATTGCTTCATGAAGCTCTGCAGGGAATGGTTGTCTGACTGTACAGTCAACTGCACAAAATCATAATTGATCGAATTTAAAATGAAAAGGACACCTACTTGCGATTATTTTTTATTTTATTTTATTTGGGAATATTTTATTTATGTATTCGTACTATTAATCCCTAACTATTATTATTATATTTATTTATTTTACGTATACTATTAATCTTGAATTTAATTTTTTATTTTATTTTCAAGAAATTTGTATTTTATTAATTTTTAACTTAGATCTTTTTAATTGGTTTACCATTTATAGTAATTAGGTGACCTGTGGTAGAGGTGTTGATTGTCCAATAAATGGTTTCCTTGGCGGCGGTACCCATATCCACCTCCAAATTTAATCTCACCTATGTGCAAACGTGTAAAAATTATTGTCAAATATACGTTTTTATTATTATTATATTATATGAGTGTATGTAATAATCTTGTAATCGGCAGTTTTAGAATAATCGTTACAATTAGTTTCTGAGCTTTAAAAATCAGATCAATGACCGCAGCGTTTGCTCCGCCCCAGGCTATAATAACGTACTCGATTAAAGATTGACATAGTGCATATGAAATTATTTTGAGTTGATTCAAGTTAAGAAAGTGGCGAGTACGTCTAAGTGAGCATATTGATTTTCTGTAGTGATAATATGTTTCTTAATTGCTGTCAAAAATGATACTCAATTTAGTCACTCTCTCACTATTGAGAGAGTTAGCACTTACATGCCTTTCTCATATAAATAAAGTTGGTTGTTTGCAGGTGAAAAAAAAAAAAAAAAATATAATAAGCGATAATTGTTGAATGAAACACTAGGTATATATTGAATCATTTGGCGGGTAGGAGGTATCCCGCCGTAGCTTAATGGTAGAGCTCCTGTCCGGCAAACAGAGGGGTGCGGGTTCGAGTCCCGTCGGCGACACATATCTTTTCTCGGGAGAGTTTTCAATATTGATGAGTGTTTCAGGCTAATAATTATTGCTTATAATAATTGTTAGTCACTCATTCTAAGGGCAATCACACACATTAGGATTTGTCATTAACATATTTTAATTTGATTTTCATTTTCATTTTGAGGTTAAACCATTAAAAGCGTGGAAGTTGTTCAAGTCATAGAGTATTTATTATATGGTAATTTGTGTGCGCAATAGAAACACTATGTAAAGTGTGATCTAAATTAAGTAATAAATTGCACTTTTTCAGTAAAATAATGGCAATTTCATGAATATATAGTAGATAGTGTAACCGGTCCAGAAGTTACTTTGATCCCGAAACAGTGAACAGTGTGAATCTCGTTTAAGTCGCTCCGCTTCGCCCTCGCCGGGCCGTGGTCGGCCCAACACGCCGTTTGTCTCGCGGTGTCACTTAGTGATTTACCGGGCAGGCAGGACGGCAGGCTCAGGGCACCCGGGACCGAGCACCCGGGTAGGGGCACGAAGGTAAAGTGCCCGATCCTGGCCTGTTATACCTGCTGAAGTTGACGAGTTTTGGAGAAATTGTTGTTAAGTACATAAAATTGTTGTAAAATAGCTGATCAAATGTTATGTTGCGTATGTGAAATTTTATAGTAAAAGAGCATTGTACAGCGTTTGTTTTTGTGCTAATATGCGTAAGTAAATATGTAGAACTCTCATATAGTGTGTGAAACTATGCGTATCCCCAAGAAAAGAAAATATATAAAGTATTGTACGAAACCATAGTATTCATTTTTACACTGCTTAACAAACCTTTATTGAGTGCTGTTCCGTGAAGGTCCACTATTAAATAAAGAGAACTTTTAAAATAATGGTCACAAGTAAAATTTTGATTTCAACAATGAAATGAAGTTAAAACATCGCGAAAGATAGTTTTAAACATCATTTTATACCGTTCTTAGGTTTTAGAGGGTTAAAATCCAGCAGTAAATAATAAGTTAGTGTACGTTTGTGTACTTGTCTTGCAGATCTGGGATATGCACCAGTAAGTAAATAGTCCTCTTCCTGGACGATCCATTACGCTAGAAACAAGGAGAGCATCCGCGGTGAGGAGATAAATCAGTCGAGGGTCTTGTCAGGGCAGCGAGATGTCTCAGTTACCTGTCCGGTATATTTAACTCCTGTAGTTCTGTACTCCTGTCCCCCGCTACCTTCGGCGTTAGAACTGTCAATTCCCAACACCAAGGAGCAAGATTTACGTTATCGGCCGAGGTTCACTTGAAAATGTACACAGAAACCAGTATTTCTATATTCGTGAGAAGTCGGAATAATTATTAGTGTGGATTACGAATATTACCACTGGGTTGCGTGGTAAAGGTGTTAGAATGGATAGCACGTTTAAAGCTTAAGTTATATTTTACAAAACGTACGAAAATCTATAGTTTGTTATTTGGGAGAAATCAAATTTTTGTCGATGTTACAGATAAAAAAGCAGTCAAAACTCTCTTTCTGTTACATGCTTCATTTATAAAAAAGTGAGGGAGACAATACCTAGAACGTTCAACAGTATGACTGTATTTTTGCGCCAAATATTCAAGTTTCGCAAATACAATCATATGTATAAAACAGGAATTGATAAATTCACAAGCGACAAAACCTCATTGAGATTCGAGTTGTATAAAATATATGCGAATTCTGAAACGACCACTGAATTGAATAACCTCTAGTCAGTCCAGTCGGTTTGCATGAGAGTATTACCCTTATCAGGATCACGGTATTTGCACAGTTATTTAAAGGAAATAGACTCAGGAATTCCAGTTTTCCCCGGCCACCCCGAAACGGCCGTGGCGACCGTTTCCCTTACCTTTGACTCTAGAACAATGTATAAATTTCCGCAAACGGACCGATTTACCCCCGTCATTTGCCTTCAAAAAGGGTTTCCGGGGATTGAAAGTGTGCGGGGTCGGACCAAGATTTACTGTCCATTGCGTTCTTTGTTTTAAATCGGTTGACCCCTTGTCCAATTGTTTCAGAATCGCGTAATAATTAAATTTAAAAATGATATACGCATTCGTAACAGTACCTTCATAGCATGAGCTAGAGATAACTATTCAAAGTATTGGCAAGAACCTTCGTTTGTGACATTAGGAAAATAAGATAAAGACCCGATTCTACATTCATAAAAGATAGTCCAATCGATAACTGTCGTCTGCTTCTCGATATCCCGTCATGATATTTATTAAATAAATTGTTTTGAGTGAAACACAACGGGGGATCCTGGTTAAAACTCACAGCAATGTAATAAGTAATAACATATACAACCGTTTAGTATGCGATCAAGAATCCAACCAGGTATATTTGTTTTCAATTAGTTGATTGCGTAAGCGTGTCGATTAAATATATCTCCTCAAATAAGGCGTCCGTTCTTTTTAATTCGGAATACCAGGAGAAGTGACATGGCGAGGAGGTGAATGAGTTAAAAAATTGCCGGAGACGGAACTGCTTTGGCCGAGAGACTATAAATCTCCTTCGACGTAGGAGGTAAAAGTGAAAAACTAAGGTGCGTCATGGTAGCCGTAATTGGCTTATTCGTCAATAGCTCCCATGTGTGCACGGAGTACAAGGAATAGTTCTGAAGGGGCAATTAATTGATTCGCTGAGAATTCATTGGACATCACTGGACGTGATTCAACGAAAATAATTAAAAGACATTAATGAATTCAATTCATTGATTTTTATTCAATGCACCTTTACGTTTTTGTGCTTTGCAGAATGTGAGTGCCGTCATAATAACAATAAACAATTATAATAATTACACTGATAAACTTTTTTGGTGCAATATTTATGAAATATCACTTCAAGAGTGCATCACAAGCACTGGTGTCCAATTAAAATATACAGATGTAGCGGGCTGTAAAACGTTTCCCACCAGAGAGATAAAATATCAAAATGAAAAATTAGAAGGATAGAAAGATCCAAATTTGCACAATAGTGTGAACAGAAAACATAACGCTATGAAAACAGGCGTTCAACGAAAATATGAATTTTGAGTTACGCTCCGAACTTCATTGAATTAAAACCAAAGTACCTATTCATAACTAATATTTCACTGGTGAAATAACCGAGCCACAACTAAAAAGTAAAGCGACATTACAAAATAAATACAAATTAACCGTGAAAGAGACAGGAGGAAAAATAATACACGGCGATTAATTTACATTTGATAAAGTGTTTTTCACCTTGCGAGGATAATCAATCACCGAGGAGTTCTCGATCAGACCACGGCACATATTATGAACAGCACGTACCAGGCACCAGATACCGGGGAACTATGTTCAGCGGGAGGTAAGAAATGTTCCCGGGCAGTCGCGTCCAACCGGAATCTCCACTGTTAAATACACTTAATCAATATTCCTAGCCGAACTTACCTATAACTCTCGCCTGAAGGATGGCATTAAAAATGCGTTTAAACACGCAATATAATTGGATATACGCCGTGTATTCTCTTAAACGGGCTACATTAGTTTCTTGCCGCTTCGGTTAAGGTTTTAATTTCGTTTACTCGATATCGAGTATGTAAAGCACGTGGCACGACTTTAATGTAGCGTGCGTGATCAAATTGGAAAAATAGCATCAAGACGAATCTATAACCCACTTGGATATGGGATGATTCAATAAGAAAAGATTTATGTTCGGTTTAACCTTCTTTATACGTTGTTTAACTGTGTTGATGCCACTGGCAAATGAATTATTTATAGAAAATTGTAGACACCGAGGATTTTTTTTTTTATAGAGAAACCTCACAAGAGTCCCAACTGCTCCCTTCTGGAGCCAGTGAGACTATGGCATCCCCAATTGGAGTATGTTGTGAGGCTGAAGGTAAGTGGGGAAGGGAAGGAGATGGGGAAGAGGAAGGTGGGAAAGTACCTGGCTATTCAGATCTAGTCACTAAACACGGCTCGAGCCATTTTTAAGCAACGTTTCAATTCTGAATGGTGGTCTTACACCAGGGCGATACTGAGAGTATCTTCCACTCTGGAACGTGCCGCAAATATAATATATATTATTTATATTAATTAATTGTGAACAACACATATTAATCAAATAAAATTTTTTTGCGCACGCCGGGTTCGAACCCGCAACCTTCCGATTGGGAGTCAAGTGTCTTACCACTCGACCACGGACGGTCGATGGAAAGTAAGTGTCAGATATTCTTAATGATAACTACCCCGAAATGGACATGTACTGCTACAACAATAAACTTGCAAATATAGACCTACATGCTAACATACTCACTGCTAGTTGCCATCGTAACAGAAGTTCATTGTATCACATTCTAGGTGCAACAATACAAATTAATTACGATACGATACGATACGATTGTACCACCCCAGCCAGGAGCAATCCTGTCCCGGTGAGACCGGTACACCAGGGGGCACTGATTTGTTGGGACTGGAACACGTGCTCTAAGGATGGGAAGGAGGTTGGAGTTTAATCGACCGGTATACATGGCAACCTAATAAGCCAATATTGGAATGTAGGATGGGCAGGAATAAAGAAAGTGCTTGAGCTTTTGTTTTCGTTTCTCAAGTTCGCTTATTTTTGCTTCTCATTTCTTCTCGCTTCATCCTTCGATCTTCCCGCTTTTTTTTGGTTGTTGCCTCCCGATGCTTCTTGCTGCTCATTTATTTATTTTATGCTTTCCGCTGCCAGCTTCTCTCTGCTTCTTCCTTCCCGTTTTCCGTTGCTTCGTGCTTTCTGCTTCTTGCTTACGACTTCCTGCTTCTTAGTTTCTTTTTTATTTCACGCTGTTTCTTACTTCCTGCTTATTGCAACCTGGTTCCCTTTTAGCGTTACCCGCTACTATTACGGACTTCACGTTTCTCGATGCTTCTTGCTTTCCGCTCCCGTTTGCTTTTCGGTATTCGTATCCCGCCTTGTCACCGCGAGAAAAGTTTCAGTCTACTTCGACTACTTCCTGCTGCGCTATCGGTCAACAGCATTCGATCTTCTTATTTGTTCATATGGATTTTTTTTTTATTTATTGATTTTATTTGTTGAGGCGGTTGTATGTGTAACCATTTTCTATTGCTGGTAAGTGATTTTTGTCCCAGATTCCAAGGCTTCTTCTTCCAGTGTCCGGTCAACCACCATAGCGCTTTCGTGAATTACCTAACTGAATATATTTTTTAAAAAAAAACTATCCTAGAGTGAAGTTGAAACGTAAAATGTAATAGTGAGATTATTGGGTACTCGACCAAGTAGACTATGCTATGTCTCTTACGAGTTCCTAAAGTTTAACAAACGACCTCAGTGATCCACAACCTTTCCTGAAATAGTAGAAATCAATCAACCAGAGCCCGCCTCCGTGAATGCAATAATATTTCTACCATCGCCAATGGTTGTCGAACACCATTTACCATATTATTATGATGTGTTGGTTTTGTAAACAAAATGCTGAAAGAAATAAACATTTATTAAGTTGACAAGTGGAATACGCATTATTCATCTTGTGAGATGGCTATCCGAGTTCAGTGCTTTAAAATGTTATGAAAACATAAACCTCTTCCCCATCAACTAAAATATAAATAAAAGTGAAGTGGTTCTTATCTTGCTTGTGAGTATCTCTCATCGATGTGATGACGCCTTCGTCAAATCCTTTGTGTTCACTTTGAATTCATTTGCAAACTTTGTCATTTTTACCACTGTTGCAACAATGCAAAATCAATTTTCGTAATGAAATTATGAAGCTATAACTGAAACACGTATTTTGACACATTTTCAATGAGATTGGGCCATAGGGGCCACTGATATAAAATTAAATCAGAAGAGCAACAAAAACACGACTAGTCGGAATGAAATTCCCCCGAACTCCAGGTGCAACAATACAAATTAATTATGATTAAATTAATCGTACTATTTTCATTTTCCTTGCGTTGCAACATCCCCACTTCCTTATCCTCCCATTACCCTCAAAACCCAATACCTATTTGCCAGACTATCTAAATATGGTTATAGTCACACATATGTTGTTGTATAATGCATTATGTAAATATAGGTTTATTGTATTTGTTGCACTCTCATTCTAGTTTGCATTAATTAAATGCTTAGTTTATATATTTCTAAAAAACCTATCTGTGAACATTATTAGTTGGTCTGCTTTTTTGTCATCCTCATATGAACATTGTCAACATCAAATATACCCATTTTGATACAGGTTTGGTTAGGTTACAGGATCAACTGTAATAATGTTATTTTTTTAAATTTTTTTTTATTATTTATCAAGCGTCATGAGAATCTGAATGGAGTTTTACGAGTAAAAAAACAAAAACAATAGAAATTTAAAACATGAATATTTTTTGGTGGATGAGAAAAGCCCTGATTACATAATTCACAAAATCACAAAGAAGAATGTAAAATCAATATATTTTCAATCGAATCAGCCCAATCAACCGAAAGATACAAATGAAAAGACAACATACCATAAAAGAAGTAAAGAAAGTTGAAACGCTTACGCAGCTACCGTGAAATCTCCTTCGATAAATAATAAAATCGTAACAATCCCGTGCCGAGAATGGGAAAGGCCCTTCCAAGGAATCAGTGAGGCAATCCATCACCGCAAATCTCCGATAGACATCTTTTTTCAAATCATTGAGCGTCGGATTTGCGTGCGGGTGTTTGCACGGTCGTCAAGGCTTTACTTTCCGACTTATCCCTCTCAATGCGTTTTCTTAGACGTCTGACTCCTAATAACAAGTACGCGGAAAGGATATCAAAGGATGTTGCCAAAATGGATCGCTTTCAAAACATTTTGGAGAAATAAGGAATGGATGTAAATAAGGATGAATGTATACCTAGCAAAGGGTCGCATTTAAATTCTTTATCATCACGGTACGTAGAAAATATTACGATATCAAAATTAATAATTTCATCCTAACTGAAGAATCACAAGCAGAGATTAAACTAAAGGCTTTTTACTTTTAAAATTTGTAAGCTGTGAGATTGTAAAAAAACTGACAGAATATAAAAATTATTATGCCTTCATCAAAGTTTTAATGATAATCTAGGATTGATTTAATGTCTTTCATCACGAAATATATATTTTTTTACAGTGGGTTTTTCCTCGAGGTTATCCCGGCCTGTATTCGCGTGTTGACAATTCAGAAATATTTATTATTCATTCCAATTCACCCTTATTTCTATAAAAGTCCCTTGAGGGTCAATGTTTTGTTTTGAGATATATATTTTTTACGTTTGTAAAATAAAAAACATTTTGAAAAATCAAAAAGCGAAATTTTTGGAACGAGGCGAAGACAAATAACGAGGATTTATCATTTCTGTTCATTCATTCATTCTTTCACTTTGGTACGAATTTAAATATAGGAAGCTACATTCCTTTTATTTCATGTTTGATCAGTCGGGTCCAAATTATGTTTGACATGTCGGACAAGGGGACGTATTCTTTTCATAATATATTAGGGAATTATCTTTTACGATCCATTCTCAAGCCACTTAGAAGATAGGGAGACATAATTTTACTTTTACGGTCGTAAGTAAATTTATCCTGGAAAATTACAACAATCACGAGCCATACAGCATCCCAGCCAACGATATGTGAATACACAAAGGCTTGATTATAAGAAACCCTCTTATTATTCTCTTCGCACGTAAAAAGAGATGATTTGAAATTTTCTGGACATAACGGCTTCACAAAAAAGGGGTTATTAGCAATAAAGACGAAAAGTGGTCTCGATTCCAAAGCATCAGAGCGATTCGCGCGTTTGCCCCACGCAATATGTGCAATAAAATTACCATACAATTCACTTTGCGCCGTATTATTTCACTCGCATGGTGAACAATCAAACCAAATTAACAAAACACATTAAATAATGGCGAAAAATCTCCGCGCGTGCTAAGCCCCGGGCAACAATGGAGATTGTTGTCACGAAATAAAGCCCCGGAGAATGAAATAGGCCTGAAAGCTCCTTCCACGTAACACGGCCCACTGTTCACAGTTCACTGTTCAGTTCCGAGCAAGCCTCATTGTTTCAATAACAAGTGGCGGGCCATTAACCATAAAGTTAACTTTTTGCCAGGCCACATACTGGTCACAGTAGGACACGGTTATTTAATTAAATTGTAGTTTGACACCACATGCGCTTAGGCTGGGCGGAACGTCTTCGCAGCGGAACCTTTAGAACAAATTGGTGTTTTCTTACTGCTAAAAAGTAGGTGGCAGAGCAATTTTGATTGTTAATTGATTCACCGATGAAGCTTTATTATTTCGAAATTCATTAAAATCACACGACTGCCAAATTCATCGACACTAAAGATACATTTGGAAATAATGTTTTATAAGCTAGAATGCTTTCCAAGTTGAGATGAAAAGTTATACAAACATGCCAAGAAGCCATTAAAATGTAATGCAAATCCCGAAAATCAAACGTTTCTTGAAACAAAGTGTCCCGAGCTAAATAAGTTGCAGGCAAGGAGAACAGAACAGGAGAAGAGGTCCAGACAATGGAGGTGGCAGTCGCTTCATTAAAACTTGCAGTGATCCGCTTGCAAATTGTTTAAACAACACACTTTGTGAAGCACACTTCCCAGCGTAGTTGAGAAGATTCAGAATTGCATTAATGATGGCCAGTCAAAGTTAAAATAGATCTTGGGTACAAAGGAATGCAATAGTCAAATATTTGTAAGGTTTTCGAAAATTAATTACTTTGTAAATCTAAATCAGGGAAGGATCTGTTATTGAATGAACAATAAAGTCGGAAAACGAAAAAAACACAATTCTGATGAAAAACAAAGACCGTAACCAAAACCAACAACATTTTAATTCCACAAAGAAAACGTAACATCGCCGAAAAAAACACTGCCTCTGAATATGATATATTGCATAATTTCATCGCTGATGTAACAAAGATAAATTTATTTGCCCTGGGCAAATTTGCTCCCAGAATTGGCAAACGCAAATTATGTTTTTTAAAAGAAAGCCAAGGTTCAAAAATTTTATATTTATAAAATTTCGTATTAACGAACGCTGCGAAAATTCTCTCAAAGCAAAATATATTCTCACGGGAATCGCTCTTTTGTTGAAACCAATACCCACGTAAATATTTGTTTAATTTTGTTGACTTTATGGAAATACGAATAATTATTAATGTTAAAGAATTTTGAACCAAATAATACATTTTGTACCATGTATAACATAGGTAGTTACCTATGTTATACAAGTCAGAATTGAATAATTTATTATTTGAATTTGAGAACAAAAAATCTACTTCTGGAACGAAAATATATAAAGGTACTTCAAGGAATATCTTTTATAAGTCGCTGAAGTTTTAAAAAAAGTTCGTTCAAACATGTTCTAAAATATACGAAAAGTACCCACATATTATATGAAGCCGTACAATGAATTCTTTATGTGGCTTTTTTGCGCTACCGGAAAATATGAAGGCTCACAGAATATTTCGGCAAACATCTTTCGAGTGTGTACACAGACCCGTAGAAAAAGCAGTTTTCAGGAACCTTCCTCATTTCCTGACTCCTCCATCCTCTAGTGCTTCTGTGACCCCGGCAAGTTGCGCCAGGGACAACGGGAGAGAACCATTTTTTGCTGCAAAATCCACTTTCGTGGATCCTCCAAGAAAGGAGTAGTGTATGTACTAGATAAGTGTTCCCATTGTCTGGCGGAAAATAAATTTATATTTCTTTTTAAGACAGCACGAGATATCCAATTATCTCCAAGAAGGACAAAAACTGAGGATAATAAATATTACTTGAGTAAAATAGGTCGCATTTATTAAATATTATTGATTATATGTATGAGAAGGTTTTTCTTCCACAATTTAAATAAGTTTTATTGGTATTCTATCCGGTTTAAAATATGTTGAAGTAGTAACAAAACAGTTTAATGACAAAGTACAAGAAAGCAATATATTCCAAAGCTAGGGGTGCAGACAATACATGATTCATAGGATTTTAACTAGATCGGACGTTGACCGGCACATTAGCCCGCCATTTGTCAAGCGGGTCTACCATTTCGGTGGGCAAAACGCAGAAAATGTTAGTTCGTGGATACAAGCAGAATATCACGGACCGGAAGATGGGGGAGCCGGCTCATCTCTTCCGGCAGCGGCGATATATCATCCGACGAAAAGGTCTCCTTTTATTATTGTCCTCACACAACCAACCGAGCACTCTCTCACACTGCCTCTCGCTGTCACCATGCACCACAGTGTACTCACAGAAATACATACAAACGCAAGTATATCTATGAAGGAATATTGCAGTGGCGGCCAAAGACGGATTGCCAAGTGAATTTGGGTCACACCCGGGAGATGAACGTGAGAATAGAGGTCGCAGAAACTTCGCAAAACTACACAAATAGCGAAAAGTTAAGCGAATAATAATCAAACTAGAGTGCTGCATTGTTAAGGTATGACCATCAACATTATACGATTTTTTGTTTCAAACTCTGAACACAATTGTGTAGTGTTTTCACGCCTATTATGCAAGGCTCATGGACGCGTGTAAATGTCAGCGGCAGGACATTTCAACAACAGTTGAAGAGGTTCATTCAATATGCATGAATTACCATTACCCTCTCTGATACGAGATACAAATGTATCTATTGTATATTCAGCTCCCTGTCATGATCAACCCATCCTCTGTGTATCAAAACCACATAAGCGAACGGCTGCCAGTCTGAAAGTCAATTCCCAATTCCCAGGATCAAAATAATTTTCGACATCCGATTTGGATGGAAAAAATACAACGCACAGCCACTCGGGTCGCAGAACAAATAATGATTAACACGAGATATTCCCACGTGAATCACTGGACACTAAATCAGGGATTCTGTTAGGTGCTTAATGGATTATTTCACAATAATATCAAGTTTCGATCTTGAAAAGATGAAACGAAATAAGATTAGTTATAAAAAAAATTCAAAAGTTTTAATTTTCTGATCACGTAACGTTGTAATAAATAAATTCGTAAAAATGTATGTAGGAGTTTCGGAGAGAAAAAAAATTCAGTCTGATATAAAACCGGAATATTTGTGGTGTATTATGCCAGGCAAACATACGAATTTAAAGATAGGAAGAAGGTAGTCGAATGGTGGTGGAACAGTAAGAGCTTTGGGACCGACATAGCATTATGTACCTTTGTACCAATAGGTATGGCTCCAAATATCTAACATTCTGAATCTCATTCTAACGAGTCTTATTGACTTCATAATATCTCAAACAGATGAGGATTTTGAAAAGTAGGTTATTGACATTTCCCTTAAAATAATATCAATTTAATGTTGGGCGTATGTGCGAAGACAATAAATATCTAGGGATGGTGCCAGAAATGGATTTACTTAGTGTTATATGTTGATAGCGAATGTGTCGCTTGTACAATATTATTGAATGTGATTATATAAATAGTACAAACAGTCTCACATATTTAAAAAAAAAAACAAATTAGCCATCTTCTAATACGACAAGTCAAGGAGAATACTGGTGATATTACAATTGTAGCAATTTTTAATTTTCTCTCTTATTTCTCTTAGTTTTTTAGCAACTATAGTGGTAGATATAAACTGTTTAATTTATTTATTAAACTTGAAATAGTTCCTATTTAGGTAGTTTAATGTAAAAAAAACATATATTTACATTTTAAGTGACAAATTGCTTATTTCAAAAAATATATATTTTTCTTTAACTTTTGCATTTTTCTTTACATAAATTGCCTAATCAAGATGATGATGAACACAAAGAACTTCCAAAATATCATGTTAATACTAAATATTTCAAAACAATAAATAAAAACAAACCAACCCAGATTTATTTAAATTCAAATTCAGAAAATTTTACTATAATTCTTTATTGCACTGAATTTATGGATTGAAATTTGATGAACAAGGATTTTCCAGTAATAACTATTATTTGAAGTCATTAAAGTTATTATTGTTTTAGGGGTTAGTTGAAGAAAAGTTTAGGGGAATTTCCCGGGCGACCATAGCGTGCAGGAGATGTGTGGATAATCCCGGTGCAGATAACGGGTTGGTTGCCTTTATCGAATTGCAAGTGCAATTATTCCTAGTCCCCGGAGGCGAGGGAGGCATAGGTGGATGTCGGATAGGTGAAGCGGGCCGGGTGGGTGTGAATCGATTATGCGAGCGCTTCGAGCATTTCCCCGATCGGATGTGAAACACAAAAGGTTTTCAATGCGACATCAAACCATTTTCCGAGGGCGGAATAACGGACGGCGCACCGGGGAATAGCGTGCGCAACTTTAACTGGAAAAAACCCAATGTTTTTCTCCCATTTTTTTCCGCGCGATATTTTTCCCGCGGATCGGGCGAAAGCTACCAAATAATGGCCGGTCTCGCTAAACGACATTTTGGGGTTTACTTTACTGAATTCCGCACACTCCGACCTGTGAGTTTATTGCGTGTATTTAAAAAAATAAAAACGTTCGTCATGACTACATTATTAAACGAGGGATATGCCGATAAAAATGGGATCGCAATTGTAAATAATGAATATCGACGCCTTTGGCAGAACGCATGATATAACGTATGACAATTTGTCTAAATAAACAATTAACAGTGTTAATCTCAAGTGACCTCACTGGTGAAGGTCCTGTATATGTTCTGCCTGTACAAAGTACAAATAACACTATATAGATACATTTTTACGCAGCAACGCGTTCGTTAGTCAAATGCATTAAACATGGAGTGGTCGACGAACCGGTGGATGCAATATTTTAGCCATAAGTTGTTATAAAGTCTGTAGATAGAAGTAAGATTATAGAAATAAATTATAAATTTGCACAGCGCCCTTGAGGTGATTTTTCACAAAACGGCGAAGTTCTTAGCTTAACATCCCTTAAAGTTACAGTAAATAACCACGTACTGACGCTTAAACTTCATCTGCCCTTCGTGCGAAACCAAAATTGGTATTTGTTAACTACTATTTGTGGTTAAGGTAATTTCACAAGAACCAAGTTGAAAACGACAAAGTGTCGACTGAAGTTTATGGATATATACATAACATTTCGTCAATTTGTTTATAGCTGCAGACAATAATAATAATGAGCACATCATAACAATTAGCCACGCCAATAACTTACTCACAATAGTAAATAAAGCTGAAGCGATCGTATAAAATGATTACCTATTCTATTACTATTATTGCACTGTGAAATACTTATATATGGTCGTTATTCTAAACTGTATTTTTATCAACAGTCAGTTGCAGCAAAAATATCATAAAATTTGAATACCGCCATCTTGTAAATTAAATTAATTTAATAGGTTTTATACAGACTGCAAATATGTACCACAAAGTAAAACATTGCTTGTAATACTTGTAATACATTTAAGCTACATTAACTTACATTACATTAAAATGAAGCCATGACCGAGGTGTTTGGCGGTCCGTCCTCTCTGCCAACTCCTACGGGGAAACGGCGTGATGGTTACTAAGATATTTAGTTTAAAATGAAGTTTATAAAGCAAGCTAAATTTTATGACAGTTTTTATTATATTAATTACAGTATAAATAATATTATAAAAGCATTATTTGTTCTTCTTATCCGGAGAAAGAAACCTTCGGTTTCGAAACATGTCAATGATTGTGATTACATATAAACGGTGTACACAAATTTATTTGTTTTCATTCATTAAAAAACAATAATAATCAATTTCTTTTAATGTTGTATATAAGACCTCACTATGGTATGATCTAACATAAGATTTATAAACAAACAATACAAATTAAAGAAAAGGGTTCGGAAATCGTTCAACAATATTTGTAAACTTTAAAGTTTAAGAAATAGACATGTCATGCAGACTATATAAATTACAAATAATTTAATCTTTAATAATTCGCAAATGAATAATGTGTCAACGTTAGGGTTGTGGAAAAAAATATTTGTTTTATGATTTATTGCAAATTAGGGTTTGCACGCGTCTTGGAAGCAGGGGGTAGGAAAATGAACTAAATACGCTCGAATACATACATCATTGCATAATATATCGGCCGATCGAAATTGAAATACAAATGGGTTTCCTGTGAAATGGAACTTTTAGGGTATGGGACAATCAAAAGGGAAGAATCACAAAGGGCGTATGATCGAAGGAAAAAAGATAAATGGGACGAAAAATAAATTGGACAATATAACGCATCTGTCAATACACTCGCAGGAATAACTGAACGGTAGGGTAATAATGCTTTTTGCTTTGTGCAGCCCTAGATTTATATTATAAATCGCTTTTAGCAAATAATCGAACAGCGAAGGTTGGTTAGATTTAGAAAAACTAGTTCACATCATATTGTAACTGGGGGGAGAGGGAGATATATTTCAAACAGCCACGAAGACAAAAATTGTTTAAATATATTATTTAATTTATTTTTATCTAAGATAAATCATTACCCTCGCGATCTATGTCATCGCTGGGGAAACTATTTTATAATTATGGATAATGTTTTGGTCAATTACTTTACATGGCGCTGTTTTGAGATAGATAAAATTACAAAATTGAAAAAGATGACCAGCGGCTGAGAATAAAAGTTTAAAAATGCTTGCAACCGTACAGGGAAGTTCCGATGAGAAAGATCGAGTATTCTTTTTCGATCAATATATTTTTTTTAAATAAAAATTTAATATCGTTGAAGAAGAAGATAACAATAATAATCTTTTTTTTAAATATGAAATTGAACAAGACACAGAAAAATAATAAAAGATAACGGTCGCAACTGGGACTCGAACCCAGAACCTTACGTCTAACCGGGACATACACCTCTACCAATTGGGCTACTGCGATCTATTATGAGACTGTCGTAATTGTCAACTTCATATTTCAAATTTCAGAATTAACAATATTATCTTCGACTAATGTTTTTTTTTCCATATTATTGGCAGCTACCTTTATTATTGGAAACAAGTATTCAAAGAATGTATTTGTTACGTAGATAGTGTCTCGGATAAATATATTCGATTTTATTTTTATGGAACACCTATTATTTTATTTATGGAAAAAGAGAGTTTTTCTTATAAAAATATTAATATTTAATATCGATTTATTTCATTTAATACTTGCTATAATATATACACCTACATTCAAGTAAGCAATAAAAATGCTCAAAACGCACGATGATATATTATTAAATATCGTGTACGTTTAGTATTTTTTGATCATAAGTATTTATCACTTTTCAATAATGTCTAAAAAAAATAAGTGTGTAAAAAATATATGAAATATTTTAGTTTATAAATAGAAAAACTGAGGTATTTTCCTCACAAAACTATTTTTTAACGATTTTAATTTAACTAAAATTAAAATTCAGAAAAATGTGTGTACTATTATGTATTGATTTATTTTGTTATTGATTATACGATTTGAAATATGTGTTGTATAATATGTCGTTTGAAAATTAAACAAATCTGCCAACGACCAACGGTATAACCTTAATATATTAAAAATAAACTTAGTTTTTCAAAATTTTAAAAGTGCGTTTACCAGATTAAATAACAATCTTTCAAAATCAATTTATGTTTTACTTTGTAAAAAAGAGTCAATACGTCTAGAATTTGATTTAAACTAACTAATTACTACCTAACTACCGGACTTCCGGTATTCTCTGGTAACACCCTCTTAAGAGAACATTGTACAAGAGAGGGAACGCAAATGCCGGCAAATCATTGCAGGGTTAGTGTCTTCTCATGGCTGTGACAGTCGTGTTCTGAATATCAACTATGAAACAATTGGATAAATGAACGTCCAAATGGATAAAACTTTGTCAAAATGAAAGTAAGTAACAATAACAAAAAAAAAAATTTTTCACAAAACTTATTTTGTGTCACCATTTTAGTTCAAAATTAATAAACTAAAACTAATATATTAAGTAAAAAGTAGAGAGTCTAAAAAATTAAAAAAAGTCTGATGTCAAAATTAAGTTGTGAAGAAAGTGGATTTATTTATATACATAGAGGAGTTTTGAGAATAGGATAAAGGAGCGAATAATTTTTTTTATACAGTAATAGTTTCTTGGAAATCTTGGAAAGTAGAAAGAGTGTAAATATGAGTTTAACTATTATCAATAAGGCAAAATAACTTTTTAAATGACTCGTTGTTAAATTTTTAGTACCTACTTAGTAACTACCATGAAATATAACGTATGAGTTACGTTGCGAAGTGTGTAGTGAAAAACTGCGTTCATTTTTAACCAAATAAAAAAAAAGAACTTGCATAATTTTGGGCGCTTTTTCGCTGCACTGTAATACCATTAGTAATGTCAATAAAAAGGCCTTGCACAAAAACAGCGATGTTTTTTCACCTGCTCCCGAAGCATTAGCCGATAAAATTCTACCATCAAACCTCCGATGGTTGTGATGTGTAGGTATCAATTGAAAATTGAAATACAGGGATTCATTTTTTAAGCCCGCTATTGAGTAAACAACATGAATTTAAAACAAAAAAATAGACAGTGCTTACATTCCAACGTCTCGTTTTCTTCTTAAAATAAATATATTAACCTATGAAAAACAACAGATAATATTTATTGATTTATTGAACTGAGATGATAACACTTCTTTATATTATTCATCCCTTTTGAACCTTCCTTTACTCTACCCCATATCCTTTGCTTCCTTATTCTCTTCAGCATCATAACATATCCCAAATGGGGATACCATAGTCCCACTGCCTCAGGACAACTAACAACAGTTGGGACTCTTGCGCGGTACTAATTTTAAGCCAACATAATTAACGATTCCATGAACCAAATCAGAAATTAGTGTGAAATTATTCCTAACACGTGTACGTGTAAATAGAATAAGGGTATAATCCATATAATTCTTAAAAGAGTATAGCAGCATTGTCACGATTTCATTTTTTTTTCTTCTTTTAAAAGTGCTTTGTAATCTTGAATCGTTTTTTTTTAAATTATTATGTCGGTTATCGTATTAAATTAATTTGTTTGTAAAGTGCAATAATATTAACGCAAAAATTATCATATTCTTTTTTTTAAGACTTAAATTTGTTTAACCACAGTTTGATAATGTAATAATACAGCCTTGAACGCTGAAGCAGCTGTCACAATAATAAAAACTAAAATACTTGCAAAACTTACTTGTAATAACAATTTTTTAATCTATTTTTAAAATATAAAATTACACAAAGTTCCACGAATTAAACACATTATTGTCATTAAAGTGCGTAAAGCCTTTTGTATGTCCACTCACTAAAAATATAAAAAAGGAGTTTTTTCGAAAATAGTGCATGACCTACAATAATTGCATGAACATCATAAAACAGTCCCAAAACACAAAAGCGTTCCAGCGTTTGAAAATTACAATTTGTCACCTTTGACGACGCTAAATTGTGCCGGGTATTTATTTCTCTGTAGGCAGTGAAAAAACTGGGCCTACACGGAGAGCACAGAGTAGAGGATAGAGGGTGCGGGGTGGTGCCAGGGTAGCAGGGGATGAAGAGAGGACGCGTTGGCCGCTCAAACGCATTTGAGTTGGTAATGGGAAAAAATGCAAATAGCCTGCGAGGGCGCGGAATCCATCCCTCAGAGCAAATTGCGCTAACATTTTGATGTTTATTCGATAACCCAGCCCCGCTACACAAAACACGCCTGGCCCATACCTACGGAGTGTTCCGAGTTCCAATGTTGGGAGGAATAGGCATACCCATTATTTGGGAATGTTTTCAAAGGTGTATATTGATGCTTTAGAATGATTTTAGGTACTACACGGAGAAAAATATTATTGTAAAATACGATCATTTTATTCGTAAAAAACGGTTAAAAACGGGACTGAAGTTCTTACGAACAAATTGACAGGGTTTCAATGTTTATTCTTACATTTTCCCACCAATAAACATTGAAACACTGTTAATTTGTTCGTAAGAACTCAGTCCCGTTTTTAACCGTTATTTACGAATAAAATTATCGTATTTTAGAATAACATTTTTCTCCGTGAAGAAGCGGAAATAAATCCAAAATAAATAAATTTAATATGGAGTTTACGAAATGAAATTTGATTATAAAAGTAAGTTTTTTTTTGGCATAATTTATAATTTTATGGATTGGTACCTTCCACCTTTCATGATTTTTATTGTGAATGTAAAGGTTGCATGACAGTTGATCCTGGCATACTTACATGCAATATGCAGTCAGTTAAGGGAAAATACGGTATTCCTAAGAGACTTTAAATAAATCAATTTGATAACCATACAAACTTATTATGATTTTTTTTTTAGTTTTGGAATTGGTAAGGCACTAAATATTATAATTTTGGGGTTGAACTATCTGTCCACCGAATGCATTTTAGCAAATAAATACAAGTGTACAAATATATTATAATAACACATCGATATACACAAGGCTTTTAAAATCTACTTCAGCGGCAAGAAAGACAAGTCGAAGTTTACCTACTACCTATTCGAAGTATCTTAAACAAAAACTACCCCGTAGGTTAGATATAAAAATGAGTTCTCTAGTTTACCTAAGACTCTTTTCTTTTAAATTTTTCAAATATATTAAAATTACGCAGGAATAGCGACATACTTTTACATAAAGTCATTTTGAAAAAAATCGCAAATAAATCTACTAGGGGTAAAAATCGGTAAAATAATAACAAATAATTTGATGGGACCCCCTGTAAGGTTTAGTACGTATATCGTGAGAGAAAAATGTATATTTGTGTGGCCAGTGTTGGATAATGCTCTATTAACCAGAAAATTGCGCTTTTGATAGGAAAATAATTTCATATCTGGCAACAGAAATATACAGAGATTTTGAATATGGGATTTTAATTAGGCCCGAAGCGAAAGTGGAACAGACATTATAAACAGGCTTTGATTGATTATTAAAATAGTATCTCCTGTCGAATGCCATTTAATGCTTAATTGTTAAAATTGGAGTTAATTAACATAATCGACAGAATTGAGTTCAAAATGATCACATAAATAATATAGTTATCTCTGCAATAATCGTAATGTAACGTAATTTAGTGAGTTAGCAAAGGTGTCCGGGTTTATGGAGTGAGGTATGTCTAGGTCTTGGCGGTGGACGTGTCTGTCCACTTGCTGTGTGGAGTGCCGGATCATGTTGAGGGAGAGCATTTCAAGTAGAAGCATCTCTAATGAACACAAACACTAGCATTTTATAAACTATATTGTACTTATTATTAATAATCGCATGTTACCATAAACACAATAACAAAATAAGTTTGCAAAACACAAGTGAATAAATAGTTATGGGTGTCAAAATATTAAAGGATAATTTCTCTATCGGGATACAGGTGCGTGATCAAACGCAATAAGCCTTGTAATTTATTTATATTACCGAATATTAAACGACCTTGAATGGCAAAGAAAAGAAAACATTTTACGTAATGATTATCGAATAATATAATAATACTAAAATGTGAAGCCTTCCTTGAACAGCTTTTACATAAATAAACTAGCGGAGTTCCTTTGATTAAGGAATTGAGTAAGGAATTATAATATTATTCGTCAATCAAGATACAAATACTACGATTAGTACGATAGTTTATTAATGTATTCATGTTTTCAGAAACTGTCACTAAAATTTATTTTAACAGGGGTTGATTTTTGAAATAAGAATTCGTCAAACTTGAGACAGCATTAATATCATTAACATTTGCAACATCGTCTCATCCCCTGGGAGTTGTGGCTGGAGGGTGGTACGTTTTCTCAAAACATTGGGGTGGTACATTTCCAATATACTATATATATAAAATATGTATAAGGGTTGACTCGTGACATTGATTTATTCCTTCATCTAGCTGAATTTGTTGCACAGACTGCCAAATGAACTTACAATATCAGCCCCTCGGTCCAATATTATTTATTTCCAATTGTTACAGTGCTCCCTTATTGAATCGTGTGGACAAATCCCATTCACAAGTATTTACGGGTCACCGTGTTCCTATCATACTGTCGCATTGTTATTGGGGAGATATTGATGCCGTTATTGTTATTTTTATTTATTTTTAAAGGCGCCTGCTGATTCTGGCATTTGATGATCATTTTTCGTATATTTCGTTCATTCCCTCAGGGCATTGTGACTTCCATCACAGATGTTGCAATATAAATATGTTAATGAATTGGTCTCACAGGAAATCAAAAGATTACCATTTTTACGTGGTGAAAAAACATTTTTTAACAACTTTCAGAAAAGTCGTTTATCATAGTAGGTATATTATTTCAGTAATATCACAGCTTTCAGAAATTTGGCATACGAGATAAATTTTCTTTTGAAACCTGGATGAATCTGATTTATTGTCTCGTTATACAATACCCGGACCGCACAGATATTTGCTTTGCGTAAACGTAAATAGCAAGAATTTTGTGAAATCCCAAATGAAAAACGGTCATAAAATACTTTCCATGTTGGCGATCAAAAAACAACCCACTCCTCAAAGCTCCTCCCGTCATTGTCATAAAGAGAATAATATGAAAAATTCTCAAATCCTTCGAAAAAATGGTATTTAAATTCGCTGCAAAAAAATGAAAAACGGCAGGAGATAATGTATGCAAATTACGTATTCGTTATTATTGTGGATATCAAAACATGTCAAATAAAAAAATATTATTTTATATTGCCTAATCTGATCAATGTTTCGTGAAGTTGTAAGTGAATTTGAGGGAACGTCATAACTGCAAAATTCCAAAGATTTTCACGTGGAAATAATCGGATTCTGTTTTCTCGGAAACATGTTTAACGTCTTGGGAATAGGAGGGTAAAAGGAGGCAGCGACCGAATGTTTTAATCAGTGGATTCCTCCTAAACCCCTCCCTACTCCCACACATCCCATTGAGAATTGATCCCTTAATCTTCATAGGTATTATTCACTGTTTGGCGTATTGTTAAGATGATAAATGTTTTGTTTGGTTTGAAAGAGCAATACTACAGACCTAAGAGTATAAATATTAGAGAGACGGCATGTGAAGTGTGCCCGCGCGCTCGAAGTGTGCCTTTTCGAGAATTTTACCCAAACGGCTGACATTGATTGGCTGCTGGTTTTTGACCGCTTAATACGTTCCGACATTTTTACGACAGCAGCCATTTTATATGGTGACAGCCAATGTCAGCCGTGTGGGTAGAATTCTTGAAAAGGCACACTTAGAGCGCGCGGGCACACTTCACATGCCGTCTCTCTAATATCCATACTCTTAGCTACAGACGAATATAATCCGGGTGGGTGGTAGGCTTTCCCCGATCTTTATTTAAGTCTATTTTAAAGTACTGAAGGGATATTCGTTACAATTTCGGTAGTAAATTCTAGCGGAATGAACCGATTTAAGCGTAAATTATCCACGTCGCTCACGTCTATTTACTCTTATAAAACCAATCGAGTTTGCCGCCGTACTAAAACCCCTAAATAACCGGCTGAAAAGCCCGAACCTCGTTAGTGGACCCCAGACAGTTTTTGAAAGTTACATATGTGTGCGTGGTGCGGCGTGCCCGTCGGGGATTCGAACCCCAGCCCAGCATCGGAGCGGCTGGCGACTAACCCAATTACTCCCACGCCAAGCCAGTGGGGTCACAAAAACCCCTGGGGGTTGTTTGGCCACGTCCGAAACACCCCCAACACAGAGTATACTGACTACTGACGGGTCCACTGAACGTTCTGATGGAGCTTTCAGACACGTTCAACTAGATTTGGTCGCATTAGAAATTCTGGAAAGGTTCTACAGATTTTTAATCACTCCATTAGAAATGTTATTCATTTATATGTAACTGGGCATGAATGAAAACGATTAAGGCACTTTTAATCTGTTGAAAGCCGACGAAATACGACGTAAAATATTTGACAGTTCTCACCTTTCTTACGAATTCAATTTTTATAACATACCTTTTGTGATATATTACAAAAATTACATAAAAAATAATGTAGATAAAACGAACTTCCTAATAATCACTTAAATCTATGCTTTCCACAATGGACTTATATAAAAAACAATGAAAAATATACACTTCGAATACGACTCCGTTTACATTATCAAGCGGCAGCCATTTTGTCCGCCATCTTTGATGCCCGGCGCGTCATCGTGAATTAATTTGAATTATTCGGAGAGGCTAGAAGCTATCCAGTATTTCGTTACGCCAAGAACGAGAATGGCCCAAGCGATTCTGACCTTGTTCTTCACACAATTTCTTTATACATAAGGGACAAAATCGCTTCAAAAATCGATGGTACACCGGAGTACGTACGGCCAATGACAGGTTAAAGGGCAAACAGGTGTGATTGTATTGTAATGTGATGTGTGAAATTTAATGTTCACTAAATAGTAGAAGCCTATATAAAAACAAAAATCAATTGATACCTTGGTTGCAAGAACTTATTTTCTTTATAATAACAATAAAATAACTTTGTTTTAATTCCACTTCCACTCTGTACAGAAATAAGCGATCCGTTTGATATAATCTTTGTTCTTAACAAACGGATTGCAATCTTTGGAGCACAGGCATCGGGTAGAAATGCTATCCTTGTTCTATCGGTACTTCAATAGCGAGATGCTTCTACGACTCGTTCTGAGTTCAACAACTCGGCTGTGCAACGATTTGCCGGCCTCTGTGTTTCCTCCTTCCTACAACATGGGTTTCTTAAAGACCTATGTTCACTCCTTCCTCTTCTCAAAAGACCTTCCATGCAGTATCTTCAAAGATGACATAGGCCCTGTAGGAAATTATTTTCCTCAAGATTTATTGTATGGCGTTAATGTAAATATATCTTTAACCAACCGGTTTCGGCTCGACCTGAATCTTCATCAGGGGTGAATACAATATTGAACAAAATGCAGAGAAATAGAGTACTTAAATGAAAAGCAGAAGCAGAGAGAACATCAACTTGGTTGATAACGAGGCGAAGAGCCTAAGAGGGAGGGGTAAAAGTAGGTGGAAAGAAGAAAAATATTTTAAAAATAGGGCTGTTTTACAAATCTAACTGTTTATTTAGTAATTAAATTAAAACAAATAACTTTGTTTAAACCACTAATATAATAACAATTACCTACATGTTTCAAAACCGATGGTTTCTTCGTCAGGGTAGTAATGACATTAAATAACGAAATAAAAAAACAAGTATATGTTTATTTTGTTATTTAATGTCATTACTACCCTGACGAAGAAACCATCGGTTTTGAAACATGTAGGTAATTGTGATTATATTAGTGGTTTAAACAAAGTTATTTGTTTAAATTTAATTCAAAATGACGCCACAAAGTGATTTTGCGAAGTTTGAAAAAAGTTTATTTAGTAAATTTATTTTCTTTTAATGCTTTTTTTATTTGAAGTGCTTCTAGATTATTGTTTTCTTTAGCGGAATTTTTTACTATGACGATAAAAGGATTAACCAAAATTAGTGATTGTATTTTAAGATAAATAAAAAGATCCTGTTCGCGTTGATTGAAGTCCCCCTGAGCCTCTTTCCCCACACCGACAGGCCCAGGGCTCTAGGCGCTCAGATGAACCGAATGACAGCGCACTGAGGTGCGTGCTGAATTTTAAGCGGAGAATTAAGCGATGCCTACGACCGTATTGATTGGTTTGATTTCCCCCGTCGCTCCAGGGTTAACTTCCTAGTGGGGTGGGGTTGTTTTGTACAAGAATCTCTCCAGCAATCTACAAAAAAATCCTATGTAAATACGTCCCCAGCTTGACATAAAATCACTGATCGCTGTACCCAAAGTCATAAAGACCTGGATTTAACCATTAAAAATTGGGCTAAATATTTCCACTCGACAATAAAATCCTAATAAATCTTATATTTGTGAACGTATCCGAAAATTAAGAACTGTGTTCGAAAGGCAGTGAAATACGCTTTCAGATATTATCATTAGAAATAATCACGTAAATTGTTAAATATAATTTTTTTTGCATGCAAACATAAAAAGTTTTTTAAATTACTAACATGAAATTTTTCTAACTAAATGTTATTGTCACCTAAGTTTTTTGTGGTTCCATGTAAAGATAATAATTAAAAAAAATCCCAAACCTTCACAACTTATTTCGAAATCCGATCCGAAATTTTGGTTTTAAAAAGGTCAAACATTTGACTCCTTTTGCGGTTTTTTTTAAACTTTTATATTTTAATATAAAGCGTGATGTTTTCTCTTTCTAATATAAATAATATATCTTACCATGATTGTAAGGGAGACACAACGATTTCTATGAGACCGAAAAGCGAACCAATTAGCCTGACGGGCTAATAATAAATGTACGTAAATCGATCCAAAAATACTGCGAAAGCGAATCAGAAACATTCACATAAAAGATTCTGATGTTATCTTATTTTTAAAGAAAAAAAAATCATCTTATGATGCGGCAATAAAGGGAACGATAAGTTAGAAAAGCGATCTGGAACTTCGCTACATTAATCATTTTCCACCGAAAATAAGACGATCTCAAATCGACTGTAAGATTGACGGGGAAAAGAGATTTATGATACGTAAACGTCTCATTACAGTCATTGAATTATCCCACTGAATATGAAAGCATGAAAAGTATGAAATCACACGCTCGATTTTCCCATAATGGATACGCGTACACGAGTCTCTGGCAGCAACGGGCTTCCATGTTATATCCTTCAGTTTTGTTGAACATGTAATGTGGGCGTAGTTATTGAGAAATATCATTTGTAACTAGGCCTCGCGAGATGATTGAAAATGACAGCAACTGGGCGCTGCTCCTAACTAAGTGTTACAGTTAATGGAATTTACAGAACTTTCACATGTAGGTCGAGAATTTAATTACAAACTCTACTTAACAAACTTACTTCAAAAGATTTTGTTTTCGAGTAACTGTGAATACCGACTCCTAGCTTTCACACACTTGGAAACAAATTCACCTCAAATATCGACATATTTAATATAATTTTACCAGTTTTAAGAGTTATCTGAATGTTATTTTGGTGTAGCATAATTCTAAAATTAAGGAGCATATTGCATATCTATTTTATTTATCTATAATTTAAAGACTTGTTCAGTTCATTCTTATCTTTTTATGTATCATGCACTTTGTCATGTATTACTCAAATGTAAATTTTGCATTATTAACTTGCACTACGTTTTTATTTGCCATCTGCAATTTAAAAACTGGTTTCTATTTTTCTTTCTTTCTTATCCTTTCTTGTGTATTATTATATTTCACATAAATGCACCTGTGTTTGATGTTAAATTCTAAAGGTTTTTTTTATTTGTTTAAACATCGTGTCTATGTATCATAATCACGTGTCTTATAATCACGTAAAAGTCCGTAAAAGCATTGAAAATTAATAAATACGAAACAATCAAGAATAAAGGGAGAAATTATTTTACCTTTAGTACTCCAACAACATCTACGCCCAAGTCTGAGGAGTATTATTTTTGAAAATCAGCTCACCTGAAACAAGTAACAAAATATAATTAAAATCACAGAAAGAGAGCAGAGCGTTGATTTATGCTATTAGGATCGCAGCATTTGAACAGGGGGAGAAATAAAAAAAAAACTCATTTTGTTATCCTATCCGATTCGTAGCTCCTCCCTAAGAGGTTTAAAATCTGCTTCCATCTGGCGCCTAACTTACACGTTATAAATTTGCGATTCAAATTGCTGGATACTACCGATAACTGTAAACGATATGGAATTCAAAGTAATATTTTTATTTGTGTTTGTCCGTGGAAAGCGCTCGGCAAAAATGTTTGGCAAAATAAGAGACGGGCTCGAATTCTGTACACGGACAAAGTTACAAACACAAACTGTCCCTTTTCGGGAGAGAAAGCGAACAAACAGGAATAATTTACTCCCACTACCCCTCCACAACCCGGGTAGCAGCAGTCTGCGAGGGTACGCCAATAATTAAGCGTGAGCGACAAACATGCCGCTGAAAAATATTAAAATCATTAAACGGTTTGAAAATTTGTGGATAAAAAATAATTCCACAGCTTTTTTGAATAGCAATACTTCTAGAATTATTTAGGAAAGCTATTAGCTTATATAACTCTAAAAATTGGAGCCAAAAAGCTGTAAAAAATTATGGCACACCTACATGTTATACACCAAACCCTATTCATATACATGCTTTATTTTTACAACAGCTATGTTTTTTATTTGAAATATTGTTTATTAGATTTATTCTTTTTTTATTAGAAACTAAGGAATGCCATGAACAAAAGAAACAAAAATTTACCACTGATTGAGACGCGAGCAAAAGTCAACACCTTTAGTCGAGTTTTTTTTACGAGAGTTTTAATCACCTCGCCTGCCCGAGAGCCAAGAGAGATTTCGAGAGGGCCCAACAAGCTCAGTCCTTGTTCAAAAATGTCGTAAACAAGGAACGCCCGCGATTATCGCCCGGCTATATATTTGAATAAGCAAACAAAACCCTTTTCAGCTCTGCCTAATAAACAATAAGTTAGTTTAGCGATTCGACCAGGAGCACAGCGGGCGACAAGAGGTTTGCCCAGCCGTTGTCTATAAGGCTGCCACATGATAAATTTGCGATGCAAATTGATTCACGCCACCCGGCGCAAAATAGACTAAAACTTCAACAGATTCTAAATATCACAAGCTCAAATCGACCGAATGGCATTTGGCTATCCTGCACGAAATAATTTTGAATAAATCTAACAATTTAATATATTTCTTCCGTTTGATTTATGATCGCAGTCAAAAAGCGAACGCCTTTTTTCGGTTCTGATATTTTTTATATCAGGAAAACAGGTTGTATGAGAAGATTAATATTGACATTGAATTAAATCAACGTAATATTAATGACTTTTTACGGGAGACACGAAATTGAATTTGCTGGCCCCAGATTTCAGTATCTAAGTTTGTTACGCCAAACAGAATCTTCCATGGTAAATATTTGCAATCCCAAATACGACTCCGAATAATAATGAATCACAATAGCGTTCGTAGCGGGAAGGGACTAAGGACGAGGACGAGAACGAGGACTCGGTGCTGAGATTGTGTTCCTGTTGTTTGACACACAAAGAACGGTTCTAATGCGGCAAATTAATTATGGATAACGTGAAAACAGGCACCCAGAGAGGAATTTTTAACTTCAGCGAGAAGCCAGAACGCTCCAACGGATGGGACACGGTATTTATTTACTCGAATAGAAACAAGCTTTTCAAAACTTAACGCGGTATTTTTAAGCAACAAAATTAATACATATTATAATTGAAGGTAATATTAACGACTCTCAAACGAAAAATGTGGATTAGAAAAGGCAGAAAAAGATACAATAGCCTCTAGAGATTAAACTCTTGTTCGTTTTAATTTTTTTTTTGTTTCACTATAAAAAAAAAACACTAAGTAACTAAAAAAATATAAATATATATACATTTGATGTTGTGGAGGGGGGTCTTCCAATTTTGGAGCGGTACAGTTGCGGGCGTCTAACGCATTTTCTTTAAATTCTTTTTCAGTTTGTCAGCTTGTCAGAGCATCAAAAACTGACTTTTCTGGAAGGTGGTGACGAATGCGACCATATAAGTCATTTCCACCAATACAGGCCAATTCTAACCTTGTAGAGATTCTGGTGATGAAATGAGGCACGAATTGAAAAATTACCAACGCCACAGTTTCAAAATGAAGCATTTTATGGAACATTTTGACGATGAAAAGTCAACACTTTACTAAATTATTATGTTAGTGTTGAAATTATAGTATTAGGTATACAATATAAGAAATAAAGTAAAACGAACCTCTTTAAATAAACACTATTGACAATTTAGCTCCAATTATACGACTTCTTAAGTGTGTTGATTTGTCACTGTGTTGAGTTGTCCGTTCAAATAAATAGATGCATCCATCAGGTTAATAAGAAGCACACCTAAGAAATTCTTTTAATGTATTTTGGCCGCTACAGAACTCGTAAAAAACATAATAATTAAAGAGATTTAAAGATTTGACGGAGACGTGGTAACATACCATTGTATTTTTAAGAGGGAACCATTTAAATAATTATCTTCACCCGATCTACATTCTAGTTATTATTTGATGTGCGCATACGAAAACAAAGGAATACACTAAATATTTTCTCATCGCACCACATTTATTATTTTGATGATTTTGACGTGCCTCATTTGCATACAGGAATTACGATGTTCAAACAATGATTATCATAATCGCTGGATTCATCGGCATCGTGTTATCATCATCAACATATAAGGGAATACTAAATTACGTTGATATGATTATATTTAAGCAGGTACTTTAAATTTTCAACAAGGAAAAGTGCTTAGCCTCTTATCGACCGGAAATTCAGTTGATGTTCTTATAAAGTCTACGCGATTAACATAAGCAACGCAGTTCAACCAACTTACAGACACTAATTAATCACCCAGGCTGCGTGTGGTCATACATACCTACTGAATTTTAAGTTATAATAATATTATATAACACTATTTCAGGACACTAGCAACTAACAATCGTTCATGGCACCATTTTAAGCGGAATTTGAAAATAAAAATGAATTATTCCCATTATTAAGGTCGACTGTGTTATGACTAGAATCTTAAACACTGAACATAAAATTTCTATAAGTGCAAGCTAAACAGTTTGTTTGAAATTTTTAGAAAGTGTTAACAATTATTATTATAATCGTGAAATTATTTTTGGGATGTGCACAGATATTAACACTTCAATTAAAAATGTTCACAGCATGCGTAAATCAAGGTTTAGTTGTTACTCGTGATATAACAAAAATAATAATAAGCAAAATAAAATACAAAACATTCAGTAAAATAACAAAGCAATTCATAATTTTTAGTTGAAATGCTTATATTTGCCATGACGTCAAATTACTTTACAGCTAATAACATTAGCAATTACTTTTTTAAAACATACGAGATCCTTGATGAAGGTGTCAAAGTGGTCGCATTCTATGGAATTATACAATCTACACATTCGAGGCATTGGATTGAAATAGGCAATAATGTTAAACAAAATAACTCTAGGTGAAATGTTTCATGACTTCTTAAATAATGTCTATTAAGAAATTTAAAGTAAATGTTACTTAGGCTTAGATTTGAAAGAACACTGGCGTCACCAATAAGACCTTTCCGACCCCCAGACTGCAAATGATGTTTCTGTTCAAGAAAAATTTGATAATCCATAATAAAAAAAAAAATTTGATCAATTGAACCCGAATAAACTTAAACCCGACCTTACTCCAGGCACACAGACACTCCCACAAAACAATTTTGAAGATACATCTCTTCAGTGTATTAAAACGCCACAATTTAATATGCTAATAAAATATGAATTGTATAACAGTGAATTAATAAATGTGTTTGTCCTTATTATTGCCCTCTTTCTGGTGGGATCTCTCATTGAATGTTAGCTAACATCATGGTACACATTCACCCCGAAGACTGCATCCCTGAACAATGGAAGTACTGCATTAGTACAAGTCAGTCAATACGTAAGTATCGAAGCCACTTTTAATCCAGTTTTTTGTTTTACCTCTTCCATCATTGTACAAATGTTGAGGAAAACAAACCATGTGGGAATAAAATAGTGTTTGGAGAGTCACGCCGTAAAGCAACATCAATCCTTCCTTGTTTCATGTTTTCCTGACACATCACGTGTAAGATCGAATTTAGGGTCCCTAAACGTGCATAGACGTTATCGAACAAAACTCACCGTGGAAAATATTGACAAGACCGAATATGAACACGTAGAAAATCACTATTATTTCTACGATGTAATACCATGAAGGTCATAACCCGCTTACGCATATAAATATTATAATATTATGATATATTGCAACACGTTCCAGAGTGGAAGGTGCTCTCAGTACCGCACTGGAGGAAGACCACCACTCGGAATTGAAACGTTGCTTTAGCCGTGTTGGTCATCAGATCTGAAAGCCAGGTAATCCCACCCATCCTTTTCCCCCATCTTATTGCCCTTCCCGCAGCCTTCAGCCTTATAACATAGGTACCTATAAAAAAATTACGATACTTAAAGTAGTTTTATTTGTATGTTGACGAATAAATTTTCTACGGCGCATTAAAATGTGCCAATTTGATTTTCCGCCAAAACGACATGTTCGTTTTTATTTGTGAATTCGGTGGCGTTGGCGTCTTCTATATCATAAATCTTCTATGTAGCCAGTTGAAACCGTTTCGGAATGTGCGGTTTTTCAAATCAATAATTATGAATTAAAATAAAACACATTTTTAATTCATTGAATAAAATCAGAAAAATAAACTTCAAATCATCCACACATTTATATGGTATTCATAAATTGTGAAAATTCCCCAGGTACTAGAGATTTGGGACTCTAGAGCGATAATCAAATTAAAAAAGTGTGTGAAGGTGAAGAAGATGCGTTAAGAGGAAGGTTGGTAAGTACCTTGCTAATCGGACTGGTCACGAAGCACGACCAATGCTAGTTTAGATTCTAGATGATTTGAGTTTTTCCAAAACGATACTCAACTCCTACGGTAACGCTACGTTATACGACGGCAATACAAAGGTATTTGCTTGCGCGGTAAGGGAAAAGTTATAGACTTTTATCGTGTCGATATTGACCACAGATATATATTATGACAAATGTCAAATTTTGTAATGTTTTTAAAAGAATACATTGAATTGAATTGAATTATAAAGCATGTACAACTTTTTAAGTTATTCAATAAGATCATTGAATAACCCTTCTGTAACTATTATAAATAAACAAACTACGGTTAATAGCGGTTCTTACAACCTTTGAAATGCTAAATTGATTTTCTTGTGTGCGGGGCTCAGTGGATAAACATTTTCAGACAGTAAACAACGCACAAGGCAGAGCACGGCAGACTGAATAGAAAATATTTGCACTACACTTTGAACATCGTCAGGTTTAATCACCCTGTAAGTACACATAATACCGATTTGATTGATTCAGAATTGATTACTAGGTAGATTGGTGTACAAACTGTAGTAATTGAAATATTAAATATAATCATTAAACGCTAATGAAGTTTATAATTGTATTGCGTAACGGTGAATACTACTTTATAATGTAGTCTTTAAATGTGCTTAGTAGTTTACTGATGTTCAATTTTAATATAGGTTTTAATAATGCTCAACGTATGTGTGTTAGGCTTTATCATGAACAAGATAATTGCGTCTTGATAAAGATCTCCCCTTATTTTATATTCTATACACACTATCTATGACTTCTAAAACATTATATTTGTGAAACAGTTATAAAAATATATGATATATCTAATATTGGTTCAGCATAACTTAATATGGGATTATGTGTAAATTTCAAAACAATAAAATGAATATACAAAAGCTCCCAAAGTTTTTTCCCGTAAGTCGTTCACGAAACTTCTGGTCAATGAGTACATAGGATTTTGGCCATAAGTTGTTTGGTGAGAAACTTACGGGAAAAAAACTTACGTGTTTAAAGGCAGCCAAAGGCAAAGAAGCAAAAAGTGTACATACATATTCTTGGCGTGCCTTGTATCGCAACGAATATAGGTAATCTTTATATATAAAAATATCGCGTCACAATGTTCGTCCAAGGTAAACTCCGAAACTACTTAACCGATTTTGATGAAATTTGGCTTACTGTGTGCACTTTAAACAAACTTAAAAGATAGTATAGTTTTATCTCGATTATTGACCTCACTATTTATTATTGTGAATTAAATGTTTGTTACGGGACAATGATTTGAAATTATTTGTAAGTTCCATAAGTTTCTGACAGATGGCGGTGTGAGTTAATTTACTGACACAACATTTGGTTATGTAGGTTAGGTAACCATCCAGTAGATGGCGTTGTGTTTCGTTAGCCGCAGCAACGCGTGGACAGGTCAGCTAGTAGGCATATAAAATGTTTGGCAAACGAGTCTAGAGGTTACGATTTCGGATGCAAAAGTGGTTTTTATGTATATTGTGAATAATTTCGTAAGAAAGAAAAAAACTATAAAATCGTAAAAAGCCATAAAATCTTATTTAAAAAAAAGTTGTTTCATATGTCTCTTCATACATTTCTAATGAAAAAATAGTAGTTTACGCTTACATATTTTTTAAAGTAAAAAAAAAATTCTTCAATGCGATGGAAACAACAGGAAAAGCTTCAATTTATCCAAAGCATATTATGTATTTATATTGTTATTTTTTTAAATACGATTTGTATTAAAGATTAGTATAAAATTGTGATTTAGCTTTATGCTTCGCCGTACAGAGATTTTTGTTGTTGCATCAGTTACGACACAATCAATCTTTTCGATTTATATTAAAATAAATGATTTTTTGATATCGATAAACAATACATTTAATTGTTCACGGATCACAGCGTAAACCTTATTGATTTAAATGCTTCAATTGTATAGTGAAAACTAAATCAACATCTATTTCCACGGAATGCGGAGTTAAAACTCTTTGAATAATATTGCTAATTAGGGCAATAATTTGTAAAAATAAATATACTCTTACGACTTACGCCGATGTGCGTTACGTCCCTTCAAACCCATTACGTCTTGTCGGAATGATACGCCGGTCGACATCGACAAGTCGGTGGAAGGAGCCAGTAAAAAAGGACTGACGGATAACCAAGTAGAAATGTTAATTAGCTTCGTTCGAAAACGTGTTTTGGATCCGCGTTAGCATATTTTGGCCTGTAAAAAACCTGTTACGAATTAATAAATCTCTTAGTTTTAATTTTGAAATCAATCAAATGCGTTTAGTTCAGTTTTTGGGAGTGCATTAAATCAAATTCTTGCTGGTGGGATGATGGGTGGTTGGGAATACATCAAATGCTACCTGATTTAATATACAAGGTGTCCGGAAACTCACGGTACAAACGGAAATAATTTGGCGTCGATTTTGAGGTATAACTTGTTTTGATAAGCTTTCTTCTTCGAGTGAATCGAGTTCGAAGGTGGAAGTTTTTTTGTAAATTTAAAAAAAACTCTAGATAGGTGTTTATTAACAGATGATAAAGAAGCTGTCGAAGCTTTTTTTTAAACCCAAATCAAAAGAGTTTTTTAACATTCTAATATTGGAAAAAGTATTTATTTTTTTGTTTTCTCTGTGTAAAGTAGGTTCCATCAGTTTCTTATTGAAAAATGAGTTATCGGATACCGTGTACGAACAAAAAATTTATTTTCAGTTCTTGGCTAATTTGATCTTTCAGGGGAGCTTAATTAACGATCACACCATTTCTTCGAAGGGATAGGCAAAGAGGATGAACCGCAACACAACTCCATCTTTGCATACACCACTTATCTATCTCATACATAATATTTTGGTAACTTAATTTTATGTATTCCCAGATCACTTTGTCCGTTTACTTTTTGCTCTGTATGCTGCTCAAAACTGTCTAAGCATTCATTTCTTTTACCTCAGTCTTGTATTAATTTCACGTCTTCACTTTAGCGGTACGGTCAGATACGCGTAAGGAATCTCATATATGTACTGCAATTCGCATACTACCGCCGTTCATCTATAAGTTCCATACCTCATTTCCATACATCAGGGATGATATCAGAACTCCATGGTGGACTGCTAGCCTCATTTCAATCTGAAACTTTTACAAGCGACGACCACATTTAGTCCTCAGATAATTTAATTTTGTGCATTAAAAGCGATTAAACAGCAGCTGAGAATAAAAGTTTTTAAATGTTTGCAATTGTACAGGGAGGTTCCAATGAGAAAGATCGATTATTCGCCGTATCAAATTTTTTAAATTAAAAATTTAATATCGATTTATTTCATTCAAAACTTGCTTTAATATATACCTATATTCAAGTAAGCAATAAAAATGCTCAAAACGCACGATGATAAATTATTAAATATAGTGTACTTCTTGAAAGTATTTTTTGATCATAAGTATTTATGATTTTTCAATAATGTCTAAACAAAAGATGTGAGTAAAAAAAATTTGAAATATTTTAGTTTGTAAGACCTTAAATAAATAGCAAAAACTGAGGTATTTTTGTCACAAAACACGTTCTCGGATTTATTTTTTAATGTTTTTAATTAAACTAAAATTTAAATTTTGAAAACTGTGCAGACTAGATTATTTATTGATTTATTTAAATGTATGATTATATGATTTGAAATTTGTGTTGTTTAATAGAATCTAACGTTTGAAAATTGAAAAAATCTGCCAACCACCAAGGGTACCACCTTAGTGTAATAAAATACACTTTTCAGAGTCAATAGGTCTGGAATTTGTTTTAAAAAGGACTAATTTCCGGTATTCTCTGGTAATACCCTCTTAATACATCTTTAAATGAAGACTTTTATTGTATTTTATCACACATTACAAAATACACTGACTTTTGTAACATACAGCCTTTCACATACTTCAAAGCTTAATAATAAATTTGTTAAGGGAATTAGCTTTTATCAAAGCGCCATGTACTGCCTTAAGGTTAAAAATCCGCGAACATGGAGGCTTTTATGTGCGGCATGAGTATGCAATCATCTTATGTGTTGTGTGCTCCCTGTTTTGAAAGGTCGCTTATTATTTCTATGTTTGGATCAACGTCAATACAGTTTCCATATCAATTAATCACGGTGGGTTCGCGGAATAACCGTCTGCCAGCAACGGCGTAATCATTTACGTACGTAGAAAATAATCAAACTGACAAACATCGCCGAGACAGGCAGTGTCGAAGATCAGCGTGAGAATAAATTACCTCCTCGCTACTTATGTACTCCTGTCCTCTGCTTACCTTTCCTGGGAGATGGCGGATGGATGTCGAAATGTAAATAATAAATTACTGTCAATTTTAATAATTGAAGAAGATTGGTTTATTTTTATATTCTGTCGAATCATTATTTTTTTTTTCATAGCGTTAAATTTTTTTCCAAAACAATATTACTATAGATACGCGTGCTGCATTAGCAAAGAATCGATATAGAAGATTTATGTAAAACAAACAATGTAATTAATGAATTCAAGGCAGGATCTCTGTTTAATATGAAAATTCGTTGCCCCCACATCCACACAAGTACCCAAACTCCCGCACTAACAATCGTTTAAATGAAAAAAGTTTTCCCAGTCCCACTTTATAATTTTTTATTTCTTTTTAATGGATTACGTCTTTCTTCTCGCAGCGCTACATCAAACAAACGATAAAAAGTTCTTTCATCAAATACTCGGGCATTCTTTATGTTTCTTGTTCACCAAATGCGCCCCAAGAAAAGCATTCCATTCGGATATAAACAATTCATCATATTTCCCAAGATTTCTCAGAGAGTAATTATAGAATATTTAATGGAAGACAATTCAAATTAAAGCGGTCTTTGTTTAAACTAACTCAAGCTGAAATAATTGAAGAATAACTGGAGGCTCCATTTTCAGCCGTTGTTTAAACTTATTTATCTTTTGAAGAAGAGAACGAAGCGCGTAAGCTCGCCGTCTGCACCGCTATTTACGTTCCGTCGTTACATTTTTACCTCGGGAAATTATTCTTTCGGGGAAGCAAGTGCGTTGGGGTTCTTCTCGTAGTCGAGTTATGTCTTCCCTTTCTAATCTCGTCGCGCCCGTCTCGTCTGCCCGCGCCCGTCTCGAGGGAGGGCTAATTCAGGGAGGGGATGAAAACACCCCACACCAGCTTTTCCTTCGAGGCATTTGTTCTGCGTAGTCTCTCTCCCTCCGCGTAGCGTTTCGGATCTGCCGTCTTTCTTGAAGACATCGCCAAATTATAACTTCAAATTTGCGAGGCCCGTAGAGTCTGAGCGGAATGTGGTATAAGCCACATCCCGTCTGCGGGGGAAATGCTGCCGAATTTCCGCCGATATTTTTTTATTTAACTTTTCAGGGGTAGAGCGTGAGTCATGCTACACAGCGAATAGTAGCAGGAGGACCGAGCTTTTCGGAATTCTTACCTTTGTGGAAGAATGCGTTTGATCTCTGGTAACGCAATACTTCAGAAAAATTTTAACTGAATACTTTCACATTTCGACTAAACCGAATTCTCTAAAGGGATGCTCTAAGTGCAATTCGAATACAACAAGAAACTTAACATAGCTTTTAACAGATTCCCCACAATATCAAATTGATTTATATTCGCTTCCCGTAGGATATTTCGTAGAAATTCTACGGTGAATGAAGACACGGAGTTAATACGATCAAGTATGGATGTTTGATGGAACCCCAGGGACATCTTTAACTAATGAAAACAGCGAGGAGTTAACAGGAGTACTAAATACATTTATCATTTGGAGGCTCAGCAACTCGTAAATATTCTAGTGAGGAGCGTTACAATTTACAATCTAATATTCCACATTTAACATTGACTGAAAAGGTTAATACAATATAATTGAGTTATTTATTTTAAATAAATTAATTAATATTATTGGGGCCAAATTGTGAGATGAACTTGTTGAGTAACCTCACAATAAAAACAAATTTATTACAAACTCAATTAATTTTTATTGGAATAATTTTTTAAAGTTTTACCCATTCATTTAATATTATATCATCGAAGAAGAAGATAATACTATTCAATATAAACGAAACATGAATTAGAACAATACAAAAAAAAGTCGCAACTGGAACTCGCACCTATGATTTCTTGTCGTACTGGAACACAGCGCCTAAACCAACTCGGCCACTTTGGGACCTTTGTTTTTTTCTGTCATTTTCTTCGATCTCTAATTTCAAATTCGGAATTAACAATATTATCCTCAACATCTTTCCTCAACTTTTTTCCCCATAATAATCTTACAAAGCTCTTTAACGAATTTATTTATAACTTAAGTAGTGTCTCGGATAAATAGTTGCAAACATTTTTTATTTATTTTCTGTGTCTTTTCTGTTTCATGTTTCGACGAGATTTATTAGCATTATCTTTTTCTTCAATCATTTTTAACAAATTGTTGATAAAATAATATCAATCAACGAAAAAGAAAAAATGAACACATCGAAATTTGGAATATTCTTCTAGAAGGCCCTTCAATTTGTAAAACAAGCATAAACAATGTTTTATGGGAAGAAAACGTGTTACCAAACGATTTACAACAAATCGATACTAAAAAAGACACTATCCAACAGAGAACACCTGCCGCACTCCCGGAAACGAAAACCATTCAGAAAAGGACAATAGTTTTTTTATACCTACATGGACAAATACAACCAGGAATAAAGTTAGGATAGTAAAAAAACTCATTTAGCTTGGCAATTGGATTTAGTGTCGAAAAACGAAGGCCTCCGTGGTTGAGTGATTACGATTAGTGGCTACGAATCCGGAGGTCACGGGTTAAAATCCCGACATGCGAAAGTAAATTGTATTTGAGTCATTTATGTCACATCGCAATTGGTTCATGATCACAACACAGAGTGAAAGATCGCAGAGGTAGAAGACCACCATTCAGAATCGTAACTTCGCTTGAAATGGTTTCGCCGTGATTGAAGACCAGGCATGACTTGCCAGGTACTTTTAAAACTTTTTTGCTCCACCTTATTCTTCTCCACATTACCTTCAACCCTCAACATACATAACTCCCCCCTTCCCCTGATTAATACTTTCTTTCAGACGATTATACTGCCCTGAAGAAGCTACGGTACTAGCGAAACCCGGTCGGCATAAAGTATAAAAAAAAAATAATAGTGGTGTATACAAAGTTATTGTTTTATTTTAAATTCAATTTATTAACTCCATTCTTGGCAGTAATCTTCTTATAAATGTAATATGTAAAGTGATGGTGTAGCAAACGTAAAATTAGGCAATGTCCAATGTTTTAAATACTAGTATAGTGTCCTCCGCGTGCAAAGTCGTATCTCCTCGAAGCATAAACTTTCTAATTAAAATGTGTCTGTCGGAAGTGACCTGCCAGGTAAGTATGTTTTCTGTATCTATTTGTAAATAATAGTTCTAGATAGAGCCTAAGAAGCCATAATAAAATGTACAGCGCCCTTGAGGTGATTTTTCACAAAAACGGCGCTCTACAAGTTATCCAATTATCATTATTATTATTACCTACTTATTTTAATATACTAACATACCAACCAGTAAAATGCTAATTATTTGTGTAAATATATTGCACCATAAATAATCTTAAAATTTTTGTTAAAGTGTGAGTTACATGTTTGCAAGAGGAAGGTGCCTTACGTTTTGAAATATCAAGAATAATCCGATTCCAGCGTGGAAGTTTTTGTATTTTTTTAACCCCGGCGTAGCGGATTCAAATCTCTACTAATTTAGCCCTTTATCATTGAACAAGCCACATTTTCCGCGGATATATTTTCAATATTCTGAGATTTGTGGTAACCCGGGAATGCTGTAGTTTCAAATTTAAAAAAAAAATTCAATTGAATTTTATTTAATATTTTAAGAAATTAAAAAATATATATTAACAAAATAAAAAAGAATACTGTAAATCCATCCAAGACACTTGCAAAGGTACCTAAGACATTCATTCCTCTGACCCGCATTTCAGCCCTTCACCGTTCCCTTTGGAACCTTTCACCGCCCACCGAGGCCCTTGCCCTCGAGGGCACCACCGCCACCTGGATCTCACCAACACCCCCAGGGTGGCGCTTCCGCCCCCGTTGGTAATCACTGCTCTAGATGGTCAGGAGCAGTTCAGACTCTTGTGCGGTACTCACAAAAAAACGAATTTTCATACGTTACATGTTTTAAAGGACACAATAATTTTGAAATCACTTGGTTCTTCATCGAATAAATTATCTGAGAATAATGTATTGTAGGCGAGTCTCTGTACCTAAAGTAAGGTCAACTTCAACTTAACTTCGATGAAACTGACATTTTCCAATATCGAAATCCTTACTCGAATTGTCAATTAATTTCTTTTGCCTATCTGGGGCAGAGGAATTTAAAATTTCTAGCGTAAAATTGATGGTATCGAAGACCTCGAGCATTAGTTTGATGTTTAAAAAATTATAACTTGGGCCAGGAAACCAACACGCTGTAGAGAGCTATAAAAGATACATTTTAAAATAAACAATGAAACATCAGATCATAACAATTTAAAACTCAACATTAAAAAAAACAATTAAATAATAACTAACTAATTGAAGGTAAGATGTAAATAAAAAAACAAATAACACACCCCAAAAGCAAAGTGAGTAGAATGGAGATACCTTATCTAGATGAAACGGAAACAATTTGCCGCTGAACAAAGTTTTGTGCTGAACATTAAGTTATTTCATTTAATATTGGTTTTGCAAATTGTAAACAAAGATAACCATAACAAACAACAAAGTAGCTAGTCCAAGATCAACACCTGGTGGAGGTCAGGACTCAGGACCTTATTGACTTGAATTATAAAATTCAATCCCGGCAGTGAGCCCTTGCGAATTTGAAGTACGTAACTGAAACTATTTAGTTTGCCGGAACTTTGTTCAAACACTTCGTCAACATTGGACTGGAGGCAAACAATCAAACTTTCATCGCTTTGTGGAAGAAAAGCAAGCTTATTCAAAATAAATGTTTTATGTTATTTTGTATTTTAATTTGAGGAAAACCATTTTAAAACACCTCAGGTGGGCGAAAATAAAGAAAGATTTCTAGAAAATGGAATTTGTTTTAAACCAATATATCATTTAAAATACTGTGAGAGTACATTTATTTTTATTTTTATATAGTCACTAATCACTACACCCCAACTAAAAGCATTGTCCAAAATTATAACCTACTTTGTAATGGGACTCCTCCACAAAGATATGTTGTATAAGTGTTGGGCTATTTATTGACGAGTGTACATTTATAGTATACAAAAAATGTATCTATATATATTTTATTACATTACAAAACAATTGGACTTCACTTTGAGATAAATTATTAAAAAAATATATATTTGCGCATCTCCAGTACCTACCAAAGAGTAAGTTTCCTTTAAAAAAAATATTCTTCCAGTCAAAGGACAAGGAGGTACACAAGACGAAGAAGGCTTGTAAAATAGCAGAAGTTGAATAGGTCCTTCTTAGAACTTCTTCTAAAAACTTCTGTGAAACTACACGTCCTTAGAATCATCCTGATGAAAGATAAGCACTCAGAATCGAAACGTTGCTTGAAATTGCTTTAGCCGTGTTGGTAACCAGATCGAAATATCTGGATTGTTCCCAACCTTCATCTACCCAATCTCCAACTTCCTCCTTTCGAACTGATAAGTCTCTATCACGACAAAGTAATGCAAAAGGCACAAGGCAATCAAAAAATTAACCAACGTAGAAAACTCTCACAACTATAACTCATAGATCGGAGTAAAAAACGCCGCGAATCCATGAAAATGAATATAATGTAATTTTAGGGATGCGTTGACTTTGACCATGTCCAATTTGTCCTACGTCCAAAACTAGACACAGAAAAATAATGAAAAAGATTAGACATTGTGGGAGAGTGTGAATGGAATAAAAGTAATACCTTTTTAAAGAAAAATATAATAAAATAATCATTTTTTCACAAAAATCGACGGGATTCGCCGAAAACTGTCTTAATTTGAGTGTGCTGTTTCATAAAATAACGTGAAATTTTACTGAAACCGAAATGAAATTTCTATCCTCAGGAAAAATATTCCGCGATTCTCAGAAAAAAACTCACCAAGAAGAGTGTGTGTGGAAAGCAAAATGGCTCTTTGCTAAGGAAAAAGTAAGGTTCAAGGCATATTCGTAAATATTTAATATGTGAGGATGTTTTGTATTATACACGCTTGAGAATCATCGAATTTGTAAATATTATTAAAACACGACAGAATTTTACTCCTTGATATTATTTTTAATATGAAAATGTTACTTTGCAAAACGTCTACCAAATGTCTGAACAAATAAGTCACTGCATAAACAGGTTGTATCAAGCTAATTACTGAGGAATACAAATGACTAACTTTGCTTTATTTTCTTTTAATTTGATATCGTATTTTAATTTTGGTTGTAACAACACCTGAACAGGCACAGTTAAGGTGTTACATTACGAAGTAATAAAAAATCATGTGTTTTTGTTCGAAAATTTGATCGCTTAGGATTATTGTAGATGCTTTAATTAAATACCGCGATTAGGACCATCTTGGCCTCTCAAATAATCGAGAATCGTTTGGTTGATAAGTCCTTTTATAACCCCAATTCAACAAGCCACCTGAACAAGTCCTAGGGCTTTCTTTAGACAAGATCGGGGAACAAATATAAAATGTCTAATCATGTCGTAAATGGGCGTTTTCCAAAAAAGATGTCGGTGACGTAATAGGAATTCCACTTAAGTGAGATGCTGCATTTCGATTAAAAATATACGTAAATTTATTAAAGAAAGAATGAACTTCATGACAAAAAGTATTTAAATAGAAAATGTCAATAAACTTCGAAAATAATTGCAATTTAAGTTTAATACTATTGGTAAGAAATTCTTTTACGTCACTTTTATCATAAAGTTTATAAAGAAAATTAAAAGAAATTCATTATTTCAGATTTTTATTTACGAATTGAAAACACAATCAGTCTCCTAAAAAATATGAATAATCAAGCTTATTGAATTAAATATTAAGTTTTTCAATAAAAATATTCTTTTACGCTACTTTTGGATACTTTGTACTGTATATTTTGCGTTCTAGAAAGACGAATATAAGTTTTTGTTTTACGAATGTTTAATTATAACAAATTTAAAATTAATCATGAACTATATCAATAAAAAAAAGAACAAATTTCTTTGAGATATAATAATTGATCTTAGAAAATAAATCACAGCAATAACAGGACAGTGGCGTAAGGGGAAAAATTTGGTAACGTTTAGGAATTCTAAGGCCTCGGCCAGACTGAGAGGCTTGCCCGGTAGCGACAGCGGGCGCGAAATATCAGTCGTATGTGTACGCACGTTGTGGCTACACTGCTGAAAGCGCGACAAGCGACTGGTATGGGAAGAGTGGAAGATACTCTCAGTATCACCCTGGTGTAAGACCACCATTCAGAATTGAAACGTTGCTTAATAATGACTTTAACCGGTTTAGTGACTAGATCTGAATAGTTAGGTACTTCCCCACCTTCCTCTTCCCCACCTTCCTCTTCCCCATCTCCTTCCTGTCCCCACTTACCTTCAGCCTCAAACGTACCCCAATTGGGGATTCCATAGTCTCACTGGCTCCAGATGGGAGCAGTTAAGACTCATGTGAGGTATTCTCTATAAAAAAGGACGATTTTACGTACTACCGCCACCGTGGAAGGCCCCCCGCGCAAGTACTTTTTCTTCCACTTGTTCTTTTTTCTTTTCTTTTTTTTTTCGTTTCTGTTCTCTCCAACGTCTTCTTTTTTCTATTCTTCTTTGGTTAGCTCTCTGATTATATTTTGATGTTATTTTTGTCTTTGTAACTCTTTTTTCATAAAGGCTTCATATTTTTCAGGGTCGTTTTTAATTTTGTCTCTGTACCTTTTTGATTTTTCTGCAGCTTTCAACGGCATATTTGAACATAAAATTAAAATAAATTATTTATCAAAATGCACAAATAATTAGATAGGTAATAATGGGCTACACGTGCATACCGTGTATAGCCTGAAATAGGTAACTAAGCTGAAAGGGTATTAAAGTACTTGTTAATGTACACAACTTTAATTAGGTACAGGATTAACTAAAACACACAGGAACATAAATCATGCTACATTTTATACTTACTTAATCAAAATTGTATGAACCAGCTGATTTTATACTGAATTTCAGAGTTGCCCTTACAGTAATAGTTGCTCATATTGCTGTCTATATTAGTACTTCGACACCATTTCGACTCTTTCAGAATTAATCTTTAATAATCTTAATTAATAAAAAAAAGAAAAAAAATTATACACATAAAAATCAAATAATTTTTTCTTTTTAGCTATGCTGTTCTTTTTTTTCAATGCTACATATATCACTCAACCCACATATCTACATGTAATAGTTACATTTTGAAGATACATGCAAAATATAAATTTAATTAGAAAATTGTAACACACCCAAATACCCTAAAAGACGGACAGAGTGAACCGACCTTTAGAATTCCATTACGTCACTTTTAAGTTCCATTCACGACACCGTTGCGTAAGAGAAGTAGCGTAATCGCGTCAATATTTTTTCGAAATGTATTTATTAATAAATTATGAAACTTTTGTTTGTTCTAACTAAACATTTCATAAAACAATAAATGAATCAATTTAATACAAAGTAGAGTCTAATACATTCTGGTAAATTACCTGGAGAAATACGGAAGCGTTGGTGGAACACTTTTTTAGTACAGCCGAGAACGACCACTTTTGTTACGATTTCTTGGCAAACTGGCTGTAAAAAACCAAGCATGGCCGCCCTTCATAGACTAAATAGGGTTGCTATTTTCGAAAATATTCATCAATTTGGTAATATTTTTATTGGAAGACGTCAATAATGTGGTGGCGTAGGCGGAAATTCCACCATACGCTATTTCGTAGGACAACTCAATATCTGGTATTTAAATTATTTTGCACGATAATTAATCTATATTATGGTTGCAAATCGAAAATATTATCATATACTATTAGTAGAAATAGAAATAAATACTGGGATAACATTAAATAACATTAATTTTTGAACTCTTACTGGTAGTGGTAGGTGTAGGACATACCAGAAACAGTGACCTGTAGTCTTACTTATTTTAAAATAATATCGAAATTTAATAGATTTATTCATTATTTTTAGTCCATAAAGGTATTTATTTGTTATTATATTGGTAAAATATATGGTTGGTCATTAAAACCGACACAACAAAAGTTACTGATCCTGAAAGTGATGGGACACTGACTTTTATCTATGTACACTTTTTTTGAAAAACGCCCAAATATATCTGTAAATAAAGAGTTCATCACGTAGCTGTCCAGTGTTTTATTGAAAGGATCCTAGAATATATTATTATGTATTAGGCCTATGTTTATTTATTATTATGTATTAGGCCTATGAAAACTGCGTCTTCTACTTACGAATTCCTTTTAGATTACAGTTTTAGTGTATACGTGGAAACTCAACTTCTTAAACAAATGATCGGTAAAAAAATATATTTTGTGCCTGAACTTCACAACTTCACAAAATAAATTAACCACGCTTTTGGTGAAGTTTTGCATAAATCAAACAATCGGAAAAGCGGGGATTTCAACCTTATCGCCTTCTGCATAAGGAGTGCTATTGGTTTGCTGTTAGAGGCTTGAATTGGAATTTCACACAACATAGAGCATTGCCTTTATATTCATATTCAAGACACAATATGTATTCATTGATGTCAGAGGTATAAAATCAGAGCTTTCCTCCACTTATAAAAAGCTTTCCACTGTTAATTCTACTATTTATGTATAATCTAGAAGAAATGAGTGAAATAGCGTAGTGAAGAAATCACTTGTAGAATACCCATTAACCTACAAGTACCGTCGTAGCTCATAGTGCCCCGGCTGTTTGATACTCCAACGTATGGGCTTCGATACGGTCACAGCGCGTGTTGGGCTAAAGGCTATATGCTGTTGCGGGGGTTGGTGGGTAATCCGGGTGTAGGTGGGGTAGGTTCATTTTCCGGACCAATACCTCCACAGGAATAATGGTTCTTCCGCCAATTATCACGAATCATTTGCTCTCGAAAGAGATATGTACAACGTACAGTACACGGTACAATATCGCACCGCTATGAGGGAGTTTTCACTCGAGTATATCCGGAGCACTAATGACTATAACAGTTAAACATCTGTTAGCCTTATCAATGCAACTTTTGGGTAAAAGAGCAAAATGTAGGATTGATATCAATTACATGTTATCTCAAAAGCGCAGACCATTGAAAAAAACGCAATTAGAATTTTAAACAATAGAAATATTTAAAAATTATTTAAAAGCTAGATTTATTAAAATATATTTTGTTGATAAAAAAATAAATATTTTATATATGTAGGTAAGTAGGTACTTTATAGCTTGACTGAATGATTTTCACTTTCAGTTCCAATTTTGTAAATGACTAATTGAGAAATTAATCACACAGAAGGCCCTGAGGAAAACAATTTCCCTCAGGACCTATGTCATCTTTGAGGATGCTGTGTGGAGGGTCTTTTCAGGAAAAGGAAGAAGAGGAAGTTCTGGCAAGAAAAAAGGAAGGATAGGAAGTTATGGGAAGGAAAAGGGAATGAGGAGTGGGTAAGAATCTGGTGGTTAATGTGTCCAAGAGTGACGGACGGATGGATCGTGAGAGTCCGGCTGGAGAGAAAAAAAGGTCTCCCTCAACCAGTCGTAGGCAAACGTAGGCAAAGTCTAGGGTTTGGCGGCATGTGCCGCCAATCCCTAGACCAACCTCACTCCGCGATCTCGGGAACCCCTGGAAGTCCCTAAACGTAGCGAAGTACTATGGTAGGGGTGTTGGTTATCCAATTAATGATTCCCGGGGCATGATTTCAAGGGTTACAATACGATACGAATGTACCGCCCCAGCGAGGAGCAATCCTGTCCCGGTAAGACCGGTACACAAGGGGGCACTGATTTGTTAGGACTAGAAACATATGCTCTGAGGATAGGAAAGAGGTTGGAGTTTAATCGACCGGTATACATGGCAACCTAATAAGCCAATATTGGTATTTAGGATGGGCAGAAGAAAAGAAATGGATTGAGCGTTATATTATTTCCTTTCCTTATGACTTCCTTATTCTTGCCTCTTCTCGGCTCTTCTTCTATTTTTGGCTGTTCTTGCCTCTTCTTGGATTTTGACTCTTATATCTTTTTTTTTTTTTTACATTAGGTCCATACAGGAGGCCCTGAGGAAAATAATTTCCCTCAGGGCCTATGTCACCTTTGGGGATGCTGTGTGGAGGGTATTTTTAAGGAAAGGAAGGAGAGGAAGTTCTGGGAAGGAAAAAGGTATGAGGGTTGGGTAGGAATCTGGGGTTCAATGTGTCTAGATCATCCGCCGCCAAGACTTAGACAATGAACCCCATGAACCCGGGCACCCCTGCAAAGTCACCAAACGTAGCGAACCACTTGGGGTGACCTATGGCAGAGGTGTTGGTTATCCAATAAATGGTTCCCGGGGCGGCGGTACCCATTCCCGCCTCCCAAATTGTCGGATAATATCTTCTCGGATCTTCTAGTATCTTCTTGAATCTTCTTGTCTCTCGTTGTATCTGGCTTTCCTTGTCTCTTCTTGCTTATTCTTGTTTCATTTTGTTTCTTTTGGGATCTCCTCGTCTCTGCTTGGATCTCCTTTCCTCGTATTGTATCTTCTTTCCTGGAGCATGCTTTCAAGAGGGGCAAAAAATTCATTGACATGCACTATCTTGTAATATAATATATTATAAAAATAGATAGAGATAATGAATTATAATACGACCGTTCTAAGCAGTAAATGAATAAACCATCCTAACATAAATGTCAATTTTGAACGCAGCCATCCGAAGGAACCAATTATTAAGTTAGGTGATTCCCGCATTGAGTGATATATTAGCGAGAGTTTAGGCGGGGCAATGAAGAGGTGTAATAAAAGCAAGTAGTTATATTTAACTTATCGTGCTTCTTTATCAAGCTGAAGAATCTCACACTTTAGTCGAGGCGCTGAAACCAGTTCTGTAATATTAATTAAAGATGTCTTATTACAACACCCCAATAAAACCGCTGGTGTCGGTGTAATATAACCATAACTTATAGAGAAGTAACAGCTACCTTATACGACGTCGGCTTCAATGAAAATTTCACACCAACTCTGTTATTTAACCAACAATCGCAAACAGCCAGAGACATTTATATCTCTTTATTTAATAAACTTTAAAACGAATCTATTATCTGGTTGTGCTACTAATTGTAAGAATCGTTTATATGGAATACGTTGTAAGGAGATGATAGGTTTAATAATTGAATGGTACATACCATATGGATATATGGATTACGTTGTAAGGAGGAGGTTTAATGATAGAATGGTACTTATCATATGGATAAATCTAATAACCCTTGCATTGATAAGCTTTTGGTTTTCACTACGTAATACTAGAAGTCAAGATTTATTTCAGCGCAGAAATACTGGAAATAATTATTGTATGTTTTCCTGTTTGCCTAGAATACTAATGAAGGGAAATAATTGTACTCGTACTTGATCAAAGGACTTATTCAATTTATCACTTAACATAAAATGTTGTTACTGAGCCAGTACAGTTATGCACAATAAACACCTTATAACTTTTGCTATGCATATGTAAAAACCCTTAAAAAGAGCGTTAATACATACATCTTTAAAGGTATTTTTCTTTTCTCCAGAACTCTGACAGTGTCATGGAATAAGGTAAACTGTTATTATGTATGAAACATAGACTGCTGAATCCTACGTCGGAACTCTAATGTATTTTACATTAACTATTACACTCTCAAATCGCTCTTCATCTAATATCAATTCGCTGATTAAGAAATGTTTTCGTCTAGAGTATGTTATTTGACAATTCCCTGACTTAAAACTTTTACTTTTCTTCATTTAGGATCCATTATTTTCTAATTCAATGGTTGTTATTTTACAATGGCGTATCAATGCAATAAAATATAATTAGATTTGTATCGACCAGTGAATTTTATTACCAAGGAGTATCTCCACTCTCGCTGCAAAAAATAAATATTCGTGGGAAGGTTGTATATGTTTTCAGCAAGTAGCGAGGTTATGTTACAGTGAGAAAAAAAATCATCATAAAATCATATACACTTGTACACGCACACGTGCTTTTGGTTAACAACATTAAATTTAGGCAATTAGCTTTATATAATTTAGAAGAAGCTGTAAGAGTGAGTATTTTAAACACGTTATAATTAACCACTACCGGTATTGTGCTTCACCATTTTCGAAATGGGTCGAATTCTTCATATAACTAACAATGTAGGAGGTATGTTATTTACGAATTGCATTAAACCCCTGTCACCTATCGTTATCAGTCGAATTAAAATGTTAATTTTTGTAATGTTTTTAAAGGAATAAATTGAATTGAATCAGAAAACATCTTCAACCTTCTACCAATAATGTATTTTTTACGTTAGCTCCACACAGGAGGTCCTGAGGAAAAAATACCCTCAGGGCTTATGTCATCTTTCGAAATGCTGTGTGGAGGGGTCTTTTTAGAAAAGGGAGGTTCTGTGAAAGAAAAAGGTATGAGGAGTGGGTAGGAATCTGGGGGTCAGTATTCCTCCCCCTGCGTTAGGCGATGTTCCGAGAGAGTCCTGCTGGAGAGATCATAAGGTCTCTCTTAACCAGTATCTCCCGATCCGGCCTTCGTCGCCGTAAATAAGTAAAGACGCATCTACCTCAAATACCTAGACAACCCTCACCCCATGAACCCGGGCACCCCTGCTAAGTCACCAAACTTAGCGAACCACTTGGAGTGACCTACGGCAGAGGTGTTGGTTATCCAATAAATGATTCCCGGTGCGGCGGTACCCATACAAATTGAAAATATAACACGTTTTTTAGGTATCTTGCATATTCCTTCAATCTTAAATCTTGATATTATGTCTCACCTCTCACAATATGATTATTCGAATTATGTTGGAATTGAGTAAAAATAAAAGCTGAAATAAATTTTTACCGTTATTGTATATTTAATAGCTTATTCTAGACGACAATTTCTTTGTAAAGCTTCTTTGAGATGCTATTTTTACAATTGTGAATAATATGATACTTTAAAACTTGGATGGGCGTTTAAATCAAGGCATATTAAAACAGAAGTAACAACTCAGTAAAGAAGCAATTTTAACGGTAAAGCATCAGAATAGAATACAAGTCCACATTAATATTATGTTATTGCAAAAACACTGTATTATATAAAAACTTTTTTTTGCATAACATGTTCTATTACGACTGGTAGCGTATTATTATAAATAATAGAGATTGTGTTTATAAACACATATTTTTATTAGAATGAAAAAACATGTCAATTATAGAACATAAACCGAAATGGCCTAACCGCATTTCAATCGTAATGTGGTCGTCATATGAATTCAAATCATCTTCCTCTGTGATGTTTTCGTGTATCAAGGTTTTTTTATTAATATTAGACATTTTGAAATTTTTTGTCTTATGCCTTGGAACGGACTGAGACCAAAGCATAAAAATTATGATACGAAGGTTAATGAGGACGATTAGTATAACTAACTAACCATTAAGCAATTTCTGCCCTGGGATAGGCGTAGAAAAGACTGAGACAAATTAGCTTCCACACTTTTAACACGAAAATTCGCAAGTTTATTGGATGCATTGATGACTTATGTGTGACTGGAGTATATGAGTCACAAGATCATGACTCAGGACATATATTCCTGGGCACTTGTTACTCCCTACACCTGCTAAAAATCATAAAATAGAAAAAAATAACTAGAGATGTGGCTCTTTCCACAAGACACTCACGACAGTGATATTGACATTAGGCCGACTTTCTCTTGATGGTACATAGGGTAAGGAATTGCAAATGAAACACATACTTCACGAAAGCTGTCTGACATCTGACTGATTAGGGCAATAGCTTCCCTACTTATTGGGCAAAAAATGAACAACGTCTGCACGTGTCAACTGGGTAAATTATTCTATTCTCAAGAATGCGTGAGCCTAGGGGGCCAAATATATTATTTTAATTACTATATTAAGTACTAAAATTTCACGGTTTTGTCATGCGAATAATTCAACCTACAAAAGGTGCATGTTACGTGTACGGTGAACCTTATCAAAGATGATATAATCGTAGAAATATGTGAGAACAGATGTACATTTATTTCGATAAAATATTTCGATTAATAAGCAGGAAGAATTATTTTTTGACGTTTGCGAATAATAAATATTAATCACGTCTAACAGGCCCTAGGAATAGAATCGATTGGACACAAAAAAAAACCACCCCCGCAGAACCCAAATAATCTACAGATTCACACACAAGCCCAGTGGAAAAAACGAAACTCGCTCCGAATAATGCGAAAGGAACTTCGTCATAAAGCTCTCGACTTGTTATAACGCAATTCCACATAACAAAGGCGTTTCGACGCCCGTTCGGGAAAAGCGCGAACGAAAAACACTAACGATAATAATCTGCCCGGGAAATAGGGCCGCTGTAAGCCTTTTTGAGTGTGAAACTTCACAACTGAAAATCACAAACACGCCGAGTTATGCGTACAACCTTACAAGTGCGACCTCGTATTTTATTTTGATTATTATTCGAGCATTATTTAATACTGTATTATAATGTATACAAATACATATGATTCAAGATTTTACGAAGAAAAGTACAACGAGATTTTGTGTAATTTATTTTTTTAAATGGTTATTATGTTAAATTTGTAGAAGTCCATTTAAAGAAGTAAAAAAATTTAATAAACTTATTATTAAGTCCTGCAAGAATTTTAGTTTTATTATTACAACAGTTGCATTGGCAGTTGTAAAGGGCCAGTTTGAAAAAAATTTAATTTGACAAGAAAGTTTGATAAAGCGCTTGAACGCTTAAAAATTAAAATTTATATATATTTACTTCTCCAATGTTCGCAAATTTACTTAGTGGCGTTGTTTCCACTTATTTAATCAATATTATCTACATTTTTCAAAACCAAAGGTTTCTTTGTCAGGATAAGTTAATAGTAAATAATAATAATAATATTATAAATTCAAACTTTTCTCAAAGGCGTGAGCGATCGCAATTCAACAGATTGTGAAGAGATACTCCAAATTACGTGCGGCATTCTTCCGCAGTAATAAATAAACGTGAAAAGTTATGAAAATTCTTGCGAAGAACTAACTTTTGTAGCACGTTTTGGATGAAATATCACGGTGATTACACAAAAGCATGGAATAAAATTTACTTCCATTCGCGTTACATTCGTGTTAAGCATTTTCGGGCGTAATACGTCCGTCATTATTTATATTTTTAATCTGTAAAGGACCACGTGACACAACATGGTCGTTTTACAGTGTTGGTTATGCGATGGTAAGCGGGGCACATAACATTATAACGGGTGTTGCTGTTAGCTTCTACTCGATGAAGCATAGCGTTACTAGGCTTACGCACGCAAATATAATATGCGGCATTAAGCTCACATACCCCGGTATGGCGGAATGAAGTTATAAATGTTAGCAGCGAGACTTTGACATCATAATCGCAATACGAAACTGTAGAAAATTGCCGGGGGATAACCGATTGAGACCCGAAACCCAGATACGGCTGCCTAAGTGTCGGGTACTGCAATTATTACAAGCAATAATGCGAAGGTTTTTCCTATACTGCTCCATATTCCGCTATAATGATGTTTCCACCAGCTCCATTCGGATTCTAGCAATTGTAGCAATTCTAGAAGTTCTCTAGCACTTCTGGTCGGTGGGCGGGATTGAACCGGAATGATTTAAATATCCCGCGTTACATCCGCGCGATAATGGCGGACATAATGGGGTATTAGTACCTACACGATCCCAAACACATGTTTAGTATTATTGTTATTATTATGAACACAGGATAAACAATGGAGAAAACCCGGGCGCTAGCTATAAGTAATGGCGTATATTACAAAGCTTTGGGCGCTCCACATGAAGTGCGAATTCTCTTTTACTGCGAGAAATTCCACCAACCTTACTTATTAAAATAAATTTTGAAAATACAGTTAATTTTTATGAAGGTTGCGATAAATTGTGGAATTACAACGTATCATTTTCACGTTATTTTAAACGTTGTTTGTTCAGTATAAAAACTACGTGAAGGACCATTATTTTATTTTTTAATGGTTAAAACGTCCTTTGTTCGTGTACCCAGACCTACACATTATGAAATTTTGTGAATTGAATTTGAAAAGCTTAACAATTTTCCATGTTATCTATTTTATTTCGTTTGGGCTGGAAAAGGCTTCTGGGGAGATATGTACACCCTTGGCACGTGATGTGATCATTAGCAATTGTATTTACAAGGGTGGCATGTTGTGTTAATGACAGAGCCAGGGAATACTTTCAGGTTTTCTATTTGGGTAAGCATCATTTACTTAAATTTCAAACAGAACTAGGACGTTTTATTTGTCCTGATTGAATTCGACACGAGTTTCACGAAACCCAAAGGCTTAATAAGCTAATTTGTACAGTTCATGACATGACATTACAAAACCAGACTTTAATTTATACAATAAGGCTGTACAGGAAAATAAGTCCTACAAATAAATTGAAGAATCTAAGAGAATTACCTTTTTATAAACGCAAAAGGTTAATTAATGAAATTATGGCTGATTCAAATAAAGTGGGGGTAGATAGACGCTTATTATACACGATTATTATACTTTCCTACGAAGGAAATCGTTTAAGAACTTAAGACTGTCTGCAAATAAGTATCAAATACAATATTATGAAAGAATTTTTTTTTTTTTTTTAAATAAAGACAAACATTCCCGGGTTACGAATAAACCAACAACATTTAAAAATTATTAATAGCTCCAAAATTTCACGGTAATTTTTACTGGTTTTACAAAGTCCTGTACCTTTACCTGGTCCACTCGCAGGGTTGTTATTTTTAATTTAAAGCCATTGCTCGGAGAAAGGACAGTATTGAATTATGTCCTTTTTCATAAATATATATTTTTTTAAACTTGCTCTTGAAATTTTGACCTCCAGTCCAGACCCTTTTTGCCAAGCGATTTTTATGCCAATTACCTTTATTCGTCACTTTATAAGGCACACACATTTTTGGTTTGTTAAATTCTATTAAATTGAGGATTTATGAAGAACTTAATACAAGGAAATTATTTCAAAACTTAAAACCCCCCGAAAGTGGTATACATTAGACAATTTAAATACTAGCTTGATTTCAGTAACCGTGTATTATAAATAGTAAAATAATAGTGGTTTCTTTGTTTGTTTTCCTCACTTTTCTTCTGTGATCCTGTCATGGAACCCTTTACTTCTATTTTAACTACTTCCATCGAGAAATATTACTTTTAAATTATTAATTACACACGAAACGTAACTAATATAAGAATCAAAAGATAGTTCAAGGTCGAAGCAAATAGGAGGCGACTATTCGTAAAACAATGATAGAAATGTAATAACGAAGCAAATGATTTGAGATTTTTCCACTTGATCTGAGGTGCTGACGGCCCTCCTCTATTCCTCTCGGCTCTCAGTGTCGAGTGTTTGGAGTAACTCCATTCCGGGCAATCTATCCCCATTCCGGAGGGAACTTCAAATGGGCGGATTAATTAAAGTATAGGCGGGCGTCCAAGGGCGCCGCCCACTCTATCCGCCTAATAAACCTAATTTGATCGCTTGTTGTTTTATCGCGTTCGGAAATCTACCTTTCCCGCCCTCGCCTGAGAACGGAGAACATAACTAGGAACCTCATAACTAGAGCTTTCGGTTTTAAATTTAGGGGACAAATTAAACGTTTGAATACGGTTTAACGTATTACAAAATAATAGTATAATTGCTTCTAGCTGAATTCACGTCACTTTTATGAGGCATGTTATCTTAACCAACGACCTCCGTGGTCGAGCGGTTAAGATACAAAGTGAGAGGTCGCGGGATCGAATCCCGGATTGCGCTTGTACTTTTTTGTATCTACATAGTACATTTGCGGCACGTTGCAAGGCGTTACACACCATTCAGAATAAAAATGTTCCCTTTTAAATGAATACCTCACAAGAGTCCCAACTACTTGTGTCTGGAGCCAGTGAGACTATGGCATCCGCAATTGGGATATATTGTGAGGCTGAAGGCAGTAAGGAGGGGAAAAAGATGGACTCTATCAAAAGGGAGGTGGGGAAGTACCTGGCTAATCAGATCTGGTCATCAAACACAGCTGAAGCCATTTCAAGCAACGTTTCAATTCTGAATGGTGGTCTTACACCAGGGCGAAACTGAGAGAGTCTTCCACTCTGGATCGTGTCGCAATTATAGGTACTATATTTTATTTATAATTAATTGTGAAATAAATTTATTGCGTATGCCGGGTTCGAACCGCCGGCCTTCGGATTGCGCGTCAGAAGCCTTAGCACTCGACCACGCAGACCGAAAAAGCTTGAAACTCTTCTCCGTCTTTTTCTCTTTTCCACTTTTTTCAGTCCCATAACATAGCCCAATTAGGGATGTCATAGTCCCATTTGCTTTGGAAAGTCGGGAGCGGTTGAGACTCGTGTGCGGAATTCTCATTAAAAATTGTGAATCCCTGCCCTTAGAAAGTGGTATGCACTGTGTAGCTGTTCATATTGAATTCAGTAAACGTTTTTTTTGCGAGTAAATGCTTCGATAAATCATTGAACTCGCAGTAAGTGATGTATTAGGATAGCAGGAAACGGACACAGGTGTGCGTCACGTCCGACTGTTCAAAATAAAAGGCCAGCGGCCACATTCAAGACTGCATATTCAATCAAATCGATACGAGTATTATTGCAAACGCTTCCTTTTGCGGCCGACAAGATAAATCATGCAACTACTCAGTATTTCTGCTCTCCGAGAACACGTTTATCAGAAAACGTACGCAAATGTATGCTGCCAATTTATCCACTACTAAAGGGCTGCCGGCGAAATCAATTTAAATATAAATAAAATTATTTAAAAAGTATATTTTCACTTCCCGAAGAAACTGATTAAGGAAAAATACACTTTTTTTTCATGGACGAATATATTAAGATCGCTTTAAAACCAAAGGCTTCCCAATCAAAGTATTAAGCGTATCTCGTACTATGTTAGATACTTGCATCCTAGCCCAAATAACCCACGATTAACTAACAAGAAATTAAAAAGTTATACAGTTAAGATGATAGACTTCGCTTTTCGGCCCATACAAAAAGGACGCCCGGGAAAAAACACTTTTCTACATCGAAAATTGCACAAAATGAATATATTTTTTTATACTGCCTTCTAAAGGGTGAAAACTATGTCGGTATGTTTTCGAATTTTCGATGCGTTTCGTATTAACGTAAACATTCACTGTCAAACATGTACGATTTTTCAAAAAATATTATTTAAGGAAAAAGTGCTGCTAACTCAACTCTCATAAAGAATTATAAAAATATAAAAAGCTACCGACGTAGCTTCTTCTTTCTAAAAAATATATTTTTTTTAAATTTCAATTTCGTGAAAGTTTCGGTGTAGAAAAGTGTATTCTCCATAAACCCCTTTTCGAGCGATTTCTGTAGGTAAATTTGAGCGTTGTCTCATTCGCACATTTCGCATTCGCATGTATTGTAAGTGTGCGTGAGCTTATTGTGAGCGGGACAGAATGACAGACGCGGGTGTTCCGCGTGTGGTTCAAAGTCTAGCCTCCTAAATTATCATTAAAAAGTGTCATAGTTTAATTCTTTGGATAAGTACGCATATGGTGTACTGAAGGCAATACGGAAATTTTTAAACACTTATATTTTGATATGTCATTAAGATTTTAGATAGAATGCATATTTTTGTGAAATGTATGAGTTTACTTATTTAAAACTGTTTACTAATTAATGCTAAATGGGATTCGATTTTAAATTCTATTACAATTAATGTGAGTATCTTGAATTCTTAGAGCTATAATATCTCCATTAGCTCTCCAAATGGATAGCCAGAAATCAATATTAAATTAAATAATTTTATCAACACAGATCACATTAAGCGGCGACAGAACCTGTCCTATCGAAACCTCAGAAATAAAAATCAATAACCGAAGGCATTTTATAGGCACACCAAAGATATATTTAGTGCGCATGTGTCTGGTATAAATTAGGTAATTTATATGGTAATACCTTTATAATGAAAGCCACCGGAATGACTACGTAATTAATTATGCAGTAAGAATTCATCTCCATGGGAGATAAATAATGCTGGTAATATGCAATCACTAGAGACGTGGGTCATTTAAAAATACAGCGGACTTCTGCGATCCTAATACTACTCCAAAGTTCCAAGTCGTAAATTTTAATTGAATGGGTGGTTCCAACGACAGCTCGCACACAAATTGGGGTCCATCATTTTAAAGCAACTTTTTTCTGTAAACATTAAATAAAAAATCTTTAAATGATGTTCAACGCGTTTTAAGAAAGCTTAAACTATTAATAAAAATTGACGAATCCTTCTAATTTGTGTAACGGTTATAAAATTTAATTTAAAATCACTGAATATTTTTATGCTTGCACTTGGCAAGTTTTTTTTTCTTACTTAGAAAGAAGGCTTAAATTATTAATAAAAATTGACGTATACTTCTAATTCATTTAACGGTTTAAATAAATCAATCTCAATATTTTTGTGCTTGCGGTTGGCAAGTTTGTACTTAGAATGAATTTGATAAATATTGAGACAAACATATTTTTATAATTTGACCAGAAATGAGTGGCTAAGCCATTCAAAAGAAAATAACAAAGTATTTTAAATACCAAAGCAACCTCTTAAGAAGCTTAAATCATTAGCTTAAGTAGTAGGTTCCTTCCGAGCCGCCATTAAATAAAAAAAATATAAAATAATAAAGGTGTATCTGCATGAAAGTGAGTTTGTATGGAATGCTACATTTATCAGTCTTATAATGTTATGTGGATGCTATCATTGTATGTGCATCTCGCAGTAAAAACACCTGGTTTAATGGAGATGAGCAGGTCTCTCCAACTGACGGACCATTATAATATAAATAATTTGATAGATCAGGAATGCAGAAGGCTTGAAGAGAATAATTATTGTGCTTAGGAAGTCGATACGTCAGAAGAAGTGTAGCGCATCACGTTGAAACGATGATTCTCCGGGTGGAATGTGAAATTATGATTTTTTCAACTGTAAAATTTGTCTACCCTTTACCCACATTGATTCCAAAATATCCTATTTCGCAGGTATTTGTATGCCCCGTAGTTTAATGGTGTACGCACCAAACCTTATGTCGGGAAGTTGCGGGTTCGTAAAAGGAAATGGATTTTTTTAAATATTGGTGTCGTTTGAAATAGTCTTGGAAAGAAATATTTTTACACAGAATTTGAACTATTCATTCAATTTCAAAGTTGTGTGAAAGCTCTTTTCTAGCTCTGTTAATTTCCAGGTACCTATTGAAGAAAAACCAGCCCACGATGAAATAATAACAGAATTATAATAGATATTACAGAACTCAAATTTGATGCATTGTTTAAATTCTGTGAAACTGTGATTTTTATTATAAAGTTTCAAGAATACTACTAAAATAGTAACATAACCGTATGAAGATCATTAGTCGCCGATTTTATTAAAAATAATATACATAAATATCTTTTTCAAGGCATACCAATGGCTAGCGAATTTTAGAAATATAACGCATATAAAATGCTAATAATGGCAAGGCCATGAATATTAACTTCGTCTTATTTATGTAATGATTATATTCGATTTTGTAATAAATTAACAGATTCGAAGAATTTTTTTATGGGGTGACAATTACGATAAAATTACAATTCTTAAAAAATACTTGCACGTTTTGATTTCAATAATTTGAGAGCGTCGCTTCGGATCTCAGAAGCATAAAAAGGGAGATAATGATATGAAATAATAGGAGTTAAATCCGTCAAAGGGTAACGAGAGATAGCCGAAAGGAATTTTTCGATAAGGCTGTCAGATATCTCTTCCCAGATACTTCTGTCGAAAGAAGAGCTTATATTATACACACACATCGGGGCTCCGTGATCCGAAAGAGATTTCATTCTACATTTATAATTCTAAGGGAATGTGACAAAAAAGGGTCGGGTAATAAATTGACGTCTTCAAATGGGCAAGAGCCGACGAAAAGTTTTTGGCGCTCGAAAATTCACGTCAAACTAGGCCAGCCCTTTCTCGACTGCGTGAATTATCTTCAGGGTATGGAAGAAAGTGTAATTGAAATTCCAGCCTTATAAAATATAGCATTATAAATCTTTTAAAACATAGTAAATGTACGGACGTACTATAAAATTATATGGCTTTCTATATAATGAAAAAATTCACATCACGTTCACATTTCAAAGACATTTGAGCCGATTTAATATGCGAAAGGAATTTGGCGTATCGAAATGTTTGACAAAAATAAAGGAATATTATAAATTCCGCATTTCAGTGCTACGTTAAAACCTTTTCCTCTTTCTCAAAGATGACGCTAGTGACAGAAAGAGAGGTTACAACACACTTCTCACAGGTAGGTCCACAATATCGTAATTAGATAGCTTAAAGTTGAGTGCCGAATTCAGCGCATCAATTAGATTTGAGATAATCATTCTTTTCGGCTGTGAGAAATAAAAATCATTAATCATTAAATAAATCATTCTTTCCTCAGTGAGAAGTGGAATAGTGTTCAATTACTGGTATGTATCGGCAACAGGAGCACATAAAATTAATCAAGTATTCCTACCAACAATTAGAGGGATGTTATAAAATTCTAATTTCTCTCCCTCTTTCCAAAAACGTCGCACGAAAGGAGGTTTTTCAACTGAGTTTTGGACGCTTTGTAAATAGAAAAAAGATTGAAATTTTAAAAATCAATACGATTGTGGGGAGTGAAAAAGTGTCCTGTATTGGATATATCGGAAACGCATAAAGTTAATCAGGTATTCCCACAGGTCGGCAGCGGCACGCAGCGCAGTAAGAGGGTAACCGCGATACGGTCCGGCTGGGCCGGGGCATGTCACCGACAGCCGCCCACCCGATTAACCAGCCCGCCGCAACTTCTGCTACCCTAGTAGGCCAAGCCTTATCTCATCTCCAATGTTCCACATCATTTATCTAAACAGAACAGTTGGTGGAACAGCGCATTTGGGAACGTTCCAAATAGGGAACAATACTCCAGACCCGTCGCACACTCCGCTGGCTTTTTTAGATAAGAGATGAAATAAGATTGAAAATATTGTGATTACTTCCGTATGTGATTCTGGAGGGAAATATATTTGCAATCTGGTGAACATACTCATACTATTTTATAATGAAATTATTTTGTTATTGTAATTTCGACTTTTTTACGGTTAAGCGTAAATAATGCAAGGCAGCTTACAAGGTTAACGGTTGTTGTTCCCAACTTTTCGATCGATCAATCTGAGCCTACGATCAGCTAAGTGATTTGTGTAGTAACGTTCGATTCGCCTGTTAGTCGAAGAGTTGCATTGGGAATGTAGAGCCAAAATTTCGGTTGTCCAAAAATCCAAACTCATCAGTTGATCAGTAGTATTGGGAACAACGGCCGTAAGAAATGGACAAATTGCATGTCAAGGATTCAAAATGAAAATTTAATGAGTAAAAAAATATTTGAAAGAAACAAAGTTACAAGTGTGCAGGTACAAAAATAAAGAGTTGTGTGTCGTTTAATTCTTTTACCTTTGTCATTGGAAAGCTGCCTTGTAACTTTTGTGTTGGGTGTAGAATCAAATTTACCTGAAACAAAGATCAATAAATCAATTAAACAATGTTATATATATAGATCGTGAGAAAGGTGACTAACGTCTTCATGATAACATCGAATATTTTCCAGGTGCATTAATCGAAAACCCCTAGCAATTTCGAAGTGTCTCGATAATTAACATTCTTCGGTTCCCTTTAACAACCACCCTAATCTTAAGCCACCCAGTAGCTTTATTATATCCTGTGAAAATCAAATGGTGATAGAAATTCTCACTCCACCCTGTAGCCGGTAGCTACCCTTCTCTCATTAGACCGAAATATCTTTGAGGTATTTTTATAGCTACCCAATAAAAGCCATCTTAGGGGGTTAATTACTTTAATACTTTTAAAAGGTTAAAAATCTATCTTTGATAGATACTGATAATTTAACAAAAAGGGAGAGTGTATAAAGGTTGGAAAGGTGTATTTATAATATTGGTTCTGGGTAACAATGTTAAGATTTTAGGATGGCGGTATTTTGCACCTCAATATACATGTGCCTTTTTGAAAATCGCTACAAATTCTATTTCCTACAAACTTGTTTATAAGTAATTTGTAGGATACTGATGTAATTTTGCGATAGAATCGTAAAAAGAAAAGTTACAAACTGTACAATTCAGTTTTATCATGATAATAACACTGAAATAGATAGAAAGTGTTAGTAAATAAATATTATTCACAAGTCGCTATCGAGATAGGAATTTTCTCCTTGAACATTGAATAATATCGGAATAAATCAGTAAGCGGGATAAACACAATAATAAAGTTCATACGAATATCCTATCGACCAACAATGGAGTATTCTCGTAAACAAAATCTTATCCAATTTAACAAAAGACAAAACACCCGATAAATAAATAAAAATATGGAAAACCCTCATTAATGGGATACGATCACAGCTGTGATATTGTTTATATTTAATTTCTAAATGTGTAATTCCGAACAAAGAAAGAAAGCAAATGAAGAAAAAGAATAACAACTAGACAACGAAACAAGAAGAAAGAAGAAACGAGATTGGTTATTGTTCGGAGGGCACGTCCTAGCTACTGAGGCGGACGCGCGGTCGGCAGTAATGGCTGATCCCGACCCCTTCCAGCAATCTCACCAGCAAGGAAACGAATAAAAAGCTATCAAGCCACTCAGACATTAAATCAGAATCCCCTAATAAATGGTTGTATCTTTTCTGCGTGTTGGTGCACCTGACCCGCGAGGGCTGCGCTCACCGTGACTTAATGATGCCGCTTGTCCGGCTGTACATACAATCATAAGAACGTCTACCCCCTCAGCCTTCTGCCACCCTGGTGCCTGATACTCTTCCGTAATCATCCAGCTAGGATGCGACCACGTATGGCTGCCCAAATGTTATCAAACGAATTTCAGAAAGCCCGAACAATGTCCATTCTCGGCGAATTGGGGAAATTTGGGATGCTAGCAGTTCCTAGGTGCTTTGAGTTAAAATTTGAAATTTTGGAGTTCTCTCTCAAAATTTAAACAACGGATTTGATGTCAATGATAACCAATCACGTATTCCATGAAAAGTTGTGCTAAAATCGTGGGCTGAAAAACTGGCGTTTTATCATTCAAAACTCGTAGTGTAAGAGGAAAACTGGAGGATCTACATCACATTTTAAAAATAAACTAAAAAATACAACATTGGTCTCAATTTACTCGGAAATGAAAGCTTAAATCAAAAAGGTTATACCACGAAATCGATTCCAAATGTGATGAAAATTCACAAGTTTCCCGCTTTAAGTATGAGTTTCCGGACACCGTGTATAAATGATATGACTAGTTGGAAATAGAAGCTTTGACCTAGAAATTCCAGACAGAAAAAGCCGTGCAAAATTTCAAGATACCAGGATTCACTTATCATTCATTAAACACAGATATTCTGATTAAAAGTTAAAATTGCTTTTAAAACTCCTCGATTTTACACTCTCATCGTATTAAATTAAACGAGATCTTATATTATCTGCTTAGAACCAATAATGGTATATTTTGAATGACTTTTAGTTTTATGGAATAAAAGCATTAAATTTGAAAAAATAAAAACGTTAAACTCTATTTTAAAGTTTGCACAAAACAAAACGCGAAAGAATTCATAGTAGATTTGCGCAATTGGATATACGGACCGATGTTTGAAATATTTATAGGCAAGGTAGTTACAATTAATAACCAGTGTAGTTAGAGTACAAGCAAATTCGAAGGTGCGTTATCGCTTCATTTGAGACTTTAGGCTATCCAAAGGTAGGTATCCTTTCTCCAAACCTCTGTCCAGTGTCCAATAGTCTTGACTGATGAGGATTGAATATAAATTAATCATCTTCGCGCTTTGGGGAGTTCATCCGCCTAACCGTAATTTCCAATCAGGAACCTACCAATTTACTACAGCCAATTATTCTTGGACAACGTTGACATTTCGATTCTAAGCCACCGTCATTTAAATATCACGATGTCAATTTAGTATTGTCATAATTGTATTAGGGCTGTCAATTAAATAAGAATCGATGGGACTGAGTGCACCCCAGCGCTAAATAAGGAGTGGAGTACATTCAAGTATAGTTGTTTGGGTAGCAGCTTGCAGAGTGGATACAGCTCTGATGACAGCCAACCTTCAATAAGAGAAACTAACCCGAATATCCTATGTATACGGTTGACATTAGATTGCGTCGTTTCTAGACGTTCTTGAGTTTATTAGCTGCGGAACGATATGCCGACCTATGTACGTATTTCCTCCTTCACACAACACGAGTTTCTTCAAGACCCATGGTCACTCCTTTCTCTCATCAAAAACACCCTCCACATAGCATTTTCAAAGATTACAGGAACATTATTTTTCTCAGGGACTCCAGTGTGGTGTTGGCCAACAGTGGCAAGTGGCAATATAACTATTAATAATAGCAGCTGAAACTCTAGAACTGAGAAATTTAATGAAAGCGCTGTTTGTACAGGACCCTTCTCCTCTTTTTTCACAAAAACGATGCTACATCCAAATATTATCATTATCTTCAAGTAAAACCTCATTTAAATCATTCTAATTTTACGAGATTTTCCAATATTAAAAATTTGTGAAATGTTTCCTATTTCTGGAATCAATACTTACTATTTTCCAACAAAGTGAAACTGGGCGACCTCAGAGGCCTTTGGAGTGACACCATACTCCGTTTTATTTAAGGGGTATAAACATAACCCAAATTTTTGTGGCTACGTCCCCAACTATAAAACAGAAACATTAGAGAAGCCCCCGGGCCTTTGGGTTGCTTTATTGCATCTCCTACGAAATGGAGCCACAGTCCATTTGATATACGAGCCGAACCCAGGGGGATTCGGTCCGAACTGAATTTTTAATCGTCGTCTTATGTCGCTTGATATCTGTAAAGGTAGTATTCTTTAAGCCTCCAGTTTCCCATCCAAAGCAACCACTTTCACATTCGGTTGGAGTATTGTTTATTAAAATTTATTGAAATTACGCCGTCAAAATGTGTTGGGGAGGAGATTCTCTACATGGTACATAAGAGCGATGGTTTTAATAATTTTTAAATATTTCAAGTTCGTGAGAACTTTACACAATAATATTTTAACAATTCGGCTTCGGCCGACATCATTACAATTTATTGACACTGAAATTTAAATAATCCTTTGACGTTTAGTTTAAAAGCTCTTTAGCTCTTTATGAAAGTAGCTTTCTGAGCTGAAAATTGTAAGGTTAACTTATAAATTTCTGAAAAGTTTAGTACAAGTTTCATTATTACGTAGGCGGTTAAAAGGTAAGTGATATTAATTTTCAAAACTAATATTTTATGGGTACAAACTAAAAATATAGTTTAGCGGTTTTTTTTCAAGGCGAGCGAACAAAGATGGCTTTATCTGACAACCCACAAGAAATAACGAAAAGTACAACGAGACACAGAAAGTACAAGCTGTGTTTTTTTAAATATTTTTCTCGAACAAATAACACAGAAAACACAAAACAGCGCTTTCATTTGATTAAAACAAAATAAAGCCCCTGATTTATAGCACGCAATAAAATGATCTAACTTAACGGAAATATTACACAAGAAAAATAAATATAAGAAAATCCCCCGATAAATCCTGCGTCAGACAAAAGAACGTATATGTTTTGAGATAAATAATATCTTGCAAACTTGCATCCCTTAAAAATATCCTTTACCTTTTCCTTTTAGATTCGATACAGATATTTACGTGCCCCGGACTCAGCAAAAAGGTGGGAATACAACAAAAAAGGGAGAGATTCCAGAAAAAGTAACGCGAGGGTGAAAGGCTCGTTACTGGAAACAAGAAATATTTTGCTTTTAGGTGCTAAATTCGGAGGCTTTCCCCCCTCGGAAGACGTCTAAACAAAGGCGCTAACTTAGTTATGCATATGAATTTTATTATGGTATTATGGCGGGGGAAACGGGTAACAATTTGGGCGCTTTCCATAATGTATATGTTTAGTCGGCGAGTGTTAGGCGGAGAAATAAGAATTCGCGAGGGGATCCCCTTTGAAGGCTGTTCGCTCTGTACCTACGTCCTATACCCTACATACCCCGCACCGCTCAAAGGCGATGCTCGACGCTCCACGCCCCACGCTCTACGTCTTCGGATAAAGTTTAGCTCTAAAAGCCCTCTCAACTGGATTGTCTGATGATAAATAAAATGGGATACGATAGATAAATCATTTGTGATTTCCGAGGAATTTTACTCATGATTTCGTTAAATTAAAATGCAAAAAAAAATGTTCAAGCAGCGAGAACGTTAAATTTAATGGGTAGTGTGTGCAGAAGAAAGGGTTTTTTAATATTTTATTATAAGAATCGATAAACACTCCAGGCGAATCATTATTAGATAAAAGCGTTTTCACACTCATTAACCTGCTTTGATTAATCAGAAAGACATTCCTTAATGAAGGCTAAATATAATAACTGCGACACCTATTTTTCCGATGATCAAATATTTGTAAGGATTACATCAAAGAAAGTGATGAAAGTCTCGGGCAAAAGAAATCTTACACAAATCCTACAATTTTCTCTGACTAAAGCCCTTGCAATTAGCGCCGGAGGTCGGGCCAGTTTGTCCATGTAAGTTCTGCTAAAGTCTTACCAGGTATTTTTCATAGAAGAAGCCTGAAAGATGGAACAAAATAATTACGGTCGTATTAAACCAGTCTTAATATTGAATACTGACTCATGTAACGGAAAATACTGACGTACTGACAACAATACTGACGTCAGTATTCTGAGAACGTGTAATGGCATACAAATACTGACGGCTGGTGTTTAGTATACTGATCAGTAAATACTGATGCGGAATACTGACACTTGTAATGGTACGATTTTAGAATGATTCCTTTGGGACCTAATGTTAATTAAAATTAATATTGCGTAACTACTAGGCTTTGAAGTTACAAATCTAACCATTAAATACGTAAATATACACGGAGAAAAATGTTATTCTAAAATACGATCATTTTATTCGTAAAAACGGTTAAAAACGGGACTGAAGTTCTTACGAATAAATTAACAGGTTTTGAATGTTTATTGGCGGAAAAATGTAAGAATAATTTGTTGGTGTACGTACGTACCAATTATTTTTACATGTTCCCGTCAAAAAACATTGAACCCCTGTTAATTTGTTCGTAGGAACTTCAGTCCCGTTTTTAACCGTTTTTACTAATGAAATGATCGTATTTTAGAATAACATTTTTCTCCGTGTAGGTAGATACTGTAGCAAATATAAGCAATCAAAAACATTGTGCATCGAGAATAAATCCAATTTGACGATTATTACTTCTATTTATTATGATAAACTAATGTTTAAGACAAGATTTTTTATGCATAGCACAAAGGGTAACAATTATTATGAGCAATAATTATTAGCCTGAAACACTCATATATTTTTAAAAAACCTCCCGAGAAAAGATACATGCCGCCGACGGGACTCGAACACGAACCCTTCTGATTGCCGGTCAGGTGCTCTAATCCACTGAGCTACGGCGGCTTATCTCTTACCCGCCAAATGATTCAATATATACTAAAAAGCGGCGGTAAACCACGCGACTGCCCGTGTTTTACTGCAAAATAAAACAAACCATCAACAGAAATCTATAACACTAGGTTCTTGCGGATTGGATCGAATCATTGTATGTAACTTAATCAAATAAGCTTTACTTCGTGGAACTAATAATGTCACAAGCGTTAATAAGAAAGGAAATTGTGTGAACACAATCCTAAGAGCCGTAATAGAAAATATACGATTTATTTCATCCACTTTTCTTTTCCCTCGGAGACGCGTTGAGGTTATATCGAATATATATTTTTCCTCGCTTATTCTCGGGCTGACTTCTACTATATAATAAAACTACGGTGAAAAGTACTACACGAAGTGAATACGTTTCTCCGTGTAAGTCCGGGAAACTGTAGTTACAAAATTGTTCAAATGTATTTACGTAGAATTTGCATCAAACGCATTTCGTTCTTCAGATATGAAACACAGAGGTTCACATTTCAAGGGAATATCGGCTCAAATGCGCCAAAGTTCGTCGTTTAACCTGATAAAACAAACTCAACATGCTTTCTTAATCTAATCTCGGGGAAAATTTAATATCCAGAATTAGCGAACACTCTAAGCCGGTACCGTGTTAGTTGCCTATATTATAACATTTACTTTGTTGTATAGAAGAGTAGCTTCGCAGACTCGGGAACAAACTTCTCTTTGAACCAAGCACGGGCGTAGAATCAATTTATAACGAGACTTACCTTCTTGCTCACTAATTTATTCTTGTTTTAATCTGCGTCTTAGTTTCCAGATGGTCCGTTGCATAACGGAAAAACACATTTCTCATCTTAGAATATGGACGGACGATTATGTTTACAACTTTTAGTAATATAAATCGTATTCTGCTTTCATAACATCGTATATTTTGTCTTACGTAAAGGGTGCCGCACAGATAAGATAACTTCGACGTGAAATGGCAACTTTATGCAATTTAACTATTATTCCATGTAATTCTGATAACTTTCGAATTGTGCATAAAAAAATTAAAACTTTCTACATATTGTGTAATCCTTGCAAGAAACGTAGAAATAGTAGCACAACCTTCGCATTCAAGTGATATTATGTTATAGGCACGTAGCACAACTAATAGATGACCTTCTTGTTGGTGGGATACCAACATTATGGTCCGAAAAAGAAACAGAACATACACGAACGACATGGGTTCACGGCGTTCAGAGGCTTTAATTTGGGAGGCGGGTATGGGTACCGCCGCTCCTGGAACCATTTATTTGATAACCAACTCCCCTGACACAGGTCAACCTAAATGGTTCGCTACGTTTAGTGACTTAGCCTGGGTTGATGAGGTGAGGTTTGTCTAGGTTCTTTCGGCGGATGCTTTCACGCACTCGGGTGTCAGGTTTAAGGAGAACTTTTGTTCAGAGCTGGACTCTCTCGACCCATCGTTCTGCACCGCAGTGGGAGGAATGGATTCATACGCCATTCACTCCTAGATACATTGACCCCTTTCTTTCCATTCCTTTGAAAAAGATCTTCCACACACCATCCCCAAAGATGACATAGACCCTGAGAGAAATTTATTCCTATTTTTCTGACTCTTGACATGGCCCGACTCAAGTAACTGATTCACTTGATCGTGCCATGTCTTCCTCGGACGTCCCCTAGTTCTTATACCATTCACACTTGCGCCATACATTCTCCTTACGTTCCTTTCTTCGTACATTCGCTCTACATGCCCAAACCATCTGAGGTCCCTGTCTTAATTTTACTCATTACGCTTACATCAGTCTTACGTTCTTTGCGGATCTCCACATTTCTCACACGATCATACATGGTTTTACCTCACATACGACTCAGGGATCTCATTTCAACAGCATTCAGTCTACTTTCACCCTTCTTCTGCCAGTTCCATGCCTCACTGCCATACATCAAGGTAGGTACAAGCACTCCAGACAGCTTTTTGATGGCGCCAACGGCGTTCAGTCCTCCAATAATGGAGTTACCTGCATTTACCCTTCTTTCAATATCTCTACCAGCCTTCCCAACTCTCGTAAACATACTACCCAGATACACAAACTCATCCACCATATTCACAACTATATTGCACACTATTTTCGTACTCTCTCTTTCAAACTCCATGACTTTAGACTGCTTCTAAGAAGTCTTACAAAGAATAATATGCCAATCCAACTATTTAAATAAATATCATTATTAATTAATTTGATAAATGAAAAACAATCGCAGCACGTCACTGGACGTGGGGGGTTATCATGTACCAAAGTAGATACATATTCTCAACTCAGCAAAACACATAGGTTAACTCAAATCTCTAGATGCCGTAGCACGTAGGCACCAGGCAACAGGCATTCGGTACAGACGTTAGCCACCTAGGTACCCCTATTTCATTTTCTTCACCAATTTACTGAAAACTTAATGCCAACTTTCTTAACGTAATGTAATAATAAACGGATAATATAGTGCCGTTTTAGTGAAAAATCACCTCAAGGGCGTTCCGCAATTAGTCAAATTCCGAATGAAAGTTAAAAGCTAAGAAATTAAATCCAAAAATAATTAATCTTAAAACTTACCACCCTAATCTTGGAACTTATAATCTAGAACTTGCGACTTACGACTAATTACTAAAACCTTCGTTTTTAACGAAATCAATTAAGTTACATTTGTGAACACGTTTTATATCTGATAACTTAATACTATTAAGTTTTACCATTTCTTTAAACATCTTAATTTTTTAAAGTTTATTTGTAGTTATTTTACATTACGTACGTATATTTACATAGCAAATAACGTAATAGGAAGTAAATAGTATTATATAAAAACTAATAACAGTTAAAAATATTTAAAATAACCGAGAATGTTTAAAAAATTACTAGTTCCTAGAGATTGTCAGTTATAAGGAACGAAATACCGTTTATGCGACGTGTATTGTGAAATAATTATTAATTATTTTTAAACTATCTACTAAGTGTATTATTAAACTGCTGTATATAAACATGTAGATATTAAAGCCAGCCGAGCAACGAATTATGGAAAAGGAATGAAGCAAACGCAAACGGTTGAAATTTTAATTCATATACGAAAAAAATTGTGTGTTAACGTAAATCAGTAGTTGTATTTTAAATTTAATAATTCGCCCATCAAAAAGCTTTATTATTTATTTTGTACTTCCTATTATTTTAATAGTGAATAAAGAAATAATATTATCTAAATAATTTTTATTATGCCATTTTGCTCCTTTTTTAGCCAACGTTTCGGACAGCGTTATAGTTTCCATCATTGGGGCAGATGTTTAGATTGTGGTAAAGTGTGTTTTTACGTATGTAGAGGTGATACCATATTGCGCGAATTAATCCTGTGACACGGCATAATAAAAGCGTTAAACACGGCGTAATAACCCAAATATTAATCACGATAAAACTTTTTGCAGCGAAAATCTCTAATCATATCTGAAGTTTTTAAAAATTTTTTCCGCAAAAATTATTTACTTTGCGGAAGAAAAATACGGTATTCCTAATAAATCAGTTATATTTTTACAGTGTAAATAAGTGTTGGTACCTAAGCGGGCGTGATAAAAACGAGAAAATTATACGGCAAGCTGAAATTGGGAAAATATCCACAAAAGAATCCCTAGTAAATTTTGTGTACGAGAAAACAGAGGAAAGCAAAACAAAGGAGAAACAAAAGTATCCGCCGTCTGAATCAATTTTATATGCGATTATTTTCATTACCTCTCATCTAAATTTTTGTGGTGGATCCGGAGCAGAGGCGACAGGGAAACAGAAAATAAAGGAGATTAAAGGAGAGTATTCCTAATAAATCAGTTATATTTTTACAGTGTAAATAAGTGTTGGTACCTAAGCGGGCGTGATAAAAACGAGAAAATTATACGGCAAGCTGAAATTGGGAAAATATCCACAAAAGAATCCCTAGTAAATTTTGTGTACGAGAAAACAGAGGAAAGCAAAACAAAGGAGAAACAAAAGTATCCGCCGTCTGAATCAATTTTATATGCGATTATTTTCATTACCTCTCATCTAAATTTTTGTGGTGGATCCGGAGCAGAGGCGACAGGGAAACAGAAAATAAAGGAGATCGACCGATAAATAAAACGACACTTTCGGAATACGCACAACTCGATATCAGCGAGGAAACCGTAATGGACGGCTGTGCGTAATAAAGTTTCAACCCAATCTCACTCATGGTTAGTGATGTGCATTGGGGAATATTCCTCGATCTTTTTTTTCATTAAGAAAGTACTTCTAAATGAGGTTATCTCGTATTTATTTTATTTTAATGAAAATTATTATAATTAATCATTTATTTTTTTATCCGAATATCGCATGTAAGTCCCACCTGCTTCCAACCATCTGGAGCCTGTGAGGCTACGCCATCCCCGATTAGGATGTATTGTGAGACTGATGTGAGGATATGTGGGAAGAGGTAGGAGATCATGTAGAGGAAGGTGGGGAGTACTTGTCTCTTCAAATCTGGTCACAAAACACAGCTTAAGCCATTTCAAGCAACGTTTCAATTATAAATGGTGGTTAACACCAAAGCGATACTGGGAAAATCTTCCATTCTGGAAAGTGCCTTAAATATACCTTATATTAATTTAAATTATTAAATTGTGAAATAACATAAACCATAGGCATAAGAGAGACAACCGAATTGGTTAGACGATTAGTGAAAATTACCGGAATATTGTTTCAGGAATATTCCCCAAAAATAAATATCCTTGGTTTTACCCATCACTATACGGCATACCCCTACAGGAACGATCTTTACTCGACGAAAAAACAAATTTAGAAAAATACTAATAGAAAGAATAGAAAGAGAATCTAAGAGAAATAGAAAGAGAAATCTAAAGGAATTATTTCACCGGACACATAAAACAATGTATGGCTTGTTTATCCAAATACTCGCTGTGTCCCTGGAATGGTAGTCCCATAAAAAATATCTTATTACATTTGAGTCAGAAACTAAATCACATGGTACGAACCGCCTAGCACAGCCCGTACAGGAATATCATACACTTTATCTGTTTCGTTTTATGTCCCCCTGATCGAAAATTTTGTTCCTAGTCGCGTATTTTGCCTATCCGGTGAGGCGCCATAAAAATATTGGTATACTCAAAAATATGCATAAAAAGGTCTCGTGATAAGATACCAAAGCTTTCGTTACGATTTCCCGTTATTGGCAAGAGCGAAATTTATTTTCGCTATGCCAAAAAAGGACGATAAAAATATTTTTACTGCCATGGTTCCTATTTCAATTAAATTACATTATTTCCGTTATCGCCGCGCGGAAAAGTGTAAAATATTTCGTTTTATCACCTGTGAATTTCAGGGGAAGCGATTAAATTAAAATTCAAACGTAATTAACGATGAACTACCGAATCGGATGTTTAATTTAATATATTCTTGTTAGTGTTATGTCTTCCTGAAAACCCATTTAGCCAGCAATTTCACTTTTCCCAGATTCGTTATATTATTAGCTATATTCGCCAGTAATGTTTTTGTATTCCATACGTTATACGTGTAACTAATTATCTTAAATTAGACCATTACTTTATAAAAGCACAAAATTATTCCAATTCTACCATTAATATTCATAGGGCGATATAAAGTACTTCGGCGCACCATGCTTCGAGCATCGCTTGTTTTCCAAAATAGTTCTTATTTTTAGGCGACAGAAGACATGTAATGCAAAGCGGGGCCCCTAGCACACTCGATCGATAAGCATTGACAGGATAACTTTCGGTGACTTCTCATCGTTCCATAACATGACTGCAGATCGCCAACGAATAAGTGACAATTCACAATGATTAAGTGTCCTTAATATATTCGATATCAATTGTTGTTTGTACATTAGCATTCTGCAGTTGTCCTAGGGAACGATGAGAAGTTACCGAAAGTTATCGATACAATCCTTATCGATCGAGTATGCTATATGCTAGGGGGCCAGATAAAGACAATGTACCATATATTAATTACCTTCCGAATATTATAAGAAAATATTTATGTGTAGAATGATAAACAATGTTATAAGAAAAAAATCTTGTTAAAAGTAATTTTGGCTAATAATCTGAAATTATTTAATAAGAAAATTTCACAGTACCTCCTATTTATTAACTATGCATAAAAGACTGCCATCAGTAAAATGATGTAAAAAAGAGATTCAGGGTTGCCCTCAGAACTTGTAAAGTTAAGTCATTAAAATAAGCGGCCTTCTTTGAGCCCGTTACCAGTAAAATTCGGGCAATTTGAGTATCACATCAAAGATTTACCACAATTTACTCGTAATTTAAAATCAGTAAACGTGTTGTAGCGTAACCAAAAAATACAAAATCAAACAAAAAAAATTACGGCACTGAAAATGAGAATCAGAATATGGAGGCTTATAAAGTTAAAAATAATAATTAACACTACAATGAGCATTTGATGAAATTCTCAAAGATATAAAGTTTTAAAGGGGATCAACTGAGCGTCTTAAGTTAACCCATCGGCTTTTGTTCCCCGTAATCATAATGAAGAAAGCTTTGGGAAGAAAATTCCCCCATAAAAGACCTCGGTTAATGTTAAACATTGATAACATTGACAAAAGCTCCCGAAAGCTTCCCGAGTTCTTTGCGATAAAAGGCTAAACTTTATTGCATTTTATATTCGGTCTGGCATTAATAATTTATTGCGAACTTTATTATAAACACATTTTGCTTGAATAATTGACGTAACTTCCAAATGAAAAGCTTTATATCTTACCGAATTCGAATAATTTCTGCGAGCTTTTTTCTCTTACCTGAAACAAGAAAAAAAAGAGTTAGGAAAAGAAAACAAGAGTATAAAAATAATATATTAAGAAAGATTTATTAGATACATCTTATGCATAACATAGGTTTCATTTATGTTTACGTTAGCGAGGCTGATTTATTTCTCCGGTAGGAATGTCATTTAAAAAATATTTAAGAATTTGAAATTATATTATTATTAATGCTTTCTACAAACATATTTTTGAGCACAGTTTATTAATTGGTGTGTTGTTATCTTCTCTCTGAGGCCATATATCACTATTGGATGTATTGTTATGGAAATTTAGGCATAAATCCTCAAAATGTATTCAATGCGGAAATCTGGTTGTGTGATGAAGGTAAATTAGCAATGATGTTGACAATTCGTTTGGGTGTCTGTGATGCCTTGGTTAAATTTATATACCCGTACAAATTTGTTTTTTGTGAAAACGATTCAATCACATTAATCAAAAATGAATCAAGTTTCTAAACATCTTAGAAACAGGAATTAAATAATTCTAACATATAAATATTTGTAATTTGTATACACATTGAAAAGGTGTAAGCATTTGTATTCCACAGGCCACAGCAAATGCCACACGCCATATTTTTTAATTTGAATTTTTTTTAAACTGATTGGAGCCAGTGTAACCATGGCAATCCCATTTTGGGAATTATGTGAGGTTATTTACTGACTGAATAAACCAATAAAGACCGTTGGGTTAAAGTGCTGCCAGAACTATTATAACACTTTAATTTGTAATGTTTTAATGATTATGGTTCAAAAATCAATATGTCGGTTGACGACTTTGTAAACATACCAAGTCAAGGCTTGACAGACGTGAAAAGTACCAGAAAATAACGTAAAAAATAACGAGTGTATGAAAAATAAAATCTTTAAAACATCTCCCTCTTTCGCATCAGCGGCAGGACCAAATCTGTATTTCGGTGGGAATCAAATTATACGAGTCCTGTCAAAATATCATCAGACGTCCATCTCAGTCGTCAATCAGAGGCGAAGAAATATTACAAACAGATCCATTTGTCCCGCTTCTTAATCCCGTAATTTGTTTCTTTTGCTAACGATAATTGTGCCCCTCGCGAGGCCGTTAGCGTTCCCTCTGATAGCCACATTAGTCTCTTCCATGTCCTGCTTATATAATACACGTTAACTCGAATGTAATACGTAGGTACGCGTTTATTTCCTCGCGTGATGAATTACGACTAACCGTGACAAATAATGTCGGAGGGCTCAAAACGGCCCGCTTTACTGTGTCAGAAGCTCGAATCTTTTTTTCTTCTCGTCATTTATCTTTTCCTGGTACAACCGATTCGGACATTACGAAATATTTAGGCATTTATCAAAAGCAGAGATTTTATTTGTAAGCCTAATTGGGTGTTCTTTTTCGAAGTGCGACTTAAGATGGGTCCAAGAGTCCAAGACCTTAGTGACGACACGACTTTCAGTGGCAAATTTAACTTTGTCTGATCGTGTGACCGAAGTGTCAAAATAGAACTTTATAATATCGCTTTCAAAAGTTATACTGTGGCCTTAGATCAATAAACGATAAATGTAAAAAAACATGTCTCAGAAGACCAGTTACAAAAGTTTAAACTATAATAGTGAATCCCCGTAGAATGAAAAAAAATACGCTTCTAGGAAGTGTGTGACTTTTTTTTAAAGAAAGGCAAGCATTCCCGGGATACGAATATCCTGGAAATAATTTTAAAAACCTACTACTAGCATCAGATTAGTAAACGGAAAATGTTGCTTATGTCGTGATAGAAGAATTGAATTCTCGACGTCTGGGTAGGATCTAGCAGAACGCGATGATCGGTCATAGGTATATTACACGAAAAAGAACACAATACTAATTAATAGGATTTAAGATTTTCAAGGCCAAAAGTATTTTTGTTATTTATTTTTGGGGTGTTATGCCGTGTTACGCTACCCCCTTCGTTTCGGACAACGTTACATCATCAGGGGAGATGCGTCCAACGTTTCGGACAATACTACAGTGTCCATCATCATGCAGATGTGTCCAACTTTTCGGACAACGTTACAGTGTCCATCACGGCAAATGTGTCTAACGTTTGTCCGAAACTTTGGCTAAAGAAGGAGGTAGCGTAACACGGCATAACACCCCAGAAATAAATAACAAAAACAACACTAATAGATTAACCACCAACAAAAAGCAAAAAAAACAGTGTGCACTTTAATCATTCTTGTCCTTCTTACATCCTTCGTTCATGTGAAGAGAAATTATAATAAGCTTAGAATTAGCGCGTTAGTCTTAATAGGCAATAGAGACAAGAGCATTCCCAGGAAAACAGAAAATGACGGGACGATTAAATCGACAACACAGCCTAAGAGGAAGCCACTGTCGTTTGTCACGATAGTGGCTGCCTCGTAACTGGTAATGAGTGGGAAATAAGAGGCGGTATTGTAAAACGAAGCATTAACGTTGTATTAATCTGTTTTTTCATGTTCTCCTGATGACCCAGACGGACTTTGTGATCAAATGAGTATAAAAAATCGTCAAATCATCTCCGCCATTGTTGTCATATCTTTTATGATCTAACGTCTAAATTGTCAAATCGTGAGAAGGCAATAAAACATTATTCTATATTACACGGTGCTGATTTAGCCTCAAAAAAGATAAGGTGATGAACAAGATAGATGTAAAGATTTGATTTAAAATGGAATCCGGACTTTTGAGCATGAAGAATGAATAATATTATGGTATATTAAGATAAATATTACATTTTTTCCCAAGAAGGTTTGATTACTGCGGTTTGCTTCCGATACAGATGGTGGATCTTCTCGTGAAAATATTAAAATATTAAGTAAGTAAATATTACTTCCCTAAATTGAGAAGCGTCATTTTTATTGTTGTTTCACAAATTAAAAAGAAGCTAAAATAAATAATAATAATAATAATAACAGCACATTACAGTTGCCACTAAAGATTTACTAGCCATAGTTAAAAATACATTTCTGCAAAAATTGCCATTCTACCTACTACCATTAAAAGAGAAAAAGTTAAAACTTGTGTAAAATATCAAAATTAGGAAATAAAAATACAACATTTGTATTAACCACCTTTATTATATAAGCTACATTTTGAACAAAATATGAAAGGTAAATTGTTTTCTGCCGTGTTAATTTCCCGCACCGTCTGAATTACCCGTATTGGATGCTGGGGTTTATAAAATAATAATTGTTTCCGGGTTTCTACTATAGATTTCGAGGATGCTACAAAGTTAGCAAATTTTGCAGCACATTGTCAATTATTTTCTATCACCTGCTACACAGCACGGCTCGCGTCTAATGGGAATTTAATGGAACACTTCGAAAAACATTTGCGGGTGGCCGTCGTTATAAAAAACTTTATGGATCAAAGAAGAAATATTAAAAGGCAGTTTCACCAACTTTTTTTAATAATATGGAAGATCTACCGTCTTTCGTGTCTATGATGAACAAATTATGTTAAACATAATATGCAGAATGAGTTAATGATGAACCTAAGCAAGTCCAAAGTCATGGTGTTTGCAATATTGCAAGAGAGAGCACGAAAACACAGTGCAATATAATAATTGTAAACTTGAATACTTGGATCTATAGGACAAGTTTGTGTGTCTAGTGTGTTTACGAGAGATGGAAAGTCTGAGAAAGATATTGTAAGAGTGATATTGTAGGCAGTTACTCATAAACAGCGAACTGAGCGCTGAAGTCAATAATAACAAAAGTTGTCCAAAGAAGCGAGGCCAGTAGTCCACAATGGAGTGCTGATACCAAACCTGAAGTATGGTAATCAGAACGAATAGAAATCTAGATAAATCCAAGTATATAATCCAAGAGGTTATTATTATATAAGCATTTTTTTAATAACTTGACGAGTCTATCAGCGAAGGCCTCCTGCTACTTCTACAGTGATTCCAAACCCATTGCTATATAATTATATTTAGTAATTTAAATAATTGTTGTTCTTTCAGAGGTAACATTAATAACGTGCAGTAAAATTGTACTTATTCGCCTTTCCTTTAAAAATAATTAAGTAAAGATTTACAGCTCGGTAATAGGAAATATTTAAAAAAAATTATAGAGTGTGTGTATGCCTGATTTGTGGAGCCGTCAGTTGGTTATTTTTTCCATGCTTACCTTAGCAAATAACTGTCGAATTTCTAAGACCCTGATTTTATAAAAGAGTACTTTTGAGGGGTGGGTAAATGGCATTTAAAAATTATTCTTAAAACAAGTTTTAGAACAGAAATAATTGAATTGATAATGGATCCAACACAACCACCCCATCCCACAATACCATATGTTGCTATTGATTAAATATTATGGATAGATACTTTATTAAAACTTTCATTTTCTATAATAATTTGCGATCGGCACCGGCTGTTGTTGACCCAGTTTAATATTATAATGTATCAGGATCACATAATTGGTAGGCAATCATACCTGATTTATAATAATAACAGAGTGCCCTATAGTCCATATTTCCACCCGAGAGGGTATCTGCGTTTCTGAACGTTTTTACCGACGATCTATGTAATTTTAAATTGCCACACACTTATGATCCTTGTTATTCGGGGCAATAATTTGCCAGAATCGATATATTTTAAATTACTTGATTATGGTGGGCAACCAAGAATTTAGAAGGTTTATTTAAATTTAAACTCAAATTCGACTGTCTTGACATTAAACTCAACATAAACCTATAATATTGTGCTAATTTTTGATGAACGTTTACTAAAAGCTGTCAAAACTGTGGAACAGTGAGCTCGGGGACCATGAATTTTGCACAGCCATTTTGGTATAGAATACTTAAGCCATATTTACAGCTCGCAATGTCACTTCCATCATGAGCTACGGAGCTTTAAAATACCGTGACGTATGTATTAAAAAAGGCAAAACTCAATGATCTAATGAAGCCGGGTAATAAAATTAGAATAATATTATGAAATCAAGTTAATTAAGGTCATAAGTCATAACTAACATAAAAAGGGGAAAGAAATGAGTGGAATTTAAAAAAAATTAATGGATCAAAAAAATATTTAATTTAGGTGCTAGAAAATTAAAACGTACCCCCGTAAATGGTAATCGTCTCCATGCGAACTGCGCAGGCGTTTATCCCAAAGAAAACCTGGAGGAACCCAGACGTTTATTGCAATTAGTCCTTTTGTAGACCAAATTTGTCCGTTTTTATTTCAGTGTGGCGACGCAACGCTTAAAAAACGCTTACGGCGCAGCTACATTAATGGGACAACTGTTTTTTGTCATAATTATCGAGGAATTAGATTCGAACTAAAAAAGGGGAATTTCGTGGTAAAAACTTACAAACCGGACGGCGCTTTTTCTAAACTATTAAAAAAACAAATTACATGAAATTGACTTACACTCCGGTAGGTATGCTTCGTCATAACACCTAGTATTGCAAATGATTGCTGTATTTTATTTTTACAAAACAGCGCTAGAATACGATTATAAATAACGGAGATACACTTTGCGAAATACCATGTAATTTTCGCACTAATTCGTATTACACCAGTATTTTGCCTAATTAACAGTTTCCTTGTAGTGTATTGTAGATATACTCCGAACATTAACCTCAGAGTGGTTGGTTGTAATTGCTTTAGCCGTATTTAGTTACCAGATCTGAATAGTAAGGTACTTCACAATATTCCTTTTACTTATCTCCTTCCCTTTCATCACATACCAATAACACCGAAAACTTTTCAAACCAATTCAAAACACCCGCGTGCAGACCCCTCTTATCCCGCAAATACCTAAAGATAATGGATAGGTAGAGATATTTAAATTTAGATTCGCTAATCAAATCAACGAATTTCTTTTTAGGTTTTAATCTTGAATCAGCAGAAATGCGAATGTTTAGATGGTCGGCAGGAGTGTCACTAAAAGACAAAATTAAAAGTTCACGCATTCGTGGTAGCCTGGGTGTCACGGACATAAACAATAAGCTAGAGGAACGACAGTTGAGATGGTATGGTCACATAAAACGGAGACCACCAGACCACACAGTGAAGCAGGCAATGTCTATGGAGCTTCATCGACAGTCATCCAGAGGAAGACCAAAGAACTCCTGAATGACTCAATGCTCCAAAATCCTAAGTAGAAACGGCCTGGAAGAGGGCGATATCCAGAACCGAAGACGCTACAACCTGAGAACGAGAAGAGCCGACCCCAACAGCCTACCTAGGCAATGAGTTGGGACAGTGCAAGGAAGAAGAAGAATCTTCAACTTCCTAAGAAAACAATACAACTATTATAAATTTTCGGTATATTTTTATCTATCCAATACACAACTACACAAGCAAGGGTCTCTTTAATATGATTCACCTGAAATTTTCGCACTTACCCGAATCAAGCCAGTGTTCTGCCTTATAGTGTGTTCCGTGTACATCACAGATTTAATGCGTTCATTCTAGTTATCAATAGATGTAGGCGATTATTTTGGATATATTCTTAAGGATTACTGTGATCTGTCCAATGGCTAAGTAATTATGAGACAAAACATATAACCCGTTAATAAAGTCACGCACGTTATCACGAAAAGACATTAACGGACTTCCGCTAAGATTTATCAGAAATATTTTCCAAATCAACATCAATTTATGCCGAGTGCTCTTGGAAGCAGCCCATTCAGATAACTTAATCACACTATTTATTCAAAAGATAAGAATTAATTTTAATTAGCCATAATAATAATATATTTTACCGTCTCGTCCGGATTACTACTGGAGATAATAAATTAATATATGTGTAAGAAAATCATAAAACTCTGTTATGTTTCCTGCTTTTGCGATAAGAACGCATCCGAAATAGACTTGGAAATATAAACTTGTCTGAAAACTATAAAATGACAATTGCTCCTTAAAAGTTAATTACTATTGTAAGGAAATGAGCCTACAGGTGGATCCACGGTTCACTCTGGACTTATTTATAAATTTACAGGGTAGGTACAAAAACAAAAATAAAAAGTTTACTGAAAAAGTATCGTAATAAAATAAAGGTTCCCGTCATAACACTTTTATGCGCCAGTAAAAATATTAAAACACGGTGTTGTGTTATGAGTTTTCGGCACTATAAAAAGCTAAAATAGCTCCAAGAATACAAAGCTCAATACACCACTCTGTTTCTTTGTCTTAACCTTCTTTAGTTATTGCTAATGAAAACCTAATAAACGATAGATATAAAAATCCGGTTGTATCAAACTCTAACACATTTCACAATAATCAAATCAACGATTTGCGTCATTAAATTGTTTGCATTTATAAACGATTCCGGCCGATTTAAGCTTTTAATCAAAATTTGATAATCTGTAAATTATAAAAACATGATCCTTATGATTGACAGCTGAACACAATCTGATCAAAAACTGAAACGGGCCGAAAATCTAAAAAGTGAAAGAGGCGGTGATTTAGAACCTCATCTAAAAAAACATCTATATAAAGAAGAGTGGTAGAGAGAGCGTGGATTTGATTCTAGTACAAATCTATAGTTTTATTACGAGACTGATGAAATTTTGCATACTTGTGTTTTAAGACTGCGCAAACTATCTAGTACTAATATAAAATTACCAAATTGTATTAAGTTTAATAAATTCTAGTGTAATAATAAGATTTATTTCAAATGCCAGACATTTCTTTCCTGCGTTTATTTATTTCAGATTAATTTGAGAAACGTTCTTCGGAGGCAGCGCTGGCTGAGCCAATGCATTAAAAGGGTAATAAATCAAGCATTTGGGCTTCCATCTAATGCCCTAATGCGGCTAAGAACCAAAGAACCCGACTTAAATGTCGTTAGTCACGTTGCTCGACCACCGCGTTACAAAATTGTCCCCTCGGTTACCTAATCATGAACATAAGGAAATGATGAATGTCAGAGTGATGATTGCGCTGGGATAAAATCAACCCTAACAAAAACACCTAAATACTTAATGATCTTTTATGTTTCACGTAGATAAGTTACCATCTGTAATATAAAAATAGGCTTATGTATAAACGGTAGCAAACAATTGGATACGCTGCACAAAAAAATTGTAAGGTCGAAAGTTGAATACAAATAGTCAATAATTTTCAGTCCTTTATGTGCACCGTGCACAGAATTAGATTATCTATTAAATTGAACTATATGAATGTGAAGCTTCTGGTTTCGATCATACCCAATAATTGGAGCTTTTTATTATATTCATTTTTTTGTGCAATACCTCAAATTGTAATATTTAATAGTAGAAGATAATATTACATAAAAAACGAAACGCGTGAGCATTGCTCTGAATCAGGTTTTTGACTAGCAATCAGGTAGGCGCGGAGTCAAATGCCGGCGTTGCCAAGAAAATTTTATTTTATTAAATGTGTAATTTTCTCAATTTATTCATTTAGAATAATATTTTAGCATCACGTCCCAGAGTGAAAGATATTCTTAGTATCGCCATGGTGATGATGAAACGTTGCTTAAAAAGCCAGGTACTTAGCCATCTTCCTCTCCCCATCTCCTTCCCCTCCCCAATGCCTTAAGCCTCACAACTTACCCCAATTGTCAATGCCAGTAACTATAGTTAGCCTCACTGGCTGCAGACAGACGGCTGGGAGCAATTGTGACTCTTATGCGATATTCACATAAAATATAACATTTTTCGTTTGAGAATGGTGAAAATTGTCTTCAAAAATTACATTATGGTAAATATAAATACGCACACTCGGGGGTTGAAATTAAGCAAAAAAGTATTGTATTTTTTTTTCATTATTATATAATTATTTCAAATCAGAGAGTGATACTTTCTACGAAATTGGTGTTAATCTATTTAAGCGGTTTTTGGATTACGATGATATATGAATATGAAAACCTATTTCGCGTTGCTAAGCGTTCCATACAGATATTTGATCTATTGCGAATGAATAATAAAAATTAGTACCAACACAAGTATTTTCTGGGAACTATATAATTTAATACCAGGTTATCCTCAAATAAATAATAACTATAGATATCAAATTCTCTTATAACAGCCTTCATGTGATTATATGCGATTAATTTTCGTTTAATTTAAAATAAGGACCTGAGATAGATACATGCTAATTATCTGAATTATACGAATTAAAGCAAAACGCGGACAACGGAGATTTTGGTTAGTTATTTATTTTAACTGCTTTGGGGTTTGCGTTAGTTGCTCGGGGGTAAAAGCGAACGAAGAACGGCAACAGGGCCCAGGGGACCATAAATTAAAGAAAGGCAGGTATTCTGTTGGGTTGGGGTGGGCAATTATCACTTGACCGGACAGGTAACTGCCCAAATGACCCAATGAACAAAGCCTACCCGGGACTACTTAGAAAAGCTTCACTTCGAATCTTTATAAGATTCTTGTATAGAATCAACGCAACATCCTATTCTGTACATTTAGAAGCGGGATTTATCATTCAAACACAAAATAAACTACCGAATAATAGTGAATTAATTGGTCATTAGAATAGAAATTATGTACAAAAACATTATATGAATCGCGCGTAAAATATCACGTGTCAAAACTGTAATTGTAAAAAGAAAAAAAAACATAGCGGATCAACAAAAACAATGACCTTTTGCAGTGTAGTAGGATTAAAAATAAGTGGTATCTAACTTTATAATGAAACATTTTTTTGTGAATGAAACGTATTTCGTTTATAGAAAATTATTGTATAAGCCAAAAATTGTATAAATCAAAATTGTGAACATAGGTAATGTACATAATAATCGCTTTGCAAACGGATATTAGATAACTATAACCCTTGCAGAACTTAATAATAAATATTATTAAAATTAATTTAAATTCAATTTTAAAAAAATTAAATGGAGTTCTACGAAAATAAAGGATATTAGATATGCTCGATTTCAAGCGCAGGGTTTGTTTTAATTTATTTATTGAATAATTTTATAAGAACGAAAAAAATAATCAAAGGAAACTATCACAGAAAATTTTGTTCACAATATTGTTTTTTTTAAGTCGTTTCGTACATGTATTCATACTTTTGTAATGAAAATATACTTATTTAAAAAGTAAATTTCAATTTTAATTCTAGTCAAGCGAAACGATAGGAAAAGCTTCAATTTATCTTAAGCATATTTTTTGGTATTCATAACGTAAACCGATTCGTAGTAAAGATTAATCAAAATAGTGTTTTGTCAGGCCAAAATACATAAATATAAATTTTGACAAAATACAAAGAGCCCAAAAACGCAGCCTCAAAAGTTCAAATTTCTTGATGAAGGAAATATGTGAAGCAATTACTTTAGTTATGAGATTGTAAATTTAAAAAAATATATATAAAAGTATTAGATGTAATTGGCTATAGGTACTAGGAAATATATAAAGCAATGTGAACAGACCAAATTAAGAGGGAGTTTGATATTCCTACAAATGCCTAAAAAAAGTTAGCTAACGCCAAAGGTATTTTAATTCCTATTACTAAATGAATAACACTTTGAATAATTCTCTAATTAATTCCCCAATAGAAACGTTTTAAGATTTCTAGATACAAAAATACATTAAAGAATATCTCTACGTGTAAATTGATATTTGGTTCCATTTAAAATTCAATCCTCGCCGCATTTTGTGTCATTAAAAAGATATTTATTAGATTGCTCGGTCTAAATGCCATTTCAATCCTACGCCGGAATGATCAATTCCACCGAATTAAAATAATTTCATCATATTTTACAAACTCCGGATAAACTTACGGTGTTTTGATGGTATTTCCATTTAAGAGTGAATTTACGGTGCCACGTAAAACTCTAAATTTGGGTATTTTATTATAAAGTGTCCTGGATATCGGACAGGAGAAGATGTATTACATTTAAATCCCAATAGTCATACCATTAATTTATAATTTAAATAATATTTAAATGCTAATTTAAGTGTTTTGTATACCTTCAAATGACGGTCTACGGCATCGTTTAGCTTTTAGATAACAAGTGTAAAAGGTTCCATAAATAATTGTACGTTTAAGGTCAACATTTCGTTTACAGGGCTGATAGCTCCGAAACAAAACAGAAAGCGATATCATTTTAATTTAATTTAAATATATAAAGCAATATTATTTTTAATAAGTTTTATCAACTTCAATAATAGTAATGTATTATCCCTTTCTTATTACGCAATCATAGCAAATAATAATGAAAAAGAAAATAAAAGTTATAAAGTTTACAGATTTGAGAGACAATAAATTTGTTTTATAAGCGTGGTATTAAAAAAACATTTTTGAATAACGTGGTGTTATATTGATCATCTGAAAATTTACGTGTTTGATTGCTAGCTATGAGCTTTTGTAATATTTTATTTTAGGATAAGGCTTTGGTAGAAATATTCCATATAAAGTCGGATTACTGTCATCGGGGAAGGAGAAACCTTTGTTGGGCTCCAACCGCGCTAGCCATTACTGGCGGGCCCGAGATAAAGCCGTACAATCTATGAAAATATCACCTAATAGATACGTCATCTTAGATTAGGAGGAGTTCGCTGTAGTTTAAAATTAGTAACTATTATTCACGTAGGCAATATAAAAAGAGACAGCGTTTTTTAACCTTCTAGCGCTTGAGCCCGCGGTGTATGGACAGCATTTCAAGAATATATAGAATTATTGTGAAATTCAGTCTTCTGTTATTCAGTTACAGTTAATTAACATTAAACATTGAATCGTAATATAGCGCACTTCCTGTCAACTAAGATACGTCGCTATTCAATGGCAAAGTTTAATGAATTCTACAAAAATGTCTGCTTAAATCAGAAGTGCCAAGACATCTGCGAAAATTGCAACAAAGTCTATCACCAAATTACGAAAGAGTATTTTTACGTTCATTGTTTAGGAAGAAATGTATTTTTTGTGCCCTCACCTTTCTTAGGTGGGCTATCATCAGATCAGTCTCAACTATACCATTAACAGCAGAACTGTTATAGCACCAATCTTCTATCAATATTCGCCTGAATTGTCCCCTTAATTGGGAATCCTGTGTTGTCATTCCTTACATAATGTGACAAAGCCATCGACTTATCGACCGGTTAGTGGTTGACTTGACAAATGCATCAGTTTACCACCCAGGCGACGTGGGTTCAATTGATCTGCTTGCTAAATTCTCCACCATTGCACAGGCAACGTTTTCCAGAGTGAAGAGTGTAAGGTATTAGGAGTATTTCAAACATTAATAGGTTATTCGTAACCCGGGAGCGTTTTTGCCTTGGAAGAATGCTGGAACATTTAGTTTTAATGCTTTGAATGAATAGTCGCAGAGCAGGTTGTTTCTTTAAGCTATATTAGTAGAAACCCGTCGGCGTGTAACTAAATAAATAAGTGGTTGTAACTAAGATATATTGTTTCATTTAATTATAAAATGGATAACCACAAAGTGATAGCTAATTTCAAAAATATATATATTAGTAGAGTCCAAAAGCGTAGTAGGAGTAGCAGTTGCGATTTCCAAAGTGACATTACACGTAAACGTTCGCCATTAACAAAACAAAATACCCGGAGAGCAGGAAAGGTAGAGATATCCGTACAAAATATAATCATTTATATTCAAAAATGCTCCTGCGCTCCGAGATAACAACAGCATTCAGCGCGCGCTATTGGTAAAAACGCGGGCGTGATTCCAAAAGCGATTATGCTCCGCTCAGCCTCATTCAAAAACGTGACTTTTACCCTACCACCGCGGATTTTCCTAGGATTATTCAGAGGAATAAACCCGGTTTAGTCGCTCTAGGAATAATGCGAAGCAGTTTCGTCATATAGGAAAAGAGATGAACCTCATATGAAACAAGTTCAGAATAAGTGGAAATATTTACGGAGCCGCAGATAAAAGATATTGTCAAATTTCATATATGGATCTGAATATTTATGGTGGCATGGCGTGCAATGGAATCGGATTGAATTGTCAATTAAAGTGGTCCCAACGATTTCCAACGATTCAAATAGGCGAATTGAAAAAAAGTAAAATTGGTCAATATTTTTTTTTTTTATAAACATACCATAAACAATGTTTACATGCACATTAAAAACTAAAAGCAAATATTAGGAATAATTAAAAAACAAAAAAAGAGAATAACAATTGATTGTGGCAAATTTTGACTGTGAAATGACATATGAGATATGAGCAAGAGATACAAGTACATACAAATTTTATAGCACAAAATAAAGTAAACTTAGATTAAATTAATATTGATTGAAAATAATTTATAAATAATAAATAAAAATTATTTATAGTCAATATACGTGAAGAGTTCTACTTTGCAAGTCTGATTTCAAAAACCTCTGTGTGAAGCCCGGGCAACGCCGGGGACACTATAGTGCACCTTCGTAACTTCTTATTTTCAATCCCTTTTCACAAAGCGAATATATGTAAATACGTAAATTAAAACTAAAATCATATGATTGTTTTAGTGTTTAATTCGTAGAATTCCATTTAATTTGGAAAATATACATTCAATCGAATTTGATAATGATATTTATAATACAAAAAGTATTTTTGTTTATTTTTTATTATTGTAATCTATTAATGTGTTCTAAATTGTTTAATAATGATTTGACTGCTATTGATTTATTTAAATATATTATATTGTTTACATCTTGTGAACATAGGTATACTAGTGGGGAATAAATCATTTTTCCTACTTAGGAGTAATCTGATATTAATAATAACGTAAAATTTGTATAGCGCAGTTTTACGTTATTTCACTTCAAATCGCAAAGCAAGGAAGCAACAAAGTAAGGAAATACGTACTAAAACTTTTCGTTATTAGTTTTAGTTAAAGTTTTTAAAAAGGTAAGAAAATAAATCTCGTGGTAGGAAAAATATTTATAAAGTAAAAACTAACTACAAGGGTCGTTTCCTTGAAAGTTCGTCTTCTGAGTTCCACCCTCTCGACCATATACATTATTTATGGCATAAAATGAGTTGCAGCAAGTTTTTATCGCACACAGGCCTTATCGGTAGCGCAAATCTGCCTCCGATTGAAAAGGATGCCTTCCTGGTACAAAACGCCATAGAGAAGGCAATCTTGCCTGCTAGACGATAAAGGAAAAGTAAGAAAGTTCCGGAGGCGAAGGGGTTAAAATGTGTCAAGTAGGACTTGTGGAGATTTGAACCCTTCAGCCCCGCCAACCCCCTCAACTCCGATGCAAGAAACGAAAAAAAAAGTATTTTTATACCAACATACTTATTATGCAAGTAATTTGACAATTTGTTCCAACTCTCTGAAACTTCTAGCACAACGTGATAGATAAATAATGCTTCTACGAAATTTTTAAGGCCATTGGGTGCGCGGCAAATTTCTTACAAAACGTAGCTTTGGATTTTAGGCCAAAATACCCAGAAAAATAATTTTTGTAATCAAAAGGAATGTCAAATGTCGATCTCGCATAGGAGCTACTTTATTTATTTTTGCTTTAATTTTTAAAATATAGGCTAATAATGATTTTAATATTTTATGACTTTAGAGGCAACTTGGACAATCATTTGAGAGTAAATGTAAACATTTAAAAAAATATTTTTTATATTTTTATAATTTAAAATATTGTTTTTTTTTGAGAAACAATTTTGATGGGTGTAAATTTAAATTACAAAATAACCTATTTGCATCGGAACAAAAACTTGCCGTTTATATTATAAAATTACTACAAGGAGAAAATTGTAAAAAAAATAAAAAAAAGGTATAAATGCGTGTCTTTGGATGTCTGACCAATTTCACCAAAGAAAAAATGGAATTATATTTCTGGCACATGAAAACGCCCACACTGTCATTCTATATATTTAACTGCTCATTGTGTTTTGACCGTATCCGTGGTTGAACGGTTGTGATTCGGCTACGAATCCGGAGGTCGCATTTGATTAATTTGTGTTATTTCACAATATACAAATTAAAAATAATAAATCACATTTATAATATATTTGCGGCACGTTCCCGATCGTTCAGTATCGCCCTGGTGAAAGACCGCCATTCAGAATCGCAGCATTGCTCGAAGTGGCTTTAGACGGCTTTGGTGACAAGATCTGAATAGCAGAAACTTTCCCTTCCTACCACCTTAAGCTTAAAAAGACACCCCAATTGGTGATGCCATTAGTTCACGGGCTCCAGACGGACGGAAAATAAAAATAAAATGGTTTCTTCCAACTCATTCAATAAAAGATTGTTGAAACTCGATTAAATTTTGCATAATATAAAATTTCAAATAATGTTTGATAGTATTCAGAGCTTTATGAAGCAACGTCCAGTTCTGGACGTAACTGCAGCAAAAAGGTTAAATGCTCGGAATTCAATTAGTGCCATCTCCGTGTAATTATCTAACGTCTACTGGAGGCCTCGAGCCCCGTGCAATCTGTACCTACTTGTTACAGGTACGTTCACCTGCGGGGAAAAGTGAACGGTTTAATTTATAACAAATTATATAATCACCCTGTGAGTAATCACTCTTTTAACCTTTCGTTTGACTCCTTTCTAAAAACTTTAACTGGCTAAGTGATAATTTTAATGATCGCCGTAAAAAGATAATCAATAAACCCGACTTGGAAATATGAAGACAAATGAAAAAGGAAATACATAATGTTAAAATACATCACAGGTGTAATGTTCTTTGTTAATGTTCACGTTTAACATGATTGGAGGTTTAACAATAGTTGTGTATAACATTATATTTAATTGGTTAACATAACGGAATAAGTATAAGAGATTCAGTCATGGTACTTTTACATTCATCCATTGTTAGGATATTTGATTGGAGCAAACTGTTAATTTTGTTCTAGGTTTCCTTAAGCATTTTCTAGTAAGTAGTCTAAATCTTTATCCTGGAAGATAATTGTAGTATTATCTGCATATAAAATAATTTCAGCGTTTAAATCTAATTGTGAAATATCATTGATATACATTTGGAACAGTAGTGGTCCTAGTAGAGTTCCCTGTGGAACTCCATAGTTTATTGGAAGGTGGTATGTACATTAACAGTGTTTTTATTTATTTGTCAATGGAACCGTGGCAATCCCAGTATAATTATTGAAGTGACTTGTGAGGTTAAGAAGAGAGAAAAAACTTTGATTGGTATTTATTTGGCTATTCAGATCTGGTTACTAATTAATTAATGGTTAAAAATTAAATGTAGAAATATAAGATATCTCTAAGAGGTACAAAGATTTAAATATAAAATATAAAAGTAAGAAATCCTCATAGGCGCAAAGAAAAAATAAATAAAATAATTAAAAGGTAGATATTATGGATAATTAAAAATAGATAATATGAATACACTTAACTAATTTTCGTTGTTTGTTTTTGGGGTGTTGTGCCGTGTTGCGCTACCTCCTTCTTTAGCCGACGTTTCGGACAGCGTTGCAGTGTCCATCATCGGTGCAGATCCGCCAGATCCGACATCCGACAGCATAACACCCCAAAAACAAACAACGAAAATGCTTTTGGCCGTGAAAATCTAAAAACGTATCACACTTAAATAGGTCCATTTTTTTAATTCTAGTACCCATCGGGGCAGATCCGCCAGATCCGACATCCGACAGCATAACACCCCAAAAACAAACAACGAAAATGCTTTTGGCCGTGAAAATCTAAAAACGTATCACACTTAAATAAGTCCATTTTTTTAATTCTAGTACCCATCGGGGCAGATCCGCCAGATCCGACATCCGACAGCATAACACCCCAAAAACAAACAACGAAAATGCTTTTGGCCGTGAAAATCTAAAAACGTATCACACTTAAATAAGTCCATTTTTTTAATTCTAGTACCTTTGGGATTGGTATTTATAAACACTTAAAAAAAATTAAAATTTCTCTCATGAATACATTAATTGAGTAGTACGTATTCATCGAAAAGTAGGTACAAAGGTAAAACGAAAGAATATGTGATTTTTTTTTATTTACGACCGCTATTAAATCGTCTTGTATTCAATAATTTATATTGTACCCTCTGCTTCTAATACGGGGGCTATCAAGACATAAAACGATATAAATGTTAATTCATACCCAGCAGCTAGCAGCTACACAGATAATAAATAATAACCTGCCCTTTCTAGTGCCCTAATTAGGATTTTTGAACCTAGATACCTAACAGCACAAAAAATGAGACGACACACATTAAAAGACAATTCGTATTTTTTTACTACCTAAACAATGCATATTAAAGCGCTAATAAATTACTTCGATAAGGTTTGATTTAAAAGAGCCAGTTATTGAAACCAAATACGAAATTTAGTTTAACAGCAATTGTTAATACGAAAACGGCACTCACTCTGATGCACTGCTTGCATTCAATAATTCCAGTTTAAAAAAAAAACATAAATTTTAAATATTATAAAAAGAATACATCTACTGTAAAATGATTTCATTTCACATTTCAGTCTAATTCGAAAAAAATATTTCTACCCTTGTCGTTCCTTTTTCGCAAGACGTAAGGCTGTTTTCAGTGACGTTTTGCAAGTGCGTCACTGTCGGAGGTATGCACCAATAAGTAAATTTCTAAGTACTGTGTATGAAAGTAGAGAATAATTTATGAGGAATACGATTGTAAAATTAACTGCTTTTGAGTTCTACCTAGAATTAAACTTGACGACGACAAATAATTTTAAAATGCTTTTCAATTTAGTATCTTCGTATTTTATTTTAAAAAGAGCATTTTGCATTTTGCAAAGCTTGCAGCAAAAGTACGATGAACTTTCCATATTTAAATATTGACTTATCCTCCCGACTTGACAGCATAATCAAAGCTTTTGTCATTAATAGACTTACACCCCCTTTGACACACGTTCTGTGCTAAATCCTGTCCACTCTGTCTAGATTTCATCGAAGCTGTCAGTATTGTGCATAAAATTTCAGCAGAGTTCATCAGATATTGTTAGCCGTTTCTCACTGTCCAGGACTCTGGACATGGGAAGGAAATAATTGCACTAGGCTGGGTGAATAAGAGAGCCCTGGTTGCAAAAGGATTAAAGATATAAAAAAAATTATTTATTATTTTATCTTTACAACTTATGTCCATTTGGTTTATTACAGTATGGCCAATTTCAATATTTTTTCCCATAAAAATTAATATTTCGACGCTTCTTATCTCTTTTTAAATTTAAAAAAATACATGTGGTTAACTTCGAATCCCAGACATAAAAATCTGTGCAATTCTAAGCTCACATATTTATCAGAAAGTTTATGCAGCGTGAGAACACAGTTTCTAGCTTAATTTTGATAAAAATTTTAATTTCCCCTATTCTCGTCAAACTTTTAATGAATAATTGGGGTAGGTACTTAATTTTATGTTATAATTTGAATGTAAGTGTAACTCTAATACAGCAGATAAGATCAGACAGACGAAATAGACATTACACATTGCTAATTCACCCCTTTTAATGTAAAGTTAAATTATTAATAATATATTATCATACGTATCGACTCAATTTAACATTCATATCTTTAGATACGTAATAGTATCTTCACATTTCATCTGATTAGGTGCCTATTTTTTGGAGTAGATATGTCGCACTTATAACATGGTAAAAACCCGATAATGGTGGTAACCGGCAATTAGTAGCATTACTAATTGCCGCCATAAATCCACGGGTAGGGAGGGGAAGGCGACGGGGTAGAGAAGGGTGGCCAAAACACAATCGCCATGTTTGTCAGGTCACACCGAAGTGCATACTGAAAATTTAATTTTATCTGGCACACCGAACTAAAGGGGATTAACAATTTGTTCCATGTTATATTTAGAAATATTATTTATAGTTTTACAGTGTATCAAGAAATTATTTTTGATTTTAAGATACTAAGGTTAGGTTTTCAACATGATTCAGGATATTATGTTAGTGCGATCTGTCTTCACGTAGTAGATATGATGTATACCGACATAACCTAATTTTAATGCAAACTAACTCTAAACTTAACCTAACCTAACCCAATCTTTTGAAATTGCAGATAATATTTTTGTGCTACGATCTTCAAGTAAAGTAACGTAAAATAACGTAACCTAACCAGAGCTAAATTCTTAATTTAATGTAACCAAACCTAACATAAAATAACTTAACTTAACCTTATTATCAGAACGTAGCTTAATCTAAAGTGATTCATAATAATGTGACCGATTAACAAAAAGAAAAAAATCCAATTTGGGTGCTAATATTTTAACATGCAATAAAAAGAAATTATTTTAAATAAATATGTTTGCAAGCTTTTGATTCTTTTTACTCGGTGGACTAAAATAACTTTAATGCCGTTGGTTGTTGATTGCTCGATCTCTGTGACTTACGATGGCATCGTAGTAACGATTCATGTGAATTTACCTTTATCTTGGAGCACAGGTGTGAACCAACAACACTGTACACTGTACATAATACATAGGCTTTACAACACCAGTTAACAGCGGTGTAAATAATATGCAGATTGAATAGGTAAGCAAGTACTGTGCTTTATATGCGTACTAACTAGTGGTAGGGGCTTTTGTTAATTTCTTTGCAATACAATGTTGTGAGGCTAAAAGGCGTGGGGAAGAAAAGAAGAAAAAGAAGAGGAAGTTTTGGAAGTACCTATATATGCATATCTGGTCACCAAACGCGACTAAATCCGTTTAAAGTAACGTTTCGATTCAGAATGGTTGTCTTTCATCAGAGCGATTCTGAGAGTACCTCTCTAATATCTAGTATCATAAATGTGACATTTTTTGATAAAATCAAATGAAGCAATTTAATATTATAATTAATAATATGTTATTGTTTTAGATGAAGGTTCCAGGAAACTATAACTAACCCTTATTACCTAAATCCACAATGCCCTACGTGACCCTGGTATGCGGCTCACATCCCAAGTTATCCCTTCAAATTCGAATATAATTAAATCGGTCAATTAACACACAGCCTAATAATCTACATGATACCCTGGTAAAACATATTTTAGTGAGGAGATTATTACGCCTTACATTAAAAAGTGTTCTTGATTTAATGTAACCGCGAAAGAAACTTAATTATTTAATAAACTATGGTACGTTGGTTTGTATCAAACAATTAAACAAATAGTCAGTCAGATCTAACGCTTTCATTAAGGACGAGTTTGTATTATATGTCAAAGGTAAATATGGGTATGTAAATAGATACTGAGGTGTTTCGGTTTATTATATGCACAGCCTACTGGAAGGTTCTAGTATAACAACATCAAACGGTATGCGCAGCCCTTTGAAATTGATGGGTAGTTTGGACAATAGTTACTACGTGAAAGTACGAATGACGTACAGCTTTAATCCCATCAAGGAATGGCGGAATTTAATTTAATTCCCCAAAATCGGGTTATGTTATGTTCCCTGATCGCGTCAATACCAGCGCAGAATGACGACGGGCGGGTAATTCATCGGTAAACCAATTCATGTGACAGTCGCGTGTATTGCTACAATACGGGTCTCACTAATTTGTCCTTTACCCGCCGCAGTGCCTGTTTGCCTAATAACACCACCCCTTCACAAAGAAACATTGTCAACTGGCTGCATTCCACTTTTACTCCGGCCAAATTAAATGGCATTGAGTGAACCGCCGCCCGCTTCTGGTCCCCGGGTCAATTGTTATTCAAAATTGAGACCAGTGATGGTCTCGTGAGTAATGTACACTAATTATATGGTGCGGGATTCAAATCCGTATCGGGCATGCGCTGCCCACAGGTTCGTTTGCTTTAATAGGAGAAAGTTAAGGAAACCGCTGAAATTACTATATTTTCCGGTTAGAATAAAGTGAGCATTTACCAACTGGTTTTAATGACTCACCTACAACTTTAAGAGAGCCTGGAGTCAAAGTGAAAACATTTAAAATCTTAACACAAGAAGAGAACAATGAAATCACATTTGCTTGTCACACTTGTCTCAGAACAGACTTTACTAATTTTGGAAGGAAAAAATGAATTTTTAACGCCTCGGTTACCGGCAATTAAAACTCAAATACCAAATAGGAAAATTATAATCGATAGCTGTCAAGATGTGAGCGGAGAAATAATAGTAGGTTATGACAATATTTGTGGACAAATTCTACAAAAATATTATTATTTTATCCGGCATTGATTTACGCCGGTATGGCGGCAATTAAATCAGAAAGAATACACATCTTAAAATATTCAACAGTTGTTTAAGATGAAATATGTAAATTTGCGCAGAATCAATAAGGCGTTCGTTTAAAAACTCGTTAAGCGTAAAAGCTTGCCATTCGATAATAACGTCGAATATTTACAGTCATTTCACAAAAGCAAAATGAGCAATAAAAATAAGTTTATTATACGAGCGACAGAACAAGTGGCATCTGCACCGTTCGGGTTCATATCTCGATTATACATTCAAGAACCGGCACGTTTTTATTCTGGTATCGAATAAGAATGCATAGCGGGCATTCTATAATAGCCATCCAATGCGCTGGTTATTTATTGGCTTACCGGTTGCTTTCCTCGACCGCAGTGAACCGGCCAGTGTTCCCGGGCGTCAGATGACGCCAACCCTCTCTTCGGTGTTGCGCTCCTGATCGCTGATCAGTGATCACCCAACCTGATTACTTTTCACGTCTTTGACGATCTACCTACATGGCAGAGCCGTGAGCTCATGGTTTTGAACCCAGCGGTCAAAGGTTCGAAATTCGCAGAGTGATATGGAAAATACTCTCAAAATCGCCATGCTGAGAGACTACCCTTCAGAATCGCAAAATCATTCAAAGTAAGCTCTTTTTATGTGAATATCATATAAAAAGAGTTCCATTTTTTTGGAGACAGTGGAATATGCTTTCCTTGATTAGGGCATATTTTGTGAGGCAGAAAGGATTAGGAAATGGAAGAAGATAGAAAGGTGAAGGCCAGGAAGTAGGAAGTATCTATGTTTATTAACCCTTCGCCACTTCTTCCGACCTCGCAATGTGTCTAAAACAAACAACTATTTAAGAATGTCCACCGTCATGGGGGAATCATAGTGTCCTCCTTAAGGGAGGGTAAGGTTTTAAAGGCCGAAAAAAAGGCGTCTTTTCATGATTTTTTTGGAGACATGAATAATGTTGGTTTATTTATTTTATATACACTTTTAGTATCGTATCTGAGGAATCTTTGAAAAAAAATTCACATCTGTCACAAAAAATTGAAATGCTTTTAAAAGATAGTATGTTTTCTCAGGTAATCAAGTAGAGTTTTTTTTTTTTTGGCAGCATTTTGAAGTGAAAAACGCGATTTTTGCAAAAAAATCGGTGAAAATGTTATTAAAAACGTTACCTGTTGATTTATATGTAGAAATAAGGTACAAAATTTCAAAAGGATCGGTCAAGTAGATTTCGAGTTATGATGTTCACGAACTTCAAAAATTTATTTGCGAGAAAATCGATTTAAATTTTTGAATAGGTACTTGAAAATCCGGTCGAAAATCGAAAAGGGCTTGTCGCTTGAAACGCTCTCCTTTAGTTTTGCTCCGATTTACTTGAAATTTTGACACAATACTCCCAACTTGTTGTACATTAAGAATTAAAAACAGGTTTTAAATACTCCCCCTCCCCCCTTAAGAGTCTTAACGAGGATTTTGTGTTTCCACTTGTGACGTAAAAATAACACTTTTAAAAAATATGCGCACAACACCTCAGCACAGGTTCTCATAGTGAGGTGTTCACAAAACACAACTACTTAAGTTTTGACAGTTGCTAATTATTTTACACTCTACCTTTTATGTTTGATATTACGAAAAAAATTACATTACTTAAACTTACCAAACTGTGTTTACAAGCAAAGAAATAAAAATAAAAGATAATTTAATCCATTTATTAGTCACACATGATTGCATGAAATTAATTGGTACCTACGTATACAAAAGCAAGTAAAAATCCTGAGGAATTACTTATAAAAAGCTTGTATTTTCTTCCAATCACTCTTCAATTAAAGCCAAACCACACGTGTTTTAGGTCCCGGACCCCTGTTGTACATAATGTCCGTATAAAGCCTACTGAATTAAAATCGACGCAGAAACACCTCTTCTTTTCTCAGTGATCGATCAGCAGATTCCATCATTCTCCAAGCTCCTTATAAGGGAGCAACTCAACCTTAATTCTTTTATAATTTAATTTAAGATTATGTCGGGTATCGATCAAAAGAACAACACGCGTTTCGCGTTCGCGAGGTGTTCGTTTTTTTCACAAACAGGTGTGAATTTAATATAATAAGATGCAACTATAATAAGCACTCCACGCGTCTTTACAGGTCTAACGAATAACAACATATATTCTAGCTCTATATAGATTTATATTGATGCCCTACTGATGCTCTTGTGTTGCTAATTGGAATTTACAGTACGTACGGCTTATACTTTTATTATACCTCAAGTACCTAACTGCAACTAAGAACCTATTGATAAAACTGTTCATTGATAATTATCTATTAAATAATATCTACTTATACTTTTACTGTTTTATGCGGTAACCGCACATCTCAGAATTACGCAACTTCAACACCTCAAAAGTTGTTAAAAGTGAAGTTTTAATGGGTTAAATAGGTTACGTTAGGTTAGGTTATGGGCTATTTTAGAAAAATATTTCATAACCTTTAGTGACTTCAAAGGGGTGTTGAAATGCCACCAACAGGATCGTGTTTACCATGTGGTAACAAGAGGTTTGGCGGAGACCAAAGATCTAAAATCTCTGGATTATATCGTCAGATACATTTTGACGCACCATGTTGTACACAACAGATTTCTGAGATGTTTTACTATAGGTAAACCAATTCTCTTTTTTTCAATTGAAATATGACAGCGAGTTTAAACAAAGCCTAAGTCTGTATTAAAAATGATCTGTATCTTTATACGCCATCAAATACCTAGAAAATGCAAATTAGTTATTGTCTCAACTTAAATCAGATAAGCACATAAAGCAAACAGCATTAACTAGTTTAAAGTATTAATATAAAAATGTTAATAAAAACCAACAGCCATCAAATAATATCATTGTTAACTGACACCCTACAATGGAAGCCTGTTGCCCGAGTCATAAATTTACTTAACCAAACCAGAAAAGAATTCTACCTGGGGCTTTGTTATTAGGTTATTACTGTTAACCTGTTACAACATGGGTCATTTTTAAATCAAGATTAAAATTAGCTTACTATAATTACGCATCTACTATTAAGCAGGCATTGAGATTATGGAAATTTAAAAAAAAATAACAGGCCTTCACTCAAAATTTACGGCCTTTAAATAGTGTTTATAAGTTTTCGTACATCCTTAATTAAATTAATTAAGTATGTATTTATAATAATTCGCGCTCTCAATTTCACGTGATAAACGAATATTAAATATATTTTATCACAAAAGGTTGAACAACGTTTCCAGAACCTAAATGAAATATGAGTGGAGGTTTTTTAATGGTTCAAAATGAAGTGACTAATAATGATTACAAAGCTAATTTACACGCAAATGTAACCATATAAAAACATTAAGGTACATCTACTGAACAAAAAAAAAACTATTAAATATTTTATTGATAAAGTAGTCACATGAGAAAGAGTGATTTCTACCACTCGTTCTTTAGTTCAACAGCCCGGTTGTGGAACAATTTGGCGACCTCTGTATTTCCTCCCTCCTACAACATGGGTGTCTTTGAGTCCCAGGTTCCTTTCCCAAAGATGAAATAGGCTTTCAGGTAAATTATTTTCCTAGGAGCCTGCTATGTGAAGTTAATGTTTAAATAAAAATAATAAAAACCGACATCTCAACAAATAAATATTTTGCACTGCTATTGGAAAGCAAGCAAACAAATTATATTTGCATAATAAGAAATAATAAATGTCCCAAGGAAAACTCACCAGCATTATACAATAATGAACTAAATTTATGAAGGCGTGCTTTATTTGAGGATTATACCCAATGTTAGAAGTTCTTATAGTAAAAATGGAAGAATTTCTAGCGGACGTCCAAAGACCGGATCTCCTGAGAGGATACACTATCTAGCTGAGGCACGTGGTAAGACTTTAATACACCTCCTTGAAAAATTCTTTCAGGAGAGAGAGGAGTTTTGTTCACTTTTCTCCCGGAGGTTTCATTTTGCTCTTTAAGCGAGTTCCTTACTCGTGTATGAACGTCAAGCGTAAATCCTTGCGCAGGAAACTCCGCTCACGGAAGAGATGGCAATCATACCTAAAGAATAGAGAATTATTATTTCGTAAGGATTTGAAACGCAAGAACGAAAAAGTGCCTTAATACCTGGAGAAGCTAGATAACTAATAATTCTCTACAATTGAACCTTGATTTCTCATTCAATAAATCATCGAACTTTTGATACCATCACTCACCGTGTCTAGAATCAAACGCACACTTCAGCGGTTTATATTTTAAAGCAATTAATTAGAGGCCCGAATATTGAAGCAGGATTATTAATGGTTTGTCTTATTGTATGGCTGTTTGTTTTGTACACCCATTGAGACAAATTCTAACACATTAATCAAACACGTGGCACGTAGGCACCTAACATGTGTCGTAATAACCCGTGGGATAATGATTTAAGTAAAAATGAGGCAATTTTTTTTAAATTCCGTTGATACTGTATCTTCTTTTATTTACAGACGGATGTATTTTTAAAACACCGAGACTCGAATTGGAGACCTCTGCTCTACCCGGTCTATCAATTTAAAATTCGCCGTTATGATCAATTACATAGTTCTTTAAAATTATTAATAACATTTATCAAATTTTCCAAAATTGGCATCGTTTGGCTGTGTATTTGTGAGCTAAGCGTTAACTTTACAAAATTGTTCACTACATACATGTTTATTTTCGGTGTGTTTTTCTGTTTTGTACTCTTTTATTATGAGTTAAATGAGATAGTCGACCATACTGCATTATGAAACGTACGGAAACGTCTATCAAATTCGAATGTTAGTAATAAGGAGATTGTTTTAAAAACACATTATCAATATCATTATTGGAACCACTCTTGTTGAAATAACTTTTGGAGGTTATGCCCATCAAGGAGAAGTTAATACTAATAAATATAAACGAAAATATGAGACAGAAAAATACACAAAAAAAGTTAACGGTCGCAACTGGGACTTGAACCCAAGATCTCATGTGTTACTGATCTTAACCAAGTCGGCCGTTGGGACCTCTTATCTTGTTCTTTTCCATAAGTAGTATAAGTATCTCCTTCTTCAATGACATATATTTTAACAAATTTAATCGCAAAGCTATGTAAGTTAATTAAATTATAAAAAATAAGAATAATCACCGATTTTTCCCTGGATTTTCATTCTCATGGCTTGCATACTAATGTAATTTGAAAACAGTCCCCACGAAATCCTTTTGTATTCTTTCGGCAGCGGGGAGCACAGAAGAGCATTGAGATGATTGTAAAGATCCTCTCGCATCAGTATGCAAATGTGCACTCGGAGATGGATTCGTGGCGGTGTCGGGGGAATAAAATCAATTATTGTCTCGGTAAATAGCTGACGAAGTAATTGGCAACGAAACGGACGGTAAGAAACGACCTCATTGTATTCGGGATGTTGGCTTATAGGCCAGCGAACAAACGCACTGATCGATGCGGCTAATGAATTGGGAGGCCCTCGTATAACTGATTTGATAGGCATCTCCATTGCGTAATGGGATATAGAATTGCAAATTCTGTTTTTATTGGAGGCCTGTTAACTCTGTGTCAATCAAGAGTTACTACTGGCCATTGAAACTCTAACAAAGCCTCGCAGATACCTAATTAGAAAATTTGAATTTTAATTAAAAGGATGTATAAACAGTGAGACTTGGGTAAGGACATTGAAAGGGTAGACACAGGAAACTATATTGAAGGAGGACTGAACGCGACAGCGGCTATTATAAGATTGACAAAATAAGCGAAGCTAGATGATATTAAAAACCTTGGTGCATGCCAATGAGGTATTTGATAATACCTCTGCCATAGATCACCCCAAGTTGTTCGCTATGTTTGGTAGCTTAGCAGGGGTGCTCCGGTTTATTATCGAGTGAAGTTTGTCCATGCTTTCGTGATCGGGAGAGGTCGGTTGAGGAAGACCCTTTGATTTCTCCAGCCGGACTCTCGGTGGATTGCACTGTACCGCAGTGGTAGAGATGGATTCATACGTCCATCACTCCTAGGCACACTCACCCCCAGATTCCTACCCATCCATCATACCTTTTCACTTTCCAGAACTTCCTCTAATCCCTTTAAAAAAAAACTCCATACTCTATAAGGCCACACATTTATTAGTTCTTCTGTATGGAGTTAACATAAAACAAGTATATATGCAACTGGCAGAGTAATGATGGAAGACTAAATGATATTTATTAGCTTTAAAGTGAGCAAACTTAGGCGCAAGTGTAGTAAAACAATTTACAAATGTGGAGATCCGGAAAGAATATAATGTGCAAGATTAAAAAATGGACAAGTAAAGTGAATGAACCGAGAAATTGCATGGCACGACCAAGTGAATCAAATAGGTACTTCTTTCGGTACAAGAGTCATAATAACTGAAGTATGTGTGAGACAGTGCAATAAAGCAAGGAACGTGTTCCCAGACAGAAAAAGACAGAACTGTCTGGCGGTCCATCTTCTCTGCGTATCCCTCCGGGGAAACGCGTGATGGTCAGTTAGTTAGCTAATTAAAAACATACAGAAGAACCTATACTATCCTGCCTATATAGAGATAATAAATGCTGATTAACAAGTTGTATATTGCAAAACGACAGAATTAGAAGCTATTAAGACGATAGACTTCGCTTTTCGGCCCATACAAAAAGGACGCCCGGGAAAAAACATTTTTCTACATCGAAAATTGCACAAAATGAATATATTTTTTTTATAATGCCTTCTAGAGGGTGAAAACTATGTCGGTATGTTTTCGAATTTTCGATGCGTTTCGTATTAACGTAAAAATTCACTGTCAAACATGTACGATTTATCAAAAAATATTATTTAAGGAAAAAGTGCTGCTAACTCAACTCTCATAAAGAATTATAAAATTATAAAAAGCTACCGACGTAGCTTCTTCTATCTAAAGAATTTTTTTTTTTTTAAATTTCAATTTTGTGAAAGTTTTGGTGTAGAAAAGTGTATTCTCCATAAACCCCTTTTCGAGCGATTTCTGTAGGTAAATTTGAGCGTTGTCTCATTCGCACATTTCGCATTCGCATGTATTATAAGTGTGCGTGAGCTTGTTGTGAGAGGGACAGAATGATAGATGCGGGTGTTCCGCATGTCGTTCAAAGTCTAGCCTCTTAAAATGTGTTCATATGCGATGCTTTGTTTCTCATTATATTTAGTGACAAGCAAAAATTGTTATACTCATTTGGTGTAGGTAATTAAAATAATGGTTAGAAGAAGCTCCGGCGGCTGGTGAGAAAATTCGTAAAGACGAATTTACATTACGCAACTAGTTGCGCACAAGTTGTTTCATGACATTAGTATCACTACTTGTTTTAGGTGTAAACGAATAGTTTCATCATGCTTGCATTCGTTGTATGCCACAACATCTCGAAATTACAGCACCACTAGTGGTATGCAACTAATTGCATAGTGTAAACGTGATGCAACTAACGTCGCGAAACCATTTCAGCTGAGCTAGCAAGCGGTCGTGTGTGTTCCTTGTAACTGCGTGAGTGTTGTGTATCACAAGATTGTGCATTGTAGAAAAAAGCTTTTGATGTTATGGTTCTATGATTTCTATGATACCGAAGGTTGAACGACACTAAAATTTGCGAAATTTACACCAACTTTATAATGTCATGCAATTATTAGGATCACGCAACTATTTAGTTGCGTTATGAAAATTCAGCTTAAATCTAAGATGCCTTTTTCGTCAGATATTAGGTATTGAATAAAGGTAAATGAAAAAATCTGCCAAAGCTTTAAAAACTTGTCAGGTTTACTGTAAAATAGAGTATATGTTGGCATAAAAAAAAAGCTTTTTTATGTGAATACCTCACTAGAGACCACAATAGTAGGGGTAGGTATGTTGTGAAGATGAAGGTGGTGGGGAGGGGGAGGAGATGGGGTATAGTGTATTATGGTACCTTCCTGCCTGAAGAAAGATTGAAAAAATAATTTTCATTTAGATGGAGACATTTCTTTTTACAGATTGTATTGTTCCTTATTAGATTTGAAATATTTTAAAAAATACGTAAAAAATACGATTTGTAATAAAGTAAATATGTATTTAAGTACCTACTTACAAATCTTAAATTAAAATCTAGTGATTACAGAAGAACATTTGGTTTGATTTACTAAATAAGATAAAATTAGAATTTTTACCACTCTAATAATGAGGTGTAACGCCGTTCTTCCACGTAGCTATTCACAAGCGACGCTACCGCTACCTGTCAAACAATTTTGCTAGTGTAGCACCTAGCGGCGTTTTCAAACACTAATAATAGTATGGAAAACACAGACGAGTGGCGATCGCGTTGCTTGAAGGTAGCTCCATGGAAGAACGGCGTTACTGTTTTCCCTCGTTTTTAGCCAATATAATAAAAATTTTAATGACGATATTGCTCCACTTTTTTGTATTATTAAATAATTACGCAGGTGGGTGCTCTTTGCCCCGTGCGACGGTTGATACCGACAATGCCAGACACTAAAAAAATAATTGAATATCAGGCTAGTTCGGCTGGAATCCATCTTGTAATTTGAAAATCGGGCCCGGGGCTGGTTCGAACAATCCGCAAGTCATTTCCCTTATGGACTGAATATGTTCCGAGTTAACAAAACAAACATTGCACCCGGGAGAACCTCTTTTATTGCTTATTTTTTAACCGCGCCACATAGTCTCTGCAAGGGGGACTTAAAATAATTAAACATAATGAAATGAATTATTTTTAAGTAAATACTTTAGCAGGGAGTCTTTAGACTCACCTATTAAGACGATTTCTGTTTTAAGTCAGGCCGGTATTAAAGTTTGGCGTGTACTAAACTACAACTAAACAATTTGCATATTATTTGTGTATTTAGGCGAACTAATGCAAAACCCATTACGAACCCATTTACGGTTATGGTTTTATAGTAAAATGAGGAAAAATTAATAAATAATTTTTTTAGAAAATGATGGCAAAACATTTAAATATTTGTGCCTAAACTTATTATATTAAATACTTTTTATATCAATGTTTTTTTGTTGCAAAAATCAAAACTGGCGGTTGCGGGAATTTAAACTTCATGGCCATCTACATAAGGAATATTATTGTTAGCTCCCGATTCAAAAAGTTTCACGACGTGGGGCATCCAGTTAAATAAATAACTTTTTGGAAGGAAGCGGGCATTTTCAAAAGATGGAATAAATTTTATTAAAATTACATTCAGGGAATTTTCTTGAAATGTAATAGTAAAAATATTCACTATTTGCATAATGCAAACGGTGAATAATGCAGAGATATAATTTCTTATTTTGTTTATTTCAGGGAAACTCAAGAATTTTCATTTTTATGGAATGTTATAGGTAAATACGAAATAGGGGAGGATGGTATGAGAACAAAAATAAAGTAGGAATTTGCTAAACATAGCTATCAAACGTTTCCATTCTTAACACGTCGACTCCGGTTGGTGGGCCAGGAATGATCCAATATGAAAAATTAATTATTACACCATAGATATTTGCAAAATAATTATTACGCCATAGATATTTGGTTGGGATTATTTCCTTTAGTCTTACCTTTTATCAAACATTTGCACACAATTTTTATTTTTTTTTTTTTTTTTCTAAAAAGAAAGACAAACATTCCCGGATTACGAATAACCCAACAACATTTGAAAATCTCCTACTACCACCACACTAAGCGGAAGATATTGCTTGTGTTGTGATGGAGGACTTAGCCAGCCGAGGGATCGAACACGGAACGCCTGGGTGGGAGCCAAACGCGATGCCCACACAACCACTGACCGGTCAAAACAATTAATAAAAAACAATTAAAGGTAAAAATTAATATGATTGGGCAAGGTTCAAGTGACCTATTAGTAGAATTTATAATCGTGTAAAAAACGCGCTAAAACGAAGTCCACAAGTTAAATTTCAACAGTTCTCTCTAAGCTCTAACGTAAACGGTATTAAAACCTCTCCCGAGAAAAGAAATATGTCGCCGACGGGACTCGAACCCGCACCCCTGCACCAAGGGGTGCGGGTTCGAGTCCCGTCGGCGACATATATCTTTTCTCGGGAGAGGTTTCAATATTGATGAGTGTTTCAGGCTAATAATTATTGCTTATAATAATTGTTACCCTTTGTGCTATGCATAATAAATCTTGTCTTAAACATTAGTTTATCAATTTTAAAAAAAGTAAACGGTATATTTATTTTTTTAAACTTACAAGAAACATGGGATACCTTATCAGGAATTGCACACGATACTAAATAAAATTAAGACATGAAAAAATGCATGAAAGCAGTAAAATTCCATTTTTCAGTTGGGACTTGTCCTATGACCGCTGCTTTTGTTCTGTTTTGACTTTCCGGGTTTTTCGTCTCTTGCATCCCCCTTTTTTGTCACATTTGGAGATGATGGTGGAGTTATTGTAATGAATAACCTAACAACAATAGTAAAATTCCGTCCGTTCATGGAGCTTCTTACAAGCGACTCGAGCATCACGTGCATATTACCCGCCATTACCCGCCATACAATTTTACAAAACTATTTTGTAACACTAGCAACATTGTATGGCGGGTAATATGCACGTGATGCTCGCGTCGCTTGTATGTAGCTCTATGAACGGAGGGCGTAACTGTTATCATTATAAGCTTAAAATGTTGCTCCAGAAAAACTATTATCTACAACAGTAATAACATCTGTAATATGTTTACAAATAATAGTTACTTAAATATAATACAGATTTCAAAGCGTGGGTGCATATTTAGATAAATTTATACCAGTCATCGAGTTTTTTTTAGATTGATATTATAATTTACTCAAGTTGTTCATTCCAGCCCCTTTTGTGCCCAAAAAAACCAAATCCAAAAGCAGACTACAGTAGCCCGGTTTCTTGAACCATTTCAGGGAAGGTTCCGTTCTGCTGTTGGATACGAGAACTCGCTTTAAACCCGATTTACTGCGGTTACCGTGAAGTCATTAAATCTATTTTTTTTATACTCATCATCTTTGGCCTTTGTTTTCTCTCATATTGATCTACCAATTCACCCACCAGTAGTACCTACTATTAATACAATAGGTGCGTTTTTAAAGTTAAAAATACAGGCCGTCGGCAAAATGCAATTTTACGGGGACTAGTTAGTTACAACTCGATTTCAGTTCTCTTTTACCGAAACCTGTATATTATTAAAAGAAAAAACAATATGGCGTCTTGTATTATTTTTATAGACAAATTCATACTTTAAAGCTTAATATCTACCGATTGAAATGATAGAGGCTTGAAAATAATTGAAATGTCTTACAAATTCTAGGCAAAATAAACAGGGATAATTTCATAACGCCAGAGCTCACCGTTATGGAGTTTTTTTAGTGAGATATAACTAATACACTTTTCACCACATGTGTATATTGTGTGTGGTAACCGGGCAACACAAATACATGACACTTCATAACTCGGTTAAATAGATTACATTAAGTTTTGGGCTATTTTTTTTCCCTCATTTTTAATAATGATTTTTCTAAGGGGTGTTGTAATCCCATTTTGTTGAGTTATCATGGAATTCAATAATTTTTTTTTTAATTAATTGTGTTATGTTTGTTCATAATGATAGTTGGGTGTGAAATTAATATAAAAAATACTTATCGCATGGGTACTTCAATAAAACATCGATCGTTTAGATGATTAGTCAGATATCTCCAAATACTTTCGAGAAAATGAGGAAAAGTATTCGAAAGCTCACCACAAATCAAATAATATTTACAAGTGTGAGTGTGTTTCATATTAAATATGCAATTTTTTAGCCATAGGTTTTTTTATGTTTGTTTAGTGTGTAGTTAGTTAGTTATTAAAATTTGTACAGCGCCCTTTAGGTGATTTTACACAAAAACGGCGCTATACAAGTCATCCAAATATTATTATTAATTGCATACTGAACTCCAATTTCGACTTCTATGAGATGTCTGAATAATCAAATGGACGATCGTTATTTTGTAAAGTCAAATGAGTAAGAATAGAATTAAAGTTTTGGATACAGCCCTTAAAAAAGTGTAATTAATTATTGAATTCAATCCGTTCGTAACCCGCTAATAATAAAGAAGCCATTTAACGACAAGGCCTACTAAAGTATACCGCGGGACGGTATCAGGAGATCATAAAGAGCGAGCAGGTAAACTCTTCATTGTCTCTTGCGACGATGACGATGACGTTTCATATTTGGAAAGACAGGCAGCAGCGAGCAGTGGCGGCGGGGAACCGTTGATTGGAACACGGGTGGCGGGGCCAATAGCCGCCCGCCATTAGGTACCTGTAATTAATTTGGTACCCAGGTAGACTCGGTAGGTACCCGGTCAACCTACCTACCGGTTGATTCGGTACCTGACCTGATACGCACCGGCTGATTTAGTACCACAGTCACTGAAATGATAAAGCGACAGAAGTAACCTCAACAGTGGCGGTTCATGGTATATTTCATTGGGAGTTAAATTAATTATAAACGATTTTTTTATATCATAGCACCAGAGATTAACGATCTAGAAATGAGTATAAAAAGTTGATAAAAAATCGTAAATATATCAATTTACTCTGGAAATGGTTCGATTTTTAATAATAATAATAATAATTGGATAATTTGTAGAGCGCCGTTTTTGTGAGAAATCACCTCAAGGGCGCACCTTAATTTAAAAAGGAACATCTACAGTATTTGTATGTAGTTCAATTATTTTAACAACGACTGAAAACATAGTGTTGAAAAAAATCTACTGAATCATGTAAAAGATTATTCCCTACAAGTTTGGTGTTAAGAAATCTAATAATAGGCGATTATTAGATTTAATTAACCTAGAAAACCTCCATTGAACCTAAATTAAGTGAATATCATTTTAACAACAACAAAACTGAAATGATAAACAAAGAGAAGTGTCCTGTAATTTTGAAATTTTTTTCTATAAAGTACATTATTTATGTGAATACCGAACAAGAATCCCTACAGTTCCCATTTGCCCGTTTGCCAATTATGTCCTCTGCGTTCAAACTGTATCTAAATTTCTTGAATAAACCATAAACAATATTGTCCTGTATATTTTCTGCCTGTACAGAATATAAATAACACAATATATGTACCTTCATTTCAACGCAGCATCACATTCGTTGGTCAAATGCGTTGTACATATAGTTTTGTATTAGTGATCGACGAACCGGTGGATGCAAATTGTTAGCCATAAGTCGTTATAACAGTTTTTGTAGTCCATTTTAAACGTTGCAAATTTGTAAACGCGGTTAAATCTATAACTCTTGTCTCATTTAAAATGGCCACATTAGTTTCCTTCCAATTCGGTCTAGATCTCCATACCTATTTGTATCTGGATTTATCTTTTTTAAAGTGCCGCTCAGTTTTTTTCGTCTGTTTTAGTGTTCAAGATAATTGGCCCCTTTCGCAGACATGTTAAAACTGATGGCTAAATGACAAGTGCACTAGAATATTTAATTGCTCGATGTTGTTAATCCAGTTTAACTATGTGTAGCCCGGCGTCATGGCGCGCAGAAGAAGTTCAAATTTCTCGGAACCGAGTCGTGGCCGATTAGGTTTGATGTTTTCATTCGGCCTTATCCCGATTCCGGATCCCGTACAAGCGCCAACGTGTGGCGGGCCATCAACGTTTAAAGATATGAAAAAATACACCTACCTCTGAACAGATTATCCATAGAGATGTCATATATAATTATAATTTTTCGAAGATTATTTTTTCTAGAGGTGGGTTTTTATTTTGAGATAACATTTAGGGATATCTATTCAGTTTCCAGTATCCTTCCAAAACTTGAAATCATTAGCATTATTTTACAAATTAGCCTACAATCAACTCACTCTAACATCAAGCCACTTTTCAATCAAGACATCCACAACTACAATTGTGATTATTTATAATAAATATACATAACACAGCATGTATGACGTACGAAGCAATGCAACAATTTCACAATATCTTTACCAAAGTAGCTCTAAATCAGGTACTATTTATTTGTATTCATACTTTCTGTTTATATTCTATATTTATAGTTATTGTTTTTATATTTCAGCATGAGTTGTTCAAGACATGAGCGCGATGTATACTCGTATTGTCGTATAATATATTTTGTACTGAAAACATGTTTTAAATTAGTGAAAATAATCATGCTTATATCTATATGTATTATAAGTTCACACTTCTCAACACATTTCTATATCTTTATATTGTAAATCTTATTGTTATTCCTCTATCTTGTTATCAGATACCTTGTTTACACTTTTCAACACTCCCAACTTACATACTTATCCCATACTCTGTAATTCTGAATATATTATTTGTTACCAGGTTAATTCGGTAAATCCGAATAGCTAATATGCTAACAGATTACTTTTTTGCATAGTCACAAAAAAAATGTATGTATCTTTTTTATATATTTCTTCGTAACACAACTCAATTTAAAAAAAAAAAGAATTTTCTTGTTTTTATCTTTGTTTTTATTTTTGTTTGCAATTATGTACTTAAGGAATAATATGAACTAAACCTGTCAATTTGTCTGTCCTGGAACGGGAAATTTTCCTAGTTGGACAGGCAAAGCTTCCTAATGTGTAACTTGTACTTTCTTTTGTATCTATAAATAAATAAATAAATAAAAATAAATACAATAATCGAAATAACAACAAACTCCCGATTGCTCAACACCCATTACAAAATATGGGATAAAATCTGTATACTAATTGCCTATATTGCCTATACACTTCGCTTCAGAATATGTACAAAAACATGCAGCATAATACAAAATTGCAAAGCAATGCCTAAAAAGAATATTTTATTTAAGAAGAAAAGAATAAGTACATCTAAAAATGAAAATATGTAGTTGTGTTATAATTTTTTTGTTCTATCTTATATTTTATCCTTGTTTTTACTTTCTTTACTTGTTTTCTCTTTTTGTTTGTTTTACTTAACATGTCTTCATTTTTATTTTTATGCTGTAATGAATGTGAAACCTATATTTTGAGGTTCGAGTCCCGTCGGCGACATGTATCTTTTCTCGGAACATTTTTTCAATGTAGATGAGTGTTTCAGGCTAATAATTATTGCTTATAATAATTGTTACCATTTGTGCTACGCATAAAAAATCTTATCTTAAACATTAGTTTATCAATTTAAAAAAATAATTATATTTTGATATCAAAATACCTTCGTAAAATTGTAACTACTATCTCCTACAATTGCAAGATCCTCCCGTCCTAAAATGAGTTTTGTAAATGATCGGGATTGCTCTAGCAAGACATAAAAACAACAAAAACAATAATTACTGACTAAAAGTCAAATTAATTTGTTTTTACCACTTTACTAGATACAAAATCTACATATTTCGAGAAAAATGTTTTCTTCATCAGGATGAGTCATTTACTAAACTTAACTGTAGATTAACATTTGGAAAGGGGTTATAGTTGTTTCGTAAAGCCATTGGTGCATGTGGTCTACTTCTAACTATTCGAGTGCATAGCGAATGCGAGCCTCAACATAAACAATGCACGATAATCAGCTATAAGTAGTGTTAATGTAAAATTTACCTTGCTGTTGGTTTGGTACAGGCAATTATTTGGGGACCACAGGCAGTCGAAAGCGCAGACAGGACACCACGCTCCTTTCTGACCCGTGAAGTGACGCTAGGCAATCGCGCTAACCGTACAGTAATTATTGATGAAGGAGCGGTAGGGGTAGGAGTGAGGGGAGTTAATCAGGTAATACATAATCGTAAGAAGGGGAAAAGTTTTGTAAAAGTAAGAAAATATTCTAAAGAGGTGTGTTTACAAATAGGTCCAAACAGAACCAATAAAATTATTATCTACTCAAAAAAATCAGTACTTGTTGTTTAAACTAAATGTTTCATCAATTTAGCGGAAGTAAAAACAAAACGGTACAATACTTCTACAGTCTACACTGAAATTTAGAAGATAATCTTATAAATCTCACTGTAAATCAACTAATTCAAATAAAGCATCACGTTCGAGGCATTCAACAAATGGTACCAGGTAGTAATAACCACGGAGAGGTCAATCGACATGGTATGTTTACAAATTGGTCACACACGCTCCGACGTAGCGGGAAACCAAAGTAAAAACGACATCATTTTCTCATAATCTATTTGTTCGTCAGTACAACGTTTTGAAACGTCAAGTTAAACGATCGAGTTTTTTTATTTGAAAAAATGTTATTGTTTGATAACTTCAGCATTCCTTTAACTTTAGGGACCTGCATGTTTTTAATAAGTTGTATAATAATATAATTTATTATCATCGATGAAAATTAAAAGAAGAAACATTCAGAATTAAAATGCTTTTATCCATTATTAGCGAGCAGATCTCCTTCCCCTTCTCCACTCCTGCAGTCCAATAATTGCAAGCAGAAGTCGGTACTCTTATGCTTTAAGAAAATGGTTGAATAATCTTTATATTTATCCTACAATGCGTTAAAGTACTGTTCAAAATTCTACAGTGGTTTAAATAGAGTATAAATATAGTGTAAAATAGATTTAGAAATATGCAATTTACCACATTTTCCCCTAGGCCATTAGGTATTAGTGTAATAGAAAACAATTGAAAAACCTCGTTTCTATATAAAACCGTATCATCAGGTGTATTGATGTCATCAATTGCGCACAGAACCCAATATTAGCTTATACTATAAGTGATAATAGGTCCGCATAAATACACTTTAGTTTTCCTCCGTACGTATTAGGGCGTAATAAGTACGAGCAGAGGTGTGTTTACGGATTGGTCACACGAGCGGCGTCCGCGACGCACAAACTAAAACATTGTAATAAGATATTACTGCAAGCGCAAGGCTGTGGGACCGGAGACCTGCGTTGCCCTTCTGCCTTCTGTTATCCGGGAACCGACTCCCGCCTGCAATAAACACTTTGTGAGAAACGCCATTTTGCAACCGCGAACAGCATTTAAAAATACCACAATTTCCAGGAGGTTTACAGTTCAGAGTTTGTTAAACCAAACATGCAACCGGGTAAAACATTCGTAGTACAAAACTTTGGCAGGTGTTAAAACTAAAAGCATACCGGCAATTTGTGATTGTGATGTTTATGTATGAAAATTGGAGTTTAGTCGGATACAGTACCAACCTACACAGATTCATGACTTGCGTACAGAACGTCTAAAATTTATTTTTCGAATAAAAAGATTTCCAGAGTGGAAGGTACTCTCAGTATCGCCCTGGTGAAAGATCAACATTCGGAATTGAAACGTTGCTTAAAATGGCTTTACCGTGTTTGGTGACCAGATCTACTACGTAACCTGGTACTTCCCCTTCGTCTCCCCCCACCTCTTCTCTCCATTTACCTTCAACCTCACAACAAACTTCAATTGGGGTTGCCATAGTCTCATTGGCTACAGGCGGTTGGGAGCAGTTTGAACTATTGTGCGATATTGACATAAACACAATTCAAACGAAAAATTATAATAAGTAACTATGATTTTCCAATATGTAAAAAAGCATTGGATTAACAGAACTACAAATACCTATCTAGGAACAAAAATACACGTTCTTAATAAATTACCAGACAAATACGAATTTTTATTAAAAATTATAACAAAATAAACTACAGTAATGATTTTTTTTAACAACTAAAGAAATAACACATCCACCCCCAAACACCCCCACGAAAATTTAATGTAACTCTATATTAAATCTACACACGAAATAATTTTGTGAAAAAAGTTTCTAATATTCAAATTCGACTTAAAAATGTTTTTAAAAGATAATAGAAGATAATAAAATATATAAATATATAATAAAAGCTGACGCTTATAAATTTATTAATAAAGCAGGGAGAATGTTTAATATTCATATGAAAGGAATAGTGTCTCGGAAATGTGCGGAAAAAAAGGGGTTTAGTTGGCAGGCTGTAATGCCTTTAGAGTAGATTGGCTAGGAGGCTGCTCGTTGGTGAGCACAAAGAATGTGTTTTTTAATCCATAGGACGGGATAAAAGAGCATGATGTACGATTCCCTCGCAAATGTATTAATCATCTGGCGAATACATTAGTTAGTTTTATAGCCTCACAAACTCAACACCAGAACATGTATATTATGGAACATACAATCAGAAAAGATAATATGACCACAAGAAAGACAATCAACATTTTAGTATGATTGCTTTTATCTTCCGGAGATGAATTACTTATACAGGACACCACGCTCCTTTCTGACCTGTGATATGACGAAATACTTATAACCACGCTCTTACAGAATTTACAGTAACAATCATGTTTTTTTTCAAGTCATCTGAGCGAGTAAACGATTAGTTTTTATTCGTGCATAATAATTAGTGACTGTCAAAAATAATACACATCAAAAGTCGACTTCACATGTCAACGTCACAAATCACTAAAGAAACTTAACTGAAAACCCGTTTGATCCGTCAGAGAGGAAACGGCTAATTACCAGCGTCAAATGTGTTATTCATATGGTAATAGAATATTCTTACTTTCATCGAATTAAGTCATCCTTACCGACATCGATACGACATCAATCTCAGATACGATGGCTTCATCTCCTGAACGTAATTATTGCAACGTGCCTTCCCCAGTGTAGGCATAAATCAATCTCTTTGCAATGTGTTTCCCTGGCATTTAGTGCAAACACAAGGTCCATCAATCAGACTGTCCAATCACAAACGTTAACCTAACATCCCCTGGCTTATTCCTTTTGTCTACAGACCAAATGTACCAGGCAATTAGAAAACCGTAAGAGTAATCAGATCCAACCTGAATAAAACCGACAGTATTCAACCAAAAGTACAGGCATTTAAATATTTTGTCTTATTCAGCTCATTATAAAGATGAAATTAATTTATATCAATGGGTTCCTAACGTCAAACAACGTTAAAATTGACTTCTGAAATGTTTTGTTAGTATCTATTAATCGAAATAGATCAGAAAAAATAGAAAAAAAATCACCCCCTTAGTATTGTATTACTACCGTTCGAAATCCATTATAAAAACGTATTAAAAGCTAATAATTAATAAAAGGTACGATATTACAAAAAAAAGTGAATGAGAAAGATGGGGTAGTTTATCAAATAGAATACGTGTGAGGAGGATGGATATATCGTATTAGTAAGGGTTGAGTGGATATGCCAAAATGGTAAGTAGGCGGCTGGCTTGATAAATGTGGAGTTTTTTCTTCATTTTTTTGGGATCCGCAATAATGCTCGGTGACTGCGGGCCTCCATTAGGCCTAGGGTTTTTCACTGTTAAAAATAAAATAATAATGCTACCTAGGCAAATACTAATGACACTCGTAGCTCATGCGATATTTCATTTAGTGTCTAGACTTTCGAATCGGCACCAAAACTAAATTTTAAAATTAATTGTGGTCCGTAGGTTAGTCGTTTATTATCAAGGTTCACTATCCTTTAATATAATATGTATGTTGTTAGTATAGTTAGTTATACGAAGTTTTGTGGTATCTCAATAAGATGTAAGTTATGCATTATTTTAGAACAGAATCATCTGTCGTCGTTCGTGTCTAATGTACGAACGGTTTCGATAATAGCCGAAGGCATCTGGTAATTCGGCAGACGCCATCAGTCTGGCAGACCACAGCGACAGAACTACAAAGCCTACTAGATTAGAGTTAGGACGTCAGGTCTAATTAAATATTCAATGAAAACTTAACAATAACGTAAATAAATTGTAATGTCGATCTTATTTAGAAGTTTCCCAAGACATTTCAAGTAGTCTTAATCATTACTACATTCACTAATTAAGTGGTTTGTCACCATAGATTTATTTTGCGACTGTAATAAGATAGAAAAACATCCGTCTATTTAGCATATAAATAAATCAAACGGTTTCAAGTTTACAACTTCTCAAGAGTTCAAACTATGTAGAAAAAAGTGATTTCGGTTTTTAAAATCCAATTCAAATTTGCCGCTAACTTTTAAAACATTTTGGAAGAGATTATGTTGATTAATTGCGAAATAAATAACTGAAGTTTCTGTATAAATGGTTGATTAATAATAGATAATACCAACACGTAAAAACTATGAATCAAGCAAATATATACTATTATAACTCAATGCCCACATGCAGGTATAAATTATTCGAGGAACAAAAACATAGATATATCACGAGAAATATAATAATATTAGTTGGAAAAAAAATTTAAAACATCCAAGTGACTAAAAAGGTAAAATGTATTTAAGAGTCGAGTCCTCTAGTCCCAAGTCCCAGATCGTATCAGATGAGATGGAATTCAAATGAATGCCACCTACGAGCCGTCATCGTATAAGATAGTGTTGGAGATTAAGCCTTAATTATTGTAAAGAAATATTTTTAAGAAACGAAAAAACTTGAGCAAACAGAGAGAAAAAATAATGATTTATGAGCGACATAAACAATCGATTACTATTACCAAATGCTGCACGAGGTTTCCATAGCAGAAAATGTAGATTTTTGCGACTCATTTACATAAGTTATTCAAGATAAACCTACCAAAGAACAAATAAAAATATTAAATTAGTATGTTATATTTGTACGTTTCAATATTTACTATAGGAGTTTGGCTATTCGTTGAATAATATCTCTTTCTAATCGCTATTAGCTTGTTATATTTCAGCATAACACTGATCTAATACGACTGTACAGACCATAGACATCCAAATTAATAGATCAGTCCATCAGGGAAAGGAGAACAGACCTAGTTGCGCCTAATTATTAAAATGATATTAATAAACCAAAGGTATATTATACTTAAAAACAGAGAATTTAAATTTATTTATTGAAATTATTATATTGTTACATTATTATTTAATTGATAAACTAATGTTTAAGACAAGATTTTTTATGAATAGCACAAAGGGTAACAAATATTATAAGCAATAATTATTAGCCTAAAACACTCATCCACATTGAAAAAATCTCCTGAAAAAAGATACATGTTGCCGACGGGACTCGAACCCGCACCCCTCTGATTGCCGGTCAGGTTACAGTATTCAATTCAATTTTCAATTTCATTGCCGGCAACCCGGGCGTTTATTGAGGTAATACAGTAATTTTATAACTAGTAAGTTACCCGCCTCACTAGACGTTGTCTGTTCTGAGACGGGTAATAATTAGTTGCACTATTTAGTTATTATTTTAAAATTGATTTCTAAATTACCCATTATTGCGTAGCTAGACTAGGCGATTTGGCTAGAAAACGAACATTCAGATCTTGAGCAGAAAAGTTCCATAGTACGTTGCAAACTGTTACCTGACTTTAGTGAACTCTACTTATATGCGCAGGGACTGGTTATTTCAATGGTCGCTCTTCGGCTGTTAAGGTACCACTAAAGTCGAAGAAGTTTATTCAATGCATTCTTGAAACCCCCTTGTGTCAAAAATATGGTTAAGTGGTTTGCCTCCAGCTCGTCTAAATGATAACTGGCAACTAGAGATTTGAATTTCTATGTTATAGATATTAAATATGACAAAATATTGAGCTAAAAGAAGTGACCAATAAAGTCTGTCTTTAATTTGACAACGTCTTCGGCCAAAGATCCCGCCAAAGCAAAAACCATAACTTTTCCTTAAATGATTCCGAGATTGTTATCAAGTTGAATGTTCGTCATTAGGCCATTACGTATTCACAAAGAATCTAATGTGTTTGTTAATAAAACGGCTACGAAACGATCAAATTCTAAACGGAATCGCAAATAAATATCACATTATTTACATTTTACGATGCACCTTTAAATTTTTATCGAGATTACACAGAATTTATAGTGTCTAAAATCGATAGAACCAAGTTCGCACCAAAACGGGTGGCATGTTTCGGGAGAAATAGTTTTATCTTTAATGTGTTTTAGAAAAACGGTTGCCTTGTATCTCTTAATGGGTTGATATCGTCCGAAATAGCGGTCACCAAACAAACTTTTCGATAATGGACTCAGAAGAGATATTTTGATGGAGTCACTTTAAATCTCTGTTGACAATAAATTCTGTTAATTAATTTGAAGGATGACTAGTGTATTAATTTATTTTAAGACGAAGCTAAAAGAAAATTTACTATTTTAGATTAATCTTTACTACGAATCGGTTTACATTTTAAATATTAAAAAAATATCAATTTGAACAAATTGAAGCACTGCCTACCGTTATCCATTGAGTAAAATTTATATAAAATGGTTTATTAATTACTTTATAAAAAATATATGCGTAAGCTACTAAAAAACATATTTTTTCATCGGAAATGTACTAGAAACAAACTTGAAAAAATTCAATTTTATATCTTAATTTATCTGTGAGTTTATGTTGATTATCTTTTTTCTTTCTTGTAAAATTACTATTCACAAAGTAAATAAAAACAACTTTTGCGTTTGAAATATTGACCTCCAGAAGCGTTTGTTAAGCAATTTTTACGCCTATTATGTCTTCCTCTTAAGCGGAACATTAATTTTGTCTTGTTTACCTGTTTTAAACTGGATTTTAGTCTAATCTATAAGAATTATGATAATGTTCTTTTAAAATCACAATTAGCAGTTTTTTTAAAAATCATTCATCGTAAAGCATTTGCAATCAAGACTGAGAATAATAAATAAATAATTGATATATTAATTTCATTGCTATTAAAAAAAATTCAAAAAGAAGTTATATAAGTTTGATATGAAGAGATATGATCTGGACATTAACATAAGTGGCCGAGACATTCTTGATCATCCGAGTGCATTTGGACGTTGGACGTGTTGGATGCATTATTTTGAAACCCTTGAGTAGGTCCGACAAGTGCAATAAATCATTGCAATACAGAGATAGCCGTCTCATTCACGACTCAATCGAAAGTTGAAGTAGGTTCGATTATTGGGAACGGAGTTTTCATCAATTCCACTGGTAGGTAGGTACTTATTCTGTACGAAGCTCGATAAATAATTCTTGCGCGAATTTCAGTCGTGACTCACGAATATTTTCATGGTTTCTGCTAAAACCAATGTCTAACAACTAGCAAGTGGTGGAAGTTAACTTTGTTTTATCAACCCATATAGTGAATATTCCAGTCATCTTAGTCAGCCCCAGTTAGGTCTGGCACTGCGTTGGGCCCGAAACAATCTAATTTATTAGCCTCGCGTGCAATGGCTACAGTTAGAATAACGACATTTTATTTATAAACGGAATGGCTTCCGGGCGAAACTTACGCGGACAAAGTTGAATATTATACCCCCTTCGTACTGTTGGTATCCTGATACCAAGGGACAAGTATGTTTTTGCATAAATTACGGTCATTATTTCTGACGGCAAAACTATCGGAGCCTGGCTGCGCCTACCAGTCTCCCTCTTTCTCGAGTCTGCGCTCCAGGCGCTATAAATGAATACATACATATTAAGAATATTGTTACCTATGTCTAGCAAATTCATCTCGTACGGGCTGCTGTGTTTACTCTATATTTTATATTATCAGCGGTAACTTATCATTTTCCGATGATGGCCAACATTTCCAACATCCTTAAAATGATAATCATAGACTTTCAGTAGTAATTTACAAAAGGCACCCGCATAACTTTTGCACGTACTAAGGTGGTCTATGAATAGTTTATATAGATTATAAAATACAGTGTACGTTACCGAGATCAGCAATCATCCATCACGGGTGAAGATTGACTTTTAAGGATGTGGTTCTTACCTGAAAAGAAAGGAAAAACAACCTGTTAAAATTCAGAAAATCAAAATCAAGATTGCTGGAAGGATTCTTTATAGTGTTTGGTACATCTGAAAAACTATAAGAGTGTGATAATTCTACGAATGTTTTTTAGTGTCACAAGATTAAAAAAGGTGTAATAAATCAATGTTAAATGTAAGGTTTCGAAACGTGCATACTTTTCACCGCAATCTGACATTACCATTGTAAATTTGTTATTGTCACTTTTTTGTGGCGTGAACAGACCCGAAATTTCATGCGCCTGCTCTCTCATGATTTCTTTTTTTTTCTACAAAGAAATTACAACAATAGCGACATACATCCAGCTCGCTCGACACGTATTAATGGTGTGGGCGGATCTCCGATACATTATTTGCATCACATTTTTGTTTGATGCGATTCTACGAACCTATTATTACAAGATGATAGGAGTCTTGTTCCGAGGCGTTTAATTCATAGAACATCAACCTACGAACAGACTATTCATTAGAAAGCTGTCATTGGATACGGAATAAACAGCGCTATCAATTAATAGTGAAACCGAGAAATTACTGAATCGCCCCGCTTGGAACTCGGAGCCCCCCTGTAAAATGCCAACTAACGACCGTTGTATATTGTATAAATGTCGAGCGAGAAATTATCTTGATACCTTCATCGAGGGAGTGTTTGCCTTCGCAATAGATGAATCAATATTCGAATAAAACAATGTTTCCGTCATCGGTTTGCTCAAGACTTATAAATCAAAACCACCGCCCATTGACATTTCACCGCGGCATTTGCCAACTGCAAATATTGAAACGAACAAGCCAAACAAAATCTCGCGGCCCGCAAATTCCACAAAGCTAAGATCTAATAGGAACGCATTACCAGCTCTTAAGTCCTGCGGTTTCTCCCGTATCGAATAGTTATATTGCTCCAGTGGTCAGGTAGTACAATGTGCAGGTAAAGGCTACGGGGAAATAGTGCTAGAGGTGTACAGACTGTATCAGGTACCAGGGAACCAGGCGAACAGAGGAGCAAGGGAGCAGGGTGCGTGATGTGTTTACCTGCGCTTCATGTCAGATAGTGAGGTCAAATCTCGGTTGCGGTGTAGTAAATTTGTACGGAAATACGTGATGTAATTCACTTCGAACAGCGTCTCATCGTGTACCTTTTTTTTTTCATTTATGATGCCCTTATCCAGATTAAATATAGATGGTTTAATTCATAGTGAATATTATTTAAACCCCTTCAGAAACCAAAATTTTCTAATGTTTAGTAAATAGAACTAAAAGTATTTTTAAATTTACATGCTCCTGATTATTTATATTCTCTTAACTGGAAATTTAAGTTTTTTATTTTTATTTTTATTCTTGGTTTTATTTTTATTTTACTTTTTTTTTTATATAACGTATGTAAGCTTTTGATGGTAGTGTAACAAATAATAAAATCAAAATAAGAAGGTATGTAAATATTTATTATATATATTTACTTTTTGCTTTTTTACACATATCTTTTTAACACATATCTCTTTTAATGCGTATCTATATTAATACATATTTTTAATGCATGTCTCTTATGATTAATATCCTTTTTAAATATATATATATATATATATACTTATTATGTTATTTACCCGCCTCGGAACAGACTTTGTCTAGTGAGGCAGGTAAAGGAACTGAAAATTGTAAATCATCCAATTTATATTAAATATACGCCCGGGTTGCCGGCACTGAAACTGAACTAACTGAACTGAAAACAAAACTCTTAAATTTGAAAATTTCGAATTATAATATACTTGCTGTAGGTAATGTTTGCCGCGATGAAAAATATTTTAGTTCAACTGGAATGAAGAACTTTACGGGGCACGCGATGACAAAGCAGAAAGTCCTATTATATAAATTACCTTCCTCATTTACAAGTTAAATTAAAAGTTAATCCCCAACAACGCCAAAGTCTCACACCCTGAAGTTATCCTTGTGCAATCTAGAGAAAGAAAACTAAGAATAAACGTTCCCTCAACAAAACAAAGTGGACGGACGGAGAAGGCGGTTCATGTTATCCGGGCGACAGAAAATAAAGGATTCGACTATATTTCATTAATCGTAATTGTGACGGATCACCACCCCCACGGGGTTGTGACAGTTTTAAGGACGGAGATGTTTCTATAGGATAAATGAGCCACGACTGAACAACACCGCCAACAGTGTTTTACCAACAGACTCGAGGAATGCGCGGATTAATAAAATTAATGGAATACGAACATTGCGAACGGCTAACAATAATATTTGCTGTCAAGCGGACGATCATTTACTTCTAGTAGAAGTTAAACAGATACTTAAACCATTAAACGTAGTTTTGCTTACAATCAATTTCAGCAGAATTCGAGGAGGTACCTAACCCCCCTATAATTTAGACTAAAACCCGCTCTGCCAATAGAGAGAAATGAAGGCACATGTGGGTATTTAGAACGATACGTCCAATTCAATTCCAGTGACGTGACAGCAAATTAATTGTGAGGGATTGATGGGAGACTTGCCAATACGTACTCCGATACGTGACTGTGTACATACACGTCAGCATTATACATTATATTAGTCTGTAGGGTTATCTCAGAGAGAGATTCGAGGCACTTAACCAAGTAAAATAAACACCAAAATCAGAAAAAAGTTCCTGAACTTAAACAATTAGGGTGCCTTAACTATTCATTAGAATCAGGCTGAAAGAAAAGTGGGAACGACTTAATCTTAACCAATTGGTATGCAAACCCAGACTGAGCACTAAAGCAACAGTTTTATAAAGCCGTCCAGCATTTACGTGCCTAGAATTCGTCCGGGTTCAAATTATCACAACACGCCATGAACACGGCCGGCAAGATCGAAGGACAAATTTACTATTTTTATATCGATGCTTACTGAACATGGACATTTAATAGCAAAATCCATGAATGGCCGGCTCCAGAAGAAGTAACAGAATAAAGAATGGATGTTAATGTTTGTGACACGAGTCGCCAACATCTCATGCCGGCACTGATTGGATTTCTTGGAGCAAATTAAGAGAGAAATATGAAGCTATTAATTTGGATGCACGCATGCGTGGGAACAACACCCCGGCGGTTTCAACGCGAAAAGGATGATTATTAGACGAACCATTTGGGGTTATGCTTTTGCTTGCAATTATTGAAATCATCTATTGTTATGATTTTTTCCCAGACTCGGACCCAGATTCCGGTAAATGATTAAAAATAATGATCTGTCTATCTTAGCGAGCTTTTACGAAAATTGTACCAATTACACTTCAATATTCTGTTGTGTCGAATTCTTTTCTTCAATAATCGTGTCAATGTTGTCTTCGCTATTAAACTGTCAGCTTTTGGGCCATTACGGCTTCGAATAATAGTCTCCACCAGCGAAAACGGATGGATAATTAAGATAATTACGGGTAGCGTATTTCCGACAGTTGCATGTTCGGATAAATGGCAGTGTATGATTTACGTAATCTGGAAAATTAGTCGAGACTATCTGGCCGACAAGAAAGAAGACAACGTACCACCCTATGAGAACTCATCGACATACCAGCTTATAATAGTAAGTAATGAGGACATTTTGCTGATTGCCCGTAATTGTATGTTCCGCGACAATGTTTTGCCGGCACAACCATTATATTTTTTCATAGTGGCTAGCCAAGCATTACAAACATCCAGAAAAGAACACAATAAAAACGAGTATGACGGAGTCAGTCCCAATGGCCGAGTTGATTAACGCGCTGTGCCCCGGCAAGACAAGAGATCCTGGGTTCATGTCCCAATTACAACCGGTACCTTTTTAATTTTTCTGTGTTTTGTTCAGTTTCATGTTTTGTCGAGATTAAAATTATCTTCTTCTACAATGATATATTATATTTATGGGTAACCTTCAACAATGATTAAAAAGTTAATCCGAGGTATTCATAATTGAATAATTGTCCCTTTAACACTTTATGTTTTTGATGTACCTATAGACGGCCGACGTAGTCCAGCGGTAGGGCGTTCGACTGCCATTCCGAAGGTCGCGGGTTCGAACCCGGCGTGCGCAAATAAATTTTATTTAATTGATTTGTGTTATTTCACAATTAATTATTTAAAATAATATATAGTATATTTGCAGCACGTTCCAGAGTGGAAGATACTCTTAGTATCGCCCTGGTGTAAGACCACCAGTCAGAATAGAAACGTTGCTTGAAATGGCTTTATCCGTGTTTAGTGACTAGATCTGAATAGCCAGGTACTTCCCCACCTTCATCTTCCTCGTCTCCTTCTCTTTCCCACTTACCTTCAGCCTCATAACATACCCCAAATGGGGATGGTTTTGTGAGGTATTCACTATAAAATTTTTAAAAAAAGACAGAAAAAAGCGGGGCGTCGCTGTGTGTAGATGCGATTCGCGTTTAGGTGAACGGTTTTGGCGACACGTGGTTTCGTATTAATAATGGTTTATTTCCCTTGTTTCCATTTTCTATGCGTAAACCGGACCTCGCTGTCGCTTCAATATAATATAATTGTTGCGAGTTTACTTTGATATTCAATTAGCGTTCGCTGTCTGCCTTTAACAACACGCCTAAAGGAACTCAACAACCCTTCAATGAGCTCCTCCGTTGTTGGTATCTGTTATTTATCGGAAACTGTCAGGGTTTATTTATGATTTATGGAACGGATGGGTCTCAGATGGATGAAATTCATACTGACAATGTAAATGAACATGACAGACTTTGCATTGAGTTAAGGCACGCTCGATACGTTGAGAATTGGAAGGACTTTCGCCAGTTATGCGGATATTGGTGAAACGAATTGGTAAAATTATTACGTTAAAATTATAATATTTACATAAATTTAGCTTTCAGGGGTGCTAGCATGGTCGATCGATGAGGATCGGTAGAATAATTGTCGGTAACTTCTCATCGTTCCCTAGAACAACTGCAGATCGTAAACAAATAGGTGACAGTGCACAATGACTAAGTGTCCTTAATATATTCGATATCAACTGTTGTTTGTACGTTTGCGATCTGCAGTTGTCCTAGGGAACGATGAGAAGTTACCGACAATTATCCTACCGATCTTTATCGATCGATTATGCTAGCACCCCAGGGATGTTATTTGCTGTCGACTGAGGGTTTATAAGTTGACGAATATGCGAATTAGTGTTCTAGGGTTGTTGATTTAATACAACTTCTTTGTAATTAGTAAAATATTCAAATCAATTGTCAATTTGATTTGTATTTACCAAATGTACAACATTACAAGTAATAATAAACAACAAAAATGTTCCCTGTTGTAACAATGGCGCAAAACGGATAGAAGAAAATGAAGAGCTTTCCATAAAGATATTATGAATGTGGGGTGCAACGTCAAAAAGCCAATTGGGATGATTCTCCTGTTTACATGTATTGTTGACAAAGAATAATCGCAGACCATAAAGTTTTTCCACCATCAAATGCCAGGAGCGCTGAATTTCCGTGTGATATATGAATCCGAGCCGAGCGCGATGCCCGATGTATGTCACGCTTGTAATCTATAAAAATGAAAAATGATCGTCGACCTCCTGTGCCGTTCTGCTCTCCTGATCCAGAGCAGGTAATTGCGGAGATAAGGACGCTGCATTATGCATCCATCATCTGCAACCGAACAACGTGTACACTCAATTATGATGTTTAGGTATCGAGCAGCGTTGCTCGTGGTCAAATCGATTGAGAAATTGGATGAGCATCTATAATCGTTTTCCTACTGCTCTTTAATATTGATCTTGACTAGAATTATTAATGTTTGGAGAGGAATTCAATCCAAACAGAAAACAGCATGACAAGATACAAGACGGAATGTTAAGTGAAACGGAAACAATTATTAATTTTTCGTGAAATAATATTCGATAAATATAAATTGTAACATTGTTATTAAAACATAATAGTGAACAACAATAGCTTCGCATGGGGATTGCATAATTGACCAAGGTTCTGTGTTTCCCTTTACAAGTTTGGTTTACAGCTAACACGGGAATATGTGATCAGATAGAGCACGTTTTGTTGACATTGTTGTCTGTCGTACTCGAATATTCAAGGGCTGGGCTGTGCTAAGCAAGTAGACAATAATATTTGTACAATATCCAACCTTGTAGGTAGGCTATAATAGCGTTGTTTTCCGTGAGAATTCACCAGAAGGGCGCAAAGCCAGGATCTATCAGAAACATGATTTGATAGAATTATATATAGCAATTTTCTTTTAAGTGCCCCAATTGGAGCTTTGAGGCATGCTGTACCAAGAGTTACAACCCACAACATCCACTTTATTGTGATAAATTAGACCGGAGTCAACTTATGCGACTGGATTGAAGTAGGTACAAATTCCACATAACTGATCCAGAAAGCGACTACCACACCAACGCGAGATGCATGTCTCGTTAAATAATGACGAAGAGTGGACATAATATTATTATGTAACCTGCAGCAAACTCGATCTTTACAATGTTAATACCAGTTTCCAATTCCAGACGAGTTATAAAACATTTTAACTAGCAGCGTAAAATGAAGAAGTTCGTCCATCGGTGATTCAACGGAGCTTGAAATGGATCCTCGAAGCTTTACATTAGTATTATGGGTCATTGTACCTCGGCAATTAGAGGGAAGTAGGATGCAATTCCTGCAGACAAGACAAGTTTTTGCTGTAAAAAACTTTTAAGAATCACAATTTGTTATCTATTGATTTACAGCCTATAAAAAAAACAGAAGACGCACAATGATTGGGAATTTTATGGATACCTTATAATTAAACGAGGCTTTTTCAATATTCTCTTTCGGAGTGTCGCGTATATCAAATTCCACAAGTAGGGGGCTTACTCACGACCAATAAAAGTCATACAAGTTTTTATTAATGCTTCGCATAAAATACTCTAAAATACAGGAATTGATAATTTAATCACAGTGTCTCAGTAGAGAAGTATACCCAGAACCGGTATTCACACGAAAAGACGGAGATGATAGGTGTAGGCGGGGTCGTCCCAAACCAGAACAATTTTTCAGAAGTAGATTTGATAATTTAATGGCTTTCAGATAATATTTAATAGCCATCGATCTGAATTGTAAGTAAGCAAAAAGCGTGGTTTTTCTAGCACCTGTTTTGCAATGGCCAGCCGGGCTGATAAACAATTTTAGATAATTTTTAATTTATATTCATGTTCGTAATCATCGGAATCGTAAACAACCAAAGTTCGGTTAATTCCAGCTTAGCTCGGTTCCGCAGTCCTATACCTTCATCATCACCAGATTCAAGTATGATGTTGGCTTTGATTGCTTTTATAAAAACAGTACTTAAAAATGGCATTTCGTTTTGACACAATTTATGACTGTGAACTCGCTCCTTATTTCGAACGAAGTTTAATCGGTTTTTGTAACGGGCTATGCCGGGGCCTACACAGTACATGCATAATTCAATTATGTTTCATACTATTTGTTTAAAGCTCGTCTTGATCAAGCGTTTCTATGTACGAATTAATTTAATAGGATACCAAACGTTTTTTAGAACAAACTAAAAATATGTTTTTCGGAAATGTAAATAAATCCTATCGTATTTTAATTAAAAGGCTACCTGTTTTCTTTTGTATCTATAGATATCAAACGCAGATAACACCTTGTAGAATTTGGCGTAATAGTAAAAACCATTTTAAAAAAAAATCATTCTTTTAAAGTCTAATGCAAAAATTATTAATTATTACTTGGTGAGCTTTGGCGAAGCGAAATAAAATCAGCCTGCACACCACAGGTAAAAAAAAATCGTAAAGTTAGGTTAGGTAACCATTATAAAATGTATTGCAAAGTGAATTTTCGCTACATGAAATTCGCTCACTGCGTCATTTACATTATAAGTTACGGAACTTCGAAATATTTATCTTACAGTCGGAAATACAACAAAATATTTGTAAGAATATTAGTGTACTGAATTGGCGAAGCCGGTTGTAAAATCAGAACCTAGAACCTAGTACCTAGCTGAATCACAAAAAATTTAACGAACAACAGCAGAAATGTCTTGAAAAATCGACAAATTATGTACGAACAATGACGGGGGAGAAATGTTTTCGAGAAGTGACACAAAAAACATTCTAATGAGTTTTTTTCCTATAATTTGTCCTGAGGTGAAGTTGATGTATCCAGAAAGAAACAAATGGCGCAGAGGTTAAAGAAGACACGAAACACCTCTCCATTTGAAGCGTTCTCAGATGAGGCAATTTAATGAGTTCGGAGGAAAATTGATTGTGTAACGGGTTCTGTTTCAATTTAGAAATAATCAAGGAAACGAATGCATCAACGCTGATGAGTTAGGAAAATAATAAGGCTTTTTTGTTCTCACAATTATCGCAATGATGAAAGTTCATTCAATATAAACTATTTTCTTGCTAATCTAAGACTTACGACCACGTAAGGTTTTTGTGAAATTAAAGCTCTTAGGGCCAGAATTTGTACAATAATTTAAAAAATCAGCATACTGTGAGTTATTATATTAAAAAAAAATTATACATACATCGTCTTTGGGGATGCTGTTTAGGGAAAGCAAAGAGAGAAAAAAGCTTTGAGGGGTTGGTAGGAATCTTAGGGTCAATCTATACCAGAGTGACGTATGAATCCACCCCCCCACCCACTGCGTTGTAACGCGATGGGTCTAGAGATTCCCGCTGGAGACGTTAATAGGCCTTCCTAACCAGTATACCCCGATCCGGCCTGCCACGCAGTAGTTGGGCAAATGCAGTCGCCGCCAAGATCTAAGCAAATCCCCCCACATGAACCCGTTATATTCAAGTTCTGTTATTATTTCATCAAGGGTCACATGTTACAATAGAATTTTCAAAGATCTTGAAATTTAACCTTGAAATTTGAACAAGTCACCATATTTCAGAGTTCTGTTAAACTAAAAGTAAGAATTTTTTAAATATAATAATTATATTATTCCTGTACATTAAAAGTGACGAGACTTGATAAATAGAAAAAGTATAACTAGACGAGTTTGGTATTTCAAAGGATTTAATTTTATTTTTTTCTTCGTTGGCTGTTGGATAAAAATATAAACAAAAACAACCCCGCTGCCCAGTCCTAATGAAGCCTGCAATTAGTATGGGTTAGTCTACTACGCGGTACAAAAAACATCCCATAGGAGCAAAATTAACTGAAAGGGTCTAATTATTTGTATAGGCGTGAGGCTCGGATTAAAGGCAAAAAGGGGATAGGATCAAAAATGCTCTCTGTTTACTAATTTTTAACCTTCTTTCTCCAAATGAGGAGTTGTAGGAATAAAATTTTAACAATAAAACATTTGCATCATTACTTATTCAATTCTTCTTCTTGAAGAGCCTTTTTGAATCTAAATTAGGACCTACAAAAAAAAAACTTATTTTGCTAATAATAATTGGCTTTGCTAATGATTGGTTTTGCTAATAATACATAAGCGTCATCCATTCGTTCAATCAATATTAAACCTAAAGTAAAATCTTTTTAATTAAATGAAGAAGTAATTAATTTAATTTGCGAAGATTGAAGGGAGTAGAATAATTTTTTTTGCCCGCTTGAAACAGCGCCCAAATTTTTCAAGCGGTGAGCTTTGACGTCATGAATTTTGCACAACTTTATCTGTCTGTGATTTCGAATGTAACTCAACTATTTTCTGCTCTTTGCGCATTTTCATCAAGAACAAAGAAACTTTGACAAAATAACTGAAAAACTGTTTTTAAAAAATCATTGTTAACGAAATTACATATTTTAAATTCGCCAATCATTTAATTTAATAAAAATTAATTCAGTTAACAAAATAATAGCACTATGTATATCGCCATTATTAACAATGTTTTCGTGTATTGTTGACACCTCCCTCGGTACTCCCCCTCCCCCCAAATCATCCTTCCCACTACCCCAACCTAATAAAATCTAATCATTTCTGTACTTGTATAAATTTTAAGTTAGTTTTAATTTTGCTAGTTAATGACACGGATGTGTGAAAACCGATATAAAATAAATAAAAAAATTGAAATACGTAGAAAATAAAAATCGTCAAAACAAAATGTTAAAAAAATCATTAGAAATGTTGGACGGAACCAGTTAGTTGGTATATATTATCTTGAAGTCATGCTATGTAACACACCCCATTAATTCTTTAACCGGGCGAGAGCGGGTCCAAACGCCCACAGGGTAATTTGGGACTGTGTTAACGTTAAGGGTTACTTCGGTAATAACTTCACGATCTAATTCCCGGTAGCCCTCCAAGTAATAATTAGTACGCATGTAAAAATACGCACCAGAGGAAATATTTAAATCGTATGATCACGATCCTTATTGTAAGTGTAATTGGAGCCGAGAAAACGTGATACATATTGTTCAACTTTGCTTCATGGTTATTTACATGTAAATGTAATAGTTTCAGTGAAGTTTCTAGTATCCACTAATCTCGGTATTACCAATTTATTAGTCTAGGTTTACTATTGATAACTCTGTTGAAATCCCTTTACATAAACGTCATTTCTTATAAACGAATATTTTCTCATAAACGAGTCTTTCTCATAAACGACTCTTGCTTATAAATTAGTCTTTCTCATAAACGAGATTACTCTCATAATCGACTATTTACCATAAGCAATTCTTAAAAACATATTCTCTCCCTCAAACAATGCTTTCTAATAAGGGAATCTTTCTCATAAACGATATTTCCAGTAACATTGTAACGAGCCATTTTTAACAAAAACAAACAATTAATCAGAGAACGACACTTTCTCATTAACGACTCTTTCTCACAAAGATTTTTTTCATAAATGCTTTTGTCTCAAATACGATTATTTCTAATAAATTATTCTTTCGCGTACATGCCTTTTCTTTAAATGAATCTTGCTTATAAATAATTTTTTATTTCTATGACTCCTTCTTGTGAACAATTACGACACATCCTCATAAACGACTTTTTATCTCAAAGACTTTTCTCATAAATAAATCTTTTTCAAATGCAATTATTTCTATTAAACTACTCTTTCTTTTAACTTATAAATGATATCTTTTCGTTAACAATTATTTTATGTAAAGGTTTTTTTTTATAAATGCCGCAGTAACAAACAGAAAGGGAAACTACACCGGAGCTCTCAGCGGTAGGACTTGAACGAAAAATATTCTCAAACCAGATAAGTAATAATCGGCGACGGTGCATTGATATCACGATGTTGATAATTTACAAGAATTTAAATTGAACAACTTTTTTTCTACAAATTGCGCATTACAGACGCAAATAAACGTCGCTTTTTATTCCAGGCGAGCGATGGGAATTTGAAATTGTGAAACCAGTCGCGCGACATTAAGAAAACCTCTGCAGTATGGCGCTTGGCAACCGAACAACCTACTTACCTCGGGAACTTACAGCGAAAGCATTTAACGAAATAGCTGTCACTTCATCGGGAGGTTTACATCTGATCCATTACTCTCGAGTCACTAAAATGAATAAGTCGACCGAATTGCATATTTGATTCGTAGTTTCGTATTACTTTACTATCTGAAAATTTATTGTCAAGAAACAACTCATTACTGACATCTCCAAGAACTGGATCATATAAATTTATCCCATAAAAAGAACACAAAATCATTCCAAAGATCAATCTTCAATAAAAGCATTTTAACTTGCCCCTTTTTCTACTGATCATTACTGCCCCGCTCGTTCGTAGTGAAGTAGGAACTTCTAATGTTATTTGCATAATCGGACAAGTTGTGCAGTAGTTCGTTAGCGAAGACCTTCTAACATTAAAACGATTCGATTTATCTCGTTTTTTTCTCATTCTTTCTTGATTATGTAATAAATCATAGACCGTAAAATTTATAATACCACAATTTAAATCGGAATAATGAGAACAAAGCGGATTAAAAATATGCATTACTTTTATTCAAGGGAGGATTCCATTAGTTCAAGTTTGTGAATTTTAATTTCAAACCTGTACTTAACACATCAATTTCATGAAGGTGGCTACTTTTTTTCAATCAAAATTCACGCACATTTGAATATTAAGTGTGTGATAAAAAAATCTAAATTACAAAGCGCTTTAAAAAGCATTACAAACATTTTGCCGCATTCTCTCACATTCTCTGCATAATACAACCATACATAATAGAAAATTGTTACAATTATAAAAATATTAATGTATTTTATGCAATTAGCTGTTCTGTTCGTTTAGGTATGAAATTGAAACTAGAAAATGTATTTTAACTAATAACAAATTAAAGCAGCGCTACAGTTTTAAATTACGAAAAACGTTACAAAATAGGAGTCTATTTCGTTAAATTTCTTGGTTTTTATACATGGATTGGGTATATTTGTATACAATATTAAACATCTGTGTACTGTACTTACACAGATAAGTTTATCGTGCACATAGCGTCTAACTTTTAGGATTATCCGATTTGTTACAGCTAAAACAAATAAATATGAAATAGGAGACCGGCATTTAAAATACATGCTATAAAAAGTGAAATGACACACAAAATAGTAGGTACATTTGTTCAGAACGAACGTATTTAATTATGTTTAGAATTTAATACGGTCATTAAAATCATGTGTTTGACAGACATTACGTGGTACTTTTATGTAAATTTTTATTGCCGTGTTTAAGGGATCCTTTTTTGAAGATGGCTTTGTTTATATTAAGTATTAAGAGGTTTGTTTAGATGATTTATGTTTATGTTGGGAATGTTTTTTTAATTTTTTTTTTATGGTAAGTCGTAATTAGGATGACTGTATTATTAGATACTAGCTTATTATATTTATAGCAGCGACATTGAGAAGATTCAATTTATTAAAGAGGAGCCTGTAAATTATTATATAATATTCAACAGAAGTAACTACCACAGTATCTGCAAAATACATGAAAATAAATAACATTCAAAGTGAGCTTTATAATACTCTAAGGCTTGGGTTCTATCGTGTAACTCAAACCTGGACATAGTTTGAATTTTCCACCCTAAAAGGCCAAACGGCGGCGTTACAACGCCCGTAATAACGCCGTTAAAATAAGAGCCGGCGACCTGGGACACGTAACGGCGGAGGTCCATATTGAAGGAGAATACGACATGAGGAGCAATATAACCTGCGAGCTATAATATTGTGCATACAGTGTTTAAACATATCCAGGAGCTTTTACAACACTTAGAAAGAAGTAGCGAACTATGGAGTGTAGATCTACCATACTGTTAGAAATCAGCACTGCATCATCAGGATACAAAAGGCTACTTACTTTTAGATACGCACCCAAGCGCATATCTTTTAAGTTTACATTCAACACAATACAAGGAAATTATGTAAACGTTACATAAAGTTGTTATTAGTTACCACTTGATTAACCCATAGAAAACAATAATATAATAATTGCTATATGTGACAGGAAAACATGAACTCAGAAAGATTATAAATTCTCATTAAATCAAACACTTTCTCCGAATAGACTAGAAATAAATTTAATATTAATCAATCCATAGAGAAGTCCAAATAGCTTGGTATTTAAAATCCTTATAGAAACTAGAAACCTTCTAGCAATAGAAACTTGTAGAATACAAAAATAAAACAACAAAAACAACCCTTTCAAGAGAAGCATCAATTTTGTTTACGTAGAAGCCACACAAGTTTTTGCGAAATCCAATTTGATTTATTTCTGGCTTCTAAGTAAAATTTTCAACAAGCTGACAGTATTTTAAACCGGTTGTATAAAACAAGTCTTCCGAAATAAAGATTGATTTCCTTGTGAAATTCTATTAATTTTGTTTCCCGAGACGCGCTGTTTTATCTATCAATTTTAACAGACACTGCTTGAAAAAAGAATGATTAATTTTTCTCAGCATAATTGGTCAAAATAAATTTATGCGTGTTCACACCATAAAGCTACCACTTAAGTTTAAAATATATTTTCTCACCAAGTAAAGAATTATTCACCGGAGAAGGTACGAACATTACGTCCGCCTCTAATGATTATATTTAAACTTTGATCTACTTTAAGCGTGGATATTTCATAGTTTCCTGGGTTATGGAGCACATCATGGGTCAGGGAATCCAATTGCGCAGCTCGATCTGCTCCGTTTATGGCTATATTTGTGTGCGTGCCTTTATGTAACTGTGATTTGAATTCTATTGCACCTATTATTGTGCCCGTTGCACTTATTGCACCATTTCCCCACGGTCGACTCGATGCCAATATCACAAAGCTATCGGGCACCATTGTACCATTCACACACCTGTAGTGCACTTCGGTTCGACGCTGGGCTAAGGGTGCAATTTCAGGTATTTCCCGTTGAAAGTGCGCTTAAACACAATAATGCATTTTATTCACGTTAAGTTTTATGACCTCGTTTTTCCAGATTGCTCTACAAACGTAAAAAAGGCTTGCAATGGTCATTATCTAAGCCTCAAAAGCTGAGGGAAGAGAATTAACATTAAAAAAACTTTGAAATGGCTTTTGATTGCCGTATTTAGAGTAAAATCACCTAAATAAACTACGAGACATAAAACCTTCTCCGTTTTTTAATGTTTAAATGGCAAATAATATAAATAAATTATTGCTGTAATTGGGATTTGAACTCAGAATTCTTGTGCTTTCGGTTAATAGCTTCGAGACCAATCCATCACGACAACTTTCCGACCAGCGTACCTTTGTACAATATAATACATATCCGTAATATTAGATTACCAAATTAGTGATTTATAATTAATCATTTGCAAATATTACAAGCGTCCAGAATGTTCGTGGAAATCCGTGACTTAATTTCTTTGGTTGAAATTAATAATAATTGTATGGTGTGAAATTTACTGAAAGTTTGGATCTATCTTGTATATATTTGCACTTCATTTGACTTATTAATTCTCTCGATCCATAGCTAGTCAATCCAGCTAAGTCCTTTCTATCTTCTTTGCATCAAATAATGTGTTCAAAGAATTGTATAATAATTCCACATCAACACGTAACATCTCAATCTGACATGACGTAATAAAATCATATTTACGAGAGCGAAACAGACATCCCACGTGCCGCCTCTGTCTGACTTATTAGCGGGTACTTGTCGACTTGGTAAGGTCAGTCCTAAAGGTTAATTGTATGTACATTAACCACTACCAAGTCTCGTTCTACTTCATTGCTGAAATTATTGAAACCGTTATCTGAGCATCAAACAAAACAATATTAATTCCTCTCCTTGTAATTCTATGGAGAAACTCTCGTGAAATAATAAACAAGGGCTCAGATAGTTGAATGTGATCCGAAGTATTTTATGTGTGGAAATGATCAGAACCAACTAACTATAGCAGTGTTTCTCAACCTTTTACCCAAGACTCACTGAAAACTTTAACAAATCCACGACCCCTCTAAAGAAAAAAATTCAGTACCGAAAGGAAAAGTCTCGGTTCTGAGTCAAGTTAAAGATGCATATTTGCAAGGGGTAGCTTCACTCGTAATAATAGTTAGGTACTTAATAATAAAAACCCACAAATTCGTGAATTAATTAATTACTCTTTTTTTTCTTGGAAAAAAAGAGTCATTAATTTCGTTTTTCGTGTTTTCGACAATTGCGATTTAACAACAAAAAGTTTAGAACACTGACTTAATTATTAATTATTTTGCTTTTTTATATTATGCTGCGTATACTTTTGCGAACCGAGACGCAGCCGAACCACGAACCGCAAGCGGCGTTTCGCGCCGTTTGCTGTTGACTTCGTTCCTTTCCCATAATTTGTGGTTCAGCTCGCGTTTGAGTACGCAGCTTGGAGAACAAAACTTCTTTAGTAGTAAAAGAGAGTCCCAACTGCTCTATACTATCGGGAGGGAGCCACTAGGACTATGACATCTTCAATGGGGGTAAGTTGTTCTGAAGGGTGTGGGGATGTGATAGAGATGAGGAAAAGGAAGTTTGGGAAAAAATCTCGTATAATATATATGTAATTTTATCGATTTAAAAATAAAATCTTTCTAAAAGTTTTTAATTAAGCAATAGTATCCACAATAACAAACTATGCGTTTACATGTACCTACACGGAGAAAAATGTTATTCGAAAAAACGATCATTTTTAATAGTAAAAACGGGACTGAAGTTCTTACGAACAAATTAACAGTGTTTTAATGTTTATTGGCGGGAAAATGTAAGAATAATTTGTTGTCATACGTACGAAATTACGTACTATTTATTATCCTTTAACAAAACGGTACACCGGTAAAAAGGTTTTTTTTTTAAATATCTGACATCGCATAAGTATCAATATTCGGATAAGTTGTTGGACGTTCGATCTGTTGGACGAATCCAAAAGAATAAATTTCACAATGGGCGCATTTCAACATTCGGTATTCCATTATCTCAACTGAAACTGGGGACAATAGACTGGAGGATGTAATTTCTTCGCTTTGGTCTTTAATAAGGCCATTGAAAGATATCCGAAAGATTTGAAACGTTAATGTTTTACACAATCGTTTTATTACGGACACGTTAGCGCCATTACTTGAATATCTGTCCCGGCACACCAAAGAATTTCAGAGGAAAATGTAATTGCTATAAGATTGGTAATTTGTATTATAAATTCAGAAATAAAAGTGACATCTTATGTTACTTTGTTTGTCCCTTATTATCTCCTATACATTATACCATTCTTCCGATCGTGATAAAACTTTTGTGATTTGTTGTGCACCAACTATAAACTTTTGTGATTTGTTATGCACACGCTCGCAAAGGTTTCTGTGTACAAAAGTGAACTCTGGCATTATGAAATTTTTGCATTGGTGTGCGAGTAGTAGTAGATTATTTTTAATGATACGAATTGAACACAATAACAATATAATAAAAAATATTTCTTGACCATTATCATCTATTTCATTGGCCTGTTTGGGGCCTAGGAGTCGTGAGGTGTTATGTAAACTGGCGACATTACAACTTTTTCAAATCGTTATATTCAAAATTACAGGTTATAGTTGGAAAACGACCGTTTCCATTTATAAAAATAGGTGGTCTAAAAAGGCTCGCATTTCGGTTTATAATTTGGATTCAACGTTTTGTAATCCATGATAAAATTGGACAAAGGCCTCCCGTGTCCTTATTACGGGGCGTTGTTTTTTATTTTCATTTAGATGTCGTCGCTCTGACGTCACACCGACACATGTGCTCATGATAAAAAATGTCCCCCAGTATGAAAATAACACCACTACAAGCGAACACAATACAATATGTATGTAGAGTGATCAGTTTTAGTACTTATGGGGCTTCTTATATTATGTATAAAGGGTTAAAATCACTGAGGTTTTGCACACAAATACCTAGATATTTTTAATAATACGTATTACAGTTCATGGTTGTGTAGGTTTTATGGTGGTGTGTGTACGCTGTTGATACGTGGTTCGGATGGTGCTTTGAAAGTTCAAACATGGTAGCTATAAAAACAAAAAGAGAGGTAAAATGTGGTTGGTCGGATCGAAACGGGGTGAGTTTGAAATAAAATTGTAAAATACCAATATGCTGTCGTGCTTAGTGGGGCGTGTTTTGTATCCAAAGGTACCAGGTCACAATAAAAACAAGGAGGTACTTAACGTACAGCACATGTGAAGAATTCATTAGTAGAAGTAATTACTCTGAATGTATTAGTGCATCTTATTATACTCCTCGGACTAACACTTTTACGTGATGCTTTTATCACTATATTTGTATCATTTTCTTTAATGGTGTGTGATTTACAAAGGAACATTGCTGCGTTTCTTTGTTGTGTTGGTGATTCTCTTTGTGTGTAGATGTTAGATTATTTATCTCGCGTGTCGTTCTCATTGTCTTCAGAGATAACCGTTATAGTGCAAAATGATAGTTATGGCAGAAATCATTAAGACTGGAAAGTATACAATGACAGGTCTAATATTTCTTAGCAGGAAAGAACACATAAATATGATTCTTGTTTATCTTTCATGGTGCTTACGATAAGAACCGTTACAGCTTGAGACGTAGGACCATTTAGATTGTGGAAATTTAGTTTATACCTACACTAATAAACAATAAAGATAAAATCCCTTTAAGAGATTGCGTTAAGTACCAAAATTCCACACTGTTTACATACGATCGCGTAATTTATATTTTCAAATGATCAGTTGAGCTTTTATAGAGTCTTCTTCTTCTTCTCGTGTGGCGGATATAGATATTCATTTTCTCCTTAATTTGTTTATGTGAATACCGCACAAGAGTCCCAACTGCTCCCGACAGCCTGGAACTACACGGAGAAAAATGTTATTTGAAAAAACGATAATTTTAATAGTAAAAACGGGACTGAAGTTCTTACGAACAAATTAACAGTGTTTCAATGTTTATTGGCGGTAAAATACGTAACAAATTATTCTTACATGTTCCCGCCAATAATCATTGAAAACCTGTTAATTTGTTCGTAAAAACTTCAGTCCCGTTTTTAACCATTTTTAATATTTAAATGACCGTTTTTTCTATTAAAACGATCGTTTTTTCAAATAACATTTATTTCCGTGTAGCGGTACTATAGCATCTCCAATTGGGAAATGTCGTGAGGCTGACTGCAGTGGTAAAGGGAAGGAGACAGGAATAAAAAAGGTGGGGAAGTACCTAATTTGTGTTATTTCAAAATTTTATCATTTAAAATAATATAAGGTATGTTCCAGAGTGGAAGATAATCTCAGTATCGCCTTTGTATAAGACCACCATTCAGAATTGAAATGTTGCTTGAAATGGCTTTATCTGTGTTTGATGACCAGTTATGAATACCCAAGAACTTCCTTACCTTCCTCCTTTCCATCTCCTTCTTCTCCCACTATGTTCAGCCTCATAACATATCCCAATTGGGGATGCAATAGTATCACTGGCTCCAGGCAGTTGGGAGCAGTTGGGCACACTTGTGAAAGATCACAATATTATAATTACAAGTAAATGTTAATAACTAATCAAACACTAAGAAATACAATATTATAAAGATAAAATATGATCCAACATCACTGAATAAATATCTAGGTGTAAAAACGTAATCTTCATTCATTAATAATTTTCTTTGGGTTTTAATTACAGTAAGATAAACGTTCGGCGAAATCATTTGAAGCATTCTCACGTTAGCTTACCGCAGCAGACAATACATCACAGGCACCAGTCACAGCCATAGCGATCGGTTAATTATAAAAGAAATTATATTAATTTATTTGCCTCGTGTATAGAATGATGTTTAAACACGCGACGGTTAAGTCGTGGAGGTAAGGAAAAGATCGAACAATTATTATTATTTTATAAATAAATTATAAGTATAACCTATGGTAGATATAGTATAAGCTAAACTTTAAGACCGGCCTCAACGTGATACGGACTATACAGAAGACGTCGCAATAGACGAGTTAAAGGCCCGGTAGTAAGTGTTCAAAAAGAAGAAGAAATAAGAGATATGTAAATACGAGTGTAAGAGTAGGTAAGCAACCGGTCACCGGTGAGCATCGCGTTTGGGTCGGCTGGCCAAGTCCTCCATCACAATACAAGCAACATTTTCGTTGGTAACGAACCCCTTTTTGAGTACAAAAATTAAACAACATATATTATTAAACACGCGGTACAGGGTGTATGCTTATTAACCTGGTGCAAAGTGGACTCAAATAAATTGTGAACCTGGTGCAAAAAACATCAAACCTTTATACCATTGACATAATAAATTAATAAAATTTCGCGGTATGAGCGTGAAACGCGGTGAAACTTATCATTAGGAGTGGGAAGTACTTAGATAGCTGTGGGGAAATATCAAAATCCACAAGGAAAAGGAAATGTAATGATCAGCAATGAAAATCAAAAAAGCGAAAATGTTACTACGTTTTACAGATACGACCATTATGATTACAAATATGATTATATCATCCATAAAGTATACTAGGAAGAGTAAAAATTCTTAGATATATATTACAATACATTTTTAGAGATATATAGATAATATAGCCCGGCCCATCAAGGAGGAATTTATTTATAATTAATATTATTATGTCCCCGTTTTCATACTAAAAAAAACTTGAAAAAAGCAAATAGATAACTATCGTCAAAGGTCAGAAGAAACTAAGAGAAAGACAAAATAAATCACAATAAATTCTTTGAGAGAGCGATAATAGTGCTCGGTCTATCAAGGAGGAATCAATTAAAATCGCAAGAGATCAAACAGTCAACAACCAAACACAACCAGAGCCGGTGATGTAAGTGAGAATAGAATGGGTCTTTGATTGCTAGAGGTAGAGGGTCTCATTATACGTGTTGGCTCATGGAATGGATTCCGAGCAAACAACAATTTATCTTTAATTGAATGTAATCCCTGTTTTTAAGCCCATTGAGAATATGAACTTATTTGAAACCGTGTTAATTAACTAAGAGTCAAGTGTTCAAGAACAACCAACAAAGTGATTAAAATGTGAATAACAAATAATTAATAGTGGACTTAATTTAAAAAAGGTTTGTTTTTAATCTGAATCGGCAACAACTCTCGAACGGTACAATTTGTACAATTTTTAGGTCAACGCCAGTATTTTAATAAATAAATATCCTTTCCATCGTGAGCTATGAAGCTTTAAAATATACAATTAATAGTTTAAAATAATTGCAAGACGCTAATTATTCCTTATTTATAAATTAAACAAAATGAACAAAAAAAAAATTGAAGCCGGGTAGCAACTTTTTTTACGTTAATCCACACAGGAGGCACCGAGAAAAATAATTTTAACTGTCATCTTTGGGGTCGCTGTGTGGAGGGTCTATTTGAGGAAAGGGTGGAGTCAACCTGAAGAGAACCATATTGTGGGAGGAAGGATACATAGAAGCCGACAAACCGTTCCCCCGCGTCGAGATGTTGAAGACAAGAACGAGTGGTAGAAAATAGAATATTTTTTATAAAGTTCTTGAAAGCTTTCTATTCTAGTATGAAGCAGCTTTAATTAATGTTTGAATCCTACTATTAAAATACAAAAATTAGTTTGATGTATAATTTGTAATATTTATGTTGGTAGGTACCTACTAATATGGTTTTTATGAAGCCATTCGAAACACTTACAATTTTTTACAACCAACTTTTTCAAATTTCATTGAAATAAGCTCGACAAAATAGGACATTATCTGGAAATTTAAGGGCGAAGGATTACGCCGTTCTTCCATGGAGCTACGTTCAAGCGACGCGATCGCCGCTCGTCTGTATTTTCTATACTATTATTAGTGTTTGAAATCGCCGCTAGGTGCTGCACTAGCAAAATTGTATGACAGGTAGCGGTAGCGTCGCTTGTAAATAGCTACGTGAACGATGGGCGTTAGTCTAATATTGTACTGACCGGAAGCGAAATGTTTTAGCATTATTAATTTAATTTTAAATAGGTGTCATTTGGGCATTCTGAGACTAGCGCTCTTTTGTGAAATTAGCAAGCCAAATAATCAGAACAGCACGATATTCGTGCATTTTGCATTACGGAGGTGGCAAAACGCCATCATCCAGGTCAATTAGCGCCTACCGACATGCTGCAGGTATTCTACAATATTTACATTATAAATTTTACAGCGTTACTTGGGGTGAAAGGACCCGGAATCGCATGACATATGAGAAGATTTTGGGGTTTAAGAATTAATGAGATATGGAACAAACTGAGAGTAAACTATTTTTTTTTCTGAAACAAATTACTTTTGTGTAAACCACTGTAATCAATGTTATAATATCTACTTGTTATTATCCTGACGAAGAAACCATTAGTTTTGTAACATATAGATATTTTAACAATGATATGAGAGAGGTGATTAATTAATTAAAAACATCGTAAAAAACAATTATTTAAAATTAAATATAAAAATTATTTTAGAATATGAAAAATTACATTATATAAATTATCGAAACATAATAAAGATAAGTTTTTAGATTCACGGCCAAAAGCATTTTCGTTGTTTGTTTTTGGGGTGTGTTTTGCTACCTCCTTCTTTAGCCGACGTTTCGGACAGCGTTGCAGTGTTCATCATCAGGGCACAACGACGGATCTGCCGGATCTGCCCTGATGATGGACACTGCAACGCTGTCCGAAACGTCGGCTAAAGAAGGAGGTAGCAAAACACGGCATAACACCCCAAAAACAAACAACGAAAAAAACATAATAAAGATATTTAAACAACAAAAATAAATTATTTTAAATATAAGTATTAATGAGAAAATAAATTTAAGAGATGGCTATTTAAAAAAAATATTTGGTTATTAATAATATTTAATTTACTATTAACACTTTTTATACAAAGTTATTTGTTTAATTTAATTCAAAATGACGCCATAAAGTGATTTTGGGAAGTTTGAAGAAATAAAATATTAAAATTTGAGTTAAATTACGTTAAAAAGTTAAAAATAAAAACCTTAAATAAGTTTCGATAATTACATAATGTGTAATATTCGGCAAATTAGGGAAAATACTGCTTTTTAAAATCATTGATTTTGAATCGATAAAAATTGTTTTACGATATATAATGCTATGTTATAGTTCTTAAAAAATATGCATTTTTAACTCTCTCCATACATAACACCTTCGTCTACCCCCGTCTTCAATTGGTAATTTTTAAGAATATTTTAAATCTTCAATATTGCCAATACAATAAAAACAGATATAGCTAACCGTAGAAAACCGTAAAACGCAACAACGCTAACTTAAATAAAAGTAAAAATACAATTCTTTATAGCACTTTAATATGGAATCCGCTTCCGGTGAAAACCGCCATTCTGGTGTTAAACGCTTTTAAGTTACGCGTTTACCAAGTTCCACCGTAGTTCTATAGTAAGTTTAATAGTTTGTATACCAACATATATAATATAAATTCACCTGAAGTAAGGCTCGCAGCCAGAACTTGTAATTTTGTTTCCGTAAAATAGCGGCAACCAAGTAAATACCTTAGTGCCATTGGGTTCGGTCAGAGAAGTTTCTCGTATTAAAGTAATTGAAAAATACCGTCCTAGACTTTCTAGAACAAGATTAGTGCGCAGCAGTGGTGCATATTGAAATGCCCAACGGTTGGGCATTGCATTACCGCATAACTTAGGTACGGAACAAACAACTTACCCGCTTGCATTAGCTACGTTACGTGCTGCAAATTTTTAATTAAAACTAAAACACGTAGTTTTACGTGAATATTTTAACAGACGTGTCGATACTGATTTACTATTATTTATAACTCATAACAGCCTGGCGTAGGTCCAGCCAAGTGGTTCACTACGTTTGGTGATTTAGTAGGGGTGCCCGGGTTCACGGGATGAGGTTTGACTTGACGGCGAATGCGTTGATAAAATGAGATATAAATTATTAAAACTTCGGTAGGTATCTACATTTTTAATGTTGGTATCTAATTAAATTTTAAAATTTAAATAATCGTCACGTATTGCGTGCCTTTGATCTCTTCAACAGGACTCTCTCGGAACATCGCCTTGCACCGCATTGGGAGAGATGGATGCATACGTCCGTCACTACTAGACACATTGAACCCTAGATTCCTACCCACCACTTATACTTTTTCCTTTCCTGGATTTCGTCTGCTTCCTTTCCCTAAAAATACCCTTCTTACAGCAGAACCCCCCAAAGAACTCAGACCCCAGGGAATCTTCAGGGCATCTAGTGTGGAGCTTTTGTAAAAGAAAACTCCTTCCAATCCACAAAGCATCCCTAAAGGTTACATAGCTCCTCCTCCAGCACATCCACAGGGGAGAATCTATTTCGTTAATTAGTTATATCGTTATCGTTAACGTGCACCTAAAACGAAACATATAAGGAGCAGGCCCGATCCCTCCATATATACTGTGGATGCTGCGCTTCCCTTTCTTTCAAGGTTTATAATAAATATAATTAAAATCATTATTTATTTATTTCGGATTAAAAAAAGATTTGACCTTATTTTTTTCTAGCCGTAAACAGCAATAGATACCGCAATTTAACTTCACCGTCCCAATCTCAGAGGCTAACAACAAGGCGCAGCGCGCGATGCGAGTCGAAATATTATACCTACGTATTATAATAACATTCTCAATGCTCGAATGTCGTATATACACACCAATACCAGCAACAATGGATTCTCTGCTTTGTTCCGTATCCACGAAGCTAGAAGAAGCTTGATATTCGCGCATGCGCATTGAGTCCTTCGTGCCTACGCTTGCTTGAAGCCGGATACGTTTTCGATAAGAGCATCCAACGCACAAAATAGCATATCCGAAGCGGATTGTTTGCGCGATCATTTGTGACAGTTTGGCTTGAATAACTGAAACCGATTGATGCGTTGAATATCTTTCGAATACTTATTTAAATTTAATTGATTTAATTTTGGAACTACAGTTGATCGTGGCTCGTGGTCTATAGATTTTTATATTTGATATTAGGTATATACTTCAGCATCCCCTATACAAAAAGTCACCGACCGCTACTGATACGGAGGTACATTGATTAATTGAGTTGAATTAAAATGAAGATCATTGCAATACAAATAATAACAATAATATTTTCCATATTGTATTATTGTGAGTGAAAAAGAAAATTAACCTTTCGCTCCCAACAACAACAAAAAATGCTCGGCTTACATTTTCTTCGCTAATTATCGGCCATTTGTGCCGCGGTCCGCATTACACTGGCGAGGAATTAACACGCATTGAAACTTCTGCTTGAAAGAATATTAATAAAACCGTTTCAGGCAATAATAAATATCTCTTGAGAATTGCCGCCCAGAGATCCACAATTAAAGCTCCATTGAAACCGATCACGTTGGGATCCTGTATATTTATTTTCGCTGGCAATATGCTGCTTTTATATCGACTCTCAATCACGGTCTGCAAGTCAAATTAGGGCAAATAAACGCAAGAGACACCACACACACATAATCTAAATATTATTCATACAATATTATGCCTTGGGCGCTTTCATAATATGAAAAATGGTTTAAACTTTTTATATACAGCTTTTTGTATCGAGTTTGAAAAAACATTTTATTGAATTTCTTTTACGATAATTAATTGAACTGATGCTAGTTTAACTAGAAAAATGCTCATTTATAAAAATGTTATAACATTTATTATATGAAAATAAACAACCAATAATGAGATTTCTTTTTATTATATGTTAATTCGTGATGGATTTTTTTTTTTATTATCATTAAAACAATCATGTCTAAAAAGTTGCCTCCAATAAATAATTATTTTTAACAATAATTATGCAGAAAACATTGCTTTATTGTGTCTGGTCACCTCTTATTTAATCAAAATTATCAATATATTTCGAAACCAAATGGTTCCTTCGTCAAGATAAAATTAGAATTAACAAAAATGACAAAAGACAAATGAACAAAACAACTAAAGACAAATAAGTACCCACAGACAAATAACATAACAAACGGCGCACGAAGAAAAATGTTACTCTAAAATATGATAATTTTATTCGTAAAAACGGGACTGAAGTTCTTACGAACAAATTAACATTGTTTAAATGTTTATTGGTGGGAAAATGTAAGAATAATTTGTTGTTATTCTTACGAAATTACGTATACCAACAAATTATTCTTACATGTTCCCGCCAATAAACATTGAAACTCTGTTAATTTGTTCGTAAGAACTTCAGTCCCGTGTTTAACCGTTTTTACGAATAAAATGATCGTATTTTAGAATAACATTTTTCTCCGTGTGGTTATAAGTATATAAAATATAAATGAAATATTATTTTAAAATAGGTAATAATTGCATTTAACCAAGTTGTGTAAAAGACCAAAATAAATGTAAGGTTTTAATTTGTTGCCAATAACATTCAGGTGGACATTTTTACTTCGTGGTGGCATATTGATTTGCTTTCAGAAAACAATAATACAAAAATCATACTATCAAATGACTGATCCTACAATAACAGCAATTAAATGATACCATTTTGTTTCAAAGTGCTATAAAATTATCAGTTTTGCAGATATTGTTTCATTGTTTCTTGTGTAAAAAACGAAAATAAATGTAAGGATTTAATTTGTTGCAAATTACAGTCAGGTGGACATTTTTACTTCGTGGTGGCATATTGATTTGCTTTCAGAAAACAATAATACAAAAATCGTACTATCAAATGACTGATCCTACAATAACAGCAATTAAATGATACCACCTTGTTTCAAAGTGCTATTAAATTATCAGTTTTGCAGGCATTGTTTCATTGTTTCTGGTGGATATTTGGTTTCACTTATCTCGCGTGGGTGATGGCCCGACACCATTCGTGATCTATGAGCCGAAGAGTTGAAATAATAAGAGGCCGCAGTGAGTTATGACCCGACAATCTGCCTCCGGTGGCAGGACTGTGTGGGATATACGCGCAACAATATAAACGTTCATTAAATGCAATGATAATTAACGAGCTTCGGCAATGCAGGCAATATTATAATACATTATAGATCTATTATCATATAAAATGTTGAATGATTTTAATACAATAAAGAATGTGTTACATTTGTCTTAGTAATAGATTGTTGTCGTAAAAGCCACCTAAACAAAATATATTTTAAAGCAGCCAGATTATAATTAATTATTAAGTTTGATTCGCTTTATTTTCAATGATATTTGCCATTGGAATGCAATTTATCCACGCAGATATTATACAGGTGTTGTTATTGGTTAAATTTGTAATTCCTTGGGTATTACAAACCACTTTCAGATATGTAATTCGCAACAACTGTAGTAAAAAGGTTGATGCTGCTTGAAGATTATTATTAGGTTTTGACACTATCGAATAGGGAGGTAGGTATCTATGTATATAAAAATGTGAATGCAGGAATTTTGAATTTTTCGAAAACTACGAATTATATGATACATGGATTATTAGAAAAAATATGTAGATTAAAACAGTTTTTAAGTCTAATAGCTTCATCATAAGCGTATTTAATTCATGTCAAAAATTCTAATTTCGGTTGTCTGAACGTCCTTCGTAACGCTGGTTCAATGAACTCAAATTTGTTGTGAATTTTTGTGACATCTTTAAAATTGGAACTAATTGTGTGAACAATTCAGACTAGCATTACAGTACCTACCTACAATATACTTAATATAAAAATAAAAATATTTTTTTTTATTTTCATAATCGGAATTAATTTGTCAGTTGATTTTTCAAGGGGCTGCGCTAGATTATTACAACTCAGAATTATATTTTATAAATTTGTTATACTTTCTTGACCTGGCATTTCACAATAACGGCAATATAATAATAGGTATTATTATTACTAAAAAAAAAAATTTTCAGAAGATTTGATTTTTGAATTTCTACGAAGAATAATACATTTATTGAATAAGGCCGTTCGTTTTTCGTCGCGGGTTTTGACATTTTACGCGGGTAAAGTACATTCACACGAAACCAATTTTTAAACAGTTGTTTCCGGTGAATTGATGTACTTATCTTCAGCATTTTAAATGTGAAGTACTTTCAGATATTGCCTGATCCCATGCAATTATATAATCTTGTCAATTCTTCTACACATGTGTGAAACAATATCAAAGGTGATGTAACCGGCCAATTAATGAGAAATAAATACACGGCCGCCTGTTCGTAAATCTCGTTAGAATAATGTGCTTTATATTCATGAACTTGCGCGACCTGAAATGGTCACCGTGTATGCCGGAACTTTTATAAGAACTTTGGAAGACTCAAAAAACCCCCCGATTTACTGACAAGAAAACTGTAATATGACGGCCCCCGAGGTCTATAGGGGTAAGAATCTCGACTGCGTATACGAAGGTCGCGGGTTTAAACCCGGCGAGCGCAGATAATTTTTTTTTGATTAATTTGTGTAATTTCAAAATTAATTAATTAAAAATAATATTTAGAGTTTATTTGCGGCACGTTCCAGAGTTAAAGATACTCTCGGTATCACCCTGGTGTTCAGAATTAAAACGTTGCTTAAACAATCTTTAATCTTGTTTGGTGACCAGATCTGAATATCCAGGTAGTTCCCCACCTTCCCATCTTCTTCCCCTCCCCACTACCTTCAGCCTCACAACATACCCCAGTTGCGGATGCCATACTAACATCGACTCTTGTGCGATACTCATATAAAAAAAATCATCTACATTTGATTAAATATTAAATCTGGTGCCCTCTCCTGTCGTAGGTTGACTGTCATCAGGGCAAACTACGCCTTGCATGCTGTAGTTTGGAACAATTCTTAGGAACTACACTGGTATCAGTCACGTAGATTAGTCATAAAGTGTGGCGACTTCCTTTGCTATGTCTTTCACTAATCAAGTCTTAAAAGCCATTAATTAAGGAAGAAGGTACTTTTCTGCACTATCGAATAAGCATCAAAATTACTCAGCTAATAAATACTACAGTGCTAAAAGTTTAAAGTATTTAATACTTGCTAATTACGCCGAGGGTTAAAACAAAAATTCCCGACGGAAAAAGTGAATTTGTTCTCGCAACAAATTAACTCCTTCCTTGTCACGCGAGTTCCGTTGACATGATCAAGATGTTCTCAATTAATTAAAATGCAAGTATTAATTAAAAACTATATGAAGAGATGGCCGCCTAATTATTACCACGCCAAGATGCTTATCGATGCCATTATCAAATAAGGTAATCTAAGACGAGGTCCAGACATATGCAATTATTAATTAATATCTTTTAAGACCGAGGGAAAGAAATCTAAACCTTTTAAAGAAACAAAGGGCAAAGATTGCAAGAAAAAATCTATCCTCGCGGTCGTCATTTTTCATTCAATTTGTACGTATTTCTGACGTTGTAATGACAAATAATTAATGACAAATAATTGATGTGTTACTTACTGTATTTAAATTTATTACATTTATTAAGATTTAAATATATATACATATACAAAATAGATGAAGATTATATTCTTAGTCCTCGTCGTTGAGATCCTGTGCTGAGGGGACTATGTTTTAGATAAGTTTTCAGCGACTTACGACTTACTTCATGATTTTGGTAAGGTTTTGGACGAAATGAATGTCCAATTGTACAAAAAGTTGTCCAAATGGATAAAATAAATGTCCAACTGGACAAAATAAATGTCCATTTGGGCAAAAAATGTCCAGATCAAAAAATATAATGTCTAATCGGATTGTCCAAATGGACAAAATAAATGTCCAATCGGACAAAAAATTGTAAAAATAAGAAAAATGAATGTCCAAATGAATGACAAAAGCTAGTCCAAAATGGACAAAATGAATGTCCAATTGGACAAACAGTGGTCCAAATGGACAAAATGGATTTCTAATACTCTAAATTATAATTGTAAATTATGATACGTCAATAAACAGTAACTGTGATTCAAATAACCTAAGTCTTTCAATGAGAAATCTGTAGTACTGGAGAATACCGGACCCAAATAACCAATGTCTCTGGCGAGAAGAACATTGGAGATATTACAGAAATCATAACAAAGCATTTAAAGTTTAGATGTTATCGATTGTCATTTATATGACTGAACCAAATTAAAAGAGGTAGACTTCTAATCATATCATTAAAAAGCAAGATCCGAATCATTTCCTTATTCACTCGAGAAGGGAGATAACGAGAGTTCTGCCGCTCAGTCGGTATGGGGTCCAGTCAGCTTCCCGCCCGTTATCCCACGCGCAATGCTTAATTAATACAATTCCGTGCAGAGAGCTACTGTACCGACCCGACGGCGCACTGAGATTACGATAAATAGGTGGAAGACGAGAGACGAAGACTTAGCGAAACGTGTGATCAGGACTTCCATCGATATTTTAGGGGGTAACAAGTTTATCTGCTTTTACAGTAGAATGATTTGAAAAGAAATCCGACAGAAAAATAATAATCCCAATGTCTTTGCCTTTTGTATAATGTCCCTTTACATTAAGGTTTCATCGAGATATTAGGTGGCGGAAAAGTAGTCAAGTAAATGCATTTAACACAATGAAGAGATACCGGACAATAGCGCATCTTTACTCTTAGTATACCTAGTCAGTGAATAGAAAATACCAACTAGAAATGCCTTCCATTTAGATTTGAGGGTAAACCGATGTTGCAAGACTATTTTGGTTATAGCTAATTTAGCACACTCTCTGTCCCTCTTACACTATCAGACATCGTATATTATAATGATGTTATTTGATATATTTCGTAAAGATGATGAAATGAATTTCTGTAATCAAAATTTAAGCAAAAAATGGTCAGTCTTTTGAATCACGAAACGTGCCCTTATCACGTTTTTTGGATTCAGTAGTATTATCTCTTTCATGTCTTCTCTCTCATACAGGGCACGTTATTTACACAAATAGACACTGAACCAATGATACGGCAGTAGAATTCCAATTCCAATATTTATATGCATCCTGAAAGAGAACGTACGAAATAAGACACAGGATATCTTTTAAGCATAAGTATCACAGATTTGTTTCAGGGGCCTTTTGCTTGTTAAATAAGCAAAAAGAAACCTTAAATTATACAAATAGTTTCCTAAACCAACCGCTTCACTCCAATTTTCATCTGAGATTTTCATTCGGGGGAGGCAGTAAACGAATACAATCTTCGCTTACGTGAAGAGGTCATATTTCCGGTCGGCCCTGAAGAAAGAAAAATCTGCTTAATATTCACTAAAGATTTTACCTCCCCAGCGCGTCTGCTCTCCTGATATCAGTTTTACTAAAACAACTTGTGACAACGTCCCATCTGCATACAAATCGCGTATTAGTTCCGGGAGCAAAGTAACGATAGTCCATACATAAAAGCGTAAAAAGCTCTCCAACAAACCGTTCAGAAGAAAATAAATAAAACACCTCCTCGTTACATCCGGATTCCTTTCACAAAAGTGAGCATTATTCGTATTTAATGACGTTCATATTTAATTTGAATACAACGAATAGAGATAAAAAGTCGACATTAGAGTGTATTGATAGTCAATTAAAAAACGCTTTTAGAGTAACATTTATATTCGGTCTATTGGAGTAATTAAGCGAGACGAGGGCAGTGGGCGGATTTTAACTAACGAATTTCGTGTAAGGTTTTATTGTCACATAAATTGTATTCAGATTTTTCAAGTGTTGCGATCACGATTTAGTATCCAGCGCGCCTTTAACATTAATTACTCTTTAGGCGCATTATGTCTGTTTACTATTCAATTTTAATAGAATGTATAGTTAGTAAAATCTCTGTTGAGAACGAATCAAATAACCAAATAACGTAGAGTATTTTTTAATGAGTCGTTTAATTGTTGTGTTGGCGTTTAGTAATGAGAAAAACGTTTCAACACCCACATAAAAAAAACATCGTAGAAAACGTATAAAATATTGAGTATTGTTATTATAAAAATGAAAGAAAATAAAAGTATGTATTTGTAGGAGGGAGCTATTTTAGTTCTCTGCGCGCTTAGAATATAAATTGACATCCAGGTGCTATTGGGAACTGCGAAGAATCATTAATTCCTTCCTCTAGTTGGAAAATAGTGTTCCGTTTTACCAATAACACCGCTCCAGAATTCAGGTTATCAAAAACGATCTAAGCATTTTAGTTTTTTTTTACTTACCCAAGGATGCTGAAGCCTTATTAAACCGTCTGGCGAAATTAAGATTGGGGTATTTACCTGCAACAAAATTAAAAAAGGAATTAGAAAATAGAAAATTCGATTGACGCAGAACTCAACGTTGTTAATAAAAAGTTGTTAAAAGAAGTGAGGCTAGCAGTTCATAATAAAGTGGACATTATTGTTTATGCAGCATAGAACTGATTGGAAATAGACTAAATACTGTAGAAATAAGATTCCTGAGACCAATAATTGAAAAGGAACAAATTAAATGATTAGAATACTAGGAGTACATCTTATCAAAGAGTTATAAATGTGCTTTAAAGCAAATAGTGGAAAACTCGAACAGAATCAGTGGAAGAAAAGCAATTCATAATGACAAATGCTTCGGAGAGCGTTACAGTGTCTGTCGTACGTTACAGTGTAGAAGAGATTCCGTGTTGCAAGCTTTAATCGTCGTTGGACAGATATTTCAGTATATTAGTAAAATAATGTGGTTTTCGATTTGATTGTGGTGTAACCGTCAATTACCGAATACCAAAATCAAGTAATTAAAATACCAGGAGCACACTTAGCGAAAGATAAAAAATACTAAGAACAAATTTAGAGGGATGACAATATATAAATAAGCTTGTCGTTGTAATGGTTGTGAGGTAGGTAACACAATGTCAAATTGGTCAAATAAATACAAATACAACAAATAGAACCAAGTACTATAACCAAGCAATTAAATACCAGGAGCACACCCTAGCGAAAGTTGAAATTATTTTTAACAATGTGAGAAAGATGAGAGTGAGAAAAACGAGTCGTAATAAATGTGTGGTAGGTTGGTATCACATTGTCAAAAATAAAGTAAAATCAGGAATTATTCGAGAACAAAGTACCATTATCACGTAATTAGAATACCAGGAGCACACCTTAGCGAAGAGTTATAAATGTGATAAAGCAAATCGCAGAATAATTGAACGGAGTAAAGGGATGTAGGCCACGCCAGGCGTCGAGCGCGCTATGACAAGAGCACGCAGCCCATCACTTTGAACCCAGCGTTCACCGTCCGTAGTCTGCAGAGGTAGAGTCCGTCCCACTGGGTACGAAAATAATTTACCGTGAAATCACTAAATCAGTATGCCAGTGACTTACTCGATCCGGTCGGAAAGTTATTAAAAGGCATGAACATAGAGTAAGCTAGATTAAACATTGTTATAACAAAAATGACCAATTACCGGTCATAATACATAATTATGATAATCTTTTGATGCATACGTTTGTCCCATCTTTTCATTGCTTTGTTCACATATATCCAGTGGCGGCTCGTGACTTTTGGTGAGCTAGAGTGCTAATATTAACAAAAATGGCATTATTGATGTCGTTATAGCCGAAATTTTTTTTTTATTTTTTTTTCGAAAATTAATTTTTTGTATGAAGATTTTCAGGAAATTTCAGTTTTGCCGTGCGCCGCACAGATTTCCTGAAAATCTTCATACAAAAAAATAATTTTCGAAAAAAAAATAAAAAATATTTTTCGGCTACAACGACATCAATAATGCCATTTTTGTTAATATTAGCACTCTAGCTCACCAAAAGTCACGAGCCGCCACTGCATATATCATATATAAACGATTCCTTTTCTATAATTCGTATTGAACATGCTATGTTTAACTAGCTGAAGAACTTACAGTACCGGCTTTTTCTGCTTTAAGGGGCGAGAAAGCGGTGTTTTTCGAAATAGTATACTGTGACCATCCTATTGTTTCAATGTAACCATTTAAACATTTAGATTTGTTTGGAAAACTCACAGACACTCTTCTTTGTTTTTTTTATTATACAGGTAAAACAAATAAAAAACTTTCTTCCACGTGTCGGGACTGGTCAATCAGCCGAGTAACCGCCCAACCCATCACTCCTACCCAAACAGTTTAATACCTACTGATTTCTTTTAGGTTTTAAGTTGAATAAAATAAACTTCAAAAATGTCATCGGAGAGCATAATTTAATTTATATTTTTTAATCCAAATAATGCCAAGAATATGGTGGTAAGCAGGTTAAGTCCCTAACTCCCCGTACAGAAAATTAGACAATAGATAGTAATCAAATAAATACTGTTGACAACAAATAATACAAGATTTTAGAGTTCCATTGTAACCGATCTTTCTGTGTGTCGTTTGTGACAATATACATAAAAACATAACAAAGATAGAGAGATATAACAAGCAAACTCAATAATAATATGTAAAATATAGAAAAACACAAAAAATAAATAGAATTCAACGCAACCGCGATTCGAACTAAAAATCCTCGAATATTAAGTGGAAGCCGTCCCAATTTGTCTACAAAACTGTTATTATTTAATGCCGTATTTCTCCACTACACACTTATTCAAATCATTAACAATGATTTAAGTTCAAATTAAAATCAATCAAGAAATAATACAGGGGTATATATATATAATATGTTGATCAATGAATTCGACTTCGACTAGTGGTGGGGTTATCTAGTGTTTTCGATGTCAATGCAAAAAGCAGATGTAATTACGTTTTTCGTTCCGTTTTCCTTCAAACCTGACCGCCATTACAGCACCCGCGGCGACCTCCGTCCAATTATATTAAAGAAAATAAAAAAGATGGCTGAACAAGGATTATGCTTATCGCACCCAAAAGGCCAATTTTTTCCTCCGCCACCAGGATTGCAGAATTACAACGGGGCTAAATAAACCTAACCTAACCCAACCTAACTGAAACGAGAAAGTTTTTCATATTATTTATGTGTATTTTGTGGCATAAAAGAATCCTAAGTGCAATAATATTCTGCGGGATTTGCATTTTGACTAGAAGTTCAAATACTTTTGTTTTTATTTTTTTGCGTGCTTTTTTCAAACAAAATAAGATTTCCTCAAAAAGGCATGGCAGTTACTCTGGCTACCGCCCTTTCGAAATATCATTATTCGGAATTAAATCATTGCTTGCAATGTTTTTGCCGTATTTGGCAATCAAAAAATAAAATGCCAGGATCGTACCATCCTTCACCTCCTTTGTATCTTCCCTTCCACGTCCCGTCATTTTTAATTTTTTTTGAAAGAAAGATAATCTTTTTCGGGTTACGAATAAACTGATAATGTTTAAAAATCTCCCGCTACCACCACAGTAAGTGGAAAATGTTGCTTGTGTTGTGATGGAGGACGTAGCCAGCCGAGAAATTGAACACGGGACGCCTTTCAGTCAATCAACCGTTTATCCAAGAAACATAACCACCCTAATTGGGGATGCCATAGTCCCAATGGTTCCGGATAGTTGGGAGTAGTTAGATAACGTGCAGCGCAGATCTGTAAAATATCACGGGATATTATAAATATTGTAGGATCTGTAAAGATGTAAAGATGCAAATAACGCATCAGAACAAAGATCTAGAAAAAACACTCACGAAAAAGTACTAACTTATATGCAGGGTGTTAAGGGAGGTACTTGGCTTACAACCTAGCATTAATGAATAAAAAAAAAAATTATGAAATTTTGGTTTACGGTTATTTTTTTTTTCTACTCAAACACAAAAATTCAGTAGGGATTGTACATTTTGCAATGGCGATTACTCGGATAGCTGACCAATGACGACATTAGGAAGAATTTTTTGTTGTTTGGTTTTGAAAAAAATATTTGAAAAAAGTCACCGGACACCAACATTCACTCCAAATAATGTCAGAATCACTGGATAAAGTAAGTCAACGAACACCCTGTATGGGTAGGTACTTTATCGCTTGCCTAAAATCTTTACTCAATCATTTCTACTTTGGAAAATTACGCCTAAATTAAGAACAAATCCGAATTCATCGAACCAGATATACAATTACAATCACAGACCCACAATCGAAATTAGTATGTGTGACGAATATACATTAAAGTTATTATTGTATGACGATGTTCTGGCATGCTTCTTCATTAGCCTTCCATTCTTGTATGGTAAATAAAAAATTCCAAGAAATTTCCCGAGAAGAAATCTTTGAAGCGAAAATTTGGTCTACAATCGCAACCGTGCGATCGGCTGACGAATCTCTACGTATATTCTTTTGCAACTATGAACGAAGAGGTGTATCCCGATTCTTTGTCTACCTAAATTTCGTATTCACATCACGGGTTTTAACCCTGGAGGGTAAGCAATAACGATGCGTCCATCTCTAGTACATTCGTCATCTTGTTCCCCACGTGTAACGTGTACGTGGTTGGGTGCAGGAAAGGTTGTGTAGAAGGTGGTGCATGGAATAAGGAATAAGAAGACGAGGAAAGCTCAGATTCTAACTCCTATATTCTGTATGGTCGACTCAATTACGTTACGGTTTGATTGGTTACTAGCTGAGTTGACAAATGTTTCGGATCACCGCATAGGCTTCATGAGTTCAATGTGGTTTTTAATTGTTGAAAATTATAAGAAAAAAATTACGAAAATTTTTGCAATTTTAAGAATGCCATTTATGATATGCCGCGAAAATGCCATGAATATTTTTGTTCGTGAAAATAGCGTTGTTGACGTCACGCCAGCCAACGTCGTTTTCTTCGTCATAATGACGTTGTAACTACAGTTTGATTGGTTAGTAGCTGAGTTGACAAATGTGTCGGATCACTGCACAGGCTTCATGAGTTCAATGTGGTTTTTAATTGTTGAAAATTATAAGAAAAATTTTTTGCCAATTTTAAGAATGCCATTTATGATATGCCGCGAAAATGCCATGGATATTTTTGTTCGTGAAAATAGCGTTGTTGACGTCTCGCCAGCCAACGTCGTTTTCTTCGTCATAATGACGTTGTAACCACTATGAACTTGCGCGATTTTCAAATCGTTTTAAAAGAACTAACTTTATTGTAAATGAAAATATGAATATTACGCATTTTTAGAACGATGATCAGAATTAATTAATTTATTTTTAATCTTTAGTAACACAATTTTAATTCGAAGAATCCATAGTTTGTGAGTAATTCTTAAGTCCTCCGTCATGAGACAAGCAACATTTTTTCGCTTAGGTACGATCGAGAAAAAGTTTTTCAGAATTGAATTATTTATAAACCGCTCTAACTTGCAAATATTATTATATTATCTGATCAATTTAATTTTTAATTTAGATTTAATTTATTACTTAGATACCACTACCCGAAGCCAGTGGGACTATGTCAATCCATTTAAAATATTGTCAGAAGCGAAGGATGGTAAGGAAATGGTATGGATTGGGTAAAAAAGTACATAGGTATTCAGATATAATCACTACACAACGTCTAAGTCATTTCTAGAAGGTAATGCTTCGATTCTCTCACCAGGGAGAAGATACTTACGTATTTCGTTGGAAAGTTTAACTATATAAATGTTATAATTATTTAGTAGACGGGGCACGTATTTAGTTTTGGACTAAAAACCGAAAAACGTTTAACATTATATGATATATGAAGTATTTATTATGCTTGAAGTGGTGGGAAAGAGGGATGGGGGTATTTGTTTAAATCTTATCTAAGAAGTGACTTTCCATTTGTTTTGAAGGTCAAGTTAGCAAAATTTTATCTTAGAATAAAACTGGATTATTATTTAAAAAAACCCAAACACAAGCAGTCTTCTTTAAATATAACTCTAGATGGATTACATCATGTGGGCGTTTTCCAAAAAAGATGTCGGTGACGTAATAGGAATTCCACTTAAGTGAGATGCTGCATTTCGATTAAAAATATACGTAAATTTATTAAAGAAAGAATGAACTTCATGACAAAAAGTATTTAAATAGAAAATGTCAATAAACTTCGAAAATAATTGCAATTTAAGTTTAATACTATTGGTAAGAAATTCTTTTACGTCACTTTTATCATAAAGTTTATAAAGAAAATTAAAAGAAATTCATTATTTCAGATTTTTATTTACGAATTGAAAACACAATCAGTCTCCTAAAAATATGAATAATCAAGCTTATTGAATTAAATATTAAGTTTTTCAATAAAAATATTCTTTTACGCTACTTTTGGATACTTTGTACTGTATATTTTGCGTTCTAGAAAGACGAATATAAGTTTTTATTTTACGAATGTTTAATTATAACAAATTTAAAATTAATCATGAACTATATCAATAAAAAAAAGAACAAATTTCTTTGAGATATAATAATTGATCTTAGAAAATAAATCACAGCAATAACAGGACAGTGGCGTAAGGGGAAAAATTTGGTAACGTTTAGGAATTCTAAGGCCTCGGCCAGACTGAGAGGCTTGCCCGGTAGCGACAGCGGGCGCGAAATATCAGTCGTATGTGTACGCACGTTGTGGCTACACTGCTGAAAGCGCGACAAGCGACTGGTATGGGAAGAGTGGAAGATACTCTCAGTATCACCCTGGTGTAAGACCACCATTCAGAATTGAAACGTTGCTTAATAATGACTTTAACCTGTTTAGTTACTAGATCTGAATAGCCAGGTACTTCCCCACCTTCCTCTTCCCCACCTTCCTCTTCCCCATCTCCTTCCTGTCCCCACTTACCTTCAGCCTCAAACGTACCCCAATTGGGGATTCCATAGTCTCACTGGCTCCAGATGGGAGCAGTTAAGACTCATGTGAGGTATTCTCTATAAAAAAGGACGATTTTACGTACTACCGCCACCGTGGAAGGCCCCCCGCGCAAGTACTTTTTCTTCCACTTGTTCTTTTTTCTTTTCTTTTTTTTTTCGTTTCTGTTCTCTCCAACGTCTTCTTTTTTCTATTCTTCTTTGGTTAGCTCTCTGATTATATTTTGATGTTATTTTTGTCTTTGTAACTCTTTTTTCATAAAGGCTTCATATTTTTCAGGGTCGTTTTTAATTTTGTCTCTGTACCTTTTTGATTTTTCTGCAGCTTTCAACGGCATATTTGAACATAAAATTAAAATAAATTATTTATAAAAATGCACAAATAATTAGATAGGTAATAATGGGCTACACGTGCATACCGTGTATAGCCTGAAATAGGTAACTAAGCTGAAAGGGTATTAAAGTACTTGTTAATGTACACAACTTTAATTAGGTACAGGATTAACTAAAACACACAGGAACATAAATCATGCTACATTTTATACTTACTTAATCAAAATTGTATGAACCAGCTGATTTTATACTGAATTTCAGAGTTGCCTCTACAGTAATAGTTGCTCATATTGCTGTCTATATTAGTACTTCGACACCATTTCGACTCTTTCAGAATTAATCTTTAATAATCTTAATTAATAAAAAAAAGAAAAAAAATTATACACATAAAAATCAAATAATTTTTTCTTTTTAGCTATGCTGTTCTTTTTTTTCAATGCTACATATATCACTCAACCCACATATCTACATGTAATAGTTACATTTTGAAGATACATGCAAAATATAAATTTAATTAGAAAATTGTAACACACCCAAATACCCTAAAAGACGGACAGAGTGAACCGACCTTTAGAATTCCATTACGTCACTTTTAAGTTCCATTCACGACACCGTTGCGTAAGAGAAGTAGCGTAATCGCGTCAATATTTTTTCGAAATGTATTTATCAATAAATTATGAAACTTTTGTTTGTTCTAACTAAACATTTCATAAAACAATAAATGAATCAATTTAATACAAAGTAGAGTCTAATACATTCTGGTAAATTACCTGGAGAAATACGGAAGCGTTGGTGGAACACTTTTTTAGTACAGCCGAGAACGACCACTTTTGTTACGATTTCTTGGCAAACTGGCTGTAAAAAACCAAGCATGGCCGCCCTTCATAGACTAAATAGGGTTGCTATTTTCGAAAATATTCATCAATTTGGTAATATTTTTATTGGAAGACGTCAATAATGTGGTGGCGTAGGCGGAAATTCCACCATACGCTATTTCGTAGGACAACTCAATATCTGGTATTTAAATTATTTTGCACGATAATTAATCTATATTATGGTTGCAAATCGAAAATATTATCATATACTATTAGTAGAATTAGAAATAAATACTGGGATAACATTAAATAACATTAATTTTTGAACTCTTACTGGTAGTGGTAGGTGTAGGACATACCAGAAACAGTGACCTGTAGTCTTACTTATTTTAAAATAATATCGAAATTTAATAGATTTATTCATTATTTTTAGTCCATAAAGGTATTTATTTGTTATTATATTGGTAAAATATATGGTTGGTCATTAAAACCGACACAACAAAAGTTACTGATCCTGAAAGTGATGGGACACTGACTTTTATCTATGTACACTTTTTTTGAAAAACGCCCATCTCCGTTATTAGAAATTTAGAATATATATTATTATTTCATAGGGAACAAAAGAATAATATGCGATGATCCATAAAAAACCCTTCGTTTTGTATATCAATATTTACGTGAAATTTCAATGTTTTTATACCTATTCGCATCAGAATACTCAATCCCGAATAATAAATTATTGTTCGTCTATAAAAAACGGTCCGGCCATTTCTGTTTTCATTCGACGATCATCTCTAATAGAATATTCATGTAAATCTCTTCACTGGAAGGCAAACAACCAAGAGATGAATGCTATCGACCGGTCAGCTGTAATATTAATATTCTTTATTTCTTCGTACGCGACCAAGAGCTGCGGCATCCGAAGATATTTTCTAAGGTTCCCAAACACGCCCATAAAATACGAGTAAAACAAAAAGATAAATTGAATTCTATGCAAAAAGTGATATGAGGTAGAATTTAAAATTGGTAGCCGTTTAATTAAGAAATTTAATTAAGCACCTACCTAGGAATTTGTATTAATTTTAAACAGACTTGTTATTTTAAACCGTAGACAATATTTTTAGCATGCTGTTTTACAGAAAGCAATTCGAAATATTTGTTAAAAAAATTGAGCTTATTTTGTACAAACGGATGGCCAACAACACACTTTCATTCCCTTCGGTAGTAAGTACTCTTTTAGACATAAACTTGGTAAGCCAAATAAGTAATTTAAAGCAAATTTTATTAAAAATGTTATTTCATCGCGCCAATCTAAAGCCCGAAAGCGCACGCGAAATAAGAAAGTGATTTACGTTCTGTTTTAAATGTTAAGTCCCAAGTCCCAACTATGATAGAAAGTTGGATAAGAAATTTGATTGGAATGCACACGTTCAGATGTTCGTCCATCTTCCTTTATTACCGTGCCTGATAAGTCTGTTTGTTGATTCGATCAGATAATGCAAATGACACAGATAACATCGAATTCCTAGACGAGTTGAGAAACGGTGTGCTTTATATCTCTGGGTACCATTACAGAGGAAAACATCTACCGCGAGACGCGCTCTTAGGAATTACTGTAAATCAAAGACACAAAAAACAACACCGAAAAGTAATTGAAGAATTGTCCGGCGCAAACATTCGAATGATCTTCAAAGAAATAAATGTGAGGAAATCAATTCGGACGGAGCAGAAAGGCGTCCTTCCATTTGACACTCGCTCCTTTGTCCCTTTTAATCAAGATTCAATCAAATATTCAAAGCTACGAGTACCCAAGGAGCCGACAAAAACACACACCAAAAATCTAGACGCAACTTTATATCAGTTCGGGAGCTTTGGGCCACTATTTCTCGGCGTTTCCGTGAGCTTTTTTGTGATAAAAAGTTGTTTTGCTTTCCGCTACCGGAGACGTCAATAACCGGCGAATGTCTCGAACAACAAACAACCCGTCAGTTATTCTGACATCACTTTCCGAGAAGTATTTACAAAATTAATCTAAATATCTACATAATGGTAATAAACAAATCATCAATCTTCGAGGATGCCATTAGACTTGCAAAGATAATAAGTACAAACGTGTATTTTGCAACCGTAATAAACTTTAGTTAAACAAGTTTTTTTAACCTGTTCAACATGACAGATTCCATTTAAACTGATAAAGCCTTCACTAACTTCGATTAGCTTTCTGCGCTGTACAACGCCGATAGTGTTGACTTAAGGAACCTTATCGATCCAATCGTCTACGATTTATTATTGAATTTATTCGGTACTGGATACTGTTAAAATAGTTTGCATTATATCACAATTAGGTTACAGTTTATATTGTGTGAATTTGAGTATTTTTTTGCCGGCAGAACGTGTCAAATCGTTGTTATATTTTACAATACACTCGGCCACGAATTGGAGACCGACCACGATTGTCCGACGGTGAAAAAGCACATTTGTTTGTTCAATATCAAAATTTACAGGTCGGGAATAAATAGATCAGTCAGGCAAAGTATAAAGACACGCAAAAAATGAAAATTGGCAAACTGTTCAGCGGATGAATCATTTAAATGTATAACGGTTAAAATATTTTCAGAAGCGGCTGTCAAATTATAAGTCACGTGATTTGAGTGATTTCCAATTTGTTTGTCAGAGCTCTCATGTCAACATAACATTTTTCTTTAAAAGAATTCGTAGATGATTTGGGGGAATTAATACCTAATGATCCAAGAATCTTTGAAAGAATTTAGGGTCGTGAGCCAAAATACAAGTTTACCTCAGAAAATTTAACATGTTGTTGTGTGATATTGTTGTGCTATTATGAGTTTGTGAGTTTTAAGAAACAAAATAAATTAAATAAAGTTGTATATGGAAGTACACGTGTACCGTTGTCAACATAATATATTAGAATATTGAAAGTAGTTAAAAACACGAGTTGTTTAGCAGAGAATACTTCAGAATACACTTTGAATACAGAGGAAAAGCGGAAGACAAGAAACTTGAATAAAATAGGTAATTTAAAAAACTGTTGCTGTCACCGTCACTGTTAAGATGAAACTCGGTGGTGGAGAAATTTGAAAAATAGATTTTACTAAATTGTTGCTGTCACTGTTGCTCTTACTCCACCGGATACAGAGCGAAAGGGACAATGCACCTCGGGCTACTAATACCTAACTAAAATCGAGGTTTTGTATTCCGCACTATTCTCCTCCAAAAGTGGACGGATTTCCAATTTTGTTTTACCAACTACATAAGAAAAAACAATTCTATGCCTGTAAATTTGTTTTTTTTTTTAAAAAACATTTTCTAGTTTGTATACTGAGCGTCTTTTGACGGCGTTTAAACCAGTCAACTTTATTGATTTTCGAAAGTTCATAACATCTATAAAAAGTAACTTATCAAAAAAAAAAAAAAAAGTACCGACACGCTAGTAGTTTTATGTAAAAACAATATTTTCTCTAGGGTTAAAATCGAGAGAGATAAATAGGGAATACGTTTGTATGGAAAAATCACCGCCGGGTATCCCCTTAACTCCCCCAACCTTTGGAATACTGAGAGAATGAGACGATTGTACCTCAGGCTGATTATGAATAACAAAAAATTATTCAAACCGGGATTTTTTATTCCAAGATTTTCTGCCCCACATCTGGACCAAAATTTACACTAACTGAATTATTTATGTTTTAATTTTTTTTAAACTACGAAAATTTAAGGATTTCTTGAGGACCCAAACTCCAAAAAGAAGTAACCTATCAAAAAATCAAAACGTAACTGTCGATTTATTTTTTATTTTATTTTTTATATTAACTCCACACAGGAGGCCCTGAGGAAAATAAATTCCCTTAGGGCCTATGTCATATTTGAAGATGCTGCGTCTATATTAGTCTATATTAATTTTTTTTTAAATGTACTAGTGTCAAAATCCAGAGAGGAATATACGTTTCTATAAACAAACCTGTTTGTCCCGCATTTTATCTTCAGTTGTTGTCGTCCGATCTTGTAATAATGTTCTGGATTCTATGATCAATCAACTTCTAAGTAAGGTATTGGAGAAATTAACTATAAAATAGAGGACTAAATGCAAGCAATCTGACACGTGTACGTAAAATCGATCGCTTTTCTGTAAATAATGATCAAGAAAGTAGTATGCCGTCAGAGCTGTACCATTATCACAATCTGATCCATGTACGTTTAACAGTTTGACCACATACTGTATCGGGAGACCAGAAATCACCGCAGATGACATTGATTGTATCTGTCCAAAGCCAAGTCTTATCCGGAGAAACGTTGATTACCCGCGTAGATTGCTCGGGTTTAAGTTGACTGGCGCTCTTGGATACCCATTCCGGTTTCCTAGAGACCTAAGTAAGATCTGTGAGTGTATATTTTAGAGACCACGTTGAATGCCACGTAGTTCAAACTCTTAAAACACTCTGTTTACGTGTTTAAGTTGACGGCAGGGATATTATGCATTTTTTTTTCATTTTTAGGATTTTTTTCAGTTATTTTGGAGCTCCAGACCAGAGATGGCTGCCAAATTCGACCGTGGGGCGCAGTTGCGATTTGTACAGGATTAGCAGTTGTGTACTGTTAATCTATCTGCGGGCCTGCACAGTTTGCCCAGCTTCTGAGAGGCTAACTTAACTCTAGAATTTATGGTGCCCCCGTAACTGAGTTGGGCACTTAGAGCATATCAATGAAAGGCCAATCATGGAAGAATGAAGGGCGATGTAAATTCAGAATAACAGAAGAGTGTGAATGAGAAAAAATAGATGTATAAAGTAAGCATGTGAATAAGCAAGGAGTACATGTTAAGACCGACTTGTTTGGTGATCCTTCCTCTCTACCTATCCCTACCAAGAAATGGCGCAGCGTGATGGTTAGATAGTTAGTCACAACTCTACGGAAATTGTGTTCAGTAATCATAGAAGCGAGGTGTTGCACAAATCTATGCTTCCGGCTGCAACAGTCTGTCAGGGCTGCAACTGCTGTTAGTACAGGTAGGGCGCCATGTGCCAATGATGTTTGAGCCGTTCGGGGATTGAGTAATTGTCCAGTTGCACGCGACTATCCGTGCTCCGCGGTGACATCGCGAAACAAGGGATCGAGCTCAAACTACCGTGTACAACTACTATACTGTTGCATAATATGTCTACTCGGACAGCGTGGGAAGCGAAAACGTTACATTTGAAAAATCACAGCCTATGAAACTACTCATTTGTGATTTGCGCGTCAAAAATGCAGTAATTTTTTAAAGGATTGATGGAGTTTTGCTGAGCATTTATGTGGTATCAGGTTAGGTACTAAATTACTACATACAGTGTCTGGAAACTAGTGGTAAGAGCGGATTAATATGCAGAACACAAAAAACTTCTTTTTTTTTATTTGAGCATTTTTGAGTAACTTCAAAATCGATTTACTCGATAACGGAATCTGTGTAAAAAAAAATATACCAAACAATTGATTATAAAAGTAATGTAGATTCACCGGTAACCGCTTGTAGTTTCCCAACACCATGTATTAGGGGAATAATGAAAATTCTATCTAAAAGGACGACGTGACACGATCAAGAGAATGATAGAAGATTGAATATTTAAGAAATGTATTGATGTGAATGAAGCTCTCACAACAGAGTTGTAAGGCGTTACAGGCTCTGTCTACCGCTGCTAGGAAATCGTTTCATTGTTATTTAGTTATTTACCTTTTTCACATGCATGTAGAACTACCTAAATAATTTAATAGATTACCTACAATCTGAGACATGCGTGACTCAAAGCTCCCCTTTTAACCAAAGTTAGGAAAATTTATTCAATTGGTTCGGGGTGGCAAGGGGGTCGCGGTTCTTGTTATTGAAAATAAAAATTAATTTCTGTAACATTTCCAGTTATAAAAATATACAAATTACTTAGTTTTATTATTAGTTACTTAGAACTGTTTTGAATAATACATGATACTTAAGAAGTTAAGCACCGTCATAAACTTAAACCGACAGTAATAAAGCAAGTGCCGTCCATTGTTATCTCTCAAAGAGAACAAATTTCATGTGAATGTAAACAAAGGGTATCAGGGCGTAATAAAGTGCTACGGATAGAGGAAAGTTGATGGAATAATGATTCTCCATCTCCATACGTCGCGATTGTTTCCCGCCGGTGATACGGCTTGAGACGTCACGTCACGGGCGAGCGGGTCTAAGGACGAGATGAAACGATGCGATGGCAGCTTGATGGACCAGGGATGCAGAAGAACGATGAAATTAGATGCTACTGGGGAATCTGCATCATATAGAGAATATAAAAGAATATTTCATTTCATTTTTTAATTTATACCAAAAACCATATGTATTTTGAGTATTAACCTTACGATACTGAATGTAGCCATTCGCAGCGCCTATGAAGGACTCCCCAAGAAAGAACAGACAAAATACTTATATTTTGTTAGAAGATTACTAATTAAGGATTGGGAAAAGACTGATGAATATTGAAAGAATATTTAAGTAAAGTTAAAGAAGATCAAGTGTTTAACTCAAATTCCATAAGAAAAATTACTAGAAAAAATAAAAGTTTATTTATTTATTTTTGAATTTCTTGATCAGCTGGCATTTTTACATGTTTATTTTTTTTTTAAAAGTACATTTAAAGGAGCATGATTGATGTAATGGAGAATTTATCTAAAACTTGTGACCATTGCAACATTTTGTTAAAAAAAACAGGGAATGGAAAATTAAATTAATTTTTTTAAAGAAGATTTAAGTGATAGCAAGATATTTGCCTATCTTCCACAATATGAATTATTAGTATGTAATGAATTACATCACGGAAAATTTACCTAAAACTTGTGACTAGTGTTTAATGTACAAAAAAAAAGATTGATGATGGAAAGGAAAAAGAAAGATGAATTTTGAAAGAAGATTTATGTAATGGCAAGAGATAAGAACATCTTCCACAAGACAAATTACTAGTTAATAATAAATTACGAAGGTAATGAAGAATTTTTGAAAGACAATAATTCTACCTCTGCAACAGATCCTCCACAAATAGTCCGTCAACAGTTGAAGCCAGTCGAGCTGACGTCGGCATTCGAAGCAGGCCCTTTACGGCGCAAGCAATCGACGAATTATTCCGTGTCGCGGAACCGGCCAGGGAGCAAATTGCGGAAGAATAAGACACTATCAATCCAACAAGCAGCCAGCCGACCTCCGGCCAGATAGGGAGAGAAGAAGGAGGAAGGGCGGGGACTTCATTTTCCATTGTTTTTGCTGAGCAAAGATGTTTTTTTATCCCAGGATCGAGACGGGATACATCGTAGGAGGGCTGTTATAAAAATGACATACTAAAAGGGTAGATTCTATGTATGATCTGGGCGTTTTGTTATAAAAGTTGATTCATCTATCTAAAACTTTACCTTTATCAGACCATTGGATCTACTCATGTCTTCAATGTTTTATATTAACAGTAATCATTAACATCAATTATTTTTTTGCTGGTCAACCACATTTAAAGAAATAAAAAATTGACATACCTTTGTGCATGTTAAAGAAATCTCATTTTCTACCACAAATTGACTGGTTTGATGTAAGATTCCACTTTTGCCCTCAAAAGATTTAGTTTTAAAGTACTTAAAATAAAGATTTTTTTATGAAAGTCTTTATCGGATAAAGATAAAAACCGATAATGATCTTAAGGATGAACGATTCAAGTATAACATTCTTTAAACTTTATAGAATAATGTTTCCATAAAGGTTCGATAAATCACGAAGTATTGTGAGAGGATTTTTCTTTATCTTTAGTTAGCTAGAAAGTTTACTATCCATGAAAATATTGACGTATGTGCTTCCTAAAAAAACATATTTTACCCTGAGAGAGATGATCCCTAGCGATTTATTGAAGCATCAAAAAAATATGCCTGATAAACACATATTATTATGAAATTTGTGTACCTACGCGAGATCACTGAAATTCATACATAATACATTGAAAGGAAAAAATAACCCCTTTTATAGGTAATTTTTCGGCACAAAGACAAAACCATCCTGACTTTTGTAAATATTGTAATGTTCGCTTTTTCGTTGATGGTGGGTTTTTTTATTTTATTTATCTTGCTTTCTTCGCAATAAATTACAGTAAACCAACAAGAGGAAGAAGAAAGGAAAAGCCTTAGAAATACATCAACTGTAATGATTTTTCAGGCCCAGTTGGAACTTTTATGTCGAAAAACCATAATAAACATAAAAGGAATAAGATTTAAGAGTAATTTATTATTTACTTTGACTTAAATTTCACATTTAAACAAAAAAATATATTTATAAGATTATTGAAGAAGATAACAACAATAATCTAAATTAAAATATGAAAATGAACAAGACACAGAAAAATAATAAAAGATAACGGTCTCAACTGGGACTCGAACCCAGATCTCTCATCTTAACGGAACGTGCGCTCTGCCAATTCGGCTATTGCCACCTATTATAAAACCGCCGTAAATGTCAAAGTCATATTTCAATTCTCAGAATTAACAATATTATCTTGGAATAATGTTTTATTTTTCCATTTTATTATTTTTTTATAAGAAAAATATGATCTTTCACAAAAAATTTAGGGATTTTAAATTAAAAAAATTCTTATACAGTAAATTACAAATATCAAAATAAATTTCCCATTATCCTTATTTTGTTGTGTCTACGCGTAATTACGTTGTCATTTAATTATATTTCTTTCTATCGACCTGTTTATTTATACAAAAAAAGAGTGTGTGTGGTGAGTGGACGGGCGTGGGTTTGTTTTTTATACAAATCTACATTTTTATTCTGAGATTGATGAAAATTTGCACACTTGACCTTCAAAATAAGAAGGTCACAGTCTACATCTGATACATACAAAATCTATGTGTAAGGCCCTAGAACGCCAGAGGTTTCAGCTAATTATTTATTTTATAATATAAAAAAAGAAGGTGTGGACGGCGTGGATTTGATTTTTATGCAAATCTGGTTTTATACTGAGATGTAATTTTGCACACTTAAACTTTAAAGCTAAACCAAAGGAAGGTGACTGTCCACAGTACACACCAGATTTCTAAAAACTTTGTATAAACTTCTTTACTAAACCTAGTTTGTAATAATTTAAGATATGAAAGTGGTTAAAAAAAAAAAAAAAAAAAAAACAGAATACGAACTGGTCCATGATCCCTTTCATAGGCGATCTTCCTTCAATCCTTCAGTCTTTTAGAATGCTGGAACATCTTTGTTAATAAGAAGCTTGTTATAAAATCAATTTCCAGTCCATTGTGCGGCAGACGGCGGTAGTTTGTCCAGTCTTAGTTCTTCCGTGGAGGAAGAAGCAAAGATAAGGTCAGGTAAAGCAAAAAGAGGTGGAGTAGGAAACCAAGGGGAGAATTAAACTAACAAATTAATTAATCAATAAATATTAACTAATTGTAACAAAACAATACAACATATTTAACACGATGCTTTTTATGGTCCAATTTTTAAATGGGTTGTCTTTTCATAATATGGATTCGTGATGAAAAAAGGACGTGCTCTATTTATATAGCGATTTTCGCGCGATTTAAAATGGCGGACTTTATTCGACAACTGTTGTCTGTCATTGTTTTATGTACCTATGTTGAGTAAAGATGTTGCGTTGTTATTTAATTAATCATATGTCCAGATCATCCGCCGCCTAGTCCTAGACAAACCTCACCCCATGAACCCGATCACCCCCATTAAATCATCAAACGTAGTGAACCACTATGGATGGCCTATGGCAGAGGTGTTGATTGTACAATAAATTGTTCCCGGGCGGCGGTACCCATTACCGCCTCACAAATAGAAATATAAATAGAATATTCATTATCATAAACGAAGCACATGTGTGTAAGATGGGTTTCCATGGATCTATCAACGGCAGAAGCAAATAGGTTTAAAAGAATTTCTTGAATAATATATTATATAAAATAATACCTTTTGTATGAGCAATTCTGACGAAAGAGACAAAATAAGAATGTTGTGAATTAATTGTCATAGAAACATATAGAATTTAATTGAAGCTAAGGATATATGATATCTATCTAAAAAACGACAAGGAGATAAGTTGGGTTTACGTAGAGCTTATTTCGACTTACCACCGCCTTCAGCAACAGAATTTGCTAAGACACATTCTAAGTAGGAACGTTGTTCTAGAAAGGTCTGTTAAAAATAGAAGAGAATGCCAATGCTTGCCAATACAACAACAGAGTTAATCAATGAAGATCTAACGTCAATAATGAACTCTATTATTAGATGAATTGAATCAATTGAATAGTAGCAAATGAATTGTGGACCCTTGATGTTTTGCCATACCAAATCTGTTGGTCGTTCACAGGTAAATTGCAAGAAAAAAATATATTATACATTATTATTTTATTCACCTACTTTATCTTTACGGTGTATTTCGACTGAGGATGTGGGCGATGGGTCACAAACCTTCCTCAACGTCACCAAAGGTCAAACAGAAAGAGATAAAACAAATTAGGGAGCTGGGTTCAGAGCAAATAATAGAGATTATGATAGTCTTTTGTTAAAACATCCACTGCACACTACCTCAAGGTAAAAATTCTGAGTGTTCTGGTAGTATTATATACATATCTTCTTAGTAGGGATTTGCAGTTAGAGTAATCAACACGACATGATTTAAAATGATTATACTATAAAACAACAAAAAATGTTGGATTTTGACGTAATTGACTAAATTCCTTATTTTTTTCGCTTCATCAGTGGTGTGCAACCTGAAACCAATACTAAAATTAAGAAACAACTTAGGTATTTTATTTAACCCGACAGGCATCGGGCATTTTTTATCAGATGATCAGATGTTTTCCGCGGTCAGAATAAAAACTAAATAAAAATAATATTTCTAAATATATCCGAAAATTAAAAACTGTTTTTGAAAAGTGAAATTTGCTGTCAAATTTTATTAACAGATCTTCCTCTCCTCCCTTTCCTCAAAATACCAGCCGCACAGCATCACCAAAGATGACATAGGCCATGAGGGGCATTATTTTTCTCCGGGCCTCCTGTGTGGAGCTATGATTTAAAAAAATGAACTGTTCCCAAAAACACTACTTGTTTCTTTAAAATTACATTACATTATTATTACAAAAATAAAGACGAAACAAACCCAAAACACATTATTCGGAATCTTTTTTTCAAATCGAACAAATGAATAATTTGATTGCAAATCATAAACAGAATTTTCTCAATTTTGAGAGGCATGAAATATTTTATAGGTTTACATCTCGCGATGAGTTTGACAAGTGGTTCTGATTATCCCACGAATGGGTCCTGGGACGGCGGTACCATACATGCCTCCAAATTGGAGATTATTATATTCAAAATTATTGTAATACACAAAATAATATCAACATTTCCAGAAAATGTTGGTGTCTCCTTTAGTTCTATAGAGACATCAATCATGTGGAGTTGGATCTTCAGTTCTATGGCCCATAGTACCAGCGCTAATGGTTGAATCAATCCGTACCCGATGCGCGCTAGAGCCAAACTGCCAACATAAAATTACTATAACGTCACGCCTAATTTCTGATACATACGTTGTGTTAATGCATTTATATCAGATGTACTGTTAGTTAGATGATGTAACTATAGCTTGACATGGTTATCTTTGCAGTCAATGGCGTTGCTACCAGTGGTGGTTGTCGCCCATTCAAAGGCGAGCCAATTCAATTCAATTAAGAGTTGAAAGAGAAGAAAAAATTCAATTAAAATCTATTAGTTTTTCGTTAAATTGAATATTAAACATTATACCGTATTTTTTTAATTATTTTTAGTGAACACCTCACAAGAATCCCAACTGCTCCCGTCTGGAGGCAGTGAGACTATAGCATCCCCAATTGGGGTATGTTGTGAGGCTGAAGGTAAGCGGGGAAGGAAAGGAGATGGGGAAGAGGAAGGTGGGGAAGTACCTGACTATTCAGATCTAGTCTTAAACACGGCCAAATCCATTTCAAGCAACGTTTCAATTCTGAATGGTGGTCTTACACCAGGGCGATACTGAGAGTATTTTCCACTCTGGAACGTGCCACAAATATAGTATACATTATTTTTAATTAATTAATTGTGAAATAACACAAATTGTTATAATTTTTTCAACTGATAAAGTAACGTTTATTACGAGTTTTTTTTGCATAGCACAAAGGGTAACAATTATTATAATCAAATAATTATTAGCCTGAAACACTAATCCATAATGAAAAAATCTCCCGAGAAAAGATACATGCCGCCGACGGGACTTGAACCCATGTTATTCTGATTTCCGGTCAACTGCTCTAGCTACTGAGCTACATGGATTCCGAAAGCTTATCAATGCAAGCAATTCTGGACTATTAACTTCAGCATTTAATTTTTATGGAATTATTAAATCAGTGAAAATCCTTCTGACGATATAAGCATATTTATAACATCAATCCCATATTTCTTGAATATGTTTAAAAACGATTGCAATCATAGATGGCTTCATGGGTAATATAAATAATAACTATTCTAAGGTACACAGCTCCAAACAAAATGACGATTTTTGGGCTCTGGAGTTAGAGAGGCATGTACCTTTCACCAAAACTGAAAGAATACTTTTCAAATTAATCATTCCATATGTGCGTTTTGGTTTCCGCACGTTATGAAGTGTATATCTGCTATACAAATTATATTAAGCAAGTACACAGATAATGTACCACTGCGATGAGGACTTATCGGTACATTCCGGATGCGAACAACTAACTGGAGAATGGCAACCTCTAGCGTCCTTATTTAGGTCAATTATATGTGATTATAACGTCAAACAGATGCACTAATTTATTGACATTTGAGAGCCAATTTACACCCAGTTAATCATTATCAATATTGGTCACGATGTTCAATAGAGCAATAGAATTACGTAATAATTGGTTAAATAGGAACAGAATTTAATTGAAAGTAATTACATAAAGGTTTGAGTTCAAATAATGTTAGCAAATATGCATTTTCATAAAATAAAATAAACACTTTGTAATTGCATCAACCTAACTGAACTAGTTGTGGGATCAGAAAAATTAAGTTAGTTGAAATAGAGTACAAACTTAAGAAGTACAAAAATGGGAAAACGGCGGGTCTGAAGAAGTGACTGAAGGTTGCTGCAATAGAAACATAACAGCGTTCAAACGCAGTCTGCGAAACCAATGTTTGATGTGTTTTTCGTTTTTCCACACACATGACTTCAGGATTTCGAAATTAGTTTCAATATTCAATAAGATGCAGGGTCCATAAAAAGCAATTTGGTAACTGTCATTAAATTAATTTCCACAACATTTGTATATCGTATTTCCAATTTTTTTTACATAACTCCACACACAATAATTTCCCTTCTGGGCCTGCGACATGTTTGAAGGTGCTGTGTGGAAAGACTTTAATGAGAGGAAGGAGTGAACATGGGTCTTGAAGTTACCCATGTTGTAGAAAGGAGGAAACACAGAGGTTGGCAAATCGTTCCACAGCCAAGCTGTTGTACTCAAGAACGAGTTGTAGAAGCGACCCATTCTCAAGTGACTACTTTATCAATTAAATATTTAATATTTTTTTTTTGTTCAGTAGATGTACCTTAATAATAATATAATAATTGGATGACTTGTATAGCGCCGTTTTTGTGAAAAACCTCCTCAAGGGCGCTGTACAAATTTCAATACATTTCTATTAATGTTTGTATATGGTTACATTTGCGTGTAAATAAGCTTTGTAATCATTATTAGTCACTTTATTTTGAACCATTAAAAAACCTCCACTCATATTTCATTTATGTTCTGGAAACGTTGTCAACCGTGTACATTGTTGGCGCGCGTTTGACGTGTTTCCCGACTATGCACCGGTGTTAAAGGGATCAATGACGCTAGTTCCTCGGAGCATCTCACATTGAAATCCCGGTAGAACAAGGATAGCATTCCCAACGCCTGTGCCATAAGATTGCAACCCGTTTGTCAAGACAGGAGAATTTCTCAAACGGACAGCCCGTTTCAGCACAGAGTCGAGGGTTTTTTTAATTGTAATTTGGGGCTCCAGACCAGAGGTGGCTGACTAGAGGTAGCTTTCTAATTATATTAGAGGAACAACTAGATAAAGTAAAACTACAGTTTTTGTGATAAACCTCATTAGAGATTTTTGAAAAAATTTAATAACATGAACACAAAGTTGCTTTCTTTATAATCAAGTAATATTTTTCAAAAGGGCGTGATCAAATCGTCGAATGCGATTTTTCTTTTATGTTTTAGTGGCCATTTTTTTCGTGTCGTTACACCCGAGTCCTCTCGTCTTAATTTCTTTTGAGCGATAACTTCACGGGTCCTCGGGCGAATTTGGCAGAGAGGGAAATGGGGGTAAGAAGGGGGTAGAAAAACCTCCCCCCGAGTTAACCTTACGCCTTCAAGTAAACCCATCGCAAAAAATGAACCCGTCCCCTGGAATATCGCCACCTGACCCTTGTTGGATTCTCTCAAACATTTTCAAAAAGCTCAATTTAAACTTTTGTGTTGTTTTAAGGGGAAATGTAGGTAGTTATTCTTTCATCTGTTTAAATTCTGCACAGTTTTATGTATATTTATCAGTTTTTTTACCGCGTATTATTATTCCAGTTAAATCATTTAAAATTCTAGACCGCTTCAAAAAAGGATAATTTATTTTAATTATTCTGTGTCCAAGGTTTTCGAATTTAATTTTGAAAACTTTCGATGGATTGTATGTATAATTAAATATTTTTTTAATATATATCGGAATAATGTACTAATATACCTACCTATGTTAAAATTTGCGTAGATTTTTTTTTATCAAAGTTTCAAAATAATTATTATTTTAACGAATATTAATTTGTGCAATGGGGGAGTAAGAATTTCAATATACAAAAAAATACTCTTTAGGAGCTGGTTACATATTTTGGCAACTTGTTTATGGCATTTAAATTAATTAGTCTTAGATAATTATATTAATTGGACTACATGATCCCAAATTGCTTAAATATGTTACCTGCAGCAATTTAAAATGTACAAATGCAAAAACAAATATCATGTTAAAAAATTGACTCGCTGAAAGAAATAGTTTGTATTAGATTCTAAGACAAACAATTTATAACTTCATATACTTTTATATATATATATATATATATATTTTTTTTTTTTTTATATCATGTTACACCTCTTTGGGCTATATCTCTTCTGATATGAATGTATACAATATATATTTTTTTAATGAATGTAAGAATTATTTTTTAATAGTTAATTTAATATTTTGTTATAATCCATTAAGTTAAAAGAACCCATTGACAAACTACTTAAAAGTAGTTTATTAGGAATTTTTCTCCTTTTTTTATTATGTTTTTTTTTTTATTTGATAAATATGTATTATTATTTGTTTTAAATGTTTCTTTAAATAAAAAAAATAAAAAATAAATAAAAATTTGTTAACTCTATAGTTTCACAGTGGCAACTATTGACGATTTTTCAATATTTACATTTAAAATATTGTGCATTAGGTTTCGGTATACTTTTCATTCCCAAGCGCGTTAAATTAGTCCTACATCATGTGCCCATTAAAGTCTCTTTGAAATTATCGATAGCTACATAATAATTCATTTGATACTACAAGTGCAGTATCTTCGTAATTTATTATTGGGGTGTTATGCCGTGTTGCGCTACTTCCTTTAGCCAACGTTTCATACACTGCCACACTGTCTGAAACGTTGGAAACGATGTAGCACAAAACGGCATAATACCCAAAATAAATAACGATAATACTTTTGGCTATGAAATTTAAAATGCAGTAAAAAAACAAGTGCAGTAAAAAACTAATCTAGGAGCTTTATTAAAAATTTAGACATCTATACTTTCGCACCTAAAATTTACCCTTGTGGTACTTCTTTTTTATATGAATACCGCATAAGAGTCCCGCAGTGAGACTAAGGCATCCCCAATTGGGGTACGTTGTGAGGCTGAATGTAGTGGAGAGGGGAAGGAGATGGTGAAGAGGAAGGTGGGAAAGTACCTGGCTGTTCAGATCTGGTCACCGAACTCGGCTAAATCCGTTTCAAGCAACGTTTAAATTATGTATGGTGGTGTTACACAAGAGCGATACTGGGAGTATCTTCCACTCTGTGAATGACTCCTGGTTTGATGAAACTGGATTTACTCACTTCATTTATAAAAATGATATTTCATAATCTTTACACGTTGTGGGTTGTGGAGACATTTTACTAAAATTATCCCAAAAAAATTTGCTAAATTTATATTATCATTTTATATATATGTTACCGTCATAGTGATTAAGTAGCTATCATACAAAATGATAATTATCATTATGTATAATATATATATATTATTTTTTTTTTTAATTATTTATTAACCAAAAAAATACATGTTATGTACATTCTTTTAGGTATTTGCCACCTCACTAGGCTGAGCCTGTTCCGAGGTGTATATATATATATTTTTTTTATAGAGAAACCTCAAAGAGTCCCAACTGCTCCCTTCTGGAGCCGGTGAGACTATGGCATCCCCAATTGGAGTATGTTGTGAGGTTGAAGGTAAGTGGGGAAGGGAAGGAGATGGGGAAGAGGAAGGTGGGAAAGTACCTGGCTATTCAGATCTAGTCACTAAACACGGTTAAAGCCATTATTAAGCAACGTTTCAATTCTGAATGGTGGTCGAACACCAGGGCGATATTGCGAGTATCTTCCACTCTGGAACGTGCCGCAAATATAACATTTATTATTTCTATTAATTAATTGTGAAATAACACAAATTAATCAAAAAAAATTATTTGCGCACGCCGGGTTCGAACCCGCGACCTTCCGAATGGGAGTCAAGTGTCTTACCACTCGACCACGGACGGTCGTCGTAATATACATATCTAAAGCCAAAACTGTAGTAGCATAATACGATAGGTGGAAGAATGTATAGGGGTATTATCTCTCTACCTTCAGAGTCTGTGCGCAGATGATAATAATGTGAATTGGTTAAATACCTTGTCGTTGACTCTACTCGTAAGTAGGTATAATATCAGAACCCAGTGTTATTTCAGGGCGATATAACTAACAATAATATTTTGTCAACGTATGTTACGGCTCCGGGGTTAGACTATTTACCCCTTTTGAAGCCGTGTGTTTAGTTTCACATGGCTGAAATAATAAGTGTATATAATGTTATTAACGTCGGACGTGGGGGCTGTGCAGTTGCATTATAATTAAAATGACCGTATAACGTTGCTTTGTTTCTTAATGCAACAAAAACTCCTATGAAAACTACCGGAAGCTTAAACAATTAATTTTTCTTTTTTACATTTGAAAGTTTTATTTTAACATTTTTTTTTAGAAAACACAATTAGTTTTTAAATATACATTATTTTAGATTTTTGCGGCCAAAAGTATTTTTGGGGTGTTATGTCGTGTTGCGCTACCTCCTTCTTTAGCCAACGTTTTGGACAGCGTTATATAGTCCATCATCAGGGCAGATGTGTCCGAATGTGGCTAAATAATGAGTTAGCGCAACACGGCTTAACACCCCAAAAATAAATAACAAACAAACAATTAGTCTTATTTGAGGTACAATCAATTTGCAAGTATGACGCGGTTCAATTATAATAGCAAGAGAGTATAATAAACTTTAACAACAACTTTATAAGTTCTTTCAAAGGAAAATTAACCGCTACCTCAACCGCTTGTTTTATTAAAACCGAAACATCTTAATTAAAAAAAAAGAATTTTTGATAAAAAAAACTATATTGAATTCCAGCTACAATAACAACAGTGTCGTATTTTTCAATCCTAGCACTCTAGCTCACCGAAGTCACAGACCGCCCCTGATAGGGGATGACACAGTTTCACTGACTTCAGATAGCTGAGGGCATTTAGGGATCTTATGCGGTAAAAACAAAAAAAAAACATTTTTATAACGCTATTTTGTGTTATTTCTCTGTGTGTTATGTACCTACTGGTTTGGAGTTTTTTCATTGGTAAAAAAGAAACACCACAGAAAACTAAAAGGAAAATCTACTAAGACTTTTTAGACGGAGATATTTTGTTATTGCTAAGTTTTCATTGAATATTTCCCTGGATTTGACGTCCTAACACTAATCTAGTACACGGAGAAAAATATTATTCTAAAATACGATCATTTTATTTGTAAAAACGGTTAGAAACGGGACTGAAGTTCTTACGAACAAATTAACAGTGTTTCAATGTTTATTAGAATAATTAGTTGGTATACGTACGAAATTACGTATACCAACAAATTATGCTTGAAAAAACATTGAAAGCCTTTTAATTTGTTCGTAAGAACTTCAGTCCCGTTCTTAACCGTTCGACGAATAAAATTATCGTATTTTAGAATTACATTTTTCTCCATGAGGCAAGTGGCAACACTATTGCTTTGACGAGTAAAATTATATTTGGGCAAGTGGCTAAGTAAATCAAAAATGTTTTAAGAATGAGCACAAAAGCGTCAATAAAGAATATTTAATCTCAAGACCTGATTCCAGACAATTAACCCTGAAAGCCTCAAATTAAACAGCCAACTTGTTTTGATGTCGTAAGAATTATGTTCCGTGTTCAATCATGACCATTTTTTTAGACCATGATTTTATTTTTTCATTACACCACACGTAGACGTATGTAATTGGTTTGATCGGCTATTTTCAATTACAAAATAATTGTTTATTTAACACAAAATAATGCCATAATCATGACATGTGTATTGTGTTGGACATGTACAAGTACAGATGTGAGCCATCTGTGAACTTATTATTTGTGGTTGTGGTCTCAGATATCAGGATTGAATCTGACGTAAGTCAAGTCTATTTTATACTCCACATTCTGCGGCAGTACGTACCGCCACAAGTTGGCAATGCGGTGAGCCGGCAAATATTTCCCCTACCCTTTAATTAAACGCAAAAAACATAAAAACCATTCCATCCTTCACATTGCTAAAGTCACAAAAGCTCTGGGAGCTTTTATGAATCAACTGAAGTTGGCCTCGGACCCTTGTAATTCGACTACGGACTTATTCGACCGGAAACGTTGTAACAAATTACGCCTAAGTATTTTTTGCTTAGACCTGAGCTTTCGGAGCCGAGAGGCAGCAAATGCTTCGCGAGATCAAAAGCTCGGGCATCAAAAAGCTAAACTGGGAATCACTTGTTGTGTAACGGGCGTAAGAATAACGACTAAGTAGTTTTTTTACCGAACTTTCGGACCCGTTCCTTTAACGGCCCTACTTCTTTCTTTCAAATATCGGACTTTGGAATAAATGATTCACAAAGTAAGTTCACCCTTGAGTATTCAATTAAACTTCGTTTTATGGGAAGCAGACTCAAGGTTGTTTGTTTTTACTAATAGAACTTAGTGAGTAGATAATTTCTTTGTCAACCGAGTGAACGAAAGATGTCATTACGTATTAAAAAAAAGAAAAATGGATAAAATACCCGAATTAATACAGTATATACCTACAGCAATATAAACTAAAATGGTCGACCAAAATACAAAACAGTTTTACGTATAGTCAAATATTATTAGATAAAGATCAAATTAAGGCATTAATCTACATCCAATGATAATCGTCGCATTTATCAAAGTAAATTTACAAACAACTGTACGATTTCCATCTGTAATTATATTTTTAAAGGTGTTTGAAATATAGAATCCTACATTACGTAATTGTTGGCCATTATCCTTCTTCCGCCTTTCGAGGGTCCTTTTCAGTGAAGTTCTTCAGTGTGCCAGGTATACCGGCTCTGTTATGCAATGACGGGCCCGAATTCATGAGATTTAAAGGCCCGGGTAATTTGGAGCCCAAGCCTAGGCAGGTATTAGCCGTATCGAGGCTCAATTCAAATTGATCACTTATTCCGTAAAAAAAACAACAGAGTTAATTGTTTCGGGCACCAAGGTTATAAACGGCTTACGCATGACTTTAAAAAAACTATTTTATTTTTATATAATTAGTTGTTTTATGAATAATCTTATTTACGTAATTGAGTATCCATTGTAAATTTTAAGCTTACAAAATAGTAGGTATCCCCTTTGGTGCCAAATTATTAAACAATTTTAGGAATTAGTCTAATCTAAGTAATAAATATTTATATATTATAGAATAAATTAATGAACTGTAAACGCTATAGAAATAAAGAGATGTAATGACTTGCGTCACTGCATGAATAGTTTTATGCATACCTACTTAATTAAATTCTGCGTGTATAAACGCCTGTATACTACACGTATATATGCGCCCTAACATGATGTAACGGCTGCACTTGACGTGAATAGAGAGTAGTTCTGAGTAGCCTCACTGATATTAATACACGGCGAGTATTAAATATCGACAGACAAAAATATTCCTCCCTCCCCGGGGCGTGAAATAAATTCATAGCTAAAGGGATGCTGGAACGCCATTAATCTCTTTCCTATGACGGCGAGCCAATATGAGGAGGACGTGGGTTAAAATTGCAGTTAATTTGAACCAATATGTCAGTGGGGTGGTTCGAAACTCTGCACGTGGCGCGGTTTAATATAATATATGCAGCGCTGCATGCAGTATGCAGCTATAGGTTATAGCATGCAACACACCACGCTTGCACGCTGTTGGATGTTTGTATAGTGAGGGAACAGGCATTGTTTCATGTCTGAGATGTTGGGAAAATGAGTCAGTTAATAAGTGCTCGCGGCCTGAGTGAGTGAACTGTCGAGAACATTTGAGAACTGACATGAAAGACAAGAAAGACTTGCACGTGGAATTGAGACGGTTACAGAAGTATTTATATAAGACAAATAAATCGTAGGTATCAAACAACGTACTCGTTATTGTGCTTCCAGACAGCAGCTAAGACCGGGAGGCAATCAATTTCCTTCATCAACCAATCTGATAAGAGATACTCCGATAAGAAATTCCCGCAGGTAACTAAACTCATGACATCGCGAGACACGAACCGATAATAATATAAGAGATATAACTCCGCTTTGAGCTGCTTGAATTCGTTGAACTTTTTCCAATACACTCTCTTGTATCTCTTGATGCTTTGAAAAATGACGGCGTCTGAAATTTTTGATTTAATTTTATTCCGTCGCTGATAAATGAACCACAAATCGCGAACGGGTGGATGAAACCTCTTATCAAAGTGAGCATACATTTCTGTCGTGTGCGTTATACGTTCTCGCCGCCGAATAAGACGTCTAAGGCGGAATTGCAGAATTGAAAGCTTGTGTCATTTTCGCTGACAAGTAAGAAATTCCTCGCATTCTGTCCTCTGCGCTCGGACAGAAACACAATAATGCCGGCAACAGAAATTCTCTTCCATTTGTCTCGAATCACTCAGCGGGGATATTCTGGATGCAAATATATGCGCATCATTGGACGCTTTCGGCCAGACCTGGTACAAGCCGCCTCGACTTATCGCCCCATCTGTCAACGGGTTTCACAAACGAAAACACCAAGTGAGTAGAGAGTAGGAGTACCTCCGGTAGGTAGGAATAGTAGGATATAACTTTGCATCAGAATATGTTGTGACTGTGAAATAACTCGCTCACCCGTTGAGAACGGCAGCACGCGGCAACTTGGCGACAATTTTACTGCCGCGACTCGACAGAGAAATTGAAAATTTGCTACAATGTTAAATTACGTCCACTGGAACTCGGAATACCTTTATTTGCCCTGGATATGAAGGAAAGCAATTTCGCTAAATTAAAGCGAAAGAAATGTCAAATAAGCTGTTTTTTTTATCGCCGAGCAGAAACAAAGGAACAAAGAAATAATACGCTTTCGGACAGGATGTATAATTTTCAAAATAATGTCGTAATTTTAAATTAATTTCTCGAGAATCTCATCAAGTCGAAGCGACGCGGAGCGCGGACAAGATCCGACATAAACTCTTAATGGCGTCTCGTCAATTTGTAAAACCAAAGCTCTAATGACGATCATAATATTTTCGGGGATTTCAGCCTCTTAATCTCCGGGAGGTTGCGGTCCATTTAGCCGTTATGAAAGTTGGCGGATGAGAAGAACTCCACGTCTATTTTGGTTTGGGCTATTAAATCCCAAGCCAGCCGAGGTGGAGCGTTACCTGTTAATTGCGCGGTTATAAACGCGGCCGAGATAAATCTCTACACTAGCGAGCTCACCACAACTACACCACTCTTGCTGCTTCTGCGAATGTCACATTTCAGATAAGGGGGGAAACGAAGGAAGTGGACAGGAGATAGCATCAGTGAAATTATTATCGGGAGAGCAGGATTGCGAGGAGATGCGGATCAACTGAAATGCAATAGAGACCCATTGTCAACGATGGAGAAGTTTTTTAAAAATTAATTGACATGCAACAGACGGTACCTACTCTAGCTAAATATACACATAAAAATTAATGATTCTTGACAAAACAGTTATCAATCGACGATAGGTTAACAGATTTATACATTCTTGGATCAATTCTATGGCGGCGTTAATATTGAAATTCACATTTTAAAAAAACACTTAAAGCGGGCGACAAACGCGAAGCTCACATCAAAAGATACTGTGTTATAAAGTATCTTTTCTACCGACACACTATGTCATAAAAGTTTATTTCTTTCTACGGCAGGAGAGGGGGTCAGTAGAATTCGGCAGCGGCCGAGGGAATATCATTACTTTGTACTGGATATGTCAACTTGACGGCTGACAGGGGCTTGAGCACGGCGCTCCGTGTATTCAAAATGACTCCCTCCCCTGCTTACGGCGGAGGGGGGGTCGCATAACTTTTCTGATATCGTGCCGCTAGCGGTTACGGAGAATGACGGCAAATAGCGAAACACCCGAACCGCACTTATAACACATCATCTTTTTAGGTGTGGCGGGTCTGTATGGGATCGTATGGCGAGAGCTATTGTGTTATAAAATATCTTTTGATGGGAACTTCGCGTTTGTCGACCGCTTAAATGAAAACAGACCTAAGATTAACTTACAACCTACTTCATAGAGCAGATCAGCGTGAAATTGTATTGAATTTGTCATTGTATTTGATTAGCGCAGACCCGTCAAAAATCTTGGAATATTTAATATATTTTAAGATTTTTAAAGCTGATAGATTTCTTTTAAATATTTGCCTAAGGATCATTCATTGCTTTTCAAAAAAGTGATTTACTTACTGGAATTAAAATTTTAGCAAAAAAAAATAAGATTTAAAATTTTAAATTATTCAAATAAAATAAGTTGGTAGGTACCTACTTTATCGCTTGCATATCACATTATAATTGTTATCAAGTAATTAATTTTATTTTGAAATATTTTTTTATGCATGCATGGACATACTGCATTAAGTAATTTTTAAAATTAATCATATTTTGAAATTCAGTAATTTCAGTCGGAATTTTGTTATAAAGTTGGACGGCCTGGTACAGAAAATATTTTTGGGACCTTGATTTCTTCCTTGACGATAATATTTGCTTTGCATCACTCGCCCCGTGTCTGTGTATCAAAGTGATTGTAATTTATTTTCCTTTTTAGTTCCTTATTTATCATCCCTGTGAAAATTTTACATATAAAAATAAATACATTCCTATATCATGGTTTGCTTCACCGTCATAAAATTTAGTTCCTAACATGTCTCTCATCCATGGATGATTTGCATTTTTTAAATTGTATAGTTTAACTTTGAACCTGTAATAACCCAGATATTTATTTTCTTCCACTTTTCTACGATTTCTTTTTTAATATAAACCTTCGGATCCTATGTATTTTGTCTTAAGCATTTAGTTTTAATTTATCTACTTTGAGTCATTTTGACACAGTATCCAAGTCACTATATATCTTTTGATTGCTTTGTCATAATTATCTTTTGTCGTTTAAAAAAGTGAATGTCAATCTTAATTTTAATATCTGGAAAACGTTAGTTATGAAAATATTGAAGGTAAATAAATGACTCGTATAATGGCGGAATAATATTGATTTTCATGTTGTATTTCACTATTATTTGTACTAGGCAAGCAGAAAAGCAAACATCATACTTTAAGATCGTGTATCCGTCAATATGTGCCGATAGCCATCGATCCACTCATCTCTTCTGCACTCCGGTTATTTGAACAAATATTTTTTGCAAACACTTCCCGACAGGACGGACGACGGATTTCAACGCGAAGGACCATCACAACCCGCAATAATAATAATAGTTCAGGATTTCTTTCAAACATTCTAAGGCAACATGACACTTCGAGGGGGTGAAAAAAATGGCCCATCAAGATGAAATGCTGAGATTCTCGACTACCTGAGGCTCGACAAAAAAATTAAGGACGCGCGGCCAAAGCTCTATCTTCGGCAAATCTCTTCTTCTGTGAAACGCTGGTATCAGAGGATCAGGAGTTTCAAAGAGTCCTGGCTTTATGGTTGCCCATAATCTGTGGTGGTAGCGTTTGCCGTCATTATAATAATATATGACTTAACCGTACGCGGAATCATAATGAATTCTTGCCGTACGCATACAAACTTGGATTTTCTACTATGTACCTACATTTGTAAGGAACGCTCAGGGCGTGATAAAAATACAACATACAAATTTTCGTTTTATAAAATGTATAACAATTTGGATGTAACATATAACCATCTTTGTATATAACATAGGTTAGGTACCATTCTTATTTAAACTGTTTGATATTTAAACGATTTTTCTTCCACAGCCCTCAGGCGTCATATTTTTTTGATTTTATTCTCATCCGGTGTTTTACAAATGTTGTGTGTTGAAATCATGATAAATTGCTTTATCAGTTGTTTGCACAAGCCTAAAAATAATTGTAGCGATCAATTAGATACCTACTTACCATTAAGTTAGGTATTATAAACTAATAATAAAATATTCCTAAAATAAATTTATGTAATGATTTCTATCAACAACTGATGACATAAGCCGATATACGGAGAAAAAATTTATTCCAAAATACGATCATTTTATCCGTAAAAACGGTAAAAACGGGACTGAAGTTTTAATGTTTATTATCGGGAAAATGTAAGAATAAACATTGAAACCCTGTTAATTTGTTCGTAAGAACTTCAGTCCCGTTTTTACGAATAAAATGATCGTATTTTAGAATAACATTTTTCTCAGTGCAGAATGTGGGGGGTCCGTGTGCCCTATATCAACTCAAATTTTCGTTAATTCCGGTGAAATTGATTGAAACATTTTCAAACTTTTGATTTTTTTTCTCTGAACTCGGATTTGTTTGGATTTAAAGTGTCATTTTCAAAATTAAAACTTATCATGTCAAAAAATCAAGTGACTAGGTACTTATAATATAATATTTTTTACCAAAAAAATATTTAATTCTGCATGTATTTGAAATGTGTACAGGGTCTCGACAAGTTAGGTCAAATTTCGTGAAGACTGCGTTTTTTCGTTTTCGAGAAAGTTTCATTTACTAACCGACTAGATTAACTAATAGTGTTCAATTTTATTTTCTTTATGGCTCTCATATTTGTCAAAAAAAAATCAATCGGTTAAACCAGGTAAGTTTATGTTCGGGAGGCGGGTGTAGGTACCGCCGCCCCGGAAACAATTCATTGGATAACTAAAACCTCTGAGATAGGTTTAATTTTTTTCACTGCTGTCATCATCGTTTGATGACAGCAATGTTGTCCGGATTCATTCGTCCGGATTTTGCTTGAGATTATCTCTTTAGTGTTTCAAATAAACTTTTTTTGCTTCTAAACAGAACAATCTACCTAAATACCTACTTACACGTATAAAAAGATTATTTCGTCGATATATTTTTTTTATTTTTTTTTTTATATAAAATTTTTTTATATAAAAGAAAGACAAACATTCCCGGGTTACGAATAACCCAACAACATTTGAAAATCTTCTACTACCATATGAATCCAATGTCCGTGTTTTGTATTTAAAATTCCGCCCCAAAAACATTTTAGTATCAGGAAAACAGATGAGATGACGGATCTCAAAGGCAGGGACAATGCAGGAGAAGATGGGAAGATGCGTGAATCAGATAAGCTTGCATAGAGAACACAGCGTCTTTAGTTACGTGAATAGATGAATGTTTAGTGAAAGATGACACCTGAGAGGAACCATGGGAGAGTCGGAGGTGAACATGTTTTCAGTTTCACAGTTAGTTCGCAGCTTTATTATCGGCAAAAAAGACTACTAATACCTATACTGTGACTTCAACAGAGTTATTTTTCCCTTCTAATTGAAAGTGAACTTTTGAAAAACATGTTGAGAGTTGTATTGTATATTGTACGTGTATTATTTAAGGAAAAAGTGCTGCTAACTTAACTCTCATAAAGAATTATAAAAATATAAAAAGCTACCGACGTAGCTTCTTCTTTCTAAAATTATTTTTTTATTTCAATTTCGTGAAAGTTTCGGTGTAGAAAAGTGTATTCTCCATAAACCCTTTTTCGAGCGATTTCTGTAGGTAAATTTGAGCGTTGTCTCATTCGCACACTTCGCATTCGCATGTATTGCAAGTGTGCGTCAGCTTATTGTGAGCAGGACAGAATGACAGACGCGGGTGTTCCGCGTGTGGTTCAAAGTCTAGCCTCTTAATAAATTAGTATTAAAATGTATTAAAATATATTAATGTTATTCCTTCGATTATATGACACAGTCATTATAATCGAAGGAATAACATGGTCTGAAGTGAATATAGCTGCGAATGCTGACATTGTCATATTTAAAAAATGGTTTGATGATAACTTACTTAGTCTTAATGTAGAAAAAACTTCATATATACCTTTTTACCTTAATGATCCTGTCACTGATTTCAATATTAGAGTGATAGTACATAGTCGATCGTGTAGAGGAGGAGAATGTAACGATAATTGTAAAATCCTGAAGAAAACCTCAGATGTAAAATATCTAGGGATCACTATAGAAAGCAACATGAAATTTAAGAAACACGTTGAAAACTGTGTCAAAAGAATTAGAAAACTTACTTACATTTTTATACGATTAAGAAATATCCTAAATCTTTCAAATATTAAAATAGTTTACTTTGCGCTTGTACAGTCAGTTTTGCAGTACGGCATAATCGCATGGGGAAGCATATATAAGAATAACCTGTATCCGATAGTAACAACACAAAAAATGATCATGAAAGTTATTATTAAAAAACCAAGAATTTTTCCAACCCAGGAACTATTTGAAAAATTTAAAGTCCTGTATTATTTTTTATCGATGATTTTCAGATATATTCCGTATTTCTGTTGCTAACATTTTGTTGATATTCCATATATTCCACGCTATAATACATGTATTTTTGTCATTGTACAATATTTTGTAATATCTTACAGTATTTTACTTCCATTTTGTAACTATACATATTATCTATAAGCAGTTCTAAATGTATAACATAAGTACATAGACTAGCTCCCCAGTTAGACTCGAGAATATTTCTTTACTAATTGGGTAACTAAAATTGATGAATGATATGTAATGAAATGATGTTATAATTGTGAATGATATTATATGTTATAAATAAATAATTTTAAAAAAATATATATACCATGAAGAAGTATGAATGTGAATTAGGCAAGAAGTGTATGCCAAGACCGAGTTGTTTGGCGGTCAGTCCTTTCTGCCTACGTCTGATGGTTAGTTAGTTAGTTTATATACGAAGATTAAATAATGGCTTTTCCAATAACATGTGTTCGCTATTATGTCCTAAATATTTCTCTAAATAAACTGTGTTAATCTCAAGTGACCTGCCAGGTAAGTATGGTCCTGTATATTTTCTTAATAATAAGAAACGAAAATAAATAAAAAATAAAATACATGATCATTTTTTGGCAGCATCGCGTTAATTGGTCAGATGCATTATACATATAGTTTTGTATCACTGATCGAAGAACCAGAGGATGCAAAGTTTTAGCCATAAGTTTTTATAATGTTTGTCTAGTCTGTAGTTAGAAGTAAGATAGTAGAAATGAATTGAAATTTGTACAGCGACATTGAGGTGATTTTTCACAAAAACGGCGCTATATAAGTCAACCAAATATTTGAATATTATTATTATTATTGAAGAACTTTAGATACAGTTTGCACGGAGAGGATATTATTGAGAGCGTACGTTATTGTAAACACTTTAATTGTATTTGTTTTAATAATATAAGTTCATTAATTAACGTATTTAAGAAAGGAAAAGCTAATTTTTAGACACCAGAGCTCGCAATTCAATAGATATTAATGAGACGTACACACACAAGTTAGAACGCTATGTAGACTCTTGAATTATTAAAACAATAATAATAATAGAATCATGTTACGAGTCAGGACGAAATAATTTATCTTATTTACGAGAAAAGAAAATATAAAATGCCAATAAAAATACCTACATTCCGTCTGAAATATCAAACAGAAATAATAATACCGTTATTATCACTCCAAACCTACGATTTTTTTCCAATTATTATTTGAGTGAAACTTTCCGAGTGCCTAAGCGTGTAAACTCGTGATAGAAAGATCGTTATTCCTCTTTAAGATGACATCTTTGAGAACAGACTCCTTATAGGTTAAAGGCATTGCGCAATCTCCTCAAAATCTATACCAGATTGGTCGATGGAGCGAACGCTTCGGGCTTCGTTATTTTTACAATCCAACGATTTCATCCTAGGATTTGTCCTATGACAAGGATGCTGCACACATAATATGATGATCGATATATCAAACCATATTTAAGGATTATGTTTCTACTTACATCATACGTACATGGGTGAGGCTAAAAGCTTCAGGGGATATCTTTAACGTAGAATCTAATAATAAACCTTTTACCTTCTTTGTCCGGCTCGAAGGACCATTGGTACCTAAGTATAACGTTGTTTTTAATAATCTGCAGGTATTTGTTTTCACTGTATTTGATTTAATAGCTTATCTATTCTTTATGACGTCCATCAAATTTAAACTAAAATTACGAAAATATGCGACAGTTTCATACAAAAAAAATGTTTGTTAAATTTATCTTATTTTTTTTTTATTGATTTAATATTTATAGTTTTTTTTACAATAAATAAGGATATAAGAATTCTGCTTTGATTGTGGAAAAGTTCCACCAACAATCAACAGATACAATATAAAATGTATTTATTTATACAATAATATATCTAATAATAATAATATTTCCATAAGTGAAAAAATTACCTCAAGGGTGCTTTACAATTTAATTTTAAATACCTATATCTATATCACTTAGACTTAGTAATTTCTTCTAATTCTAGCAATGCCTAAATAAAATACCCTAAGATGACTTGGCAAACCAATAAAACATTTATACTTTATATTATATATATCAAACAAACGGTTATGCAAAAATGGCGGTCAAGATGAAACCAATATTTATTACTTATCGTATAAACAAAACAATAACCATGGAAACCGTCGCCATTTTTGTGTAACTGTTAGAACAGAATATTCGGTATGTATTTGGATCGGCATGTCAAGTCCTTCTCTTAGGAATTTTGTTGGGTCATTGATTTCTAGTGGCTGACACCTAAGATTAATACACTCAATTATTTAACTCTACAAATACCTAGATGGTTTTTTAATGACGTTTATAAACTGTATAAAAATCAAGAATTTTGGTTTTATCATTTCTAATCTGGCAAGACGGACCAGATGATGGGTTATTCTGTGGATCCGCAGGTTTTTTGTGGTTATTTTAATGGCATATTATCCTTGTGGGCAGCTGCCACCGAATCTAGGATAAGGAAGTTGGGTTTTAAAGAAATGAACGATATATTATCTCATGAGGATGCGAACCATATGTTTTGCCATTCTATGTCAAAATCTCACGATTAAAACGAAACATTATTTATCTCCGGGACCGACGCACAAAATGACAAATTTAATATAAGTCCAAATATCATTAGAACCAATTCAAATCTTTAAAAAATAAAAACTTATGAAATGAAAGTTCGAACACATAATATTATAACAAATTCAAATATTAAAAAGAACAACTCATGAAATGCATATTATTAGAACAAATTCAAGTCTTAAAAAAGAACAACTTATGAAATGAAAGTTTAAACACATAATATTAGAACAAATTCAAATCTTAAAAAAGAACAACCTTTGAAATGAAAGTTTAAACACAAAATATTAGAAAAAATTCAAATCTAAAAGAACAACATATGAAATGAAAGTTCAAACACTTCAAATCTGAAATAGAACAAGTTGTTAAATAATGAAGGTTGAAATAAATATCCTTAGAACAAATTTCAAACAGAACCTACATAATGTATTCAAATACCTACCTAATTTGATATTCTTTAAAAAAAAATTAACATAGATAGATTAGATTTTTTAAAGTGACACACCTTTCTATACTTTGGTTTGACTTTTAATCGATCCCTCTGTCAAAATATGAAAATATTAAGTGTAAAACTGACATTTCTCAAAGGAACAGTTTAAAACTTTGAAATGTCAGGTACATTGAAAAAAAAAACAATTTTTTTTAGGTTGACACCTTAGTTGACAATTTTTGTATAAAATTCAGATACTATAATATAGAATTAAATGATTATCACAGATTTACAATATTGTTACAGCATTATCATTGATTAAACACACAAATGTGTATAAGTAATAATAATATCGTATTACATAATATTTTATATAAAAGGTGTAGAAGGTGTTTTAAAATGTATTTTTTCACGTATAAATTGATATATTGCTTGTGATAAATAAAAAACGAACATTGAAAAAAAACACCGCTTTGAAAATAAATAAATAAAACCAACGTAGAAAATAAATAATATTAAAATGCCCGCATTATGAGCAACTGTAGCAACAATATTGGAATATTGTGACAGGATACGATAAAAGATAGCCGTCGGCAATTAAACATCAACAAATTGTTCGCATGCCGACAGACATTATTACTGATTGTACTTTTTGCCGAAATCATTTGAAACTAATTTGCCATGGCGATATCTCTTATTATCATACTTATAAAAACATTAAAACAATGGAACGAAACTGAGGACTTAAAACAATTTTAATTTGTTTTCGGAACAATGTCGAAAAACAAACAAAAAATCTGTTGGAGACAGATTTATTTTTCTTCTGAAGTCGTTTAAAATTCACGCGCCGTAAGTACCTACCTACCTACACACGAAAAAAAACATTGAAATGAGAGAAAACCTATTTGAAACAAGGTTAATTAAAATTTGATGACACTCAAAATATCTGTAGTTGACTGATATTGCCTTTGTTTTTTTTGCCAAATCTATGCTTTTTGAAAAATAATTTATCGCCAACATTATTTGTTATAAAGTTTAGCAATGTAAATAATTCATTTAAGCAATAAAGATTGTATAAGCGATCCACAAACAAAAAATTTGAAACATAAAAAAATCAGAAAAAGATTCGGTCGCATCTTCCAACATTTTTTCTGATTTTGAGTATTTCAAATTTTCGTTTGAGAGTCGCTAGTGTTGTCTTCATTGATTAATGATTAACAATCACAATTTGAGGTTTTTCATTATTCTCATTAAGTTTACATTTTCTATTTGTTAAAGGTAGGTAGAGAATTAAATTGCAGGTATATTTTGACTATTTACCAAGTTAATATAATTGAATTAATTTGAAAACAATCTATAAATAATTCTATACAATAAATCAATATTTACAGTGAACGAGCGACGGTAGTACAAACACACTGAAAACGATTGAAAATAATTTTATTATTGTACAATATTATAATAATATTAGCTTAACGAATTTGAGCTTTGCAGCATCCGATTGATAAACGTAATTTATAATGGCATTAATATCTCCACAAAATACTCATATTTTAAACAATACTGAATATAATTTGGGTGATACATAAAACCCTTTTTTATATTAACATAAACAGATCAACTTTATTCAAAAATTACTCTGTTTTTAGATAGGTACCTAACTAGGATTCAGTGATTGACGCAAACAAACAGTTGATAAAAATATTAGAACTGTACTGGCGTGCGATTTCAAAGTGACGTCTATAGAACCAACAGATTGGCCGAAAATACCTGACAATGTAGTGTATAATATCAAAGCATACAGCTATTTATAAAAATGTTTTCAGAGTTAACCGATCAAAGTTTGAAACCACGAATTTCAATGCGCCATTATTTATGCACGAAGTTTACACAATGACGTTATTTGCAATTACACAGGAAATTTTCATCAGTGTTTACCTTCGGGTTTAAAGCGTTTTTCACAAACGTTTGAACAACCAGCTATTCGATTTATTTAAAAATAGCTATTTAAGTATGTCTCATCCATTATCAATTGTTATCAGGATGTGATTATGTCGATTACAACCCATAAGCGGTGACATTAAATGATTTTATACCCAAGATGGTATGCTTTGCGGTTCGTACATAGTTGAAGTTTATCTCTCTTCGATCAAAAATAAACAAAAGTTCAACACAATAGGAACTTCCCGGCAGTAGGCACTACCAAAAGCAAATATTGAATCAAAGGCATAAGAAAGGTAGTCGAAGTCGTGTTTTGATTTTTATCGGTCGAATGATTAACCTTTCTTAGGGCACACGAGGCAGGCCATTCCGTGACAGAGCCTAAAAAACACGTGAAATTATAATAAAACAATAAATTAATTTTTGTTTATTGGTAGGTAGGTACCTACTTGCCGGATTAGAACACCCAACTAAAGTATTCTTGCTGGGTAGGTAATGAACAAAAAAATATATTTATAGGATTTACAAGGATTGTTTAAAGTTTTTTTGTTGTTAATTGTTTTTGTTTTTACCTTTTGCAAACACGTAGCTCTGCATTGCGCGACCCTCAGGGGTGAAGACACCTCCTGTTCTGCTGAAGCCGCTACCAGGAGCACAGCCAGGAACACGGGTAACATGACCCGTGACAGATCCATGGTCAAAGCTGTTCGATCACAATTAGATCATCCAAACTACCCTCTCAGAGACAGGTTCACTTCTAAGATCGATACTAAAAACTTGGAATCTTTTCACTCGGAGAGATAGGTATCCTTTATTCTATATCCACTTCACTTTGTATTGTGCCCCTCGACAAACTCAGAAACACAACAATAGTCCGAACAAAACAAAATAAACATAAAAAAACAGCACAAATAAACAAACTGAATCGAAACAATATTTATGTATAAAATAAAATGTAAAACGACAGCGCTTTCGGTTGCGTTGAATAAAACATAAATCAGTATTAGGGCCGAGAACCACTTTTAAAAAATAATCACGATTTTTTTTTCTTGTTATTATCAAATTAAAATTGTTTAAATTAGTAATTTTTCGGAATGAAGCTCAAACACGGCGAGATGCGACGTGCTCGGGGCATGGTATAACATCGCGAGAGTATGTATCTCGAATGCTTCGTAGATTTGCGGATGTCGAAGTACTTTGGCGAGAGCTCACGGCGATAACCTCCCCCTTCGGCGGCTTTTATTCGACTGACGTCCGGATAAACTGAGACTAGCTTCAGCCCGCTTGGAGCGGTGTCCCGCTCTCTCCCTGTCGTCTCGCTCTACGATGGTACCTACCTCGACAGACTACAGTGCGCTCACAAAGCGGGCAGACACGAAAGCCATTTAGAAGCGCGGTTACAGTAGCACAGGCACCGATCCACTTTTTATTGTCTTATACTATTTTAAACCAGGAATCATAATGTTATTACGATAGCAATAAAATGTACGTAGATAATGGGGGAGACGCGATCGAACGCTCGCCGTATCGTTATGATAATTGAAACCCATTTCTAGATCATTCCAATCATTACAGACTCCGGTTCGATGGACAGATCCCGCGATGATTTATCGGCGGCAAAATATTACGGATAAATCAGTTGGGCAAAAAAACATGCCAACGGATCAAGGAACGAAGGTTGCTTATTATTTTATTGCGTTTTTTAGCGCTGGTAATAATGTACCTACTGGAAAAAATGAATTATGGAGGACATTCCTACTTGGCGATACTGCTATAGAAATCTGCCAGGACCTGAATTCATTCAATCTTGTACATTTTTTGAGAGGAATGATTTTGCAATGGATGTTTTCTGCTTTCAGAGACCGCTTCGTTATTTTTCTCCTTTTTAAAATTAAATTTGATTCCGCGGAATGTAGTTACTAGCTACTCGCTGTTACCTTGAAGTGGGAACTTGAGGTCATTTAATATCTTCTAGACTTGTCCTTCAATTAAATATCATATTTTCAATCAACGTCATCACAAATCGTCTTTCCCCTATCAACACTACTTCTCTCCCTGTTTCAATGTTCAGGTATATCGGTTGATTTTAAGCTCAGCTCAGTTGGAATGTCGAGTTTAACGCGGCTTGAAATATAATCCGTATACTGGTAGAAATCCTAGATGTCACCAATATTACACGCATTGTTTATGATATTAATAGAGTAATTTGTGTTCCTCTTTTCTTCGAAATACCAAACGACTGTCTCCGTGAGTGAGTATATCTATGCTCTCTACTGTCGTCGTCATTGAGACATACCTATGGATGCGAAGATAGCGATCTTTCAAAATAGACTAGTGCTATATGCAAGTACCTACACTAATTTTAAGTATAATTTGTTTTACTGGATTCAGTGGACCATTCATTAAATTATGATTAACTATCTGGTGAAAACAAACTGTCCTTATGTAGAAACTTAAAATCCCTTACCAGACTATTTAAGGTTGATTACCAATTGTTATCAATTGATTATCATGATTATCAATTGATAACATCGACATTCCTCATCGATCGATTTTCGGTCAGATGCAAATATGTAAACGTCAAGTTATACATGACTGCTAGCGCCTCGACGTTTAAAAAATGAAATATTCTGTGGCTTATCAAGGCTTAACCAGCCGATTTAGCCCGTTTAAATTTGAGCCAGGACGCAGACTGACTGATATGAACTCTTCACATTTCCTTCCTCTACAGATATAGGACAATTTTACAAAATGTATAAAAATAAACCATCTTACATGCCCACCCGAATAATCGGCATTTTTTCAAAAATGTAATTTTAACGAATCTGAATCAAAAACTTTCAATAATAACCACATCTATTATATTCAAGAGATACAAAATGGTATGCATTCGAAACTGTATATGTGGTCCAAAACACTTAAAATAATAAATATGTTAAAATTAAAAAATTTATCTGTTCGTATTTAGCTTCATTGATTAAAAAAATAACCAATAATCTATAGTAAAAAAATCATTATTTGATTTCCGAAAAAACATGCTTTCGCTTTTCTTTAAAAATTTTAAAATGCTTTGTTTACCTCACGCATGAATTAAACCACCATAACAAACCTGAATATTTATAAGGCACTATTGGGTTACGTATTTTTGTTGTTATTTATTTAATCTAAAACATAATTATCATATGATAACAATTATTAGAATCACTTTGATTAAATACCCTAAAAACATGAGGTTGATATTATTTCTACTCGTCATCTATTTTTAACCTAATCAGCAATCCTCTCTTCTGTATCTCTCTTATAAAAAAGATTAATTTTTTTATTATTTTAATATCAACCAACATTCAACAACAGGGGGAACGACCCCGGATTTTCCCGACTCTAATACGTCACTAGCTCCACCCTGACACCCTAAATGGTGTGACACGTAACCTAGACGAGTGCGAGCAAGCATCAAACAATATTTGATCATTATTGCAAAGGCCCGTTGTCACTTTTGGCTCTACAACCCGTGGTGGCATTTGGCCTCCTCAAGAGTCTTCCTCCACTCATCTCGGTTTTGTGCTGTAGCTCTCTCAAGTTTAGAAGCTCAAATGTAGATATGACTTTGACGACGTTGTTTCTGTATCTTAATCTTGGCCTTCCCATGTTCCTTAGCCCTATCGGTCTTAAGTTCAGCAGGGACTTTGGTGTTTGATGCTCGGTCATTCTCTCAACACGACGCAGCTGCCGAAGTCTTCCCAGTTTTATTTATTTATTTATTTATTTATTTATACGCCTATTAGGCTTTTACATACATAGTTATAAAAAATATTCATAAGATTGTAAGTTCACAGTTACAGTAGTAATACATAGTATAATCTATCTATTTAACATATTATAACAGCAAGTAACTAGTAATGCATACGATGATTATTTGTAGGTATAAACTTGTTTTACAAAAATAAGAATTTGCCTACTCCTAAGGTTAACAAACGTAATTTAGCTATAAAGAAATGTAAAGTTTATATGTACATAGTAGACAGTGAGAGCAGTAACATGGTATAATACGACATAATAATATAGTGTTTAAAAAAAGGCCCGATATACTCGTACATTAATTATTACGGTCACAATTGATTTAGTTTGCTAATAATTATTTTTAGAAGGTGTTCCAAAAGGGGCCTATATTCAATATTTTCTGGACACCTTTGACTCATGGCTCAACTGATCAACTGATTAACGAACGAACAATTTCGATCTTCATATTTGTTAGATGTGCATAAGTATTATTAAATTGATGCTACACTTCCTGACACTTCCCAGTAACCTTGTTTAGCATCATGAAAATTATTATAACGTCCTTCGTATTTTGGCTGAATGCCTTGATGGAGAAGATCTGAACAGGGACGATATTATTACATTACATACAACAGGAAATAACAATTTTCAAATAGAGTAGGGATGCCGAAACGTCCCAGATGAAAAGTCCTGTTAGGCAGAAGGAAACCGCCGAAACCACCCTTTCCTAACTTTCACCAACGCTTCCACCCCCAGGAGTGTCTAGGGGTCTTTATTATATCATTACAATATAATATTCAATAGTCTATGATTTGATGAATATCTTTCATTTTTTTTAAAATATGTAGATACGTTCCTACGTAGCAAATATTGTTTGTAAAACCACGGGTGATTGTCAACAGAATTCATATTTTTGTCTTTCATAGATTGCGCGCGTTGAATTATTTTACGCAAAAACAAAATTAATAGTATATATAGTAAATTTGTCAAATGGAATTTGTCAAATATTCAATATCGTTGAAAGCGAGAAGGTCTGTGACTTTTTTGGATGTCCCTACCTATTGTGCAAAAATAAAATTAAACAGGTATCTACACTACCCAAATTTGCATACGAGCGAAAAAATAAATAATTATTATATTTTATAAAAAGGGATAATGTTATTCAGATCGAAGATAAAATATTTTAAACGTACAGTGGCCGATTTAAGGTAACTGAACTTAAATGTTTAACCGCAAAGCCTTTCTAATTGAAAATTAGTATTTTTGCATCTGAAATAACCTATTTCACAAATATTTTATATATAATCCTCTGTGACCATAGAATAAAGAAAAAACTAGAAGTGTCTTCCAAACAAACTGGAATGGAAACTGTTTAGGTGAAGATTTAGCCCATTTAGCGTGTGTTCTGTCTCATTTACACTCCCTTGACATCGTGGATCTCCGTGGATCATCGTCGATACCCCATTTGAATTTAGAAAGCATGGTAAAACACAGTTTTGCATTGGAAACTTAAAGCCCGGTTGGCCAAATATTTGGATTGGGAAACACGTCCAAGGTCTTCGTTATTCTATGTGCGTGGAGAGTATTATTTTATTACTCTTTCCATTACTGAACCCTGACCCTGATTATTATGAAAATATAATTTATGGGCATTATTTACCAATTTCAAACCTAAAATTGATTTCAAAAATACCTTTAATTAAAATATTATATGGATATCAATTCATTTACAGTGCCGATTTTTTGTACGCAAGTATGCGTGTGGTTTATACTTTTGTTCTTCGGCGGTACATCTTCTCTGCACATCAATTCGAGGATACTTATGATATTTTATGTAAGCAGGTATACCGTATTTTCCCTAAATCGACTGCATTTTGTACACAAGTATTCCGGAGTGCCAACTGTCGGGATATCAACTGTCATGGAATTATGTATATATATATTTTTTTTTTTAAAGAAAGACAAACATTCCCGGGTTACGAATAACCCAACAACATTTGAAAATCTCCTACTACCACCACACTAAGCGGAAGAAGATGCTTGTGTTGTGATGGAGGACTCAGCCAGCCGAGGAATCGAACACGGAACGCCTGGGTGGGACCCAAACGCGATGCCCACTCAACCACTGACCGGTCATATATATCACCTTTTATTGTTTCATTAAAACTATTTATTTATTTGTACTGGGTTTTTACAGATGTTACATTTACGTGAGAACAATCCAGTTACAAAACTCAGTTATTGTATAAATAGGGACATACAATTACAAACAATCTACAATTACCTAGATTTAAATACGGACACACACAAATAGAGAAACAGAAACATCACAAATAAAAATACACAATTATATACAAGCTCACTCAAGTAACACACATATTAGAATGAGAGGCAAGAAACATAAGAAACACGAGAGGCATGCGTAGAGAGACAACTGACATAATGTAAATTAAACATATTTTTTAACAGCGCCAGAACTTTTTTTCTGAATCTGAACAAATTATCGACGAATATATCTACTTCAGCACATTATATAGTCGACAAATCTGGGTCAGAGGGTTAAAGTAGGCTATATTATTTTTAAATGTATTCAGGGGAAAAATGTTATGGCGTCTTAAACAATGGGATTAGGGACATTTATTTCAATATTTCTATGACTATGAATGCTTGTTTTTCTCTCTTAAAAGTGGTCAGTCTAATCAGCCATTAATATTTCAAAATAAAATATTATAAATAATGCAATGATGCAAGTGCAGAGAAGCATGGGTTATAGTGTTTCATGTGATGCTTAATATCCTCTCGTCGTTTTCGTGATAATCCAGACTTCAGACACATCCTTCGATAATAAAAAGGAGTATTTCTAGTTGCCTTGCTTATGCTATAAATTCTTCAACTTCAACGAGTTTTTATACCAAATCAAAGTCAGATAGTGAATTGCTGTAAGCACAATTAATTGGAAGGATCGATATTTATTTGACGGGATGTCATATTGTCAAAGAGACAAATCCACCCGTCCCGCCCCACGAATCGGATGCACACTGTGCGTAATACAGAGAGATAACAAAGTTGAAATCAAAATGGAAATTGAATATATAAGATGAATATGGAAATTGAATAATTATGGTTAAAAAAATTAACTACAAAAAAAATTGTATGGAAAATAAATGTAATTTACATTGTTTCTCACTTCTGCCATCAAATTCCTCAGACACCCTGTACTTAATCCATTATCTCTACAATAATATTATCTAATAAGTATGTTTTTTAATTAGGTTGAAGGGGCATATGATGCGTTTGCCCACGGATGCACGGAGAAAAATGTTATTCTAAAATACGATCATTTTATTCGTAAAAACGGTTAAAAACGGGACTAATGTTCTTATGAACAAATTACACTTGTTTCAATTTTTATTGGCGGGAAAATGTAAGAATAATTAGTTGGTATACGTGCGAAATTACGTATACCAACAAATTATTCTTACGTGTTCCCGCCAATAAACATTTAAATCCTGTTAATTTGTTCGTAAGAACTTCTGTCCCGTTTTTAACCGTTTTTACGAATAAAATTATCGTATTTTAGAATAACATTTTTCTCCGTGTGGGGAAAGAATTCTCATTTTAAGACAAGTTGCATATATCAAGCAGGTACCGAAAATGGTTAAAAGCGCTAAAGAGATAAACCAGTGAATGTATGTTGTGGGCTTGTCCGATCCCCCGAAGTAAGCTCAATTTTTCTTTACTTCTTCTTATCGGTAAAAAAATTTCACATGTCGGAATTCTTCCGTGAGAAAATAAACAATGTTATTGACCTTCCACGACAACTTAACAAAGTGCATTTCAACACCCCTTTGAAAAGTTATAAAAAACAGAAAAATATTCCATAACCTAACCTAACGTTACATATTTAACCATTTTTTTGCCGTTTTTACTTTAAATGACTTTTCATGCTGTCGAGTTATCCGGTCACCACCTGTCATATGACTATTGACGGTTGAGAGCCCAACGATCGTTCAAATAATTGACTACTTCAATTTTCTTTCTAATGAAATGGAAAGAAAAGAGTGTTTTGTTTTGAAAAATTTTGAGAAAATAAAACATACATGGGGGGTGGTCATTTTTAAGCAAATTTTAAACATTATTTCGTGAAATTTAGCCCTAGCTTAAATGCTTTTAGACTACCACAATATACACATGCCCGTATTAGCGCTATTAGGATATTAGCGCCAGGAGGCCCTGAGGAAAAAATCCCTCAGTGCCTATATCATCTTTGAAAATGCTGTGTGGAGGGTGTTTTTGTGGAAAGTAAGAGAGGAAGTTCTGGGAATGATGCTTTGTTAGGAATCTGGGGATCAATGTGTCCAAGAGTGACGGACACATGAATCCACCCTCCCACTGCGGTGGAAGGCCATGGGTCGAGAGAGTCCGGCTGGAGAATTCAAGAAGTCTTCCTCGACTCTCGACTAGTCTTTCCCATCCGTCCCGCCACGCAGTAGGTGGGCAAACGCATCCACCATAAAGACCTAGATAAACCGCACCTTATGAACCCCGTATAGGATGTTCAACTTTATACCCACCGTTTACAATAAAATTATCTCATTGGTGCTTTACATTTTGGTTAAATTAGATAAATTAGGTAAAGAAGATTTTAAACTGATTTTTAAAACATATTATTATGTCACTGGGCAATAAAAAGGTTTGTGTTTTAGGAATAAACCGTAGACACTCTGACAATAGCGTAAATGGTATTTAAAAAAATTATTTTGTAGTTTAATATCACGAGCAATTTTTTTAATAAACCTGAAATGGATTTCACGTTTGTAGCAGATTATTTTTATTTACTGATTTAGTATTACGTTTATTAACTAAATTTCAACTGTCATGTTAACTACATAGACTGCAAATTTTTACCCAGTCTTCAGATGACTTTCATTTTGGTTTTTAGGCTTAGAAATAATTATAATATTTGAACATTTAAAAAAAGTGTTCAGTATTTCAATTATAGAAGACAAGACCCTCTCTTGCCTCTTCCAAATTGTGGAGTTCAACTTCAAGAAGACTATACTATCAAATCTTTTAAAGTTAATCTTATTTACAAATTTTTACCCAGTTTTCAAATGACTTTCATTTTGGTTTTTAGGCTTAGAAATACTTATAAAATTTGAACATTTTAAAAACAGTGTTCAATATTTCAATTATAGAAGACAAAACCCTCTCTTGCCTCTTCCAAATTGTGTTCAACTTCAAGAAGACTATACTATCAAATCTTTTAAAGTTAATCTTATTTACAAATTTTTACCCAGTTTTCAAATGACTTTCGTTTTGGTTTTGGGGCTTTGAAATAATTATAATATTTGAACATTTTAAAAACAGTGTTTAATATTTCAATTATAAAAGACAAGACCCTCTCTTGCCTCTTCCAAATTGTGTTCAACATCAAGAAGACTATACTATCAAATCTTTTAAAGTTAATCTTATTTACAAATTTTTACCCAGTCTTCAAATGACTTTCGTTTTGGTTTTTAGGCTTAGAAATAATTATAATATTTGAACATTTTAAAAACAGTGATCAATATTTCTATTATAGAAGACAAGACCCTCTCTTGCCTCTTTCAAATTGTGTTCAACTTCAAGAAGACTATACTATCAAATCTTTTTAAGTTAATCTTATTTACACACTATATATAACTTGAATGTAGTTGTTTCTCTTACATTGATATCCATTCGTGTTTTTTTTCTTTTAATACTCTTTGATGTCATTTTACGATCAAATACCACAATTAATTGTTATTTTTTTAATATTTCTTCCGCTTTAACAGTGACATGCAATGCATTGTTTATGGTATATTTATACGGCGGATAATTAAATAGATACGCAAATTCATAAATATAATTAAAAAACTACAAATATTTTGTTACGTCCTCATTGTCCCACTAGCTGCGTGCTTTGGGACTATTCGTACATATAAAAGACGCCACTGGCAATTCTAGCGCGACTAGGCCGTTAAATTTAGAATAGGGTATTTTTTAAAGTCAGAACTATATTTATCTATTCATTTGATCAAAATAGGGGGAAACCCATTAGCGAGCAAATGGTTTCATCAACGCAAGTTACCCCATATTTTAGTAGGCACGTACCCTAAGTAGGTGGGTTCCTACGCACCGGTAGGCATTGTCTTACCGGTTTACTTCTCGCATTACCTTAAAAATGCGTGCATTTTTCTGTCGCTTCTCGACCTGTCCTCTCTTTCCCACCATCCTGTCTTCTCTGTCAAATAAGCACTGGTGGGGGGTATGGCATTCCCTTATTGGTGGGACGGAGCCAAGGGTTGACAGACCCTTGCGTAAGGCGGATGTTCGCGGTGCAGAGTACCGACTTGGTACAGCTTTATTTCACACATACGCACTCGCGCTTATGTGCTCCTGATCCTTGAAGAATGCTCGAAGGACCATGGCGACGCCCCTCGCGGTCCTTGACTGGTGTACATAAAAATGAAAGGGTGATTTGAATGTGATGACGCGTTGATGGTGAAAATGTTAAAACACAACAGGGAAAAAGCTACAGCAAGGCGTTTTATAGGTAAAGCTTTGACGCGTTCTCCAGAATGTTTTTACGTGTTCGTTTTTTTTTATAAATCTGTGTTTTTACTGAAAAAATATTTGAATTATAAATAATATTATCTTTCTATTTTAGTTAGTTTCTACCGGTATTTCAATGGAAGATGCTCCGAGGAACTAGCGTCATTGATCCCCTCGGCACCGGTGCATAGTCGGTAAACACGTCAAACGCGCGCCCAAGATAAGTACACGGTTGACATTTGTCACATGAGAACGGGTCGCTTCTACGACTGGTTGTGGAACGATTTGTTGGCCTCTGTGTTTCCTCCTTCCTACAACTTGAAGAGACCCATGTTCACTCCTTCCTCTCCTCAAAAAGACCCTCCTCACAACATCTTCAAAGATGACATAGGCCTCATGTGTGGAGTTAATGAAAAAAAAGAGTCAATCTGACTTAAAACACGATATTTCATGACAAACAGAGAAAAAAGTTTACCATTTGCAATTTTTGACGGCATTGTGGTTTACGATTTGAAAAACTAATTAGTCTAATTATCTATATTTTTGGACAATTTGAATATTTGTTGTTGTCCAGATTTTTTTCCAGCTTTTGGTTTAGCAAGTTAAAAAATATTTTTTTGTATTTTAAGTAACGGATTGCTATCTCATTCGTTTATTTATTTATTACACACCCTAGTGGGCTTTTACCTTCTAGCTTAATAGTTGAGTATCACAGTTATTTTAAATGATTCAAAATTAAAGCAATAAAGAAAACATAAAACACTGAAAAAAATAAAATGTCATAATAAAAGCATATAATGAAATAAAAAACATTGGTAAAAATGATAAGAAGTCTCACATAAAAAAATATTAAGAATAAACAATAATGGCAAAAAAATACGTCTATTTGTGTCTCGATATATAAAATAAATGAAATAAGCAATATATCATTTTTAAGGTGGAATACATATGTTATCGAGAAATAATCGTCTTCCCAACGGTTACTAAATTTTATTTTTTCTTCAACTATTTTCCTTTTCTTTGAAATTATTTAACAGCTAAAAAATAAATGCACTAATTAATAATATATCACTAAAATAAGTGCACCTGTGGATACGCAGCGTGAGTAAATCCAAATACTAATCTGCACTGATTGGTCCTTTTTACGCACAGGTTGCGTGTCCAGAGCTATACTAGTTCTCAAAAGAAAAAGAAAAAAAATCTTCATATATGACCGCGGGCCGCACGTCAGGGCGCCGCGGGCCGCATGCTGCCCGCTTGGCCAGGGCTGTTCTAAAGTGATAAATATTTTGCAAATCTAAATAATTGTTAATGTTATTTGAGAACTTTGTTGGTAATTATATCGACCGTCCACTTGAATTCAAACATCTCAAAAAATCAAGTTATGTGTAAAAGTGTACCCTCTACCTGGTACTATACTCAGATGAATCATCAATACCATTAAATCAGTTATTGTGCAGAAAAACTCGTAGTGATATAAACAAAAAAAAATATATTTTCTGAGTCACCACTAGGAAATTTCAAAATGTCATACTAATATACCGGTTAGTTGGGCCTCCTGGTGTTATTTCACAACATTTTACTAATATTATAAACGCGAAAGTTTGTATGGATGTATGTGTGTTTGTTACTCTTTAACGCAAAAACTACTGAATGGAAACTTTTCAATAATATAGCTCATACACCAGAATAACATACATGCTATAATTTATAAACCTAGCTATTGAAAATAATAATTATTGTTTAATAGAAAATGTCAAAATTTGAGAATGACATTTTGCAAAACACTGATTGTTAAAACAAAATTCTATTTTCGAAAATTATTACATTAGTGAATTTATTTGAAGTACTCGCCTAATAATTTGAATCGAATCAAGAATTATAGAAATTTAAATAAGAAATATTAAGAATTTTGGTACAAACGTAGATGGGACCTAGGAAAAGAAAATAGATTTCTTGAAGTACTAATCCTACGCAGACGAAGCCGCGGGCAGAAGCTAGTATTTAATATATCAAACACAGATTCTTGTAAATAAGATGTGATTTATGGTGAGCTTTCGAATATTACTTTCCTCATTATCTCAAAATTTTGTATTTTGAGATGTCTGATTAAAACTGATCGATTTAGCAAAATAAATCAAATCTGTCGACAGTCTTATTTTCTACCCAACTTAACCCCTCAATTGTTAACACGTAGTTGTCATTCTCTTTTCGGCATACTTCTTTAAGGTGGGAAAGGCACTAACGACCTTCTTCTAATTTTGTGTTCGAAAGTTTCTGTGTTTAACCCTTTGAGATCCCACTAATGATCTTCAGAATACTAGAACTTTAGCTACGCTGAAGAGTCAAACCGATAGAAGTGTAATATGGACGTGTCCGTGAGCTAGAAGTAAGCTAATTTCTTCCTTATGTCGGAAATTCGTTAAAAAATTTCAAATTTTAAATTCTTTCTTGAACGGACATTTATTGTTCTCATTTTTAACAGCTCCACACAGGAGGCCCTGAGAACAATATTTTTTTAGGAAAAGAAGGAGAGAAAGTTTTAGGAAGAAAAAAGGTGTGAGGTTTGGGTAGGAATCTGGGGGTCAGTGTGTCCAGGAGCGACGAACGTGCGAATCTACCGCTCCCACTGCGGTGCTAGGCAAGATGTTCCAAGAGAGTTCTGCAGGAGAGGCCAAAAGGTCTCTTTTAACCAGTCTCTCCCGATCCGGTCTGCTAAGTAGTTGGTGGGCAGAAGCATCCGTCGCCAAGATCCGGACAAATCTCACCTCATGTACCCCTGCTTATACACTAAACGTAAAGAGATATTTGGGAATGGAGTAAATTGTTAATAAGTGTTTTAAAAAAATCTTAATTTGGGGATGTTGCTGTAGCTACAACTATTGAATTCGGGCAATTTGAAGTCTTCATTGACGACATCAATTTTCATTAAAATCTGTATGGATCACACTTATTGGGTTTTTTTTGAAGTATGCAATTCACCCTAAAAATAGTGCTTTGTAGCAGTAAGGTTTAGAAATATAGTAAAATTTCGATAATAATCTACAAGGGGACAGGACAAATTAAATATTGAAGTCATTCAAGTCGATGAACTTGTATAGAACTGAAAAAATTAGAGAATAGGGAAGTTGAGTGAAAAATTTTTTGACTTATAAAAAATATGTTCATGTAGATGACATGCATACTTAAATGCTATTATTTTTTTTTTAAGTTTGTTTCATGATTAAATTAATTCTACAAAATTTTAATTTTATTAAAGCCCACGAAAACGGCCGGTAAGAAACAAGAGTGTGTAACGTAGTCGCACGTCATCCGGTCCCTTGTTTGTGTAAAAAATAAGGGAAAATATTTACAAAACGATGACACGCTTAATATGGACAAAAAATATTTTAAAAAGTTGTAGTAGTTATGTATTAAATAGTAATAATCAATTCAAGTATCGGAATTTCGAAAAAAGTGCATTTTAATGGTTATATTTTAAATTTAAAAACACAAAATGTCATTTACACCGACCGCTATTTTAGGAAGTTTCGTTGCAAGTTCGTATTAAGCGTGACCCGGTTTTGTAAATATTTTACCTTATATTTCACACATTCAAGGACCGGATGACGTCACGAACTCTCCCGCACGGTATTATACTCTTTGCCGGCGTTTTCGCGGGCTTAATAAAATTCTAACTTGTAGAATTAATTTAATTATGAAAACGAACTTAAAAAAAATACTAGTATTTAAATTAGAATGTGAACATTGATAAAAAAAAATATAAAAAAAGGATTCAACTTCCTTAATACTACGGGGAGAATGGTGGGTGATTTTAATAAGCAAACGATAGGTAGGTATATGCTTTTGAAGGAAGAATGATTTTTTAAATTGAAGAAAATGTAACTCCTCCACACCGCACTGGCAGAGTGGGCTATCGAGGACTCGAATTTTAAGCAAATGAGCTGCAATAGAGCAGTGACCAATTTAATTCTCGAAATGCAGGAAATAAATCAATTGATTTTTTTTGCCGTGGAACCAAGGTTCACACTTCTTGATCCGTTCTGTGTTTATCTAGTTAACAACGGTTGGTAGAGGTTGATCAGCGCAGTACTTTAAAACGAACCGTAAAACTGCCGATTTCGAAGATTGCGCCTACTGGGAGACAGATTGCGATAAATCTAGAATCAGGAAGAATGCACCATTAATCTCTTCGACGCCATTTACGCCAAATGAAGAAAATTTAATCTCTTTTAATGTCTGCTAACAGGTCGGGCTGAGGAATGGCTACCAGGGTAACATAAATACAGGAAGGAAGATGTTGACTTTCCTAGCACATTGTACGTGCCAACTGTTCCATTCATTACCTACAAGATACGAAGATATCCAGGTTTATAGCATTTGCAGTGCACAATTCACATCTTACTTTCAGCTATCACTCACTTCAACAGGAAGACAAATAATGTAGACAGGATCATATTATTTATAATACATTTTTTAATACTTTGTTTTTATTTTAACTACGTTCAGGAAAATAATTTCCCTCAGGGCCTATGTCATCTTTGAAGATGGTGGGTGGAATGTCTTTTTGAGGAGAGGAAGGAGTGAACATGGGTCTTGAAGAGACCCATGTTGTAGGAAGGAGGAAACACAGAGGCCAACAAATCATTCCACAACCAGTCGTAGAAGCGACCCGTTCTCATGTGACAAATGTCAATCCTGTACATATGTTGGGCGCGCGTTCCTCGGAGGATCTTCCATTGAAATACCGGTAAAACAAGGACACGTAATTTAGGCATTTTTACACCCCTTTGAAAAAACATTAAAGTAATGAAAAAAAAATTAGCCCGTAACCTAATCTAACGTAACCTACTCCACCAAGTTTTTTTTCATCACTTTTAATGACTTTTCAAAGGAGTGATGAAGGTGTACATGGTATAGTTGTCCGGTCAGCATATATTTTGTAGATAAGATTGGCAATTTTCACGACCAATACCTATTACCGTGATTTATTTTTGGTTTATTGCCTCTTCATTCTTTAGCAAATTTAATAATTTTTTTTAACCATTAAGTAATTTGCGCGAAAGTTACAAATTGTAGGTCATAAAAAAAATAATAACAAACAACAAGTTGAAGGCGATTAGGTACTTTACACCTGATACCCTTTAATTATCATGTTTCATCCAGTAAATTCTACACATTCAAAATCGTCCTTTACAAGACCTGTAATAATTTTTGTGAGAAACGGGATCATATTGCCGTATAACATATTGAAATTTTCCTGAAATATATATTTTTGTTTTAAGTACCTTGTTGATCTCTTTCTTTCTTATGTTGATCTCTTATTTTCTATTAATAAATTTCTTAATATTTTACTTACAAAAATTCTGCAACAGAATGGTTTTAGCTATATGGACCATTTCAAAACTTTTTTTAAAATGTTTAAGTATGCAATTTGAAGTCGATAGTAATTAGAATAACTTTTTGTATGGGTGTCTTTATTTTGTGTGCTACTGCAGCAGCTCTCTCCTTGCAGACTAGACAAAGGGCTTCAGATGGGTAACTTCATGCACCCCAGAGCCGGATCTTCGATATTTTAAGCCCTTCCCAAAAAAATAATAAAACATTTTTTAAAATCATACATATTTGCCTCCTGCACATATTATTTTTAATAAAAAAAATACGATTGAAATGTATCTAATAATTACAGAAGAATTCACGTAAAAATAACAAAAGATTAAATCATTATTATGATAAAAAATAATGTAAGTTCCTAATGATCTTTTATTTCAATGGTCTCTGTATATAAACACATGTGAGGGTTTACATTTTAAACCTTAGACAGCTATAGTTCGTCATAATGACGAGCATCAACTGACGTCACTTCCTTGGAACAACAATTCGGTGGAATGGCTGTTTTTTTTTTAAAATTTTTATAGAGAAACCTCACAAGAGTCCCAACTGCTCCCTTCTGGAGCCAGTGAGACTATGGCTTACCCAAATGGAGTATGCTGTGAGGCTGAAGGTAAGTGTGAAAGGGAAGGGGATGGGGAATAGGAAGGTGGGAAAGTACCTGGCTATTCAGATCTAGTCACTAAGCACGGCTAAAGCCATTATTAAGCAACGTTTCAATTCTGAACGGTGGTCTTACACCAGGGCGATACTGAGAGTATCTTCCACTTATTAATTGTGAAATAACACAAATTAATCAAATAAAATTTATTTCGGCCGTCCGTTCCGATGGGTCAATTACTTTTAAGTATATTTTAATTTGGTCGGCATGTAAAAAGCTTAAGAAAGTCGTAACGAGTAGCGGGAGAGTTCGCGTGTCGCTTGAGGAGCGCGATCTATTATTTCGTGGGGAATATTTGTTAATTCCCACTTTTTAAGAATGGCGGCCTTGTTGCTAGCCTAGAAGTTATCGGAGTCATCCTGCTGAATCCGCATCAGGATTGTTACGCCCATGCATCTACCCATCTTGATGACGCCCCGGAAAGTAGTTGCTCTCGCCCCGAGGTTTTGGGATCGTTGTAACGGATGAGAAGCGAGGGGTCCGGAAGCCTTGACGAGGCGGCTTGTTTAGCTGGCCAATTGAAGAAGCTACTGGACCCATACCGTGAAGGATGGCCTTGGTTTCCCCTGATGTCGAGTTCCCCTGGAGGTTGAACTCGAGAGTATTTCTCCGTAGTGTGGGATGAGCAAACCGAACCATCATAGCCGTCGTGGTCCCATCCCTAGCGTGTTGTAGCTTAGTTTAGATTATCAACAGATCCTCGGGTATGTTTACGTAACAAATGTGCATTACTAGTTCCACGTGCATTGTGCAATGTATGCACATTTGTCAGATCCGGCCCTGTCTGCCCAAAGAGACCGGAGATTCCGGTCACGATCTTCCCCCGCTGATAAAAAGCTTATCATAAATAAATGAAATCGCATTATACGCCGCGATTCTGATACTCGTCCTTTTGTTTCGGCCGTATTATTCCGCGTGTAATGCGAAACGACACCTTCGGGACGCATTTATCGAAGAGGCCGCGACTGAAATGCCCTGGCAGGAGCGCTAAATAAATTGGACTCAAATGTTCGACCATTATTCCTTACAGTCATTTAAGGAAAGAGTGTCTGCACTGAAAATATTCGCCGATAGAAATTTGATGTGGGCGTGTCGTAAGCATCACGACCTCCGTAGGCGACCGGTTGACGACTACTAAATTTATTACAATTTTCGAGAGATTAAAATAAATTTAATTATAATTTTATTATTGTTGTTATATTACATTTTTTACCTAATTAATATAAAACAATATCCACGATATCGGGATACACGTAGTACAAACAAGAAATTTGTGAAACTACGTCATATTTTCGAGTACATTTTGTTGTATAAGTCGTCTTGCACAGGGCTACCAGATTTTTCAACAGTGACTAGCAGCTAACCCTGTTAAAATCTCAATTACTCCCAATAATTCAATTCTCTAGCCACCTCTGGGCTGGAGCCCCAAAATACTTGATAAACCTACTTGATTCTGTGTAAAAGAGGGCGGCCCGTCTGATTGAAAATTCGTTGTTAACAGACCGAATGCCATCTCTAATGCACAGATGCAATGTATATGCTGAGTCTGTTCTAAAGGAATTTTAATGGACCCTTCTCTAAAGAGCTAGCATTGATCCCTGGTGCACCGGTGCACGTGAGTGAAACTCGACGTAACAACCGTCCATGTTGATGTTGACTTCGTGAGAACGGGTCGTTTCTTCGACTAGTTTTTTACGTAAATAATATATGTAACAGTTTCAGAAAGAAATAACACCAAGCTCTCTCTTTGCACTTAAAAATGAATACAGGGTGTCCGGGGGTAAAGTGCAATAACTTCGGGAGGTGATTCTACATGATAGTGCATGTAAAAAAGATAAATAACTTTTTCGAAATTCCTAAGTTTAAGGGTACTTTTTGGTTAAAAGATAAAATTAGTCCGGCGTGTGCGGCCAAAACCTCCTAGATCAGTATTATATAATACTATCACTATTAGCTATTTTCCGCTGTTACGATACGCGCCAATCAAAACCAACGTCGCACGTCGCCACAATGCGTCCGGCTGACTCACAACAAATTTATCGGGTAAGTGTGTACCTTAAAATGAGGATTTTAAATAGGTACGTCTTTTTGCATGCGAAAAAAAATTTGGAATTTCGAAAAAAGTTGTTAATCTTTTTTATACATGCCATCATGTAGAATCACCACCCGAAGTTAATGCACTTTACCCCCGGACAGTGTGTATGACGTGTGTTACACGTCATAAATTGGTTCGAAAATTTTAAATTGAATGTCTAGCGGACATATTTCAAAATAAATCGCTGATATAACAGATTTTGTAACATAGTACTATGATGATATTACATTATGAATTCACACCTTAGGGTGAATTTGATGAAAAATTCAATCAAATGTCGATATTTTTTCTGCAGCAGATTACTAATTTCAATGGTCTGCCTAGGTCTTGGGAGTCGGAAGGTCTGATGTAATTTGGCAACGTAGCTCTTCGTTCAAAAATCTAGGACATCTGAGTCATTCAAAGATTTAATCAATATATCACCGTTCTAGGAAATACCGGAACAGTGAGTGTTTGTAAGCGAAGTCGACAATGCGCCGGTGAGCAAGGTGGCAATTGGATCATACGCGAGAAAGAAAAAGACCTCAGAGAAATTTATGCCACAATTATTAAAAACAACTAGAGCTTTACATCTAAGTCAACCCCTTTGAATATAAGAACCGTAGGAAAAGTTTATAGTAATTTGCAGGATTTTAACATACGAGTATTTATGACATTACAACAATCAATCAATCAATTCATTAGAAATCATAGGTACTTGTAAAATTTATTTTATTGGTTGATATTTATAATCCATAATACCTACCAATTAATTATTTAATTTTATTTATTTATTTTTTCTTTGCTCCTATGAGGATGTCTTACTTTTTATAATTTATATTTAAATTTTTCTACCTACCTTTTAATGATCTATCTACATTTAATAAAAAAATAATAAACAGAGCGACTCAACTGCTTAACGATTCTGCAATGACCATAGTCATTTTCAATGTCACTTACAGACAGTTCAGCAACTATCTTTTAACACATGTCACAAAGTAGTAAAACTGCCTTTGTGTACTTTGAAACTTATAATCTTTTCCATGATATATTGGTGTATAACCGTTTTACGGAGAACATAAGAAAATAAATAAATAAATAAATTTAACTTTTTTTTTTTTTTTTCATTATTTTATTCTCACTTTTAACATTTTATGTTTGCTTAATACTTCATAGTTCGTACTTTATACTTTACACTTTATACTTAAAAAACTATTCAATATCTGTACGTTTTGTATTTAAAAAAAAAACATTGTCTAGTTTGTATACTGAACGTCTTTTGACGGCGTTTAAACCAGTCAATTTTGTTGATTTTTGGAAGGTCATAAGTAGAAGGCGGCTAAGCGGTGGCAAAACGAAGAATTGCAAGTCACGAATCCGCAAAAACATCATTCGGAGATATTGAAATTTGAATTTTTTAAATGATATATTTTTGTAATAATGAATCAATTCTAAACTTCAAACCTCAATATCTCCAAATGATGTTTTTGCGAATTTTCAACTTAAATTCTTCGTTTTGCCACCGCCTAGCCGCCTACTAGTCATAAGTCATAACTTCTATAAAAAGTAACTTATCAAAAAAAAAAACAAAGTATTGACACGCTAGAAGTTAAAATCCAGAGAGATAAATAGGGAATACGTTTGTATGGAATTTGTTTTCAATTTGGGATGCGGGAATGGGTACCATTTATTAGATAACCAACACCTCTGTCATAGGTCACCCCAAGTGGTTCGCTACGTTTGGTGACTTAGCAGGGGTGCCCGGGTTCATGGGGTAAGGTTTATCTATGTCTTGCAGCGGATGATCTAGACACACTGAACCCCAGATTCCTACCCAACCCTCATACCTTTTTTTCCTTCCCAGAACTTCATCTCCTTCCTTTCCTTAAAAATACCCTCCACACGGAATCCCCAAAGATGACATAGGCCCTGAGGGAAATTATTTTCCTCAGAGCCTCCTGCGTGGACCTAATGAAAAAAAAAAATGGAAAAATCTTTATGCAAAAAACGAATTTCTCGGACACCTTTTATAATTCCAGCTGAATGCAAAATGCATGGATGTGTGAATTACTTCAAAGTTATATATTATTGTTATCAATGGTAAGCGGCAAACACACAATAAGAGTAAGAATATGTTCCATTACTTGCTTCTTTAACATATTACAGGGTGTCCCATACAGAGAACGTACCTGTTGACTACAGTATTACAATGCGAGAGGGAACAAAGCGGGGCATTATGCAGGTAATCTTCTGCGAAATACAAAGCAAAATGAAACATCCTTTATCATAAAGTGTACTACTTTATAATCTGTTTCGTGAAATTTAAGTGCATTTTTTTCAAGTTGTATTTCAGAAATGAACGTTTCTGGTGAACAAATTTTAAAAGTTACACGAGTTGAAAAATAAATGATGACTCTCTAACCATCACGCCGTTTCCAAGAAGGATTATCCAGATAAAATGGAACGCCACACAACTCTTACATACCGGATCTTATACATCCACTTCTACATTACTTACTACGATGCCATGACAGATGATGTTCATCAGTTGGCCTCCCAGCACACTTTTATATTCATATGCAGTCGGTTTAGGGAAAATACGGCAAACTTATTAAAACAAAATACCACTAACGCCCATCGTTCACGTAGCTATTTACAAGCGACGCTACCGCTACCTGTCATACAATTTTGCTAGTGTAGCGCCTAGCGGCGATTTCAAAGACTAATATTAGTATTGAAAATACGGACGAGCAGCGATCGCGTCGCTTGAACGTAGCTCCATGGAAGAACGGCGTAAGCCTTCAGAGTGGTGGTACCGCCGGAAATGGTAGGTGTGTTTGGTGACCAGATCTGAATAGCCATGTACTTCCCCACCTTCCTCTTGCCCATCTCATTCCCCTTCCCACTACCTTTAGCCTCACAACATACCCCAATTGGAAATGCCATAGTCTCACTGGCTACACGGAGAAAAATGTTATTCTAAAATACGATCATTTTATTCGTAAAAACGGGACTGGAGTTCTAACGAACAAATTAACAGGATTTCAATGTTTATTGGCGGGAATATGTAATAATAATTTGTTAGTATACGTAATTTCGTACGTACACTAACAAATTATTCTTTCATTTTCCCGCCAATAAACATTGAAATACTGTTAATTTGTTCGTAAGAACTTCAGTCCCGTTCTTAACCGTTTTTACGAATAAAATGATCGTATTTTAAAATAACATTTTTCTCCGTGTACAGACGGGAGCAGTTGAGACTCTTTTGCAGTATTTATATTAAAAAAAAATAATAATAACGGTTTTCCTTTACAAGTACATTTAGAATATCAGCTATCTAAGATCAAAAACTAATTACTACCGGAATAAAAAAGAAGTCGGGTTTCTCATTGAGGATCGTGATCCCTACTCCAATTTCAATGGTGGATAAAGCTCCTCCACTCTTCAGGGTTCTGCGCTGCGTGGAGAGCCAAGGACACCCATGGACCAAGCACTTAGTCGCTCCAATGCATTGGTGATCTTTCACTTCTTCTTCTGCCTACCACTTTGCCAGTAAACATGGGTTTCTCTAAGTTGGACTCCTTAATTTGGCGAGCAACATGTCCAAATTATCTCAACCTACGTTGTAGGCAGTTAGTTGATAATTAATGCCTAGTTCTTCCAGAAGGGACACATTTGTGCGTCTGGCTGTCCATGGAATCCTGTGCATTTTTCTCCAGCACCGCAATTCGAGGTAGTCTAACCACTTTATTTCGCCGGCTATAAGAAGGCCGGTACCATTTCACCATTTCCAGTTACTTGACTGGAAATGGTGAAAATTCATAACTAAGTACCAACTTATTTGTATATTCTTTTCGAGTTTTTATCGGCCTTCTGCCACAATTTTTATATTGAAATTCACCTATAATAAAATAAGTTTCATGATTGAAGACTTTAAGAGGAAATTTAATGGGAAATCTCGAAGGGTGCGGAAATAATTTATGATTTTTCGGAAGATCAATGTGAAAACTTTTATTTAAAAATAATCATTAAGATTTTTTAAGGTGGCTAGGCCATGTTATATAAGAGAATTTTCTTATTTCACCCTTCATTATTGGCAAACTTCCAACATATAATACCTAAATAGATTTTATAATATCACTACATCATGTCACTACTTTCTTATAAATAATTTAGTCGCAAAAAAACTTTAAAAAATATTATTGTAATAAATTTAAATTAACTTGAATTATAGCATCCGAAACTGAAAATCCGGAATTACAGCTTTATATGCATTTGGAATGAACTGTAGGGAGATGATATGCGAATGAAATGAAAATGAAACGAGACACTGTGTTGTTTGGTGAAATTGTATGGTAGTAAGTGTAGGAAAAAACAAGGTAAGCAAGGGAAAAGGAAGGAGCGCAGGTCAGAGCCAGAATATGGTTGAATAGTCCCACCGCGATACTTCGAGGTAATTATCACCATTATAAAATAAGTACAAAATGAAATTTATATTAATGTACTTCCCAGAAGGTTAAATTCCAACTTGTTACTTAAAAACGATATTTTGTTCACGCAAAGCATTAACAACTTGCTTCCAAGTTAATGCCTAACCTTCTTCTGTTTTCAAAATAAATGGACTCCAATTTTGACTATTATTCTTGCCATTTTTCAAAATTTCAAATGCTTTTCCAGCAGTTAGGGAGGGATAAGAACTGGATAAATGAATCTAGGTATGAATTAAGCATTTACTCAATTCAAAACCAAACACCAATCGAGGGCGTTTTTGTTACAAAAGTTAAAATTTTATTGGTGTTCTGGGCAATGGTTGTAGAGCAAAACATACAAAGTGCAAGTGAACGTGTGTGAACATGAATGAAAGAGAACATGATTGCGCGCATGGTATAAAAGCGTATGAATACTATATTCCTCATCTTTACCATCGTACCTTCCGAGTTTGTAAAGTATTTATATATATTTTTGTTATTTATTTTTGGGATGTTATGCCATGTTCTACCTCCTTCTTTAATCAACGTTTCGGACAACGTTTCGGACAACGTTATAGTGTCCATCATCAGGGCAGATGTGGTGATGCCACATCATGCAGATGTTTTGTATGACACATCTGCCCTGAAAAATATTTTTGGCCGTGGAAATCTTAAATCATCTAATCCATTTATATATAGTAGAACACTTTGTGTTCTGTCCACAAGAATAATTATTTTCTTACTATCGATAAGAAATTTTATTTGGTGATCGATATCTCCGTGGCCTCAGGGGTAAGGCTCTCGACTAGCAATCCGGAAGTTGCGGGTTCAAAATCCCAATTTTTACGAAATTAATTTGTGTTATCCCCTGCGGCAGAGCAATTTAAATTTTTTTTCTCGGATTGGTAAAAAAGGAAATTCTTCTGTCCACATTAAAAAAATCAAACCTCTGAATTTGAATATGGAGACATACAAACTGATTAAAATTCTATATACCCAATGAATTCACATATCTGTTGTCTATTATCACATATTCGTAGGATTAATAAAAAAATCTATAGACTATGTATTTATTTTGTTATATTTTGAATGTATAATATATTTTATAGTCGCTATAATAAAAAATAATTTTTGCCATATTTTGGCAACAAAGCAATCCGTGGTTTTGGAAATAGTGCCACAGTGTGACAAAAAGCGCTCGAGTGGATAAGTCACAATTTATTAATTAAAAATAATATAATATAGTATATTCGTAATTGCGGCACGTTCCAGAGTCGAAGATACTCTCAGTATTTCCCTGATGGTAAGTCCACCATTCACCATTCACAATTCAAATGTCGCCTGAAATGGCTTTAGCCGTGTTTATTGCCTATTTCCCCACTTTCCTCTTCCCCACTTTCATCTTTCCCACTTTCCTCTTCCCCGTGTCCTTCCCCTCCCCTCTTCCTTTAGCCTGACAAGATCAATTATGATTTTTTGACATCGGCCACCTTATTACTTGACATCGGTCAAATAATATATATATATATGTATATATTTTTTTAATTACTCGAATTTAATATATGAAAGTGTAATAATTATGGTTTTCATCAGCGAAATTAATATTTTTGCTACATTTAATAATATCAAAGCGTATATTAAGGCCTGTTTGGGTTTTTTTTATCAATTAAAAAAGTATTTTTTAAAATTTAATGTCATCCGTCCTCTCCACCTCAAAACAAATATCTACGTTTAAATTAAGCGAAATTAAGGTGAAACAACACATAAAATTGCGCAATATATATATTTTTAAACTTACACGACGGGGGCCTGTTTTCTAAAATACTCATAAATATTTTTGTTATACTATAAAAAATACGTGCTTTGGGATTTTAAAGAAGGAAGCCTAATGTCACTTTTGATATACAACAATAGGTTTCAAAATCTTCTTCTAGGATTTGACTGCACATAAATATAGTCATTGTTAAAGTAAAATAAAATATATATTGAACAATGCGCAGCTGGTGAATACGCAAATACTTAAATTATGTAGGTACCTACTAAATCATGAAACATGAAAGAAATAGATAAATTAAAAAATTCAAACTTAAAAATTTTATACAACGATAGTTTTTCGATAATAAGGAATGAAGTACAGTTTAAAATGTTTACCGACAAAAGAATATCTTTTTTACAGAATTACTCTGACAGGACAAAATAATTTGATATCAGGTTATTATGATTTATTTTTGGCTTACTATGCCGTGTCCTCCTTTTTTAGCCAACGTTTCGGACAGCCTTACAGTATCCGTGTTTATCCATGAGCCTTGATGATGGTCACTGTAATGCTGCCCGAAACATTGGTTAGAAAAGGAGGTACGATAATACTTTGACAGTGAAAATCCAAATCACATCTGATATTACGTCGTTTTTTATGTGAGTTATAACAAATTCTATCAATGAAATCAAATACAATGTTTAGACAAATATTTACATGGTGAACGCGAGAAATTGATGACGTCAGAGGTCGAGCGACGAGCATTGCTGTATGCATGTCTGCTGGATAAATTCATCCACACTAAAAGAAATGCTCTTGTGACGTCACGCTCAGACGGTAACCGACGAGTTCATCGAAGATCAATTCATCGAAAGCAAATTTACAAAGTACACAAAAAGGTTAGTTAAGGTTAGGTTAGGTTAGGTTAGGTTAGGTTAGGTTAGGTTAGGTTAGGTTAGGTTAGGTTGAATTTTAGTTAGTTGAACTCGTTTTCGATGAACTCGTTTTCGAAAAAACCTGAACTTTGAGTGAACCTGCTAGGACGGACGTGTTCATATGTGAATAGTGGGCTTAAGAGACAGCGCGCATGCTAAATAATGGGTTTGAACCAACCTATGTACTTTCCTTAAAAGTATGTGGCGACATCGGTTTCCATTCAAATTTACATGGAAAACTTTTCTAGTGTGTACTGTCTATTCAAAGACTACTACTTACAATTATTATCATTATTTATGATCATCATAACGTAAGAAGACGATTGTTTGAGGTTAGCAATTGTTTGAGGTTAGGAAATATGCATAAATTATTAAAATAACCCAAACTATGAACCTAATTACTTATTTTAGGTTATTTATAATCCGCACAGGCCCCGCAGATACTTTAATAGTACACAACTGCTAATCCTGTACAAATCGCAAGAGCACCCCAAGGTTGAACTTGGCAGCCACCTCTGGTCTGGAGCTCCAAAGTACCTGGAAAACACCCTCGACTTTGAGCAGAAACAGGCGGTCCATTTGATAGATTCTCCCGTCTTAACAAACGGTTTGAAATCTTTAGAGCACAGGCGTCGGGTGGGAATGCTATCCTTGTTCTATCGGTATTTCAATGGAAGATACTCCGAGGAACTACCGTTATTGATCCCCTTGCCGCCGGTGCATATTCGGGAAACACCCCAAACGCGCGCCTAACATATATAAACGTTTGACATTTGTCACATGAAAACGGGTCGTTTCTACAACTCGTTCTTGACTTCAACAGCTCGGTATGGAACGATTTGCCGGCCTCTATGTTTCTACCTTCCTACAAAATGGGTCTCTTTTATACCCATGTTCACTCCATCCTCTCCTCAAAAAGACCCACCACCCATCATCTTCAAAGATGACATAGGCCCTGAGGGACATTATTATCCTCAGGGCCTCCTGTGTGGAGTTAATATATATAAAAAAATCCAATGTTTGTCTTACTTAAAAAAAAATCATATATGCATGAAGCGAAATCATTTCTATAAATATTTCTATTATATTTTTGCACAATGCAATCATTTAAAATCATGTCATCCCAAGACGGGCATGACGGACTGAAAAGATTTTTAAAGGATATATCCGCACAGACATAATAAACAATGCCTTTAAGGATATGAATGGTAATAAATAAATTTTTAATACTCCAAATGCAAAGTTGTATGTCGTATACCAGGTTTTAAATTTATTACTCGTTTAAAAAAAAACAATCACACCTGCTTGTCGCGTGAGACATTTTGTTTTAATGTTTAAATATTAAGAATTTATGAAAAGGAATTAATTACGCTGGCAAATATACCAAAAATGAGAAAATACGTGGCATTAAAAACTTCAAATTAGGAACTATCAGAAAATATGAGCAAATTGTCTCTATTTTGGCCGATTAGTAAGCAGGTCCACGCTACATCACGAATACACTCCCGCTGTGCGCTGAGATAAAATTTGTTTTGTTTTTAATTAAATTCAAGCAGATTTCGGTTCATTTTGGTCCAGCAATACGGAGATGCTGTGTTGGCAATACAAATATTATAATCCCCCGACGTTAAAATGAATTTATTTGAAGGTATTTGCATATTTATGACAATTTTTTTATATGCCTCTCCTTAATATGCAATTTAAATTACCCTGTCGTAAATTGGATAATTTTTTGTTTCAATAAATTTGGATGGTCCTACCTACTTTCCTACCGATTCGGTGAGCATAAATGAATAAATATTGTTTTTTTTATTAAATTTATACATTTATTTAGTTTTAATAGTGGGATGATCTGATCATATTATATTATTTCAGTCAGTTAATATCTAAATTCCTCAAACATTTGGCATTACAAACTAGGTTTCTTACACAGAATATTATAGAATTACAATTATAACTATAATGCCACGGAAAGCCATCCTCGATCAATATAATATAATTTTTATAGAATATGGCAGCGGTAACGACTAGGCGAGATTTTTCGGTTCTACTTAAGGATAAGAAAACTTTAAAATGATTGCTGACTTTAATGACAACTCTTGTTTCCAAATCTCTTGGTTGACTGCAGAATTTTCCTTATCCTTAAAATGAACGACTGATTTGATAAATGCGATTCTATGGAACTGACAGCGAAAAAGTTGTTAATTTTAAGGTTACGAACAATTTCTCCTCCCTATTTCGAATCGGAATCGCCTTTCTGGTCCCTTCACAGACGCACGACGAAAGTTTTTTATTTTTTTATTTTTTATTTTTTTATTATTTAATAAATTTTTACAAGTTACAGTTTTTGACATTTTTTTTTAACTACCATACTAGGCTACTGCCCGTGTTGTGGTAGTCATACATAATGAATATATGAACTAAAAATACTTTTTTACAGAAGCAGATAATAAAAACTAGGTAATAAATAATGAGAAATAAGAATGCAGAAAAGAAAAAAAAAGATATTTAAAGATAAATAAAAGTAAATACAAATATTAAAATAATAGTGAGCTGAAAAATAAAGAGAGATAAATATTTTAAAGAAAGAAATAGAAATTAAAAATAATAAACATTAAGATTATAAAACAAATAAAATTATATATTATATTGTTTTGAACGCAGGTTAAATTGTGGTAGATATAGTATTAATTATAAATTTTCGTTTCCCACTTGGCGATTCTTTACGCTAGAAATGCAATTGCTTTTTGCTCGTGTTAAGACTGTTTTGCCAGAGAATACCGGAAATTAGTCATTTTTAAATCCTAGACGTATTGACTGTGTTTTACAAAATTTTGGAAGATTATTATTTTACTAATACTCGCAGTTTTAAAATTTTGAAAAACAAAGTGTATTTATAATACACTAAGGTTATACCGTTGATCGATGGCAGTATTGTTCATACAACAGAATAAATCAATATATAATCTAGTCAACAAAGTTTTCAAAATTTAAATTTTAGACAAATTAAAATCATTAAAAAATTAATCCGAGAACGTGTTTTGCGACAAAAATACCTGAGTTTTTCTATTTATTTAAGGTCTTACAAACTAAAATATTCGAGTTTTTTTTAAACACTTATTTTGTTTAGACATTATCGAAAAATAATAAATTATCTTGATCAAAAATTAATTTTAAGAAGCATATAATTTACATTCATTTACCCTCTCCCGTTTGATCATTTTTATGGCAGTTTGAGACATAAATTCTCACGATTCATTAACCGCCGAGACGCGGCCGTGCGAGGTCCTGTGTTCGCGTCGGTCTTAATGACAACATTTTGCAATAAATTTAAAACTAATACCGTTTAGCTTCATGGTTGTAAAAACATCTGCGCGCAGCGCTGTTAACAAAAACGGAATAATGGATTGCTGGATATTATTACCTCTTGTGTACGTTAGACATGATTTTAGATTTTCACGGCCAAAAGTATTTTTGTTATTTATTTTTGGGGTTTTACGCCGTGTTGCGATGCCTTCTTCTTTAGCCAAAGCTTCGGACAGCATTACAGTGTCCATCATCAGAACAGATGTCAACCAGCAGATTCCTACACATCTTCCCTGATGATGGACACTGTAACGCTAATCGAAACGTTGGCTGAAAAAGGGGGTAGCGCAACACGGCATGACATCCCAAAAATAAATAACCAAGATGTGTACGTTTATCAAGTTGATATCGGGTGGAAATCCGGACAACCCAATCCGATTCATAACATTCCTTAATGTTTTGAAAAACCGGCAGTAAACATAATAAGATGGCTGAACCAAATTCTTGTAAGTCGTAAAAGATGCTTCAAAATTGAGTTTAGATCTGCGGTGCGACTGAGTTAATTAATACCAGTATTAAGTGCGTACAGTAATTTATCCATTGCACGTATATTAGGCACACCTGTGACCACAGGAGCACCCATTAAAGGTGCGCACTTCAATGCCCGGTGCTAGTCTATCCAGTTTCAGTATCCAGACATCCGATGCTTTTGCAACACTTCCACATCCACACTGGATAGTAATAGAGTATCAGGCGAAACGTAGAACATTGAAAGAGCACGTCTAGTTTGAAGTACCCTTCCGTATCAGTTTAGTCTAGCCAAAAGTAATACACTCCGACCTCCTTATCCCCGGAACAATGCACAATTCTCCCGTCTTTAATCTTTTCCGACAGCAGACTTTGCTCAGTGCATTCCCGGTACTGCACACTCAGTGGCGTGCAGTCTTATAGGCCGAAAAGCTTGCGGATTTTTTATATCACAACCGTTCTACCCTAAGAAATTTTAGTTCCTTCTTTGTAAAATTTATACGTATTGCAAACCTTCTCTTTCAAATTTTCATACTGCTTGCTTCATGAAGTTTTACTCAAAATGCACGGTATGCCTGAATAATTGCAGAGTTCTCATCTATTTTGATTGATAATTCGAGATATGTTCACTTTCTTACAGGTGTATGATAATGTTCAGCTTCTTTTGTAAAATAATGGTGTTAATTGTGGACCTGAAAGCAATAACAACAAAATATGACGAAAATTATAGTATTTAGTTAAACATGATCAAAGTTTTTGGAAATGTTTAGCATTCACTGGCAACTTGTAACCAGTGTTCAAATTGTTAAGTTTGGTGTTTGTCTGTGAAAAACCTACAGAATTTATGTTTTTACACTATAAAGAAGGGTTTGGAATTAGATATACCGAAAAGGTAGTGGGAGTTAAAACAAGTTGTCCACTTTTAAGTTGTTATTGCATCCAACTCATCAATTGTAATTTTATTTTGATACTCTCTCTGCTCGCTTTAGTGGAGATTTTATTATTTTTACAAAGTTGCCAAATAAAAAATATAATAAAACAGTGGTGGGTAGTTGAAATGTACCGATTTTCAATTACTCAAAATAGCAATCTTATTTTTGAAATCATTTTAATAAAAAATAACAAACTTTATATCTTAAGTGTTGATTGTTGTTAAATAAAACATTCAGTGGATTTAGACAGCTACATTTGTGAAATTGGTCAACAGATGGTTACCTGGGTGCTTAATTGTCGAATATCCATTCTAGTTTTTTGTTCAGCTTCATTTTAAAATAAAAAATAAATTACCAAAACCGATAATTAATCACTTAACTAAGAATTATTTAAACCAACGAGACCTTTACCTTTACGGGAATAGCTTCATCTTAAACACCTATCATAATGTTTTATTGAAATAATAAAAGAAAACCTCCTCCTCCTGTAAATCTTGCAAATGGTCGTTTGGATAATTAAGCACACAGGCGACGAGATAGCGCAACAACAGATATAACTGCTTTTATTCATGAAACTTGTATTTATGAAATTGACGTAAAAAACAACACCTAAAAACTACACCTTACTCTTGGTCAAGGAGCAACGCACGCCACTCTTATACACTGTACATCATACCCTTTCCTGCTTATGAACTCCTGATACTCGAAATACTACATCTGCATTAACGAGTACGTCTCTTATTTATTCGCAAGCAAATCAGCAATGGTAATTCAAAATCATAGTGGGATAAAGTACACATATATCTGCACTTAAAATAACACGTTCAATATAAAACACAAATTATCGCATTTCAGCGTGGGAGGAAGTTGTTAAATCCTAAATTTATTCGATCAGCTATAAAGTTCACCTGAGATGAGCAATAAAAATTAAATTTATTAGAATATGTTTATAATATTGTTTGTATCTGTAATAAATTAGCTGTTTTCCATGCAAATGATATCATTTTTGGGATTAACCCACAGAACCACGTTTCAAGATTTACTGCATTCCTTTTCAGGTATTTTATTCGCACGGAGAAATAGTTTGATGGGTTGCCAAAGATTTTTACCGTATTTTAAGCATCTAGTACATTATAATATTGTAATTATATTTTTTTCATTATATGATATATAACTCTTTCATAATAAAGCAGGTGATTGTGCTTAGGAGATCTCAAGTAATATTTTATTAACAATTATTTGAGAAGTATTAATAATAATAATTTATTTTTAATGTGGATTTATAATCTAAAATTACATTTTACATAGTAAGAAGACAATATTATATTCAAGTCTATTATTATGAAAATAATATATCATTTTACATGGCAAGAAGACAATATTACATTTATGAGGAGGTATATGGTAAATTTGCAGGATAATATATAAAAGTTTTTTTTTTTTTAAAGATAAGTTGTACATAATTCAATAGAAATGAAATGCAAAATGGTAAACGGTAAATAAAAAAACAAGTAAAAAGTTTTGTGGGTGTACCAAATTTTTTTTTTTAACTAATTTCGTAGTTTTTTTTCAGTTATAAAAAGTGAAATATATCTTAGTAAGTAAAATTTATACTAAACGTAGTCGGTAAGTTAACAAAGAGACGCCATCGTAATATATCATATACATATATTATACGTAAGTTATTCAGGATTATAACAATAAGTGTGTAGTAAGCCTTCCTCGGGCGTTCCCGACATCTTCTACCATTCACATTGGAGTCATAGCCTCCTTACGCCGTTCTTCTATGGAGCTACTTTCAAGCAACGCGATCGCAGCTCGTCTGTACCTTCCATACTATTATTAGTGTTTGTAAACCCCGCTATGCGCTGCACTTTGGTCGCTTGTAAGGGGACATACATTAATTAAATGAGCAGTTTAAAAAAATTTTAGACCTCTCCCTCCCCCTTGGTGAGGCTAAGTGAAATTTAGTGGGACCCCCCCCTCACGTGAGATTTTTCTTACTCTCGAAATAAATGTTTTTCATAATAGAAATTTTTTCAGCGGGCAAAATGGGACACAACAATTTAATATTTTTATTTTTTGTTATTATCTTTATAATAATACATACTCTTTTAAGTTAATTTGAGATTTTTATTGACTCTCGGAATAATGAGATTTGGTGAGATTTTGCTGGAACCCCCCCCCTATTTTTTGCTCACGTAATTAATGTATGCCCCTAAGTAGCTGCGTGAACGAAGGACGTTACACTTATTTCTTCGTTCATGTAAAGTTGTACAAATGCTTTGTGATAAGAGGGTTTTTACTGGATATCTATGGTCAACAGTTTTATAATTTTTTTTACAACATTTTATTTGTATCTAATATTTTATTTATAGTAATATGGTAGGTACCTATAATCAAAATATCAGTCGTAATGTTAATTCCAATTAGCCACCAAGGGCATCAGTAGGCCATCAATACAAATGGTGTGTTTTTAATAGCATTTTTGTTAGATTATCCTTGACTTTAGCAATATTTAATATCTGGGTACAGTACAGTTAAGAGTTCTTTCACTACTTTGACACCTTCTTTGACTCTTGTATTATGTTAATGGTAAGCTCTTTTCTCGTACAAGGAATCAGATAATATTAAGGTTGATTCTGTAACTTTTGCGTCATCGTAACGTACGTTAAATCGGGCGTTTATGAACCATTTTGACAGTTTTCTAAAATGAGGTATTTCGTATCGCGCTAACTTGTGTTAAGACACCAACTCTTAAAGGTAATTATCCTTACGCCAGAGACGACCGCGCATTTGCCGCGTAATCCTCGTAAGTCATTCGCGGCAAAAATAGCGAATATAATGAGAGATAGTCATTTATGAACGCCTATTGGGCTTATATGTATGTATATAATAATTAATAATAATTAATCCACACTAAGTGACATCAACACGCGACAGGCATAGAGCCATAGAAAAGCACAGGAATTTGACAGCCGATAACGCGCGACGGACGCCTTCCGATATCCGACGGATTTTAAAATGTCTCATAACTGAATAGCTGACTTAACACAAAATATAGCACAAAAGATACAGATTCATCCTTCAAGGAAATAAATAAAACAAGGAGTTGACCTCATTCTAAAAAAGTTTAGTTTATCCTTGCACAGCTTCTGTATTTGATATCTACAGATTTATCTGGAGCACATCACACATGGAGGACATCTTCCCTCGGGATTCTCCGCTATCGTTCAGCAGTCGTAATTCTGCCATCGAGGCAGATGTGCAAACCACCTCAAATGCGACTTTCTATGGAGTACTACTGTTTTGGTTACATAGTGTGGCTACAGTCACCCACTCAAGAATCTCATTTCGGAACCTCGGACCCTGTAAAAAAACTCTCTTTAGAATCAACTATATTTTATGTCCATACTCAAGGGTGAGACGATACACTGGCATTGATTTCAACATTGATAATTTCCCAATAACACGCCTTGCTGTATAATTCTAGGCTCGATAAATTTACAGGAAAATACACCAACCCTTAATAAAAATACGGACACCACCAACACTTAATTGTTCAATAAAAAGGTTTCGGTCAGGATCAAAACAAGAGGTTAACATTTTTTCAAGAACCCCTAACCTAACATTACGCGTTACCTACCATTATATTTTTCGTAATCATCAATCATACATTATATTGTCGGTAATGTGCGTTAGTTATTTCAATGAACTCAAATGTGCTTTGAATTTAAGGGTCATTTTAAAAATTGTAACTGAAGAATTCAGACAACGATAAAGTTCATATAATATTTTTAACAAAAAAATAATTATTTAATTTCTTTTTCAATAATTGTTCTGAAAATTCAAACTGTCTCTTGATTTTTCACGGGTCTGTGCTGGTATTGTATATTTTTATCCTAATGAAATAAAAAAGCATTACTATATATTACGTAACTACATCCAAAACTTCTCCTACAGATGGTATTCTAGAACCCCCGAGTAGGTACCTACCTTATTTCTTCCCCTTTTTAATATTACGTAATTAATACGTTAATGATTTTACTATGTGGCGGTCAACCACACTAGCTGCGCTAAAAAAGTACGAAAAGGTAGTACAGTATTAATCATTAATAACAGCCAACAATTCTAAAATTGATAGAAATTAGGATAATAATACTATTACATGGAGAAAAATGTTATTCTAAAATACGGTTAATAACTGGACTGAAGTTCTTACGAACAAATTAACAATGTTTCAATGTTCATTGGCGGGAAAATGTAAGAATAATTTGTTGGTATACGTACGAAATTACGTACACCAACAAACTATTCTTACACGTTCCCGCCAATAAACATTGAAACCCTGTTAATTTGTTCGTAAGAACTTCAGTCCCGTTTTTAACCGTTTTTACGAATAAAATAATCGTATTTTATAATAACATTTTTCTCCGTGTAGATAAATAGGAACTTTGCTGAAAGTGACTACTGAGGGAATGGAAAACAGTATATCACAGGTATTCATGTCAGCACTATACATTATGTAGTACCAGCGTAGAATTTTAATTAATACAATATTACGCCGTAACACTTACGCTTCTTTACTGCCATTGTCGTGCATATATCACTGAGATTAAACCTAGCATAATACAATATCGTCCGAATGAACTGAAAATAAACCCCCCTTAAAACGCGTTAAAGCGATAAATAACTTTAAAAAATTATTCCCCAGGGAAAATTACTCCAACGGGAATATTAGGCACTTAGTTTTCAGTAAATTTCTTTCCTTTGATACCTGAGCCCGAGCTGTAAAGGTAAGAAAATTAAATCCATAAATATCCAACTTTGGAGGACGAATTTTTCGAAAGGCGCTAGAAGCAGATACGATTTTTAAAATCCTCCTTTTACATCATAACTTTGCGAGGCTTTCGACGTTCTGAATAGATTTATAATTTAGGATTACATCAATTACCACCCTTGGATTTATAAATGGAAAATTAAAATTTACCGGTGAATACACAAAGATTTTAATGCTTAACTTTCATATCTTTATCTTTATAAATTTTACTTATTGAAGAAGTTATGTTTTTGGTGAAAGTTTTTTTATCAGTCATGGAATAAATGTCGGCAATAATTTTGTAAGTACATACCTATCTCCCCAAATAATGCAATATTATACATTTTGACTAAATCTATCTTTGGCGGGCTTAAGGATTCTGAGAAAACGCTGAGCAAATTTAATGACGTCAGATCCTAACTTAAAATTTTTGTTGTTGGTTCAGCACTATTTAATTGTTTTGTTTAAGACTTGCCGAAGTTCCCGGTATTGCCTGGGCTTTACACAGAGTTTGTGACCCTCCTTTTATTTTCAAGATCATGTATGCAAAATTTCGTCAATCTCAGAATAAAACTGTCTAATTGAATAAAAATCAAATCCACGCCGCCTACCCTTCTCAGGTCACATTTGCACACTTCTGTTTATATAAATAAAAGATAGATAGAATCCAAACTTCCTTCTACAAATTCTACCGATGCGACTTTTTCGTACTTAAGACGATAGACTTCGCTTTTCGGCCCATACAAAAAGGACGCCCGGGAAAAAACACTTTTCTACATCGAAAATTGCACAAAATGAATATATTTTTTTTATAATGCCTTCTAGAGGGTGAAAACTATGTCGGTATGTTTTCGAATTTTTGATGCGTTTCGTATTAACGTAAACATTCACTGTCAAACATGTACGATTTATCAAAAAATATTATTTAAGGAAAAAGTGCTGCTAAATCAACTCTCATAAAGAATTATAAAATTATAAAAAGCTACCGACGTAGCTTCTTCTTTCTAAAAAATATATATTATTTAAAATTTCAATTTCGAGAAAGTTTCGGTGTAGAAAAGTGTATTCTCCATAAACCCCTTTTCGAGCGATTTCTATAGGTAAATTTGAGCGTTGTCTCATTCACACATTTCGCATTCGCATGTATTGTAAGTATGCGTGAGCTTATTGTGAGCGGGACAGAATGACAGACGCGGGTGTTCCGCATGTCGTTTAAAGTCTAGCCTCTTAATAACAACTTATTTCTAAAATAGTTTGTGAGAATCAACAAAAGAAATCAACTTGCCTAAACAAAACGAGTTGAAGTAGCAATAATGTTTGCTTATTTATTAACATATTTTAATCTCTTGCAAATCAGTTGCATTGTGGCTAGCCATAAGTTTGTGTTAATTATATAAATTCATTCAAAGTTTATAGTATATTTTATCTTCAAGGTAAATTAATTTTTCATTTTGGTTGGTTCTTTGAGGGGAGTGCTCTATTGAAACCGAAAGTGAGAGTAAAATTGTTGTTTAAAACTCACTTAGTACTTGTTTTATTAGTTAAACACAGGAATATTTGTGGTGTTCATTTACGAACGTTGTGTTGGAAATTGTGTAGTAAATGTCTGATAGTATATATAGTATTGTGAACTGTGGAGGTGAATAATAATGAGATTTAAACAACTAATTACAATATTCATCTCCAGTCAACAGTTTAAAGAGTATTCAATCCACTGCTAACTAAATAAACGACATTTTTCAAGGGGAGAAGCACGCTTACGTGCGAGAAGTTATGCGCTCCATCTGTTGTTAATCTCGAGCGAGAAGTTATGCGCAAGTAAAATTCAAAATTTAAATAAGAACATTCGATGTAATTATAGATACCCTTTTGGTTTTAATAATATAAATGTGATTTTAAAGACAGTCTGTAAAAAAATATACATATAGTTTCACTGTCGTTCAACGTATATCATTAGAATAGGTAGTTATATGTAGTTTTGAGGTGTCTTAACTTATGTCCGTTAAGAAGTACCTTACTTAGAGTGGCAACTTTCGCCGTTCGTGTCGGGTTACGGAAATAGCCGGTGATATACGATTGACAGATGGGTACCTTTAGTGTCGAGTTCTCTTGAATTGTACAGAGATCCATTAAAACGGACGTGTGGTCCAATTAAATATTCATTGTGGACTACGTGATAACGTAAATAAAGTGGCTAAATATTGGAGATTCTCGAACACGTATCAAATAAAAAACCCAATCAGTGGGGTTGAAGAACATTACGCAAATATTGGCTTACAACCGTAAAGTCGACTCCAATTGCTTTTTAAAATGCGGTTAGGTTTACGATATCCACAAATGCAACATAATGTACTTTACGACATTTGAATTATATACCAATCTAATCCCAGTTTGAAAGAAATTCAGCAAACTTCCAAAAGCAGAATAAAATATGAGTGGAAATTGTCTGTACTCAACAGTGCGGTAAATAGATCCGCGTGGCTCTCGCAGAAGCAAAGTGGGGTAAAAATAGAACAGTTCAGTGCTAAATTGATTAGTGAGTCGTTATGGTCAAAGGCATCGTTTGCGGCCAGTTCTTATGGGAACCCACACGGCGAAGGCGGCACATGAAAGACTTTACTGAAATGTACTGAAACACTGCTGCAGTTTTGTTGGAAAAGACTCAAAAGGATCTGGATTGCCAATATCGGAGTAATAGTGGACGATGGAGGACTTCAAAGGATTTATATTAAAGTGTTGTCTTTGCATAGGATTAAAATGCAGGTTTATACATTATCAAAAATATTCATTTCAGTTGTGTGCTTATCTGTTTGTGCGACTCTGGTTCAATAAAATCGGAGATGCTTTGAATTTAAGTGTCATTTTCAAAATTAAATCAGACTAACTATAACGCACCTACCTGCAATATAATTACTATCCCCTGCTTTTTTCCACGGTTATACACGGAGAAAAATGTTATTCGAAAAAAACGATCATTTTAATAGTAAAAACGGTTAAAAACGGGACTGAAGTTCTTACGAATAAATTAACAGGGTTTCATGTTTAATTGCGGGAACATGTAAGAATAATTTGTTGGTATACGTAATTTCGTACGTATAGCAAAAAATTATTCTTACATTGTTAATTTGTTCGTAAGAATTTCAGACCTGTTTTTAACCGTTTTTACTATTAAAATGATCGTTTTTTTCCAATAACATTTTTCTCTGTGTACTAGTTATACTATTTTTGACAAATATACGGAAATCGTGTTTCCTTGTTCTACCGGTATTATAATGATGGACGCACTGAGGAGCACTGATCCCTTCAGCACCGGCGCGCAATCGGAAAATACACCCAAAATTTGTATACGGTTTACATTTGTCACATTGGAATGCGCCACTTCTACGACTCGTTCTAGAGTTCAAAAGTTCGCCTGTGGAACAATTTGTCGGTCTCTTCGTTTCCTTCCTAATACAACACGGGTCACTCCAAAACCTATATTCACTCCTTCCTCTCCTAAAAAATACCATCCACACATCAAACGCGTAGATGACATTGACAATGAGGGAAATTATTTTCTTCAGGGTCTCCTGCGTGGAGTTGAAAAAAATGCTCCAATTAGATTTTCTACGGTTTCAAAAAAAACTCGAAAACACGAACTTACACCGACAAAATTTGAAAGCTCTTGCAATACAGTTTTGTCGCTTCTCATGATTCATTCACTATCCTGCTTTCCAGGCAGAACATGTAGTCATACAAGGCTCATCATTTATGCTGAAGGCAACGGCATCTTCTGAGACGTCCCTGTTTGCATACCGAACTAATGTCTTTATGCACCTAACTTTAATGAAATGCAAACGGATTATGAATTACAGTCACATGAATAGGTAGTAGACAACATCTGACTACTATTTTTTATCTCGAGCAACAGATAAAATAAATATTGCATTTTTCAGATTGTTAGCGGATGTAAAATAAATGTTATATTTATTTATTTGTTTGTTGTGGCGTACAAAGTACGTTAAGATACAAGTTTTTTTTATGTATGTAATTAAGAGTACCAACTAGTGAGACTATTTATTTATTTTGTTATAAAAATATACATTTACATTTTATTGACATTTTGACTGTTTAATTAGGTTGGTCTCCCGTTCTAGGACAGTCAAATTTACAGGTATCGTACATATTAGGTAGGTAGGTAGGTACATGATGATTCATATAAGTATTAAACAATTTCCAATCAATTAAATATCTAATATATAATCAAATCAATTTAGTATCTTAATATACAAGAAAAAGTGTATTTGAAGTGAATGTACAGAAAACAGTAAAAGAAAAGAAAAAAATTGGTAACAAGTGAAATGAAAAAACTATGCCATCTTGGGGTCTGCTGAAGGTTTTGAAAACGAAGAAACGGAAAACGGAAGAAAGTGTGTAAAGAGATAAAGAGAAACTTTTAAATCAAGAATTGTATGCTCATTAATTGTAATATTGATTATTGATAAAACTTTAAAAATATAAAACGATAAATTAAATATGCAGTTTTAAAATAATTTATATCACGCCAATAAAACTAATAAACTAGTTTTGTATGATACCGAAGAATTAATAAAGTGTTTTCGTAGTGGGGGATATGTTGTGATAGGGCGAGTGATTTGTAAGTTGTTTGCAGTTTTAGTGTTGTTGGCTTCTGTACACGGAAAAAATGTTATTCTAAAATACGATCATTTTATTCGTAAAAACGGGACTGAAGTTCTTATGAACAAATTAACAGGGTTTCAATGTTTATTGTCTGGAACAGATAATAATAATTTGTTGGTATACGTAATTTCGTACGTATACCAACAAATTATTCTTACATTTTCCCGCCAATAAACATTGAAACACTGTTAATTTGTAAAAACTGTTCCGTCTTTAACCGTTTTTGCGAATAAAATGATTGTATTTTAGAATAACATTTTTCTCCGTGTATGAAGAAACCAAGTGTGCCTGAAATGCCTCGATGTAACCGGATTGCAATTTCAGACTATCTATTTTATTATTTAGTAGAGTATGCAGAAATAATAGAACTGACAATGTATGTTTTTTGGTAAAGTTAACTATTATTATTTGTAGGTTTTATGTAATATTTTTTTTATTATATAGTGCAGTTGCGGCACGTCGCAGAGTGAAAGATTCTTTCAGTATCGCCCCGGTGAAAGACCACCATTCACAATTGAAATGGTGCTTTAAATGGCTTTGGCCTTGTTTGGTAATTAGATCTGAATAGCCAAAAACAAAACCTTCTGTACCCATTCTCCCTTCCCTCCCGCCACCTTTAGCCTTCCAACAGGGGATTGTCATTCTTTCTTGAAAAATACCTATGGAACCTATTTTTTTTTAATATTAGCATCAATAGCTCTAACTGCCGAGCCATGGAGTTTATCAGCCCAAAATCCAGTAATAAATTAAAACATACATGCAATAAATAAGCAAACATTGCAAACCGCAAATCATTTCGCAGGTTAAATGCAATTTAAAAGATTTCAATTCATTCAATTGCCAGAATCAAATAACCGAAACACAGATGAATGTAAACACAGACTGTGTAAACAGTTTTAATCGAAATTTTGATCATTTACAGATTTCACCCGTATAATATGTGAATATTATTCACTTACTGTAATCGTTGATGCAAAATGTTTGCTCGTTAAAATTGATTACAGGAACACTTTAAAAAAACAACTCATTAATTCCACGTAATTCCATAATTTTGAAGGGATGATATAATATTTTTCAACCCTAGAGATTGGGATAGAAATATTGATTGATATTGAATCTGCATGCATTATCATATACACCACGATGTGTGAAACACTTCAAAAATAGAGTTAAATTAACATTTCGATTCTGAACGTAGACTTCTAGAGTACTATTCTACGTAGAGGGCGATACTGAGAGTATCTGTCAGGAAATAAGGAATAAGAACATATTTACAAATTTCAAAATACCCATGTGGAAGAATCTATTACTTTCCTAAGAATTCGAAATAAATCAATTTACATACTTTCAAATTGACATTTTAAATCGTATAAATATCGTCGTCTAATTATGAAACACCTCAGTTTGAAAATGGCCTTGTAAGCTGAAACAGCTGTCACAATAATAAAATCTAAAACACTTGCAAAACTTAATAATAAACATTATTAAATTTAATTTAAATTAAATTTCAAAAAAATCGAACACAATGTTTCGGTCTGGATAAAAATAAAACGAACGGAAGCTTTGTGGTTAGAGTACTGTCCTGGTTCAATCCTGTGTTCAATCCCCACTACTACTTTTTATTTTCTGTGTATTTCTCAGTTTTAGGTTTCATTTAAATTTATTATTATAATAATAACAGTATCTGATCAAAACTCTGTGTAAATTATAATGCAATTGTAATATGCCTTATTTTATCTCCAGAGCAATTCGTTATATTATATTACTTAAGTACTGTGACCAGTATTTGAGGATGCCTATTGAAAGATTTAGAATTTTTGAATCACCTTGAATGTTTATTGACATATTGTAATGTATAGATAATTGTAGTTCGGAGGACTAATAATAATAATAATAATTGTATAATTTGTATAGCGCCGTTTTTGTGAGAAATCACCTTAAGGGCGCAGTGACTAATGCCCTTTCTAACTGAAACCAAGTTTTTTCTGCTCTTAAATTGTGCTGACTCTGCAAATCTACCTTCGGTTACCTCGGAAATGAGACTATAAGACCAGAAGAGCCCATAGACAAGTAAAGCAATATTAGAACTAATCACAGAATAATTTTGATACATTACAGTAATACCTTGAACTTTCAAACTAAAAAAAATAGACTCTAAATAATATAAGCCGAGTAACGCTAATTGTAATTATCTGAAATGTAACTTTACTGATACAGATACTGCTTTTATGAGTTTGAGTTCTTCTCGAAATACCAAACAGAAAAGACATAATTGAATTATTATTTACTTTATAATGTAACGCGGATTACTAATTACGAAAAGGATTTTGCTCACAATAAATTACCATAGTTGATTTAAGTATTTTCTTTGGGAGACTTTGTGTCTCGCAAACAATAATAATTGGTAGGAGAAAAAGTTAAGGACATAATTAAAAACTTTTAACGAATTCTTTGAAGAGTTTCTAATTAATGCTTAGCGCATTTATTTTGCTTCGGAGATTAAGTATTTACAAAGTACACAGAGGAAGAAGGAAAACTTTTGCAAAAATTTGAAATCTTTATGAAAAATTTACAAGCATTAGATCATCCGAATGAAGTTTAAAAACTGATTTTCCTCAAAGCAAAAGTTCCCAAAGAGTTAACGTACCACTTTCCGATTTGCTTTAATTTGCTTTTTATTATATTTTACTTTGTAGAATATAATAAAAAGAAAAAGGTAACATTTCGCTATTGGAAAGGTTAATATATTTACAAAATTAGAATTTAAGTATTGTACAGGGTGTCCGGGGGTTGTGCATTAACTTCGGAAGGTGATTCTACATGATGGTAGGAGTAAATGAGATTAACGACTTTTTCGAAATTTCCCGTACAAAAACACGTACCTTTTAAAAATCCTTAGTGTAAGGTACAAAATTACTCGATAAATTTGCTGTGAGTCATCCGGACCTGACTGTGGCGATGTTGGTTTCGATTGGCCCATACTGTAACAGCGGAAATACTGCTACACGCTGGACTAATTTATTTTTTTTGTCAAAAAAGTACCCTTAAGAGTTGGAATTTCGAAAAAGTTATTAATATTTTTTACTTATAGTATCATGTAGAATCACCTCCCGAAGTTGACGCACTTTACCCACGGATTTATTGTATATTAGCGTAGACCAGCAAAAATCACGAGATACTATAAATCCAATTTTTTATTTTTTAAATATTATATTGTAGGTGGGTGCCTACTTTACCGCTTGTCTGAATTATTTAGTACTAAAATCAATTAGACCATGATTGTAGAACTGATTAATAAATCAAATGTGATGAAGTTTGAAACAAATCAATCGTACAAAATTTGATTTAGCAAACAAAATAACAATGCATTATCAAACAATTACAAAAGTTTTTAAAAAATGTTCAAAAAGCAAAGATATATAATTTTGAACCCCAAACTCTAAATCATATTTTGGTATTTCCAGAATAATATGTTATTGTTAAAACTTCGTTCTAATGACCGAGTATATTAGATTTACGACCGTGATCGATACTGCAAATTGCGCAGAGTGTAGGCTAAATGCAGTTTGTATGCATAAAGGTGCAGTGCATGTATAGCCGTATAGCAAATGTGAATGGGCTTCATGAGTCTGCATGCTCGCCTTAAATAATTTAATACATATCGAATCAGAATTAATTGTGTGGCCTCCGGCGGTCAGTCCAGCCAAGGAGACTCAACAGAATTTAAAAGGCAGAATTTTTTTGTGCTTTTTTCTGGCATCCTTGAATATACGAGCAAAACCATTCTAATGAACGGAATGGAATCATTTCGACGTTAATTAAGGAATAATGGTGTGTTGATTAATAAATATATTTTTGTAAATGAGCTCTGCAGTTCATTTATATCGCTAATTACACATAAATTATATTTACTGTGATATAAAAATAAGTTTAAAAACTATTCCAACCACACAAATATTATTACCGCGATCATTGTTTGCATTATTTTGTAATTTATATATTTTTTATTAAAAGATTGCACATTTTAATGTATCCCTAATTTATTTTTATGACTTTTATCGTTACGCATATTTAAGCATGATATTAATTCATATTAAAAATGTTATTTATATTATAATCACGGAACCATTTTTCAGAGTTTGCCAATCATCTCATATCCACCGATAATTTTTTATTTATTTATATTAATGTAAGTCTGTATGGACATTTAAAAAACATGTGACATACATAATGGTGCGGGATAGCTTGTCTGTAACCATATTCCATGCAGTTGAACATATCTACTACTTCTGAGAAAGTATTGCAAACTACATGCAATCTAGGTACAGGCGAGTATCTAAATAACTCAGTCAGGACTATTATTGTTGCAATTATAAGTAATTTATGGTAATGAGGAAAAGGGATATATTTATGGTAATTATACCTGATCACTGATAAATTAGGACAGATTCTCATATTATTTACCGTAATATTAAAGAAAAATAGGATATCTTAGAAGCATTTGAAATAAGAAAATCCCTATTTAATATTTCTAGTATTTTTTTGTGCTTTTTTCAGGCATCCTTGAATATACGAGCAAAACCATTCTAATGAACGGAATGGAATCATTTCGACGTTAATTAAGGAATAATGGTGTGTTGATTAATAAATATATTTTTGTAAATGAGCTCTGCAGTTCATTTATATCGCTAATTACACATAAATTATATTTACTGTGATATAAAAATAAGTTTAAAAACTATTCCAACCACACAAATATTATTACCGCGATCATTGTTTGCATTATTTTGTAATTTATATATTTTTTATTAAAAGATTGCACATTTTAATGTATCCCTAATTTATTTTTATGACTTTTATCGTTACGCATATTTAAGCATGATATTAATTCATATTAAAAAAGTTATGTATAAAAATGTTAAAGATGTATGAATGTGAATGAGGCAAGGAGTGTGTGCCAAGACCGAGTTGTTTGGCGGTCCGTCGTCTCTGCCTACCCCTGCGGGGAAACGGCGTGATGGTTAGTTAGTTAGTTAGTTAGTTAAACATGTTATTCATATTATAATCACGGAACCATTTTTCAGAGTTTGCCAATCATCTCATCTCCACCGATAATTTTTTATTTATTTATATTAATGTACGTCTGTATGGACATTTAAAAAACATGTGATATACATAATGGTGCGGGATAGCTTGTCTGTAACCATATTCCATGCAGTTGAACATATCTACTACTTCTGAGAAAGTATTGCAAACTACATGCAATCTAGGTACAGGCGAGTATCTAAATAACTCAGTCAGGACTATTATTGTTACATAAGTAATTTATGGTAATGAGGAAAAGGGATATATTTATGGCAATTGTACCTGATAAATAAGTACAAATTCTCAAATTCTTTACTGTAATATTAAAGAAAAATAGGATATCTTAAAATTAATAAAAAATATTTTGAATATCAATAAAGTTTATCTTGTATTTCTAGTCTCGATATATTACGCGCTATTTTCCCCGAAATTCTCTAATTTATTACTTAAATTTTATTTACTCTTTTATATGCCCATGGGCTATTTACGTAGACAATATTAAAATATTTTAAAAAAGATTTTTTTTTTGGTTTTTAATGTTATCATTGTTATCAGTGACAACCCTGGCAAAAACCAAAATACGTAATTTTAAATATAAGTACCTATGTTAGTTGTGAATCTCTAAATTTAAGTCACAGGTATAAATGTAAATGTAAGTCACTAGTTAAGTCAGTAGTTATAAGTCTTAGTCGTAAGTCACTAGCTATGTAAGTCACTAGTTATAATTATAAATCTTAGTTTATTTGTACAGCGCCCTTGAGGTTTTTTTCACGAAAACGGCGCTATATAAATTAGCCAAATATTATTATAATAAATAAATCGTTTAAAAAAATTGTTTCTTCCATTGCAGTGGTAAATAATTGGATAAGATTAAATAATAATAACACCAATAAACTGAAATTATTAATCTTATAATAATAACACTAATAAACTAAAATTATTAAAAAATAATATCTTGTCATTTTTTAAATTATGTAAGTATGTTTTAATGATCCAAATTGTAATTTTTTTTCTTTTAGTTAATTTATTCCCCTTTCCAACACCTTAATATTTATGTACGTGCATTTTTAGCAAATTACTTTTTAGCGAAATGTATGTACAGAAACTAGCAAATATTTTTTTATGTGAACTACCTCAATTGGTTTGGCATATTCCGAGGTGGTTGAAATATATTATCCTAAAATATAAGAAAATGAGAACAAAATAAACGAGAAAAAAGTACCTATTCGAAAAGTTTATTAAGTATTTGTATCAGTATTACATAACTTAACTTCTCCTCCTTATTCTCCTGGCGAAGGAAAGACACCTTTGAAATCAGTAGAGCAATTTGTTATAAAGAGGGAGTTAAAAATGTTTATTTCGCAAAAACATGAATTTGAATTATCTTATTTTTATAAGAAGAACTCTCTTTTTAACTTTTGAAGGTTATTCCCATCAATGTAATATATCATTGAAGAAGAAGATAACAATAATTATCTAATTTTTTGAAATATGAAAATGAACAAGACACAGAAAAATAATAAAAGATAACGGTCGCAACTGGGACGTTGTCTTTTATTATTTTTCTGTGTCTTGTTCATTTTCATATTTAAAAAAAAATAGATTATTATTGTTATCTTCTTCTTCAATGATATATTGAATTATCTATTGATCCATCCAGCAAACAACTACAATAGCAAGTGTATCTTTAAAATTATTGAACTGATCTTACTTAAGTACATATGAGAATGAAAGAAAAACATATATAATATGTTTGTCGATACACATCACAGACTGGGTCAAAAAACATTCATTTTACTATAACACCTAACCAAACATAAATCAACATAAACAATTAAAAAATAATTTATATTTTATAAATGTAATTTGGATAATCTAATATCACTACGTGATATATTCTAATGTTTCCTTTAAACGATAAATGTATTTAGAAATATTTCCTTACGTATCATATTAAGAATGTTTAATTGGTAGAACCTACAGACAAGCTGCCATATGACAGCTTTGTGGGACTACCCTAAATTTGTATCTACTAAATAAAAATAAATTATTTATACCATTGGCGTGTGGTCCATAGAGAAACATACCCACCTTTTTTTAATTTTTTTGTATTTATTTATTTTTTTTATTTTTATTTTTTATTTATTTATTTTATTTTTTATAGAGAAACCTCACAAGAGTCCCGATTGCTCCCTTCTGGAGCCAGTGAGACTATGGCATCCTTAATTGGAGTATGTTGTGAGGCTGAAGGTAAGTGGGGAAGGGAATTAGATGGGGAAGAGGATAGTGGGAAAATACCTGGCTATTCAGATATAGTCACTAAACACGGCTAAAGCCATTATTAAGCAACGTTTCAATTCTGAATGGTGGTCTTACACCAGGGCGATACTGAGAGTATCTCCCACTCTGGAACGTGTCGCAAATATAACATGTATTATTTTTATTAATTAATTGTGAAATAACACAAATTAATCAAATAAAATTTATTTGCTCACGCCGGGTTCGAACCCGCAACCTTCCGATTGGGAGTCAAGTGTCTTACCACTCGACCACGGATGGTCGTCAAAAGACAATTATTTATCTAACTTTAACTGCTACTAATCTTAAATTTATGTATATGATACTGCCGCTATGGAACGAACCACATTGCCCTTCTTGACAATATCAAAGACGATACTGTATTTTTACTTATGTCGACAGAATAAAATTTAATCGAAAACATGTGAACACCTCAGTACAGGTTCTCCAAGTGAGGTGTTCACAAAATGCTACTACTAACCTTTTTACACCCAGTTATTGAATATTAACATTTTTTGTACTACTATGTAACCCACAGTAATCATTTGTAAAATATATGCTCAAGAACGGAAATAATTAAAATAAAATAATTAAATACCAATTTTCTTGGAGTGTACTCCCTGCACACTTTATGCAAGAAAGTTCGGCCCGGGGTCGTGTAACTTCGTGCATACTGTTTGAGCGCGCCTAATATTTCATACGCTCAACCAACATGTGAACGACGGTTTTATTGCGCACTGATTCAATAAAGAATCAAGTCTCGGCGCTCAGAGACTGATTGCTTCTCGCCCGTGTACTAGGAAGTAGGAGGAGTACACGAGTGGGGATGCAGCATTAAGATCGTTTACAGACGGCCTCCGTAGTCCGAAAGTCTCGGGTTAGTATCCTGTGTGCGCAAATAAATTTTGTTTGATTAGTTTGTATTATTTCACAATTAATTAATAAAAAAATAATATAAATTATATTTGCGACACGTTCCAGAGAGGATGAGATTCTCAGTACCGCCCTGGTGTTAGACCTCCATTCAGGATTGAAAAGTTACTTGAAATGGCTTTAGTCATGTTTGATGACCAGATATGAATAGCCAGGTACTTCCCCGCCTTCCTCCTCCCATCTCCTTCCTCCTCTCATCAACTTTCTCCTTCATACTACCTTCAGTCTCACAACATACCCCATTTGGGGATGCCATAGTCTCACTGACTGCAGGCAGGAGCAGTTGGGACGCTTGTGCGGTATGCATATACAAAAAAAAAAAACAACATCGATAAAAGCCGAGTATCTATTTTGAAAAACTTATATTATAATTAGTTTAAAAAAATACTTTTAGACATCGCCTCGACGCATTTTACAAGACAAATATATCAGCTGATAATAACCCTGTGGCAGATGATTTTTTCGAAATCGGTGACCTTAACGCCGTTTTTCCACGTAGCTATTCACAAGCGAGGCTACCGCTACCTGTCAAACAAATTTGCTTGTGTAGCACCTAGCGGCGTTTTAAAACACTAATAATAGTATGGAAAACACAGACGAGCGGCGATTTATTTCTTTTAATTCTTTTTTTTAAAGTTAGTTTACGTTTTTATTTCTATTTAAGCTATCGGAAGATTATAAATGCATACAGTTTTAGACCCTCACGGCTTATATTTCTTTTGCCACATTCAATCATTTTTAGTCCTTTTAGTACCAATTAGTGTAAATTATATTACGCATTAATTAAAGTTATTAATGTTAATCCTCACTTTATTTTAAATCGCGATAAAATATTTTTATGGAAATTTTTTAAAGCTTACCAGCTTATAAGTATCATATCACTCCAAACTGTTTGTTCTAACATGACAATATTTGCCAGTAATTTTCCGATTCACAATACATAAATTCACCATCAACAACTGCGTCGAACACAACATTTTATGGCCGACTGCTGGTATTGGCGTAATCTGAATAATGGATCTATCGATTGAAGGCAAGCTCGCTGGAAAATACGAGTAGTTTGCACTACTGTCAATTTTTTGTACAAAATTCTACTACAAATCTGATTTCTTTTCAATGGGTTGTACAAATATTTCAACAAGAAAGATTTTATTTTTGTTTTGTTAAAAATGTGTGCAAATTGTTAATCATTAAACTCAAGGTCACGGAACAGATAATCTCGAGTTGTGAACCGTTTTGAAACTTAACTACAGTTTTAATTTTTCATAAACGCCATCGACTCTAGACTTCTGAAAGTCCAACGAAATTGTTGATCCATTTGACCAGATGTAATCTTGTTTTGATTTTGTTTTGCTATCGATCAATAACTGAATTGATGTTTTGTTTGTTTGAAAATGAACTCAGTTTGTTTGTCAGTAAACTCAAGGTTTTTTTTTCATTTTCACAAAAAGATTGGATACATCCCGCCTGCACTTAGTTCAAATAGCAACAAATAAATTGAAAATTCTTGGAGGGTAGCCGGCTTTTTTTTCAGTGCGCAATTATATTTTATATTTTATAATTATCACAATTCGGGCAGTTTACTTTACATGAATTACCCACTAGGCACCACAGCTAATTTTGATTAGCGGATAGTTCATAATTCCAGTTACTAATCATTATTTCCGTACGGCAAAGAAGAATTTTTAATTTTCTTTTGCGTGAGTGCCTTCTACACTTACGGGACTGATATCTCACTTGTCGACGCTGTATGTTTATTTTACTTTCATATTTCGATCAAAACATGTCATCCGTTGGTGATATTTTATTAGTGGTAGTAAGTAAAGGATAACATGAAACTTCTCTTCGAAGATGTCAAATTATAAGCTTTTTTTCGAATTTATGTTGAGCAATTCGGAAACCGTTTTTGATGTTTCCTTTTCAGCGAGGATCAACTTAATACGACTTGTTTTACCGACTTCCTCGTAAATGCGGCAACTTGTCACTAAATTGAAGTTTTTCTGAATTTCTGATGGCATTTATTTTATGAAAAAAGTTTTTTAGTACGGTATAATGTTTCTTCCGAACAATACACTTCGGGGATGATTCCCTTTGATGAGAAAAGAAAAACTCTTTTAATTTCGTCATCGCGGAGGAGAAGAGATCAAACTTCGCGAAATGAAACCAATACAATATACAAAAATTTCCCAGGGGAGCAGGAAACCAGGGCGGTGGATCGTGACACAAAGTCGATCCAAGAAGTTTCACTTTGTATTATGATTGTTTGGCAAGAAAGTTCACCCCTTCACCTCCCTCGCTTCCTGCTACCTTGGTAGTCGCCTCGCCTCGTATGCGCTCCCAGTCCAAATTAATTCAGTCCAAAGTTGAATAATGATTTTTACCGAAACTTTTCCAAATGAAATAGATCTTCGGTTATGAAAAAGTGACCGGGGAAGTTTAGCAAATAAATAATATTGTAAGCTTGTAGACGAGGGAGATATATTGGAATGTATAATGTAACGAATTCTCATAAATATGTAACGTATTATGTATATATACAAGCATCGATGTATTGAGGTATATTATTTAAAGATCTTAACAAACTTAAATACTATTACAGAATATACTAGTCCTGAAAACTCTCTGTACAACATATTAATGGAATTTTAATTATTTTCAAAAAATCGATAACTTATCTGCATGTCAAAGAAGTTATGTTCCCTTGAAGTGGTTTTTATTACTGAACGGCTCTAAAAAATGAAAAAATTAAAAGTTTCTGACGTTTTGCCTCCTCCAAGTTTCGCTTGAAAGTTATTACATTTATTAAAAAAAATGAATTTCTATTTTTTTATAAAAATTCCGGAGCTAATAAATGCTTATTTGGACATATAATGCTGTGAGAAGTTTAAATATTCCGTCAAACTTTAAATTAATTTAGTGAACGCGAATTTAGGTATGGCATAAAAAATGCCCAGGGCTCAAAACGATGAAGTTTTTTTAATGAAAAAACTTTGTCTTTGTATTCCTGTCTCAAGATGTATTTTAGTTAGGGAGCATGTGTCCCTCAGAGGCAAAACAAAATTAAAAAAAGATATCAGGAACAGATGGCCTGTCGTCCATTTATTATAATTGGTTTTTTATATTTTATTGATTTGAATTTTTAATACGCTTCAATTACTTCGATAGGTATTGAAGATAATCTTTGAAATTGTATTTATTTACTGTCAAGCAACTAACCATCACGCCGTTTCCCCGCAGGTGTAGGCAGAGAGGACGGACCTCCAAACAACTCGGTCTTTACACGCACACAATTGCCTCATTCACATTCATACATCGTATCATACAAGATCTTCTATTAATATCGAATAACGAATAACGAATATTAGTATCTGATTCCATCAGTCATGCCCTATCTTCCTAGGGCGTTCCCGACTTCTTCTACTACTCACACTTGCGTCATTTATTCTCCTTACACTCCTTTCCCTACATGCCCAAACCATCTGAGTGTCCCTTTCTTAATCTTACTCATTACATCAGCCTCGCATTCTTTGCGGGTCTCCACGATCGATCCTACAATTTTATTCGTAAAATCGTATTTTATTCGTAAAAACGGTTAAAACGGGACTGAAGTTCTTACGAACAAATTAACAGTGTTTCAATGTTTATTTGCGGTAAAATATAAGAATAATTAGTTGGTATACGTACAAAAATTCCTTATACCAACAAATTATTCTTACATGTTCCCGTCAATAAACATTGAAACCCTGTTAGTTTGTTCGTAAGAACTTCAGTCCCATTTTTAACCGTTTTTACGAATAAAATGATCGTATTTTATAATAACATTTTTTCTCCGTGCATATTTCTCACTCAATCACACATTGTTTTACCACACATACGCCTCAGGGATCTTATTTCTACAGCATTCACTATACTTCAATCAAGAATAAAAGTATGGCAGAAAGAGGTCAATGAAAAAATCCTAATAAAGACACTAAAAACCACATAGAAGACAAATAAACCACAAATACGTAACTTTAGTCCGCCTCGGCTCTCCCTAGTGAGGAGGACTAAGAAATACTATATCTATTCTTTAAAGCACCAGTATATTTTGTATGTATAATTATATTATATACTCGCTAAAATAAAAAAAATAAAAATAATAAAAACTTTTATCCTTCCTCTGCCTTATTTCACTGCCATACATCTGGATAGGTACCAGCACTCCATTGTGGACTGCTAACTTTGCTTCTTTTGAAATTTTTTATGTTAGCACCAACGGCGTTCAATCCTCCTTCAATGGAGTTGGCCGCATTTACCATTTTTTTCAATATCTATATTTCAGTCTTCCCAACACTAATTGTAAACAAAGTTCCCTTCCCTTTTTGAACCTAAATGTATGTATTTTGAATATCTCTATCAGTCTTTCCAACACTAGTAAACATAGTTCCCTTCCCTTGTTTAACCCAAATATGGGTATTTTGATGTTACTTTTTATTTTGTATCTCATTTTACGAACACCAATAGAAACATCATGTAAACTTGGCATAAGATACAAAATCATTTAATTTAACATCTGATAAGTCGATATGTTAGATTAAATAACGATTACCTAACAGTCCGAGAAGAATGTATTGCGTTATTTGTGGATACAATATAATTCAAGGTACCTACTAACAAACTTTTGTTACTCATAAAAAAAGCTCGTAAACATGCAATCAAATAAAAAATACTGGGCAATAAAAAAATCCAATGCTGGATCAAAAATCGTATTTTATTGTGAAAATAATCACACGATAGGTTTTGTTTTTTTTCACATGGCTTCGTGAAATAAAACATAAAACGTACTAATAAATCACATGTGACGTTTTTCCATGTAACATCAGAATGATGAGAAATCTAATTAAATTGGATTTTTTTAAAATGAAGTTTATTTTTTCAATAAAATGATTAATCAAACGTCTGACGTTATTCTAATTAACTTTTGTTAATTGGCATTTATGATTTAGTGATAATTGTAAGGAAATGGGGAAGTGTTTTTTGGTGATCATGTGATAATAGCTGGTATGAAGGGGTTATAAATTCTAACTCTAACTGATGAAAATCTAAATTAGTATTTTAATTAAATATTGAAACGGTCTTAATTGGTTCATTTTCATGTTTGTAAGAATTCTGGAATCGGATAATATTTTAGCCCATTTTTTTATTTAAAACATTTACTAAAAATTCTTTATAGTTAGAATGGATTTACAAAACTCTCACTGGTGATATTCAAGTATCATGGAATCTCATTAGTCAAACTAAAATGTATGGAATCAAATTCTTAAAAATTTGGTGTAATTTCTGAGACTTCTAAACATAATTTTTTTTTTCGTAAGGAGCTATTACTTTGTGGTTAGGCATTGTATTTTAAAAATAAAACAAACGCTTAGTATTTAACCAAATATCATCAGAGTAAAAGAACACTTACGCTGTTTAAATGGCAAGGGTTTTTCTGAATTTAATTTCAACAGATCAAACTTTTAATAAAATCTCAGGCACTTCCATTTTACATGAAAATAGTATAAGTATTAAATGAAATAATTTAGAAGCTTTAGAAATTAAAACATCATTAAATACAAATATGTCAGAATTTTTACATAGCAACCAAATTAATTTACTTGTTTCCCAGTTTTTACAGGTAGGTGTGACAAAATATATTCCTCCTCTAAGTTTCCTATTATGGTGATATTACGTCTACGTTTCGAGGCGATAAAAAAACCCAACAACGTGATAAACATAACGAGTAAAAACACGTCATAACTTTGTAACCAGAATGTCGTTTAAAAAAATCATGTTTTTATTCGGCGTTTAAGCGGCGTAATCAACTCGAAATTTATATGTGTCGCGCCATTCATATTGTGCGCTCCCGACAAATTTATTAAGATCAAACGCGAAAAACACTGCCGAAGAATAGGCGTTTATGACGTCGTAACTCGGCGGGTACAAAGCATGATAAGGTTCACTTTATAGTCATCATCTTCTTCACCCGTCTTTCCTCGGTCGATACTGGCCGCGGTGAGCCAAAGCTCTCTAAGTGAAATTTAGACGATTTGCGTTAAGAGGGACGCCCGCACTGTATTTTTCGTACAAAACTTAAATTTGGATTTGAAACTAAAATACCTAACCAATCTGAATAATTCCTTTTTTTATCATTATAGTAAAAATCTAGTACATATATCCATCGTCGAGTCGATTGACCAGACATCTCCTTGACTGTGTTTTGAGATAATGAGGAAAGCAATTTTCGAATGCTCACCATAAGGTCCAAGGGCAGGGATTTGGACTCCCATTCCAAAGGTCGCGGGTTCGAATAAATTTTATTTTTTTGCGCAAATAAATTTGATTTGATTAATTTGTGTTATTTCACAATTAATTAATAAAAATAATACACACTATATTTGCGGCACGTTCCAGGTGGGAGATACTCTCAGTATCGCCCTGGTGTAAGACCACCATCCAGAATTGAAACCTTGTTTGAAATAGCCTTTGGACGTGTTTAGTGACTAGATCTTAACATTTTGAAATATCCTTAGCGACCTAGAAAACATCTACATTTTATTTAATTCACTACAAGTTTTTAATGTATAACAATAGTTAAAGTAATTGCCAGAGTACCAGATAGAGGGTACACTTTTACGTATAACAATATGAACAGTAGTTCTATACACAAATATAGATTTTTGAAGATTAACTCCACGATCGGTATGTGCTATTTTAATTATTTGTGTTTTAAATTGTGAAATACAGGTTAAGCATTAAAGAAATTGATTTTACTTGTAATTTCAGGCAATTTTTTATGATTGGAAAGTATTTATAAAAAATCATCTTACCCCCACTTTATCAATATAATGAAATATTATACTTAAATAAATAATTTAAAAAAATATCAATCTAGGGTGTTTAGGAAGATAATACAAATTAATGTATTTACTCATTTGAAGACGTACAGGCAATAGCTGTCTTAAGACTTCTTCACCTTGCAAATGTTTCAGCTTTTATAGATTTCAAACAATCCACCAGACATCATTGTTCGACGTAATCAAAGTTCTTGAACAATGGAAACTTAACTCGGACGGCGTCGACTGTTTCCCCTATCGCCTTTCAAAGCTCATCACCAATAAAACTTTGATTCCTGGTTTTTGGTATTAACATCAAGTAATACTTGTACGAAAATACAACACTTCCAACAAATAAGTCACCAATGAAAAGCTTTTATGGTTCGCGAGGTTTCAAGAAGTTCTAATACCAAACCTACGTACGGCAGTGATGCTTGAAACATGCAGATGAAGGAAGAAGTAACTATGAAGACAATATAGTGGAAATGGTATCCTCGAGATGCATGTGTTATGTCATGCGGAAGAACAGATTTGGAAAGATAGCATCACAGAAGTTTTAAAGTTATTTAAATAGGAATTTTATATATATCCAGTGTTTTCAGATATTTCATTCAATAGCACAATTCTTCTTGTTCTATATTGTGTTAGAACATCTGTTCTGCCGTGCGGTATCTTGAACAAGACGTGGCAACGTCTACCGATGTATTCGGTAGTATTACGAATGGGAGGATTCGAATAGAAAATAATTCCGATGTGTTATAAACAAGTAAGTTAGGGACGTTTAGGTGATTAGGAAATGTAGAGCGGCTGAATGGTGAAAAGACTTTCAAGAGGATATATTTTTTAAAATACAGCACAATGAATGAGACATTTCGAAATGGAGGGCTATGTACCAGTAGTTGGCGTATCAGTTTTTAATTATTTAATCATATACTTTTACAGACATGCTCTCACTTGAGTGAGAACAATCCAGTTATACAAATCGGAACATAAAACTACAATAACCTACCCAGTTAAAGGATACACAATATACATGTAATTACAAATTAATAAACTTCTTCTTCTTCTTCGATGGCGCTACAGCCGATATCGAGCTTTGGCCTCCCGCAACATTCGCCTCCAACTCCTCCTGTCCTCAGCGGCTGACTTCCAGTTTGTTATCTGGAGAAGCTGTGCTAAAAATATAAAGCTGTGCTATAAACTTATATAAAATAAAATAAAAAACATTAAAATTACAAATAATTAAAAGAGACGCAAGACACACAAAAGACAGAAGGTGAGACAATAGTGATACATAATAAAACAATTGGGTCAAACATTATTCTATTATTGACGAATACGTCTTCTTTAGCAAACTCTGTCTTATTTTATGTAGTCGACTAATATATTTTTCTCTCTGATTTTCACAGTAGTTTTATATTTTTTTCTTATTCTACATTAATTTGTTATTGTTTGAATTTTTATGTTTTTTATTTAAAAAATATTATTTACTTTTATTTTAATTATGAATAAAAATATATATTTAGATCCTATGTTTAAAATTATAAATATAATATATTAAGAATTAATTGACAAATTGCTATCTCGCAGTTTAACTTTTGTTTTTATTGTAATTATGTAACATTTAAATAAATACATATTTGAAGAAGGTACACTTGGGTTAGATCGATTAGATAAATAAGAGCGCGTTTTCTTTAGCAAATGAATAATAAATTATAATTTGATATTTTTAATAATTAAGGCAATAAAATAGTACCCACGTACGAGACGATGTATGTAATTCCATTATCTTTGCTTCCATACTGCCTGAAACGGCGACGTCATTAGCTAGTTATATTTATTAGTTAAATTTTCACTTAGGTCAATTGGACAAGCCGGAGACATAGTAAGGCCGCCATTCGTGGCTTCATTATTATAACACGTAAAGTGGCACGGCTCTCCGCGTGTTAACCTAGTTTTACGATGGGCGGAATGCCCCTCTACAGCTTTGAGCGCCCTACCACCCCCGCCCTACGCCCGCTCAAATCCCGTCTCAGCCGCCCTGACGATACAAGTTTCCCTCACTTGTCCCTGTCGCAAGGGGTGAGATTCAGACCAAGAGTGGAAAGTGTTGTCATTTTCCGAGCTTTGATGCAACAAGCTAAGGATGCTAGAATATCCAAAATCTTGAGATGATCTCATGAAAGCACTATGAAAGCCAAAGAGAAAACATGGTCTTATTTGAAACATTTCTTGAATGTTATTGCACAACAGCCTTGAGTATGTTAAACCATAGCAACCAGTTGCATTCAAAACGATTATGTAATTCATTTGATTCAGGCGCTACGAACACTGGCACAAAATTATTATAATTGTTTTTTCGTTGTGTTAGAATTTGGTTCACATTTAAATGACCTAAATTACCTAGATTACCTATTTATTCCATTTGAAAATTGATATTTGTCGCCAAGGTGCGTAGATTCGTAATACGCCTACTTCACTGATACGAGTGTAGTTACGAAGAAATGTTGGGGGTTCAAATCTTTAGGGATCGTAAGAACTTCAGTCCCGTTTTTAACCGTTTTTACGAATGAAATGATCGTATTTTAGAATAACATTTTTCTCCGTGAGGGATGCATTCCTACGTCTGTTACTCCTGAAGATACTGACCCCCAGATTCCTACCGCCCCCATAATTTTTTCCTTCCAGAAATTCATATTCTTCTTTTCCTCAAAAGATCCTCCACGCAGCATCCCCAAAGATGTCGTAGGCTCTAAGGGGAATTATTTTCCTCAGGGTCTCCTGTGTGAAACGAATGAAAAAAAGTGTTTTTCTTCCTTACATCCTCTCTGCAGCATCCTCACTAGCGCACACCTCTTCGGGGACGCCTAGTTATATTTCGTGTAATTAGGTACACTGTGTTCCCTAAACCGACTGCATATTAAATATAAGTACGCCGAGAGGCCAACTGTCGACGGACCAACTATCATGGAATCGTTTCATCTCTACATGGACACTATAATGGTAACAAGTAATAATTCCTCCTTTCACATAGTTATTAAGTTTAATGAATTCCTTTGACGCAAGAAATATAAGGCAAATAGTGAAGCCTGCTACAGTCGACCTAGAGAGCGTAAGTGCCCGTAGACAAGGGCACAAGAGAAGGACGTAGGGCACATACGCTACGCATATGCCGCGGGGCAGGGCATGAATATTTATGGTCCGGCAGTCCTTAGTCAGGTAATTTCCATACAAGATTTTTCAACGATGTATGCCAAGTGCCATATGTCAACCCCGCTTTTGTGGAGAAAAGTTACAGAATTATACGGCTATCCGAATCCAGCGAGATTTTTTGAAATGTTTCACAATGTTCGCTATAAGAACATTTCTTGATTATTTTAATTAATTTAAATTTTTGAGGTAGTAACAAGAAACATAATAGTTTTTAATTTTTTTATAAGAAAAACTCTCTTTTTAACTTTTTAATTTAGATTAATATTGTTGTCTTTTTCTTCAATGATGTAATAGTTTTTAATGTATGTTATGTTATGTAGGTACAGACTGGTAGTAGCAGTATTTTGGTGATATTATTGTGATTTAATGTTTTTTATCTATAAATATGTACTTACTAGCCTAGACAAGCAACAGTCTATCAAATTACGGGAAGTCTGAATTCTCGACAAGTAAGCACCGATTTTTAAAATGGCAACTAAAATAAATTTCTAATTAAAATATAATATTATTGTAGGTAGGGTACTTACGATTGTCTGAGTCAGTCTTTCTCAAAGTGGGCGTTAACGCCCCCTTGTGGGCGCTGGAGGTTTTCAGGGGGGAAGTAGAAGTCTCAAAGAAAATAAGGCGGCTTTAAGTAAATCTAGAGGGGCGAGTGTAGACGAATTTTATGAACATACATTTTGTCCATTGGGACCATTTTTTGTCCAATTGAACCTTCATTTTGTCCATTTAGATAATTTTTTGTCCAATTGGACATAACAATATCCATAATTTTAATTTGACAATAAATTTAACTATAATTTTCCCTTTGGACATTTAATCGGACATTCATTTTGTCAATTTGGACAACTTTTTATCCATTTGGACATTCATTTTTGTCCATTTAAATAATATTTTGTCCAATTAGACATTAATTTTGTCCACACAGACAACTTTTTGTACAATTGGACATTAATTTTTTCTTCTATTTTGCATTTATTTTGTCAATTAGACATTTATTTCGTCCAATTCATTCATATTGAAACATTCATTGTTCTCGGAAATAAGAACAGACATCCTTTTATTACACCCTTTCAACCCTGTCCTTATAATTATACACGTTTAAAAATTACATTATTTGCTTTAACAGTTTTTAAAGATACAGCTTTAAAATACCTCATTACATTACAATAGATAATGTAAGGTGAAAAAGGCAAGTGAAAAATATGGGGGCACTAGATTTTTTAAATCTCAATTGTGTGCGGTCGCGGTTGTCGAAATAAGTTTGAGAACCTGTGGTCTAAATTCTTGAAACAATCAGTTCCAATTTTAAAAATGACACCTAATTTTAAAACAGATCTGACACAAGACTACGTAACGCACAGCACAAAAAACCGAAATTTGTATTTTTGATAATGTATATTTAGGTGAAATTAAACATTAACTTTGCTTATAGCCATGAAATTTGTTTATTTTTTTAAGACCGATCGGTTCCGCTTGACACAAGCGTCATCAGGGTACACATTAAACTAATAAATTTGTACAGATAATATAATATTATTAATTGATATTTTGATAAAAGTTAAATTTAAAATCACTTTAATTTGTACACTGATGATACCTGCGTTGCAAAACAGGTCGGTTTTAATGAATTTTGCCGTTACAAACAAAGCTTTTGTTTTATTTCTTTAATATGTCAAACCAGAAAGTGACTGCTTTCTACGAAAATACAAAAACATGGATGTATTTGTGGTTTTCGCACAACGCTTCCAAATGCTCCCAACTAACTGGAGTTGGTGGCAGAATGTCATACACAATTTAGGTATTTTTTGTTTTTGTTTTTGTTTTTATAGTGAATACCTCACAAGAGTCCCAATACTCCCGTCTGGAGCCAGTGAGACTATGGCATCCCCAATTGGGGTATGTTATGAGGCTGAAGGTAAGTTGGAAAGGGAAGGATACGAGGAAGGGGAAGGTGGGGAAGTACCTGGCTATTCAGATCTAGTAACTAAACACGGCTATAGCCATTTCAAGAAACGTTTCAATTCTGAATGGTGGTCTTAAATCAGGGCGATACTAAGAGTATCTTTCACTCTGGAACTTGCAGCAAATACACTATATATTATTTTAAATATTAATTGTGAAATAAGACAAATCAATTAAATAAAATTTATTTGCGCACGCCGGGTTCGAACCCGCGACCTTCGGAATGGCAGTCAAACGCCCTACCGCTGGACTACCCCTGCCGTTATGTTATGAAGCTGAAAGTGAGCGGGGAAGGAAAGGAGATTGGAATGGGCAAGATTGAGGACTACTAACTAGGCTTTTCAGATCTGGTCACCAAACATGCGTAGTGCCGTTTCAAACATCTTCTCGACTCTCAATCGTGGTCTTTCCACAATACGATGCTCCCACATGTATATAGTATATATATTTGACGATAATACGAAGTTTTTTTGACCTTATAATTCAAAGCATTAAAACCCCTAAAAAAATTGGCGTATTTTGTCAGAGGCTAAAAATATTCCCGCTTTGCAATAAAATTCAAATAAATGGAACATTTGTTAATGTATTCGAAAACTAAAAACTGTTTTCGAAAGGTGATGAAATAGGCTTTCAAATTTCTATATTAAAAATTACTATGTATTTTTTTAAATATAAATTTTTTTTGAGAAAACTTTAAAAAGTTTTAAAAATGGTTCACTTTACTTTTTTTTCTGACTAAAATTACTGATAATGAAAAAAAAATAAAACACATACTTATTTCATTAGATAAATGAATTATAAACCTTACTGTCACCTCACTTTTTTTCGTTTCATGTAAAAAAAATTCTTAAAAAATTCCCAAAGTTCCATAATTTTTTTTCAAATTGCTATCAGAAACTTTGGTTTCAGAAAAGGGTAAATTTTAATTTTTTTATGGTTTTCTTTTAGATTTGAATCTATAGTTTGTTGTATTCTCTTTCTAATACCGTTTAGATCACATTTCTGACTAAGATAGTAAGGGAAAAACAATGATTTCTGTGAGACCTATGTGAGCTGGGACAAATATGGTCTCCTGTGATTAAACGGGTTAAAAACCGTTGTTTATTTCAGACATAATTCGTGAGATTTTAGCCAGACACACAAACAAGATTCTGCGCTTTATATTATTTGAGATATAAAAACTTAATAGGTTGCTTTGAGTCACCTACAAGACCCCTAGATCACGCACTTGATGCCACACGGTTCCATTTGCTATTGGTACGCCGCTGAGATAATAGTAAAACATAGATTTGGCAATAGATTTTTACATATTTACACATTTTTTACACTCCACAGAGGACCACAGGAGACCCTGAGGAAAATAATTTCAATCAGTCATTCGTCGTCAAAAACTGCAATGATGTCGATATTTGAAAAGATAGTGATATTTCATTCCAAAGTTTTGATAATGAATAACTGATACTACCCTCAAATAGATCAGTTTTATGTCTGGAGAGACCAAGTAAATGGTTTCACATGAGAGTCACATGACCAATGCGGTCAGTCAAACAGATATTCAGGAACCTTCGAATTCATCAAATTGTACATTTGACATATTTGTTTTAACTTCCTTTTATTTCTTCAAACATTCCATATTCATTTTTATGGCGTCTGTATTTATAAAATGAAATATTATTCATAAATTAATCACCGCTCTCTTTATGATTTTTGTCTATATATTATAATATAACAACTTCTTATTAGTCTATACATGTTTGTTTCTTTTGTTATTTTTATTCATATATTAATCCTGACGAAGAAACCATCCGTTACGAAACATGTAGATTTTTATCCGTTTCAAAACATGTAGATATTTATGAGTAATATTTAGTGGTGAAAACACAGTTATTTATTTATTTTTTTATAATAAAAACTCTATTTTTAACTTTTTGAAGGTTATTCCCATCAATGTAATATATCATTGAAGAAGAAGATAACAATAATAATCTCATTTTTTTAAATGTGAAAATGTACAAGACACAAAAAAATAATAGAATGTCACAGTTATTTGTTTAATTTTATAACTTACTTTTCTTCGATGTAAGAATAAATCTAGAAAAACAAACGTGACATATATGAATAATCTAATATTATGAAGAACATATCGTAATTGAATTTCCTTAAACAAAATATTTTTTTTTGTAATCTTACGCCCATCGTTCACGTAGCTACTTACAAGTGACGCTACCGCTACCCGTCATACTATTTTGCTAGTATGGAAAATACAGACGAGCGGCGATCGCGTCGCTTGAACGTAGCTCCATGGAAGAACGGCGTTAATGTTTAATATTTTTAATTTCTATTTCTATCTTATTTAAATATTTATTTTTCAGCTTACTTTTGATTTTTATATTTGTATTTAGTTTTATGTATCCTGAAATATGTTTTTCTTTTCTTTGTTTTAATATCTGTTTTTATAAAAAACCAAAATTAGATTTTTTTAATGTATTATTTTATGTGTGACTTGTGTGGCATTGGCCTAGTATGGTAGTTAAAATTTGTAAAACAGTGTGCCTTAAAAAATTTATGAAATAATAAAAAATAAATAAAAATAATAATACGTTCTGTATTTAATTCACTTATTAACACAGATACTATTTTATTTATTTTAACAGTTTCACGCAATTGGCAGTTGGAAACTTGTTGAGCTCGAAGAATAACACAAATAAAACCATGTTGCTCCAAAAATATTTTATCCATGCTGGTAGTATGTTGTAGGTAAAATTAGCAAATAAAACCTTGTTGTTCTAAATAATAAAATAAGTTGATACAAAAATAATTTTATTTATTTCGCGAAATTATTTTTAATCAACGCTTATTGTAAAAAATGGCTATACATAGGTATAGATAGGTACTTATTTTTTGTCTGAAAATATTTATTTTTTCTTATGTGTATTGATTTTATGTACATTTAAGTTTGTGTAGTATTATCAAAAAATGATAGCGTAAACTAAAATGTTGTTTTCTCATTTAGTAAAATAACTTTTTTTTATTAGATCCAAGTTGCTGGTTAGTTGTTGTTGTTAGTTGTTAGTTGCAAAAGAAACCCTGATGTTCTAAAAACATACCTAACCACTGGAGCGACAATGCAATTTAAAACTTTTTTCTCGGATTGCTAAAGGAAATTTTTCCATCCACATTAAAAAAAATCATACCTCCGAATTAGAATTTCGAGACATACAAACTGATTATAGTTCTATAAAGCCAATGAATTCATCTATCTTTTTTCTGTTATCACATATATTCGTAGGATTTATAAAAAAAAATATTATTAAATCATTAACTTTAAAACATTTTCAAGAATTTAGAGAATATTTGCCATACTTTGGCAACAGAAGAAATCCGTGGTTTTGGAAATAGTGCCATATTGTGGCAAAAAGCGCTTGAGTGGATAAATTGTTTGAAATTCAAATTGTATGCAGAATAGATGCGAATTTACATTGAACTTGGATATATTTTCGGTATTTTATTTTTTAAATTTTTTTATAGTGTTTATAGTCACAAGAGTCCCAACTGCTCCCTTTTGGAGCCAGTGAGACTATGGCATCCCCAATATATTGGAGTATGTTGTGAGGCTGAAGGTAAGAGGGGAAGGGAAGGAGATGGGGAAGAGGAAGGTGGGAAAGTACCTGGCTATTCAGATCTAGTCACTAAACACGGCTAAAGCCATTATTAAGCAACGTTTCAATTCTGAATGGTGGTCGTATACCAGGGCGATACTGAGAGTATCTTCCACTCTAAGATCCGTATGGTTTTGAAAAGAAAAAAAACCTACAAAATATTATGTAAAACAGTAATTTTTAATGAAAATGTCAAATGGAACCTTGTTGTTTCAAGTGCGAGAGATTGCGTCGCAACGGGGCACGCTAGGTGAATCTGTGATAAAAGTGATTTATGAGGCGAAAGTAGAGGGTGGAGGGGGTCGGTGTCGTCCAAAGAAAAGCTCTCATGACAAAGTGAAACACATTTTGAAAAGGAGACGTGACGTGTCGAGTGGGGTGGTTTAAATGACTCCCTCGGGTTATCAGGGAGGTACGAATGCGGTTATAGCGTATCTATTAGGTCGGGAAAGCTTACAGCGTTTTATCACCTCTGTATATTGCCTACTGTCTAGCGACTGATGTTGTGTTGGGGTCAGCTCATAAAGCTAACAAGGGATGAAAAGTAAACAGTTAGGGTTGGAAAAACTACGTAAGTATTTGGAGTAAAATATGTTAAAGATATTTTTACTCCGGTGACCATTTCACGTTTTCTTTTTTTTTTTTTTAAACTAAAAACATACAAAAATAAGCATCGGAAAGATAGGGACAAGATGGGGGATTGAAAGGGAACATGTAAATATTTTTCGTTTCTGAAAAGGATTAAAAAAATACAAAAAAAATGTTTCCTTCTTCTTCTCGTGCCCTGTCCATTCAATGGATGTTGGCTACCATGTTGGCTTTGCAGCCTTTGTTTACTGCGGCCCGGAACAGCTCTACAGTAGACTGGCCAAACCACTGTCTCAGGTTTTTCAGCCACGATGATCTCCTTCTTCCAGGGCCCCGTCTTCCGGCAATCTTTCCCTGCATTGTGAGATGCAAGATCTCGTACTTCTCCGGATGTCTCATCACGTGTCTTAGATATTTAATAAGTTTTAATAACTTCTTGTTCTTTATTCATCCGAACCATAACATCTTCATTCGTAACTCTGTCCATCCAGCTTATTTTGAGTATTCTTCTGTAGATCCACATATAAAAATGTTTCCGGAGACCAAATTTGTCAGGGTCTCTTGTTAAAGTAAATCAGGTATATCTTTTTACACTTTAAAATAACAAAATTATAAAGCTTTATAATTTTGTTATTTTATTTTATTTACTATTAAAAAAAACTGTCTGTCTAACAGAGGATTCGGGAATATAATGCATTTTATGCAATTTATTGAAATGCGTAGGTACCTACTAGATACCTTTAGTATAGCCCTCTCTTCAGAAGTGAAACGTTCTTCGAAATGTTAAAAGCCCAGTTTTTTGTAACCACATCTGATTATGTAGGTACTTTGGAAACTTCACTTTTCCCATCTCCTTAGCTTCTCCATCCAATTCGGCCTCACACCATAATTAGTTAAGATTCATTTATCTCTTAAGTGATACGTGGACCTAGACGGTAAGAAAATAGAGCTTAAAAATCAAATATTTAATTATTTTTAAATATAAATATTATTATTTTTTTTTGAAATAGGCAATTCAGGCTAAGAAGAGTGCTTGGTGCGGCGTTGGGCCAATGTTCAACCTATAAGTGAACAAACGGCATGAGCAGACTGCAATATGTTGCACTATTATGTATAATTTTTACTTACCGATAGACGTCAGGGCACCCACCAATTCACTGATTTTAACACCGGAAGGTTTTGTTAGTAATTGGACATGGTTGGGACAGGGAATGGTGATATTATCGTATTTGTTTAGCGCGATAGTCGAGGCGTAATTCAATTGCGGTATTTTTAAACTCAAACTTAACTTATGCGGATAGCGGTGGAGCAACTGCTCTTTGCGGCGGATTAAACTCAACTTATGCGAATAGCGGTGGAGCAACTGCTCATTGCGGCGGATTAAACTCAACTTTTATGCGGATAGCGGTGGAGCAACTGCTCATTGCGGCGGATTAAACTCAACTGATTGATGTGAAGGCAGAAGGCACAATCGATAGTTGACAACACATAACATTGCAACAATAACAATCTGCACGAGCATGCCCCCCTGCCTTGACCAAGTGGTCAAAGTAATTAATACAACAAAAGAAACACAATATGAAAGGATTCAATGAACAATACTGAACCTGCGGTAGATCTAAACTAACTTACTAAATCTAAGATAACGTTAAAGTTATTGTGAAGGCAGGGGACAGAGTCTAACGACTGCCCTGCGATACGTTCCGGAGTTAGTCTTAACGTCCGCAACGCGGATCACCCCTACGCCAGGGTGGACGTTTACCACTATGCCAATAGGCCATTGAAGTGGTTCGATATTGTCACTCTTAATTATTACCACTGTGCCTTTCGTTATAGGATTGGCATTGGTATTCCATTTCTGACGCGATTGCAACGTGTTCAGATACTCCATTCGCCATGGGTTCCAGAAAGTCTGGACGAGTTGATCGACAAGATGTTTTCTTTGTTGCAGCAAATTTACCGGCGCGTCTGACAAGTCAGCAGCGGGTAAAGATTTTAACGGCGTAAGTGTTAAAATGCGCAGGTGTTTGCGTTTGCGGTAGTATTTGCGGTTGTGCTTGCGGTTGCGGTTGCGATTGCAGTTGGGGTTATGTTTGAGTTTGAGATTGCGATTGAGTTTGCGATTGCGCTTGCGATTGCGATTGCGGTTGCGATTGCGGTTGCGATTGTGTTTGTGATTGCGTTTGAGTTTGCGATTGCGTTTGCGATTGCGTTTGCCATTGCGATTGTGTTTGCGATTGCGTTTGCGATTGCGTTTGCGATTGCGTTTGCGATTGCATTTGCGTTTGAAGCGAGAAACGCAAATGACAATTCGAATCAATTTCGGCCAAGAATGAATGCGAGAAGCCAGTATGCATGATAAAGGTGACACGATGGTCTTGAGGCGGTTACCGGTTTTAGGTTTCATTTCTGGTAACTGTTCTGAATTTGCGTGCTTAAATGGCGCAATAGGCCAGTCGGAATGCGGCTGGCAACGCTATTTTGGACCATTCCACCAAATTTCATTTGCCATCAATTGTGATGGTAGCATACCTCTTGACAGACCGTCACTAGGGTTATCAACACCTGCGATATGATAAAAACGGCTACTGTCCAAATGTTCGTGTATTTTTGCGACACGATTGGCAACAAAGGTTTGCCAGTGGTGAGGTGATGAATGAATCCAACTTAAAGTTACAGTTTGCGACAAGCGAAGTTCTAATGGAACGTTTTCTAAAACCATGCTGGAATTGTATGCCACCTTAGCGAGTTGGAATCCTCCAGATTGAAAGAGCTCGATTAACTCTTCAGTCGCGTGGATAGCTTCTTGCTCATTTAAAGCAGAGCTAGCGATGTCGTCTACATAAACATCACGATTGATAATATCCCTTGCCAGAGGGAAGCGAGCGCCTTCATCTAACGTTAACTGTTTGATTGCTCGAAGGGCTAAAAACGGACTACACTTAAGACCGAATGCTACGCGATTGTATTGGTAAGCCTGAAGCGGCTTTTGCGGGTCGAATCTATATAAAATTCGTTGATAACGACGATCTTCTTCGCGAACATTTATACATAAATACATTTGAAGAACGTCGGCGGAAATTGCGATAGGAAAAAGGCGTAAATTCAGAAGGATGCAAAATAAATCATTCTGTAGGCTTGGTCCCGTGTGTAAAATGTCATTCAAAGATAAACCATTTTTTGTTTTTGCGCTTGCGTCCAGAACCACTTTCACTTTCGTTGTAATTTTATCTTCACGCCTAACTGCGTGATGCGGAATGTAATACGCATTTTCTGACGGTGAAGCTTCCACCTGGGACAAATAACCCTTGTGAATATGTTCTGTGATCACTTCATCGTAGCGTGGTTTTAATTCTGGCAGAAACTTAAATTTTCTTTCTAGTGCATAAAACCGATTTTGCGCAGCTTGCAATGAATCACCTAAGTTACATGGGTTGCTTTTGAACGGCAGAGCCACTTCATCAGAACCGTCCTCGAGGCGAGTTGTGGTGCTTTTAAAAATGTTCTCAGCTTCTTTTTCTTCAAGGCTGTGAACTGGTTCCGAACCGATATCTTCGATTTCCCAGAATTTTTTAATTAAATTCTCAATTTCGTGCGTAGCGCAGAAAGTTAAAGTTGTGTTTGATTGAGAATTTACTGGAGCGTCACCCATGAAGACATACCCTAATGTGGTTTGAATCGCGACTGGAAAACCGGGGGTGATAATCTTATTTGGTAGCAACAGTTGAGATAATAGACTGACGCCAATTAGCAAATCGATTGGACCTGGCATTGCCCAGGTGTCGTCTGCCAGCGGAATATTTATGAATTTGTATGACGTCAAGTCCACTTTACACGTAGGTAAATGAGCGGTAATTTTATCTAAAACTAGAGCGGTTATGGAGTATTTGAAGTAGGGATCAATCCTAGATTGAATTGTCAAAGTAACACTTCCTCTTATTGATTGCGTTTTGCCACCTAAACCCTGGACTGCGAAGCGCGTTCCTGGACTGACTGCCAGGCCTAATTTTTCACAACATTGTGATGTTATATAATGCTTTTGTGAGCCTGGGTCTAAAAGACAGCGAATGGTATTTTCTCCACCGTATCGATCAACCGTGTGAACCTTGGCGGTAGCAAGGACTTCAGTAGTTGCCCCTTGTCGCGTGGTTGCTGACATGGTGCATACCGACGGTTCTGATTCGTTAGGATGAGTTTCTGCACTGGATGTGGAGGCATTTGCGTGACTAGGTTTCTCAAAATGAAGAAACGTATGGTGTTTGCCATGACACTTATGACAAGTGCCTTTTGACTTACATCTTGTAGATGTATGTTGCGGGCTCAAGCAATTGAAACACAAAGATTTTTCCTTTGCGAAGGAAAACCTTTCCTTTGGTGATAATTTCAAAAATTGTGTACAAGTGTACAGTTGCGTATGGCTCTCATTTTGACAAAAAGGGCATTTTAGTTGCGTACTTGTGTAAGTATGATGTGTGCGGGTTTGAGTTGTGCGTATGGTTCCACCGGAACTGGTTGTATTTATGTTGGCAGTGTTAGGTCCACGAGTGGAAGTTCGTTGCAGAATTTTGACCTGATCTTGCACAAACGACACCAATTGCTTGCAGGTTGGAATCTCAATTTCTCGAACTGAGAGCTCAAATGCTTGTGCGGTTTGCGATTCTAGCTTTTGCAAGGCGCATTGCAGTAGTATAAAATCTGAAAGATCCTCAATTCCCTATTGTTTTAGGGCGGCGATAGATGCTGAATATTTTTCTATAAAAACTGTTAAATTGTTTGCGTTGTGCGCTACGGTTTTTGAATGAAATATGTTATTCAGGTAGTAAGTGGCAAGAGATCCTTTATCTTGATATTTATTTACAAGCGTATCCCAGATTATTTTGTATGTGTCTCCAGTTGGCACTAAACCTGATGTAACATTTTTTGCGGTTCCAGTTAATTTTCCAATTAAATATTGTACGCGTTGCGAATCAGATAGTTGTGGATTTAAATGAACATTTGTTTTAAATGTTTCATAAAATAGGTTCCAATTTTCCATACGCCCGTCAAATGCAGGTAATTCTATCGCGGGTAATTTAATAAAATTGTTGTTATTAACTGCACTCGTACTTGTAGACGCTTTCGATTCCGTAGCTAAATTTGCTTTTATATTGTTTCGTGTGCGTATTATGCGCGTATAGAAATCTTCAAATTGTTCCCAGCTTGAATAATCTGGTTCAGAATTCGGGTTTGACGTAACAATATTCTCGTTAATTTGATCAATAATTAATTCAAATTTATTTTTAAATTCTACTATGCTTTCAGACTCCGTCATAAAAGCTTCAATCGAGCGCGATGATTCGTAGGCAATGGGTAAATTTTTTGCAAGCGAAACTAAATTTTGAACTCTTTTTAGAATAATGTCTCTTTTACTTTTTAGTAAAACTAATTGTCTTTTTAATTTGTCTTCCATTTTTACAAGTATTCGTACAAAACAAAAAGTTTTTAATTATTTATAAAATAATGCACAAGAATCAAAAGTGCACTAGACAATTTTATGTTCCGATAAATTACAGTGGACAAGTTATTTAATCATATAATTAAATTTCGAGGGATATGCGGCGATCTATGTTCAAGTACGTACCTACGTTGACATTGATTATATGTGTATTACACTGGTATATCTTTGCGATTTGCACTGAATAAATTTGGTACAACAATAACTTCTATGAATAAATTTGATTACCCGAAATATCAAAGAGTAACTATGTATACCTAGGTAAGTATGTAATTTCAAATAGCGGATAGTATTGTTCACTAAATTTCTTTGCATATAAAATGTATGTGAATGAATATTGCTAAATGCTGGTTCATAGTCAAATAAAATGCGGCTTGAAATACCAAATGGATCCGGCTCGTAAATGACCAAATGGTGCGGCGTTGGGCCAATGTTCAACCTATAAGTGAACAAACGGCATGAGCAGACTGCAATATGTTGCACTATTATGTATAATTTTTACTTACCGATAGACGTCAGGGCACCCACCAATTCACTGATTTTAACACCGGAAGGTTTTGTTAGTAATTGGACATGGTTGGGATAGGGAATGGTGATATTATCGTATTTGTTTAGCGCGATAGTCGAGGCGTAATTCAATTGCGGTATTTTTAAACTCAAACTTAACTTATGCGGATAGCGGTGGAGCAACTGCTCTTTGCGGCGGATTAAACTCAACTTATGCGAATAGCGGTGGAGCAACTGCTCATTGCGGCGGATTAAACTCAACTGATTGATGTGAAGGCAGAAGGCACAATCGATAGTTGACAACACATAACATTGCAACAATAACAATCTGCACGAGCAGTGCTTTATATAAATTAATTTAAAAATGCTTAAATTTTAGAGTTAAAAAACGGCACACACGTGTTTGGAAATAATTTTAATCAGAATTCTGAAAGGCGTAGGCATATTTACAAAATACAATGTATTGGTACCTATTTAACCCACTGAGGAAATTCGAATCCGTTACTTTGAATTGTTTGTCAGATAAATCTTTATCTGACTGCCGTCGCTTCCTGTTCGCCACCTTTTTCTGTCGTTTTTCATTTTATGCGTCCATTACTGGCCGCCATTTTGCCCGGCATCTTTGTACGGCCGAATCGTATTATAAAACGCCGTTTAAATATCTGCCGAAATAAACGTATGGGTGGATAAAACGGAAAGGCATAAAAAACGTGGGATTCTATCTCTATGTAAATTTACTCGGTCGCCAACTGTCTCGCTCGCACAGAGGGTTAAAGAATATTTCGTCTCACCTTTCTCGTGTCGAGGAACTAAGTTCATGAACAAAAATTGTTATAAAATATGTGAGGTTATGTTTTTCTTTTAATCTAATTCATCAGAAAATACTCGTATGTTATACAGATAAGTAGTCTTACTCCTAAATTAGTTGTATTGTAAACTTGTTTTTGATTCAATACGTGTAGAAGATAAATTTATTATCAAAAAAGCGCTACATAAAATTTTAAATTTGGTGTCTGATTTATTACAACTACGTAATCTAACCCATGAGCTAGATGGTAGTTTCGAGGGACCATGTCCATCAAAACGTGTTAAATTCTTTACAATTTCAGTTCTTGAACATAAAATATGAGATAGAATGTGTTTTTTTTGTTTTTGTTATGTTTATTTAGATGTATGCACATTTTTTTCATACATCTAGTAAGAAAATACTATAATACAATTTAATAAATACAGTTTAAGAAATACAAATTAAAAAATACAATTTAAGAGATTAATTTAAGAAATGCAGTTAACTACAATTTAAGAAATACAGTATAATATTTGTAATCTAATCAAAGATTGTTTTTAACATATATAGCACATGTCCTACGAAAAGTGCTAAGATTTGAGGCTTCCTTAACGGCATTCGGTAGGTTATTATACAGTTTTTGTCCTTTATAAAACACGCTATTTTGAGTGCACGAAAGCTTAGTTTTGGGAAGCCTAAAATCTCTGCATCTTCTCGTAGGATAATTATGAACATTTTCGTGATACATAATATTACTATTCAGATAACTTGGCAGCATATTATTTTTGAGTTTGTACAACATTGTTAAGGTATTATATATTATATGTTGTTTGGTTGTCATCATATTTAAATTTTGTAACATAATTTTGACTCTAGTGAAAATGTTGCACTTTAAAATGATCCTCATTCCCCTATTCTGTATAACCTGTAGTTTGTTATTTTGTGCTTCGTTACATAGGAATAAAACACTAGAACAACAATTTAAATGCGTGTGAGGTTATGTTTGCGTTTGTATCAAGTTCCTTGGCACAAATAATATTATTTATACTTACTTTATTATTATGTATTTATTATATATGTTTTTTTGCTGACAGATATGTTACAGGTCAATAACCTCTTTCGCAATGAACTTGCTTCAAATGAGGAAACATTAACGTAATGAATTTTTAAATTAGGTATGTTTATTTTGCGTCATCTTTTACAAAATATGTGTTGGAATGTTCGAGTTTGTGTGTATGTTTATATCAAGTTCGTAAGCATTTTATTTTGATGCTTTTTCAACAGAAAAGTATTAATCCCGAACAAGAATCCGAACTGCTCCCGTCTGGAGTCAGTGAGACTAAAGTATCTCAAATTTAGGTACGTTAAAAGGCTGAAGAGAATCTTCCACTCTGGAACGTGTCACAATTTACCGTATATTATATCAAATTGTGAAATAACACAAAATGATCAAATGAAATGAATTTGCGCACGCCGGGATTTGAACACGCGACCTTCGTATTAATATTCGAGAGCCTTACCCCTCCACTACGGACTAAGGACGTCGACAACTGGTGCTTGTAAGTTTTTGAACTTATTATGAAAGAGAATGTGTGAGATTTTGTATACATTTGTAATTCATTTCTTTATATAATATAGTGATTTTTTTGACAAATCAGTTCCTTTCTCTACATAATTTAATTCTGTTTATGCGTGAAACTTTTTGTTAGACGTTTTTGAATCCATTCAACAAGTAAATGAGTAAATTTAGGTTAGCAAGACTTTACATAACCTTAAAACAGGTCCTTAATAAACCAGATAAATATAAAGGATTGAATATTCTCTAAGTCTCACCGTTGATATATATCAGTGAATATCTTCCAACAACCTAGTAGGACGTAATATACAAATCATTTGTATATTACGTCCTTCTTCCCCATTCAATTATGCAAAAATCTTTTATAGGTATCAGGGAGACATAAAAGTTTCGACCTGAAAAAACATGTAAAACCACCGTTAACTGTGATGGTTACGTGATTTGGTATCTATGCTCGGATTCTCCATAACAGATATTCATATTTTATTTTCTTCAGTCACAGTAGTAAATGGTTATACAACTCGATCAATTTACAAAGAAAAAAATAAATTTATTGTTAATGGCCGTTTGATAAGAATTAGCAAAGTTTTTTTACGTCAATAATATTATTGATTGATATTATTGAGAGCAGTAAATATATTTATGGCAATTTATAAGTTGAAACTTTTTCTTGCTTTTGCTTTTCTCGGCTTCGTCCGAGCTTTATTAAATTTATTTTATTTTTATTATTTGTTTTACACCATCATAAATTGAAAAAACTTGGAAAAAATACCATGTCTTTTAATCTAATTTTTTTGTACTAAAATGTTTTTCCAAAAGCTCTACAGCGCATGATGGAAATATCGTTGCGTGCTGAAAGTAATAACATTGACTTGTAAAAAATCTTTAAAAAATTCCACGATGGATGAGCACACAGTTCAAGATTAATATAAAATTGATATTTCTCAGCTCTGCAGCTCAGGATAGAAACGGTTTTAAACGGTGCTGAACATAGGTAGTTACATAGAAACTCTGGACAGAAAAATCTGTACAAATTTCTTGACACCATAGCTCATCGATTAACCAATTTTTGCTGCTAAAGAAACATATTATTGTACTAATGATTGCTTTGCTGATTATCTTAAATTTAGTTATTACTAATTATTTATTACTTTTTTCTTTTTCGTGCTATTCCATTCGCCACGGTCGGTATGGTCACCCCATGATTGTTGCCCCATGTGGTAGGTACTTAATATAATATTAATATTTAACTTTTTATATTTATTGTTTTCAAATATAAAACAAACTGTAGGAAGGTACCGCCCAATTGTAGAATTTGTAGTTTGAATGTATTTATGTAATAGTTTTTTTTTTTTTTTTTAATTTTGTACCCGGGTTTCATAAATATAATTATATTGTTTCATCTAAATTGTAATGTGCCCCTTCTCGAAATAGGACTGTCCTAGTTAGGTGAGTAGCCTAGATGTTGATTTTGTTATGCAATATTGTGAATAAATAAAATAAAATAAAATATTAGGTAACCTTTATATTAATAGATAAGTTTTGAGGATAGACTAATTTATCATTCTCGCTTCGGAGGTCAATCTGGGAATGCCATACAGAAGGATTTCTGTTAAGTATTTACAAACTGGTCATAAAAAACGCGTTTATCAGGATTTATGTGCTAATTAAATCAAATGACAACATTATAGCGAGGAAAATGGAGTGATGCCAAGACTAAATCACCCAATAAAATAACGGTAATTATATCAACGCCCGACTCTCCGCTACTCGTGCTTATAGGCGTGTTAAAAGGTTGGGACTGTTCTATGTCGCGCGTTGGTAGAAATGATGAAATAAGTGTCTCTCTTCGCTGGTGGATGCAGCTCAAAATAATTCTGTTCCTTTCTTATCAAAGAGAGGAAATCTATCGCTTAGATAGATTTGAAACTTTGCTTGAAGTGTCTTTGGTCGTGTTTGATAATCAGATCTGTATAGCCAGGTACTTTCCCGTCTTCCTCTTCCACATTTTTTTCCACTCTTCATTACTTCCAGCTTTAAAATATACCAAATCGGGTATCCCGTAGTATCACTGGCTCCAGATGGTTGAGAGCAGCTAGAACTCTAGTGCAGTGTTCACATTAAAAAATAAAAACTTGTTTGTAAAAATGTTGTAATCTTAGTTGTTGGTTTGATGTGTCTCTTACCCTGAGATCTAGAGTTATACATGTTATTATTTTTATTTTTATTATTGAAAAATTAAAACACTTTTTTTTTACCACGGTAATCTTTATTTTAACACATCGACATGTTTCGAGAACGATGTTTAACCATTTTATGGCCTAAGGAAGAGAACATCGTTCTCGAAACATGTCGATGTGTTAAAATAAAGACTATCGTGGTAAAAACAAAGTGTTTTAATTTGTCAATAATAAAATGGTGCCACAAAGTGAATTTGCAAAATTTGAAGATATTATTTTTATATTATTTAAATATCTGTGTTCCATATATCATCCTAATTTGACTGCCCTAAAACGGGATTCTTCCTAGTTGGGCAGCCAAAACATTCAATAAATAATGTATAATATATGTATAAAAAAATAAATAAATGTTAGTTATTATTTCTTGGGTTTTGTATTTATTATTTTATAATAAATTTGTTTTATAGACGCGGTTTTAAGATTGTTGAAATTTTCGTCTGTTATAAAATTGTACTGCAAGTTAACTTGCGGTCCAAGATGTACTCCAAGTATTATATGAATACCATATCGATAGCCGGAATTTGAAGTGCTGTAAACGACAATTAATCCAAAAATCAGTTATATATGTAGTATACGTTTTTTTCTCTTTCGATCTGCGTCGTCGAAGTATTTCTAGTAAAATAAGTGCGTCTTTTAAGACGTAAATTTTAAAAGAATTTTTTTTTCTGAAAACTTAAAAATAAATTAAATACTGTTATTAAAGGAATTTACAAAAAATGTTAAGTATTCTGAAAGAACTATTCAATGTTTTATAATAATATTAAAAAAATGTAATTCTACAAAAACCGAAAAAGAGATTTTATGAAAAAAAAAAAAAAATTCTTTCGCTCTGAACAATTAACATTTTTCCTTACAGATTTTCAAATTTCCATAATCGATATGAATTTATAGCTATATATTATCTATGTGTAGGGTTTTAGGGTTTCAGGATTTCAATGCTTGTATATACATACAAGCATTCAAATCCTGGTAAATGATAATAAATATCAACTCAATAATCTAGACTTCCAAGATGACAGGTGTTGCTCGTCTAGCTCTACAATAATTCCTTTGGTTTTAGCTTTGAATTTAGAATGCGTGTTACTACATAGCTGGCTCGCGATTGGTCGGCCCGCCCGGTAGGCCGTGACAAACGCCTGTTCTATTTTCGAACGGACCACTCCGACGAGTTCGCGGGTCTCAAAACAATCCGCAGCGGTTTTTTTCATTGTTTCGAGTACGCAGTATGATTCTTTAATGGTTTTTTCACGCAGTATGATTTTTTAGTGATTTTTTTACTGCGCGGCTAAGCGAACGACACGCCCCTCCGTATCAGAGCGGAGATCGAGTGTTTTAATTAGCGGATATTCCTTCATTACGCGCTGCAGTGGCGATGTAGCAAATTCAAAGGATGTGTGTTGATGGCCTAAGCAAAGTGGAGTGCTGACATTGAATCCCGAAATTTTATCCACAATTTTTTTTTGCTTTGATAAATTAATTTCAATTAATGAATATTTTAAACCGCCATTTCACTTTCACTGCACCTTTTTTTTTTGGTCCAGTAAATTTATGGTCCCTATCCGTTTCCCAAATGTTCAAAATATTAGAAAAAGCTTGAATATTTATAAAAAAAAAATTTTTTATTGGTCACCCAACGACAATATTATAATATGGACTTATTTGTTTTAATTAGTACTATAACACAAAATAAAAATTGTATCTATACGTTAAATAATAAATTATAATTTTTTTCAATTGATAAACTAATGTTTTGAGACAAGATTTTTATGCGTAGCACAAAAACTATAAGCAATAATTATTAGCCTGAAACAAACATACATAATGAAAAAAATCTCCCGAGAGAAGATACATGCCGCCGACGGGAGATTTTTCAATATGGATGAGTGTTTCAGTCTAATAATTATTGCTTATAATAATTATGTAATTAGTTAAGATAGTTTTTATGACAGTTAGATTTTCGGTATAATCGTTTGAAAAATCTACAAAATAACGGATTTAAAACAAATTTTTAATAATTTCATTAAAACTTGCGTTTACTTGCTTTGGTAAGATAAACGCTTTATTTATTTGAATAACTTATGTAGATTATAGCCATCAGCGTAATATGTATTCACCGAAAATATGGATAATACCAATAAATTCAAAGAAACCACGAAACAGAACAAGACACAGTAAAAAAAAAAAATACGTCGCGACTAGGAATCGTACTAGGGATCTGTGGCTTTCTGGGACAACGACTTTAACCACTCGGCTGATTATTCTAACTTCAATTTTTGAGATATGCGATCGACAAAAATTTCTTAAAGGTAATTAGATCTCAATTTCTGAGTTGTTAAAGGCATTATCACGGTAAGACAAAAATCCTGGGTTCGATTCCCAGTTACGACCGTTAACTTTTTATTTTCTGCGCCTTTTTCTATTTCATGATTCATGTTCATATTTATTAATATTATCTCCTTCTTCAATGAACAAATAATATCTTATATTCTTGGCCGAGTTGTATTTTAGATTCTTGTCCATTTACGTCATAGATCTTCGATGAAATACAACACTTTTTCAAAATTTCGCCGCTAATTAAAAATGGATAATTAAGCTCTCCTCTGTTAGTATATTCTATACGGAGAAAAATGTTATTCTAAAATACGATCATTTTATTCGTAAAAACGGTTAAAAACGGAAGTTCTTAAGAAAAAATTACCAGTTTTTTAATGTTTATTGGCGGGAAAATGTAAGAATAATTTGTTGGTATACGTACGAAATTACGTAGACGAAATTACGTACGAAATTACGTATACCAACAAATTGTTCTTACGTGTTCCCGCCAATTAACATTGAAACACTGTTAATTTGTTCGTAAGAACTTCAGTCCCGTTTTTACGAATAAAATGATCGTATTTTAGAATAACACTTTTCTTCGTGTACCCAATTCGAAACCTTTTCGAATCCTCTACACATAGTTTATCTAAGTGAGAAGTACAAAGAGATTGAATCATTAACTACGATGATCTGAGGTTTCATGACTTCATCGTGCTTCATTTTCGTTAATTTTATTAATAATTTTGCTCGAATTATTGTTGAACGAAAATGTATTGTGTTCATAATTAATCAACAGTATGTATTATATACTTCGGAAAACGCCGTGAGTTGCGTTTAATGAACAAAGAAATGACTTAATTAGCCCTAATTAAAATAACGGTGTATTTGTTCACACTAAATAAATAAAGTTCTCGTAAAGGTTAAATTTTGCTGACAGATTCTCTCACAAAGTGTTGTGGTAACATGGTAAAGATACCAACTTATGGATAAATTTATTGATCCATTGTGTGATTGTAATCCGAGCAGAACCGTTTTAATCACACATCATTATTTTTTTTATCAATGATCAAAACTGTGATTCTTTCTCAGATGAGAAACATTTATGATTCCATGACATTTGATCACCCGATTGATAGATATAGGCACCAGCATACTTATATCCAATAAGCAAACGGTTTAGGAAAAAACGGTTTACCTACTTACACAAAAGTATAACTAAGTATCCCCGAAGGGATATGCAGAGACGCTATATCGCCAAATAACCAAGGTATAAAAATATTTTCTTTCAAATGCATTAAGACCCATTGACCAGCGGCTGAGAATTAAAGTTCCAAAATGCTTGCAACTGTACAGGCAGGTTCCGATGAGAAAGATCGATTATTCCCCGTATCAAATGTTTTAAACTAAAAAATTAATATAGATTAATTTCATTAAAAACTTGCTTTAATATATATGTACCTACATTTAAGTAGGCAATAAAAATGCTTAAAACGCATGATGATAACTTATTAAATATCGTGTTAATTCTTGTAAGTATTTTTTGATCATAAGTATTTATGGTTTTTAAATAATGTCTAAACAAAATAAGTGTGTAAAAAAAATCTGAAATATTTTGTAAGACCTTAAATAAAAGAAAAACTGAGGTACGTTCGTCACAAAACACGTTCTCGGATACATTTTTTATTGATTTTAATTGAACTAAAATTAAAATTCTGAAAAGTGTGTTTACTAGATTATGTAATGATTTATTTTGCTGCATGATCATATGATTTGAAGTGTGTGTTGTATAGTACCAAATTTTGTTTGAAAATTTTACAAATCGGCCAACGACCAACGGTAAAACCTAAGTATATTAAAAATTAACTAAGTTTTTAAAATTGATAAAGTGCGTTTACCAGATAAAATAACAATCTTTCAATATGTTTTTTTTTTGTAAAAAATAGTCAATACGTCTAGAATTTGATTTGAAAAAAAACAAAGTTCCAGTATTGTCTTCTTGTCTACAATAATGTATACACCAGCGTATTGGTACAAAAAGCGACACTAAATAAATTCTTTTGATATCAATACCAAATTATTTTTGAAGTCGATTTTAGGTTTGACTGGTATATAGTGCAAACAAAATTATAATTTTATCATATTTATAATATTTTGGGAGGCCAATTGTCCGGTGATTAACTATCGGGTCACCATATTTGCGGCACTTCAAGCATGGTATATTCTATAAGTGTCGCAATGGTGTAAGATTACCACTTGGAAATAGAAACGTTATTTGTAATTGCTTAAGCCTTATTTGGTGACTAGATCTAAATAGTCAGGTGCTTCCCACTCTTATAAATCTTCCACTCTCCCATTAATTCTGGAAATATGAGCTTACAAGAATATTTTTTCACATGCAAATACCTCACCTAGATTTTTAGAGTCCTAAATTTTTCCAACCACCTGAAGCCAGTGATATTATGGCAGCCCTAATTGAAGTAAGGCTGAAGGTAGGGGAGGGAGATCTAAAAGAGGAAGGTGGGAAAGTACTGGACTATTCAGATCTGGTCAAAAAACACAGATAAAGCTGTTTCAAGCAACGTTTCGATTCTGAAAAATTATCTACAACTCTGGAACGTGTCGCCAATATTCCATATATTTTTTATATGAATTAATGGTAATAACAAATTAATTAAATCAAATTTACTTGTACACGCCGGGATTTGAATCTGCGACCTTCGGATTGCCGGTCTAGTGCTTCACCAGTCACCACTCATCCACGGAGGCTATATATTCATTTAACAATAGTTTGCGCGAATATTATGAGGGATCGCCATTCAGATTTTAAATTGACTTTAGCTTTGTTTAGTGACCTGACGAGCAATCTGACCTTAACAATAAAATAAAACTGATATGACAGTATATAAAATAAATTAGCTAGCCTACATTTTTTAGCAGTAGAAATAATGATCTGCGTAAGTGATGAACTAGAATTAAATCTCTTTTCTAGTTGGAAAGGTTGGAAAGGTCAAGGAAAAATATTTTCGGGTTCTAAAAATAAAGAATTCCGAAAAGCTATTTTTTTTTTAGAATTTATTACGCAACAGAACTTAGGCGCTCCGCTGACGAGGCAACTGAAATCAAACTAAAACCGGCTGATTTCTATGTCTTTATTGGTCAAAAAGCTTGTTTAACCATAGACGAAGAACCACCTGCTGACAGCTGGCAACTAGCAACCGCCGGCCACCGCAATCAACAGTGCGAGTCGCGAGTCACCATTTGCGTTACCATTGACAACGGTTTTTGAGTGATTGTGAATCTGTGGGCCATCACATTGTCATACAAAGTCAGTTGCCAGTTGACAGTTTTCAGTTGCCTCAGTGAGCGGATCGCCTTAGTGTTCAGCGTAGGTTCCTACCCGTAGGACCCGCGGATGCGTGAAACGAACTTGATTCTTGGAATCCTATTCCATAAGTTTATTTTGAAAATTAACAAATGATAAATAATTTGTTTTTTTTTTTCGAATAACTTTTATTATACACAACCATTTTTTTAAACATTAACTCCCCGTGGAAAATAATTTCCCTCAGGACCTATGTTATCTTCGGAGATGCTGTGTGGAGGTTTTTTTTTGGGTAGAGGAAGGAGTGAACATGGGTCTTGGAGAAAAATATATGTTGTAGGAGGGAGGAAACACAGAGACCGGCAAATCATTCTTCAGTCGAGCTTAGTCGTTAAAGCGACCCGTTCTCAAATGACAAATAATGTCAACCGTGTTAATATGATGGGCGTGATATGGTAAGGCTAACTGGCAATCTGGATCTCTCGCAATCTCACAACTTATCCGAATTGGAAATGCCATAGTCTCATTATATCTAGACGGGAGCAGTTGAGACTTTTGAGCGGTATTAACATTAAAAAAATGTACTACTTAAGTATTATGACTTGCGCAGAAAAGTATTAAAAATCAGAAACAGCCGGTTATTTTCCATTAAATTTTCCTTTTGAAATCTCGACCGATATAAATAGGTACGCGGGTACGGACTAGCCCATGTAAAAGGGGCCTAATATATTTTATTGTTCTTTCCTGGCTTTTACGACTGGGATTTATTTCGCATAATAAAATGCGGTCATGCACCGTATCAAGTTTATTTTAGAGCCACGTAAAGAAATATTAACCATTAGGATTACATCCGCATGAACCTCACGTTGTTGGTCGCAGAATTTGATTTCTAACTAACTAACTTACTTGGCATACACTCCTAGCTTCATTCACATTCATACATCTTCTCATACATGCTTTTCTATTGTTCTGACTCTTCACATGGCCCGACTCAAGTATCTGGTTCACTTGATCGTGTCAAGTCTTCCTTGGGCGTCCACAACTTCTTCTTCCATTCATATTTGTTCCATATATTCTGCTTACACTCCTTTCTTCGTTCATTCGCTCTACATGCCCAAACCATCTGAGGTTATTTTCTTAATCTTACTCATTTCGCTTATATGTCACACGGAGAAAAATGATATTCTAAAATACGATCATTTTATTCGTAAAAACGGTTAAAAACGGGACTGAAGTTCTTACGAACAAATTAACAGGGTTTCAATGTTTGTTGGCGGGAACATGTAAGAATAATTTGTTGGTAGATATATGTAATTTCGTACGTATACCATCAAATTGAGAATTTCAATGTTTATGGCGGGAAAATGTAAGAATAATTTGTTGGTAGATATATGTAATTTCATACGTATACCAACAAATTATTCTTACATTTTCCCGCCAATAAACATTGAAATTCTCTAGTCACCCCTCCATAGAATGGATGGTTTACACCTGAGGCCCTAGCACGCTTGCTCTATAACGATCGGTAGGATAACTATCGGTAACTTCTCATCGTTCCCTAGGACAACTGCACATCGCTAACCTACAAACAACAGTTGGTGTCGAATATGTTAAGGACACTTAGTCATTGTGAACTGTCACTTATTCGTTGGCGATCTGTAGTCACGCTAGGGAACGATGAGAAGTTACCGATAGTTATCCTATCGATCGTTATAGAGCGAGCGTGCTAGGGCCTCTGGTCGAATATGCCTATCTAATGTATCGATAAATTAGTTTTCTAAGTCTTGTCTTCAGCCTGACAAAATTCTCTAAAGATTTCGCTTACAAAGTATGAAACATTTAGAGCTTATTGACTTTTACACAAAATATTAACATTTTTTTACGAAAAAAAAAAAAAATTAGTTTCGGTCAGTTTAAAAAGCGAGGCTTAAAAATTATTATGAACCGTAACTGCAGATTGTTAACTCTAAGTGATTTTTTTTATCATTTCAAGTGAACCCTTTGAACCCACGCTAAAAAGTATAATATGATCATCCTATTAGTGCAGTTCGCATTACGTTAATTCGCTCTCCGATATAACTGAATACATATTCATGCATTTAATCCTCATTGTCGTAGTGCTGAGAGTTCCGTTGTAACCTCTCTTTCCGATACATGAATCCTTTACGAAAAAGAAGGAAGAAGTTAAAACAGAGCTTTCAGCGGTAAGCATAATATTCGACTTACGACGAGCGTCCATTACTCGGGCACTTAAGCTAATAAAGAACAAAATAAAGAACTGCATAATAAAATAATAAAATGCAGAACCAAATAAGGGACAAAATACAGGACATAATAAAAAGAAAGGATTTCTCCTGTCATATTATGCGTCTCCTGGCTGTCGTGACTTAAGTAGGATGCAAACATTCAAAGTTTACATTGCCTCGTTGTCCTGCAAAGCCTCCCTCGGGATTATTTGACGTGAAATTCAAACAAAACCTTGAAAGAGATTAAGTCCCTTGTCTCCGGATCAAATTACGTTCTAGATTGTGCAGTCTCTATTCAAGTCCTCTGTAAGAATACCCACATAATGGGGATCGTTTGAAAGTTCGAACAAAACAAATTTCGGCAAATAATATCACAGATACCGAAGTTTACCTATTTGTTTTTTGCGCGTAATAATGTAGATACCTAATTTTATTTTTTTATTTATTTGTTTATAAGATTTACACAGTACATTAAATATAAGTTGTAAGGTATTTTAAATAAATTACATGGTTTTGTACCTATTACGTAAATCTGTAAAATATCAATAGGTAATTTCGCCTGGGTTTTAAAACTATATTATGATGAAACTAATGAAAAGAATCAAACTTTGGTTGACTAATAAAACATAAATGAAAGAGTATGGGTGGAGAAAATTTTACATTTTAAAATCAAAAATTATTTGCTCACTAAAGTTTAATAAAATGATAAGAAATTTAATAATTTTGTTTTGTATGTTCGCAATGAATCGTGAAAAATGTCTAATTGTAATAATTTTTCATAATGGGTATAGGTTGTGATTGCGCGAGTGATTGGTGAGTTATTTGCTGCATTGGTGTTGTGGGCTTCTATATGAAGAAGAGAAGTGTGCCTGGTACGCCTCATTGGAGCATTTAAACCAATGACGGATAGTAATTCGGGACTATCAATATTATTATTAAGCAGGTTATACAGAAACAATAGATCCGACAATGTGCGTCTTTTTTGTAGTGTTAACATATTATTTGTAGTTTTGTTGTATTTTAAAAGTAAATGTTTCGAAAATTTATTTTGTATATTTTCTAATAAATCTATGTATACCTTATATTGAGGATTCCATATTGTGGACGCGTACTCCAGTGGACTTCTGACTAATGAACAAAACAACATTTCTAGTGTCTTAGCACTTTTGAAAGCTTTACATATTCTTAATAAAAAACCTAGCATCTTGTAGGATTTTGTGATAATTTTTTCGATATGCTTATCAAAAATTAATTTGCTGTCTAAGTAAACACCTAGATCTTTACACATAGACATAGATTGTAAAGGTTTATCATTCAAGTTGTAATGATAGTTGATTTTATTTTTATTTCTAGTAAACGTAATAGAATGACATTTAGAAATGTTTAAGGACAATAAGTTTGATTCACAGTATATGCACAAATTATCAAGATCGCTTTGTAATTCCATACAATCGGATAAAGACTGTACAGGTTTAAAAATTTTCATGTCATCCGCGTATAACACAAAATGACTATTTTTAAAGCATACATAAATATCATTTATGTAAATATTAAATAGGAGTGGTCCGAGATGCGACCCCTGGGGCACACCTGAGACGATTTCCATTAAGCAGGATGTGAAGCCATTGACAACCGTAATTTGGTGCCGATTACTAATATATGATGCGATCCATCTATAGAGATCACCGTGAATTCCTAGACCTAATAACTTCTGTAAAAGAATATAATGGTTAACACGGTCGAATGCTTTGGAATAGTCCGTATAGATGGCATCTACTTGGCATCGCATATCCATTTGAGCATGAAGAAAATTTATAAATAAGGTAGACTTAATTTAATACAGGGTACCGTAATATGGGATCACATTTGAATCGGGGGACGACAATCGTGGATGTCCTGACAAACGCTAAATGAATCATGGATTGCAACACGACAGCTGCACAACAATTATGACGAATACCTAGGTCTAAATTCAATTTGGGAGGAGGGTATGGGTACCGCCCCCCCGGGAACCATTTATTGGATAATCAACACCCCTGCCATAGGTCACCTGAAGTGGTTCGCTACGTTTGGTGACTTAGCAGGGGTGCCCGGGTTCACGGGGTGAGGTTTGTCTGGGTCTTGACGGTGAATGCGTTTGCCCACATGCATCGGCAGATACTGGTTTAGGGAGACCTAATTTAGACCTCTCCAGTCGGACTCATATGACCCATCACCCTGCATCGCGGGATGGATTAGTACATTCGTCAATCCTGGACACATTGACCCCCAGATCCCTACCCACTCCTCTTACCTTTTTTCCTTCCCCGAACTTCCATTCTGTCCTTTCCCTAAAAATACCCTCCACACAGCATCCCCAAAGTAAAGCATAGGCCCTGAGGGATTTTTTTTCCTCAGGGCCTCCTGTGTGGAGCTAAAGTAAAAAAAAACTATTTAACGATTTACCTGGTTTAATAAAAGTGAGAAAAGTTATTCAAAATTTAAAGAAACTATTAATATATTTATGTTGTAAACCCTCAGAATTGACATTTTACCCAATATTTTCAGATATAAGTATTATATTTTCTGGATTACTATATTAGGTAGTTTCCGGGTGTTATTTTATAAAGCATATTTAATAATTAAAACACAAACACGTGTAATAATATTTAATTTTGGTGATCATTTGAATAATTCTCTTCTCATTATCTCAAATCTTAGTATTTGGAGATGTCTTACTAATGAATTAGAAATTAGACGATTGATGTTCTGTTCTTATAATCTAAGTAAAAGTCCAACCGAGAGTAAAACCAAATAAAATAAAAAACTTGTAAACTAACACCGGACAAACAGTTGGATAAACCAGTCTTAAATTAAATATCATTGCCATTATTAAGTGGTTTTCTTTTATAATTTATGTACACAAATATAAAAGAACACATTTTAGAATAAAAAAATTCCAACATCTGTTTATATAGTCTTTTTGATGGCATTCAAAATCGGTCATAATACAAGATGAATAAATTGGCCGTTGTCTGCTCCAAATATCCGGCATTCGGGCCCGATCCCCAGAAAGAAGGCGCAGAAGAAAGAAGAAGGATGAATAAGAAAGAAGCTGGGACTCGGTTGGGACTCGAAACGTCAGCGGTTAATTGCCCGGCTGCATTTCGGCGGACACTATAAAGAGTATAAAGAGCCGCAGTGTCCGCCAATCCTCATTCTCCAATCCATCCATGTAAGTCCGTGGATACAGAGTACAGCCTTAGCCTTACAGCCTTATATCCTTAGTGCCTTACAGCGGTACCGACACTTGAGATGCGACGCCCGCAGAGGGAGACTCGGGAACTCAAGACTTCAGACGGACTGACGGTTCATTTGCTTCTTTATTTGGTGGCTTTAAACGTTTCATTTTAATTTAGCTTAGATTTTTTTGTTCCTACATATATTTCGTTAACGGCCCTCCAAGCCGGTTATAAAAGTATTGTTAAAGCATTACTAATAGCAAATTTTACTTTTATTTAACTGTCAAAAAATCAACCGGTAAAAACACATTTTTTTACAGTAATACATATATTTTCAAAAGCTTTTTATTAATTTTTATTGACTTTATTGAGGATTGAATCTTGCTACCAAATCCCGAGTTGGTTTACCGATATTCATATCGCATATTAAGTGCTTTCAGAGAAATGCGTATTTATCTCGCGCGTATGCTTGATTTCCACTAAAAGTTAATAGATTACATGATCATCAATAAAGCATGTATCTGCCGAGTTTCAGCTCGATCGAATGTCGAGAAGTGGGTTAATTTCTACTTCCAAGATTTCACTTCGTTCATACATTCATTCAATCAAGGAAATAAACATGAAATTCGAATTTTTTAAAATATGATTGAAAAATAGAAAAAAAAGACAAAGATTTAAAAACAGACTGTTAAACTTTTGGCCGTATGCTCTTGGCATCAAATTCTTATGAAGTATTATTAAGAATTATAAGATTGAATCTAAGATTTAAGCTACAAATCTCTAAAAAACGAGAAAGCAGCTAAACTATCCGAGTAGTCGAGGACGCCTCAGGGAGTCAGGGCACGGAATCACATAATACTAAATATAAATTAAGCGAGGAATCTTTGTTTGATTTTCCTTTCTTTTGTTGCGGGGAAATTGGGCGATGCATAGAAATGTCGCATAATGATTTCCTGGATCGATGCCATTTTTTCAAATTCTTATAATTTTTTTGATTTATTTTATATAACTAAGGGGGTTACTCACCATCCTCCCAATAGCTTATCTACACTAATAACGAATATTTTCGATTTAAGATTTACGGTTTATTTATTTACAAGCTTATGTGTCCAAGCGGTTAAAATGTGTATAATTCTTGATTGGATTCAAAGTATTAGGCGAGTACTTCAAATAAATTCACTAATTTAAATATTTTCTAAAATAGAATTTTGATTTAACAATCATTGTTTTGCAAAATGTCATTCTCAAATTTTGACTGACACATTTTCTAATAATAAAAAAAGAATAATTAGTTGAATTTCAATATATTGAAAATAAATAGCTAGCTTTATATATTATAGCCTATATGTTATTCTGATATATGAACTATATTATTGAAAAGTTTCATTAAAATCCATTCAGTAAATTTTGCGTTAAAGAGTAACAAACATACATACATCCATACAAACTTTCGCATTTATAATATTAGTAAGATTAAGTTGGAGTTTATAATTCGGTAAACGAACCTATGAATAGTGGCTATATATTGGATAAGTCAGCCCAGTTTTCTAACCACTGCGAGTATTTTATTTATATTTTTAATAATATTCGTTATTAGTGTAGATAAGCTTTTGGGAGGACAGTGAGAAACCTCCTAAGTGTCCCTGAAGGTCCATGCATAGAGGATATTTTGCCGTATAACCAAAGTTGATATACTTATATCTGCAGGTGTCTTGAGGGGAATCTTTCTACACAAAATATTTTTACTAACCATAATTAATAATTAGTCACCGAAGGAGTATGTAGTAAGGACATACGACCAAATAACAAAATACGAAACCTATGTACTTGCATTGGATGTAATTTTTTTTAAATGAATAATAGACAATAGACAGTGAGATCATGGCATCCTCAATTGGGGCATGTTAGGTGGCAGAAGGTAAGTGGGGAGAGGGAGGAGATGAGGGAGAGGAAAGTGGGAGGTACACCAATATTCAGATCTAGTCACTAAACACGGCTAAGGCCATTTCAAGCAAGGTTTTAATTATGAATGGCGGTATTACACCAGGGCAATACTGCGAGTATTTTTCACTCTGGGAATGACTCTGATTTGATGTATCTGGATTTACTCATATCATTTATTAAAACGTAGTATCTTCCACCTTCGAACTGATTAAATTGTAAATAAACAAATCAATAAAATATTTTTTTAATTTTTATAAGAAAAACTTTATTATTAAGTTTTGAAGGTTATTCCCATCAATGTAATATATCACTGAAGAAGAAAATAACAATAATAATCTAAATTAAAATATGAAAATGAATAAGACACAGAAAAATATTAAAACATAATGGTCGCAACTGGGACACGAAACCAGATCTCACGTCTTACTGGGACGGAAAATAAAACTTACTTGCGCACGCCGGGATTTGAACCCGCGACTTCTGGATCGCAAATCAAGAGCCTTGCCTCTCCACTACAGAGGCCGCCAAAATTAAAGTATTCCCTTTTTATTGAAAATTTTAATCTTTGAGAAAATTTTAACATTCTGATTTCAATTAACTCGATTACGCGTATCGCAGCAATTTAATTAAAAACGTAATATGTATGTCAAATTTTAACATAATTAAATTAGACATGTTGGTATTGTCAAGCCTTCAAGCAAGTTTATATTGTTTCAAATCTTATGACAATATAATAATAATGACGTGAAGTTAAATAAGGTTACATTATGGCAATATTATGATCATATTATTCAGTATTATGTACATCTCTGTGCATTGAATAGGGCGGACGATAAAGATCCTAGATTGGTTTAAGACAAATTACAAAGGACGATAATTCATAGGAAGGCTTTAACCTTTAAGCTGTACGGTTTACCATTGTTCAATTGCAAAACAAAAGTAAACACGAACGGAACAGAATCATACGTTTAATATTGAACGTCTATTCCGGGTTCAATAGGCGATACTGAATGTCGTGGGCAATATTGTAAACACAAGGAAGATGGCAAAAAGTCTTAACCCTTTAGACTGATTTGTTTGAGTTTGGGAACAAGTCTCATAGAAATCGTTGTGTCTCCCTTACTATCTTAGTGAGAAATATGATGTAAACGGTGTAAGAAAGAGAAAATACCACGCTTTGTCATCAAATCCTTAATTTAACCACAAAATAATTGAAACCTGCATCTGTATGAAACCAAAGTTTCAGACCGCGATTTGAAACAAAATTACGAATATTCATATTTTTATTAGAAAAACCCTCTTTAACTTTTGAATATATTTTTATATTCAGAAGTATATCCGGGACACTATCTAGGTAACAAATACATTCTTTGAATACTTGTTTCCATTAATAAAGGTAGCTGCCAATAATATGGAAAAAAAAATTGTCGAAGATAATATAGTTAATTCTGAAATTTAAAATATGACGTTGACAATTACGACAGTCTCATATAATTTTCGTTGTTTGTTTTTGGGGTGTTATGCCGTGTTGTGCTACCTCCTTCTTTAGCCGACGTTTCGGACAGCGTTGCAGTGTCCATCATCAGGGCAGATCCGGCAGATCCGTCGCAAAATCTAAAAACGTATCAGTCTCATATAAGATCGCAGTAATTTGGTAGAGGTGTATGTCCCGGTAAGACGTTAGGTTCTGGGTTCGAGTCCCAGTTGCGACCGTTATCTTTTATTATTTTTCTGTGCCTTGTTTATTTTCATATTTAAAAAATATTGATTATTATTGTTATCTTCTTCTTCAATGATAAAATTGCGAATCTTTGTAATTTTTTATTAATTATTTATCATTAATTTATATAAGTCTCATACAAATCGTTGTTTCTCTCTTACAATCATAGTGAGAAATATGATGTAAACGGTGTAAGAAATAATAATATACCACGCTTTGTATTCAAATCTTTAATTAAACCACAAACTAATTGAAACCTGTATCTTTATGAAGTCAAAGTTTCGGACCGCGATTTGAAAAAAATTGTGAAATTGAAGAAGAAGCTAACACTAATAATCTAAATGAAATAGAGAAAAATAAAAGATAACTGGGACTCGAACCCAGAACCTCTCGTCTTACCGGGCGGGCGCCTCTCCCAATTCGGCTACTGACATCAATTATTTAAACGTCATATTTGTCAATCTTTTATTTCAAATGTCAGAATTAACAATATTATTATCAATAGGTGTTCCATATAAATAAAAATCGGATATATTTATCCGAGACACTATCAAGGGAACAAACAGTTTCATAGAACACTTGTTAATAAACTTCATGAGTTATAAAACAAGAGAATTGTTCTTAAAAAATTTAAATTATGAAACTATGGAAATTTTTTCTTAATTATTTTTACATGCTTTGACAAAAAAGTTTCGTGACAATACATTTGTCTAGTAAAATATGAGCGTGTTTTTATTTATTTTCGATATCGGTAATTTTAGTTAGAAAAAACTTAAAGTGAGACATTTTTTGGTGTTTATATTCATAGTTTTTACTTTACAAAAAGTTTATTTTTGTGTTTTTCGAAATATAAAATTTTAAAGCTCATTTTATCACCTTTCATAAACACTTTTTAGTTTTCGGATAAATTCAGAAATATTCCATTTATTTGGATTTTATTGCACAGTGGAAATATTTTGAACTTCTGACAAAATATGCCCCAGGCCTGAGGGGTTAATGGAGGCTTCGACATACGGAGATGGGGAGGCATATTGTAGTTATAGAACCTCCTCGGTGCTTTACCAAACAAATTCGTTTATCGAAGTCAATATTTCAATTATTGTTTTATGTCTTTGTTGAGAGATAGCGGAATTTCGAATTTCGAGATGAATTGATACAGGGACAATAATATCTGTAAGTTGTAACTTTAATTTATTCTTAGCTTTCGCAATGTGAATTTCAATGCACATCATAGTGTTTCCAAACTTACTGATTTCGATTGTCTGTTATGTATGTGTAGTCAGTAATTCAATGCTTGAAATGTGGTTCAATGAACTTCAATTTTGCTTTATATTTAAGTGTCATATACAACATCGTAAAATTCAGAATAGCTATAAAATATTATATTAAGCATACAATTATTTTTATTTTCAATTTTCAAAATGGGAACTGATTTGCATAGAATTCTGATTATCCCGCGATTTTTCGCGGGACTATATAATATTCGTACAAACACGATAATTTATTAAATTTCAAAGTTTATATTGAAGTTCTGTGAAAGTCCTATTGAAGTTCTCTTATTATCTAAGTATAGTGTTCAAGTTCTCTTATTATCAACCGGTCCATGCTGAAATAATAAAATTTTTCAAATTCTGTGAAACAACCGTATTAAATATATGATTGGGCTTACCCGGCACCGTAAGGTACAGCAAGAAAAAAGATTTTAAAAATGTGTATGGCACATTGCTCATTTAAAAAAATATATTTTTGAATAACATTTTTGTACACCATGATTGAAATGTCGATTTGATCTGAAAATGTATGCATTGTTTTATAAATTTTATAAAGGAAAGTTGGCCAAATTTTATTAGGAAAGAACCTAATCAGGGATTCGGCTTATGTAAAATAAGATATCAAAGGTTATTTCCAAGCGGCAATTTCTTCCGTCCAGCACAAATTAAAAGTTGACATTTCTTTGAGGTATTTCTGTGTTTCTAATCTCACTTATCTAATGGCAATATTGAGACAGTGTAATAGCTTAAAAATAATGACGGTAAATGTCAGTATACTGATGCGAAATGCTAACACGTAAATTATATATTTGAACATTATGTTAGCTGAAAGAACAAGATAAAACCTGTAATCTATATTATGTAAAGGTCAAATAATATATTTCATTTCCAAGAAAGTTGTTTTAAATACCCCGAAACTCTCCAACAGAAATCTTAATGTTTTCTTTTTTCATTCTACTTGTACAATATATAAGACGAACGGATATAACTCCTTTATTTTTACCATCAAAGAAATCCAATCGAATTAATTTGGAAATTGTCTCAAGATTCACCTGACCGGCTAACAATTTCTGCGCCCCGGGGAACAATCTTTCAAGGCTTCCTTTGCATTTTAATTCATTCTGTCGCTACCTCATACCAAAAAATCCATCCGTTATTCATAGAGTTTAATTAAAATAATTAAACAAATTATACTTTTTTACCCTCTTGGAGTATAATATTTTATTATTTATCGTAGTAATTTATCTCAATTTAATCAAGGTTATTAAAAAAAATTATACGTGAACACCGCACAGAAGTCCTAATTGGATACAACTGGGAATATGTGAGGCAGACGTAAAGAGGAAGGCTAAGACGTGTTTAACCAAAAGCTAAAACCATTTCAAGTAACGTTTCGATTGTTAATAATTCAACATTTCGAGTCATAGAGAATGGTCTTTCACTAGAACGATATTGAATATATGGAACTCTGGAACGTACACAAAAGTATTAAAAAATATGGCTTTCTACATTGTATGTGAAATAACACGAAGTAAAAATCAAATATTTTTTTCTGCGCTCGCCGGGCTTGGAGCCCAGATATCTGGTTTCTTAGCCTAGGATCATAACCGGTCGACCACGGAGGTCTATTGAAATTAACAATAGTACCTATCTACAGGACAAACTAATATACATTTCAAAATCAGAATCAGGCAATGATTAATTCTTATAAAACAAACCTACCTGGGAATTATCGTTTTCACTAAATTGATTTTACGATAATATCTCGATGTCCTAATTAATTTTTGTTTGGATCACCTTTGGCACTTAATAGATATGCTATACACACTATAATGGAAACCAATGACTTAATACCTTTGGTTTTAGCCCATTTAGCAAGTGCTCAGTCTCTCTTACACTTGTCTGACATCTTATGTCGCCATCCCATTTATATTTCATAATCATAAGAACATAAGAAATGGCGTGCTTCGTGATTCAGTTTGAGAATTCCCAGCTTAAATTTCGGGTCGACATCAATACGAAATTCAAATAGAATGCCGATGAACGGTGCCAGTCAGATGTAATTGAGACAGAGCGCGTGCTTAACAGGCTAGAACCAAAATGTACTAAAATAGTGGTTTTTAATTCAAATCAATAAGTGTTTTTCTTTAATCTATGATTGTAAATGTATGTCCAGATTTTTGGATCACGAAACACGTCCAAATCTTATTTCTGTTGTTTTGTACATATGACTTTTCTATTGTACGTCAAATGTGCAAAATTTCACCAATCTCGGATTTTATCAATTTAAAAAAAAAGATTTGTTTAAAAATCAAGCCTACGCCGCGGCGCGCCGCCTGGCCCGCCCGACATCCTCCTCGAGGAAGCCCGCAACACTCTTTCTTTATATAATAAATTAATAAATATAAGGGTTATTGTTATTGTACCTACAAAACAACTACACGTCAGATTCAAGTATCAGGGTAGTTTAATTAACAAAAATAAACAATATATTACTCAGTACCTACTCATACCTGCCACGAGGAATTTTATTGATCAAAGTAATTTATCTCGAATTAACAAAGTTAATTTTGTTTGAATCAACTTGGTACAGTACAAACCAGCGTAGTTCTGAGATTCAGATACCAGGGTAACAGAAGTAGTGAAAAGTGGTAGACATGCCTTGCCAAGCCACCCACGGTGCCCAGCCACAGCCTCGAGGTAAAACAGAAGCAGATAATGAGTAACGAGTAGGTACAAGAGAGGTACTATTATTAATAACACCGAGAGGAATAAAACCTCTGAAGGTTTCGATTAGGTTTGCATGTTCGAGATGTTCATGTTCAGATCATTTATGGGCAGTAGCAACTGAGTTATGTGTTAAATAATATTATTTATGAAATCTCTTGTGGCTGCCTGGCTCTTCTAGAACACTATTTTTATCATTGAATTCATGAAAAAAATAATGAAAACGGATTTGAATAGGTATTTGAATTTGAAAGAATTTATACAATCAGTATTTAAAGTTTTCTAGATGAAAACAGATCCGTTTTCACAAAAAGATTCAGACAGGTAGCCCGAATTACTACCTTGAGAGTACTTTTTGAAGATAATCTCTGTACAATTGCAGAGTTAAAAAAGTAATTATATGAAATTTCCTCAAATATATTTGTCAAGAATTTTTTTTTGTGTTAGCACGTTTCCTCTATCATTCGTATTTACATATCTCCAATCTCAAACCATCCTCTTCTTCTTTTTGAACGCTCAATACGGAGCCTTGTAACTAACTTCATTCATATCGCCCGTCCTAACATTTTTTTCTGTTTCCGATATAAAAATATTACACTAACTATACAATAAATGATTTTAATGGGAATAACCTTCAAAAATGAAAAAAAGAGTTTTTCTTATAAAAAATGATTTTAATTGAATTAGGCGCTCCGCTGAGGAGGAAACTGAAAACAAACTAAAACCAGCTGGTTTCTATGTGCAACAAGCTTTTTGACCAATCAAGATTGGTCAAAAAGCTTGTTTAACCATAGATGAAGAACAATCAGCTGACAGCTGGCAACTAGCAACGGCCGACCACGGCAATCAGCAGTGTGAGTCGCGAGTCACCGCTTGCGTTACCATTGACAACGGGTTTTTGTGTGATTGTGAAGTGTGCGGGCCATCACACTTCACAATCACACAAAAACCCGTTGTCAATGGTAACGCAAGCGGTGACTCGCGACTCACACTGCTGATTGCCGTGGTCGGCCGTTGCTAGTTGCCAGCTGCTCCATAAGGAGACAAATAGGGGCGATAAGATAAAAGGAAAGGCAAGAAGATCAATAAAGAAGCAAGAAGAGCCAAGAAGAGATGATAGATCCCAGAAGAAACAAGACGAAGCAAGAAGAGACAAGAAAAGTCATGAAGAGGCAAGAAGAGCCGAGAAGAGACGAGAAGATTCAAGAAGAGACATTAAGATCCAAGAAGAGACATTAAGATCCAAGAAGAGCCGAGAAGAGGCAAGAAAAAGGAAGGTATGAAGAAGGAAAAAATAAATTATAACGCTCAATCCATTCCTTTATTCCTGCCCATCCTAAATTCCAATATTGGCTTATTAGGTTGCCATGTATACCGGTCGATTAAACTCCAACCTCCTTCCCATCCTTAGAGCACGTATTCCAATCCTAACAAATCAGTGCCCCCTGGTGTACCGGTCTTACCGGGACAGGAGTACTCCTGGCTGGGGTGGTACAATCGTATCGTATCGTTCACTTGAATTTACTAAGTGTTTAAGTTTATTTTCAGTCGGTTTTTATCTTGTTCTATTCAGTTTAATTTCGGCTCTTTTAGTGTATTTCAGAAGTTATTCCTTTATCCGTATACGGACATCCGTGTACATATTCATACATATATGGGATTTGAATAGTGATACGAAAAGACACGTCATTATGAGCTAAGAAGTGCCAAGAACAGACAAGAAGGATCGGTAAGCAGTTAGAAGATTCAAGAAGAGCCTAGAGGAGACAAGACGAGCCAAGAAGGGGCGAGAAGATGCAAACAGAGCCCGGAAGAGATGATAAGAATCAAGAAAAATCCAAGAAGAAGCAAGAAGAGCCAAGAAGAGAGATGGGTTTATCCAAGATGTGGCAAGAAGAGACAAGTAGAGGCAAGAAGAGACGAGACGATCCAAGATGCATGAAGAGCCAAGAAGAGACAATAAGCAGAGCCCAGAAAAGATCCCAGAAGAGACAAGAAGAAGCAATAGTAGAAAAGAAGATACAAGAAAACTACGAAGATCCAAGAAGAGCCGAGAAGAGGCAAGAAGAAAGAAGACATAAAGAAAGAAAATACAAAATCATAACGCTCAATTCATTCCTTCATTCCTGCCCATCTTAAATTCCAATATTGGCTTATTAGGTTGCCATGTATACCGGTCGATTAAACTCCAACCTCCTTCCCATCCTCAGAGCACTTGTTCCTAGTCCTAACAAATCAGTGCCCCCTGGTGTACCGGTCTCACCGGGACAGGATTGCTCCTGGCTGGGGTGGTACAATCGTATCGTATCGTATCGTATCGATTGTGAAGTGTGCGGGCCATCACATTGTCATACAAAGACAGTTGCCAGTTGGCAGTTTTCGGTTGCCTCAGAAAGCGGATCGCCTTACTCTTCGACGATATTTCAATGTTTGAACATTAATTTTTATGCACAATGAAGTTCCGTAAATGAGTATTGCCGGAAGGCAGTGCCATTGGGACTGTGGAATCCTCTATTAGGGTATTCTAAGGATGAAGATATGAATGGTGCGGGGAGGGGAAAGGTATGGAAAAGATGAAGATTGAAGTTTAACTGACTATTCAGATATAATAGTGTTCTTTCACCAGGGTGACTATGAGAATATCTTCCGCTTGAACTACACCAGTGTTATCCAAAAAGTTATCATCACTGACCATTATTTTGAAGTGGAAAAACAACACATAAAACAGAGTTATCACCACCATTACATAAATTAATACATTAACCTATTTTGTTGCTGATCTATTTATTTTCTTTTAAAACACTACCTCGGGGATTCAAAACATCCTGTATCCTTAGGAATAAGAAAGCTCTGTTTTGTATTCAAACAAAAAGTCCTTTGTTGAACGACAAATGGTTTTCGAGCGAGAACAGCCTTGACTTACATACTTATAGTCGATAAATCTGACCAAAATTCAAGTAAAATAATCTTAAATAAGCCACACAGTTTACGGTTTTGTTTGGATGAAAGATATACGAAAAGGATCTCACCCCTTTATATTATTGTAAGAAGCTTTCGAACAAAAGGTTATTTTAAGAGCCATAAACATAATGCTAATAGTAAATTTACAGATTGTTGTTTATTGTTCGTATTTTTTTCATAGAACTTTATGAAGATTTTATAGTTCCGTATAGTATTTTATGTGTTGCTCAACGATGTTGTAACATTTAGACAGAAAAGACACCCACTTTTAAATGTTTTATTTTTTTTTTATTTCAATTTATTTCACATCTTACACACAACAATTTTAATCATTGTTTAACAATAGAATAACTAAATAAAAACAAAAATATAATAAAAAGGTATAACAAAAAGGTGAAAACATCATTTTTTTTGGTTTCTACACCAATTAAGAGAACTGGCTCTTGAGCTTGGTGTAGGAGTTACGTAAGAATATTTATTTATTATAAAAGAAAGTACAAGTTACATATTAGGAAGCTTTGCCTGTCCAACTAGGAAAGTTTCCCATTCCAGGACAGACAAATTGACAGGTTTAGTTCATATTATTCCTTAAGTAGATAATGTACATAATTGCATAACAGAAACAAAAAACCAAAAAAATATTTTTTTCTCTGAAACTATGAAATACTATTTTTGTGTTATTTAAACCATTTATTTACCTTTGCAATATGTATAAAAATTGTAATTTGACTAGATTCTAAAATGCTACATAAGGATCATATAAAGAACAAATTTTAGAAAAGGCCTGCCTATAAACATGTGGGTTTTATTTTAGGCATTGCCGTTACCCACCGAACACACTTATTTTGCTGTCACAACTTGGTTTTTACTCCATATGGAATCCCCAACAGCAAACTTATATTGATCGTATCGAAAACATAAATTTCTCTGTATAAACGTAGAAAAATCTTCTACGGCTTTACAGTAGAAAGTTCTTACATGGGGAAGGTAGAAGGGGTACGCGGCTGGTGGATGAAAGCGGGAGGGGAACGGGTGCGGGAACAGGGAAGCATGGGAAAGGACACGCAGGGGAGGGGTGATGGACGACGAGGGAGGGCAGATGGAGGGATTGCAAAGGAGACAAAGTAGCGGTAGGGGATAGCAGGAAGTAAAATTGTAAAATCCTTTCATCTCACGGACAGCTTTGTCTTATATCTGAAAACCTTATAATTAACGCACCAGAAGGAAAAACAAAAAATATTGTGTATAATAAGCACTTCAATAAATATAATTAAATTATAATAACTTTCTTTCTTTGAGCGGTATTGAAACTCAAGCCGAGTACTTAGTACGAGTCTTATTATGAGAACTAAACATTTTCCAAAAAAGCAGTAGAAGTTAGCGAAGATTAGATGAGAAATTAATTATGTAAGTGAAGCAAGAAGTGTATAACTAAAGTGTGGCTAAATGGGAAATGGCGAGATGCTCAGTCATTGAATTACAAAATTTTTAGAAATCAAATTAATTTCTAGAGTATGAAAAATAAATTATTAACCAGGAGTACAGAAGTTCAAGTAGTAATGAGAGTTTTCCCTAAACATTCACAATATGTTTACGTACCTATTACCAAATTTCTGAGTAAGAAAAATGATTTATCAACCAGGAGCACAGAAGATAAATATGGTGTTAATTAGGTAGCCACGATTTGTAAGGCGGGACAGGCTAACGTCGCGGGCGGACGGCCTGTGTTCTGTGTCGATATTAATCGGGCCGACGCATCTCGCGTGCCGATAGCTAGCGTGAGGATATCATGAACTGTCATTTCCCCGGCAACCAAGACGCGGACATTTTGTCAGATGAGACATTTGTGTAATTAAATTAATTAAACCAGGTATCTTGCATGTCGTAACAGAATTACGACTTTATGATACGGTACGCCCATCGCATGGCATCTAGACATTAGAATCAAATCTATTACTTCTTAAAACACGACACTACTTGCGTAAGATTTTTTTGGGTGGTACTTTACAAAAAATAATTAAAACTATCATATTCCACTTATCTACCTAAGAGTAAGTCGGAACAACCATTTGGTCCTTCGTTTACAGTTCACTTTACATTAGGTACAACTGTTCTTGTATTACACCAGGCTACTAGCACAGTCGCGATAAAGATTGATAGGATAACTTTCGGTAACTTCTTAGGGTCGGCGTAAGCTAGGAGTCAGAATGTGTCACACGTGCAGACGACGCAGGAAATGTATGGGCTTATACGAAGCATGTCGTGTACGACAAGTTGTAAGTTCATACATTTCCTGCGTCGTCTGCACGCGTGACACATTCTGACTTTCAGCTTACGCCGACCCTTATCGTTTCCTCGGACAACTGCAAACCGCTAAAGTAAAAACAACAGTTGACTGAACTGTTACTTATTCGTTGGCGATCTGAAATCATGCTAGGGAACGATGAAAAGTTGCCGAATGTTAATATCCATATCGATCGATTGTGCTAAGGGGCCAGAATGGAATATATACAAGATCATCGAAAAAGGAATCTGTGATTTTAAAATGAAAAAACCAAGGACCTTACTAATTTAATTTAAAATACCTCTATTAGTATCTAAGGGGTAAATGTGTATTAGAGATATACTAATTATTTAAACAAAAAATGCAGAGAACTTGGTCAAGATGGTGTTGGACGTTTTTATGGTAATTAATATATTTTACTTACATATGTGACCAAATTTACCATGTTTAGCAAAATTTACCATATTCCTAAAATACTGAACCTTTACCTGTTTTACCACTTTTTACCATTTGTTTTATCACATTTAAACACGGATATATTTCAATTTCGTAATTTGGCGACGCTCTATAAAAATTGGCGACAGGTTTTAGAAATTGGCATAATATTGACATGGTTCTGGAAAATGGCGTAATATTGACATAATTACGCATTTGTGCTTGTTTTACAAGTATAACCACCGTTTCATATTTGACCATCTTTCACTATGTTTTGGCCCATTTGACCTTGTTTCACCACGTTTCACCGAATTTCATAAAGTTTTACCATTTTTAAACCATATTCATCTTTATATACCCTAATTAAGTATTTGAGATTCCATTTACGCCTATCTTCGCGTTTTCTCAAAAACGGCAAATATCGTAAAAACCAGGTACACCGTTAAAACAGTAAAAACATGTAATTTTGTCGTAACACGGTTTGCCGTTCGTAACACGGTGTTTCGTAGAATATAGTAAAAAACGTCAAAATGTCAAAAATACGACAAAGAACATCAGACACGCGGTGGAAGAAGACATAACATTGTTAATCATGTATAAAACTTCGAGAAATTTGTTATCTAAAATATCAAATCTACTTTCAAATGGATAGTGTCAAAATAGACAAAATTAATGTCCGAATCGGCCCAATAATGCGGCCAATTTCTAAAAACGGTCACCACCTTTCAAACTTTCAAAGACCGTCGCCAATTTCTAAAAACTATTCCCGATGTCCAAATGGACATTGTCAATATGGACAAAAGTTAATGCCGAAATGGACACAATAATATCTCCACTTTCTAAAAACTGTCACCAGTTTGCAAAAAGCATCCCCGATATTCCAAAAATATCCTCCATTTTCCAAATGAATATTGTCAAAAAGAAAATACACTTATTTTCATCAGACTTACCTTGCCTGTGGAAAACCTATTTACATTAAGTCCTCGAATAATACAATTAAAATAAGAGATAGCTTTGAAAAATTCCGTCAACAAGTAAAAAAAAACAGCTGAACTCGGATCCTATCTAATATCAAAGCCTAGATAAATGTTATTATTGCCGTCGTAAAACTTGTTTACTTGTGACCTACCTATCAACATAATTGAAACCCGACTTTGTCTGTTAATGTTTTAAATTTTCCCAAAGTTCGTGACGTATCACCGACCATAAAATATTATATCAAAACCAAGTTTAATTTTGTAACTAAAATACCTTATTTGTTAAGAATGTTTGCGACGCTCTTAGATTCAGCGGGCTTATTCTGAAAGCTAAAGTTGATATCTAATTATGGGCATTATGACATTCTAATTTGAGGAATGTGGTGAGGCTAAAGAAAGTTGAAGACGTAACGGAGAAAAGGGTAGCAGAAAGGGAAAAATCCTCCAATAGTTATCTGTTGTGAGGCTGAAAGGAGAGAGGAAGGGAAGGATATAGGGAAGAAAAATATTGATAAGTGTTTTGTTATTTAAAGTCAACCCAAGTTAAGTTTCAGTTCAGATTGATGGTCTTTTACCAGGAGGTCACGGTTGATCGATAAACCCTATATCAATACGATATTGACTAAATCCGTCACTAAATGGTCAGTTATTAATATTTGCGAGCGAGGTCTACGATTGTTAACAGATATTCCGATCGATGATTGATAAATTTGAGCGGGGCCTCCATAGAATCAGATAAGTTTTGGTAAACTATCAATTTAAACATATTTTAGAATAACTTCGCTCCTTATGCAAATAACTCTGTTATTAAATAAACTTATTGAACTTACGAAGCTCTTAGAATAAATATAATACACCACATTTTGAAAAAGAAACAACACTAACCTACTTTGCAACAAAACTCCACAACATTATTCCTCAAGACATAAAATTAATTAAAAATGGGTGCAAATCAAGAATAAAAATATGGCTGAATGAGGTCAATGAAAAAAATCATGATAGACAGTAAAAACAACATAAAGAACAAATAAACTATAATTAAATAACCTTAGTCCACCTCATCACAGGACTCCCTAATTAGGAGGACTAAGAAATACAATATCTATACTTAAATTCACCATTATATTTTTTATGTAAAATTATTCTATACAGTCGCTAAATTAATAATAAATAAATAAATCTAAGACGCAATCAACCAATTCAACCATTCGATCTCTGAGAAAAGAAAAATGAATAAATACCTCATTAACTAATAAACTCCCGTTATGTGTCAAAATGTAAGTGCGGACTGCCAATGCACATTCAGGTTAGTATTTCTATTCAACATTGCCAAAATAATTAATAGTATTACGTAAATGATTGGCGATGGACGTTTCGGGATGTGAATTCGTATGCAAGCCCGCCCGTGTTGCCAGTGTATATCGATTTCCCATTTGATTCCCTGTCAACATTGCAACCGTGCTTGGCATATCGGTATAAAATCGTCAGAAGTTACGCTTATCGATCCGATGTTGTAAGGTCAACGATTTCACTGTGCTAGATACATATCGCTCCTGCTGAGGCCCTAGCACGCTTGCTCTATAACGATCGGTAGGATAACTATCGGTAACTTCTCATCGTTCCCTACGACAACTGCAGATCGCAAACGAATAGGTGACAGTTCACAATGACTAAGTGTCCTTAATATATTCGATATCAACTGTCGTTTGTACGTTTGAGATCTGCAGTTGTACTGGGGAACGATGAGAAGTTACCGACAATCGGTCGGTAACTTCATATCGAGCACATCGGGCGATACATAGAGTATCATCTACCTATATGAAATATGCTGCTTATGGTGATAGGTCTATCTAGAATTCGTTCAGGTGAAGAGAAAACAGACTGATAAAACTGAGTCCCTCCCTTGACTTCAGAATACAACCGCAGTTAGGGTGGTATTTGAGTAGGGCGTAAATTAATGACTTGCCATTGACAAAATCCTTTGGTTTTCATAATGAAGTTTGTTCGTCGGTTGTAAAAAGCTCCGACTTGCCGCCAATTTACAACGTCTATTGATTGGACGCTTTAATGAGGGCAAATTTGTCTTGTTCACGTTTAATAGACCGCAAATTTATCGATGCTTTTTGTATACACCCTAATTTAATTAATTGACACAATTTCGTGTTCGACGGTTAATTGACGACCAAATCACTTTTAGAGGGAAGAAATTTGTATAGAAAATGTTTGTTGTCCAAATAATACGTGAAAATATTTTTTTAAAAAAGCACTTGTAAGAAATAATTATTACACGATAAAAGTGACTTCATAAAGCAAATGAATTTATAATGACGCGCAGACTTCTGATTTATTTTACAAAAAAAAAATCTTGCGTTACTCTATCTTTGTTATCATTCATTAAACACAATCTATACATATACAACTAGTTACTAGTAAGATGCCAATCAAATCAACTAATTATTTATATATTTCCATTTATTAAATAGTAAAAATAATTCATTTATAATATTGAAAAATAAAAGATAAAATAATTAAAATAGATTGTGTAATATTATAACTTATGGGCTCTACACACGGTGCTGCGAACAGCCGGCTGTTAGCAGCTGGCTATTGTCTCCTGTCTCCCTTTTCCTCGTGCGAACCCGTAACATTCTGTTTCACGTTGTCTTCTGTCTCTTTTATTAACACAACAAATTCAATATCACCATCTCATTTCCTTGGTTGGTACTAACGGCAGACGGTTTCTTCCAATTTGCAGTCAACGTGAAACAGAGTGTTACGGGTTCGCATGGGAAAAAAAGAGACGGGAGACATCCTCCAACCTTCGATTTTTAGCCAGCTGCCAAAAGCTGCTGTTCGCAGCATGGTGTGTAGATAGTATTAGCAATATTCTGCAAAACACTCAAAATATAGGGCCTGATAAAAGTTTCTAAATTAAAACAAACAACTGTAGGTACTACAATCTATTGGAGTTTATCCTTATAATAATAATTCCTAACAACTTATATTTCCTATTTAAAAATCCGTTTCTGAAAAAATAAGAAAATATACAGATTTAGCAAATGAAATTAAAAGAATTTGGCATTCTCAGACTATAAAAATATTACCGATTATTATTTCGGCTACTGGCATTATACCTAGCTTTCTCATTAAAAATTTAGGCGTATTAGATTTGTTAAAGAATTTATATACAAAAGTGCAAAAATCAGTCACTTTAAATACATGTAGGAATACGAAAGATTTTTAAAATATTTATATTGAGGGATCAGTAGGATTTATCGGTCCCATTAGCATTAAGAGTTCCACCGAGCAGAACCCTCTGTTATGAAAATATCTGGAGTCGATAATTATTTTCCCATTTGGTACTCTGGTAGGTTAACATGTTGTTCTTGGATTTTTTTGTATTAATTGTACTTATATAATACACTTGCATAGCGTGGATTTATTAGATGATAATTTGTGGAAAAGTGTGTGAAAGGGTTAAGTTTTCCTGTGGGGAAAATTAAACCAGGACATAAAGTGTTTCTGTACTCTCGTTATTATAATATTACATAATTAAAATATCGAACTCATTTATACTTTCCATGACTAGTAACCAACCACTTTACCTTATTTTTATAAATCTGTAATTTTGCATAATTACATTATTAAGTATTTACTTTTTTGAATTTACATTCTACAGAAGTCCTGACAATTATATAACTGTTTTATAATGAATTTTAATTTTAGAGCTGTGTGTTTATGTTTACTTTGTTATGTATTTGGCATTTGTAAGTAATGTATTGAAAACTCACACCATGTTATTATTTTATGCTATCTGCAGCTCAAATGTTTTTTTCTACTTTATCTTTTGTGTATATTGTATGCATTTAATTGCACCTCTTCACCTACCTCTAAAACATGTTTCGATATGTATGCACTAAATTATAGAAACATTATAAAAACATATGCCGCTTATGGCGTTGATAATTAATAAAAATATATATATATAAAATATACAGTGTAAAGTTAGATTGACCTACTATGAATGATTTGTAGTCAATTCTATTATAGTGTGTCGTGAACACCTCAATAGGAGAACCTGTACTGAGGTGAACACCTATTTAAAAAAAATGTTATTAAATGATTAAATAATAATGTACCGTTTGATTTTGTGTTATTAAGTTAAGAAAAAAATCTGTGCCCTTTGTTTTTATCCGGACCGAAACAATATTAATATGTTGATTTAATATGTCACTTATATGTAAATGTTTTTATGTATTTCATGTATTTTTTAAATAAATAAAAAATAAATAACATAAATATGTTTGATTATGTACATGTGGGTAATTTTAATAATTTAGGCAAGTGATTAAGAAGTTTAATTACTTAGTTCTTAAGATATTAAGGATGTAGGTTATTGAAGATTTTGTTATTATTGTTGATAATAACTAAGGAAAATGGAAATTGGATTTGAAAAGTCGAAAAGACGCAACATTTAAAAATTATGTTGTCATTGATTACATCACTGAACTGATACTTAACAAGGTTTTCCACTATCCTGATCCAAATACCTTGTCTTTCACTCTCTGATCTTTTGATATCACTTCACTACACTTTCCGAGGCTGCAAATAAATAAGATATTATCTAACAATGGAGCCCGTATAAGAAATATGCAGCCACATTAAAAGGAATGGATGCACTTAACCTGCCGTTTTGACTATGCACTAAATTTATCTGAAGAGTTTGTTCAACAAACAGACCAACACTCAAGCGTCTAACTATATTGCCTTGTACCGAATACAGCCTTGACGAAGTCGCAAAACCTCGCTTGCAAAAATCACCAACATTTTCATTCCATTGCTTTGGGTTAAAAGGGACTTTAAGATTCGCCTGAAACATTACATTATAAACAGTAAATATCGTTTTGGCATAAACTAAAAATGAATTTGTTCAACGTGATCATGGGTTGGATTTTTATCAAAAATTAATATCCTAAGCAACTGATTCCTTCTATCCTATGCAACTGTTTATAACGCGTGAAGTATTTTCTTTCACTAAACCTAATATCCCCTAATTGAGGTCACAAAGACATAACCGGTACGTCATTTTCATTTATTATAAACGTTTCGATTTGCACATTTTAGCATCTCTGGATTGGATTCAAACTGTTAACGAATCGTCTGGATTGATATCCAAGCCATTCCAAAGCAAAAGTACGAAAGTATATCATAGACTTTGAAGAAGTGTTAGAGATAGCTGATCTATAATATTAAAGTGGAACTCTTTCTACAAATCGTGGAAAACAGAGAAATTCTCATTATGATAAGGCATGTTTACCAAGACAGCAGAAATTCGTCGTGCAAGTTTTGTGGGATCTAGATGAGGAGGATATTTTTCAAACCGATGAACGGTGGTAACAGAATTATCAGCCGCAGGGTACAAGGAGAAAAATACAAGCTTCTTCAAGACAGTGATTATCACACGATCATCACGATCCTAAGTCATGAGGTCCATGGTCCAAGATTCAAGCGGTTTCTTCTTTTATCACCAACACAATAACGCGGTAAATTAAATTGTTGATGATTTATTATTTTCATCGACGGTTAGTTTTGCATTGTATAGTAGGCATTTGTCAATGTCAGCGGTATGAATATTTGGTAAGAAATTAACGTTAAATATATTTTTATTATCCACATAATTGCTCAGTTTTGCGTCGCGTTACTTGCCGCTATTTTGACTAATGGCAGCAATCATCGAAGAAGGCTAAGATTTATGTATTTCCCCAACGAATTTACATATCATTTATCTACGAGCTTAGGCTGCTTTAAAGTGGTTAAATTGTTTGTTTGGAAGTAAATTGATTTTGTGTTGTTAGTATTCGATGTAAATTACATTAGAGAAATATAAAAAGTTTGAGTTAAAATGACGTTAGTTATTCTATTGTGTGACCTCATACTAACCTAGATCAAAGAAAAAACGCTGTACTTTCTTTGAAAGGAAAAACACTACAAGGACAATGATTTATTACGTTAGAGTGAAGTTACAATTTTATTTGCTAAGGGGAGGTAGGTTGATTCCACAACGGCACCAATTGAACGAAATAATTAATAAATATTAACGACGCACTTTTTTCTGTCAGAAATTTCAACGACAATGAATTTTTTAAAATAGTTATATATTTTTCCATCATGAGTTATAGATCTTTGCATTTTAATTCAACAGTAACAAAAACAAGACAAGAAACTAAATACTTATTTCCAAAAAAATAAAATAATAAGCAAATCATAAACAATAATAGGAAGAATAATGTTTGATAGGCTGTGGAAAGTGGAAAAATTGGAGATTTTAAAGATTTTTCAAAGATTATATGAACAGTCAATGGTTGAGGGGGCATCGCGTTTGGGTCCCACCCAGGCGTTCCGTGTTCGATTCCTCGTCAGGCTAAGTCTCAGGCCTCCATCACAACGCAAGCAACATCTTCCGCTTAGTGTGGTGGTAGTGGGCGATTTTCAAATGTTGTTGGGTAATTCGTAACCCGGGTATGATTGTATTTCTTTAAAAAAAAAAATGGAGAGTGACAATATATTGTTGACCACAAACCATCCACAAAGTCTAGTTAGGGCGTGTGGATGTTGAAAATGACATCGAATACGAAATGATTGTTTCCAAATATTGGGTTAGGAAAACGTTTATCAAAAATAAGGTGCATTATTTCAGATGACGGGAAGCGGCTTAAAAAAAATCTTTGGTATGCAAAGACCACATTTTTCTACCACGACCAGATGGAGAGTTTTGTAATACAATCCATACTAATCAACTCTTTTAAAATAAATATTAACTCAGATTTGGAATTAATCTTCTTATCAATGAATACCAACAGTGATGGGGGTAGTAGATCATGCAATGTCCAGTGTTTTCAATATAATGTCCTCGGCATGCAAATTGATATCTTCTCCAAGCATAAACTTTATAATTAAAGTGTATTTATCGGAAGTGAGCGGCCAGGTAAGCATGTTTCTGTATACATTTGTAAATAATAAACTTAGATACGGCCTATAAATTCATAATAGATTGTAGAGCACCCTTGAGGTGTTTTATCATAACGGCGTTCTATAAATTATCCAATTATTATAATTATTATCTAGAGTTGGTATATCGATGCCCCAAACCCATCGGAAGTTCTGAATTTAAAAGCTTAAATTAAGTTATATGCCATATCAAGAATGTTGAAATTTGGTAGAGCCCATTGGAAAATATTTTAATGCGAATTCTTACATAAATACTAGATATTGTAGCGACACAATAATGGCATTATGATTATTTAAATTAATTAAAAACAGATCTGGCAAAAATGACAAAATTATGAAAGTCAAAAGCCTCGATAACACAAATGACAATTTTTTTTTTTTTCTATTTTAATTTTTTTATTTAACATTATTTTTTTACATAATTCAACATTAAGTCACGTTAAACTGATTTATATTAGTTTGTCAACGGGTTCTATTAACAATTACATTTCAGAAAATTTGAACAGGTACATAAAATATACACATTATTACATTATATATACACACATCCATATATTTTTACATATATAAAATAAAGAGCAGAGGAAAAACGAAAGAAAGAAAAAGAAAAAAGATTATGATAATGGAAAACACATTAAAAAGGAAATTTAGAAAAACGGAGGTTAGTGCAAAAAAATGTTTTATTTTTTTTTATTATTAACTTAAGAATGGTTCATATTAATTCATACTGGTCTTCCATTAAAAGCATTTGATTGTGGATGGAAGAAGAGTTTCCATTTCATATATGTTCAATTAATACAATCACGTGTTTCACATACTCGTATGTACAGTTAATACAGTAACTAAAATATATAAACATCTATATATTCATTAAGAAGAAAAACAAGTATAATTATTATTAGTGAGACTTTCTTGTGGAAATAGAGGAAGCAGTCTTCCTGTTAGTGGTTCTTTAAATCTTTAATTCTTTCACATAACCATTTTTTTGCGTAGTTTGCATAAAGTCAATTCACAGCTTTTTATTGAATTCGGTAACATGTTGTAAATTATTGGTAAGAGGTATTCTAAAATTTCTTTTATGCGATTATTTATTTATTCAAATCATAATTTTTTTATAAAGTTATATTTTTACGTAGTAATTTTAATATATATTATATTTTTTTACAATTAAGAAGCACCGCCTCCATATTTTTTTTATGTTCTTTCTATTTAACTACAATGAAAAAACTTGTTACACCTTTTCTTTGTTCTGTATCATGCACTTTGTCATGTATTATATTCACTTGTACACTTATTAGTATTAACCTATACTAAATATTATTTTTATGCCACCTGCAATTAAAAAACTGGTTTCTAATTTTGTTTCTTTCTCTTTTTTATACATTATTTTCACTTACATGCACATTTATACAAACCATATATGATATTAATTTCTTTAAGTTTATTTAAATTTTATTTAAACCTGCTTTGTTTCCGAATCACACTGTGTCTGTATCACATTCATATATCTCATAATCACGTAAAAGCCCATCAGGGCGATGAACATTAATAAATAAATAAATAACATTTATTGCATACGATGTTCGCCAAAATCAGCGTTCATTCGTTGATACGACTGCATTTCCACTGCAAAGAACATTTACTCAAAGCGGAGACGATACACCTGTTTGTAACTGATGCATTAGTTGAAAGGTAAGTGCATATAATGCAACGGGTTTCCTATAGCCACACCACAGTGCACCCTATACTCTGCAGGTCTGTAAGTGCAACGTACACTTTAAGCTCTACCTGAGTGGGGGTTAAGATATAAGGTGGACAGTGATTTTTTTGTTCATGATGGTGTGTTCTTGTGTGATAAACCAATGTTTTCTCGTTTTAAAGGAAAACGTCTTTGTTATTTTCAGACACTCTTCACGATAAAAAAAATATTTATTTCACGTAAAACTAAGACGTTTGGAGGAATATTGTTATCATTGAAGAAGAAGACAATACTACAAGAACAAGACACAGAAACATAAAAAGGTAACTGTTGCAACTGGAACTCGAATCCAGGTTCTCTCGTCTTACCGGGACAAGCGCTCAACCATTGAGACCTGTTATTTTATGTGATTTTGTCAATCTCTTATTTTAAATTCAGAATTAACAATATTGTCTTCGGCTAACTTTTTCGCATATTTTTGGCAGCTACATTTTTTATGGGATCACAATGTTGAAATAACATCGCCCTTTAGGTGATTTCTTATGGGATCACAATGTTGAAATAACATCGCCCTTGAGGTGATTTCTTATGGGATCACAATGTTGAAATAACATCGCCCTTGAGGTGATTTCTTATGGGATCACAATGTTGAAATAACATCGCCCTTGAGGTGATTTCTTATGGGATCTCAATATTGAAATAACATCGCCCTTGAGATGATTTCTTATAAAAACGGCGCGCTTCAAATTGCTTATATTATTATTGTTATTGGTTTATAATAAACTTAACGCAACATTTGTATAGCGCAGTATAGTGTTATTTTTCTTCAAGTGCGCTTGACTGTAATAAACTTAAAAATAATCGAGTATACCGAGAATTCGAGTCCATTACAAAATATTGATAGCATAATATAAAATAAAGAATAAGGGGTGTATACGGAATATACGGCTTGTAACCTAGGTATAAATAAAATCGGATAAACATATCCGATTTTATTTATACGGGAAACCATTTTATTGGTTGAGGGAGATCGTTTGGCCGATCACAGGCCAACTGGAGAGGCAGTTGGCCTGTGATGGATTCATACGTCCGTCATTCCTTTACCCTCTGACCCTCAGATTCCTACCCAATCCTTCTATCTTTTTCCTTCCCAGAACTTCCATTTCTTCCTATCATTTAAAAGACCTTCCACACAGGGTCCCCGAAGATGAAATAGGCTTCTAGGGAAATTATTTTCTTCCTTCCCTCCTGTGGAGCCATTGTAAAACATGTATGTGTATACATAAATATAGACCTTACCACATATTTTTTCAACAATAATAAAAAACACCAGTAATATTACGATGATCCACAGCCCTACTGGCTTATTAATGAGATCGGGGCCGGATAATTAGCTCTTCTGCGGTCTTTTCCGTAGATATCATTTTAACAGAAAATAAATAATATGTGTTCGTTAATAATAGATAATATTTGAAAAAAAAATGGTACAACGAAGTGAATAAAAACACACGTGGCTTGTAACATGACTTAACTAACCGATTATTCAAACGTAATTGTCACGTGTCCCGTTGGTTGGCGATGTTGCCATGCATAAAATACCTGACTCTATATGCATGTACGAGCGAGAAATTGAGAGGTTAAATCCGATGTTGTGTTGCCATTATGAATAAGTCGTGATTCGGTGACCCACTGTCGCTGGGATATTAATGGGCATGATTATGATGAATGCCACAATAGCTATATTGTGGCGTGGAACAAATTGCGCCCCTGGATGTTTGCTTTAGGTTTAGTATTCACGTTTAATTCAGTTGGCATTTATTTTGGCTCATGACGATAACTACCTTTGAGAGAGCGCTTGTGTAACGTAAATTCGCTGAATTAAAGTGATGTTTAGAATGAGCTAATTCAGAACTGAAAATTTTAAATAAAAAAAATAAACAGAGCCTTTTCACCGACACAATAAATAAATAAAGTGCGGATAAAGTTAGAAAACGTATATATTTATTTTTTTAAGAACCTGCAAAACATAATATCAATGAAGACTCTAAAAACGATATACTCGCATTAATCCAATCAATTATCACCCATGGTATGATTGGTTGGGGTGGTGCTGCTAAAACGAATTTGGACCCTCTCTACAAAGCGCAAAAAGCCTTAATTAAAGTTGTTAAAAAACCTTATAAATTCGGACTTCTTTTTTTTTATGGAATAGGCAATTCACCCTAAGAAGAGTGCTTTGTGAATTCGGACTTCACTGCATGGAACATTACCAAAAGGCAAACTAAACCATCATACTACACAAAACAATTACGAAACAAGACATGGACAACCAAACGCGATTCCTAAGACAAATACCACCTACAGACAACAACATTAGACAACATTACCATAATCTGACGAATTTAAAAAACAAATATTATTGCAAAAGAAATTAATGATACCAATCTAACCAATATTCACATGGATAGTCAACAAGGGCATTGTGTATTGCGGACAGATAACATCTACAATACAACAACTCAATACATGCATTTTTCTCTCAATTATTTATTTCTGCCATCTTTTATTTATTTTCTTTCTTTTTTTGTTTATTTCTTTCAATCTCTATATAAATTTAAATTCATAATTTTATTTTCGATATTAATCAAAACTAGTTTAAATTACTGCGACCCCGGAACTAAGCCTAGTGAGGTGGTGTATAAAAAAAGTGTTTGTTTATTTTGTAATATTATCTCGGTTAATTAATAATTCCTTCCGACCCCACACCTCAATTATTGGGAATAGTTCCACTAGCTCAGGGCAATTGAGATGCATTAAATATACTAATCTCTCCAGGCAGCCAGAAGAGTAACTGACTAAAGATACATTTTTTGTACAAGAAACTGCAGAAGCGACTCTCCGACTTGTATAGAAAGAAATGTCCAACAGTAACTAACTACACAGGTATGATATAAGATTTTCAGGGCCAAAAGAATTATCGTTGATAATTTTTAGGTTATTTTAGCAAGTCATTAAAACAAAACATATTTTTAATTTTTTTATCTTTACCACCCACTCTTCAAATTCAACGTTATTATTTGATAAATCTATGAAGATGCGCGGTAAATACCGACTAGGAGCACAGACACGATAAGAGATAATGGTATTATTATAAAGCATCAAGCATAGGTCGGTTGATCTCGCCGATTTACGCTTTACACGGGCTCCGTCCGTGCGGCCTTTTCAGTAATAATGAGAGAGCGTGAGCGGCGCGCGGAGTGGGTGTGCGGAAAATGGCTCAAATTGCACGGAAATCACTTCATTTGTTTACCCCGTCATTTTGTGCCCCCCTGGTACTCGCGAGAATAGGTATACAGCGTGAAATTAATAAAGATTCTGGTAATGTTCTGATATATTCGAATTAAATTTAATATATGTAATTCTGCGAAATAAATCATAGGGATTCGAGAATAAACGTTTTATATAAAACTAGCGCAAACCGTTAAAAAGGCACGAGAGATTGTAATTTTAGGATTTGTGAAGATGAAAGTGTTTATAAAATATTTGCTTCAGGAATCATGTCTAGTTACAAATACGCTTTGTAATTATTTTTTTGTCGTAAAATTAAAGAGACGATCTTTCAAATGAACACCTTTAGTTTTTTTTAGGACCATACCTCATATATAAAACTAATATATATATACTCGTTTTCGGTAATTCTGTTTACCTTATTTACGTAGCTTTTACTTCTAAAAGTATTACCACCGAGGGTTATCTTTAAATTTCCGATAGTAACGATATACATACACAAGGCTTCAACGTGCATCGGCCTTCAACGAGCGACATACTGATGAATATTCATCGTAAACATGTTCTCCCGATCCCTCAAGCAATACCTCGGGGGCAGGTTGAACGTTATGCAAAATTAGTCTCTTAGAGACGACTGCCAACGGAGTGATACACGGTATGATGTATGACGGCGCGCGATATGAATATAAAAACCTCTCAGGATTAATTCATTAAATATGTAGGGGGATCCCGAGCCAGGAAAGTTAAATTCGCGTATCAGCATTGTACTTAAGGGTAAAGGATGCGCAGCCCGTTTATGCTCGTTTTATACAAAACTTAATTTTGGATTTGAGGCCAAAATACCCAACAAAACTGAAAAATTATTTTTGTATTCAAAAGTTATATCAAATATCTAGTACCCAAATGTGCTATGTTATTTATTTATGTTTTAGATTATAAAATATAGGCTATTAAAGATTTTACTGTTTAAGGATTTTAGAGGCAACTTGTGCAATTATTTGTTAAAATTATTTTTATATATTTATTTGAAAAATATGATGAATTATAAATTATTTTTTTTATTGAAATATAGCATTTTGTTGGGTGTAAATTTAAATTAAAAATAACATTTTTACTTAACACACAAATTTGACGTAGGTATATATGTAAATTAAAAGTTAAAAATGTAAAAAAATCTTTTTAGATGATAGTTTATTTTAATTTTACTTTTCATTATATTAACACCGTAAAAAGCCAAGGTATTTTTTAAAACATTTTTAATTTACTCACTCAAAAATTCCAAAGTTGCCTCCAAAATCAATCAAAATTGAATTCTTTAATTACCTTTACAAAATCATTAAAATAATTTAAATAGTACATATCCGTCCTAGATATTTAATGTAACTTTTAATAAAAAAAGTATTATTTATTTTTGTTGAGTATTTTGGTCACAAATCCAAAATTAAGTTTTAACTTTCTGCGCAGCTGGTCCTCTAATAGCCTGTGTACATGAGGCTAGTATTTCAAGAATGGATAGTAAGCTGGTAACAATAGCTACCTGCAGACAGAACTGGCTTTGTTAACCTAGTGCACTAGAGAGGAAGCTATTAAGTTAGCGTCTCAATACAGGATAGTATTTATTTTCTTATCTGAGCTATGAAGTAGCCCCACACCACCGAAGTGTCTATCCTAAGTTTGTGTGGCCGCCCAAAGCTAGTACATGATCGGCTAGTATGCGGTGACGATACGCTGTTTTTTTTACACGAAACGATTCTAAAAATGACAAAACTCAGATAATCGTATAATGGTATGTTACTAATGGAAAAAATGAAATAAAGATGCCGAGTTCGGAATACAATCCCGCTTTTCCCAGCACGCGTCATACGCTTTAGTACATTGCTAACAATATACATCGCATGAAGCTAACGTCCTTTATAGTCTTGTAAGATGTGCAAAATTAACTGCGTACTGAATATTTCATTACAGCCCCCAGTAAAACTGTAACAACGCCGCGGTATGTGCAAGCGCGGGCCCTGCCCTGCACCCTGCCTCCTGCCTACCCGCAGTTAGTCCCACCCCGCGCGGGAGCCTGCTACTGCTCACTGTTCACTGCTAGGGGTAGGTAATAGAAAATATTTAAGCTATGGGAGGATTGGGGATGTTTCCCTCCATGCTTAAGCCCGCCGCGGTTCTTAATAGGCAATACTTAATCCCAAGGGCAAAGAGCGCCGGTATATTTCTTAACCGCTTTTACATATCTGAATTATATATTTTTTAATATTATTTTTAATATAGACACAAAAAAAGTTTTCTAATATTTCTGTGTTTGTTCAAAATGTGTAGTTTTCTTAAGTGGATTCAATGAAAATAACATATTGCGGCTAATGTGACCAGTGGCAGTGAAGTGACATGATAACGGGTCGTCATTTGTCACATGAGGGTCGTATTTACGACTCGATCTTGATTTCAAAAGCTCCACACATGGATCTCTTCAAGACCCATGTTTACTCCTTCCTCTTCTCAAAAATACCCTCCGCACAGCATTTTCATAGACGACATCGGCCCTGAGGGAAAATATTTTGCTCAGGGCCTCCTGTGCGGAGTTGAAAAGTTAACCCTCAAATAAGACTTACTACACGGAGAAAATTTTATACCAACAAATTATTCTTTTTCCGCCAATAAACACTAAAACACCGTTAATTTGTTCGTAAGAACTTCAGTCCCGTTTTTACGAATAAAATGATCGTATTTTAGAATAACATTTTTTTTCGTGTAGGGTTTATATTATTACTACAGTTTGAACAGCGCCCCATCACTCCATAACAAAAAAAATCACTCTCTTTACACTCCTTTTAATTTCCAAGATTTCAAGTCTTCCTAAATGTATACCGTTACATAGATTAAATATTAAAAATGATCAAACTTTATTAAAAAATAATCGGTTATTAAATTTGTTCCCTATTTAAATTAAGTCCTACTACCCCATTCCCTTTTCCACTCCCGCCCATTCATTGAAATCTATTGTTATAATTAGTTTTTAGTAAACCATGTGGAAGTAAGCATTGCTTACGAAAAATGTTGGTTATTTTGTGGTTAAAACTAAGTATTTTATTAATTTTGTATTATTATATTCCGTGGTTGTTGTGAGACAGTTGTAAGATACATAATAAAAGCCTTACTTGGAATCACTAGTCATTATTATAAATATTTATTGTTTTAAGCCAGTTATTTTGAAATATAATACACATATTTGTTATGCGCCCCTAAGGTGATTTTTCATTAAACAGAAAAATCAGACAATTTTTATTTTATTTTAGGTAAATCAACAGTTTAAAATATGGTTCATTTATACATGGGTAATTTTAACACTAAAAATTTTAACACTATACTTACAACAACTATAAAAAAATTTCATTATTATAAGAAGAGATAGATTGTTATAACAGGAGATAGTACATAATATATACCATTACATAACATATAACATAACCACTGGAACGCTTTTTGCCACATTATGGCACTATATTTAAAGCCACGGATTGCTTTGCTGCCACAATGTGGCAAATATTCTCAGATTCTTTAAAATGTTTTAAGGTTAACTATTTTATAATTTTTTTTAATAAATTCTACGAATATGTGATAATAGACAAAATATAGGTGAATTCATTGGCTATAATAGAACAATAATCAGTTTTTATGTCTCCGTATTCAAATTCGGAGGTATAATTTTTTTAATGTGTGCGGAAAAATTTCTTCTAGCAATCCGACAAAAAAAATCAAATTGCTCTGTCGCTCCGGTGGATAATTTAATAATTTTTAATACAGTTTTATATTTATTTTGGTTACAATAATTGAAAATATCTACATCGGAGAGAATCTTATTATATATGTTGAACATAGTCTTATAAAACAAGCATTTTTATGTGAATTTGTTTTACAGTGTTTTTCTTTTAAAAGATTACACGAACGTGAACTTCTTATAATTATTATTATCATTATAACTACTAGAACACTTTTTGCCACAATATGGCACTATTTCCAAAACCACGGATTGAATTGTTGGCAAAATATGGCAAATATTCTCTAGATTTTTTAAAAAGTTGTAAAGTTAATGATTTTATGATATTTTTTTTTTAATCCCATGAATATGTGATAATAGACAAAAGATAGGTGAATTCATTGGCTATATAGAACTATAATCAGTTTGTATGTCTTTATATTCAAATGCGGAGGTATCATTTTTTTCAATGTGGGCGGAAGAAATTCCTTTAGCAATCCGAGAAAAAAATTTTAAATTGCTATGTCGCTCCAGTGGATAAGAAGATTACCTACTTAAAGTATCACATAAGAAGTTGATTGGTCCATTCAAGTTCTAAGAATTTTCAGTGTGTAAATCCTTAAATTATATTCTCTAAAATTTTTTTGTAACGTTTAAAAATGTATGAATAATCGCAAGAGGCAATTTTTAAACCCTAATTATGCACTGTAAGTTTTTCTGTGAAACACTAAGGCAATGTTTATATCAAAATAAACAGAATATCTTTACGTAACATTAAATTACTTTGCCCTGACAGGTAACGCTGTAAGCGCGCTACATTAATAATAACACGAATAATTTTCAATTAACCCCTTTCCCTTATTTATTATATATAAGTTTGTTTCTCTTTGGCGCCCCAGCACTGTACATATCACGATTAAATATGCAGAGGGGGGTTGAAGATGCAAAAGGAAGGTATGGAATGGGTTCGCAGTACAGAGGTGGGGCACAATACTGTATCATCCGAAATAATGTAAGCCATTAGGGAATACTGCGCTGCTGATAGCTTTACACATTAAAACGTCATACTTAATGGGTATGCGTACTTGTACTACAACAGCGCTGTTTAACAGTAATGCCACTAATAATAAAGGCCTTTGTATTAATAAGGATACATAATGCCTGTAGCTATTTACAGTGCGCAAATATTAGGGTGACTGTAAACATCAGGTGGTGCATTTCAGTATATTGTTTTTTGTTAATACAGTTGGAAAAATGTATTTTTAGCATTATTTTTGTGATCACGAAAATAAGATGATCTTTGAGCGCAAAGCTTGCATTTTGAAAATAGATAATTAGCCCAGGTCTCAACACTCTTTTCCGAAAGTCTTGTCTTATTTTATAACAATTAGAGGTGGAAGGTAGTCTCGCTGGTGGCAACACCTCACAGGGTTAGAGTGGGAACTTAATGTCTATTCTACGAGAGTATTGCGTATATGCATGAACTATAGGCACTCGTAATTTTTTTTTTTATTATGATTTACTCATGCAACTGGGTACTTTTGATTGGTGGGTCACGGATATAGCGGTATGATGAGAACAATAAATAATGACGGCTCGTTGTAGGTACCCAGTACGTTCGAATTGTTTATTGTTTCTTCTTCACATTTTAGGTATAACAGTTTACAATACAATTTTTAACCTCACTAGGACCAGCCTATGTTGAGGTTAACAATTATTTACTTAAAGTAACAAAATAACACAAAAGGAAAAACAAAAATAATAGGTACTTCAAAAAATACAAAATAATATAGGTAAAATAAAAATGATACTTCAAAGAACAATATTGTTACACAGATAATGGGCAAGCTAAACAAAAATCGCCCTAACATTAGTGAAAGCATAACGTCCCGTCAAAATCAAAATCTGTGTTACAGAACAAGATGTTTACCATCAAGTTCGATAGTTCATAATGAAAGTGACGTTAGATTGTGAACAAAACCGTTTTAACCTCAAATGCAGTAAAACAAAACAATGTAATCACTGGTAAGAGTAACGCCGTTCTTCCACGTAGCTACTCACAAGCGACGCTGCCGCTACCTGTCATACTATTTTGCTAGTGTAGCATCTAGCGGCGTTTTCAAACACTAATAATAGTATGGAAAACACAGACGAGCGGCGATCGCGTCGCTTGAACGTAGCTCCATGGAAGAACGGCGTAAGGCGATCCGCTCAATGAAGAGATCGAAACCAAACTAAAACTGGCTTGTTGCTATGGTTTCCAACCAAACTTTCTACTCAATTTTACGATTTCAATAAATATCTCAACTTGTTTAACCATAGACGAAGAACAAACAGCTGTCATGTCTGGAGTCACTGCCTGCGTTGCCATGGACAACGCGAGTTTTTGAGAAGTTGTGTAGTGTGCGGACCATCATATTTACATACAGAGGATAGCGAGTTTAGTTGTAAACTGTTTTTTTTCGGTTGCCTCGTGAGGGGAGGCAGTTAGTCAGGTACGTCTCTTAACATCCGTAAAAATTCTGTAAAATCAACTAATTTTACTCATACCAAAATATTAACATATTTTTATATTAGCTACACTTTCCAAGACTTAATAACGTAAAGGTCTTCATAAAAATGTACAAAGTTCACAAATGAGAACGCGAGAGTAAGCCGCACATTGTTTTAGGGCGAAACCTTGGCACGTTAAATTCCCAGACTTGTACCGTTAAATATCAGGAGCGCAGACACCTCGGGGAGCAATAAATTTGTTATGAAGGAAATGCCTCGGCGAGTACATCCAGGACTTGAGATGGGATCGGGCGCAGTCTCTAACAGAAATATTCGGCGAAGACAAAGAGACTATTTTCTTATCTCCTGGTAGCAGGATAGTGATGAATCGCGGAAACGAGACTTGTTTACTAAGTTTTGCGCCAAAAAGTCTTACGTCGTACGTGCGATAACCTAACACAAATTAAATCCATAGAAATAGGTAGTACATAACAAGAAGCTCTTGGATTTCTTCCTTAACAAATTTATGGGAAGTTTCATAAAAATAATTTTAGTCAATTAATTGGTACTCCATCTTTCGAAAACAAATAATTATTTCGGCTGGGCGTCCATTGTAATTCTGTCTGTAATTTGTCCCTCTGGTTCAATGAAAGCAGAATTATTTTGAACAAGCTTCTTCCCGCGACTTTGTCTGCACAGGATTAGTACTTCTATTAGCCTTTTTTTTCCTACGTCCCATCTATGTTTATACCAAAATTCTTAACCTATTTATTTAAAATATCTATAATTCTTGGTTTGAAGTATTCGGCGAGTACTTCAAATAAATTCATTAATTTAAATATTTTCTAAAATAGAATTTTGATTTAACAATCACTGTTATGCAAAATGTCATCCTCAAATTTTGACATTTTCTAATAAACAATAATTATTATTTATAATATAATATTGAAATTAGCTAGCTTTATATATTATAGCCTATATGTTATTCTGATGTATGAGCTATATTATTATAAAGTTTCATTAACATCCATTCAGCAGTTATTGCGTGAAAAATTAACAAACACACATATATCCATACAAACTTTCGCGTTTATAATATTAGTAAGATTGAATACCTTGACAAAATTGGAACTTGTGTCATGAATTCAGTCAAGCGATAAAGTACCTACCTACCTAAAAATTATTTTTTTTACCGGAAAATTTGAAATTTGAAAAAAAGACAGATGTTGCTATTTTCAAGTGTCAGCTCTTTTTAGCTAACATGCCTACTACTAACTAATCCTAGAATAATTATTATATTTAATACATTCCTAAGTTTGTGTTGTTTGGGTCAACTATAATTTGTACGCCATATTCATTTCCGTCGGTTTAGCGAAAATATGTGTGCCCACTTACACAAAATACAACTAAGTGTCGCCCGAAGGGGTGTGTAAAGAGGATGTACCGCCGAATAACAATAATATAATCATATTTCATTAAAATGCATCATGGATAAAACTACTAGATACCGTATATATCTGCATATAAGTATAAAAAATTGACACTGTAAATAAATTCGTTTTATATCTATCCAAACATTTTATTTGAGATATATTTAAAGTAGATTAGGTTTTAAATAATGGTAAATAATGCATAAACAATTTTAATTTTGGGGCCCAATATCAAGGGATCAATTGTCAGGTCACCATGATTTTAAATTTTATTTTTAATTGATAAACTAATGTTTAAGACAAGATTTTATGCGTAGCACAAAGGGTAACAATTATTATAAGCAATAATTATCAGGCTGAGACACTCACCCACATTGAAACAATATTCCGAGAAAAGATACATGCCACCACGGGAATCAAACCCGCGCCCTTCTGATGTCCGGTCAGGTGCTTTTAATCCACTGAGCTACGGCGGGTTGATAAGCGATAGTTGTTGAAACTATCAGTGTATTTTGAATTATTTGGCGGGTAAGAGGTAACCCGCCGTAGCTCAGTGGATTAAGAGCACCTGACCGGAAATCATAAAGACGCGGGTTCGAGTCCCGTCGGCGGCATGTATCTTTTCTCGGAAGATTGTTTCAATGTGGATAAGTGTTTCAGGCTGATAATTATTGCTTATAATATGATTTTCAATACCCAATAAGTAGTAAATTCTAAATAAGGAAACATCTAGCAACCACCACAAAAGTTCTTTAACTACCGACTTGTTAAGTATTTTTTTTTTTTACATTAGGTCCACACAGGAGGCCCCGAGGAAAATAATTCCCCTCAGGGCACCTTTGGGGATGCTGTGTGGAGGGTATTTTTAAGGAAAGGAAGGAGAGGAAGTTCTGGGAAGGAAATAGGTATGAGGGTTGGGTAGGAATCTGGGGTTCAATGTGTCTAGATCATCCGCCACCAAGACCTAGACAATGAACCCCATGAACCCGGGCACCCCTGCTAAGTCACCAAACGTAGCGAACCACTTGGGGTGACCTATGGCAGAGGTGTTGGTTATCCAATAAATGGTTCCCGGGGCGGCGGTACCCATTCCCGCCTCCCAAATTGAAATATATTTTCTACGAACCTGGCTACTAAGGAGATTTTAAAATATCGGATACGTGAGTTTTGTAGCTATACAACCACGTGAATTTAAAAAAAGTACAAAACGTAAACTTTGTTAGCACTGTTAACAAACATTGTTATTCACTGGGCCGGTTGTGACGGTTTGTGAACTTTTTCCAACTATTTTTTTTTTTTTAGTTAACGCTCTTGAATTTAATTTAATTGAATTTCTAAGGCAAGGTGGTTAATTTTTTGTATTCTAATTGAATTAATTATTTCTAGATTGTGATCTCTACCAACTTGACAGATGATGTTTAGCTCCAATTTACAAAGACCTTTTCATTTCTGGACACAAGACAGGCAAATGAATATGATGTATTATCTACCTCACTCACTTACTATTAAAAAAATATTTTTTTTTTAATAGTAAGTGAGTGAGGTAGATTATGACATTCCCAATAAATTGGGGTATGTTATGTGGCTGATGGTAATGAGGAAAGGACTGACACATAAAGAGGAAAGTGAGGATGTGTTTGGCTATTCAGAACTAGATCAACATGGGAGATGCGTATAAGTACCGCCACCCTGGGAACCACATATGGATAACCAACACCGCTGCTTTCGGTCACTCCAAGTGGTTCGCAGCTTTTGGTGACTTAGACCGGGTTCACGGGGTAAAGTTTGTCCGGGTATTGGCAGCGGATGTGTCTGTCCATCAGCTGCATAGCAGGACAGATCGCGCGAAAATAGTTGAGGGAGTCCCTTAGACCTCTCCAGCCGGACTCTTTCGGAATATCGCTTTACACCGCAATGGGAGGGTTGGATTCCACTTCCCACCCCTCATACATTTTGCCTTCCGCTCTCCTTCCTTTCATAAAAATACCAACTACAGAGCATCCCAAAAGATGACATTCGCCTTGAGGGGAATTATTTTCCTCAGGGTCTCCTGTGTGGAGCTAATGTAAAAAATAAGTCAATAAAAACGGATAAAATCATTTAAAAAACGTTTCGATTCTGAATGGCGGTGATTCACCGGGACTATTTGTAGATACTTTCATTATCTATCACTTATATAAGTGGTGTACCCAAAGTTATTTGTATACACCAGTTACATAAGTGGTGAACAAGAAAGTAATTTGTTTTCATTTAATTAAAAATGATGCCACACAGTGAATTTGCGAAGATTGAAGAAGTAATCAAATAAAAGTTACTTGCGCACGTCAGAATTTGAACCCCGACCTTCGCATTCATAGCCAAGGATCGTAATCACTCAACCACGGAGGCCAACAAACTACTGCTATTGGTTAGATAAATCAGTATATTCTACTTACTAACATTAATGGTCGAATTCAAAGCGGGTGGACCCACCTCTTAGGTCTAAGAACCCATATTTTTTTCAATCAAATGATTACAAAAATGGAATAAAGTCATTAACATACCTGTGTCATTCTCCAGTATCTATATTAGTGTGGTCAGTAATGGAGAGTTGTTCAACAATCATGAGCTTTGGAATTCGATATCAAGTGTTATTTAAATAATTATTGTCGTGAGTGGGCTTCAGTGGTCCATTAATTCAATTAGCTTCTATAAACCCATTCCTCCAAAGCTCTCAATAAAAGTTTCTAGACATTTATAGAAGAATTATTATCAATAATTCACTACAGATGGTTGGTTGAATAGGTTATTGTAAAAGAAATACGATATTTTTAGTTGTATACACTTTATTAGTGTATCTACTATTTTGTATCATGTTCCTTTTAAAGATAATGTAGAGGTGGTCCAAATCATTAGGAAGCTACGAAAACCTGTTAAAATGAGAAGAAGAAATTTAATATATTAAAAATGAAAACAAAACGATTGGTTTTGTCATTCTATGTACGTTAATAAGTAATAAAATAGGCATAAGCATATTATATTCAAATAGTATCAATGAAAATGTAAATATATTATTATAAAAAGAATTTTTTTTTAGTTTCAGGTTTTGACTTTTTAAGGTATTTTTAAGACCAAAGTTAAGAATATCATAAAAATACTTGATTTTTTCTATTATCAACAAGATATGTAAAATTTAAGATGATTTTAAAAAAAAAAGATAACTTCTACACTAGAGGCCCTGATGAAGGGCAGAAATGTCATCTTTGGGTATGCTGTGTGGAGGAAATTTTTAGGGATAGGAAGTTGAGTAAGTTTTGGGAGAGAAAAAGGTATGAGGGGTGGGTAGGAGCTTAATCAACGTGTCCACTTAACATAACCACTTGTCTTAAGGGGGCATTACCAGAGAATACCAGAAATTATTAATTTTTAAATCAAATTCTAGACGAATAGAATCTTTTTTACAAAAAAAAAACTTATTTTAAAGATTATTATTTTATCTGGTACACACACTTTTAAAATTTTGAAAAATCAAGTGTATTTTTAAGATACTAAGGTTATACCGCTGGTCGATGGCAGGTTTGTTCAATTTTCAAACGATAGATTCTATTAAACAACACAAATTTCAAATCATATAATAAATAATCATACAACAAAATAAATCAATACATAATCTAGTCAACACAGTTTTAATTTTTTTTTCTAATTTTAGTTAATTTTAAAGTATTAAACAATAAATCCGAGAATGTGTTTTGTGACAAAAATACCTCAGTTTTTCTATTTATTTAAGGTCTTACAAACTAAAATAATTAAAAAAATTTTTACTCACTTATTTTGTTTAGACATTATTACAAAATCATTAATATCTACTTATGATCAAAAAATACTTACAAGAAGTACACGATATTTAGTAATTTATCATCGTGCGTTTTGAGCATTTTTATCGCTTACTTGAATGTAGATATATATTAAAACAAGTTTTGAATGAAATAAAAAGATATTTAGGAATAATTGATCTTTCTTATTGGAACCTTCCTCCACAGCTGCAAGCATTTTTAAACTTTTGTTCTCAGCCGCTGGTCAATCACTCTTAAAGTACCTACTGATTTAGATCAAATAATGTCATAGCTATGGTGAAACCATTAAATTATATGATCTCCTTTACGTTGTGATAATCTTCATTCATCAAATTTATAATGCCATTAGTTTCTATTTGGGTCTTTCGGTATTCTCAAAATAACAAAGGACTTTATGACCCAACAAATTTGACTGTAGGTAGCCAAATAGTTTTTAGGTCCTGCGATTAAATCTCTGAGTTCAGGGGAACGCAACCTTGTGATTGAAACTATTTTACCTGAAAATCGTCTAAATCACTGAACAATAAAATTAATGCATTGTTCGAATTGGTGATTTGATAAACACGCCAAAAATATTATTTAATGATTTTATGATATGTCAATAATATATTCCGTAATTGTTTCAACCGCTGTGAAATTTGATACTGTCATCAAATCTACCATAAATGCTATTTACCGTGTTCAGAATTCTGTTATCTTGACGACTGATCAAATAACCCAACTTCGGTTAGGTTATTATGATTGTTTTGGCAATATTGATGGAGTGAAAAATGATTTGAGGGTGAAATTATAATTATAGTTCAGTTAATGGAAATTACCAACGGACCCCAATTTTAAGGTGAAGAAAAAATATTTTTTTGTAGCGTGGAGTTTATATTAATTAAATTATGTATTTAAAGAAAAAAATGTACTATTTGAGCGAGAATTCAGTGCAGAAAGTTCAATTCGAAATTACTAACGTAGACCAACTTCGGAGAAATAAAAATATTTTTTATAGCGTGTAGTGCTTGTAGTTTAAAGTATTTACAATACTTTGAAAATTCCAAAGTAAAAAGTTAATATTTTAGAATTATGGGTATTATTTATTAATATTGATTTATATATTATTTGGCATTGAGATATTTTACCGTTTTTTTTTTTTTTAGTTTTATGTTTAGAATTTTAAAACGGTTTTCAATTTCAGTTTTTATTACTAATCGATGATCAACTGTTGTGAACCCCCTTTTTAGGCCTTTGACTGCTTATCAGAGGTCCATAAACTGGGACAGTGGCGAAACACAAGAAGCCCATTAGAGGCCTAAAACGGGAAGTATTTTGACCATAGATAATTTTAATCTAAAATGCCTTTCGCCAAATTTCAGAGTGGTGACATGTGCATTGTGCAATGTCAGGTATGAAGGAAAGAAAGAACACAATGTATGGCAGATGTTTTACCAGTTATGTTAACGGAAGTTTGCTTTTAACAGTTTTGTTAATTTAATCAAAAAATCATTATGATTTGATTAAAACTTATAACCAATATTATTAACTGCTTTTAGTTCCACGTTTCTTGTTGAAGGTCTACCTAGCTAATTGCACTTCGTCTAATCTAATGTTTATACCAATTTCGTATTCGTGGCAACTCAATTTTATTTTTTAAAATAATTTATTAGCTGGGTGTTGACACTCCGCCCAAGTTTAAAGCTAACCTTACCAATCTGCTACGGAGGCGTCTCCAAAATGTGAAGTCGTAACATGTGAACACAGTAATTTATCAAAATATGAATTTTTAAATTAATTTATCGTGGACAGTTATTGACCAATTTATTTACAATAATAATTTCGACCGATCTGTGACTGAGTTGGCATGTGCTCCTGGTTCCCACCAATCAGGCACCGTGGGTTCAATTTCTCAGCTGGCCAAGTCCTCCATCATCGCACACGCAACATCTTACGCTTTTAATGATAGTATTATTTGATTTTCTTATATGATTAAACGTAATTGGAAAAACATAATCTAACCTAACTTAGGAAGTTTTGTGATACGATCATATGTAATTGGAAAAGGGTTAATGGGGTAAGACAACACAGCAGAAATAAACAAGTTTCAGGAGAACCTCAATGGCTCTTTTGAGATTTGCGTCAAAAAGTGGTCAATGAACTATCTGCAAGGCAGACTGCAGTAAAGACCTGGGCGCGGAACACCCAAATCAAGAAGTGAGCGCAGTTTTGCACACTATTTAAATAGTCTAATCCTCTATCTGATATGAGTTTAGACTTTCAGGGCCAAAAGTATTATCGTTATTTCTTTTTGGGGTATTAGGCCGTATTATTTCATTATTTAACCAATATTTTGGACAGCGTTACAGTGTCCGTCATCAGGGCAGATGTGTAACACTGTAACGCGAATCGAAACTTTAGCAAAGAAGGAGACAATACGGCAAAATACCCCAAAAATAAATAACGATAATCCTCTTTTTAAAATGGTTGCCATTTTTGCAATTTACGGTAAAACAACCAAAAATCAGCAGCTACAACGAGTATCAACAACAATCGCTGCCATTTGGAAACTGTCGTTGTGTGATGGCATGCTGTTGCATGCATGCATGTTGCTGACTTAGTCAGCCTTAAGTGATGGCGCGTTTTGATAAGCGGAAGTTCTCGCTTTCGGAGCATAAAATAGTACCCACATGAGATCTTCATTATGCAAAGATATTATATCTAAAGGTTCATATCTGAGATATATATTTACATAATTTAGTTTTGGTACTGTATGAAGCTCTGATAAAGATTTCTGAATATTATTATTGGAGAGTTGTTACAACATGCATAATGCGTAAAAAGCAAAATTTGCATAATATATTTCGCAAAATTTTGCCAAGAAGCGTTTAAATATTAGCATATCTCTCTCTCCTGATAATGGTAATGGGTTGTGTGTAATTTAGTTCTCGAGTACCAATTCAAAATAAATTATTCAACGCAATGTGAACCAAAATTATCTACCTACCGTATTTACGCGGGTACTTCTACTTTTAAAAAATTGTTTTTACTGTAGGGATGGGTAAAATCGAATATTACAGGTAATCAAAACAATAGTAATCGAGTGATATTTCGAATAGTTTGCAAGGAAATGATATAGGTTGTTTAAACGTTGTAAAGACGATCGCACTATGGTGGAGATTACATATTATAATATTGTTCTCAAACACAATTTTTTTTTTTGTATAACTTTTTGAGTAAAACCTCTTTATATTTATTCACAGAAGATAATATTAGCAAATCTCAAACGAATATTTAAACTACAAAAAAACAAGTAAAATATACGGTCGCGTCTGGGAATATTATATCACAAGCTTCTGCCCGCGACCTCTACTGCGTAGGATTAGTACTTCGAGTAATCTATATTCTTTTCCTAGGTCCCATCTACGTTTATACCAAAATTCTTAACCTATTTATTTAAAAAAATCTATAATTTTGGATTCGATTCAACATATTAGGCGAGTACTTCAAATAAATTCACTAATTTAAATATTTTCTAAAATAGAATTTTGATTTAACAATCATTATTTTGCAAAATGTCATTCTCAAATTTTGATATTTTCTATTATACAATAATTATGATTTTCAATATATTTAAAATTAAAAGCTAGCTTTATAAATTATAGCCCATATTTTATTCTGATGTATGACTTATATTATTGTAAAGTTTCATTAAAATCCATTCAGTAAATTTTGCGTGAAAGAGTAACAAACACACATACATCCATACAAACTTTCGCGTTTATAATATTAGTAAGATTCGTCTGAGAGTCGCAAATATTGTCTTCAATGATTAAATATGTATTACAATTTTTACAATTACAATTATTACAATTTGTTACAATTACAGTTACAATTATTATTACAATTTGTAATACACTCATTAAATTATTTAAAAAAATTATATTCCTAACTTGTAGACAAGTCAATAGATGTCACAGATTAAAATGAAAATGGGTATATTTATCCAAAACAATATCAGGATTGCTTTTAGTTCGAGAAGAATCTTGCAATCATTCATAAAGATACCAGCCTATTAAAAATGTGTGTTAAGAAAATTAAGATAATGTTTGTAGTTCTTAGTTGAAGTAAGTAAAATATGACCGTAGGGGATAGGGTTGAATTAGGTGAGTGGTTAGAGCAGAGCACCCGTAAGTCTAAGGTCCTGAATTCAATTCCCAGATGGGACTGTATCTTTTCTGAGTTTTTATTACAAATTCATATCACAATTTTTAATAAAAAAGCACAACATGTTTCAAAACCAAAGATTTCTTCATAAGTATACAAAGTATACTAAAGCAATATTTTCTTCACAGGACTTCCTTATTCCAATCTAATGAATATTTTACCAATTGAGAAATGCAACTCCACACCAAGGAGAAATCTATACAATAATTAGTTGGTTCTTCCAACAACAGCGGAAGCAACGTCAGAATAATGAGTGATGTCTTTGTCAGAACAGTATTGCTTGCGCCACTAAAGTATTATTTTACACGCTGTTATGTTCGCTGACTGCTTCGTGAGTTCCGACTACTATAAACCCTAATGGTGCATACATATCGAGGCAAACGTATAACCAATACCTTGATATAAATATTATGTTATTACATCTGAGAGTTCAAACGGAATTGGAGCGATACAAAGTGGTGTAGGATCAAATGCACGTTACACCAAATCTAATTTTGAAAAGGCAATTGAATTGCGGGAATTTATCAAGAAAGTAAGTAGATGCAATTTTTTTTAGCAGCGATTGGTAAGAACATAATTGGCATGTGTATAAAAAATATTTTCAGCATTGAAATATCTGAATTCAAAGAAAAACATATTTCGGTTTTAATTCTGTTTTCATCTGGTGCGCTCACGAATAAATCGGAAGGATTTTCCCCCGTCCCGCAAACCCCCCTCCTTGTGTTCCCCATCGTCTATTCCCGCCTTCCCCCTTCCTCAATTCCCCATCCCATCCCGTGTACCCCCCTCCATCGTTGCCTTCCCCCTCTCCCATATCCCCCCCTACCGCATACCCCGCTGCCGCTAAACTATATGAAATACACACATTTTTTAAACAACTCGCGCGTCACATATTTTAATACAAGTTAATTACGCCAGAGCTCAAAATTATATACAGAAACCTTCAAGGGGAAGCGCTAACAACTCCATAACAACTCACCAAAGTTTCATCTGAATGGTGTAGGAAATAATAAGCGACAAACAAAGATCTTAAATATAGATTTGGGATCGAATGAGAACTCGTTCGTCCGCTTGTGATTAGTATGTCACAACATTGTTTGTTTTAATTCTCTGTAATTAAGTACATATACCAATTATTATTATTTTATATTATATTCATAACTGTGCTAAACAAAAAAAAAACAGTTTTTATGTTTAAAACTTTTATTTTTTTTATTTTTATTCTTTCTCATTTTTTCATTTTTCCATTTCTTTTTGTATATAAAACCTTATTTCATATATCATCCTAATTTGACAGTCCTTAAACGGGATTCCTCCTAGTTGGGCAGTCAAAACATTTTATAAATTATATACGTATAATCTGTTTCTAAATAAATAAATAATAAGGCAATACGTCCCTATAATACTACCAAATACTAAAAATAAAGTGCAATATATTTTCAAATTGCCAACATTTTTAAGTGACAGAAGTGGAAAATCTGTATGTTGTCTCCGCAAAAATTAAAGTATTTTAAAAGTTAGACGCTTCAGTTTGGGTGCCTTTTTACAAATTAAATTTATTAGCATTAATATATGAAAAAAAGTAAACGCTGCGTAACACGAAAATAAACAAATATAGTGGTAAATAGTTTTTAAGTGTTAATTGTAAAAGTCTTAAAAAATGTTGCATCGTTTTTAATTTTCTCTGCAGCAAGGAAATTAGCAACAAAGTAAACATTCTTCCCTTTGTCTTCCGCCAAGGTTTTCAGTTTCTTATTTTTATTTAAGCTCTTAACAAAGACCGCTGGAGGCTGTCATGCTTGCTGATCCTCAAAGGCGTTAAATTAAAAGCTTTGAAAAGTGCACAGAATTCTTCTCCTTGCTTTGATTACATTGCAGGCGAAAAGTTATCTTAGCAAAAAAAATATATTGTACTTAGGTTTACTTTGAAAAATTAATTCCAACTTTAAACACAATATTTCTATACGATTTAAAAATCTTTATACAACTTCCAGATTGGTATGTAGATGCTCTCAGTATGGCCATAGTTGACCAACTTTTCTGTTCCCCGTCTCCTTTCCCTTTCGCTCTCTATAGCTTAATATTATTATTATTATTATTATTTTTTTATTATTTTTATTATTTTTTTTTATTATTTACTTATTTCTCTACATGTGTGTCGCTCTTCACAGAGAAAAAAAAATTGCCTTATTTTTAAATGCCAGGGGTCTCAAAAGTTGCGTATGATCTGTAGTTATTTGAAAACATAAAAATAAATGAAATTGGTGTTCACTATTAGCTCGCTAAAATCGCTGGAAGTTTTGAAAAAATTTAGATTTCGTGATTTGGGAAAAAATAAAACAAAGGGTCCATATTTTGTATGTAGCAAACTTAATTTTTACTCTATAACTATAGTCCAAAGAATATTATTTTTTTTTTACATTATTGATGTGTTTGTTAAAAATTTAAAAAGGGAAAATAACACTTTTTCTGGATAAAATAAAGATACCAAACAATAACTACCCCAAAATTTTTGAACAAAATACAACGAATAAACAAAAAAATACGAGTGTGCTTTAGACCACACGACTGAAGTAAACACTTCTTTAGCTCCATTTATATGTATGTTCATATATATGTTTATATGTATAAAATATACACATATATATTGTATACACGTATATTAATTTTCTACAAATATTTATTTAAATTTATTATCATTCGCCTCGCCTGATCAAGCCGTGCGCATCGACTTCCGCTCCCCCCCTCGTTTGGCGCGTCAGTGGTATTTCAAAATACTGACTGAATTATTTCATGCACTGGCTATGAGAGGAAGAGAGAAAGAAAATGTGCGCGCGCACTGCTCTCTCTTGCTTCTACAGTGAGCCCGTTCGTCTCGCAACGCATTTCGATTTCCATTACACATTCGCCAGCTTACCCCCCAAGTCAAGCGTGCGTAAAGAAGTATACGGGCGTTTTTCAAAAAAAGTGTACATAGATAAAAGTCAGTGTCCCATCACTTTCAGGATCAGTAACTTTTGTTGTGTCGGTTTTAATGACCAACCGTATATTTTACCAATATAATAACAAATAAATACCTTTATGGACTAAAAATAATGAATAAATCTATTAAATTTCGATATTATTTCAAAATAAGTAAGACTACAGGTCACTATTTCTGGTATGTCCTACACCTACCACTACCAGTAAGAGTTCAAAAATTAATGTTATTTTATGTTATCCCAGTATTTATTTCTAATTCTACTAATAGTATATGATAATATTTTCGATTTGCAACCATAATATAGATTAATTATCATGCAAAATAATTTATATGCCAGATATTGAGTTGTCCTACGAAATAGCGTATGGTGGAATTTCCGCCTACGCTACCACATTATTGACGTCTTCCAATAAAAATATTACCAAATCGATGAATATTTTCGAAAAAAGCAACCCTATTTAGTCTATGAGGGGCGGCCATGCTTGGTTTTTGACAGCCAGTTTGCCAAGAAATCGTAACAAAAGTGGTCGTTCTCGGTTGTACTAAAAAAGTGTTCCACCAACGCTTCCGTATTTCTCCAGGTAATTTACTAGCATGCATTAGACTCTACTTTGTTTTAAACTGATTCATTTATTGTTTTATGAAATGTTAAGTTAGAACAAACAGAAGTTTCATAATTTATTGATAAATACATTTTGAAAAAATATTCATGCGATTACGCTACTTCTCTTACGCTACGGTCTCGTAAATGGAACTTAAAAGTGACGTAATGGAATTCTAAAGGTCGGTTCACTCTGTCCGTCTTTTAGTGTATTTGGGTGCGTTACAATTTTCTAATTAAATTTATATTTTGCATGTATCTTCAAAATGTAACTATTACATGTAGATATGTGGGTTGAGTGATATATGTAGCATTGAAAAAAAAAGAACAACATAGCTAAAAAGAAAAAAAAAAAAATTATGTGTATAATTTTTTTTCTTTTTTTTATTAATTAAGATTATTAAAGATTAATTCTGAAAGAGTCGAAATGGTGTCGAAGTACTAATATAGACAGCAATATGAACAACTATTACTCTAGAGGCTACTCTGAAATTGAGTATAAAATCAGCTGGTTCATACAATTTTGATTAAGTAAGTATAAAATGTAGCATGATTTATGTTCCTGTGTGTTTTAGTTAATCCTGTAATTAAAGTTGTGTATATTAACATGTACTTTAATACCCTTTCAGCTTAGTTCCCTATTCCAGGCTATACACGGTATGCACGTGTAACCCATTATTACCTATATAATTATTTGTGCATTTTTATAAATAATTTATTTTAATTTTATGTTCAAATATGCCGTTGAAAGCTGCAGAAAAATCAAAAAGGTACAGGGACAAAATTAAAAACGATCCCGAAAAACTAAAAACGATGCTGAAGAAAAATCAAAAAGGTACAGAGACAAAATTAAAAACGATCCTGAAAAATTAAAAACGATGCAGAAAAATCAAAAAGGTACACAGACAAAATTAAAAAATACCCTGAAAAATATGAAGCCTTTAAGAAAAAAGAGTTACAAAGACAAAAATAACATCAAAATATAATCAGAGAGCTAACCAAAGAAGAATAGAAAAAAGAAGACGTTGGAGAGAACAGAAACGAAAATAAAAAGAAAAGAAAAAAGAACAAGTGGAAGAAAAAGTACTTGCGCGGGGGGCCTTCCACGGTGGCGGTAGTACGTAAAATCGCCCTTTTTTATAGAGAATACCTCACAAGCGTCTTAACTGCTCCCGTCTGGAGCCAGTGAGACTATGGCATCCCCAATCGGGGTATGTTTGAAGCTGAAGGTAAGTGGGGACAGGAAGGAGATGGGGAAGAGGAAGGTGGGGAAGAGGAAGGTGGCTATTCAGATCTAGTCACTAAACACGGTTAAAGTCATTATTAAGCAACGTTTCAATTTCGAATGGTGGCCTTACACCAGGGTGATACTGAGAGTATCTTCCACTCTTCCCATACCAGTCGTTTGTCGCGCCTTCAGCAGTGTAGCCACAACGGGCGTACACATACGACTGATATTTCGCGCCCGCTGTCGCTACCGGGCAAGCCCCTCTGTCTGGCCGAGGCCTTAGAATTCCCAAACGTTACCAAATGTTTCCCCTTACGTCACTGTCCTGTTATTGCTGTGATTTATTTTCTAAGATCAATTATTATATGTTAAAGAAATTTGTTCTTTTTTTTATAGATATAGTTCATGATTAATTTTAAATTTGTTATAATTAAACATTCGTAAAATAAAAACTTATATTCGTCTTTCTAGAACGCAAAATATACAGTACAAAGTGTCCAAAAGTAGCGTAATAGAATATTTTTATTTAAAAACTTAATATTTAATTCAATAAGCTTGATTATTCATATATTTTAGGAGACTGATTGTGTTTTCAATTCGTAAATAAAAATCTGAAATAATGAATTTCTTTTAATTTTCTTTATAAACTTTATGATAAAAGTGACGTAAAAGAATTTCTTACCAATAGTATTAAACTTAAATTGCAATTATTTTCGAAGTTTATTGACATTTTCTATTTAAATGCTTTTTGTCATGAAGATCATACTTTCTTTTATAAATTTACGTATATTTTTAATCGAAATGCAGCATCTCACTTAAGTGGAATTCCTATTACGTCACCGACATTTTTTTTGGAAAACGCCCATTTACTTCAATAATGGTTGCTCAAAATTGTATGATAACATATTATGACAACAGTAATATTTGTGAAGAAATATTAATTACCATAATTTGAAAATACATATTTTAAGTACTTTTTCTGATTTTCAGTTCATTCAATTCATTTAAAAAAAAAATGTATGCAGTTCTCATTTTCTTTGTAAGATGCAACTTTTGAGTCCCCATGCGTTTCTGAATTCAAAAGTTGAAATAATTGACACACTATTCAACATACCCATTTTAGGATGCCGCACAGTCCCCTTTTGGACAGTTAGAACTTGTTGAAAGCCAGCATACAAAAAATATTTTTTTTCAATACGATGTTAAATATTTGACAGTTCTCACCTTTCTTACGAATTCAATTTTTATAACATTTCTTTTGTGCTATATTACAAAAATTACATCAAAATAATGTAGATAAAACGAACTTCCTAATAATCACTCAAATCTATGCTTTCCACAATGGATTTATTAAAAAAAACGATTAATAAATATAGACTTAGAATATGACAGCGTTCATATTATCAAGCGGCAGCCATTTTGTCCGCCATCTTTGGTTCCCGGCGCGTCATTGGCAATTAATATAAATTATTCGGAGTGGCTAAATGCTATCCAGTATTTCGTTATGTCAAGATCGAGAATGGCCCAAGCGATTTTGACCTTGTTCTTCTTACAATTTCTTTGTACATAAGGGGCAAAATCGCTTCAAAAATCCGGACCCGCCGGGGGGACTGCGGCCTGTAAGGGTGTTTAAATAAAAAAGAACTAGTAAGGACAAATTCAGCTTATACCGGGAGACTCAGGTCTATCGTGGTCGAAGACTCGGTTCAAGATAGTTTTTCCTAATTAAATCATAATTAATACAAGGTATATTTGCGGCACGTTCCAGAGTGTAAGATAATATATAGTATCAAATAATATAGTATGAAACCTTGCTTGAAATAGCGTTAGCCGTGTTTGGTCACTAGATATGAATAGCCAGGTACTTCTCCACTTTCCTCTTGCCCATCTCCTTCCCCTTCCCTACTTACTTTCAGCCTCATAACATACCCCATTTATGGATGCCTCACTGGCTGCAGACCGAAGCAGTTGGGACTCTTGTCAGGCATTCAATTCTTTTTTTAAATATGGGTATACGGACACGCCTAAAAACTATTTCCATCGGCTCACCATGAATACATGACATAAATTGTAAGCAAAACTTTTCTATGAAATTTTAAAATCTTTAAAATACCATATCTAGCGACAGGTGCCGATATTTAGTTATTTGAATGGTTATATTAACATGTAGATATAATTTAAAAATATTGAATTGTATAACAAGACGTTTGCATATTTTTATGAAGGGGGGAATATTTATTACATAAATAGTATAATGTAAAAATGAGTCTTCGAAATTTAAAAATAATATTGAATACGACAGCAAGTTAGTCACGGACGAAAAAACAAAGCATTACATATTTTTTCAATACCTTCCTTAGCTTACAATGCACGGCTCCTTAACATTACTTCCTCCCATAACGTCATTAGGTCGTTAGGTTATTAGCATATATAATAATCCGGAATAATCAATAGCAATGTACGAGTATAACGAATTTGCCAAGTGATTACGCTGGAACAAGAGGGTAACGAGACACTGATTAAGCTATTGTAGTCCCTCGTGTCTCGGCCAATTACCCACCAATACACTGAGATGGATCTCTGATTAGGACCATTTTCCTGTGCGCTCGTACGTGACGAATCTTAAATTATTTGAGTGCCACCTAAAATTACGAAGTGGAATTGGTTCCATTTATGAACACATTGTGACGAAAGCGCCGATATTACTTTTGCCCGTTTATGAACAGAGATAAAAAGATTCCATTTATGAAAGTGTGTTCAATAATATAAAGATGCCGCTTTTGCTCTGACTCTGACAAAGGAGATTTTTATCGGTTCGTCAAATGTGTTGGGAAGAATTACATTTGAGTTGACAATTCAACGGAAAATTTCTTCCCTAATTGGTTTTATGACATGAACGACACAATATGGACATCGCCAGATGGTAGAGGATTGACTGAAATAAGACACAATCTATATTTCTACTAACGGAAATAATATTATTGGTGAAAGTTGGTAAAATGAATAATCATTTATGAGAATGTTTGTCGCTCTTTTATTTAAAAAAAAAGAAAAAATAATAATTATATTTATGATCTTATTATTAAGTTCTGCAAGTATTTTAGTTTTTTTTTTAATATTCTTGGCGGTTTTTTCGGCATCCTAGGCCTTTTTCAGACAGTTTTGAAAATGGCCTTGTAAGCCGAAACAGTTGTCACAAGAATAAATAACTAAATACAAACAGAGTTCATTAATACAAATTATTAAATTTAATTGATAATTAAATTTTGAAGAAAATTAAATAGAGTTCTACGAATTACACACAAAAACAAATTAAATTTTAGCAATTTTTATTTTGTGTTTTACGATCAGAAGTCTTCCATATCTGAAGCCACCTGGGTTTGAGTGACGTTATGGGGCGGGTAAGGGAAGGGATTTGAAAAGGACTGCAGAGGGGCTTGTGTAGAATACACTACGTAAAAGAGAATGAATTTAATCAAATTAAATTTTTTATAATATTCTTTAATGAACCCAAGTTACGTGAATTGCAGCTACGTAAATCTTTAGATATTGTGTTATTTATTTCATCCACCATGCTAGGGATGTCCCTATGTTATGGCGGGTGAAGTGTAGAGATAATATAATTTATGGTGATGAAGTATACTGATAATATAATAATTGATGATATTGAAGTTTACAGTTAACTCAGCAATGAATTTATGATAATTAAGTTTACATATAATGAAGTTAACAGATAATATAGCTATAAATTTATGATCATTAAGTTTACATATAATATAATAATTGATGATAATGAAATATACAGATAATATAACATTGAATTTATGTCAATGTAGTTTACAGATAAAATAATAATTGATAGTAATGAAGTTTACAGATAAAAATAATAATTGATAGTAATGAAGTTTACATATAATGTAATAATGAATTTATGATAATCAAGTTTACAGATAATATAATAATTGATGATAATGAAGTTTACGGATAATTTAATAATTGAGTATAACGAAGTTTACAGTTAATGCAGCAATGATAATTATAAATCAAAATCTAATTTATAAATCTCCAATTAAATTAAAACAAATAACTTTGTTTAAACCACTAATATAAACACAATCACCTAGATGTTTCAAAATCGATGGTTTCTTCGTCAGGGTAGTAATGACATTACTACCCTGACGAAGAAACCATCGGTTTTGAAACATGTAGGTGATTGTGATTATATTTGTGGTTTAAACAAAGTTATTTGTTTTAATTTAATTCAAAATGACGAATGAATTAAAATGGAAAATCACAAAGTAATAGCTAGTTTCAAAATTACAAAAAAATAAATTTACATTAACTCCACACAGGAGGCCCTGCGGACTTTTTTTTCACGAGAAAATTAGGGGAAGCTGTTGAAGGCGGGTATTTTTGAAGAAAAGAAGGAGTTAATGTTGTAGGACGGAAGGGTGAGGAGTGCCTTATACCGCCACGAATATAGGTAATATATATAAATATAGGTTTTGCGAAAGTTTGAAGAAATATAAATCTCCAAATCATTCACAAAAATCGTTCAAAACTCTAGTCTCAGCCCGAATCCCCATTAGATTGTACAAATAATGGTATCCACTCATTGAAATTAGGCCCTTGTGTTCTGATTTTTAGAATTCATTATTATAAGTGGTACATTGGTACAGTGGTACGATGGTACACATTGGGTAGGTTCATGGAACTAAGATTCTAGGGAACCGGCATACTGTTTTGTATCGTACGGGAACCGATGTAGCCAGGGCAGCTGGTAGGAGCGGGGTATTGCGGCCAGCGTGCGGGGGGAGGGCGGTGGTTTAGAGATAAGGGCCGGACTTTGAATGGGAATAATAATAATTTTTTTTTTTTTTTAAAACGTTTGTTTTTTTATATCACACTTTGAACATAAATTATTATATCCCATTACGCAACCGATTTGGGCCGTCAGTCCGGACTGTGAATGGGAATAATTATTTTATTTATTTTTTATTAAAAACACGTTGGTTTTTTATATCACATTTTGTACATAAATTATAATATCTCATTACGCAACGTATTATTAGCTGAACAATAAATAGCGGTAAAAAGTGAAAAAAATGCTAAAGTTGTAGTACTCCGCTTACTTTTGATGCGCCGCATCCAAAAAATTCGGCAGGGGAAAAAGACAGGAGGGGAAGGGAAATCCGGGAGGAGCAGAGGGCAATTAAGGAGGGGTTCGTGAGAGGGGGATGGAGAGGGGGGAAGGCGGAGAAGGTGGAAGGGAAATGCAAGAGGGGGGATTAGCGAGAAGGGGACGGGGACGAACGGGAAACAACAGGGTGAAAAATTCTTTATTTAAGTTGCATAGCAACGCATGCCGGGTATCAGCTAGTACATAATAAAAAATACAGAAATTTATATGAAAATTATACACAACAAAAAATTGTTCGTGAAAGCAAGAAAAACATTCATTTTATGGAGCTTATTATGGTAATATTGAAGATGATAAAGACAAAATATCATAGTATAATGAAAATAAGATAAGATACAAAATTTAATAATAATTCAGAATAATATAAATAAAGCAAAAAGTATGTATGTTTATTATCAGATCTGTAGGTTGCGTTGGGGTTACTTAATAATTTTAATTAGTTCCTCATCTTCATGTTTAGTTAGCTATAATTTGATGTATTATTTAAACTTTTATGATGTTTTAATTGTTGATGCTTGAGTTTTAGGAAAGGAGTGCTCGTTATTAATATAACAAAAAAAATATTTACAGTTTTACAGTGATAAAAAAATAAAAAATAAAAAAATTAATAATAATTTAAAAATTATGAAAGCATAATAAAATAATTGTGAATAGTGGTCTAATACCAAGCCGATACTGAGAGTATCTTCCATTCTGGGAATGTGCCGCAAATATACCAAATGTTAAATTCAATTGTGAAAACGCAAATCAATCGAATCATTTTTATCTGCGCGCGCCGGGATTTGAGCCCGCGACCTCAGGATCACTAGTCGAGAGCCTTGCCCCTCGAACACGGAGGCACGTCGATGTGACTTTCACATAACAATACAGTGATTATTTACTTTGAACTAACATTTTACACATAAGTAAAAAGGGGATTAAATTACTAGGAAAAGAAGTAAAAATAATGGTCCAAAAGACACGAAGTAAAAATATTTACAAATGAAAGAGCTAAATGATGAATAATGCGTACCTATGATAGAGTAAATCACAAGTTAATAATAAAAGTTTGTTGATAATTTATAATTATTATAAATTAAGATGACTGATTCGGCCCACTGACATTCGTAAGTCACGTGTCACTGGGACGGCGCGCGATGGCGGATGAAATGAACACATTGAGAAATTATAAAATGTCTATTTAAGCGATGTTTTAACTCTTAAATATGAAAGGTAAGACCGTCTTTCTTTTTAATTGTCTCTGAAGAACTGCTTTTACATAATTTAACGGCACAGTGAACCATTTTTCTATGTCTTATCAACGTTTTACCAGGAGCACAGTGCGCGACCGAAGTATGACAACCAATGTTAGCCGTGTGGGTAAAATTCTCGAAAAGACACACTTTGTGCAGGCGGACACACTCAACATGCCGTCTCTATAATATCCATACTCTTTGGGTAGGTTATACAGTGGTATGGTCATACATTGGTGGGTAGGTCAGCGAGGGTGAAGGGTCCTCTTGTGACGAGAGGCTGCATGGTCGTTTCGCTCGAACCTTTTACAATTTGATTAAAAAATTTAATTAACGGACTTCCGGTCATCGGACGAGTGTCGTTTTTCAAATGACAATTATTTTATTATTATTATTTCGAGGACTCTTGGTGGACGTTTGATTTGATAATGGTCATAATTGCTTGAATAAATGAAATGTTTTAAGACAAAATAAGACAAATTTTATATTTCACTTCACTTTTGGTTTCTCTTTTTTTAAATATTTTATTTGGGGTGATGTAATTATGACTACTGAACAACGCAAATTCATGCTTTTTTGGTTTTAGAAATATTTTAGATGCCACATTTAGCCTTTGAAATGATCGATTTTTTTGTTTAGTTTTTTAGTAAAAATAAACTAGCAGACCAATGAAAACTGCCTTAAATTTGAAAATATCCTGGTTTTTTTTTTGTTTACATTAGCTCCACACAGGAGGCCTTGAGGAAAATAATTTCCCTCAGGGCCTATGTCATCTTTGTGGATGTTGCGCGGGTGGAATTTTTAAGGAAAGGAAGGAGGGGAAGTTCTGGGAAGGAAAAAGGTATGAGGGTTGGGTAGCTTACGAACACTTTTTCGATTGTGGTTTTATTGTATAATGTGGAAACTTAAGTTATTTAGATAATGATTGTAAAACATTTAAACATCTGTACCTAAACTTATATAAATAAATAAAATAAAAAACGCGTTTTTTTTATGAATAAATCAAAACAGGCGGCTGGAGTTAAACAGGAATTATACCTTATCGCCATCAACATAGGAAGTGTTATTGTTAGCTGCCTGATCTCGAATTTTACATGACGCGGTTCCATGACAATTCACACAGTCTACAAAAAAAAATTTCATAATTTTTTAGAAAAGTTTAAGATGAAAAAATTAAGTCAATAATATTTATGCAGAGAAATGAGAAATTGTACGCAATGTACAAACATATATGTTAATAGAAATAGAAAAGAGTTAATTGTCTAATAAAAGTAGTGCACGTATAGAATAATATTATATTACGTTGGATTCCTTCAGGTTTTGATTTTGATTATGCAATTTGCGCATTATTTTGATTAGATACCTGACACCAGCATTTGTGCGCATCCGGCTAACGTGTAAATAATCTCATAAGTGGTTACCTACTTTGTTGTCCTGGTTGGTATTTTAAAGTTTATTGAATTTATATGTTATTGAGTATCATATCACACTTCCGACGAGAAAAAAAAACAAAAGTATTTATCCTAGACTTGTAGAAAAGCTAATAGATATTGCAAATAAAAATAAAAATTGACATATTTATTCAAGACTCTTGCAATCATACACAAAGATAGTAGCCAATAAAAATATGCGTTAAGAAAATGAATGTAGTTCTTAGTCGAAGTATGATACAATTAAATATGACCGAAGGGGATGGGGTGGAAAGTCCTGGGTTCATTTCCTGACCGAATCTCTCTCTGATTTTTCTGTTTAAAATTTTCGTTTAAGAGTCGCTAATATTGTCTTCAGTGACTAAATATTACTATTTTGGGTTTTACTCATTAATTTATTCCAAAAAAAGAAACTGTATTAAACCCGTAGAACGGATATTAATCCTTACACTTAAAACACTGGAGATGCAGAAGTTGTTTACAATCTATTACCGACTCCTACTCGTTCCACTTCTCTTCCCTAATAGGATAGTTAATGTGCCACGCCACGTGGTGCGATCATTGGATTGATTGCATCCTCGATTTTGATAAATATGCGGTTCATAAGGGATTTATACCTTGTTCGGAGAATTGGAACAAAGGTAAATTAGTGGGGAGGTCCAATTCACGTAAAATATTTAAATGCTAGATATTTTTCGTCCATTCACTTGAATGCTCTCAGTGTTTTTTTTTACGTTAGCTCCTTATGTAATAGACAGAGGGTTAACATAAAAAAATTAGACAATAAAGCTTGGTTCAAGTGAATTTTTAGTAAGTAAACCACATCTGGATAAAGAAATTACACTTACTTTGCAACAAAACGCCACAACATCCCAAGACATAAAACTTAATAAATATTTTAATGAGTCAAGAATAAAAGTATGACAGTAACAAGTCAATGGAAAAATCCTAATAAAGATACTAAAAAGTACATAGAAGACAAATAAACTATAATTAAAAAAACTTTGGTCCGCCTTGGCCCAGGAATCACTAATAAAAAGTACGATATCTATTCTACAATATCATTGGTTTTTTTTTCCTTCAGGGTGGTTCCTCCTATTTTTCTTCAGGGTGGTTCCTCGTATTAATTAATAATGATAAGAAGGAAGAAGGAGGAATACGGAAAGTTTCAAGGTTTCTTAGTAGACGATGATATTTTTTTTAATGACAAATTAAAACACTTTGTTTTTACCACGATAATCTTTATTTTAACGAATCGAAATGTTTCGAGAACGATGTTCTCTTCCTCAGGACATTAAATGTACTAAAAACTAAATAATCAAATATAAAAGGCTATGCGTGGGTAGAAATTGAAGTAGTGGGGGGAGAGAGGTGGTGAGGAGATTTTTTTTGTTGTGGCAGAGAAAGAATATTCTGCATGGTTATTTATAATTTATACCATATATTTTTGTTCCGATGTTAATTTCAGTTGGACTACGGTTGGACTACGGTTGGACTACGGTTGGACTACGGTTGGACTACGGTTGGACTACGGTTGGACTACGGTTAAACTACGGTTGGACTACGGTTGGACTACGGTTGGACTACGGTTGGAATACGGTTGGACTACGGTTGGCCTACGGTTGGACTACGGTTGGAATACGGTTGGACTACGGTTGGACTATGGTTTATTTATATCACATTTATAAAGATGTTCGCACTAAAAGATAAACTCAAAAATATTCTTTATTTCAGATATCGAAATAAAAAAATACTTTTTCAGTAAGACTTTCAGACTTTGTGTGTCAGCAGAAGGTTACGTTCATCAAGCTTTAGGAGGATTATGTTGTTTCTTTGTAAAGAAACATTTAAAGTTTTGAGGTTTCTTAGTGGCCGGTGATTTACATTGAATGTGGCCAAGAAGGAAGATTGTAAATTATAATTTACAATTTTAAAAATATTTATTTATATTGACTTTTATTAATAACCAGCTGACCCGGCGTGTGTTGCATTGCAACTTAAAAGGGTATAACCAGATACCCTTATTAATCATTTAACCTCCATAAAATACACCTATTTTTCAAACAATTGGCGTTTGACTTATTACAATTTTTTTAATTATAGTCATAACGCCAGAGCTCATTATTCTGCTATGCGGGACGGAAACAACTCAAACAAATCAAAGATCATAAAAATCTGTCTAGCCGTTCTTTAGTTATAAATGGTGTAACTAACCCGACATTGTTTTATAATTTAAGATGTAGGTACATGAAATGAATGGTGAAATTTTGGACGACGGTTTATTTTTGTCACATTTATAAAGATGTCTGCTCCAAAAGATAATCTTAATAATATTCTACATTAAATATATTGTAACTAACTGTTAGTTAGTTAGGACGAGTTACCTTTTCAGTAAACAGGACTTTGTAGCAGGAGTATAGTATAATAAAACAAATTTAAAACTTAGTGTGTTAGCGGGCATAGAGCATTACCTACACCCCTGTTTAACTCACCCCCTATCTGCTGTATCGGGACTCGGTCCGCTAAGCCGTGGCTTAGTAACTATGTAACTTGCTGAATGCTGTATCCCATACCTGGGGCACACTCGTAACTAACTATTTACTTAGCTAATGGCTAGCGACAAACTTTGTTAGCGTTAAAAAAGGTTTTTATTTGGTCTAGTTTGTAGCAAATTAGAGTGTGCTTGTAAATATGAGAATTTTAATTATTCTCTGTTGAGAGACAATCAGTATTTTTCAGCAAGCAGAGTAACCTAATAAAGTATTTATTTTATTTATTTGTTTCCCAAGTACCTTACCTTGAGCTGCAGAGTATGGAAAAAAATGTTACATTTTTGGTAAAATGGTTAAAATGAACATATGACAGGCTAAAACTATACTAGAGTACATACTCTTCTATTATTCTGGCTCTTGACATGTCCCGACTCAAGTATCTTTTTTTAATTTTTTTTATTTTTATTAATAATTCAAAAAAGATAAATAAATTACAAATACATTTTATACACTAATTAATTATATAATATATATGTTTGATGTACCCCCATAAAAAAGCAGGGCTTGTGTGTATGGGGTGGGGGTGGGGGGGGGGGGGTTTGAGTATGCTTTTTTAGGTGAGTTTTAATTTCTTTTATATTGGTATTCATGTTTCTAATTTTTTCTGGTAATGAATTAAAGAATTTTACTCCGAGATATTTATGATTTAACTGTCCTATTGTTTTTTTACATTTTGGATAAGGAAGTATTGATGTTTGTTTGTTATTTTATTTTATTTACTTACTCGTGCCACATTGAAGATATTCTCAGTTTCGCCTTAATGCAAGACAACCGTTTAGAATTGAAACGTTGCTTGAAATGACTTTATCCGAGTTCGGTGACAAGATTTGAATAGTCAGGTATTTCCGCACCTCCTTCCTTTCCCCACTACATTCATCATCCAACATTAGCAAAATGAGGATGCCATAGTATCACTGGCTTCAGATGGTTGGAATTGGTTTGGACGATTGGGCGGGATTCTCATAATAAAATGGTCCACTCAAATTTCAATCTTATTCTTGTTTGATATAACACATATTGTCCTCAACAATTCATTCTTTAAAATTTTGGATTTTCAGCTATTTTTCAACATTAATTTGTCAGACTATAACTTGTTATTTGTAAACTGAGGTCATCTCACATTGAATTACTACAAAGGTTAACAAAATAAACCCTTTCTAATCTAATATTGAAAAAGATAATACTGATAAATCAAAACGAAATATAAAAAAGAATAAGTCACAGAAAAAATCAAAAGCTGACTGTCACAACTGGAAATCGAATGGAAGGATCTATTGTTATACCGGAACAAACGCCTTAACCAACTCTGCCATTGGGACCTATTTTATTTTAAGTAACTTTTGTCAATCTCATATTTCAATTTCAGAATTAACAATTTTATCTTCAACCAATTTTCCTATATTTGTGGCTGCTGCCTTTTTAAATGGTCACAAAGTGAACACGAATTTATTTATAACCTACATTGAACTTTTCTTTCTAATCTGATTGCCTTGCTGTGGTTTGTTGTTTAAACAATTCAATTTAAAACCGAATCAATTAGAAATTATCTTGACCAAGAGTTATATATAACAAGAGTTGAATAAATCCGGAGCAGACAAATCGGATGACCCAGAGTGTAATTGAAACGAGATTGTATCCATGCATTATTTTTGTTTACCCGCAGTTTTACTCTCGGGCAGTTTTGCGTCCGGCAGATAAGGGAGGTTTTTTATTTTTAAATTCGGCATCGGAATTGTGGAATTCCAATGAAAGTTTATGAAGGTCCAGCTTTTTATTAAACAATACAACTTCGGATGTGATATGAGTACGTAACATTCTAAAATTTAAAAATTCAGAATTCTTAATTGAGAACACATTTTTTTAATTTGTTTATTTATTCGTTCTCTTAATCCAATGCATGGTAAAAATGTCGTTATAATTATAGTGATGTTTTAAGACATTAAATTACCAAATAATAAAATATTATATCGCAATCACTATCGATTATTCCGTCTCATTTTTATGTGTGAAGGGTCTATAAGTAGGATTTTGTTCACGTGGTTTTAACTCTACAAAAAAACAATTTGCTGAATGAAATATGGTTTGGCCATTATATATTTGGCCAGTTTGGATCCATAAATATAGAAAATGAAGTTTTTTTTACTCAGGAGGCAATGAATATAATAATTCCCCTTAATGACTACGTCATCGCTGGGGTTGCTGTGTGAGGAATGAAAGTGGAGCACTTTCTGGAAGGGTGGGTAGGAATAGGAAAAAGGGTTAGTATGTTCAGGAGTGACGGACTTATGAATCTATCCCTCGCGCAATGTTCCTATAAAATCCTGCTAAACAGGGCAAAAAGTCTCCCGCAACCAGTCCCGATCTGGCCTGCCACGCAGTTGGTGGATAGACGCATCCATAGCAAAGAACCAGTCAAACCTCACCTCATGAACCCGGGCACCCCTGCTAAGTCACCAAAAGTATCATATATATACCCCTGCTAAGTCACCAAAACCACTTGGGGTGACGTAGGTCACCCCGAGTGGGGATAACCACTGCCCTATGGAAAGTGTTGGTTATCCAATATATGGTTCTCGGTTGGCGGTACTCATATAAATCTCCCAAATCCAGCTTTAAGCCGCTATTCTTACACTATTTGGTAGTGTAAAATGATCACCGTACTAATTTCCAAGCAGTGATCGGGGTTCGATTATGAGCCCTGGCATTTCAATTTATAAATATATTTTTTATTTTTTGTTTCACATCTTTATCACGGGTCTGCGCTATTATCTTTATAATATAAGTAGGTAATGTTAAAAATAACAGAGAGCTAAAATATTATTATTAGAGCTGAGTAATAGCTGATAATACAGAGAAGATTTAACTATTAAAAATCAGTGGGATTACGGTTTTATCTATTGGGGAATGTCCTCATCCTGAAAAAAGTAAGTCTTTCCACTAGGGACAGGAAGGAAACGGGAAAGCGGAAGGTTAGGACGTATCCGGCAATTCAGGTAGAGTTTTTTGTGGTTTTCTTTGAACAGAGCGGTTCAATGAGTATCTTTTAGTATTACGCAATATGCAAATTAATATAGGAAGGTTAGAAATTATCATTTTACGAAAAATACGAGATTTTAAAGATGCGATAATTGCATATTAGCTGAAAAGGGCATGACCCTCCAAAAATCATGAAATCTGACTTCACTTGTAAGATAAGTTAAAGAAATTATATATTTATAACTATGTATATAAATTAATTACGTATATATTTACTAAACAAAATATTATACTTTAGGTAGGTACTTCATCGACTGAACTTGAATGGATTCTTGTTTTCATCAGTTCTAGTTTTACAAATGGTAATTAAAATCATTTTTTATAATATTATTATATAATAAGTTGGAACTAAGTAATTTATCGCGTATTTGAATACTTAACACAACAGTTTCAATTTTGAAAAAGATACGCATTAAAAAAAAAAAAACGAAATGAATGAATCAAGGAGTGTATTTACCCATCTTCTCTGACCAAAAAATAAATTAACAATATTATTATTCAATGTATAAAAACAGTTTATTATAAACAAGTTCTGCTTCGTATTTATTATTAGGCGTTACAGCTGTTTCGCCCTCTGAAGGCATTGTCAAACTGGTGTCAAAACCACTTACAGACGATGAATTTATACTAAATCTAGATCAATATTTACGATGACTCTTTTCTAATTTCTTAGTAAAATGACTGAAGCTATTAAGGGTTATTATTTCCCTAATTGTAAATTCCCAAATTGCATTGTTAAAATTCAACTGAAGGTCGCTATGCACTCTAATTATGTTGTTAGTCATTTGCAAATGATGACTCATGTTTTTTTTAATATATTATCCAGCATAATTAAGTTTTTAAAATTGGTTTGAACCGGTGAATATATTATATTTTTTGTTCATTTATTAAAATGGCTCTAGGATTATTATTATGTTTATTAATTTCCAACTGCTCTAAAAGATTAAGTTTTCTTCCTTTATTTTCTACATGTAAAGGTGTTGGTTTATTATCATCGCTAAGTAAGTGATTCTCATCTAGGAGATGTTTGGCAAATTGTGATTGTAATTTATTATTATTTTTAAACGATCGTACGTGTTATCGCGATGATAATAAACCAACACCTTTACATGTAGAAAATAAAGGAAGAAAACTTAATCTTTTAGAGCAGTTGGAAATTAATAAACGTAATAATAATCCTAGAGCCATTTTAATAAATGAACAAAAAAATATAATATACTCACCGCTTTTAGATATGTTCAAACCAATTTTTAAAACTTAAGTATGCTGGATAATATATAAAAAAAAACCATGAGTCATCATTTGCAAATGACTAACAACATAATTAGAGTGCATAGCGACCTTTAGTTGAATTTTAACGATGCAATTTGGGAATTTACAACTAGGGAAATAATAACCATTAATAGCTTCAGTCATTTTACTAAGAAATTAGAAAAGAGTCATCGTAAATATTGATCTAGATTAAGTATAAATTCATCGTCTGTAAGTGGTTTTGACACCAGTTTGACAATGCCTTCAGAGGGCGAAACAGCTGTAACGCTTAATAATAAATACGAAGCAGAACTTGTTTATAATAAACTGTTTTTATATATTGAATAATAATATTATTGAATATATATAATAAATAAAAAAATTAAAATGGAGTTCTACAAAATAAACTTAATAACAATAAATAAATTAACATATAAAGATTTTTTGATTTACAGAAATTGTAAAGAGAGGTAATATTTGATTCTATTTAGATGACGATGACGTGGGTAGAAAAAACCTCAAACTATAAAAAAATGTTTTCAATTTATTTTAAATTAGGCACAATTTTTTTAATTCGCTTTGATAATTACATGTACTGCATAACATAAGAACACAGGATAAACGAAATTATTTTACTTTTTTCGTACGTATTTTAAAACCTAACTACAAAGCTATAAAATAAGCGAAACATCGTTACTTCGTTGTGTTGTATACTTTGAATTTAACTCTAGCCAATCTACGTTCTACGTACTTAGCTTCGGGTAGGTACTGCCGGGGCGAGCTTTCGACGTCCGGGCGCAGTTCGCAGTTTCCCCGCGGAGTAGATTACCTGCACAAAACGCCCTAACGAATCCGGCGCTCCAAGTTATTTATTGCCGGTGCAAAGAGGTCCGCAATACCCCGCAATAGAAACTACCCCTCATACACACCCTACAATATACATGCAACCACTGCCCAGAATATACCCTAACTTATGAACACTGATTTAAAATAAAACTAATGTTCTAGTTAAATAGAATAAAAATCTTTTGCAAATATCACTTTATTAGATTACGTCGCAGTTTCTTCAATTTTAGTCGAAACTGAAGAAGTATTATTTTAGATAAATTTAATGTATTTTTGGGATATTATGCCGTGTTGCGCTATCTCCATCTTCAGCCTAAAGCCACACATCCGCAAGCAATAGCGCAACACAGCACAATATCCCAAAATAAATCACGATGAACCTAAAACAAGGTAATTTTTTTTGTTAAGATATTTTTTCATCTAATACTAATAAACATATGATAGAAATCTCGACTTCTGGGTCAAAGACAGTCCGAAAATTTATTTATTATTTACACATACTCATTCTTGAATTCAACAGCTCAGCTGCGAAACGATTTGCCGGCCTCTGTATTTCCTCTCTCCTACAACATGTATCTCTTCAAGAGCTATGTTCACTCCTTTCTTTCCACAAAAAGTCAACAATTATTTTCCTCAGAACCTCCTGTCTGGAGTTAATGTTTAAAAAAGTTATTTGTTCAAGGAAGTATTTCGTTATTTAAAAAAACAATATCTTTTATTTAAATGGTCCAACATTTTCGAATTTTTAAATTCTTCCTTGAGCAAAGAATCAAATTCATTAACTTGTCTGGGGCCAACAAGTCAAAAGATCTTAAGTGATTTGGCGAAATCAGTTTTAATTTTTTAAATTACTTTTTTAACAAATCGGTAGTGGTCACACTTCTAGAGATATACCTCTTCAGTGCACACAACAAACACACATAAAACATTATACACATGACAGTATACAAAAATACGTGTAGGTATGTTTCCTATTCGTGATGAATTATTTTGTTTGAATTATAAATGAATGTTTTTTAAACGTTAGTTAACCGTATGTAGGTCGCGTTGAAACTGAGATTAAAAGCTTTAAATTAAAAGTTTTTTCGTTTAAATGTCACTACTAGCTCTTCGTTGGTTTTTTGCTCTGTCAACGATCTGCACTAAATATTTTTTAATTTCATTTGAAACTTTACAGGAAGCAGAACTTACGCAGAAGCATAAGTAATATGTACGATTTATGGGGCCAACAGACCTAGCTATAAAAGCTCAAGCGTTATTTGTTTTGGCGTATTTTGGCATATTGGTTGCCGTACATTCTTAATGGGAATGTTTGACGAGCGATATGCTGAAGTAGGCGAAGCCAAATAACGCTTGAGATTTTTGTAGCTAGGTCTGTTGTCCCCGTTAATCGTAACATTTTGACAGAAATTCCACTGTGTGAAACAGCAAATAGTACCGGCATCTCTGAGATTGCACACATTTTAAAATCCAGAATTCATATCTCCTATTATAGAGGTTAACTCTCTTATAAGTCTTATTATAAACAAATAAGACTTGAGGCCAAAATTTACGCATCATTTTTTATTTAAATCGACATTAGAAGAAGTTTCCAATAATTAATGCTAAAACACGAGCAACACCGTTTAGCCAATACTATGTTTTACAAAATTTTCAGCATTTTCATCTGTTGCGTCATTATTAACTTGTAATAAACTGCATATTTTAAAATAACTTTGGGTGGTGTGTTGAATCTGCACTCATTTTTGGATTTATACAGAGTGTCAGGAAACTTGTAGTACTGAGAGATTCTAAATCACACAGAGTATCGAAAAATATTTTTGTTTGACCTGAACATTTCGATTTTAATATAAACCATTTTATTTTTTTCCATGAAGTAGACTGAAAAAAAAAACTTTTGGTGGAAAAAAAACATATTCACATAATATATTATGCTATTAAATTATAAGGTTAAGACGAAAAAAAAATTGTTCAATATATTATGTTATTAATTTCAAAGACGAAAAATTGTTGGCTATGCTCGGCTTAATATGTTTTTGAAGGCTATTAAATGTAAGTAGGACCTTTATACAAATAATTTCTTAGACCAAAAGAAGATCAGTTTGAATTTCTAGGTACAAAATTCAGACTATAGTTAATTCTGGTAGTTCGAATTTGCTGTGTTCTTTCTACAATATTAATATGATTAAAAAAAATCTACAAAAAGGTATATTAGATGCTTGATTTTATATATAGAAGGCTTGAAGCCACAAATAATATAATAATTCTATGATCTGTTCTTGGAGCACTTGACAATTTTTATGTTTACGAAATATGTAAACATCCCAGAAACAGGGTGATTTATGATGATATACTAACTATCTACTCTAAGCTATCGAAATACATATTATATTATCTAAGTAATATAAGGATGCTTCGACAAATTAATTATTTAGTACATTACGTAGGACGGAAACAGATTAAGGAAGTTTAACTAGAGCGCTCCGAATTACATTTACCGGATCGCAGAAATGTGTGGAGGTCGGTGGTACCGGTAACGGATTATATTGGCGGTCGCTTTTCTCAGGCGATTCCATACTGGGAAGAAATAAATATCACCCCTTTGCGAAATATTTCACCTCCTTTAGGATTTGGTCCCGTTCCCGGGCAGGCGATGCAGCCAACAAAGCGACAGAAATAAATTGGAATTTTTGGCTATGCAATACCTGGATCCATTGGATATATTATTCGAGCATATTGGCTATACTACGCGAATGCAGCTGATATATTATATTATGTGGACAAAGAACCGGTTTAAAAATATGGATTTTGCACGGTGACTGCGGGAGATTTACTTAGCTTTCTGAAGCTTTTATTGGTACGTAAATTGAACACACTTGCGCCCACCTGCCAAATTTATACTCTATATTATTGCCTTCGAATTTATCACTTAAATAAATAACACTTTTATAAGCTCATATCGTGTTGTTAAAGTCTATTCGCTATTCACTGAAAATAAATCATAAAACAACAAATTCATTAATGACCTACGCAGATCAGTAAAAAAACAGAAACTCATTCACTGGCTGACCTCTATTGTTTATTTATAATCTTTGATATTTATTTTTACTCATGTTAAATGTAAGGGAGTTTCTTTTAAGGCCTTTATTGCTAAATTACAAGTTTAGATTCATATTTACTAAGAATAATTACTAATAGTTTTTATTATAATATTTGTAATTTAAATAGATGTAAAATAGTTGTCCTCTCCTAAACACAAGCATCTGTTTAATTAGGAGAGTGATTCAAATGTTATATTATATTAGGTTGTAAATATTCTAACACTAAATATGTTTAATAAATAATAACAAAAACACAAAAAAAGGTTTACTTTATAAATACAAAAAAAATATGCTTAGATAAACTCAAGCTTTTCCTACCATTTCCATCGAGTAAAATTAAAATATTTTTTTAAATAATTTTTTTATAAAAAATGTAAGCCTTAAATACAATATTTTTCTTCTTCAATCTTTGCAAAATTACTTTGTGACATCATTTAACAATATTTATTATTTTCATTAGAAATGTCTGGACGCGTGTAAGAAACTACTTTTAAAGATGCGATTTTATGGCTAAAATTATCTGTGACAAGTTTCCATTGATAATATTTTTTGTTTCTTATTATTCACAAAATAAATTTAAAAAAAAAACAATATTTGCGCTGGATATCATGACCCCTAGACTCCGTTTGCCATGCAATTTTTATGCCTATTATCTATATTCAAGGAGATATAAGGCACACTAAGAACGCATACATTTTTGGCTTGTGGCTTCCTCTTATCTAGTTTTGAAGTAAATAATTTAACTAACAAATTGACCAACTAATCATCACGCCGATTCAGTAGGCAGAGAGTACGGACCGCCAAACATGTCCCTCTTAGGATAAACTCTTTGCCTAATTCATATTCGTACATCGTCTCATACATGTCTTCTATTATTTTGACTTTTGACATGGCCCGACTCAAGTAACTGATTCACTCGCTCTTACCACGTCATCCTCGGGCGTCCTCGAATTCTTCTATCATTCACACTTGCGTCGTATATTCTCTTTACACTCCTTTCTTCATTCATTCGCTCATAACCATATAAGCGTCATTTTCTTATGTATTAAGCTCACATCAGCCTTGCATTATTTTCGGATCTCCACATTTTTCACACGATCGTATATGCTTTTATCACACATACGCTTCAGGGATCTCATTTCTACAGCATTCAGTCTAGTTTCATCATTTCTCTGCCAGGTCAATGCTTCACTGCCATATATCAGGGTAGATATTAGCACTCCATTGTGGACTGCTAGCTTCACTTCTTTGGACAGATTTTTATGGGCGCCACTCTATTATGGAGTTAACTGCATTTACCCTTCTTTCAATATCCTTCTGTCTCTATCTCTGCCAGTTCCATTCTTCACTGCCCTATGTAGGTACTAGCACTCCATTGCGGACTGCTAGCTTCGCTTCTTTTTACAGATTTTTGTGGGCGCTAACGGCGTTCAGTCCTCGATTAATGGAATTACCTGCATTTACCCTTTTTTCAATATATATATATATATATATATCTATATCCCATCTCTCGTAAACATACTTCCCAAATAAACAAACTCATCCACCTACTCCAAGTATTAATCATTTACAACTATATTGCACTCTGTTTTCATACTCTCTCTTTCTCATGACTAATTATTTAAAATAATATATAGTATATTTGCGGCACGTTCCAGAGTGGAAGATACTCTTTTAGTATTGCCCTGGTGTAAGACCACCATTCAGAATTGAAACGTTGCTTGAAACACGTAAACACCTCAGCACAGGTTCTCCTAGTGAGGTGTTGACGAAACATACAACATTACCCAACCACAGTTTCACATTCACTAACCTACCTTACACACAACACAAAAACGAAAAGTTCATAAATTATGTTATTAGCTATTATGTATAAATATTAATAACTTTATGTGAACGCTGTAATATTATATAGAAAAAAAAAAAAAAAAAAAAAAAAAAATTGCTTCAGCCGTGTTTAGTTACTAGATCAGAATAGCCAGGTACTTCCCAACCTTCCTCTTCCTCGTCTCCTTCCCTTCCCCATTTACCTTTAGCCTCATAACATACCCCACTTGGGGATGCCATAGTCTCACTGGCTCCAAACGGGAGCAGTTGGGACTCTTGTGAGGTATTCACTATAAAAAAAGACTTTAGACTTACATAAATTCACATTAACTCATTCTTAATACATACTTCAATCATCCTAGATACGAGAGACTGTAAGTAAATAATTTAGAATTTGTTGAGAACATAATAGGATGTTGAGAACTATATGAGATATGACATTTGCCCGACTTTCTACTCTCTCTGCCTAACTCTACGGATCACAGTGTGACGGAAGATATGAAACCTTTTTTAGCCGTGTGCCAATAGCTTCAACAGCAAAAAAATACCACGAGGACGGCATTCCGGTGGACCATGTATGTAGTAAGCAATTTTTCATCTAACCAAACAAACCGGTACTTGTATTCCGTAGTATAGTAGCCTGTCACGTTTTTGAGATTAGTCGCATACCATGTTATTATATTAGTTAATTATTCATGCTAGCTAATAGCTACCTTCCCAGGCGGGCAGAGTATTTCTGATTAGTTTCGCCAGCAATGGGCAATGGGCGATGGGTGTTTTGAGCAACACGGATACTGTATTTTTAGAAAGGTAGCCAACAAGATAACACGATGTTTTTTAATACTTTATTGATGCACTCTATTGAGCATATGGTCCCAGGCACACACATTTTGTTTACAGTATTGCTTTCTTTATATTTATTGTTTTTCGTCATTATTAATATTTTTGCTATTATTGTTTTTATATTATATTTATTTTTACTATGTATTTTATCATTGTTACGTTCGCCTTGTTTGGTAAAAAAAAGGGATTGCATCGTAATATTTTTAAAAAAGTAGCCAAAAAGATTACACTGTATTACAATACTTTTATTGATGCATTCTATTTTAAACAGATACAATATGGTCCCAGGCGCACAAATTTGGTTTTTGTAACATGTATTTTGAACAGATACAGTGTGGTCCCAGGCGCACAAGTTTGGTTTTTGTCACGTGAATTTTGTTGATTTTATTTATTATTATTATGAGCAGTGTTTATTTATATTTATTATAAGTGCTGCTGCTGACGTCAAATTAATGGTCTCCCTCAATCGTTCTATACCGATCCTCCATGCAGTAAGGGCGAAGGTCTAGACACATCTCATCTCTTTAACATGTTGTAATAAACCATGTAGGTCGAGTGGGAATCGCGTTTGGGTCCCACACAGGCGTTCGATTCCTCGGCTGGCTAAGTCCTCCATCACAATACAGGCAACATCTTAATAATAATAATTGGATAATTTGTATAGCGCCGTTTTTGTAAGAAATCACCTCAAGGGCGCTGGGAAGGGATCTTCCGCTTAGTGTGGTGGTAGTAGGAGATTTTCAAATGTTGTTGGGTTATTCGTAATCCGGGAATGTTTGTCTTTCATTTAAATAAAAAAAATGGTATTTTTGTAATGAAGTAGATTCTGCCTATAACCAGAAAGGTTTTAACCAGCAAATTTTGCAGTTAAAAATGTAGATCTTATTTTGCTGTCCGAACATATATTTATTCAATTACGAACGTTTTTTTTGTTTATATCACAAGTCGCCACTAATCGTACTGCCAGACATCGCAACGGATCACGCTCTACCCACTCTGCCTTGACTGTATGAAGCTGCTAGAAAAAGACGGAAAGATGTCATAAATATTTAAACTTTTTTCCACGAGAACAAAGCTTTAATAAAAACACGATAATTTGACTAACTCAATTTATTCCCTTACTATTTCAAAGCAATGTTTGCGATTCAATGAATAATAATATTGTGAAAGCAAACAAGTTTTCCTAAATAAAGAAAAACAAGTTGGTAACTTCGATTCATAAAGAATTAAATAAAGCCAATTTTACCATAAAGTTTTACTTTCAAATTCGCAAAGCAAAATTTATAAAAGGTGATATTTTTATGCCATAGAATACGTTCAAATTTCATAGTTCAAATTTCGGAATTCGTAAATTCAAAGTAATATTTAACCTACGTCACAAAAATACAGTTTGGTCCCTTATTAAAGATGGAGGGAGATCGAGCGGTTCAATAAATCACACTGTGACACATAACACAAAGTGAGCACAGAGTATATAGCCGGCTTTGCAAGGAATGCCTCTATTAAAAGGCCATATTGGTTTTTCCACTCAGTTCAGACCTTAATTAATTTTTCAGTGATGAGTTGAAAGTACTGATAGCGAAGCATAATCCACATTTCTTCGTATATATTTTGAACGTTTGGTTTCAATCGTATTGATTTGAGGTTGCGGTGAATTCTTGGTGGATTTTTGTTCATCAGTTGAGAGCGTTGCTTTTTAAAAGTAGAGTTGCCTGAAACGCCATAAATTCCATGCTGTAAAATGATATCCTTTGTAGTTAAGTAAATATGTATGTAGGTTCAATGTCTCTCAACAGATATCGTCAGTACAGATATAGTTTTAATCTTTGTGTCAGTCACAAATGGAATATGGAATAACTGGATGGGGGTCTGCCTTGAACACTCACACAGAGCGGCTCAATATAAGCCCAAAAAGGAGTACTAAAGACAATACTGAAAGTTCCGCTTAGAACTCCGACAGTAGAAATATTCAAAAACTTCCATGTCTACAATGTACAGAAACTTTATTCAAAAAATATTTTATTTAAACTAAAAAACAAAATCTGAATACTGCACTGCCCAACATAAATACTCAACAAGGGCAATAAGCGAAAATATCCTGGTTACTCCCAGTTTGAACACATCTTTTGGACAGAGAAATAATAAATTTCAAGCTATGAAATTGTTCAATGCTCTACCAAATGAAACCAAAAAAATAAAGGAAATGAGTAAAAACAAAAGTTAAAACATGGCTGAGAGATCAAAGCAAAACATTATGAAGATGATGTAGACAATTCGCAACTAAATGCAAAAGTTTAAAAAAACTACAGGCCGCCTCAGAACAGGAAACCCTAGTAAGGAGGACTGTGAAAAAAGACAATTTTTTTAAACTTATATTATACTTTATACCTACATAATGTACAAACTTTGATATTGAAACTAATAAAAAAAATAATAAAAAAATCTGTCACATCAGAAGTCAGTGGTTGTATTATTTTATTTTATTTATTTATTTATCACCCATAGGGCTTTTACGTGTTAGTACAGTACACTTATTACATTTTGCTAGTAGTAAAATAATTTTAGTACATTTTGTTGGCAGTAAAAATTATAAGATTTGTTTGCGACGGTTTAGGAATAGTGTTGTAATAATTATTTTACATGGTCCACGAAACTCACCAAGTTGGTATTAATTATATGTATGAACATCACCTAAGTATAATTCCTATATTGTGAAAGCCTTGCATCGGAGAGTTTTAAATCGTTAGGTGAGAGTGAAAAGGTTCCAAGTGGTGTTTTTGAGAAAATTGAGTTTTTGTTATAGACTATTCTAAAAAAAAAAATTCATAACCATCCAAAGTCTATAAACCGATTTTTAAAAGTAATAAGTAATAAGGTTCTAACTGCGCCAAAATTAAGATTACGTTTGGGTTGAATAGGGTTCAATCACAGTTGGAACCTTTATTTCATACATTTCAACTTACCAAATGTTTAGTTCGAAAAGGTTCATATAATATTTATATAATATTATTTATTTCATATAATATTTATTTGGTTCATATAATATTTATACAGATATATTTATATTATATATATATATATACATCCCGCTATCATATATATATAATATTTATGCTTGCAATTCAAGATAGAGTAATTACTACTAAAAATTATAGGAAGCATATAATCAAAGATACAAATCAAATTGATGATTTATGTAGAAATTTTATTTATTTATTTGTTACATGCAATTTTAATTCAAAATTTAAAAAGTGCGTTTACCAGATAAAATAACAATCTTTCAAAATGAATTTATGTTTTTTTTTTTGAAAAAAAGAGTCAATACGTCTAGAATTTGATTTGAAAAGGACAAAATTCTGGTATTGTCTGGTTATACCCTCTTAACTATGAAAACTTTGCATGTTTTCTGGTTTGTGTCTGTTAAACTTTTATCGATCCGGTTTAATGGTTTCAAATGTGTAGGTAATTAATTTTCAGTGCTTCGGAGAAAAGTTATTCTGCTATATAATTTTGTGAAATGTCCTTGAGAGGACATTTCACAAAATTATAAGAGGACATTTTACAAAATTATAATATAATTATTGACACCAAGACAGGTTTTTTTTTTTTTTTCTACATTAATTCCACACAGGAGGCCCTGAGGAAAATAATTTCCCTCGAAGCCTATGTCATCTTTGAAGATGCTGTGAGGAGGGTCTTTTTGAGGAGAGGAAGGAGTGAACGTGGGTCTTGAAGAGACCCATGTTATAGGAAGGAGGAAACATAGAGGCCGGCAAATCGTTCCACAGCCAAGCTGTTGAACACAAGAACGAGTCGTAGAAGCGTCCCGTTCTCATGTAACAAATGTCAACTGTGTACATATGTTGGGCTCGCGTTTGGCGTGTTTCCCGACTATGCACCGGTGCCGAGGGGATCAATGACGCTAGCTCCTCGGAGCATCTTCCATTGAAATACCGGTAGAACAAGGATAGCATTCCCACCCGACGCCTGTGCTCTAAAGATTGCAATCCGTTTGTTAAGACAGGAGAATCTATCAAGCGGACCGCCCGTTTCTGCACAGAGTCGAGGGTGTTTTTCAGGCACATCTTTTTATTATTTCATTTTGTTTATGATTTATTACAATTATGGCGAACGTAGCTACTTACATTGCATTCATTGAAGCCATCGCACTAATGTATTATTAATTTCTGCATTCGTGAAGACATCAAGTTGAAATCACGCCAAACCTCGAAACCTTTCAGAATAAAATACACTTCACAAGTTTTAACGACCTCGAAGTAGTTTGGACTGGCGAACGGTTTTCTGAAACTGCAACTAGCCTCGTTTTATTGTTTTTTTTTTGAACCGCAGTTAAAAAAGATAAGCATTTAAATATGATCGATGTGTTAAAAAGCTTGATCAATAGTTATAAAATTCAGAAAATAGAAGGCTTTGAATGGAACCGTTAAAATGTGAAAAAATAAATACGAGAGAGTTTGAAATACCTCATTCTACTTCTACCTCATATATAAAACCTACTTATATAAATAACTTCTACCTCGTATATAAAAAAAATACTAGACAATTGCGTTTTAATATAAAAAACCCTTATTTTCTCTCAGCATGATGCAAACCCGCGACCTATGGATTAGTAAGAAGATTTACGAGTATAACATGGAATCATCGTATATAATATAATCAATGCTCCTTTACAATCTTCCTCTTCCCCATCTCCCTACCTTACCCACTCCATTCAGGCTCGGGAAAATAGAGAGTAGTTGGGACTTCTGTTCGGTATTAAATTTAAAAATTATGTATTTATTTAGGTTTTTGAAAACAGAAAACTTATTTTGTAGCCCCATTTTAATTTAAAATTAATAAGCATTTAGTATAATCATAAAAACAAATATGTTTCAAAAGCAGTGATTTTTCTGGAAACAGTTGTAAGTAAACCCTAATTAATAACCCATAATTCCACACAATAAGCTCTGATGAAAATAATTTCTCGGCAGGCCTATGTCATCTATGAAGATTCCTGTGAAATAAGCAATGTTTATGAAACACGTTAGTTTTTACGGTTATAATTAAGTGTTTAATAATTTTTTTAAGTTTAGTGTGAGTAATCTAAAAACAAAACTTAAACGGCCTTACTAAAAAAAAAACACTCCGCGGCCGTTAAACGGTGTTTTTGTGAATCTTTAGATTTGACAACGCCGTATTTTCTTGTTCAAATTGGAGTTTTCATAATAATCCGATAGGTGGTGTGATTGATGCGCCTGCGCATTGCTTTCCCGCTGAATAAAAAAAAGCCGCGGAAATGCAGAAAAAAGTCGGTCGCGGTGTGTGTGTGATTAAGATGATATTTTCGTAAATGATTTCAATCCTTGACTAATTTACTATTAATTTGTGTTGTTTTTCGTTAGTTTAAGTCAAATTGTGACACTAAAATCGTGTGTTCTAAATTGATCTGTCAGAAAATGGTTCTTTAGGTTATATTCAGAAATAATTTGCATTTTAAGATCTTTATTTTATTATAAATTCTTAAAAATGATGTTTTTTGGTGATACATATTTTATGTCTAATACATATTTTAGTAAACGAATCAAAGAAATTAATGTTTTAAGATGTGCAAGCAATGTATTCAAACGTGAGTTTTTTTGATGTAAATTTTTGAGAAATAAAAAGCTAATTTCAAGATTTTTTTATATTTTTTTATTGTGTGAAGGAGTAAATAGTGAGGTGACAGTTTTATTTCAAAATCATTAAATAAAAGGACTGTGTTTTTTGAATTTTGAATTTTTCCAAATATTTCAATGTTTTAATAGAAAGTGTTTGGGGTAAGTGAGTTTTTTTTTTCAATTTGATGTTTGAATCTTAAAATACTACAGTTTTGATTCATTAAAGTATATTTTAGATATGAAAATCTTAAAGGTAATTAAATTTTGGTTCTAAAATGGTATTTGTTTTTACGACATCTCAAAAAATAATAAATATATAGGACATTAAAAAAAAAATTCGAAATTCGTTGAAAATTACAAATGGAACAAATATATACAACAGATAAACTACTCTTCTTGGCCCTGTAAGCAGTGTACACATCTATCCATGAACAATTTTTTGTCAGTTCTTAATTAGTAAGGATTCTTCATACATGGTTGTTTGACCACTGTACAAATTTTTCAGAAAGTTTATTAGTAAGGCTGGTAAAATGGCAACGTTGTCAGATCAAAACCATATATTTTGTTTAGTAAGAATTTGAAAAACGAAATGTACAGACTTTACACAACGTGCTACAGAAACACCGTTTAACGGCCGCGGAGTGTTTTTTTTTAGTAAGGCTGAAAGTGTTTTAGGCAAATTTCAAATAGTACCAAAAATACAAACCGCCAAAATATAGAAAATCTTTTCAGCCGCCGAAAATAGTATGCATTACTACCATTCGAATCGTTAATTGTTCCCAGAATTTTCCCTCCTTTCTTTCCTAAAAATGCTCTCCATACAGCATCCCCAAAGATCACATAGTTCTAGAGAGGAATAATTTACCGCGGGGCCTCCCGTGTGGGACTAATTAAAAATAAACTCACAACTTAAATCGAAATAATATTTTTACTGTAGTTATTAACTCTTTAAATAAAGTTAAATAGTATTGTCACATAGTTCGACCGGGAGTGACGTGCCTCCGCACGGTAACTCTAGTTCAAAAAAAAATGGATGTACTAACATTAATAGAAAACATAAAAAGTGATCTGAAAAACATTACAACCGTAAAGGACTCAAAAATTAGAAATAACCTAGAACAAACGATCCAATTACTAGAAGAAGCATGGAAACGGGAAAAAAACCATTTCCAAGAAAAAATTATTGAACTTCAGCAAAAAGTCATCATCAAGCTTGAAAAAAATAATGAACAAAAATCCTATGCAATGGTTTTAAAAGAAAGAACTGTTCAAATCGAAGAACCCAAATTTGCAGTCTTAATAACCGCTGAAGGCAAAGAAACATCTGAAGACATAAAGAGTATTATCACAAAAACAATAAAAGCGCCTAACCTCGGAATTGGAATAAATGGAATAAAAAAAGCAACAAATAATAAAATAATTATGACCTGCTCCAATAAAGAAGATGCTGAAAAATTGAAAGCAGAAATAAATAAAAATAAAAATGGAATATCTGCCGCAGAATTAAAAAAGAAGAGGCCATGCATGATTATTAAAGGTGTCGGAGGGGAGTATAACGAAGAAATTTTTTTAAATGACCTTATTCTGCAAAATAGCGAACTAAACGATATAACAAATGAGTCCATAAAAGTAACAAAAATATTAAAAAACAGAAAAAGTGATCAACTCCGTAATGTGATAATAGAAACAACAGGCCCGATCCGAAAGACGTTACTAGAAAAACAACGAGTTAATATAGGCTTTGTCCGAGCTCACATCGAAGATTGCAACCCCCTCATGCAATGTTTTCACTGTTTAGCATATGGACACACATCCCTAAAATGCCTGAACAAAATGAACAAGCCCAGATGCATACACTGTGCAAAAAACCACAAATTTAGTGAATGCGAAAAAACCAAAGATATGGTCAAATGCTACAACTGCGACAAAAACAACAATTTATTCGGAACAAAAAATAATACTGAACATAGTGCAAATAGCGAAAAATGTACTTACCGAAAAAGAATGTCTATCATAGCACAACAGAGAATCGATTATGAATAAGTTATGGATGATTTTCTAACCGAGGAAATTGACAAATTAACAGATGTTTCACAGTACATTTGCGAAGATTCAAAACAATGTAATGAACTACTAAAAAAAGTCCCAAATGCTTTCACTGTTCTTCACCAAAACATCAGAAGTTTACAAAAAAACCTGGATGAACTTATATTAACACTTAACCTTCTTGAAACATTACCGGACCTCATTGTATTAACGGAAGCACACTTGAACATAAAAAATGCTGGCACACTGTACAATATTCCGAATTACACATTCTATCCGTCCACTACCCATATTAACAAAACCAGTGGTATCGCATTGTTTATTCTAAATAAATATAAAAATGTTACAGTCACAGAAATTAAAATGCAATTAGCGAACTGTCTAAAACTGAATGTAAAAGTGAACGAAATTATGTACAATATTATCGCAATCTACCGCACGCACGGATCAAACCCCACAAATTTCATTACAGAAATGGAACAATTATTACTGACTCTAAAAGGTACCTGTAATATTGTTATTGGTGACATCAACATAAACATTGGACATTGGATACAAAATCGAACAAAAGAGGATTATATAAATGTAATGACATCGCTAAATTATAAATCATATATAAATAATGCAACACGAAATGTCAGTGGACAAATCCCTTCCTGTATCGACCACATATGGTGCAACTCAAACAACACTGAAAAAAACATGTCAATATTATGGAAAACTAGCATAACTGACCACTACACCTGTATATTCGTCAACAACATAGATAAAAGAAGTACCAACCCCAACAATTCTGTCAAAATAAAATACGAAAAAAAATATTTAAATATGAAAACGTTAGAAGAAAACCTTAAAATGGAAACCTGGGCATCAATATTTGAATCAGATAATCCAAATACTTGTGCAGGGAATTTCGAAACAGTTTTCCTGAATCACATAAACCTATCTACAAAAATACTTGTTTCGAAAACAAAATCTAAGCACAGATTAATAAAACCATGGATAACCCATGGATTAGTAATTTCAATCAGAAATAAGGAAAAATACTATCACCAGTCTAAAAAATTTCCAAACGACGAAAAAATCACTACTTTCTACAAGAAATACCGAAACAAACTTGCGCTCTTAATAAGACTAACAAAAGAAAAGTATTTTCGTAATAAAATAAAAAATGCTGGTCAAGACAGCAAAGAGTTCTGGAAAATCATCAATACAATAATCAACAAAGGCACAAAACAAAAATTACCAAAAGAAGTTACTCATCAAGGAATCAATACTGAGACAGAAAATAACCCAAAACTATGTGGTAATATTTTTAATGATTATTTTGTTAATGTTGGCACTAATCTTGCTAGTAATATTATCATAGACAAAAAACAAACTCATCAACCAGAGCTAAACCCAGATTTTGAAGAAGGTTTCCACACATTTGTTTCAGTAACTGATAAAGAAGTTGAAAACGCTATAATGAGTTTACTAGGATCAGCAAGCCCTGGCTACGACAATATAACTGTTAAAACATTAAAAGCTGTACGTGAGGAAATCAGTAAACCAATTGCACACATAATAAATAAAAGCCTAGAGAAGGGTATATTCCCGAACAACTATAAGAAGACTATTGTCACCCCTGTTTTTAAATCTGGTGATGAAAAAAATATCTCAAACTATCGTCCCATAGCTCTCACATCAAACATAGCAAAAATCTATGAAAAAATTGTTAAAAAACAACTCAACAATTACATAAAAGAAAAAAAGATAATGAGCCCAAACCAGTTTGGATTTAGGGACAATCTCAGCACACAGGATGCGATTGCTAAATTAACGTCAACAATTATGCAAAAGTTAGATAATGGAAAAAAATGTCTTGGAATCTTCATTGATCTCCGCAAGGCATTTGATAGCATATCACATTCCAAACTCACTAAGAAATTAATGCAAATTGGTTTAGACGGAATAGTGCTATCATGGTTTCAAAGTTATCTAAAAGAGAGATTTCAATATGTCAAAATAAATAATACCCTAAGTGAACCCAAAACCTCATCATTTGGCATACCACAAGGAACTGTCATCGGACCAATCCTTTTCATTATATATGTAAATCAAATGTTCACTCTTCCGATTGTTGGAGATATCATATCTTATGCAGATGACACTGTAGTTATCACTAAAGGGAAATCATGGGAGGAAACCATGAGACAGGCAAATATCAATATAAACATTCTCAAAACATGGTTCGACCTAAATTGTCTCTCACTAAATACTGATAAAACATATTTTATCCCTTTCTCATTGAAAGAAAAAAATGTTGAAAAAAATATTACTATTAAAATCCATTCATCGCAGTGTGAAAACATAAATGAATGCGACAATGCAAATTGTTTACCAATAACATGCAAAAATAGTATAAAGTACCTGGGTATCATAATAGATAGGCACTTAAAATGGAACGAACAAGTCCAAAATACGGTAACCAGAGTAAGAAAACTTATTTACATGTTCATTAGATTGAGAAACATCCTATCATCTAGTATGATTAAAACTATTTATTTTTCCCTTGCACAATCTATTCTACAATATGGTATAATCGGGTGGGGGGGGACTTTCAAAACCAACCTTTTGCCTGTAGAAAGGGCACAGAGGTTGATTCTAAAAGTCATCCTACGAAAACCCTCTGTATTTCCAACAACACAATTATTTAACTCCTTTAAAGTTCTCAGCCTAAATAAAATCTTCAAAAAAAACTCATTATTACAAACCCACAAAGATCATTTTAATGATTTAATAACATTCACAAAAATAAGTAACCGGTCAAGATCACGTGGAAACTTAGAAATCCCTAAATTTAAAACAAGTGCTTATCAACACCATTATACCTATCAAGGTATAAAATTTTTTAACGCCCTCCCATATAAAATAAAAACAGAAATAAATTACAATGCCTTTAAAACACAAATCAAACAACTACAAGATCAACCCAACAATAACTATAAATTTTAAATTGTAACCTATTAATTACAATTGATCAAGTATTTTATTATAATATTAAGTATTTTAGTATATAATTAATTATTTTATTTCAACATTAATAACCAAAAAATAAATATATAAAAATATTTATTTTTTTCTTTTTTAACATATCCTCCAAAAATATTCTATCAACATTGAACTACCAAAGGATTATTGTCACAACTCAATATTATGTACTGCTTTTACAGCATTATCAGCTCCTCTACTCAACTGCTAGAATCAAATCCATGTACCTAACACCTCTGTTAATTATATATAATACCTACCTATAAATTGAAATGTAATAATATTATTTTATTTCACTACATCTATATTCTTACTTTTACTTATCTATTTCTGTATATCCAACTTAAAAACTGATATGATACTCAATTCCACTATCAATGTATATTTGTTAACATCCTATATAAGTTTATTGTATTTTGTTACCTCAAATTTTTTCTTCTATTTTATTTTTTCTCTTACCTTTGTAATGGCACTACTCCCCAATTCAAACACGAGAAATGTTTTTCTTTATTGAATTGGGTAGATTTCGTTAAAAAAAATTTTTTTATTGTAATTATCCAAAGAATTATGTAATATTAAAGACTTATGATTTTCTTTTGTAAATAAAAAAAAAAAAAAAAAAAAAAAAAGTTTTCATAAAAAAAAATTGGAGACAACCTCATTAAACCTTACAAAATAACAATGCTTTTCCCAGAGAAGATTATCGCGATACAACCGAAACATAATAAAAGGTCCTTTAGGTCTAAGAATATCAAATTTCTTATATACATATAAGCTTACAATAAATCCTGCCACTCCATTACAATAGAGGAGATATTCTTAACCAAGATCATTTATAGCAAGAGCATTAAAAGAATTTACACGACTATATTTTATCAAAATGAATAAAGACGTTCATGACACACGAGGAATAAATCCATAAATTAAGTACATTAACTATTGGAGTGTAAAATAACTAAATTTCCATGATCACTGAACCGCGCAATCATGTAAATTTCATTTTTGTAATAATAAGACGACCTGTGATATTTATTTCACGAGATTGAACCCTTCTATCAAATGTTTTTTTTTAAATTAATCATGGGGTTTTTTTTTTACTTATTTTGACTTAGACAGTCAAAGAAGAATAGGTACTAGAAAAATCTTTCAAATAGGTTTTAAAGAAAACCAATGTTCCTACGTACTTAGTACCTTTTGGTTATATCTCATACAGTACTTGTATATGTCTTTCTTACACTTGCTGAAATTTTATATAGCCATCCCATTTGAATTTCACAATGATGGTTGTAATGTATCATAATTTTATAATACATATCAGATGAGTTATAACATAACATTGTTTACCGTTATCTATGCTATATTCTTCGGGTCACATGGTGTCGGTTACAACGCGTGTCCAAGATAGTCGAAAACAAGCAGGCAAGTCATTATTTTGCAAGAGCTGACAAAATCTCACTTACAAGGACGCTTGTCCTCTTAAACATATTAACGCAATAGCAATAAACACTCACTGTGATTTTAGAGAAATATTCGTCTTTCGATCAAAATAAAGTAGTTCTAAGATATTGGCCAGTAATATTAATAAATATAATATCTCTGCAGAGGATTAAAGAGAGACTTCATAAAAGTAAAACACATTCTAAAAATGAAATGTAACCAAATAATGGTCAGACTTTTGGATCACGAAACACGCCCACGTGGCATTTCTTATGTTATTCTGAATTTTACGGTACGGAAGCTCATTTCATTTGAAAGCTTTTCCTGCGCCTGTAATAAACGTTACCATCAGATATATCTTCATGACTTCGTATCTATGGTACAAGTGAAGTTCAGTAAAGGTTGTTAGGGGCTGCACCCTGCAGGGTAAAGATCGACCCGATGATAGCCAAACTATGATAAGGGTTGACACTGGTGCAAGAAGAACAACTTCACTCCAGTAGGCGAGGTTATGAAAACCTTGTGTATTCCCAATTGATTACAAAAATCTGAAATCTAAATAATGAAGAATATAACATTTAACTTTTTTTTGCAGTTAATGCTTATAAAGCTGTAACTGTAACTGTTGTAGACCTAGTAACCAGACTATAGTGTAGTAATGAACGAGCCCATGTCAAGCGGCTAAATAAGATATAAAAAAAATTGCTCTAAAAAATATTCAACGGTTTCTGTTTTGCGAAAAAGTTTAGCTTAAAACGTTAGTCTTTCTTCAATATTTATTCAACCGCAATAAGCCTATTTTTTACATAGCTTTATTTAATACAAACAATTTCGTGATTTGACCTTAATTATTGAAGAAAAATTTTCTCCTTCGTTGCGCAGTATTATTTTTATCTATATTTGTTAGGGTTTTTAAAGAAATTTTAAAGGTTTTTTTTTAAATCGGCAGAATTTATTGGTTAAGCCTTGGAGACCGAAATTTTTAGTCTGCGGTGCTTTGTTTATGAAAGTTGAAAGCATGCTTTGCATTTTAGATTGCTTTATTTAAATAATTCCGGGTTTAGACGTATATAAATAGGTTTGCGACACCACTGACTGCAAAGTTAACCACATCAACTTGTAAGTACTCTACTCCCTGCGACCCGCAAATAAATAGAAAATTAATATTAAATTAAAACAAATAACTTTTTTTAAACCACTAATATAATCACAATTACCTACATGTTTCAAAACCGATGGTTTCTTCGTCAGGGTAGTAATGACATTAATTATTAATGTGGTAATAATTAATTAACATGTAGGTAATTGTGATTATATTAGTGGTTTAAACAAAGTTATTTGTTTTTATTTTTATTTTATTTTTTTTAAACTTTTTAACTTAAAGAGTTAAACCTCAAATTATAATATTTTAATTAATGAAGATAATATTAGCGAAAGTCAATCGAAAATCTGAAACAGAAAAATCAGAAAAAGATACGGATACATCTGGGACTCGAACCCAGGTCCTCCGGCAATCCGGGCCGACGCGCTTGGTTAGCGCGTCGGCCCGGATTGCCGGAGGACCTGGGTTCGAGTCCCAGATGTATCCGTATCTTTTTCTGATTTTTCTGTTTCAGATTTTCGATTGACTTTCGCTAATATTATCTTCATTAATTAAAATATTATAATTTGAGGTTTAACTCTTTAAGTTAAAAAGTTTAAAAAAAAAAAAAAATATATTTCATCCTAGACTTGCAGATAAAGTCAATAGATGTCGCATATTAATAAAAAGTGATAAAATTTATCCTGACACTATCTAGAGGGCATTTAGTTCGAGTTGAATCTTGCAATCACACATAAAGGTAGCAGCCAATAAAAATATGCGATAAGAAAAATGAAAAATAATGTTGGTGGTTCTCAGTCGAAGTATGATACAGTTAAAAATGACCGAATCGGATAGGGATACGTTGGCGCAGTTGGTTAGCCCGTCGGCCCGGATTGCCGGAGGACCTGGGTTCGAGTCCCAGATGTATCCGTATCTTTTTCTGATTTTTCTGTTTCAGATTTTCGATTGACTTTCGCTAATATTATCTTCATTAATTAAAAAGTTATTTGTTTTAATTTAATTCAAAATGACGCCACAAAGTGATTTTGCGAAGTTTGAAGAAAGAAAATTAATAAATTGTCTCTCATGTTAAAAAGGTTGCTGATCACTGCTCTAGTGCGAACGCAATGTATACCAGTGTACGCATCTTACAGTAAAATACGATTTAAACCTACTGTTTTGTAATTTATTTATAAATTATAATCAATGTGCAGAAAAACCTATTTCAAAAAATATTTTATAATTTACCAAATCTTTATTTACATCCAAAATCTGGACACCCCAGATTCCTACCCAATACCCTTTTTCTTCCCAGAACTTCCACTCCTTCCTTTCCTTAAAAATACCCTCCACACAGCATCCTTTATTGCTCTACCAAGAGTCAATACAATACTAAGCTTACGTGCATGCAAAGCAGACTATCAAATACCAGTGTCACTTTATCAAAACCAATCTTGTATTATGTTTCTGAAAATAAGTCACCCCTTTACACGAAACCAAATAATTATAATATTATCTTGTATTCAAAATTTTTATACAAATTTATTCTTGAAACTTTATTCGGAGTAACAATGTGTTTCATTGTACCCCATCCGCCCACTGAATCAGTCGGAACACATTCAATGTAAATGCGGATTATTTGTAATTTATAAGCGTTTAATTCGTGGAGACGTATTTTATTTGGTAAATTAGCATAATGTCTACATCGCACACAGGTACAATGACTCTAGAGATCGTCACCTGGACATTATTCAAAGCGATTCCTATAGATGTTTTATTCCGATGATGGAAGAACTACGGATTGTAAGGTGATGTACTTAAAGTACAGCAGATCTAAATCTGTTTCTTTTTTCTTTATCTTATGTGTATTTATATTATTAAAACATATATTTAATTGCACCTCTGCACCTTCCTCTTGTTATATCCATCTTTGTATTTTTTTCCTGTTACATAAAACTATACCTGATCTGTTTACACTAAATCACAAAAACTGTATAAATAGATAAAAGCCCACGAGGGCGTTGATTATTAATAAAAAAAAGGTTGGAATACCTCATATGGAATGGTTCCACGATAACTCAACTCAGCGCCTCTTTGAGAAATCATTAAAAGTTATGTTTTTTAAATAACTAATAACCTAACCTAACCTATTTAATCAACTTTTTATAATGTATTTCATCACTTTTAATTACTTTTCAAAGGAGATGTTGAGTTATTGAATGAAGAAAGGAGTGTAAAGGGAATATATAACGCAAAGGTGAATGCTAGAAGAAATGGAGAGAGGAGTGTAATGAGAATATGTGACGCAAATGTGATCGGTAGAAGAAGTTAAGGGCGCCCTAGGAAGACATAGCACGATCAAGTGAATCAGATACTTGAGTCGGGCCATGTGAAGAGTTATCCGGTCACCTTATGGAATATGTTGTATAAAGCAGTGTGTATGTTTGCAGACTATCAAACATACTAATTTTTATCGTGATTTATGATTGGAGGATTATGCCGCGTTACCTCTTTCTTTAGCCAGCGTTTTAGACAGCATTGCATTGTCCATCATCAGCGAAATATTCCCTCATGTGAAATAGTCCTGCGTAATGTAAAAAAACATTCACTTTTATTTTTCAAAATTGAAACAGATTGTTGTAACCCAGCAATAAAGTAGGTATCATTAAAAAATCTGTATTTGAAATGTGTTTACCCTTATTTACAGATCTAAATCTGATTTTTAATGTTTACCAATGGTATTAATTCGGAAGGTAAATTTCTCATCGTCTCTCGAACTATTTTTTAATTTTATTTTACAAATGTTTTACTAACTTTTTCATGCAAACTCAAATTCTTAACTTGACAATTATGATATACCGTGATTTTTGCACACATCACCTACCAGAGTTACACATGTCATTTACTGGAGTTAAACTTGTCACCTACTGGAGTTACACACATCACTTACAGCAGTTACACATGTCATTTACTGGAGTTATACTTGTCACCGACTGGAGTTACATACATCACCTACTGGAGTAACACATGTCATTTACTGGAGTTATACTTGTCACCGACTGGGGTTACATACATCACCTACTGGAGTAACACATGTCATTTACTGGAGTTATACTTGTCACCGACTGGGGTTACATACATCACCTACTGGAGTAACACATGTCATTTACTGGAGTTATACTTGTCACCTACTGGAGTTACACACAGCAAAATAACCTTACCTAACCCTACATTTGTTATGTTTTAATGTGATTTTTATCTGGCACATAATTAAACACAAAATTTTAACCTTTTCACAATATACATTTTTGGCTTGTATAATAAATTCCGTAATTTGAATTTACATGTGCGCGCTGTGATTCGAACCCGCGACCCCCGGAGTCCAGGACTTTACTCCTTGACCACGGATTGTATGTCGTCATAGTTTAGTTAAAATTTATAATTAATTTCATCGATTTGCTTCGTCTTCCATAGATAAATCTCGTATAAAATCCCCCTCACTCACAGTCCATCATTCATTCCTTCAGACGGTTTATTGTCAACCGCGATAGGTATCTAACTAACGCTGTAATATTAGACAATTAATTTAAGATTAACCAAATACCGGTCGTTTATCTTTGCTCAATTTGATGTGTTTATTAAAAATCCCAATTAATTATGATGTTTTAATCCCTATCTACGAGTGTGTATATTTTATCGTCGCCCATAAAATACCAGCTTAAGAATTTCAACGTAAATGTGTTTCGACATTTGAAATCTACTGCGTAATATTTCTTCCCTTATTTGATGCTCCCCTTCAACGATGATAATGTGTCCGGATTTGTAGAATTGCGATTTGACCCTGCCTCACTTACATTTTACCTGACTCACAAAATAAACTCTGCGCATGCGATTTTCGAATATCTACCTCTTTTCTTTCTTCACTGTTTAAAAAATATCTTAAAAACACATGTAGGTAAATGGCACTTGTGCCGGAAATTCTAAATAAATAAATCTGTCTGCTCTTTCGGAAATGAAGGCTGATTGCATGACTTTACTTGGGTACCGCGCTGCACATAAAGATGTTTATATTATTCCTGATTTATAAGCCCGAATCGAAGCAAAATTGCTCCATAAATGCAATTACACGAAGACGAACGATGATAAAAATGCATTTCTCGAGAAAACTCGGTAAAATCGCGCAGGAAGGTTGGCAAGAACTTTTGCAATTATCGAATTATTACTTATCTAGTATTTTAAAATTTAACCCAGGTACGTACGGTACAGGAAAAAAATGTGTGTGAATTATATACTATAGTTAACCACCATTCTGTAAATTGCCATCTCAACACAGGCGTTTCACTCCTGGTGAGATGGGCAATATGTCATTATTTTATTTAAATTTAATATTGAGATAATTAAATAAAAAAAAAAAAAAATGTACTCTAGTTAACAACCGTTCTGTAAATTGCCATCTCAACATAGACGTTCTACTCCTAGTGAGACGGGCAATATGTCATTATTTTATTTAAATGTAATAATGAGATAATTAAATTTAAAAAAAAAATGTACCTACTGTAGTTGACAACCGTTCTGTAAATTGCCATCTCAACACAGGCGTTTCACTCCTAATTTTGTGAACGAATTTTTTAAACGAAAATATCAATCCACAACCTTATCAATAATCACCGAACTGAATTATTGGACAAATATTTTAGACGGCTTTCTTAGTCGAGGGGCAAAGTCCTCGACTAGCAGCCCGAAGGATGCGGTATCGTATTCCGACGTGCGCAAATAAATTTTATTTGATTAATTTGTTTAATTTCACAATTTTATTTAATTAAAAAAATATACAGCGTATCGCCCTGTTGTAAGACCATCATTCAGAATTGAAACGTTGCATGAAATGGCTATAGTCGTATTCGTTAGTCATATCTGAATATTGAGGTACTTCCCCACCTTATTCTACCCATCTCCTTCCCCTCCCCGCTATCTTTAGCCTCACAACATACTCCAAATGGGTTATGCACATAGTCTCACTGGCTTGGGAGCAGTTGGGACTTTTGCGAGGTATTCACATAAAATAGCTAATATTAATAAACTTAGTTTAATAGCACGCATTTATATGTTTCATTAGCATTCATTTCCAATCTTCTCACAATTTCAATTACTTCTTTTTTATTTTACTTTTTTTATTTTAATAATGTTTTTTTATTGAAACAGCTATTTCGATTTACAAGGCCATTTTCAAACTGTCTTTTTCAATTTTTTTTAATCCCATTTTTTTTTACCCATTTTTAAACTACTTCAAAGTTTTTTTTAACCAAAAATTCGATCATTACTACGTTTTGATTATCACATTATTATATTAGTCTTTTGTTTCGATTATAACGATTGACCAATTAAAAGTATTTTTCAATTAAAACCATTTTCGTATGTACTCACAGCTTCTGCTCACCTCAAAACAAACACATAATAAAATATTTGTATTAAAAATCATTCAACATCATCCTACCTTTCATAAGGCATCATTAATCAAAATCACTACCGAGTGAACATCTCATTTGTCTACCTGCCATATACGAGTATTTAAATTAAACGAAAAACGTTTTCGTGTTCCTTCAACGAGAAGAATTCATAATTTTTTAAACAATTATTTATTTTTTATTTTATTTGAATAACACTGTCTATTATACATACCTCCATGAAAACTCCTTGACTCTGAACCCGAAGGTCGAGGGTTAAATTCTCAGCTTGGACAAAACAGTATTTAAATTACATGAGTTTTTTCACGTACAGAAAATAAAGAGTTTCGTATATACTATACTATAATATACAGGTACGTAAACACTATACTATAATATAAAGGTACATAAACACTGTGTTTGGAGACTAGTGGAACAAGTGAAAACTTAATATGTATCTCACAGTGTTTATTCCGAATTTAAAAAAAGATTTGAGTTTAATTTTTTTAGCTGTAAATAGCAATATTTAACTTCACCGTCCCATTAACCACAAAATGCAGCGCGCGGTGCAAACCGAAATATTATACCTAAATATTATAAAAACATGCTCGAATAACGCCTAAACACACCAATACCAGAAATAGTGGATTCTCTGCTTCGTTCCGTATCCACCACAGACATATTATTCATAGACTTGAGAATCAGGGAGAGGGGTAATAACCATCTGTAGCGGGGCGGAGAGGGATGAGTTGACGGTAACGATATGTGATTCGTTAATCCTTCAATATGACAGTATATAGGCATCACGCATTATAATATCACCATTTAGCTCTTAAAAGTAAAATCTGCTTTTGAATGAATAGACCTTTTTACATGGGAGCACGAATTGTTCGCCCGGTTTGAACACACTTGTGTAATCCATATAAAATGAAGAAAGGTTCGCTTGTTTTGAGAGTCGAATATTTTGTTACCGTGTTTAGTTAAGACACTTTTACAAATGTTTCATAATTTACTTATCACAGTAAACTGCAACGTGCACACGACGGGACCGGGAATTTCGGTTCATGTCTAAAACTGATCATATTATATGATGTGAATAAGCTTAAAATAATGACAAATAATGCCTGCATATGGAAGGTAATACGACAATTGGGTTTATACTCTTTTTCACTTCTATTTTTACATGTCTTAATAGCACAAGTTACCATTTTTACCGTGTTATTTCGTAAAATGTACCGATAAGAGCTCGACGCTAGTCCGCACAAGAATGATGACGTCACAATGTCTAGATTCACGCAAACCTATACGCCAGCCCGGCCGGTTCCATGGAACCCAGAATTAAGGAGGGGGAAATAATACGCTTTTATCACTTAGGGCAGGTCTATACATATTCATATGTCTATGGTATCCACGAAGCTAGAAGAAGTTTCATATTCGCGCATGCGCATTGAGTCCGGCTTGCGTAAGCTTGCTTAAAGCAGGATTCGACGTATTATATATAAAGACGTGTTCGATAAGAGCATCCAACGCCCAGAAAACGACAGTACTGAATAGTATAGCCTAAGCGGATTGTTTGCGCGATCGTTTTTGACAGTTTGTCAAAAACGATATCTTTCGAACACTTATTTAATTAATTTATTTTTGGAACTGTAATAATTGATGTAATCTAGTCTATACATTTTTATATTTGATCGCAGGTATATACTTCAGCATCTCTTATGCAAGAGTCACCGAGCGCCACTGGTTCCTACCTATCCCTATAATCATCACCTTGTAGTGAACCTACCCCTAGCCTTACTAACTTCTATGGGTCTCGGGACCTCCTGTAATGTACCTGTGGGGCTACCCGGCACCCGTTGTACTGATCCGTAGTCGTCTATCCTTGGTTTTTCTATTCTTTCCCTTTAACATTAGCTGTCGGGATCTACTGGCTACGCTACCCTTATCTTTTGGCCTTCGATCAATATACCCTTGCATCTAGCTACACCTAACTTTTCCTTAAACCCCTGCGATTTTCTCACAGTAAATAAGATTTAAGATTTTATTGCACATTATTCCTATTTACCCCGTTGTGTGATTTTTTGATTCGGTAATTACACTTGCATGTGTAAATTAATACACATACACATGTAGAGGAAATAATGTAGTGTGTGTGGTAACCTCAAATTCTTTTGGAGTAAAGTGTGAAAGAATCTCGTTTGATAAACTGACCCCGTTTTTTAGATTGTTTTATTTTATTTTCAAACCTATACTCGTATTACCCGCCTTTTCTCAACTTGAACGGAGTGTCATTGACGCTAATCCTACAGTGAATTGTCAGCCGGTTTATAAAATTCAAAGTCGTAGTTTTCTTACCCGATTTTTTTCTGTCTATAGGTTTACATTGGGTTATTTTAACATAACCTGGAAAGAGTGAATTTTGACATGCATGCTAGGTTCCTTGCGAAGCTCTCAATGTCGTCGTACTGCACCTAAATGGTCAAGTTATTATTGTTATTAGTATACACTACATGTACTGGGGAAGGGGAAGGTGAGGAGGGGTGATAGGAGGATCTGGGGAATGTTGTTTCCTGAATAAGTCGGCTCCTCCTCTAACCAAATAGATACTGGTGACCAACATTCCGGACAAAGACTCAATCATTACGTTTGCTAGGATGGTCCTTAAGTCCTGATTTTGTTCTCTTGCATGAACTTCATTGCTACGAAAGGGTCCCTTCACGCCAGATGAAAGCGCGCAGAGTCCTCATGTCACTTCCAGTATTATTCCGACTTCCTATCCTCCAGATTTGATTTTAACTCGACTGATTCTAGAAGGGGTATGTCCATTTCTTCCCTTATCATGACTCTACTCGCGTTGAGTGCGTACGGAGCCGTTTGAGATGATCCTTTCGTCTCCTACGAGGATAATCATTGGCTTGCGTTCCTCGCCTCCAAGAGCTGACATAACTTCTACCTTGTAAAAACTATGTTTGCTTTCAGGTCGACACTACTGGTAGTATGCAATAGTGCTACAGACTTATTCTCACGGAATACCACGCCGACGTCCCCTCCACATAACTTCGCAAAACTTGGGATACCTTCGGTCGAAACGCCTCCGTCAGCGAATCATACCCTACCATTCCAAGTGGCATTTTATTTTTATTCTGTCTTTCATGCCTTTTCACTCTGCATGACCCCGCGAAAGGGATTAACTTCCAGTACCCCGCGTGAATGCTAAGTTTACGTTGACATCCCCTATCGCATGATAGCGTAAGAAAAAAAGCCCTCTTTGTCTCATATCTTGTGGGGATATAATTTCAGTGAACGCTATTGCATTCCCCAATCGTGAAGTCTATATTTCGCAGGTCAAGCGGGATTTTGGAAGGGTCTGATTGAGAAAACATTACCGAAATAATGTTGATTTCATATTTTGTAAGGAAGCCTGAAAGAAATTTGACATGATAATATTGTTGTTAGTAAACAATTATAATGTTTAAATTCAATTCTCCAAATTTCATTTTTGGACCAACATCCAGTATGGTATGGATGCTTCCGTCACTCCACTTTGGCTCGGCATACCTCAGAAAAAAACCTTCTAATTTGGATGACTGTACGGCTACGATTTATGGCCGGGATCCTTTTTTATACGCATTCGTCTCGTCCTTTCTAGCACGCAAAAATATAAGTTCGTTGAACCCACATTGATAATAGATTTAATTTGGGACAAATCTCGTAATTACACATTGAGAATAATATTTAAAACACAATTAAATCCTGGAACATAACTTCTTTTGTTATTAGTTTTGTAGGTTGGCAGATCCTCTCAGGTATCGGGACCATGTACGACCTGTAATTTAATTAAAATGTTTCTTTCACTCACCTGAACGAAGCCTGATTACGTACATGTGGGGAAAATATTAAAAGTAAAAAACCTTCCTGTCACTATGATTCGGTAATTTAGTCCCCAGAAGTAGTAACACCCATGACTCTATGTCACACTTTTATTTGAGTTTAAGAAAATACGTAGGTTATTAATTATTATTTGTTAACAATATTTTTCTTTTGTTTCGATACTATTGAAGATGTCATTCATACGTAGGTATATGTTGATATTATTTTGAATATTTGTATTATCTTGATTATATTATATATTGAAGAAACTGCAAGCGCGTAGGTATTGTTTATTATTATTATTTTCGCGGAAGGTCGGAGAGATTATAAACATGTAGGTATTTTATATTATTATTTTTTTGTGGAAGGTTAAAGAAAATATAAACTTGTGAATATTACTTTATAATATTATTTGGTTTCGGAAGATTGGATAAATTATAACCATATAGTTATTTTATATTTTTTATATACATTATACTTAATATTATTATTTGTTTTTGGTTTTGTGAAAGATTGAGCAAGGCATTATTACGTAGGTATTTGTAGGTAAATCTTGTATTATTATTATTTTTTTTTGTTCGGCGCACATTGAAGGAATTTTAAATACGTAGGTGTATCTTTAAATGTTGTTTTGATATTATTATTTGGTGTGTGTAAGATTGGAGATGACATTTGTACGTAATTATTGACTCCGCTAATTTTTTATATTTCAAAATTTGTTCACTGCAGCTAAGTATTTCATTCACTTTGAGTATTATTTTTGGTTTTTATAATTCAAATTAATTTTATTACTTAATTAATCTACTCGCGGCGCACTGTCGTTCACTGCAGTTAACTTTCAATAAAGCATCTTAACACGCCAGATAATCAATTTATGTACACGAACTATTGCTTCTCACGAAGTCACAACCTTAAAAATTCTTTAATATTACGATGGATATTTTCTCCCAACATTAACAAACACTTGTCACTGTTTATCACGACTTTTTTAATTCTTCGGTGGATTATGTCTTATCACTCGTTTTTATAATATTTGATCAATTGTTTTGTTAAATACGAACGATCTTATCACTGCTAGCACTCTATAGCCTCGTCTTCCTTCGATCCTCGATCCTCGACTCTTACTCTTACTGCCTACCGCCACATGGTATCCAGCCCTTCGAATATCTTGTCCAAAAAAAGGTGCCAGGCGTGGACTCAGGACGTACATCTCGTCTTTCGTTAGGGCGTTTTATAATTGAGAGTTCAGACTATTTCAACTTTCATTGATATGTTATTTTTCATGACTCTCTCTCTCCAAAATTAAATATGTCCATTTTAATTATTTCTTTGTCTGGCCGCCGATAAGTGTAACTCACCCTTTTGATGCGATTTTGCTTTAAACTTTTTCTAGAATTCTGCAATCGGTCTTTCCTTAATAATCGGTAAATTTCCTCGGCTAATTGTGACTTTACATCTGAAATAATTATCACTCTCGCACTCTCCCATTTATTTTTGTTTAAAATTTGCGGCGGGTAAAATTGAATTCAGTAGTATTCCGGCTTAATTCTCATGGTAGCATGAAATTGCTTCTGTCATTTACTTGATTCACCACATTCCTTGCAGATGTTTACAACTATTTTTTATCCTTCGTCCCTTTTCATGATCAGATATAATATTCGTAAAACTTTGTCTGGTAATAACTAATATCACCTTATTAATTCAGAATTCATTTTCTTAATGCGTTCCAAATAGCTCTATGGTCTAGTACGTACCTGTTTGGCTTCATTTTTTTGTGTATCCAAAAGTAAAAATCTTATTTACTTTTAATCTGAGTGTTTTGTTTACCTTTCGAAAAATCTCGGTCTATAGCACTAATGCATAGATTGTGTACGTCGTTAATTTTAATTGGTTTTATCAATACTCCGTCTGTATTCTGTAGTGGTAATTTGGGCTTAATTACCCCATTTATTCCTCAAAACCATGTAAGTTTTTTTGTTACTAAACAAACTCTCTTCGACACGCTCTAGGATTTTAAATTTATGGTTGGTCTGAAGTGTCGGCTTACATTCAATATTGATAAATTTTAAACGTGGTATCGATTTGAAAACTTCGAGCCGTTCATTATGTCATCACCTTTATTTACCTCAGCCCTTCTCAGATTGTGATTTTTCTGTCCTTTTCAATAGCGGTCGCTAGTGTAGTCGATTTGAAATTTCGTTTAGGTGGGAAAAATTTTGTATGAGCTCTTCCGATAAAGAAGATGCTTTTTTTTTCTTTCGATCGTAGTGTTGAAGCCATCACAGCCCCCCTAGAGTTTTAAATCCAGCGGTAAACACGCCTCCTAGTGTTAGTCGATGGGATTAGAACTCACCATAGGTCATTTAATTCCTTCAATTTTCTACTAATGTTCTGTACCCCTGATCCTTGCTATTAAATCTTGCAGGGTTCCGTCCCATTTACTTCATGTGTTATTTGTTGAAACTAGTTCCATTTTCCGTCGGCGAACTATTCGTACGTTCCTACTTGTACAAATCTTTCTCTCTCCCTTGCTGTCCTACTCCCCCCCCTAAGATTGTATTCCCCCCCCCCTAAGATTATATTCCCCCCCCTAAGATTTTACTCCCTCTTCTCTTGTATGTCGGTTTTTTTTATTTATTTATTTTTTTGTTTTTTTTTTATTATCCAATTCGCCCCTGTCCTCCTACATTTTTTGTTGGATTCATTCATCTACTTGACTAGGTACCTGTTTCTAAACAAGACTGAACGTCAATGATGGATGGTTACCCCGGATGCTCTATTTTTGATTTGTAGGTGTACTTTAGAACGCAATACATTTTACGCGTAATTACTTCATGTATGATTTTAGATTTAATTGTCTTTAATTACTAATTCATTTTTTCCTAGTTTTATATTTTTATTATTTACGTTTTTTAACATTTAGCAATGTTTAAATGTATAAGATTTATCGCGTACAATGATCTCTAAAAAGTTCTCCTTCATTTTTATTTTTATTCTTCAAACTTATCGGAAGTTGGATAGCACAATGTCTCTACTCATTTATTTTTATTTGACTAACTCGTTTATAATGTTATGTCTAGACTGTAGTTAAAGTCAGATTTCAGATATGTATTTTTTAATTCGTACCGTATTGATTTTTTGCAAAACCCGACGCTATACAAATCGCCCAAATCAGTTTAGTCTATTTACTATTATGGTTTTGATTATTCTGGTTTATCTATTTTTATTTTGTCGGAGTAATATGTGTGTATTAGAAGACGTATGAATGTGAATGAGGCAAAGAGTGTGTGCCAAGATCTGTCGTCTCTGCCCACCCCTGCGAGGAAACGCGCGATGGTTAATTAGTTATGTTTTTATTTTATTTTTATTTTTTATGTATTAATTTTATCATTATTATTATTCTGAGTGACTATTTGATAAATTTATTTTCTTTCTAAACATCTGTTCAAATAATTTTAAAGGCAAAGATCCATATTTTTTTGTCTCCGACATACCCTAAACGCAAGAGCCATAAATCTTATCGTTAGCTCATTTTTTGTGCATTGAGTCGACCCGTATTCGATGTTTATTTAATAACACGACCGAGATACGATATTTTATTATTTCAAAGTCAAGTTATTTGTTTGTTGAGCTACACTTATTGTTTATGTTTAAATTACGCTCGGAACACGCGGGATAAATTCTTCTATTTTAGGTTCAGTTTTTCAATTTTAGTTTAGATTATTTATTTTTTTCAATTTATTAAGCAATTAATTTTATTCATTTAAGGTTCGGTTATTCAATTTTAGTTTAAAGTATTATTTGTTTTTTCAATTTATTTTTTAATTTCGAAAAGCTTATTATTTCCAATTTATTATTAATTTCGAAAATCTTCCACTTGTAAAACTTTCTCCTTTGGTCACGGCAACAGTTGTAGTGAAAAATTCTCCAATCGTGAAGTCTATATTTCGCAGGTCAAGCGGGATTTTGGAAGGGTCTGATTGAGAAAACATTACCGAAATAATGTTGATTTCATATTTTGTAAGGAAGCCTGAAAGAAATTTGACATGATAATATTGTTGTTAGTAAACAATTATAATGTTTAAATTCAATTCTCCAAATTTCATTTTTGGACCAACATCCAGTATGGTATGGATGCTTCCGTCACTCCACTTTGGCTCGGCATACCTCAGAAAAAAACCTTCTAATTTGGATGACTGTACGGCTACGATTTATGGCCGGGATCCTTTTTTATACGCATTCGTCTCGTCCTTTCTAGCACGCAAAAATATAAGTTCGTTGAACCCACATTGATAATAGATTTAATTTGGGACAAATCTCGTAATTACACATTGAGAATAATATTTAAAACACAATTAAATCCTGGAACATAACTTCTTTTGTTATTAGTTTTGTAGGTTGGCAGATCCTCTCAGGTATCGGGACCATGTACGACCTGTAATTTAATTAAAATGTTTCTTTCACTCACCTGAACGAAGCCTGATTACGTACATGTGGGGAAAATATTAAAAGTAAAAAACCTTCCTGTCACTATGATTCGGTAATTTAGTCCCCAGAAGTAGTAACACCCATGACTCTATGTCACACTTTTATTTGAGTTTAAGAAAATACGTAGGTTATTAATTATTATTTGTTAACAATATTTTTCTTTTGTTTCGATACTATTGAAGATGTCATTCATACGTAGGTATATGTTGATATTATTTTGAATATTTGTATTATCTTGATTATATTATATATTGAAGAAACTGCAAGCGCGTAGGTATTGTTTATTATTATTATTTTCGCGGAAGGTCGGAGAGATTATAAACATGTAGGTATTTTATATTATTATTTTTTTGTGGAAGGTTAAAGAAAATATAAACTTGTGAATATTACTTTATAATATTATTTGGTTTCGGAAGATTGGATAAATTATAACCATATAGTTATTTTATATTTTTTATATACATTATACTTAATATTATTATTTGTTTTTGGTTTTGTGAAAGATTGAGCAAGGCATTATTACGTAGGTATTTGTAGGTAAATCTTGTATTATTATTATTTTTTTTTGTTCGGCGCACATTGAAGGAATTTTAAATACGTAGGTGTATCTTTAAATGTTGTTTTGATATTATTATTTGGTGTGTGTAAGATTGGAGATGACATTTGTACGTAATTATTGACTCCGCTAATTTTTTATATTTCAAAATTTGTTCACTGCAGCTAAGTATTTCATTCACTTTGAGTATTATTTTTGGTTTTTATAATTCAAATTAATTTTATTACTTAATTAATCTACTCGCGGCGCACTGTCGTTCACTGCAGTTAACTTTCAATAAAGCATCTTAACACGCCAGATAATCAATTTATGTACACGAACTATTGCTTCTCACGAAGTCACAACCTTAAAAATTCTTTAATATTACGATGGATATTTTCTCCCAACATTAACAAACACTTGTCACTGTTTATCACGACTTTTTTAATTCTTCGGTGGATTATGTCTTATCACTCGTTTTTATAATATTTGATCAATTGTTTTGTTAAATACGAACGATCTTATCACTGCTAGCACTCTATAGCCTCGTCTTCCTTCGATCCTCGATCCTCGACTCTTACTCTTACTGCCTACCGCCACATGGTATCCAGCCCTTCGAATATCTTGTCCAAAAAAAGGTGCCAGGCGTGGACTCAGGACGTACATCTCGTCTTTCGTTAGGGCGTTTTATAATTGAGAGTTCAGACTATTTCAACTTTCATTGATATGTTATTTTTCATGACTCTCTCTCTCCAAAATTAAATATGTCCATTTTAATTATTTCTTTGTCTGGCCGCCGATAAGTGTAACTCACCCTTTTGATGCGATTTTGCTTTAAACTTTTTCTAGAATTCTGCAATCGGTCTTTCCTTAATAATCGGTAAATTTCCTCGGCTAATTGTGACTTTACATCTGAAATAATTATCACTCTCGCACTCTCCCATTTATTTTTGTTTAAAATTTGCGGCGGGTAAAATTGAATTCAGTAGTATTCCGGCTTAATTCTCATGGTAGCATGAAATTGCTTCTGTCATTTACTTGATTCACCACATTCCTTGCAGATGTTTACAACTATTTTTTATCCTTCGTCCCTTTTCATGATCAGATATAATATTCGTAAAACTTTGTCTGGTAATAACTAATATCACCTTATTAATTCAGAATTCATTTTCTTAATGCGTTCCAAATAGCTCTATGGTCTAGTACGTACCTGTTTGGCTTCATTTTTTTGTGTATCCAAAAGTAAAAATCTTATTTACTTTTAATCTGAGTGTTTTGTTTACCTTTCGAAAAATCTCGGTCTATAGCACTAATGCATAGATTGTGTACGTCGTTAATTTTAATTGGTTTTATCAATACTCCGTCTGTATTCTGTAGTGGTAATTTGGGCTTAATTACCCCATTTATTCCTCAAAACCATGTAAGTTTTTTTGTTACTAAACAAACTCTCTTCGACACGCTCTAGGATTTTAAATTTATGGTTGGTCTGAAGTGTTGGCTTACATTCAATATTGATAAATTTTAAACGTGGTATCGATTTGAAAACTTCGAGCCGTTCATTATGTCATCACCTTTATTTACCTCAGCCCTTCTCAGATTGTGATTTTTCTGTCCTTTTCAATAGCGGTCGCTAGTGTAGTCGATTTGAAATTTCGTTTAGGTGGGAAAAATTTTGTATGAGCTCTTCCGATAAAGAAGATGCTTTTTTTTTCTTTCGATCGTAGTGTTGAAGCCATCACAACCTTACTGGAAAGCTACGTATTCGAAAATTGAAACAATGGCAAAAAAATTGTGAAAATTCGAGTGCATTTATTTTTAAAAAAAGACAACTATTGGGACCACGTTGGAAGTAAGCGCCTCCGCCCACTCAGGCAACTGAAAACTCTCAACTGCCAATTGTCTTTGTATGACAATGTGATGGCCCGCACACTTCACAATCACACAAAACCCCGTTGTCAATGGTAACGCAAGCGGTAACTCCATGGTAACGCGCAACTGGCACCGCTGGTTGCGGTGGTCAACCATTGCTAGTTGCCAGCTGTCAGCTGATTGTTCTTCGTCTATGGTTAACCAAGCTTTTTGACCAATCAAGACAGAAAAAAGTCGGTTTTAGTTGGTTTTCAGTTGCCTCAGTGGGCGGAGCGCCTAAGGCTCCGCTAACGAGGCAACTGAAACCAAACTAAAACCGGCTGGTTTCTATATCTTGATTGGTCAAAAAGCTTGTTTAACCATAGACGGAAGCTAGCAACGGCCGGCCGGGGCAATTAGCAGTGCGAGTCGCGAGTCACTGCTTGCGTTACCTTTGTTTTTATTTTATTTTTTATTATTTATTAACCAAAAAATACATTTTATGTACATTCTTTTAGGTATATGCCACCTCACTAGGCTGAGCCTGTTCCGAGGTTTTTGGTAACGGATTTTTGGTTTTTGACTGATTTTGAAGTGTGCGCGCCATCACATTGTCATACAAAGACAGTTGCCAGTTGACAGTTTTCAGTTGCCTCAGTGAGCGGATCGCCTAAGTTGTTGGTGTTTATCGTTTACATAATCTAATTTTTTAGTAAAAATAATTAATTAGACCATCTTGTAAGTACATAATATCGTTTGTTGTGGTGATAATGACATCTAGGTATCGCCGTGGAATAAATATAATTGTATTGTGGTTGTGTAGTGTGCTCCTTCGCAGAGATACAGTGGTAAGTGATTGGTCATTCGTGTTTTCTTCCATACCTTGTTCTTTTCTACATTTTCTATCAAATTTTGTTTTTTATTTCTGATCCAGCCTCACCAGGAGGCAATATATTATGACGGGTCAATTAAAGAAAAACATACTTAAATACCAAAAGAAAAGTGTCAATAAAGAATTAGTTTTGTTAGTATTTCAGAATGATTACCAAACAATATGAATAAATAATCAGGAATTTTATACCGTCATTTCAAGTTGTGTCTATATATTATTTATTTATTTAATACACGATTTATCGAAAGTACATATAGTTTATTGTGATATTTTAATGTATTATTGTAACAAAACTTTCAATTCACACAGCGTCCTCAATTTGCATTGGTTATTTGCTTGTGAATTTGATGGAAGATGAGATCCATTGTTTTATAAAGAAGAATGGACGTAGTTGAATTTTATGGAGAACAGTCAAGGAATTTCAACCGATCTGTAATACCATGATATGAAATACAGGAGATTGGTCCTTACGCTACGAAATACGACATTAAACCATTATCCAGAAAAACGGACGTCGTCTGTGCACAAGCTAAGAACCTACTGATGTCATTTAATGGATTGTTACAAAGTTTGCAGGTTTTATGGTTTAATAACGTATTTGTATTTTTTTTTATTTAAATATTTTTTATTTTTATTGGTATAACCTAAAACTATAAAATTTAACCATTGACACATAATAAAACCCGACCAAAAAAAAATGCGTAAAGAAAATGAAGTTATTGTTGGTAGCTCTAAGTCTAAATATGATTCAGTTAAAAATGACTTAAAAATGGTCGAATAAGCTCAGTGGTAAAGGCACTTCCCCTGCTAGGAAGAGGTCGCTGTAATCAATTCTTATATGCGACCGAATCATTTTCTGTCTTTTCTGCATCAAATTTATCTTTTTAAATTCGTTAATATTGTCTTCAATGATAAAACATGAATGTATAAAATAGAATATGAATAATAATAATTATTTTTTAAAATTGTTAAACTAATGTTTAAGACAAGACTTTTTATGCATTACAAAGGGTAAAAATAATGATAAGCAATAATTATTACCCTGACACATTCATCCATATTCAAAAAAATCTTCCGAGAAAAGATACATGCCGCCGAAGGGACATCTTTTCTCGGGAAGTTTTTTCAATATGGATGAGTGTTTCAGGCTGATAATTATTGCTTACATATAATAATTGAGAATAAAAATTCTATTGTAGAAAATGTAACATTTTTTATATGAAATATAATAATATTTACTAACATACATATCTATGTCATTCTTTAAAGATATAGCCTTATAAAAAGATGTCGTTATGTAAATGTGTATGTGATGTTTGCATTTTTTTGGGTATTATGTCAATAACTATTTATACGATGGTTTGATCGAATATGTAACTATTTGCCGATTTTTTTTCAAAATCAAGTTTTGGTTATCTGAAGAAAAACATTTATTTTTAAATAAAAAAATTACAAAACCCGGTTGTTTAGGTATTAACAATAGGTAAAAATACAATCACCCGCCTCTTTAGACGGATTATGAGAAAGGTTCTGTTATTAATTTTGTTAATTCTGTTCTCATCGGCCTTTTATTGATCTCGGAACTCATCATTCATAATATGATTAGAGATTCATGGTTTTCATATTCATTCAGGAATATAATGTAAAAATTATACACAGTACGTAGATCACTTATATTATTATTCTAAAATGTATATTTTGATGGAAGTACTATTTTATAATTTTGTTTTAAAAATCGAATGATCAGCAAGATTTGGTGTAGGTCCCATCTTGTGCAATCCATACAGCTGCATTTCGCATGCGATGGATTGAAAGGTCGCACTTTATCGACGAATTTGACTTAAGTACTAGTAAAGCGTACGAAGACATTTAAAGATTTAAATAATCAAGCAATTACGTGTAACGTAGGCACTGAGTGACGTCCGCACCGGCTCTCGTGTCTCATGTCTCGTGTCTCATTTCTCATGCCGGACGATAGTGTCCACATATGTCCGAGCCTTGTGTCCGCATTTTGATGGAAGGTATAGATTCGTTCGCGAGGACATCAGGCATGAGACAACCGGACTCAGTGAATTATTAATGGCATTACATCGATTGGAAATATGTATTTATGCATTTTATCGTCGAATTTAGCATTAAATGGTAGGTCTGACAGCATTAAGAGATGACTGGCTTGAGTTTTGCATTGAATAACAAAGATAATGTCCGGGATTTGTTATAATTTGTTCCTCCTACGGAACAGCTTACAATGGGAAGTACCTTTGAAAATTTGAAACATTTTATGACATGTGGTTAAAATTTGGTTAAAAACAAAAGAACTAATATTTTTATTTTTTTTTATTTGACGACAATAAAAATAAAAATTAAAATACAGTATTAAGTTAATTTATTTTATCCTCAGTCCTTCTCACTAGGTATTCCTGTTCCGAGGCGGACTTTAGGTTGTTTTATGGTGTTGATCATGATTTCCTCATCATTTTATTTTATTTATTTATTTTTATTTATTTATTAAAGAATTTTATTCATAGTGTACATATTGTGTTATTTCGCCCGCCATGCTAGGGATGTCCCTGTGTTATGGCGGGTGAAGTATGCAGATTATATGGGTAATGAAGTACATTTACTGATAATATAATAATTATGATAATGAGATTTACAGTTAATGCAGCAATGAATTCTTGATAATATAATTTCATTGTTGTTGGTTTTTGTTGGTTTCCACGAAATATAAATAAATAAAGCAAAATGTGTTAATGTTCATTATCTGTAGGTTGCGTTGGGGTTACTTAATAATTTTAATTAGTTCCTCATCTTCATGTTTAGTTAGCTATAATTTAATGTTCTTTTTAAACTTTTCGATAACCAACACCTCTGCCATAGGTCACCTCAAGAGGTTCGCTACATTTGGTGACTTAGCAGGGGCAAGGTTTGTCTAGGTCTTGGCGGCGGATGATCTAGATACACTGAACCCTAGATTCCTACCCAACCCTCATGCCTTTTTCTTCCCAGAACTTCCTCTCCTTCCTTTCCTTAAAAATACCCTCCATACAGCATCCCCAAAGATGACATAGGCCCTTAGGAAAATTATTTTTCTCAGGGCCTCCTGTGTGGGCCTAATATAAAAAAAATCAATTTGAAGGGCATTATATAATTTTGTAGCATGGAAATAAAGGTTTTTCTGGCAGAAAGCTGTATTTAATTTATTTAATATATATTTTAATTTTGGAATATTTAGTAGATTTGAAGATTTCGTCCTTGGAGTGTAGGTGTGTTGTTCAGCAAGGTACGCAGATTTTTCTTTAAATTTGAGTAGTATTATTAATATGTTGGTACTATTGTGGAGGTGAACTAACTTATTGCCTAAATGGACACTAAAAAAGGACGAAAGTTTGCAAACGTCATAACGGTTGAGCTCCATAATATTTTGCAAAATATTTTCATTCATTTTAAGAGGACGATATGATAAAATATGATATTTGGTGGCATATTTGACAATCGTAATTTAGAAAATCAAAAATATGCTTTTTACAGAAATACCCAGATTTTCAAAAAAGCTTACGAATAACCACACACATATCCAAAAACATCCAGGTGTACGGTCAGAAATATGCAATGAAATATATGTAATGACAAAGTGAACAAAAATATTGTCCGGATGGATGGAGTTTTTTTTACAATAGTTCCACACATGGGCCCCGAGGAAAAAATCTCTCAGGGCCCTATGTCATCTTAGGGAATGCTATGTAGTGGGTATTTTTAGGCAAAGGTAAGAGAGGAGGTAATGGAAATGAATAAGGTATAAGGGGTGGGTAGGAATTTTTGAGCCACTCTGTTCTAGAGTGACGGACGTATGAATCCATCCCTCCTACAGTGGTGCAAGGCGATGGTAGTTCAAGAGAATTCAGATGGGAAGTCTAGATTAGGTCTCACTTAACCAGTCTCTCCCGATCCGATAGTTGGGCAAACGGTTTGCCGCCAAGACCTGGAGAAACCTCACCCCATGCATCCTGGCACCCCTGCTAAGTCACCAAACGTGGCGAATAACTTGCGGAGACCTACGGCAGGGATTTTGGTGTAAAATGATTTATTTTCATTATTTGAAATAAAAATACTATTGGATTGACTTAAAAATTAGATTAAATTTTATTAAAAATCCATCTTTCGCTTTCCTCATAGCTATCCATCCCCCCTACCCCTAATTGGAAATTTATGACTTAAAGAATTGAATAAATACACCAGGCTAATTTGGTCGTTCCTTTTATTCACGTACTTACATGGGCAAAATATATTATACTTATTATATATTATAGAGAGCATACACGATAAGAATGATCAAATTGCCCCCTGGCGGCAATAGGTTCCCTACCCCTGCTTAACAAAAGCACGTGGTACTGCCCATAAATTCTGAAACGTAATTACGTGATAAATCTTCCTCAGGGGTTTGCGGAAAAATTACAAGATAAAATATGAGAATAATATAAGTAACTAAGCGCAGATCCCGGATTAATTTATTTTATTTGTAATGAACTACGCGGGGTCACGCTGAAAATACAAATGTTTAATTTAAAACGTGGCATATTAAACAGGTTGTACATGAATGCTTAAATTATTTCGGTGAAATGGGGTCGCAATTTTATTAACGAAAACCAAGTAAATTTGAAAACGTAATGAAAAAACATTGTCAGATAGACAGTCCTTTTTAAATAACTAATTATGTTTCCAGTAAATTAAAGTTTTGCATTAAGATGATACCCGGTGGTGCAGAAATAGATTTTACTAAAATATTGCTGTCACTGTTGCTCTTACTCCACCGGATATTGAGCGAAAGGGACAATGCACTGAAACCTAACTAAAATGGAGGTTTTGTATTCCCCACTTTTCTCCTCCAAAAGTGGACTGATTTTCAATTTTTTTCAACTACATAAGAAAAAACTATTCTATGTCTGTACGTTTTGCTTTTTTTAAAAAAACATTGTCTGGTTTGTATACTGAACATCTTTTGACGGCGTTTAAACCAGTCAATTTTATTGATTTTTGGAAGGTCATAACTTCTATAAAAAGTAACTTATCAAAAAAAACAAAAAGTACCGACACGCTAGTAGTTGATATCTATTTTATGCAAAAACAATATTTTCTCTAGGGTTAAAATCCAGAGTGATAATTAGGGAATACGTTTGTATGGAAAAATCACCGCCGGGTATCCTCTTAAACATAACAATTTATAATTAAATTAAAACAAATAACTTTGTTTAAACCACTAATATAATCACAATTACCTATATGTTTCAAAACCGATGGTTTCTTAATTTTTTTTTTAATTTTGTTTAATTTAAAATGAAGCCACAAAGTGATTTTGCGAAGTTTGAAGAAATAACAATTTATAATTTAATTTTATCATTATATAATTAAACCTAACTAACGTGTTTAATTTAAGGTTTGGATGAAATAATAATTATTATGTCCAAATTGTTCCTCAATAATACCACCAATTAATATTGTCAACTGACGCTATATTTCCATTAATTAATCTATATTAGTAGATTCCTGTCTTAGCATTGTAACTATTTTTATTCGTCGAAAACAGCGATATCTGTAGATTTCTGTTATATAATCTTTATAAATTTTTTTTAGGGGACTGAAATTTTTCTCTTCAAATTACAGAAGTAATAAAAAAACCACTTGTGGCCGAGCGTTTTAATGCTTTTAAAATTATAAATTAAAGTATTGGACGATATGTGTGATTTTCATAAAACACAGTGCCCTTTATAATAGTGAGACTGTGGCATCACCAATTCGAGTATGTTATGAGACTGAAGGTAGTGGGGAGGGGAAGGAGACGGGGAAGAGAAAGAGGAAGGTAAGGAAGTACCTGGCTTATCATATCATTTTTTTATTATTTATTTTTATTATCTATTAACCAAAAATACATTTTAAGTATATTTTTTTTAGGTATATGCCACCTCACTAGGCTGAGCCTGTTCTGAGGCTAACCGAACTTATATTTAACCCGCCCTTTATAATAGTGAGACTGTGGCATCCCCAATTGGAGTATGTTATGAGACTGGAGGTAGTGGGGAGTGGAAGGAGACGGGGAAGACAGTAAGGAAGGTAAGGAAGTACCTGGCTAATCATATCAGCCTCTAACCCGTCGAAAAACGTTTCAAGCAACATTTTAATTTAAAATGGTGGTTTTATACTAGGCTAATATTGAGAGTATGCTCCACTCTGGGAAGTGCCGCGAATACACCATACATTGTGCAAAATACAATTCAATCCGGGCTTTGAACCCGCGATCTTTGAATTTCTAGTCGAGAGCCCTCCTCCTCGATTACTAAGGCTTAATATGTTTTCATAAAGCTGCTTGTATAATATAATGAAAATATTCTGTTTTTCTTTTGGCAGAACATCTTTTGAGATCGAAATACATGAACTATTTACTACCATATTAGTACCTTATATTAAGGTGGCGCAAAAGTCATCACCCCATCGGAAGATGCCAAAATTTTTGCAAATGGCGACTAATGTCAGTTTTACTTTTACATTTGTGAAGTAAACAGATAAAAAATACAAGTCAATAAGACATGAATCGCTATACCCCTCAAAAACGGGGAAAAAATGTTTTTTTCTTCGACACCGGCCAGTGCAAATCATCAAAACTCTCGTTTGAGATCGCCGGATTTAAACGTTTCAGACTTCTTTTTGTGGGATTTCTTTAAATCACGAGTCACTTTAAATAGGTCAACAAGCCTCAGACTATTGAAGCTCTCAAAGAGAATATCCCTCAAGAAGGCCTATCGCCGGAAGGCTGATGGAAATCCCATAAATCGTATGGTCACAATACTGGCGGCGGCCACTTGGCTGATATCATTTTCTCGACTCAATGGAAAAAAAATTTAAAACGTGTAATAAACACAATGATATGAAAATATCTGGAGTCGGTGAATTATTTTCCCGTTACTCTGGTAGGTTAACATGTTGTTCTTGTACTATTTTGTATTAATTATACTTATAAAATACCCTTGCATAGCATGAATTTACTAGATGATCATTTTTGTGGAAAAGTGTGTGAAAGGGTTTAGTTTTTCCTATGGGGAAAATTAAACCCGGACCTAAAAGTCTGGTGCATAAAAATATGAAAATAAATTTAATATTAAGAATTATTTAATTTATTTTTCTTAATATTTCTTATTCCAGGATAATTTATAATATCCTTTATTTTATGTAGGTATTAATTTTTATTTTATGTAAGTATTGTTCTTTACTTTTTTTATTATTTGTCTAATTTTTTGTTGTTATTTTGAAATATGGAATGTAATACCACTACCATCGTGGAATAAACCACTATATTATTATTATATTAATAGTTTATAGTTTGTACATATACTCTATGATGGTTGTATGCACGTGTTAATGAACAGAAATTTTGCATACGTACACGGGTTGAATTTTCATACTTGGCATAAATAATTCAGGCAAAGTGGAAGAACAAAGCGCGTCCTACCGTGAATTCTAATTGGTTGGTTCTAGGAGCCACGTGTTCAGTGTTCACGGCTAATTATTTTCCCGCCAAAATAACAAACCACGCGCTGTTTTCGGTTCTAATTAACTGAACTACAAAATGGTGTACACTTTCAAAGTCTGCTTTTTACAAGAACAACATTTATGGTGTCACTGCAACGAAAATTCTGGATGCTTTTTCACGTTGTTTTTGAAAGATTTTGTGTTTTGTTTGTTGGGAAAACAAAGCAAATAACTTAATTTGTCACAAAATAAATGCAAAGCGTAATTTGACCAAAGGAAACAAAGTATTCTTCGGCTAGATTTGAATCCTGAATGTTGTTGTAAAATGAAATACCCAGTTTCAAGATTACCTACAATTTTTTGTTTAAATGAAAACTTTAATACAAGTAGTGATTGTTAAATTTCATTAATGTATAACCGACAGAGGGTTAAACGATCGGTTATTATAAAAATAACAAAAAAATAAGGTTGTATTAAAGATTTTATGTTTGAATGCTTGTTCCAAAATATAACAATAATGGGCAGCGAACTCTGGAATATAACATACTCAAAATATTTATGTAATTATCAAGAAATAAAAACAGTTACGATTCACCAAATAGATTCAGATATATGCTGAAAACATCACTTTCAAGAAAAGTTATAATAAATAGACCGTAAAATTTAAAATTATCACACTTTCTCATACTTGAATTTAGCGCCCTGAAGCGATGGTTGCTGCGAGGAGAGTGGAGATAGACACATTCGAGAGGTGGACGAAAGCGGAGCGCGTGTTGGCTGCTGAGGCATACTTTTCGGTCAATTATCGCCATACAAAGTTGCATTATGTACCCATTTCAATACTGCGCCCCACTGTACAAAACCAAGCATCTTGCGCATACGCGGCACTGCTCAAAAATCTCAACTGTGCATGCGTGATCGGTGTTGCCCGTTGGAATTATTATATTTAGCATTTTTTTTCTGAATTCGAATCTTTAATTGTACCGTCTTTGTACAATGTGTAACACAACGTCTAACACAACGTTAAACGCAGGTGCTTTTTTTTAGAAAGACTGTAGAACAAGGGCCATCCGGAAAATAGTACCCGTTTATGCCTGACTTGTCCGGCGGCTACTCTATTCGCCAGCGCTCTGCATGGCGAGAACGGGTACTACTTTCCGGAATACCCTCGTATGTTAAAGAACAACAACAAAAAAGAGGCAATAATGTTTGAGTGAAGTCGTAAGCATATCGCCATCCCATTTGAATTTCATGAAGATTATAAAACGCAGTTTTGTATTTAAAATTGAGGTCCGATTGGCCAGACTTTTGGATCACGAATCACACGCATGTCACATTTCTTTGTGTTCATTATTTGTATTGTTTGAACAATGTTTGATTGCAATAATTAAGATTACGATTAATTAAGTAATATCTTTATTTTTTCTATTACTTTTGGTTATTTATTTTATGATTTTGTAACCAAATTATATTTAACGTTTGTTAGTACCAGGTATGAGCTGCACCACCTTCATAAGATAGAGATAGAAATTTCCCTCATATTTCAAGCGAAGAAAATTTAACTCTTTGTGTAAAATAATACTTCCCTGCTAATTTAAAACTTTTTTACAACAAAGCATTTCGTAAAAAAATACAAAAGTATAGAGAATAATTATTAGCTCTTTGGGAGAGAACATTTTTTAAATTGTCTCTTACCCGGAACTATGAGGGTTGCACTTTCAAGCAGTATTTACGGGTTTTCTAGGATTTTACAGAAAAATTACCGTATCTGGAACGGAAAACTGCGCAGCGCGGCGGTTTATTAGTATTTTAGTGCAATTTTCTTAGTATTTTAATAAATATGGCGAATAAAAGTTTCGCGTTGTATTTTGTAGAAACAAGTTGTTGGTGAATAGAATTTTCAGAAAAATAAAACTGTGTTATTCAGTTTGACCGCTGCGGCAAAAGGCGTTAGTTTCAGAATGAACTCAGAACAACAAAGTTTTGTTAAAAAAAAAAAAAAAAAATTATAATAATAATTATTAATAATAATAAACACGAAACTTAATTTTGGGTTTGAGGCCAAAATACCAAACCAAATTGAATAATAATTTTTTTAAACAAAAGAAATAGAAAATATTTTTTTTTTTTTTTTTTTAATTTTTATTGGGTAAAAAGGAAACCTAAATTACAATATATATATTTTTACAGAGATTAATTACATAATATATGTATTTGATATACCTCCATAAATAAGCAGGGCTTCTGTGTATGGGGGGGTGTTATTAAATTGGTTTTATTTGACATGATTCAGTTCAAGTTTTCAGTATAATTTTTAAGTAGATATGTATGTGCTACTATTTTTATTTATGTTTAAATTATAAAATATAGGCGTTTTTTGATAAATTTTAACTAATTATTGCATTATTTAGTAGGATCTTATTATTATAATTATTATTTATTTTATTCTATTTTTATATTTATTATTTATTTACGCCTTAATGGGCTTTTACATAATGATTACAGTAATTAAGTATAACGTCATTCCTATGTCTACCTACGTTAAATTATCGTGAAAACAAGCTTATGTGCCCAAGGGATATTTCAAAGCTCCACAGCTCACGAAGAAAAGAATTTTAAGCCGAAGAATTAGCCAACAGAAAAAAAAAAAATTATTCGGATCTTCTGCGTTGGTTTTAATGATTTTCAAATTTAAAATTTAAATATGTTTACGACATATATAACACATACAGCTCATATCAACATGTTAAGCTTTCTGTTATTGTTAAAAATAACTCCACGAAAGAGTTTGAAAAAGATTTTTAACTGAGAGCAACCGTATTGTTGGACGAAAATAAAAATTAAATGTTTTATGTAAAAATAAAGTTTGTGGAGGAAGTAAATAATTTTTACCCTAATAAAAAAAGTTTACCTAGTGGGAATATAATGAAAGTATCCAACGTAATATTTTTCTTCGTGATGTTTTCTTTTAGGGATTTACATAATGTTTTTCACCCTTATTTTTTTATAAAAATAGCTACGTAATATTTTTGAAATTGTATTTTTATGTCTAGGCTTATATAATTTCCACATGCACGACATCCCATACGTCCATTGGCGCTGAAACAAATTTGTTTCATTAGTTACCGAGAAGGCCGTGCTCGCGAAAGAGAATTGCCTTTTTGTCCGCCATTTTGGTTGCCAAAACAAAGTTATTACATTAAAATGTACATTTCAGGAACGTTCTGGCAACACCGACTCTCTTTGCATTTTCTATTGCTACAGATGATCGTTCAAGAGAAAATGCTGATATGGACGATGATAATATTTTAAAAAGATGGTAGACATGATCACCTTTTGAATTAATTATTTGATTAAACATTTAAAGTCGCAGTTTGAAGTCAAAATGTCAACTTTATTATGTTTTTAGTGCAGATAATAGTATTCTGTGAATTTAGAATGTTATATTTTATCATGCAAAATATGAAAATTTTCATTATGATTACTTTGTCATATAAAACACAATGAGCGCTTTTATTACTACCGTGACGATCCACGATTACGTTACCGTGGCGGCACAAAAAAGGTAATAAACATACATTCTTTATCACGATAATGCTGCAGCTCTTTCTTACACATTAAATAATGGTGAGACAAAAGATGATACACACACCGTACGCGTGTCTATTTACTCCAAAGTGCTACCTTTATCCATTGGAGGAAACAGACCTACGTATAGTTAAATACGTAAATAAAATCTCATTTTCATGTAAAATAAATCTATCCTGCAACATAAAGTTGTCCCATGTGAAACATTACCTAACTATTTAAAACTGGGTAACTGCGAACTACACACGTAACCAAATGCACATCTTTGACACTGATAGTCTACAATTGTCGTAAAAGAGCACGCACGTTCCAAATTTAAACCGAATGCACTTTGGCATTCAACTAAAAATTTCCCGCCAAATGCAACACAACAAGCTTCGCTAAAACAACCAGTAAGGGATGATTCCCACCACTCAAAAATCTGGTGAGAGGCACTTTGTAAAAATGTTAAAATTGTTCATATAAAATGATGAACTGTATACAGGGAGATTTAGCGCTGATGGTGCGGAGCATTCAAATAACTTGACACACGCATTACGCATCATTCAGTAATTATTCTTAGTATTATTGTCTTCGCTATTCATGAATAATGATTGTAGACTAGCGAGTTAATTCTGGGACGTGCTGTAGTAAAAATAACATTCCACCGTCTCTCGGCCAAGTGAATGCGAAGCTGAATGGGTTTGGAATGTGCCAAGGATTCGCTTTGTGATGAGACTCAGTTGGAAGTTTCACTGACGACTACTGACTGTTGCGCGAGTTAATAATTATTTCTTAACACCTCGTTACGGGGCGAATGGCAAAAAGTCTGACTCGAAGGCGATAAGGCCGACAGAAAATGGGGAATTAGTACTTTAGCGGGTTGAGTACAGCTTTTAGGAATATTTTTAAGGCCTTTATTTTGTGTTTTGTACGAGTTTAATAAAATATTTTAAATTTGAAAAATGAAAAATATGAGTTTATGGTTTTTATTTATTTATACTGGGTTTTACAGATGTTTTCAATTGCTTGAGAACAATCCAGTTGTATAACTCAGTAAATATACAATAAAAAAAATCTTCAATTACATGCAATTAACTACAGATACATTAAATAATTCTACAATTACATACAATTAGATACAGCCACCTGCAATTAGGAAAGTAAACATCACAAAAAAAATATATCGAAGCTCACGCAAGTAATAGATTACAATGAGTGTCAAGAGGCATAAAAAATATTAGAGGCATGCGTAAGAGAGACAATTCAGACAATTGACACAATATAATTAGTTATAATTTTTTAATAGCGCCAGAATTTTTTTCTGAATCCGTGCAATTTATAGATAAAAATATCTACTTCAGCACATTCTATCTTGTTATATAGTCGACACATTTGGGTCAGAGGGCTGAAGTAGGCGATATTATTTTTAAATGTATTCAGGTGAAAAATGTTATGGCGTCTTAAACAATGGGAGTTAAGGACATTTTTTTAAATATTGCTAAGACATAATGTAGTATCAAGATGGCTGTTAATAATTTTATGTAAACATATTAGATCAGTCAGGTTTGAAAATTAAATCTCCTAGAAACATTTTAGATGCTTTAATTAAATACTGCGAGTAGAACACATATTTGCTTTGAAATAATCGAGTATATTTTTGATTAGTATTTTTATAAGCCCAGAAAAAAATAAAATATCAGGCCTATAAAAATGCTTTAAAGTTCAAAATCTCCTACATTACGATTACCAATTTTTGGTAATCGTTTATTGTATAAAGTAGAACTAATCAATTTTTCAAACATGAAAACAATCTTAAATAAAACAAAATACCATTCAATGAATCCAATCATGGATAGTCATTCCATCTGAACAATTCTGTTTTGAGAAGATGCAAGCAAAAAATAATAATTCGCGAATGCATTTCCCATCCCACGGGCTCTCGAGGAGTTTTAAATTGAACTTGTGCCCTTAGGACTCTCCGCCTTCCCATTGAATGATGCAGTGCAATTTCTTAGGAAAACTTCCTAAAAGCTGGGAATCGGAGAAAGGGGTGGCACGGAATGAAAGGGGGGTAGGGGCCTCAAACGCTCGAACGTTTCTTGGAGACTAATATTATTACCATGAAGTAATTTTAATGTGATCGGAATATAAATTTTTATATGCTTTATTGAGTAATAACATTGCCACTATGTACTTGTTAATGGTAAAATGATAAGTAGATATTTGAAAATGAATTTTATCGCATTAGAAATTTTAATTTTAAACAAACAAAAAAATTGAAATAAATTTTTCTTTTTTAATTCAAATTAATAGATCTTACAAAATACAAGGAAGGATACTTACAATATGACGGCCTCCGTGGTCGAGGAGTAAGGCAATCGACTAGAACTCCGGAGGTTGCAGGTTCAAATCCCGCTGTGCGCAAGAAAATTGTTTTTGATTAATTAAGGCCATTTCACAATTCTCGAATTAAAAATAATAATTAATATATTTGCGACACGCTCCAGTGGAAGATACTCTCAATATTACCCTGGTGTAAGACCACTATTCAGAATTGAAACGTTGCCATATTTGGTGATCAGAATAGCAATCTCCTTCCCTCCGCATTACCTTTATCCTCACAACGTTCTCCAATTGGGGATGCCGTAGTCTATTTAGCTAGCAGTCCACAATAAAGTCTGTGATGAATGACGCCTGTGCACAGAGTCGAGGATGTTTTTCAGGTACTTTGGGGCTCCTCAGGCTCCTCACCAGAGGTGGCTGCCTAATTCAACCATGGGGCGCACTTGCGATTTGTACAGGGTTAGCAATTGTGTACTATAAAATTATCTGCAGGCCCTGTACAGTACGCCCAGTTTCTGAGAGGCTAACTCAACTCTGGCTTCGATGGAGCCCCTGTACCTGAACTGGTCACTTAGAGTTAAACCGAGCATTTCAATGGAGTGTTCAATGTAATGTTCGAAGAATGCTACCGTTGAAGGAGACTAGATTGTCATTTCGATCCCTTTTAGACGTAATCAGACATAGAAATGGAAAATCCAAACTCATTTACTCTTCTCTGGAATACGACGTCTTCAAAACTTACCTGTAACAATGCGTTATTTTTTTTATTAAACTTAAGACTAGGTACGTTTCTTTCATTTAAGTTGATTGAACCCAGAAGAATCTTGGTACCAACCCTGATGTATGGCAGTGAAACATGGAGCTGGCAGAGAAAGGATGAAAGTAAACTGAATGTTGTAGAAAAATGAGATACCTCGAACGTATGTGGGGTAAAACCATATACGATAGTGTGAGGAATGTGGAAATCCAAAAATAATGCAAGGCTGATGTGAGCGTAATAAGTAAGATTAAGAAAGGGACGCCTAGATGGTTGGGCGTGTTGAGCGAATGGATGAAGAAAGGAGTGTAAAGAGAATTTATGAAGCGAATGTAAAAGGTAGAAGAAGTCGAAGACGAGGCACGATCAAGTTAATCAGATACTTAAGTCGGGCCATGTCAAGAGTCAGAATAATATAAGAGTATGTATGAGAATATGTATGAATGTGAATGAGGCAAGGAGTGTGTGCCAAGACTGAGTTGTTTAGTGATCCGTCCTCTCTGCTTACCCTTACGGGGAAACGGCGTGATGGTTAGTTTGTTAGTTAGTTATAGTATCACTGGTTCAAGACGGTTGGGAGCAGTTAGGAATCTTGTTGGGAATTCACATAAATTTTAAAATAATCAAATTGCACAAAACCTTAACAAGAATTACGTATTTTCCTATTCGGGTCTAGGCCGCATCCATCGCTTAGAAAAGGCACAACCCAAATCACATAGTCATTTTGCCTCGAGGTGTCCCTGTCCTTTGCTACTTTAGCAGCTTCAAACCATTGCAGGCCCAGACTCTCCTCGCACAGCCTCTTAAGTTGATTTCTTCAACTTGACATAATATGTAGGTACCCATTTGTCCCAAAATTCTATATCGATCAATCTGAGCATCCGATCAGCTAAGTGATTTGTTTAGTAACGCTCGATTCGCCCGATGGTTGGTTGAATTGCATTGGGAAGGGCTTATTTGTGCATTTGAGGAATGTTGAGCCAAAATTTTGGCTCAGCAGTTGATCAGTAGAATTGGGAACAACGGCCGTTAGGCAAAACCTACATCTGAGCTATAAGTGAAGTAGTCCTGGGTCTAAACAAGTATGCTCCTAATGTACTTAAATACCTACCTGATTAATTACACATTATAAAAAATTAACGATTTTTTTATTTTATTTCAGAGAAGTAATTACACAATTTGACTCTTCGCTCTTCTAGAAACCAAAACGAAACTAAAGCTGGTTGGCAACTGCATTTCTCGCGTTATCGAAAATTACTCGAAAACTGACAGCTCGTGAGGCGCAACCGTGGCAACCAGGCAACCTGGCAACTGAAGCGCCCGAGCAACTAGCGACTAGCACGGCGAGTTACGAGTTACTTGTTGCATTTTTGTGTTGTGTAGCGTGCGGACCATCACATTGAAATACACAGGTAAGTAGCAAACTGTTTTCTTATTTAGTTGATCCGTGCGCATGCACTAATTGTACAATTTATCTAAAGAAATGTCACAAACTCAATGAAAATTCTTTTATCAAACTTTCCCGGTGCCGTAATATTGATTATTCCGATTTGGAAGCTCGTAGTAGAAACCGTGATCATGCGAACTCTGGAGGGATAAAAAGGTTGTATCCAACAAGACCACCATCTTGAAACGGAACCGGAACGCAATAAACAAATTTACATACAGATAAAACAGGACTCAAACCGAAGTCCAAGTTCATAAATGCTCAATTAATGTGAAATCTAACTCAATCAAAAAATAAAATGACTGCTAATCAAACTAGACACGATTCTTTAAAACTCCAGCAAAACCTTCAGCAACAAATAAATATTTTCTCAAATGGTTCCTTGAGAAGTTCCGAGAAGCCCAGAGCTCGGCAGCCCAGCGGAACCGGCCGCGGTATGAATGGCGCTTCATTAGGATCGACTCCGGGCGGCAAATTACCGCCCCCGCCCTGTTACCATCCGCCCACGCCCTCCCGACCACCCCCTGGAAAATAAAATGTCAAGGGGATGGGACGTGATTTTTATTTTAATATAGAAACCTGGGATTCAAAACTGATTGCGCGTTATAGAGCGCGCGGTTCGTTGAGATTTGAACGGACATTGTGACGTTAAATTAGGTTTCTAATTATTTTTAACAAAGGCATTAATTATATTTATCACTACCTGACCCACCCACGCGTTGCTGTGGCTAAGGAAACACAACGCCATTTACTGTATGGTTACCTAACCTAACCTAACCTAGATAACCAATTATTTTGTCAATAAATTAACTCACACCGCCATCTGTCAGAAACTTACAAATATTTTCAAATAATTGTAACGTAAAAACTTTTAATTCACAATAATAAATATCAATAATCGAGACCAAATTACACACAAAAAGCCAAATTTCATCAAAATCGGTTAAGTAGTTTCGGAGTTTACCTTGGACGAACATTGTGACGCGAGATTTGTATATATAAAGATTAGACAGCTTTTATTTATTTATTATTAAGGCCCCTTTTAGGGGCTTTTTCATATGGGTATATATAGTAAAATATACAGTATTTATTGAACATTACTGAACTTTATAAACAACATTTTATAGTAGATATATTATATTGTTTGTTCATACATTTATTATATTAAGTTTTTTATATACTTTTCATTATAAAACGTGTGTGCTTTAGACCACACGACTGAAGTAAAACTTCTAGAGAGAAATAAAATGTGCGCGCGCAGTGCTTTCTCTTGCTCCTACAGTATTTATAAAATTGTTCAAAAACGAAATGAAATTACGAATAATCTTCATGCACTGGCTATTAGAGCAAGAGAGAAAGAAAATGTGCGCGCGCACTGCTCTCTCTTGCTTCTACAGTGTGTTACATTTATACACCGTTCGCCTCGCCCGTAACGCATTACAATTTTCGTAACGCATTCGCCAGCTTACCCCCCAAGTCAAGCGTACGTAAAAAAAGTTTTACTTTAAAATAAAGCTAGCTTGATCGAATTGATAACTTAACAATTTCGTATCGATAGGTTCAACATCCAACTAACATATCGATATCACTAGCAGGGTTGCCCTATTGACAGCCAAACCGATATTAACAGAGAAATACATAAAGAAATCACAAATAAATTAAGTGGAAATATTTACGTTTGTTTTAATATACAAACATAAAAAAAAGGGTGACTGGACAACTCAACCAAACACATCTCAACACCTTCTTTGAAAAGTCATTAAAAATTCGTTAAATAGGTTAGGTTAGGTTATGGACCATTTAAAAAAACAAAATTCCATACTTTTTAATTTCTTTTTAAAGGGGTGTAGAAATGCCACTTTGTTGAGTTGTTGGAATTAGATAGTTAGAATTGTTTGAATTAGTTAGAATTGGAACCAAGAAATCGGTATACGATGGCAATACTGGCGGATCTGTCTATGGATTCCTAAACGTCAAACGGCTCCGTAAAAATTAAAATTACTAATAAATGGCGATTTCGAATTGAAATACTGACTTGAATATACATTGCCACTTCGCATGTACGTTTTGACACTAAACGGGAGTGAATTTGTTAAGGAGGTCTTTAGTCATATATAAACAACTTATGTTTCTCCAACCAGGAACGGAATCAATTGCTCGCATTTTAGATGAATAATTAACTCTATGGCTCGCGTTTACAATTTCTTTCAATTCTAAGAGCTTCGTTATTTCACCTCCAACAAAACGAACGACATAATTCGAAAAGTTGTGTATATTGACAGATTATCTGACACACGAGAGGCCGATAATGCTAACTGTCCACAAATGATGCCTGTAGTCAATATTGCACTGAAACAGGGTTTTATCGATCGACCGTAATAGTCCTGATATTCAGTTTGGTAGCCACCTGCGGTTTGAAGTAATTAGATAAATGAAATAACTTCGATATGCACCGATGGTTTGTAGTCTATATTAAAAAAAAATATTAATTCTTATTTTCATTTCGATTTTAAATTAATAGCAAATTTTTAATTTATTTTATTTTATAATACAATTTGATTTCAAATACTATGAAAACTACTAACTTCAGCGGAAGGCATTATAAATAACTTTTTGAGCAATTAAATAAATAATTAGTTCTGCGTCTTGGAATGATGAAACTCATTGAAAAATAATCAAAGAACATAAAATGTGGGTACTTTCATACGTTTTCAATTTATTGTGAATTATTTTTATTGTTGCTCAGCAGACCGTTTAATAAGCAATTAAGAACTGCGAAATATGTACTTTTATTTGTATTATCTTAATTTAAAATTATTTCTCTTACTTGATTTATTGTATGTATATATTTACACTCTATGTGGGATGTTTGAGTTTGCACTAAACTCCCCAAATTTCGAAATAAATACCATTATACTTATTCAATTAAACAATATTATGTTTTAAAAGGATCTTAACAAGAATGTGATAGACGTTACCAAAGCGCTACATTTCCAAAGACATTTATCTGTGTATGTCTAAGTAATGTTTGCCTCACTTGCAAATGCCTTGACCATTACGTTAGGAATGACATAACTGAAAGGGAAGTACCTCAGCGACTCTCGTATGTTCCTATTGATTTAGAATATCTGATATTTGACATTACATTGCAGTGATTGATGACCGTTAAAGCTTAGGCAAAAAACTAGATTAAAAATGTCATTTTCTTTGAAGATGAATAACTTTCGTTGTGATATATCTACAATAATAATTAACTCTTGATACGAAGAACTAGGTTCGTTTCTAGTAGAAAGGCTCAAAATTTAATCACTGAAGATCAATATTAAACACTCTCAAATCAAAAAAATGTGAGTTAGAAAAAGATTCGGTCGCCTCTTATTACCACTGAGCTGATTCGACAGTACTTTGCCTAAGAACTATTAACATAACCTTCATTTTCTTTATGGCCTTGGGATCAATTTCTTCGCGACCGAATATTTTGCTTCATTATGAATTTCATATTTTTTCGTTTGACTTAATGATAATAATAATAATAAAATCGTTTATTCATCAGTACATTTTTTTTTTACAATATATATTTTTGATTAAACATTGGTTCTATTGACGAAAAGGTCACTGCTAAGCTGCAATTCAGGATTTTTCCTAGAATGCAGCTGGTTTTCAGCAGTGTCTCCAATAAAAGACTGATTAATATTATCGTCAGTGATAACATTTTATTTCTTCATAAAATACTTGGTATTTTGTGAAGATATTTTAGAGAGAAGAAATAGTTTTAATCATCATTCTAGGCGGTTACTATTTTCATAATGATTAATGGAATATGAATATTTTGTATAAAGTTTAGTGTAAACTAACTAACTAACTAATCATCACGCGTTTCTTCGCAGGGGTTGGCAGAGAGGACGGACCGCCAAATAATTCGGTCTTGGCACACTCTTTGCCTCATTCATACATCGTCTCATGCATATTCTTCTATTTTTTAAACTCTTGGCATGGTCCGACTCAAGTATCTGATTCACCCAATCGTGCCATGTCTTCCTCGGACGATCCCCTACTTCTTATACCATTCACACTTCATATATTCTACTTACGCCCCTTTCTTCTTTCATTTTCACTACATGCCCAAACCATCTGAGGGTCCCTTTCTTAATTTTACTCATTACGCTTAGATCAGCCTTACATTCTTTGCGGATTTCCACATTTCTCACATGATCATACATGGTTTCACCACATCAGGGATCTCAATTCAACAGCATTCAGTCTACTTAGTGTAAATTACGCACATAGGCACAAAATTGGAAAAAAATAATCGAATGAAGCAAATAGAACAAGTCATGCACAGGGATTAGAGTTTTAATTAAATTTTATCCATTTTTTCTGTTTTTTTTTTATACCTACATGTGGTTGCATTATGCAACCACAGGCATCAAAAAATTGCATATGAGGTGTGTAAAATCAAAGGCAGCAATCTCCATTTTGGCCATATTGCTTTTGAAATGACAAGGAAATTCCTTGTATTTTTTCATTGTACTTGCAATATTACATATACATATTGTATGCAATATACGTGTACACAATATTTGATTGCAATATTGCAGGTAAAAGCAAAGTAAGCAATCTCCATGTCCTTTCAAAAACAAACACAGCAATCTGGCCGAAATGGAGATTGCTGCCTTTGCTTTTACACACCTACAAGCACAACGCATACGCATACATCCACAAGTTTATACGAATATTACATATTCTGCATTTCATTCCTAGCCTTTAATGGCGACCGGTAATAATATGTATTTACATTATTTGTGTATGAATGTATATATTTGTTTGTCACGAGACTTAAGTCAATAAGTTATTCCAATATAAAAAAAAGAATTGCTCAAATTTACCCACCATGATTATAATATTACTGAGAGACGAGTGCAAATATTTTGAAAAATGATTCTAATGACTCAGAGAACGACAGAGTTTCACAATGCCTATCAAACGCCAATCAGAATTTGCATTGTCATCTTCTCTTTGGTGAACCGCATCGTTTATTGCACTTTTGATTATTCGATTATAATTAGCTATAGTAAAACGAAACAATTAATACAAATCAAGCGGAAAGACAAAAGTCATTGTTTTTCAGATTTCATTACCGTGAAAAATAAATTTATTTTAATTTACTTTAGTACAGTGCCTTCCTGTTTTTTTTCCTTTAAAAAAATAATTATACCGCCTGAATGATTACTCAACTTATGCTACTGTCAAGATGTCGATCATTCAGCCACCATAGTTTTGATATAACGAGGAAAGCAATGTTAGAACGCTCGCCATAAATCAAATAATAATTACACGTTTCTGGGTTTTAATTATCAAATGTGCTATAAAATAATACGGGAGGCGTAATGTTTCGGTATATTAGTACGACATTTTGAAATATCCTACTAATGACCCAAAAATATCAACATTTTGTTTTACTCACTACAAGTTTTCTGCATTATAATTGATTTAGATTTGATATAGAGGGTACACTTTTACATTTAACTGCGTACTCAACATAAATTTCGATCTTTCAGAGATGTCTGCTAATCTACTGGATATTTTCAGCAATTCCCACCATAAATGATTGGACAACCTACACCTCTGCCATAGGTTACTCCAAGTAACTCGCTAAGTTGGTGATTTAGCAGGGGTGAAGGTTTGTCTAGGTCTTGACGGCAGATGCGTCTGCTTATATACTGCGGGCGGGGTCGAGAGAAACTATAGATCGAGGTTATCGATTAAAAAAAAAAGTTATGGGAGACCCTTTGACCTCTCCAATAAGAGAGATGGATTCATACGTCCGTCACGCCTGGAGTAACCCCAGGAGTTCCCCAAGGATCTCACCTTGGTCCCCTCTTATTTAATACTTTTATGAATGATGTTAACAAAACTATCAGCAACTCTCAGTTGTACCTATATGCGGACGACAAAAAGATTGTCAAAATCATTAAGTCTGAGATGGATTGTATTTAGCTCCAGAATGACCTGGAATCTCTGGTTAATGTGTATTGTATAGAAAATTGCCTCCTTTTGAATGCAGATAAATGTTAATAAATGATAAATGTTAATAAATGTTATTCTCGAAAGAAACCCACGGTATTGTATCCATACTCAAGTAAGAACAATATTTAAAACAGGGTAAATGTAGTAAGAGATCTTGGAGTTCTAAGCTTTAGTAAGCTTCTTTTTCAATCTCACGTCGAGCATATCACGTCGAAGGCTTTGAATAAGTTGGGATTTATACTTAGAGTAAGTTCAGTTTTTAAAAATCCATTAAAATTTAAAATTCTCTACATATCCTATGTCAGAAGCCACCCAGAGAACGCTTCAACTGTGTGGAACCCCCATTGTGAATCGTATAAAGCAAATCTAGAAAGAGTTCAGAAAAAGTTTATCAAATATGTATCTTTTCGCGTACGAAATTATGTAATTGTATTTTAATGAAATCTTTTCCTCAAAGATATAATTGATATCCATTAAAATTTAAGTGTAAACCTTAGAAATATGTATATCATAAATTGAAGATGCACTTAATCAGAATTGTTTGTATTAGGTATATTGTTGCAAATTTTTATTTTTTATTATGGTCCTGCCTCTGAATGTCGTTGTTTTATTTGTCGATGACATAAACATACATATTCACTGTCATATATAAATGTATAGACTGTTTATAACACAAATAGATAAAATAAAATAAAAATAAAATACCATTTTCTTTCCCAGAACTTCCTCTCTTTCCTTTTCTAAAACATTCACTCGAAAAAGCAACCCCAGGTGACAAAGGCACTGAATGAAATTATTTTCCCCAAAGCCACCTGTGTTGAGCTAATGCAAAAAATAACATTAGCTATAAACGAATCCAAGTAAATATTCTCATGGCTCTATTTACAAAGCATACGAAACTATTTGTATACTTAACAATAATCCATCACGTTTTCCATAGACAGCCATATCCAGAAGTGAAAACCTGAAAAGTTAATGGGTTGAATACATTTTTCCCCATTACCTCAAATAGAACAATGGCCGACGCGCCTTGAATTTAAAACATACGAGTATAGTGTGAACTGTCACAGTAATGAGCAATACACTTAATGGAATTCGTTACGCAAATATGTTTCATGGACGAAATCACATACCTAACAGGGCTGGACCAAATGCACGAAATTGGAATATTATCTATAAACTTCGCCGAAAATAAATACAACTCTACTTAATTATAACATTTTTATCATCTAATATAGGAAAAATGATTCGCTAACCTGATTGTAGATAAAAATTGAAACGAAGAAATTTAATTAAAATGATTTCTTTTTGTAGGACTGGAAAGTTTAGAATATGACTTCTTCAGCACAGAGCGAGACAGATATATTATCGTGGCATAAAAGCTCATGTAGTAGCTTCATCTCGCTCTCTTACATCTCAGTTTGCAAATAGGCAACACTTATTCGTATCAATGTCGTGGTTTTCAAAGATACCGAGTATTATTATAACACTATTCATGCTGTGTTTTTGGAAATGCTGTTAAGAAGAACGATAATATAGGTATGTAGGGGTATGTACGTTGTTGTGTATACCAGATAGTGCAAAGTTTCCACTAAATACGATAGATTATTATAAATTATTTCCGTCACAGCCAATGTTATATTTGATAATACGGTTTGGTTTAAGGTGTTTTTCAGGAAGATGGGGTAAGGAGTGAACCTAGATCTTGAAAAGACCGAGTGGTAGGTAATTAATACAGAGGCCCGCAAATCACTCGACAACTGAGTTGTTAAGCACCAGAACAAGTCGTAGACGAGAATCATTCTTGTGTGACAAAAGTTGCGCACCCTTGCGAAAAGGATCAATACAATAAAACGCTAGTTCCTCGATTAGTTGATCACTGAATATTTGTAATAATAAATTAGTAACATCTGAGCATACTTTTAGAGAAGCAAATAAAACAGCAATGGCATTTTTATAATATTATTTCCATCGCCAAAGCTTCCATGTGTGATGACTTCGTCGAGTCTAAAATGTATTTGTGTAAATGGGATACACGATATCAAATCATGAACCAGAGAATCTGGAGGTGTTAGCGGTCACGGGCAACTTTCCAGAAAATCTCGCAAGTCCCCGCTCGTAACCAACTGGGGTATTCAGTTTTGTGGGTCAACGAAAACAGGACATACGCGAACTAATTTGTACAGCAGAACTAGCATTTCTTTTTCAGTTTTTATACATTCAACTGCTTTTCAAGTAATGGTAGGTATATGATTTAAGATTTTCATGACTTATAGTCATAAAGTGGTGTCTTTAAGGATATTTACTCGTATTAGTTTTCAATTATAATTATAAATTGTATATAAATTGCAATGAATTGTTTTATTGCTTCATAGTTTTTTTTTAAATTTATTTTTGATTAAGAAAGCAAGAGATATTGTAGCGTTGTTTTGACCAACGTGAAATTAACAAATGTGATGGATTATGTGGATGATTAACTTTTGTTTAAGTGAAGTTAATAATCTTACTGGTTCAATTTTATTTCTACTTTAAATTGAGATATTCTTTATTAAAAAACCGTTAATAATTAATAATTTAGGCTCATTCCAATTCTTGAGGTAAAGCCCGTATCAACAAGGAGTTGTTAGTCAACGAAAAACGACACAGCAACACGGGGAACTCACAAATTCACCTAGATCGTTTTTTAATCCAGCGTGTTTATTACATAGCTTTTAAAATTCCAATTAAGAGAATCTTCCACTTTAGGTTTTCTCTCTTTTAGAATGAAAACGTTACATATTAGCAAACCTAATTTTCCTGTTCTGCAAGCGGGCATAATAAGAGCTAAAGTTGCAGTCGGCCAAGAGAGGAACTGATAATCGAAACGTTGCTTGAAATAGCTTTCGCCTTGTTAGGTGACTTCGCAACCTTTCTTACCCATACTCTACCCCTCCGTGCACCCTTTTGCCTTAAAATATTCCTTATTTATAAGGCAAATAAGGCTTATAACATCGAACAGTTAAGCCTCAGTTCAGTTCAGTTTGTTACTTCAACTCTGCATTCACCTTTTACTTTGCACGTGATTTTTTTGTATAATATTTTAAAGTTGATTAAATATTGTTTCATTAGTTTTATCTATGGAATTATTAATCATCCATGAAGGCATCCCTGGTCTGGCCACAGAGCCGGAACAAAAAAAAACAGAACAGTCTCGCTAAGCGCCGCTAACGAATGCTTTGTTATGAAATGTGCAACGATTGCAAGCGGGGACAATGCAATCAGTGCAGTGCAGTGGTTTGTTTTAAACATAATGAGACGCAGCAGGCCAGTGCCGGTGCCGCGTGCGTCATCCAACCCCGCGGCAGTGTCGTCATAACCGCCATCCTTTTTATTGTGGCTTTATTATTTTATTGATGTCACGTGTAATTTTGAATTTGTTTAGCATTTGAATTCACATGTTGGGTTCGATTGCATGATCAATTGTGCGATTTTTATAGAATACTAGCTGATACCCGGCATGCGTTGATATGCCAATTAAATAAATAAATTGTTTCTCCCTTCGTGTCATTTCCCATTCGTCCCCGTTCCCTTTCCGAATCCTCTTCCTCTTCCCCTACCGCGTCCCCTTCCCCTCCCGTTTTCTCGCGAACCCCCCCTCCCTCTCACCCATCCTGCTTCTACCTTCTTCGCCTTCCCGTCTCCCTCGTTCCCCCTCCCGCGAAGCACCCCTCCTTAATTCGCCAGCATACCCCTCCCCACAGCTCTTTTCCCTGCCGCCTAACTCCATAAAATACACCAATTTTCCAACAACTCACGTGTCCTATTACTTTTTTATGCAAATTTCATAATGCCAGAGCTCACCAGTATATATATAGATGTATTCACGGGCATGTTCACCACAATTAAAAAAATATTAATAACAATCGGATGCAATTTTAATCGCAAAATGAATAGTAAAGGAAATAATTTCATAACGCCATAGCTCACTATTCTAAAACCATCCCGGGTATGCACACATCATACTCTCAAAGTTTCATCGCATTATGATATTACTTATGCTTGGTTCGAGAAGCTAAAATATTTAAACCACATTTTTAAATTTTTTTTGCAATTTTAGACACATTGGGCCGAGAAATTCAAGACATGCAAATTTTTCTATGTTTCTATTATTTACCGGATATATTAAATTGATTTTATTTTTATATTTCTTATTATTTATTAATCGTTTTTACGTTTCATTTTCTTTTACATATGCTTTATTGTCTAATGAGTCTATGTACCATTGAATGGTAAAGCTGAAAATTTAAGGATTATTGGAATTTGCATTTATTGTTGTATCTGTAAAAGTTGGTTTTCTAAATATTTCGAAGGTATGTTTATTATTACTTTTATCAGATCTAAAAAATATATTTTACTATCAATCTCATGTTCAACTGTGAGGCAGATTTTATTATTAACGGTGTTGACCCAATTAGTAAAGATATCTAACTGTCGGTTGGTACCTTTTCAACATTTAAGGATGTCGTCTACGTATATGAAATGGTACCCTATATATTTAGCTAAAAGAGATTTAAGAATTATGTTTTCAACCAATAATAAATTAGGACCCAATAATTCGAACCAATAATAATTTAGGAACAAGCCTTAAAAACTGTAAAAATAAAAATCATAAACATAATAATAGTGGCATATATGAAATTACACTGTGAGCACGCCGACTGTAATGCTACTTACATCGGACAGACGGGAAGGGCATTCTCAACTAGATTAAAAGAACATAATATACGATGTTATAATAATAAAAATACATCTTCAAAATTCACAGAACAATCTCTTGGTGAATAATAACAATCCACATAATAACAAGGGACCTCAACTATTACACATGAAAAGAAAAGGTCTTAGATTAAATTTACTCGAACAATTAGAAATCAATGCAGAACGAATAACCCTAATTTAATATACATTAATAAAGTAAGGCAAATAATCTATTCCCCTATTTTGGTATATACACAAAACCGAAACAATATTCATAGCAGTAACAGTAAACAATTAAGAATTCATAAACATTTTTTTTTAAAATTCCCCTGGGGGAGAATTTATTATTTTCCCAGGAAATCGATTTAACCTATAATAAATCAATTTACTCACCTTCAAAATTGAGATTTAAATTAATTACCACAATTACCACACTAATTGGGAATTACCACAATTGAAAATGGCCCTGTAAGCCGAAACAGCTGTCACAATAATAAAAAAAACTAAAACACTTGCAGAACTTAATAAAAACATTATTAAATTAAATTTAAATAAAATTAAAAAATTAAAAATTGTCGACCTAGATGAGAAAAAATGGTAGCCTTTGAAAAGGTTTTTACTGTTTTATGACAATAGTAAAAGATTAAGAAAAACTTTTAAAATTTAGAACTGCGTTACTTTATATGTATGCTACTTGAGGTTATCTTTTAATGTTTATAAAAGTAGGTATCAGGTAGCTTGTACAGAAATATAATTAAAAATCTTTTGTCTCTGTTCTCGTCTGCCTAACATCAACATTTTTATGCCAAGTTAGCTAGAAATGGAAATAAGGTTTATGGATATCTTATTCAATTTACAGATTTTGAAATACTCGTTGAATCATGACTTGAGTAATCAGCTGCACCTGAATAAAGGTGCAACGATTAAAGGCTTGGACTAAATACAAAATATATTATTACCCAATGATCGTTATGCGAATTATGTTTTAATCCATAAATGAAAGAGTAGGCAGATATTATGAAATTTGCATTACATAATAACACAATATTTATTAGTAAGCCTATCTACTTGCATTATTTGTACTGCCCCTTGAAGGTCTCTAGAAGTCTGGAGTCAGTTGTAAATCGAGCTTCTTGTTCGACTTCTTTCGTCTTCCAAAACTGAAAAATGATTGAGGTTACACTCAGAATGAAATTTAAACACTTTTATTAAATTACTGGTATATTGGTTAATAGCTTATAAATAGTTCAGATAAACCCGCAATAAAGGATAAGTAATAATATATCCTGGCTGTAAGGCATTTAGAAATTGAATGATTGAATTCTTACAAGGTATTTATTGATGACAGTAGTTTCAAAATGATTTGACACTTTTCAAAAGCGTAGATGAAATCGACGGTCCCCGAAGAACAATATCGAATGTGCGATTTGTGGTTTTGCAGTAGAGCTTTTAAAAGTCTCATGTTTTTCATTTTTACCATTTTTTACTTCAATACATACATATAGAGTTACTTAAGCATACACTTTACCACCAACAATAACACATCTGCCCTGATGATGGACACTGTAACGTTGTTCGAAAAGTTGGCTAAAGAAGGAGATAGCGTAAAACGGCATAACACCCCAAAAATAAATCACAAAAAAACATATATTGTTGTTTAAATATTTTGCATTTCCTTTCATTTTGTTAAAAAAAACTAAAATGCAGACTTGTAAAACATAATAATAATTAATAAATAAGACAATAAACAAGCCTACGAAACGACTTTGTATTTTTTAGCAGATCCGAAATTATTCTTCGGGACCGTCGAAATAATACAAAGACAATTTTGTTGCATGAAAATTAAGATAAATCCGTTCATAGACGGAAGTGAATCAAGATGGAATTAAATATAAAATAAAGGTTAATATTTCAAATAGGACGACACAACACTTAACAGCATTTACCACCACAAGAGTGATTTTATGTTTTTAAATTTTAATTTGTAGTAATTGTGACACTTGCCTAAATTATTTGCAATCCTAAACCTTCTAATAACAATTAACAGGCGAGGTTGCTCTACAATGACAAACGCTTCACCTCTCCTATACTCTATTTGCCATTGAATTACACAGTGAACACTCCGTGAGATAATGCCAAGTGATTACTTCAATTAACTGGATTGGTCAGCGTTTAGTAGGATCACAGGCGGTCAATGGTAGACCATCGGATCACGTGAACAAGTGAACACCTCGCGCCCTTCTGCGCTCCTGGCACTCCTGGCCCACCCGCACTGGAATACCGTCTCCACAATCCTGTATATATGTACATCTACAGCCTCTCGGCACTTATCACCCCCTGGTAGATATTATATATTCTACAATGACAGGGTGATGACGTCATTATATGGTTATTGTACCTAGTACCTACCTAAATCACGCTTGAAATTCAATGCTCGAGTTCGACCTTTGTGTGGGTGTAATTGAAACACTTAGGAATTGTTCTCGTTACAAATGCATGTGTTTGTTTTGTGGCTTACATAACACAAGCTGATTCATAAAATAACAAATTTACTTAATTAGAAACTGTGTACTCAAAGTATCATTTTTCATAAATAGTAAATGATGGCATAAACTTTAAAATTAAATTGTTGGCAAAATTTAAAAAAAAACATTGAAAAAAAAAACAAAAACATTGGTTCCACTCAGGAGGCTCTCAGGAAAACCATTTCCATCGGGGACTGAGTCATATTGGGGTGCTGTGAGGGGGAGTCCTTTTAGAGAAAGGAAGGAAATAATGTGATGGGAAAGAATATTAGTAGGATCAGGGAGTTAATGCGTCCAGGAGTGAGGGACGCATGGGTCCATTCCTCCCACTGCGTTGCAAGGCGCTGGGTGGAGAAAATCCGGATCAAGAAGTCAAAAGTTTTCCCTCAACCAGTCTCCAGATCCGCCACGCAGTAGGTGGGCAAACACATCTGCCGCCAAGACTTAGATATACCCTGAATCCGGCGCTCCTGTTAAGTCACCAAATATAGCGAACCACTTGGGGTGACCTATGGGTGTTTGTTATCCAATGAATGGTCCTGGGGCGGCGGTATCCTAACCTGCCTCCTAAATTGTGTGTAAATACCTTTCTAACACGATGAGAGGCGGGAGGAAATATTGTATAGGAAAGACATGAGGAAGAATTCGCAGTATTGATATCAAAAGTTCTTTTGAGCAAATCGGTTCGTATGTAGGGTAAACTATAAAAAAAATTATTAGAGTAGAGTTTATTAATTTTTTATTAATATTATTAAGTTGACAACCTTGACACAGCACAGCATCCCTTACCCTCCATACGCCATCCCCAAACATAACATTAAGCCCTGAGAGGAATTATTTTCTCAGGGCCTTCTATATGGTGGAGAGGACCTGTGATTTCATTACCCACATCCAGTCATCAATCGATCCTCACCGCATAAATATCTCCGCATCAATATTCCACTCTTTAGCTCTTCGTCGCCGCTGAAGAAAGTACCGCTACAAAACAAAACAAATATTTCCGCTATAAATGCGTCAGTGGTTGAGTGGTCATCGCGTTTGGGTCTCACCCAGGCGTTCCGTGTTCGATTCCTCGGCTGGCTAAGTCCTCCATCACAACACAAGCAACATCTTCCACTTAGTGTGGTGGTAGTAGGAGATTTTCAAATGTTGTTGGGTTATTCGTAACCCTGGAATTTTTGTCTTTCTTTTTAAAAAAAAAATATGCAGTGCAATTCATGTATCAGCTGTACAGAAGAAAGTGTTCCGCAGTTAATCTGGGTAACCCTGATCTGGGTACCAGGACATAAAGGTATTGAGGGCAACGAGCGGGTTGACAAACTAGCAAGGAAAGGGGCAAAAGCACTACTTGTGGGATCCGAGCCGGCAGTAGAAGTAGCAGCTTGCTACACAAAACTACATATCGTTAGGTGGTCAAATCCCAGCACTGCAAATAATGGGAGAGGGCACCCGGAATGAGGCAATCCAAAGTTCTCATAAAAGGACCGGACCCTAGACGAACCAGGAAACTACTCGATATGGACAGAAACTCACTGAGGGAACTGGTAGGACTATTAACGGGACACTTCCATCTCAGGAGACACATGCAGATATTGGGAGTGGAAAACACCAGTATATGCAGAAAATGTGAAGAGGATGAAGAGACTCCAATTCACCTATGGTGCCAATGTCCTGCCCTGGTGGGAACTAGGCTCAGATACCTGGGGAGACATACAGTATAACCAGAAGACATAGCCACGTATCCAATGACAACCCTGGTGAACTTCATTAAAGGGACTGGGTTGTTATTAAAAGATTGAGGTAAAATGTAAAAAAAAAATATATAATAAAAAAATAAAAAAATCCTTACCTGTACGCGCGTTATTTTCTCCAAGTGCCGTGTTTAATTTAATTACACACATTTCCTACAAAGGTCCTCCGATACACAAAAATTATAACCCAGTGTGCGTTTCACGAAATAAAGGATAACATTTTTGGTTTTGCTTGTTTTTATAACAGGCAATTCCACGATAGTTCTACGATTCGGAAGAAACACACAACACACGTTCGTAAAATGTCTACAGGAATATGATTAAAGACATTCGGCATTCTAGTTCAGCATTTTTCGTTTTTATAAGAAGGTTTTTGTGAACAGCTTTTTGGACGATCGTCGATAACGTGCATACAATATCTCCCTGGGGAGTATATTATTTCACATTAACGAATTCGAAAAGCAAACCATGTACCAGGGCAACATAAAGTCCAGGCGGTCCACCAGAATATATTTTCCAAAGCTTACACGATCGCAGCTCGCATGTATCGTAAAGGCAACTTTACAGCGGACCCGGGTGCAGCTCACCGAAGATTGTAAATTTTTATTACGTTGTTGACTCTTGACCGTACTGTTTTATAGCGGAATAAAAAATTACGTTTGCATAATTTTGCGATGGTCGCCTAAAGCAGTGCATGACGGAAGTTTTGATAAAAATATGATTATATTATTGCTGTAGATGGTATCTTTGCTCAATGATGAGCTCTGTTTTATGAAATGTATAGATTTCTTAGTTTAGAACACATGTGTGTATTTCATATTAAAATTTAGCGGAGGGTCGGAAGGAGAAAGCGGGAGAGGGATCCGGGAGAGGGGAATGATGAAGGGGGAGGTTCGTGGGAGCGGGGAAGAAAGAGGGGAGAAGGCGGGGAAGGTCGAAGGGGAACATGGGGGGGGGGGGGGAAGTGGAAAGGGGGTTTGCGGGAGAGGGGGAAGGCAAGGAAAGGGCCGCGGGAAGGTAGACAGAGGGGTTGGGGAGAGGGAGAAATTGCAAAGGAGACATAGTAGCGGTAGGGGACACAAGAAATAAATTTAGAAAATACATTCTTCTCACTCGGACAACTGTATGTGACCTGCTCACGCGTCAAAAACCTTCCGATTTATTCTTGTACGCACCAGACGGAAAAACAAAAATCTATCTAAGTATCTAAAATCACTGCAATAAACGTAATTAAAAAACAAACACTTTCTTTTTTGAGTGGCAATGCAACAGAGGTCGGTTATTCGCTAGGATTAAATAAAAATTAAAAGTGTTTTAATGTAATAATGTAATTACATGGTTTTGTTTATTAAAAGGAAACTTGTTTTATTCAACCTATAAGAAACAGTTTTATGGTATGAGGGAAGAGTAATTGGTTCGCAATAGTAGGTACTTAACAAGGTAACTGCAGGCAAATTGCCCGTCATATAAATGTTTATAGTAGTAATAAAAAAAATAAGTACCTGTATGTTTTACGATTTCGCAATGCTATTATGTTTGCTTAAATATACAGTGTGTTAAGAGATTTACATGACTTACCAGTGATTCCTGACATTATTTGTATTAAAAAATGCAAGCAAAATTTTGGTTTCCGGTGTTGTTATTGTTTTTTTTTATTTTTATTTTTAACATTCACCTTCGAAAATAAGTAGGTTTTGGACAGTCAGGGTCAGGTGAAGGGTTGGGGGTTACTCGGCTGAGTGGCCAGTGATGAGATGAGAAGGTTTTTTTTATATTAGCACCACTCCTGATGAAAATAATTCCCCTTAAGGCCTATGTCATCTTTGGGGATGCTGCGTGAAGGGTCTTTTTAGGAAAGGAAGGAGAGGAAGTTCTGGGAATAAAAAAGGTATGAGGGGTGTTTCGTCAGATCGGGGGGGGGGGGGGGTCAGTTTTCCCAGGAATTACTGTGTGTCAGGGTACCACTGGGAAATTTCGATGTTTAGCGATTTATAAAATAAATCTCGCAAAATTTTATGTTTCGTAATACATACTTTTACAAAAAACTGTTGTGGAAGGGTGCAAAACAAATACTAGAAGTCCCGATAGAAATTGCTTTTCTCAGGGCCTATGTCATATTAGGGGATGCTGTGTGTAGGTTTTTTTTTTTAAAGATAGGATTGGAAGTTCTGTTTAGGGTTTTTTTTTAAAGAAAGGATTGGAAGATCTGGGAAGGAAAAAGTGTGAGGGTAGGTATAAATCTGAGGTCCAGGTAGCAAGGTCCCCAAATGGTTCAAACCAGGAGTTTAATTATTTATATCAAGTTCCCTTCTACTGAGGTGCAAGGTGCAGGTGTTCTTCTTGTTCCGAGACAGTCCTGCTAGAGAAGTTAAAAGGTCGCCCTCCATCTGTATCTCCCAATCCGGCCTGCCACGCAGTTGGTGGGTAGATGTAACCGTCGCCAAGATTGGTTTTGATGAAAAAAAACACCAAAAAGTCAATAAAGATCAAAATTTCGTTTGCATTTTTTAATACATATATGTCAGGAATCACTGTTTAAAGGAAGTCAAGTACAACCCTAAACATCCTGTACATCAAAAAATATAGCTTCGCGGAATTGTAAAGTTTAGATATACAAAATCAATTGTGTGAGGCATTTATCGTAAAAAAATATGTTTTTCTTCCTTTAATGACGCAGGTGTGTTTTAATTGTTTTATAGTGACGAGGATACTATTTAAGTCAATTGCCCATCGTTATAACCCGGGAAATGAATTAAAGAGTTTTGGTAAACCTTACAAATATTTTATAAAATTGTTATTAATTTTTTGGTACATACATTTTTGTGCATTATCACCAACTTTCATAAAAAGCTGAAATGGATATCAAACGAATTCAATTACCTTTTCGATTTTTTGTACTAATACGCAGGTGTATGTGTTAACGTTCGTACTTGAATTACTTTAACCAGTGATTCCTGAAGTTATTTGGAGTAAAAAATGTAAATGAAATTTTAGTATCCGGTGACTTTTTTAAACTTTATTTTTTTCAATTTTTTTTTGTCACTGGTCGCTTAGCCCAACACTTACCCACCACCCAACTGTCCAACACCTACTATTTTTTAATGTTTTTATAGAAAAAAAAACAACCACAAAAATGTTAGCGGCGACCAAAGTTTATTTACATTTTTTACTCCAATTAATGTTAGGAATCAATGGTTAAAGTAAGTCAAGTATGGACAAGTAGTTTTATCCTTAAAACATTTAAATGAAAATATGCTCAATAATTTTTTATTCGGCGGTCCATCCTCTCTGCACACCCATTTGGGGACACTTAGTTATATTTTGTGTAAGTAGGTATATCGTATTTTCTCTAAACCGACTGTATAAAGTATGTCATGGAATCATAATACTACTGGTTGTACCTGTACATAATACACAGCTACACTTACCTCATGCACATATCATGAACCGCTGTACATGTAGTTAGTATTGTTACATGTTTTCCTTCCTACCTTCTCCCGAAGACCTGTCATTTTTCTATTACCCACAATCAGTCATCAATCCATCCTCACCGCATGAAAATCTCCGCATTAATATTACGCTATTTCGCTCTTCGCCGCCGCTAAAGAAAAAACTGCAACTAATACAAATATTTCCGCTATAACCATTAACCATCTCGACAGAAGAAAGTGTTCCGCAGTAAGTTACTTCTATCCTTTCCTTACCTGTATGTACATATTTTTTCCAAGTGCAGTGATTTCATTAAATTGTACACACACCAATTTCTAAGGTTATTCGATATACAAAATTACACAAAAACACACCCAACCATTTTTCTTTGATTATTTAGTAGGATAAAAAAAATAAGGTGATTTAATTAACAACTGGTAGAAACAGATATATAAATCTCAAGTTTAGGTGAAGAATTCCTGTTTAGTTCGTTTCGCTGCTAAGTTATTCATCGGATTTTGGCGCAGAATGGGGAGAGTCGGGCAGGTGGACTGGTGGGTTGGTGCCCACCTAACGGGCGGAGCTGGCTGACCCGCGGTGGTCAGACGTGACCGTAAACTAATTTATCGCTGTTTTATGTCGCCCTGGTTGAGCGAGCCTTAGTTACTCTGGATCCTGTGATGCTAGAGTCCAGGTTTTGTGACGATGGCTTGAGATTAATTTTTAAATTATTTTCCGTCAGAAAATATATATATTAGAAGAAATCTAAATGATAATTTTTTAAATTTAAAATATCAATAACTGGTTGGACTCCCCTGAATTAGTCTCCTTAATTAATTATCATGTGCCAGTAGACTAACCCGACTCAAATCACTTTATAATTGTAAAATTACTGGCACTTGCTTGCACAGCTTAGGTAATGAATACGCTATCTATCAAATAAATAAAAATATAATAAACTCCAGTGCCGCCAGTCTGACGTCATATTAAAAGATGTATTAAACTTTTTTTTTCTGCTGGTACACTATCTAGTATCTCCTGTTCGAGATAGATATTTGACATACCTTTTAATTAGAAAAATAGTTTTTCAGTGTGGTTGAGTATTTATGCCTCAAATCCAAAACTACGTTTTGTATGAAATCAGCCGTGCAGCCAATAGTTAGATAAAGGGTCGGCGTAAGCTGGGAGTCAGCATGTGTCACACGTCCCACATTTGTTTTGTAATTTATGGACTTGTATGAAACAACGTATGCTGAGAGGCAGACATCGCATTACTAAACAAATGTTGCACGTGCTAACTCCCAGCTTACGCCGACCCTCAGAAAGACGTCACTAGGTTCATTGAAAAATGTATCATATCGCGCTGTAATAATAATTGTACCTAACTAAATATTATCCAATTAAGTAGGTACCTACTTAAAGTTAAGATAAACGTATCATCGATAGATAAATATTATTATAAAAATGACAGAAATAAATTACGAATTATTAAATATTAGGATAAATTGAATTGGTTAAAACCGCAGAAAAGCTGTCATATGACAGCTTTTTATAACTACCTATATATTCTAAACAGTACGAATATTATGATTGCAATAATTAAGTTTTAGAGAATTAGATATAATTTTTATTTTAACAAAAACTAACAACATTTCTGTGTCGGATCTAAAAACCGGACCTTAATAATGGGAGTACTCTTATAATAAGAGTGGCTAAGAATTGACGTGGTCATGTTCAAGAGAGTCCATAAAACGTGTTGAGGATGTTATTACTCAATAGGTTCCCGTACGTTTCTCCTTTTAATGGCTAACTTTCATTAGAATTATTTTCTTGGGATATTTATACGATTTTCATTAGTGAATAATAATAAAAACCAATTTTTGATCTAAGAAGAAATCATTTTAAAATAAAACTACGAAAAAATGTTTCACATTTTTGTTTCTGATATTGTACTAGAAATTAAATTACACACAATTTTGAACACCTCCCGGACCCCTGGGCTCATCATACCGAGCATACCTCTATATTGTTAGAATGTACGAAGATCGAAGATGACTTTTTTGTACTGCTGACAAACAACATAAGTAGTTAAGCATAACAAAAATAATATATATATAAATCAATGCTTTAAATTTAATTTATGATAAAAATATGATTTAATTAAAAAACCAAAATGCCCTTTGGCACACTATCACAACACATTTTCTATCATTTTACTTTTTTATGCTAATTTATTTGTTTGGAATAGTCTCCACTTATACCAAAACAGTTCCAAGTAGGTTTTATCTATGCAGTATGCCGATTACATAATTAAGCATGCTGATAAAATTTCCAAAATAATCCTCTGAAAGACGCCCCCTGCAATCCAGTGCAGCGCCACATCCGTTTCCGGTTCCGTTGGCCCGGCAGGCACCGGAAGTGACGCGATCGGCCGCCTCGGACGCGCCAATTATAAATTCACAAGTGGCGGGAAAGCGTCTAATTGGCCGATTTTACACTGTTCCATGGCTTTGTTTGCTATACCCTGCTCCAGTTTCCCCCTCTCTCCTCTCCCAATCCCCCCTCACTCATCCCTCAGCCCGTAGTTATTCCACTACTACCTTCTACTTGTAATGAAAATTTGCACGTAAACTTTGCGAATGAAAAAATGCTTTCATAAAAATACAAATTATTATGTTTACTAGACGATTGTAATAATTATTTTTGACAATAAGATTTTTTTACCTTTCATGTAAAGAGTTACATCGTCATTGAAATTTTACATTACGTAGGTTAGGTTAAACAAATTAGAGACACGTAATGGTACTGCTCTGGTTAAATATATTTAATCTTTTAATAAACGGAGAAATGTATCTAACAATGGGAATCTGCCTCAAAAATATTTCTTTTTATCTTAGTCTCACTCTCAAGGACGCAACCATGACCGTCTTTACTTTAGAGCTAGTCGCACAATTTTTATATACTCACCTGTGAGGAGCCACTACTAAATGCAGTGGATCAAAATATAGATATTTCACATTCTCTAACGCAATTACAAGGTTTTTGTCATCGCAAATACATTGTTTAAACGGCATAATTACAAGGAATTAGACTCTATATATCTATGTAATATTTTTTAAAAAATCGACAAATTCCCTAGATAATAAATCAACTTGGTAGAACTCCCTGAGAGAGAGTTCAAAATGACTACGTGCCCTTAATATATTCAACATAAACTGTTTTTTGTACGTTAGCAATCTGCATTTGTCCTAGGGAACGATGAGAAGTTACCGAAAGTTATTCTATCGATCTTTATCGATCGAGTGTGCTAGGGGACCTGGTTGGGCAGCGTTTTGAGGTGATTTAAGGTAGGGGCTATCTCTCTCTCTCTCTGTGGTTTCAATCCTGGGATTGGTTTGCAGCAATTTCCTTTATTTTTTTCTTCCATTCTTCCCTATATCGGGGCTATCTATAGGAAGGGAATTATTAAAATGCCCGGATTACAAGCGTTTAGAGCCAAAATGAGGTATCAATCACCAGAATAATAGAAATTTTGTTTTTCTATTAAGAACTGATATATTTATTCCGATTATATACCTTGTTATATTGTAGTTTTATTATTTAGAAATTTGCCTCTTTCAGCTTTTGAAATGAAGAAGGAAAATCAGAAAATATATCAAATGACTCTTCCTTATAAAACTATTTTTTCTTTTTCTTTTATGATCAGACTTGTTATAAACAGATTTAGAAGGAGGTAACATCAAGTTTTCTTTTCTCATTTAAAAGATGCATAGGCGCTCCCGTATACTTGAAAGAAAAAACGCATTCATTGTTGTAACCACAACTCAAATCTTTCTTCATAATGCTTTCTTAAACTCTTGTTAAGAGGGTATTTTTTTTTATTTTTTTTTTTTTTTTATAGAGAATACCTCACAAGAGTCCCAACTGCTCCCGTCTGGAGCCAGTGAGACTATGGCATCCCCAATTGGGGTATGTTGTGAGGCTGAAGGAAAGTGGGGAAGGGAAGGAGATGGGGAAGAGGAGGGTAGGAAAGTACCTGGCTATTCAGATCTAGTCACTAAACACGGCTAAAGCCATTATTAAGCAACGTCTCAATTCTGAATGGTGGTCTTACACCAGGGCGATACTGACAGTATCTTCCACTCTGGAACGTGCCGCAAATGTAGTATATATTATTTTTATTAATTAATTGTGAAATAACACAAATTAATCAAATAAAATTTATTTGCGCACGCCGGGTTCGAACCCGCAACCTTCCGATTGGGAGTCAAGTGTTGTTACCACTCAACCACGGACGGTCGTCAAAAGAGAATACCAGAGAATACCTGAAATTAGTCCTTTTTAAATCAAATTCTAGACGTATTGAGTGTTTTTTACAAAAAAACATAAATTGATTTTGAAAGATTGCTATTTTATCTGGTACACGCAGTTTTAAAATTTTGAAAAACTAAGTGTATTTTTGTATATAACGTTGGTCGTTGGCAGATTTGTTCAATTTTCAATCTATTAAACAACACAAATTTCAAATCATATAATCATACAACAAAATAAATCAATTCATAATCTAGTCAACACAGTCTTCAGAATTTTCATTTTAGTTGAACCATTAATTAAATTTTCGTTGTTTGTTTTTGGGGTGTTATGCCGTGTTGTGCTACCTCCTTCTTTAGCCGACGTTTCGGACAGCGTTGCAGTGTCCATCATCACGGATCTGCCGGATCTGCCCTGATGATGGACACTGCAACGCTGTCCGAAACGTCGGCTAAAGAAGGAGGTAGCACAACACGGCATAACACCCCAAAAACAAACAACGAAAATGCTTTTGGCCGTGAAAATCTAAAAACGTATCATTAATTAAATCATTAAAAAATAAATCCGAGAACGTGTTTTGTGACAAAAATGCGTCAGTTTTTCTATTTATTTAAGGTTTTACTAACCCAAATATTAAAAAAAAAAAATACACACTTATTTTGTTTAGACATTATTGAAAAATCATAAATACTTATGATCAAAAAATACTTACAAGAAGTACATGATATTTAAAATTTATCATCGTGCGTTTTGAGCATTTCCATTGCTTACTTGAATGTAGGTATATATTAAAGCAAGTTTTGAATGAAATAAATTGATATTAAATTTTTAATTTTAAAAAAATTGATACGGGGAATAATCGATCTTTCTCATTAGAACCTCCCTGTATAGTTGCAAGCATTTTTAAACTTTTATTCTCAGCCGCTGGTCAATCTCTCTTAACGCATTCATTGTTGCAACGACACTGAGAATTACACACAATTCAAATCTTACTTCATAATGCTTCCTAAAACTCTTGTTAAAGTAACTTGTTCATGTAAAAGCACTCACGAAATTAATTACTATTTCCAGAAATACCACTCTTGAGACGTATATTCCATTTACAGTTCCAGTAACAAAGTAAAATCTCAAATCATGAACTATTTTGTATTACACGTAACTAAGTTACCTACATGCTATTAGTTGGTCATTAGGTGTGTCGGAAGTACCTACTTAACACGTGCTGTTTATTGTCCTTTGTTGTAAGTTGTCGGCACTTCTGGTACTGCTGAAGCCCTGCGGTGAACCGGGCGGGAACAGTTTCTGGCGGTACAACTTTCCGCCACAAACGGCCAACGTCAAATGTATATTTGACGATGTCCCTGTTCTGTGGATTTTGCCAAGTGCCAGGCTCTGTGAGAATGCTTAAGAGGCTAGACTTTGAACCACACGCGGAACACCCGCGTCTATCATTCTGTCCCGCTCACAATAAGCTCACGCACACTTACAATACATGCGAATGCGAAATGTGCGAATGAGACAACGTTCAAATTTACCTACAGAAATCGCTCGAAAAGGGATTTATGGAGAATACACTTTTCTACACCGAAACTTTCACAAAATTGAAATTTAAAAAAATATATATCTTTTAGAAAGAAGAAGCTACGTCGGTAGCTTTTTATAATTTATTATTCTTTATGAGAGTCGAGTTAGCAGCACTTTTTCCTTAAATAATATTTTTGATAAATCGTACATGTTTGACAGTGAATGTTTACGTTAATACGAAACGCATCGAAAATTCGAAAACATACCGACATAGTTTTCACCCTCTAGAAGGCAGTATAAAAAAAATATATTCAGTTTGTGCAATTTTCGATGTAGAAAAGTGTTTTTTCCCGGGCGTCCTTTTTGTATGGGCCGAAAAGCGAAGTCTATCATCTTAAGATTGGCTAATTAGATTGGTGCAAGGTAACGATGTTGGATTGAACAGGTAATATTGGGCCGGCGAGAATATGGAAAATGATTAATTTAACTTTATATGCGTATTTGTGCAATATACACGATACAATGGAACAATTAAGAAACTTTACGGCGCTGTAGCAACTGTCTAAACTTGACAATTTATGCTTTAGTTACTTTGAATGAGAATGTATGGCGAGCGATCTGTTGAAATAGGCCAAGCCAAAAAACGCTGGCGCTTTTATAGCTACGTCTGTCACTAACATTATCGTTTACAAAGAAAATAAATATACACACTAACGGCCTTACTAAAAAAAAAACACTCCGCGGCCGTTAAACGGTGTTTTTGTGAATCTTTAGATTTGACAACGCCGTATTTTCTTGTTCATATTGGAGTTTTCATAATAATCCGCTAGGTGGTGTGATTGATGCGCCTGCGCATTGCTTTCCCGCTGAATAAAAAAAAGCCGCGGAAATGCAGAAGAAAGTCGGTCGCGGTGTGTGTGTGATTAATATGATATTTTCGTAAATGATTTCAATCCTTGACTAATTCGCACTTATATTCATTTACGCAATATATTTACTATTAATTTGTGTTGTTTTTCGTTAGTTTAAGTAAAATTGTGACACTAAATTCGAGTGTTCTAAATTGATCTGTCAGAAAATGGTTCTTTAGGTTATATTCAGAAATAATTTGCATTTTAAGATCTTTATTTTATTATAAATTCTTGAAAGTGATGTTTTTTGGTGACTAAAATGTCTAATACATATTTTAGTAAACGTATCAAAGAAATTAATGTGTTAAGATGTGCAAGCAATGTATTCAAACGTGACTTTTTTTATTGTAAATTTTTGGGAATGAAAAGTAATTTCAAGATTTTTTAATATTTTTTTATTGTGTGAAGGAGTAAATAGTGAGGTGACAGTTTTATTTCAAAATCATTAAATAAAAGGACTGTGTTTTTTGAATTTTGAATTTTTCCAAATATATCAATGTTTTAATAGAAAGTGTTTGGGGTAAGTGAGTTTTTTTTTTCAATTTGATGTTTGAAGCTTAAAGTACTACAGTTTTTAAACATTTAAGTATATTTTAGATATGAAAATCTTAAAGGTAATTACATTTTGGTTCTAAAATGGTATTTGTTTTTACGACATCTCAAAAAATAATAAATATATGGGAAATTAAAAAAAGAAATTCGAAATTCGTTGAAAATTACAAATGGAACAAATATATACAACAGATAAACTACCCTCCTTGGCCGTGTAAGCAATGTACATATCTTTCCATGAATAATTTTTTGTCAGTTCTTAATTAGTAAGGATTCTTCATACATGGTTGTTTGACCACTGTACAAATTTTTCAGAAAGTTTATTAGTAAGGCTGGTAAAATGGCGACGTTGTCAGATCAAAACCATGTATTTTGTTTAGTAAGAATTTGAAAAACGAAATGTACAGACTTTACACAACGTGCTACAGAAACACCGTTTAACGGCCGCGGAGTGTTTTTTTTTAGTAAGGCTGTAAGTGTATCTAATCAAGTTTTCGTATGTTAATCGTAACATCGGATAACCACTGGAGCAATTTTTGTCATATATTGCCATTTATTTTAAAAAAAATCTACAATTTGATAAGAATGGCTAATTAGATCAGTTACCATTTTAAATGTCTCCGATTGATTTTCGGATAAAAAAGCCCATTATCTCTTGATTCGAGAAAAAAATAATATTTGTAGCTCCCACGTTTGTTATTTTGGACTTAAAACGAAGCTACTGAAATTCTTTATCGTTTGATCCATCGTACTCAAATGTCTACATTTACTCGTATGTCGCAAATCCGAACGTAGGCTAATACAGAACGATGTTGAAAATAAACTTTATAAATATATTTTTTGCGCAGAATTTCTGGTCAGATGTTTACCGTAAAAGTTTAGTCCGTTTTCCATAGAATATGTACTTTTAATTATCAAGTATACCATAGACAACATACAGAAAACTACAATATTGAATGTTGACTCGAATAATGCGATGCTCGGTCCTAAACTTTACGATTTTTTTATAAATCCTATAAATATGAGATAACCTCTAATATACAGATCAATTCATTGGCTATATAGCTATATAATAAGTTTTTATGCCTCCATGTTAAAGTTCTACGGTATGATTTTATTAATGTTGGCAAAAAATTTTAGAAATGATCGTCTGGAAATCTCGAGCAATCGATGCAAATTTGTTTATTTCGCGTGGTCGCTCCAGTGGATAAGAACAATATTCTATTCGCTACTATTTGAGATTTTGGTGGCAAAGTATTTTCATGATTTATTATGGGCCAAATGTTTATTAATTATTAATTTTCCGCCTTGCGTTTTCTACTTCTTTAGCCAGAATTACAGCTTCTTTCCGGACAGGATTACAGTGTCCAATATATGCCTTGATTATGAACACTGTAACTGTTAATAAGAAGAAAGCTCTTAAGAATTAGCTTCAAACAGGAGATTCTGAGGTAAATAATTCCCCCTCAGGGCATATGTCATCTTTGGGATGCTGTGTGGAGGATCTTTTTAGGAAAGGAAGGAAAGAGGTTTGAGGAGTGTGTAAGAATCTGGTGGTCAGTGTGTCCAGAAGTGAAGGACGTATGAATGCCCACTTCGGAGCAAAGTAGAGTATTTACTATTCCGGGAGAGTACTGATGGAGAGGTCAAAAGGTTTCCCTCAATCAATCTCTCCCGATCCACACCAAGCATGTAGGCAGGCGCAACTGCCACCAAGACCCGGACATACCTTCGAACCCGAGCACCCCTGCTTTGTCACCAAATATAGCGAACAACTGTGGCAGAGGTGTTGGTTATAAATAAATAAAGGTGAAACAAAAATAATGCTTCTTGTGTTTTATGTTTCACCTCACAAAAAATCTATAGTTAACAATTATTATAAGCAATAATTATCAGCCTGAAACACTCATGTAAGAGGTAACCCACCGTAGCTCAGCGGGTTAAGAGCACCTGACCGGACATAAGAAGGGCGCGGGTTCGAGTCCCGTCAGCGGCATGTATCATTTCTCGGAAGATTGTTTATGTGGATTAGTGTTTCAGGCTGATAATTATTGCTTATAATAATTGTTACCCTTTGTGCTATGCATAAAATCTTGTCACAAACATTAGTTTATCAATTAAAAATAATCAAATCTATAGTTATTGAACACTGGTGTAAATTCATAACTCAAGACAACATGTATTTCTATTTGTTTCGATAATATTATGTTCAGGGTAATTTATTATCTGTCAATCCTCCGTTACTCAATTCTCTATCAATTCAAAAGTTTTCTAAAAGCAACATTTTCCACTTATAATTATGATAATAGAATGGTTTAGAATATTTTCAGATTGTTAGGATGTTTGTCTTTTTTTATATATATATTATTTTAATATTGTGTCCCAGATGGAAATATGAGGTCTCCAATGGCTGACTCAGAAGAGCAACTCAAAGAGAATAAGCGCAGAAAGTTTGTCTTTATTTCACCAATTATAATTTGGGTATTTTATCTTGGCACGGGCCCCTTCGATACCTGGACTCCAGAGCGGCTGCCAAGGCTTCCACGGAGGTCACTATGTCACTGAGAATCTGTTGCCAAATGATTTGAATACGTACTTATGGTTACATAAGTCCTGCAGATGAACATAAATACTTTTATGAAGTAATTTTCTAATATTGTTGTTTTGTTGTTCATCCATTTACTATTATTACATTCTTATTTGTCCTTATTTATAACCCATGTGTACATATCACACAGGTCAAATTAATGAAGACTCTTGTATTTCAACACCAATTAAATTAGATGTGGTTCAAGCGAATAAAGATTGTAAGATCGAGGTCAATGAACTTGAAAATGAGGTGATCAACGGGCCTAGTCAACATACAAAGATGAGAAAATCAACACGCATAGTTAAACAACATGACTATAAGAAAATAAACACGAATAGTCAACAAACATGAAGATGAAGAAATCAACAACCATATTCAACAAACAATAATATGAGGAAATCAAAACGCATAGTCAACAAACATGAATATTAGGAGATCATCATGTAAAACCAACACAACAACCTACAGTTCGCCTCAGAACAAGAATCCCTAGTGAGGACGACAGAATGAACTGACATTCTATGAATTAAATAAAAATAGTTTGGAACCAAACTTATTGCATTATGCATAAAAAAAAAAACTATGAAACAATATAATTTCGATTGTATGTACGTCATGGTGTGATACTAGTTCGTAACATTTTAAATAAAAAAATACATTTTATTTTTATTTTTAGTAATTATAATTAATTTATGCCGCCGTTCTTAAACTAGTTTTTGGCTAATTGTTAGCACATTTGCCTTCCAAGCAGTTGATCGGGGTACGGTGGTTGGCGATGGAAAAATAAATAAATATATTTAAGAAGTTATTTTTTTATTTTTGTTTTTATAAATGTGATACCTCGAGAGTGTTTTCTCTTGCGGTAAGAATAATCTCGTCGAATTCAATGTTTCAAAGACCCAATCATGTCTGATTACGTCTAAAAGGGATCGAAATGACAATCTAGTCTTCTTCAACGGTAGCATTCTTCCAAACAGGTCCTCTATTGATATGCTCGGTGTAACTCTAAGTGACCAGCTCAGGTACGGGGGCTCCATCGAGGCCAGAGTTAAGTTGGCCTCTGAGAAACTGGGCGTACTATACATGGCCCGCAGATACTTTAATAGTACACAACTGCTAACCCTGTACAAATCGCAAGTGCGCCCCACGGTTTTGAATTCGAATTTGGCAGCCATCCCTGGTCTGAAGCCCCGATGTACCTGAAAAACTCTGTGCAGAAACGGGCAGTCCGCTTGATAGATTCTCCTGTCTTAACAAACGGATTGCAATCTTTAGAGCACAGGCATCGGGTGGGAATGCTATCCTTGTTATACCGGTATTTCAATGGAAGATGCTCCGAGGAGCTAGCGTAATTGATCCCCTCGGCACCGGTGCATAGTCGGGAAACACGCCAAACGCGCGCCCAACATATGTAACAGTTGACATTTGTCACATGAGAACGGGACGCTTCTACGACTCATTCTTGTGTTCAACAGCTCGGCTGTGGAACGATTTGCCAGCCTCTGTGTTTCCTCCTTCCTATAACATGGGTCTCTTCAAGACCCACGTTTACTCCTTCCTCTCCTCAAAAAGACCCTCCTCACAGCATCTTCAAAGATGACATAGGCCCTGAGGGAAATTATTTTCCTCCGAGCCTCCTGTGTGGAGTTAATGTAAAAAAAAAAAAATTTACGGTTTTGTAATTTTGTTACGGGTTTGTGCTAGTAATTCATAAAAATGGAAAGAGCACGACTATACAATACGTTAAGATAAATATTTCTGAATTCTTTCTGTAAGTGAATATTAAAAAGTTCATTTAACTGTTACACCCTGTGTGAATATAAATACACAAATATATTTGTAATTAAAAAAAAAAAAAATCACAGAAATCCGTGTAAATCACCTCTACGCAATTGGGCAATATTTTTTAAATTTTTTTATTTTAACCACCACTGTTTAATATTCACTTATTATAATGCCCACGCAGAGGCCGCCTTTGTGGGATTTTTTTTTTGGAACTCTCTTCATTTATGTTTAATGTACGTACCTACCTGTAAATGTATGCATGAAAAATTTTGTCAAAAAAAAAAAAAATCAATATTGTGCAAATCTTATCTGTAATAAAAATAAGTTGTCATGGAGTTCATTTAAAATTTGTTTTTTTTTGTAGCAGTGCTCTTTTGGGACAATTTCCATTTTTTTTTTTTTTCTAACAAAATTATTCCAACAAAACTTTTCTAACGTGTAAAATGCTCGAAAACTGTATATGCCTAGTTGCAACCAATAAGGCATCAGAAAAGACATTGATATTTTCACAGGTGATTGAGTTTTGTTTAATAGTGTTACATTCTCCCAATAATCTTCTAAATATACCGTAAAATATGGGTACAAATAATAATTATATGTTAAAAACAAAGCAGGTTCCCGTATAATATATATCAGCTGTGGCGAAGGAAACAAAATTGTTAACGAGTCTACCGAAAAGTGAAGTAATCAGGAAGCTATAAAACGTTTAATGCGTCCATTAGAAGCCAAACTAATGGGGATCCCAATCCACGGCCAAAATGGCCTCACATGGGAGGACGTCCAATTAACGGAATGTAAATGAGGTCTTATTAATTTCAAACAATAGGGACAAAGGATTTTTAAATGTAAATTTAGGGATTATTCTTATGAACAGTCTTATAATGTGTTTTTTTTTTACTTTCAAAGGTTGTTTATTTCCTACGTATTTGACATAAGCTAGTTAATGTATTTTTGGGTGAGAAGTCTGCCTTGGTACATTAAATAACTATTAGGTAGGTGCTTATGTTCTAAACCGCTCATACGATTGTTTCATATTTTTAAAAATACATGAAGCTGTCATCATTTCCCTTTTCTGAAGATAGAAATAGGTATTACTAACCCGGTGACGATAGTCCGTATTTCTGGTTCTGTTATGTATAAAAAAAAGTTATTAACTTTTTCTTATAAACCAATGAATTTTACTTTGTAAAATTATATCACATACAGCTCAAAACTCAGATCGCGAAGCTCAATGTTAAAAGTTCATAACAAAAGGTCAAATTTAACTTTCTTTAATTCTTCTTCTTCTTCAATGGCGCTACAGCCTATATCGAGCTTTGGCCTCCTTCAATACGAGGCCCGACCGCTCTCTGTCCTCGGCCATCGTCTTCCAATCTGCAATATGGAGTACTCCTCTGGCATCCTTCCTGACATCATCCTCTCATCTCGACCTAGGTTTGCCCGCCTTTCGTTTACCTGCCGGGTGTCCCAGTAGAACCTTCTTCGGTACACTTCGGCCCATCTTAGTCTTTGGAGCCTTAATTGTGAAGAGAGTCTGGGTGCTTGGTACATGTCATAGAGCTGATTAAAGCACGAAACTCAAATCTCGAAACTCAAACACGAAGTTTAAAGCTCAAAGGTGAAAGCTCCGAAGCTCAAAGCGCAAAGATCATGCCAAGATAATACTGATTACTAATAGTATCTTCCCTTTTAAACTTCTATGGGAGGTTTGCAAAGAAGTAAAACAATATTTTACATGAGGTGTGAAATTTTCCTACCTACCCAAAGTCTGTGCTAAATACATTTTATTTTTAAATTGCTACTGATCTACCAATTTAAGCACACGGACAATTTCACAGAACTTCCTAAATGATTCAATCTAAAATCAATAAATTAAGGCAACTCTACTAGTCTCGCAATCCATAAATATCTCGGTCTCTTTAGGCCCATTACGCAAAAGGGACGCATGTATAGATCTGTCCAATAATAAAATTATACATACATATTTGATGTATTGTTATGTTCATGTTTTTACATTTAAATCATTGAGCACCCATACATCTCACATATCACTCATTATCTGTTAACAATGTCTTGTTAACCAACGATAATAAGTAATTCTTATGTTACCCAAGCACAGGTAGCGCCTTTGTGGATTCATATTTCATACAATTACTAAACTACAATACATGTTTGTAAAAATAACGCTTATGTAGTGAACCTTTAACTTGAGAAATAATTTTAGACACGAGAAAGAAATAATACAATTAAATGACAATAAACATACATAATATAAAAAAATTAAGAAAAAAATACGGTGATCAGATAGACTTCCAAAGAGGCAACAGAAGATTTAAGGGTTGAAATATGCATTTAATATGATGCACAAATTTACTAAGTTAACATTTAACATATATATATACTAGCTGACCAGCCCACGCTTTGCTGTGCCTAATGAAACACAACGCTAGCTACTGGATGGTTACCTTACCTAGATAACCAAGTGTTGTGTCAATAAATTAACTCACAACGCCATCTGAAAAACTCATGTATCTTAGAAATAATTTCAAATCAGTGTCCCATAATAAACATTTAATTTGCATGAAGATTAATAATTGAAGTGAATAATCTATATTTTAAGTTAGACCAAATTACACACAGTAAGCCAAATTTCATCAAAATCGGTTAAATAGTTTTGGAGTTTATCCTGGACGAACATAGTGACGCGAGATTTTTATATATAAAGAAAGATATAACCTAAAAAATGGTTTCTCATAATGTGAAACTGCTGTATCGAAGAATATAGTTTATTTAAAATATTATTATAGTTTATAATAATCTTCGAAATCATTTCACTTATACATAAAATATGGACGTGGAAACCAGTAAATGGTACAATTAATGTGACTTAAATACTTGTATGCTTTGTTATTAATGTAAACTGTTTGTCAATATAATTAAAATAATATTTAATATAACAAAATAATAATTCAGCGTAAATTTACCCGGCAGCATAGAGAGAAATTAGAACATAAATACAGCACTGGATTCACGCGCAACGACGGGTTAATAGTTCCGAAATTTAATAATAAGTACGGACAGAGAACGTTTGAATACAACATACCGAAGATATTTAATTTATTACCTGACACTATAAAGCAATGTAATTTTATGAATAAGTTTAAATATATGGGGAAAAATTGGCTATCGGAAAAAAAATATTTATATTGTGTATGAAAAATGTATGAAAAAATGTTGTGTAGATATAAGATGTAAATTATGTATATATGTAACTAAATTATAAGCACCTGCTGACAAGCCAATGCAATTGGCTTAGCAAGAATTGTGTGTTAATGTATTATAACTATGCTTTCAATAAATAATAAAAAATAAAAATAAATCTTACGAATAAAAAAAATAAAAAAATAAATTCTGTCCGTGCGTAATTCTAGCAGTGTAATAATATTTGTGTACAAGGCAATTCACCCTAAGAAGAGTGAATATGTAATAATATTTGTAGGTATGTGAAATCCAAAAAAGGTAGTTTTATCCCGACACCACTAAAATTATCTTTGATGCCCACCTTTTGCCCAGAGGCCAGCTACTGTTTAAAGGAGATTAAGAAGGGCTTTTAAGAAAGAGTATTGGTAAAAGAATACTTGTGCTCTCACATTTGCCCAAAAGTAGACAGATAAAATAAACAAGTCCACTAAACGGGCCAACCAGTTGACAGATAGTAAAGGCTACCTGAATTATTACCCCCCATTGGAGATAGCAGCGGTGAACTAGGTCCGGGTCCCTTTTACCTTTAAATTATCACCTCGTTAACGGGCCGGTGACTATATCCATTAAGGAGACATTTTAACGATTGCCCTCTATCGATCTGGGTTAAAACTAGAAGCGATTAAATGTCACGCATCGATTAAAGAATGCATGCTTGATGCCTCTTCCTCGGAATTTGGTTTATCAAATAATACGGGAAACTGGTTTCTTAAAGTGGAGTCTTCATTCGGTGGGTGACAGGCGTGAATGATAAATGATTTAATTGGACAAATATATTTATTTAAATTTAATTGACGGCGTCCTTTGTGAAATAGTTGCTTAAAGAATATTTAACTTTCGAGGGAAAGGTTCAATTCTCAAAGAAGCGCAACCTGATGACATTATATTACACTTTTCAGCTAGTGAATTTTATCACTAGCTGATATAAAAATGGTCTATAAAAGGAAAAGCAAATGATTAAATATTATTATATTACTTATAACTAGACTATCTAGATATTTCAAAAATATAATATGTATTATTTAACTGTCAAAATTTGCCTTTGTTAAAAGTCAACTTGATAATATTTCCCCCTAATGGAACCACATTATAACATTCATGTACAGACTATTTTAATAGTACAAAATAAATTTTTGCCTTTTCACATTTTAAAAATAATTAATTCCAGCAATTTAGTTAAGAGCCATATTGACCAGCGGCTAAGAATAAAAGTTTAAAAATGCTTGCAACTGTACAGGAGGAAGGGTGCGATGAGAAAGATCAATTATTCCCCGTATCAATTTTTTTTAAATTAAAAATTTAATATCGATCTATTTAATCAAAACTTGCTTTAATATATAAACCTACATTCAAGAAAGCAATAAAAATGCTCAAAACGCACGATGATAATTTATTAAATATTGTGTTCTTCTTGTAAGAATTTTTTGATCAAAGTATTTATGATTTTTCAAAAATGTCTAAAAAAAATATGCGTGTAAAAAAAACTGAGATATTTTAGTTTGTAGGACCTTAAATAAATAGAAAACTGAGGTATTTTCGTTATTCATTAACATTTTACTTTTTAACGATAATAATTAAAATAAAATTAAAATTCTGAAAACTGTTTTTACAAGATTATGTATTGATTTTTTTAATGATTTGAAATTTGTGTTGTATAATATTTCGTTTGAAAATTGAACAATTCTCCAACGACAAACGGTATAACCTTAGTACATTAAACATAAACTAAGTTTTTCCGAAATTTAAAAATTGCGTTAACCAGATAAAATAACAATCTTTCAAAATCAATTTATGTTTTTTTGTAAAAAAGAGTCAATACGTCTAGATTTTGATTTAAAATTCACCAATTTCCTGTATTCTCTAATAATACCCTCTTAAGAGGCTAGACTTTGAACGACACGCGGAACACCCGCGACTGTCATTCTGTCCCGCTCACAATAAGCTAACGCACACTTACAATACACGCGAATGCGAAATGTGCGAATGAGACAACGCTCAAATTTACACACAGAAATCGCTCGAAAAGGGGTTTATGGAGAATACACTTTTCTACATCGAAACTTTAACGAAATTGAAATTTTAAAAAATAAATATTTTTTAGAAAGAAGAAGCTACGTCGGTAGCTTTTTATAATTTAATAATTCTTTATGAGAGTTGAGTTAGCAGCACTTTTTCCTTAAATAATATTTTTTGATAAATCGTACAAGTTTGACAGTGAATTTTTACGTTAATACGAAACGCATCGAAAATTCGAAAACATACCAACATAGTTTTCACCCTCTAGCAGGCAGTATAAAAAAATATAATCATTTTGTGCAATTTTCGATGTAGAAAAGTGTTTTTTCCCGGGCGTCCTTTTTTTATGGGCCGAAAAGCGAAGTCTATCGTCTTAAACTACAATCTCTTTTTAATGATGTGATTATACTTAAATTGTCAGTCAGAAGGATTTTCAATGACTTGATATTTCTGTATAAAAAAAATAATAAAGTTGTTGGTCCAGAATTGCTTGCATTGATAAGCTTTCGGATTCCACAACGTAGTACTAGAAGTTTACATTTATTTCAGTGCAGAAATTCTGCGACTAACTACCATAAGAATTCCTCTTTGCCCAGAATAATAATGGAGGGATAGAATTATACCAAGTCAATGGACGTCTTGAATTTATCACTATACAAATGCAAAATGTTGTGACCGAGGCAGTCCAGTTATGGATAATTAATATTGCATAATTTTTCCTATTCATACGTAAAAGCCCCTAAAAGGGGTGTTATAAATAATAAATAAGTAAAGGTTCTTTTTTTTCACACGATGTTTAAAATGAAAAAAAAACAGACTTTCACGTATTGTCTTCGTAACAAAAACTTGGTAGAAGATTTTCTGCAAAAAATACGCAATCTTATGACTATTATTTCTGTTTGTTAGTACATTTTTATCACAATATATTTTATAAAATTCATTTTCTAAAAATGGTACTATATTACGGCAATCAATCAAGTTATGTTTAATTACCAAAGTTTGTTGAAATATTTTTAAAACCTGATTGTGCCTAAATGTATATTCGGACGGTGCTAATATAGAACATCCCGATATAATATATTCTATAGTTTCTACATAAATCATCAATTTGATTTGTTTCTTTATTTATATGCTTCCTATAATTTTTAGTATTAATGACACTATCTTGAATAGCAAGCATAAATCCTTCTATTTCTGCGCTCAACTCTCCAATAGTCAACCATTTGTTTGACGAAAGTTTGTCAACATACGTTTGGTTGAGATAATTGAAGTGTTTTGTATGAATACTTTTATTTGACCAGAAATCTTATAATTCCTGGTTGGTGTTTTTAAAAGTGTTTCCATTCTCGTCGTATAAATTTAAAGGCGTAGTGTTCATATCTGCCTTGCAGATTTTTTTGTGTGTTTCTGAGCTATTAGCTTTCATTAGGGTAATTATTGATATATTTTAAATTATTAAATTATTTTCTTTCATTTTACACTGCTACATTGTGTTTACATAACATTACGACGTACTTAAACTGCTACTAACCTTATATAGAATACTGCCGCTATAGGTGGAACCAAAGAATCCTATTTGGGAGTCTCAAGGAAGATGCTGTGTTTTTACTTATTACGGCACAATATCACTTTATCTAAAATATGCTTAGCGAGGCGTTCACAAAATACTTCTACGAACCCATTTAAAAACAGGTACCTCCTGGATATTTTTTGACTAATTATTATCATCTACATTTACGTAAACTGTAAACCTCTGTAAACTACGATACTGGAAATAAATAAATACAGTTATTTCATACCCTCTATTTTGCTCCTACATTTTCTAGTTCGTTGATAAAGTGTGTTGTGCATTATATGGACTGTCTGGGTGAAGATTAAAATAAACCATTCAGAACCAGCTTTAAGTTTATTCAAAAAATGTAAATTAGAGACAAATACTATTATATTTACGACGTCGAGTACGCTAAGTGCACGGTTTTAGAATGTAAGTACTTAATTTAACGTAAGTAGTTAATTAATTATTACTATCGACAAACACGACCAACTAAGTGACAGGAAGTCATCGGGAACTTAGAAAGCTCCTCGCTTTGGTGAAACATGATAATTTCCTGGAAAATTAATGAACTTTCGTTAATCAACGACGCGTTTCTAAAACACCTTTACAAAAATAAGTCAATTAATGATTTATAAGATGACACCGTACTGATCTTAATACCTTGTCTTGGCTCCAGAGGTTTTACTCACATTTTAGGTTACAAAAAATTTAAAAAAAAAAAACAATAATATAATATATTCTCAAACGAAAAATATGAAACAGAACAGACTGAAAAAGATTCTTTGACATCTAGGAATTGAACCTAGAACCTCCGAACAATGAGCTTATTCGACCTCATTAATTAACATATTTTTACGTGTATCGCGCTTCGATAAAGAGCTTGCGGATGGCAATATAACGAATATTAAAAATAATTTAAATTGAAAGACCTTAGAAACTTTTTTAGATTTTTACGGCCAAAAGCATTTTCGTTGATTGTTTATGGGGTTTTATGCCGTGTTGCACTACCTCCTTCTTTAGCCGACGTTTCGGACAGCGTTGCAGTGCCGGATCTGCCCTGATGATGGACACTGCAACGCTGTCCGAAACGTCGGCTAAAGAAGGAGGTAGCGCAACACGGCATAACACCCGAAAAACAAACTACGAAAATTAAAGACCTTAAGTTGTTCACCACGTAAAGGTAACTGAGGAACAAATTTAGAAGTTTTGCAAGGAAGCCTACAATGGATCACGGCAACAGAGAAATGTAACATTGTCAAGAAAGATTTGAAAAAGAATACCAAATTAGGGTTGATTATCCTGAATAATCTTCAATGTTTTACAGTACTTACTTTTTATTAAGTTAAAACAAATAACTTTGTTTAAACCACTAATATAATCACAATTACCTACATGTTTCAAAACCGATGGTTTCTTCGTCGACGAAGATACCCCGATAAAAGTTATTTGTTTTAATTTAATTCAAAATGACGCCACAAAGTGATTTTGCGAAGTTTGAAGAAATACTTACTTTTTATCTTTATAAACCCTTTTTTATTAGTATGATGTTATTCGATTCTAAACCATAAAACTCAAATGTGGTATTCAAGTACTCAATTTGCTGATTATCAGTACAAGTTATCTTACACGTAAAATTTAAACCTTTTAATACTGCCTTTAATTATTTCAGTCTACATTAGTCTGTCACGCGACAACGCGCCCTAAGCATTGGTGCAAAATATACTAGATTACCTTTAGTTGGAACCTCTGATTAAGATATAAATAATTAAATATTGACAATACGAATATTGTTATAAAATTCATTGTAAAAAAAGGGAAGAAAATGTCTTAAAAATACGTCAGTGTAAGTCACCAAACTTGGGGTGAACTATGCCATAAGTGTTGGTTATTCAATAAATGGTTTCCGGGGTGGAGGTACCCATTGATTAGGTATTATTCTCCCAAATTGATTAGGTACGACCTTATAACGTTTTGCATTTCCTCCTTTCGCTTTAGGCAACTTGAAAGAATATTAATTTTTACATTTTATGTCCTCCGGTGACGAAAGAAATACTTTTTTTTATCCCCCCCTTTAAAATCGAATTGTTTACATAAATAACAAGAAGACATTAAAAAATCTAAAATTAATAAAAAAAATCATTTAAATCGGTTCATATTCATCGGCTTTATTCATATTATCGTAGAAAGCAATAACTTTGTGGTTTGACATATTTAATAAAAATAAAACACTTTTTTTGTTTTAAAACCACGATATTTATTAATTTACTTTACCGACCGGTTTCGCTTTACTCAAGCATCTTCAGGGTACAAATTAATACGAAAAAAACAGTATTAATTTGTTTTTAGTATTAATTTGTACCCTGAAGATGGTTGAGTAAAGCGAAACCGGTCGGTAAAGTAAATTGTTAAATATCGCGGTTTTAAAACAAAAAAGGGTTTTATTTTTATTTATTGAGTTTGATTCAACCTAGAATGAATCTCGAATATCACAAACCGAACTCATTCTATTTATTTTAAATAAAATTTCTTACAATGTTTAAGCCCCCTTGTCCGTATTATATCGCGTTACATTAATGTCCGTACCTAATTTCTTACGCCTTCCAGGCCTTATACTCAAAGGAACTACGTGTTAATCCATTGGCTTATCTTTAGCGAAACTAATCTCAGATAACCAGTTCCATCGGTTACGTTTTCATTTACGTACAGCTTTTTAAAACTTTCAATAAACATCGCGGAGTTATGTAAGCCAGGCTTAAAGTTATGTCCCATAGACAAACTACATGAATTATATTACTATTTTTATTTTATTTTTATAATGTCTTAAATGAGTGAAACCGCAAAATGTAATATTAAATCATTGGAGACAACGTAAGTGATTCTCAAACGAAAATTTGAAACAGAAAAATCACAAAAAAATTACCACTCTTCTAGGAATTGAGACCTTTCCGGGCTCTGCTCTAACCATTGAGCTAATTCGACCCTATCCTTCTCGGTCAAATTTAACTGTATAATACTGCATTGAAGAAGAAGATAACACTAATAATATATACGAAAATATGATATATTACAATGGGTATAACCTTTGACCTCTTGAATGCCAGGTGTTTTTGGAAAAAATCGCGCGAAATTATCTTCCCGGCTTTTGCTCAAATATCGTATAAAAACAAAGGAATTGTTTTTTTTGTGATTGTTTTCTGTTTGCCAGATAATGTACCTTATTATTCATATATATTTCATGATAATATCGTTACAAGTTTTCGCAGAATAGCTATTTTTAACAAAAAAATGTGAAAATATTTCCCATTCGACAAAAAAATGTAAATAAAATATATTCATACGAAAATGATAATTTTTTTTATTTCTCTACAAACCTGAATAGACACCCTACATGAAAAAAACCAATTCAAAGGTGTTTTCGAAGAAGTAATGACATAAATACTTGCTTGAAAATGAAATGACAGTTGAAAACCGTTTGTAAAAGTGACGCCAAGTTAACCATAGATATTTATTATAAATTATTCAGATGGGTTGGCGCTATGCGGATTTTTGCTATGTCAAGACCGAGAACGGCGCAAGCGATTCTGACCTTGTTCTTCATACAACTTCTTTATACATAAGGAACAAAATCGCTTCAAAAATTTTTTTTTTTTTTAATTTCGACCCGCGGCCATCGGTGGGCGAACGGCAGTCGAGAGGTTAAAAGACATAAAAAGAGAGTTATTATAATAAAAATTGAGTATTATGCTCCGATTATAGTGATAGTGTCTTGTGGTGGCAGGTTTTACTCAAATATCTATTTTAATATTAATAAAAAATATTCATCCTACACTTGCATAAAACAGTAGACGTCACACATTTATTTATTATTTATTTATTTATTAAAGAATTTTATACATAGTGTACATATTGTGTTATTTCGCCCGCCATGCTAGGGATATCCCTGTGTTATGGCGGGTGAAGTATGCAGATTATAAAATTTAAGGTAATGAAGTACGTTTACTGATAATATAATAATTATGATAATGAGGTTTACAGTTAATGCAGCAATGAATTTATGATAATGAAATTTACATATAATATAGTAATTGATGATAATGATGTTTACAGGTAATAAATATAACAAGGAATTTATGACAATGAAATTTACAGATAAAATAATAATTGATAGATGAAATTTACAGATAATATAACATTGAATTTAAAATATGATATATTTATCGAAGACATTGCTATATAGATTGCTTTTATTTTGGGAAGAATCTTGCAATCATACATAAAGATAGCAGCCAATAAAACTGTGCGTTAAGAAAATGAAGATATTATTGGTAGTTCTTTGTCGAAGGGTGGATACAGTTAAATATGATCGAAGGGGATAAGGTCGATTTAGCTCAATGGCTAGAGCAGACGAGAAGGCTGAGGTTCTGTGATCAATTCCTATCTTTTTCTGATTTTTCTGTTTCATGTTTTCGCTTGAGAGTCGATTATATTGTCTTCAATGATTAAATATATTATTATTATTCTGATTTTTTTTTTAATGTTATCTATTCTGAGAGGCAATATTTATTAAAGGATTTAATGGCCATCGCGATAAGAGAAAGCCATGAAGATAGGTTTTGATCGATAGTTTGTTTGGAAACTCCTAAAAAATGATGGTTTGAGTTGGTTTTCATATAGGCACTGGAGAAATACAAAGAGTTTACGGTTCAAAGTTCGACAATTTGGTCATCATAATTATTTTTCACCGAAGACATGAAAGTCACTAAAACCATCCAAACTAAAGAGATTTTTTTTACCCGTGTACTTTACATTATTTGATGTGACCCTTTTCTCTGTTTTTATGACCTTTTTTGGTTTCTCCTCGTCTACACAACATCCCCATTTCAACTTTTACAATCTCATGTACTTATTGATCAATGTTCTTTAAAAAACAATAAATGAATTCGGATTTTCACTGCCTCAAATCTAACTAAAAAGTCAGTGGATCATGAGACTCTTAATTTAAGGGTGGTGGGTCGAGACCCACGTTGGGCGCAACATGATGCACAACGCAATCAAATGGTTGTAACATATGATTTTATTATCGAAGAAAGCAAACACTTTGTGGCTTGACATTATACCAAATAAAACAAATAACTTAGTTTTAAACCACTTTATATTTATTATTATATTTATCACTTTATAGTTTATTTTATTGTCCTGATGAAGATTGAGTCCAATCGAAACCGGTCGACAAATATAATAATAAATATAAAGTTGTTTAAATCTAAGTTATTTGTTTTATTTGGTATATGATTTTATGTTATTATGTGACTTAATGTGTAGCAAGGATTGTGTTGAATTTGAATGATTAAATACACAGTTACTGAAATGATTCGATTACCTCCATTAATGATTGTAATATACTTCAAACTAATATCGATCGTTTACAAGATTGGTGTAATCATAATGAACTGTTTTTAAATAGTGATAACTGTCAATTTATATCTTTCCGTAGAAACAAAAATCCTAGTATGTCTCATTATAGTATCAAAAATATTTATCTTAAAAAGATTTCTCTTATCAAGGCTCTTGGTATCGTATTAAAAAAGCTTGTTTAACCATAGACGAAGAACAATCAGCTGACAGCTGGCAACTAGCAATGGCCGGCCACGGCAATCAGCAGTGCGAGTCGCGAGTCACCGCTTGCGTTACCATTGACAACGGGGTTTTGTGTGATTGTGTAGTGTGCGGGCCATCATATTGTCAAAGACGGTTGCCAGTTGATAGTTTTTAGTTGCCCCAGTTAGCGGATGGCGTTAGGCTTCAAAATATCGATTGTTGTGAAAAATAAAGAAGAAAAAAACATTAGATCTTACTAATAAATTTGTGTTAATTGTAATTTAAGTAATTCATCAGTTTTAAAATATAAATCTTTATTAGCAAGAGGCTGAGTGTATTAATTATTCGTCCACGTATCTAGTCATATTTGACATATTCAATAAGAAATACAAAATGCGCACATTAATCTTTTTGGAACGCCAATACGGATAGACACAAAAAAGCAATGCCAAAATTTAACCACATGAAATGTGGTCCTCAAAGATAAAGGATTCCAATATACTTTGTAATAAAATTTTCTACATAACATTATTGATGACAACATTAATACAAATTCCAAATTACCAAACTTTGTCTATATTGGAGAAATTCTCAGCAATTTGAAAACTTTTCTTTATCCGCAGCCAATAACATAACTTTGTTCCTGTTTATTTTCAAGCTGTAATATTTTAAAAATCATTAGATTTTTCAAAACACTCATATATTATGTAAGTACGGAAGCAAGGGTAGCACCGACCCCTGAAAGCAATGTAGATTCGCGTGAATTTATTTGCAAATAAATTAAAGGACAAACACCAAAGCCGGCCGCATTTTCATGAAACAACATTTATTACAAAGTACGAGTAGCAGCTACCACTGGCCCTAGCAGGCCCGACATGAAACTTTGTGCCTGTTTATCTGATGAACCGTAAACTGTGCCAGTGTGCTAAAACCAGAGGCGTCCTGTTACCTATTTTTGAATAATCACATAAATATTAATTTTGATCATTTTCATACACACTCAACTTATTTGATCTCCATGCATTATTCCTAACCACCCCAAGCCAGTGATCCCATGGCTTTGAAACTTCGATTATATATTGTGAGGCTATAAGAAGTGGAGAAAGGAAAGAGATGGAGGAGAGAAAGTTTACCAAAGGACTATAAGTTCCTATTCTAAATTGTGTAAAACAAACGCTAAATATGGGTTTTAAAACATTTAAACGCGTAATTTGAGAGAAAAGCTTAAGTGTAAGAATTGATTATAAAGCAGAAAATCTTTTTTTATGTCTTGTCTAAATGACGCTATAACAATAATCTACTCAAACCATGAAACTTCCATCGGGAATCTACACAAACATTTCGATAGTAATAATTCTCACCATTGAAGGGTTTCCCATTTTGTTTTTTAATTTTTTTCTAATATTTAATAAGATTGATATTTATATACAAATACTATGGAAACTTGGATAAAATTAAATTACAATTTCAGATACATTTGTAATAGACTGTAAATTGTAAATACTAAAAACGTAAACGAGACGAAATGGTGTACACTGGAATGTAGGAAAAAACCAAGGTATGCAAGGAATAAGGAATAACTAATCATATACCACTGTACCTCTGCAAAGGATCACACGACTCAACCACAATAAAGTTACAAAGAACCACAGCGATACTTACATATGTAATTATCGCCACAACAAATCGAATGAATACAATACGATATTATATGTAGTTCCACAGCGATATTCACATATGCAATTATCGCCACAACAAATCGAATGAATACATTCGGTATTATGTACTTTCGATATAGTCAAATTCCTTCTTTTTAGTTAACGTGATTGTATACAAATAACTTCCTTCCAATTCTAATTCTAATCATTTTTCTGTTTTCAAATGGCAGTAATGTCCACGACATGCCTCTGGTCACTACTAATTTTATTCAGCATATTATTCTTCATAACCTATGTGCCCCTGGTACTTTAAAATATCAAATAAAAACTACAAGCGGATATTTTTTGTTTGTTTATGCGATACGCTAGAGTCCTAACCGGAACCACTTTTATTTATTGAAAATTGTTTGACGGAGAGAAAAGCAAAGGTAAAGAGAAAATTTGATCAATTGATAGAGTATCAGGAATAAATGAATACATTAGGAATAAGCTTCGTATAGTTTAAGTGGTCGAAGTTAGCACAGGTTTTCATATCATCTCTTTTTTTTTCAAGTTAATTTACAAAAAAAATATAGTAAAAAATAGTTCATTCCATAATATAAGCAGAGATAGTGCAAAACAACATTTTTTTATATATTTAAATATGACAAAAAAGAAGTTAGACAAATAATGAGAAAAAATAACTAAATAAAAAAGCATAAAAACTGTCGTTTATAGAGGATATTTGACCGTCTGACTACAGAGGGCCATCAGTGGGACCATCAATGCAGCAATGGTAGAGATGATTGTATTTTTCGATTGGCCTAGTCTGCGCCATAAGCTTCGCAACCCCTGGCGGAGAAGGACTCTGAAAGTGTGCACTCATCTCTCCAGGAACATTTCCGTATCGCTGCAGTATCTCGGTAGGCGGACTAGTAAGTTTAGTGAAGGTACTTTTTCTAAACAATAAAGTTGTAATGATTTGTGGTTTTCACGTCAATTTCTTCTTCTTGACGTATTTTTGGCCTATTATTTGGGTTATTATTATACCTTATTCTTTAGCCAATGTTTCTGATAGTATAAAGTATAACAGTATCCATCATCATTCCAGGTGTGTTATGGCATCAGAAGTTCATTACACTGATTATCTGATGATGGATAACGTAATGCTGTCCGAAACTTTGGCTAAAGAAGGAGAAAGCGCAACACGGCATAATAACCCAAAAATAAATCCCGAAAACAAAATATTTTAGTACCTACATTTAGTACATTTCAATTTTCAGCTTTAACTAAAGATACTGATTGGCTTGAAAGACATCAATTAATAGATTCGTCCACTATAATAAAAATATGGGTGATATCTGAAACCGGTTCTAAAAAAAATCAAAAATATTGTTGACAATTTTTTCAACATTATTTTTATTTTTTGATTATTATTCAACAGGATTCGGTTAAAAAAAACCGATTCCTCGTAGAAATAATATCAACAGTTCCAGTGAAAGTAAAAAAAAGGGTTCCATGTAACAGGGGCAGGAATTTCGAACTCCGACAAAGAAATTTCAAAACCGCGTCAATCCCCTGAGATTATCAGTATTTTTGAATGCTACAAATAGAAATTTACTTTTAATGAAATGTATGGAATTATTCGCCAATTTAGTAATTTCATAACATGAAAGAGGAATCCGCATTGTACGAAATCGTACGTGATTTTTCACGTAACTCCACAAGGAAAGATTTTTATAAAGATTTTTCAGTTGTTGCCACGATTTATGCAGCAATATTGTCTTTAAAAAGTAATATGTATGCTAATATTTATTTAATAAAACCGCGGTAGGGTTACGGGTAAACATATAAGAGTATGATTGCAAATGGAATTTGCCCCATATTTCCTAAACTGCACACAGTATTATGCTAAGGACGCGTAAAAATCTGAAATATTGGTTTAATCCGGGCCAGCCCGCACTCCAAAAACTGCTCCATGAATAATTTAGTTCGGCCATATAAAGCGGAAAAGGTCATTTGAGGGATATATGTATCAAGGGTTGGCGTATAACCACCTCAGTTGGAAAAGGTCCAAACTAACAATTTTCAAAAATGACCTTCGAATCCAAAACCATTTGTTTTGCTCATTTTTATAACCATAACAATCTTCAGAGGCATCCGCGTTGTATTTCTTTTTTAAAATTTTAAAATTTTAAAAGCTTCAATTTTTTTCAAGGTTTTAACTTCACTTTGAACCTTTTGCATTTGCCATTTTGTTTATGTTTTGACAGTTGAACGTTTTTACGAGACGCAGTGAAATAATTTTCAGAGCCAGCTGCATTTTATGTCTATACGTAGATAAATGTTAAAGCTTCAGGTTTTTACAAGGTTCTAACATCACTTTTAACCTTTTCCATTGTCAATTTTGTTTGTGTCTGACAGTTGAACGTTTTTATGAGACGCAGTGAAATAATTCTCAGAGCCTCTCTACATTTTATGTCCATCGATACTAGTATGATGAAGTTCTAACATCTCGTTTTTGAAGCTTCAATTTTTTTACAAGGTTCAAGCTGATTTACACGTTCTATTAAAAAATTTCTGATTTTGAGGTTCAACCTTGTGTAAAATATTTCAGTTTTACTTATTTTAAACGAAAATATTTTATTAGAACTTGGCCCTATCTTGGAATCGCATTATGGAAATGTAGTTAGAACCTTATGCAATGAAATATTTTTGTTCCATCTGCTTGTTTGGGTATGTTCAAAAATGGTGAATACAATACCTATTTTAATACTCTCCTTTAAAATCAGTAAACGGTAAATAGATTATTAGAGATCGAAAAATGACTCCTAATATCTAAGAAAATGGAAAACTGAAGTAAGAAGTTAGAACCCAGTCCAACCAGAGGAAGAGAATATATACTTTTAGCTAGAGAACTGGGAAGGTCTACATATTTATACTGACCTCATTTAATTAACCGAAATAAATCGTCATTGGTAGATCGATGTGGGATTTTTTTTCAAATTAACAATTGCAATGAAATTATTATACAGAATGTCCTAATATTTAATATAACCCAATGGAGGGCTGAAAGGCCAACTAACGAAGGACCAGAATATCAAAATAAGACCTTAACAAAAAAAAAATATTTTTTGTTCTTAAATGCTAACCGCGAAAAAAATTATTTTATTTTAACAATTAAGAAAAATCTCGTAGCAAATACGTACTCTGGAAATCTCTGGAATTTTTAGACCAACTAACTATTATATTTTCAGGTAGGATAACGTCATTTTCATTATCTTTGCAAAGAAGAAATATACATTTTACTGCCATTATACATGACTTGTCTGTATCCCTTTCGTTTGTATCTAACATTTTTTTTCCATATTTTCCTACCATTACTACAGTTCAAATCAAAACTCAAAGCACAAAGTTCACAGCTCAATATTAAAGTTCAAATGGCTCCAGGACCAAAATTGAAAATTAAAAAACGTAGGTAAAATTATTAATTATTACTCTCGCTATGTATCTACTGAGAGATTCTTCTACTCCAGATATTGGTATATCCCCAAAAATATATGTGTCCTAAGTTCTGGAAAAGACAATAATTATTGTTCGATAAGACTAGAGTAGTAATATTTTAAACTGAAATCTATTCCGGAATAACCATTTGTACCAAAATACCTTTTCCATAAGTTTATGAAAGAATTCATTTTCAAAAAGTTGAATTTCAGTGTTTCAAATTTCAGAAGCGAAGCGTTATTTGCTTTCAGAAGGAGTGTCCGTGCGCGACAAGTGGTTTGCATCGAGTCCGCATCCGACGCTCTCCGGAAATGTAATCAGCCGGTAGTTGTACGTAGGGACGGGGATTGGGGTAGGGCGGGAAGGCTGTTGGGGGAGGGCGGGGGCGGGGGTGGCTGCGTTTCCGGCCGAGTCTCGCCGCCCCGAAATTAGCACTAGACCTAGTCATATTTGAAATCATTCACGTGAACGGAAGATGTATACAAATATGAAATGTGCGCCCCGGAATGGGATTGGAATTGGTGGTTGGAGTGGAAATAGTGGGATAAAGTGTAACTCAACGAGGAAAAGGAGGGAAAAATAGAAATAGAAAAAAGTCTTTAAAATATTTCGATGAAACTTTGGGAAACTAGTAATATTATTATAAATTCCTTAGTTATATGTACTTGTATCCATACTTTTATTAATCTCCTTTTGATGGTTCTAGTGGCCTTATATTCCCTTTAATTTCCCGTTAATAAATAATACAAAAAGGTAATAAACGTACGTTTCTTATCAAAATAATGCTGCGGCTCTTTCTGATACACTAATTAATAGTGATACAAAGTATGAGACAGCGATGTACGTATAACTGCTTCCAAAATAGGAAAAAAAGGTAGTCATTTTCTTGCCTCCCCTTTACTCCTATTAAAGGAATGAGATGGTGCGAGCCATTCTCACCGTGCCGTTTCCGCGGTAATACTAAAAGCAGCTATTCTTCGAATCTAATCTATTTCTAAATTTGTTAAATGTCAGCTTAAAAAAAAAAAAAAAATTTGCTAGGCCGGTTAAAAATTGAGCCTTCGTATTGTGTTAGTTCACATTTTACACATGCATTTTGGTGTAGCGCACAATAAAGACTGGAATCATACCCAAAGAAATATAAAAAATAATGAATTACGCCCGCGGAGTTCTCACCCAAAAATTATGGTCAAGAATTGCCCAAAGGCATAATGAAATGTGCATTACCTAATGGAAGTGCCTTCCTAAAGTAGTCGTTTCCTCGTCTATTCTGTAATTAATATATGTATATAAAAATTATTCATTCACCAGGTCGCGCATTTCATCAAGTAATTATGTTGTAAAGGAAGAATTTTGTATTTTGAATCTTGTCTCTCCGAGACCAAATTTTCAATAACATGAAAAAAATTGAATATCGATAAACAGACAGGGAATAATTCTTATTTTAAATCCAAAATAGACTAACTGCTATTTGCCATGAAAGTAGGGTTAAGTACCTACCAGATTAGTGCACATTTAAAAAAATACACAATTTTAGAGGAACTAATTTTAAACACCTACGCAATTATAATCCAAAAAAATGGTTTGTACACGATGGTGCTTTACTAAATATTAAAAAAACTTAACATATTAATGAAATCATGTTGAGATACTTCAATTAAATATTATTTCCAAAATCGATTTTACTTTTATATATTATATCCGCAAGTATTTTTTTTGCTGTGCAATTGGTTTTCGGAGGGGAAATGTTTAAAACATTAATGAAAGCAGTCGTACTTTATGGTAAAAATCGTTTTCATAAGTACAAGAAGTATTGAGTTCTCTCAATTCTACCTGGAGTTAGAAAATGTTAATTTAAACCTGAACAAGAAGAAGATGTAGACCAGGTAGCAGACATTACCTTATTAAGTTTTGAAGATGTGAGGATTCAAAATCAATAAAAACAAGAGTGGTGTTTTCATTTCAAACAGCATTATGTATGTTTATGACATTAAAGAATCGTGGAATACATTGATGATTTTATTTACAAATATCGACTAGCAGAAGTACAAGTTTAGACCGATGAGCTTTTATTTTTACGAAAAAATAAAACCATGACACGTCAATGTGTCGAATACTGTAGAACTTGTACAAGAAATTGATTATTTCCAATTGATAATTGATAGCTTATAAAAAGTCAGTTTAAAAAAACTATTTATAATGAAATTTATTCATCTCCCCAATTTGCGAACCATCTTTTAGAAACATATCATAAATTTAATAAAAATATAGGCATCACCTTATTGCATTAAAACGGAATAGGTATCAGATTGGATAACTTAGCTAAAGAAAGCCTAAAAAATTAATAGCAAAGTAATTAACAACCAAATAAATCTAAATAAAAGTGCAATACTTAGGTTGTTACCTATTGACAAATAACATTCACATCCCAATCCTCTGTCTACCCTCAATCCAATTACTTCCTATCGAGCCCATCCCATGTTTTTTAATCCACTGTGAAAGCAGAATATACTTTATGAACCATTAACCAGCGGCCGAGAATAAAAATTTTAAAGTGCTTGCAACTGTACAGGGAGGTTATGATGAGAAAGATCGATTATTCTCCTTTTCAAATTTTTTAAATTAAAAATTTATATCGATTTATTTCATTAAAAACTTGCTTTAATATATACCTGCATTCAAGTAAGCAATAAAAATGCTCAAAACGCACGATGATAAATTATTGTAATCCTTGTAAGTATTTTTTGATCATAAGTATTTATGATTTTTCAATCATTTCTAAACAAAATAAGTGATCAATAATGTCTAAACATAATAAGTGATCAACAATGTCTAAAGAAAATAAGTGATCAATAATGTCTAAATAAATAAAAAAAAACATGAGTGTAATTGAACCTAAACGTACCGAAGTAAAATGACTTTATAGTATTGAAAAAATCCTAATTATTTTATCCATGTGTAATTATGTGCTCCCTTTTGAATTTGAAATTCTTTCCTATAATCAGCCTACCAAATAGCTGCAGACCCTCAATAGCAAATGCTCCGCGTTCTCTAAATTCGAAGATGACAAGCAACCAGACGTCGGAACGCGCCTAGCGATGGCATACTTAGTTATCCCCATAATATCATGTCTGGACCTAAAAAACATCATGGAATGGCATAAGCAAACAAATAAACCACATCACAGATGGAGAACAGAACCAGAGCGAAATGTCATGTTAAAATAATTGGTCGATTTAAACGTCAGAAAGGACTATATACCTTTATTGAATTAAGCAAGAAACAATAAAAAATATAACATATTCTGGAAATGCGAGTAAACTGAACATTATGTGTTACGCAAAGCAAGGATTTTTTTTCTTCTACGTATTTTGAAAGGACCCCCTTTTTTAAATTAAATTTAACATCACACAATTGCCTTTTTTGTGAAGTATACTGGTAGAAATTCTAATTTAAAATTTTTAAATAGGTTGGTTTGTTGTCTTTCTTACGTAAGTTCAATTGTCCGAGGTTATTAGAGATATCACACGGTATTATAAAATTTTGGAGGACTGAATATAATGGAGAAAGAGTAGGTAGAGAGGTTTATAGAATCTTGTAACATAACATAGTTAAAACCATAACATAGTTGTTAAAGATTAAATAATTCATAGTTACAGCCTTGAAATAACCCGATTGAATTCAGTATTTCACATTAGTGGCGGTAGTTCGAGGTTTCCGAAGAACTGACTCAACCTTAATAAGTTATTTGCCTATCTAAGTAGGCAGGTACTTTTTTTTTTGGAAAAGTATCATAAATTACATTTGACGACTGACCAGTTGTTGGCGGTGTATCACCAATAATGATTATTTACTTGCACTCCAGACGATAGACCAAAGGCAATGGTACAACGTATGGAGTCGATACATTGAATGTAGGTATCACCTAGATGTTCTGGCCCTTCGGAAAATAATTTCCCGCATGGCCAACGTCATATTTGTAAATGTTGTGTGGAAAATGTGAGTAAAGTAAAGATAGGAAGTTATATGAACGATGGTAGGTATCTGGATGTTAGTGTGTTCAAGAGTCACGGACGTATAAATCCACCCCTTCCACCGCAAGGCGAAATAAATTTTCAAAAAGCTTGGCTGAGGAGATCAAAAGTCTGCCTCAACCAGCCATAATCGAAAAAGCCTAGCACGCATCCGGTGGGCAGATGCATCCGCCACTAAAGTCTAAACGAACTTCATCCCATTAATCTGTAAACCCTTGCTATGTCACCAAACGTAGCGAACCTCCTAGGATTTTACCTATGGCAGAGGTTTTGGTTATCCAACGTTTCACTGTGTTCACAATGTTCGTTCTGTGTAATGTAACGGCACCTTAAAACATTCACTTCTATACGTTTTTTTAACATCCTTTCAATATCAACATCAGCATTAAAATAACATTATTTTAATACCGAATACAAATACTGGTAAAATATAAAATTTTGTTTTAAACAGGTCTTCCCTCTTTTCAAAAATTACAAAAAATTAGAGCACGCACGCTCATACAAAGTAGGTTTAAATTAATTAAAATACCGTCTTGCTACGGCCTGAGTTTAGATTCAGAAGACCGCATGTTTTTGCATTGGACATGCATTGTTTGAATTCATGAAATGAGTCCACTCAAAATAAGACGAATCGATGAATAATAATTTATTGACGATTTGATTTAATGTGCCGACCGATTTAATGGGCAGATAATGAAAATAGAATGCGATTAAATTTGAGAAGAAGTGTGTTAATGTGTTGTTTCATCTGATAGTAAGTAGTAACAATGATAAATTGGCACTTAAGTAATCTGTGCTTCACTGTAATTTTCTTTTATTTTAATTTTAAACATCAATATTTAGAAATTACAACATCGCTTAGTTGGCAGCAAAGCTGAATTTTCTATGTCTATCTTGATTAATGATTGATTGAAGTCGTCGATTGCATCATCGATTTCATATATTTTTTAATGAATTAGGTCGCTAGTCTATTTTTTCGTTATCTCTACACAGGAGGCCCTGAAGAAAAAAAAAACCTCAAGGCCTACGTCATCTTTGGGGAAACCGTGTTGAGGGTTATTTTAAGGAATGGAAGGAGGGGAAGTTCTTGTAAGGAAAGAGGTATGAGGGGTGGGTTGAAATTTGGGGTTCAGCGTGTCCAGATCATGCCAAGACCTAGACAAATCTCACCACATGAACCCGAGCAACCTTGTTAGGTCTATTTTCATATTTTCATGTATATTATTATTGTTATCTTCTTCTTCAATGATATATTACATTAATGGAAATAACCTTCAAAAGTTATAAAAAGAGAGTTGATCTTATAAAAAATGTATAAAATAATAAAAATTACACAAAAATAAATATTAGAAGATGTAATAAATTAGCCCCGAATGAATGGACTATTTTCACCTCCATTATTTTCTTATTATCCTTAGACGTAATTGTCAGGTTCACAGGTCTATTAAAAGGGGTGCAAGTTCCGAGCACGTCCTTAGGGGTTTAGTTTTGTTTGGGTCGTGCTTTCTCTGATTCTCTACGTTAGTGTAGATATCTAATTCTCCGATGTCGTAGCTTCACGACGTGTGGTCAGTAGCCCGGGAGCGGTGCACAGGTGAAATGCAGGGTCATTTCAAGAAATAAGAAGAAGTACCTACTCATATTAGGAGAAGAAGCTACTCTTAGAATGATGACCCAATAGCCGATCCCCTGACAGTCGGCCAGTTTATAAAATTATAATGTAAATAAAATTATAATGTAGCTATTCCAAATTCCTGTAATATTGAAAAATCTGTTTCTGAAAAAAATAAGAAAGTATACAGATTTAGGAAATGAAATTAAAGCAATTGGGCATTCTCAGACTATAAAAATATTACCATTTGTTATTTCGGCTACTGGCATTATACCTAGCTCTCTCATTAAAAATTTAGGCATATTAGATTTGTCAAAGAATTTGTATAAAAAATTCCAAAAATCAGTCATTTTAAATACATGTAGGATTACGAAAGATTTTTTAAATATTTATATTGAGGGATCTGTATGATTTATCGGTCAAATTAGAAATTCCACCGAGCCAAACCCTCTGATATGAAAATATCTGGAGTCGGTGAATTATTTTCCCATTTAATAGTTTGGTATTGTTTTGTATTAATTATACTTATATAATACACTTGCATAACGTGGATTTACTAGATGATCATTTATATGGAAAAGTGTATGAAAGGGTTTAGTTTATCCTGTGGGAAAAACTAAGCCCGGACCTGAAAATCTGGTGCATAAAACATAATGGTTGCAACTGGGACTTGAACCCAGAACCTCACGTCTAACCGGGACATACGCTTTATCCTATTCAGCCATTGTGATCTATTATGAGACTGTCGTATTTGTCAACATTATATTTCAAATTTTGCGACCATTATCTTTTATTATTTCTCTGTATTTTGTTCATTTTCATATTAAAAAATTTAGATATTAATGCCATCTTCAACTACAATGATATATTACATTGAAGGAAATAACCTTGATAAAAAGTTAAAAAGGGAGTTTTTTTAATAATTTTTTTTATAAAATTGTAATTCTGTATCCGAGAAGCATACGGATGCAAGTCCAAAAAGCAAAATTTTCAGGAGAGCCAAAACCGTTTTTTTTCTGTAATTATGGTCTCATAACTTCTGCAGATATTCATGCTGATTGATCAATTTTTTTATTTATTTATTAAATCAATTAGTTTTAAAATTGAGAAAATAAAACGAAATATTGTACATGCAAATCCTAAAAATAAATGTTTAAAATAAATCACTATGGACTTGAGTCTTTCTGCTTTCAAAAGAAATAGACTATTTTGTTATGGCAAGTGATGAATTATTAAAAGATCGATGTTTGACAATTTAATTTGGAAGTAAAATAATAACAATACACAACATGTAAAAAAAACATACATTTGACTGTTTATTTCTTTAAATAATTATTACTAATTATTGGTATTTTCCATATCTTCGTAAGTAGATCTTTATTAACATTAGCTCCACAGAGTAGGCCTTGAGAAAAAAAATCCCTAAGGGCCTATGTCAACTTTGGGTATGCTGTGTGGAGTGTCTTTTAGGGTAAGGAAAGAGAGGAGATTTTGGGAAGGAGTTTCATTTTTTTTTATATGAATAGTATTTTTTATCCTCCCTGTATAATGATTACAAAAATCATCGGTGTCGTTTGTTGATAGATGAGGTTATTGTGTTTAGTTTCATAGAAAACAAAGAAATTAGAAGCTGAAGGATAGACTTGAGTCTTTCTGCTTCTAAGAATAATAGTAGTTGCATCCTTATACATTTTTGAAAAACCCTTAATTTCTTCAAAATATAATTCCATCTTTCTGCCACTGATGAACATGATCATTTTGTACACATCTTCATCAAAAACCCATTTCTTCAAATTTTGGACTTGCATCCGTATGCTTCTCGGGTACAGAATTTATTTGTGCGTTTTTTACCAGTGTCAAATCTAAAATCGATTTAAAAAATACCTTAAATAATAAGTTGGTGTAGTTGTCAAACGAATTTATTTACAGTGTCATTTTTTATTTATAGAATAGACAAGTAGTTTTTCTTAAAGCTTTTGAATGAAGATATGTTTTATACTCTTTTTATTCGGCGGTACACCCTCTGTGCACGCCCCTTCGGGGACAATTAGTTATATTTTGTGTTAGTAAAGCCGACTTCATATTGCAAATAAGTATTTCGGCGGGGTCAGTTGTAGTTGTCGGGGATCAACTGTCGAACCTCTTAAAATATATATCAAATGACCGTTGCAGTTGATGCGCATTTGAGAGTGAATATTCAAATATTTGCCTGGCGTTACATCAGAATGAAAAATTATATACATATCCAACAGGAGAAACATTCGTAGACTGAGATTGCAATTTGTCACATTAGAACAGGTCGTTTCTACCGCTCGCTTTTGCGTTCGACAGTCTCCACGCTTTCTTCCTTCCTTTCTTTAAAAAGGACCTCCACGAAGCATCCCTATAGATAAAGTAAGACGTATTGATATACTTAAAGTTATTAAATCTTTGGTCACAAAGTTAATTTTTTACAAATATTAAAAATATGGGTTTCCTTACGTGGGCTTATACAATTTTCACCAGCCAAGTCTTAGATCGATTTGGTAAAAAGAAATAGCTTAAAGTTTCCTTCGTAATTTCGATTCCTGTTATTTGCTTAGTTTCTTGAAAGGATATCGACCTGCTTCAGAGACTACCACAAAACTGATTATATAAGATGGACAATAGATATATATATATATATATTACGACACCAAATCCAACCAAACTAACCAACTAGAGTGCATCAGAGGATGCAAAACACGGAAGACAAAATAAGCGATGCATGAAATTGTATTAAAAATTACTAGAATGAACAACCCAAGATTTCCCTACCCAGACCAGAACCCCGAGGACTCTCGTCCCACGGTATGTAAATCTACTTCAGTACCACTACACTACTACAGTACTACCGTGGGGTACGTATAATATTATGTGCATGTATTTTCTGAATATTTTTATCCAAGCGGTTTCCGAGACCAAATACGTTTTTGAAAAGCTTTCGTATGGCGCGTAAATTCGATGCTTTCCGTAAGTCTGGAAACCCAAACGACTCTTTTTGTAATGGTTTGATAAATTTTGTAATTATTGAAGAAATTTGTACTTAAAGGCGTAACGTGAATACAATACTACAGTACTGCAAATGAAATGAAAGAAGATTGTCATAATATACAAGGTGGTATAATCTAAAGATAACAAATTAAATTTATTTACTAGGATTGATTTTAGTGACTCTTATTACTAATAATAATAAAAATCAAAATCTAGCCACACAACCTTACACCGAAAGTTTATAACGCATTCTCACCAGAGCTGTCATCTCTAGTAACGGCATTATATATCACTGCATTTTAAGCAAATTTTCATTTGATAACTTTTCGAACAATGTTACAATGTCTATCATCATAGTAGATGTATAGATTGTGGTGAAGTGTGTTTAAATAATAATTATATCTTAAAGTGAAAATGCGCAGCACGGTTGCGCATATTAATTCTCCCAAGGACCGTATTTAAGATGAAACCCGGTGGTGGAGAAATTTAAAAATATATTTTACTAAATTGTTGCTGTCACTCTTACTCCACCGGATATTGAGCGAAAGGGACAATGCACCTCAGGCTACTATTACCTATCTAAAATCGAGTTTTAAAAAAATAATTACAAATTTTGGTTGCGTCGATAACTCTGGTTCAGTGAACCCTAGAATTCGGGTTTGCTTTGAATTTAAGTGAAATTTACATTGGTAAAACAAGGTTTGTTTAAAAAAATCAGAAAAACGATAAATAATACATTTTAACGTAAAATTATTGCTATTATTCCGTTTAAAAAACAATTTTTACTCAATCAGATCCCGGTAGAACATTGATGTTGCAAGATGCAAAGCTAGAAACCATCAAATGTGTATTTTTTGTTTTCAATATCAATCATTTTTGTTAGAAAATACCTATGGAATGGAGACCCATTTTTAAAACTTTTTAAGTTTGCATAGAAAATTTTTATAATTCAAAATTAAGTTTTTATTTTGAATTATTAAATTTTAAAGCGTCTTTCATCACCGTTCAAAAACAATTTTTGGATGCTTCAAAAATAATGAATTTATTTGGATATTATTGCAAAGCGGAAATATTTTGACCTTCCGACAAAAAAGGCACGGAGCCTGAGGAGTTAAAGGATGTATAAGTCGAGAAAAAGGTTTAATAAAGCTCACACCAACAAATAATACATTGTTACATTGCCGGGTGTTACAAGACTTCCGAGCATCTTTGCAATATAAACGGAATATATTTGAGTATAAATGAAAATCTTGGGAAAAGCAAAGAAAGCGAGCGAAGGACCCGGCCCCAGCCCCGGAGTTGCTTCTCTTTGTTCAATCAAAAGCAGCGGATGGTTTGGATTGGGACTTCGCGGTTTCTGAACTTCTCTCTTAAATAAATTTGCCGTTCCGATGTCTTGAATACTTTGTTGTTCTCTGCCGGAGTCACAGAGAATCGGGTGCTCGTTCATGTTTTCCGGGCACAAGTCGGGAAATAAAAATATATAACTTTATATCTTATGTTCGTTCGCCAATAATTTTATTGGTGGAGGGAAAGAGTGGAGTCAAATATTGATTTTAATAAATCATACTTAAAATAGTAATACAAAATATTTCAAATACTATCCAACAAGCTTTTTATACACTAACTAGCTGACCCGGCCACGCATTGCTGTGGCTCACTAGTTATAGTACGAAGTCGAAACACAACACCATTACCTAGGTAACAAATTGTAATCAACGCTATTACCTAGATAATCAATGCATCGCCATCTGCCAAAATGTATATTTTTTGATACTGACCCGACCACGCGTTGCTGTGGCTAACGAAACACAACGCCATCTACTGGATGGTTACCTAACCTAGATAATCAAATGTTGAGTCAATAAATTTAATCACACCGCCATCTGTCAGAAACTTATGGAACTTACAAAATAATTTCAAATCATTGTCCTATAACAAACATTTAATCAACATAATAAATATTGAGGTCAATAATCGAGATAAAAACTATCCTAACTTTTAAATATAATAAATTACACACAGTATGCCAAATTTCATCAAAATCGGTTATGTATCATGTATGTTTATCTCGAATAAACATAGTGAGGCGAGATTTTTATATCTTTGTAGAATGTACACATTAACAAGGATAAGGATAATAATAAGGATAATAAATCTGTTGTAACTTGTTTTATAGAGGAATTACTTTTGGAAATTTTATTATTCGATAGAGTAGGTATTTGTTGAGAATTTGACAACCCATGGTTCGGAAAAATCTGGAAGACTTTCATAATTCTGTAACGTGAATTTAGTATGTCGGGAAGAAATTAAACAGGCGTGAATTACACATAGCAGAATTAAACATCGAAAAAATTACACTTGTCGAGTGTTTAAGTGAGTGCTAAATAAATTTCGTATTTGGGAAAACAGCAGTTAGGTTAGGTTTTAATGGTACAAGTAATTCCTATAAGTATAAATTAAGAAGATGTAATTCTCTTCAGGTTTATTTACATTTACAGGAGGTGGTACTATACGTCTGTGTAATTTCGTCATGTAACCAAATTGGTCGTTAGTGTGGAAAGCCGTTTAACGGAAACGATATTGGAATCTATCATTGTTTTTTTTCTTTTGCTGCTTCTTGTGGCATGTAATACATTTTATTTGGGTTTCTCTAAGCTGTAGACTGTTAAGATTGCCCTGATGATAGTCAACCTATGATACGATAAGGAGCCAGAAGAGGAAACCATTTCTAGGAAATGTATTAAAAAAAATATTCTTTTAAAATCCTTGAAGAAAAATGATAAAACCTGCAATGGTCAGAGTAGTAATTAGAAAATTCTTGAAAACCCTTGCCCGACCAACGCATATTTTAAGGAGCAACGTCAGAAGCTGAAAAAAACTCAAAAGTGGGTTGGAGTCGCGGGTCGAAGTGGAAAACAGTAGAATATATATACACATCATTGAAGAAGAAGATAACAATAATAATCTAAATTAAAACATGAAAATGAACAATACACAGAAAAATATTAAAAGATAATGGTCGCTACTGGGACTCGAACCCATATCTCTCGTCTTACCGGGACGTGCGCTCTGCCAATTCAGCCATTGCCACCTATTATAAAAACCGCCGTAATTATCGTATTTCAAATTTCAGAATTAACAATATTATCTTCGACTAATGTTTTTTTTCCATATGGAGTATTCCATATTAAAGTAGAAGCAACTGCACATAACTGGCATATATTTAAGAGAGGGGAAGAAAACCGATACTAGCAAGTCTCGCTGCATGCAGGCGGTTGGGAGCAGTTGGGACTGTTGTGCGGTATTCACACAAATAAAAAATTAAAAAATTAGGTGGCCTATTTTAAAATGTGTGTTTGTAATTAATTCACTAATTTGGGTTTGTATAAATGCGGTAATACTGCACGTAGAATATTTATATAATGTACTTATGATTAAAGTTATAAGTGGGATAATGAAAATAATAAAAGTTATTTTCTACGATCATGTTGGTGTCCTTGACCTTTTCAAAGAATACCACTCCCTTGTATCGAAAACCTCTACATTTCCACCCGAAGAGCAGCAATTCTAGGAATAATGCAAAGTTGTTCCACACCAGAAGTCCTCACTATCTTTCCTCAAAGATTCGGAAATCTTATGCTTCGTATTTGTTTGCTTCTATTTGGTTCTCCTCTCGTGGCACCACTCCTTTCTCCGCTTTCTCCTCCATTTTCAATGCTATTTACTTCCATCTCTTACGTCTTGCTTCTGTTTGAATGATAGTACCCGTGTATAATGTATAGTCAGTCGAGACATTCAAATTTCAGGCTTTTATTTACTCTCGGCAAATTTACTGTCGTACAAATATGAAGGGAACCGCCTTCTTACTATCGTACTCACAGTCTTTCGCGTAATAAAATTTATTTAATCTTTTTCAATTTTAATCAACTATGAAAATATTTTGGTTCGGCGCATAACCGAGTCCTTGAAAGGAATTTTACTCATATCTCGAAATATTTCAATTAAACGTGTATTCCGTTATCTTAAGGGGGGTTGTCTTGTCCAGCCGATTAAAAAATCCCCTTTTTTTGTTATTTAAAAATCTTCCTATACAGATGGAGAATACATACAAAAAGTTAGGGCATTAAATTCAACGCTAGCGGTGATAAAATGAAGTGTTTTTTTTTAAAATTATATATGTATACCACACAAGAGTCCCAACCGCTCCCGTCTGAAGCCAGAGAGACTATGGCATACCCGATTGGGGTATGTTGTGACGCAGAGAGGAGGGGAAGGAGATGGGAAAGAGGAAGGTGGGGAAGTAACTTACACCAGGGCGATATCAAGAGTATCTTCCACCCCGGATCGTGTAGCAAATATCCTATGTATTATTTTTAATTAATTGTTACCTTATAATACAAATGGAAGCTTTAAAAACATCGTCACAAAAGTATTTACGGAAATATAACACAAATGGCTCTAAAAATTTTTTGGTTATTGAAATGAGCTAATAAATAATTTTGCGTTCAAAGATCATTTTTGGAAAAAATCAGTGTTTCAGTCTATCGAGTTAACAACCAGTCTGCTTTTACGTCCTAGGTTTACTCAAATTATCTCCATAAATGTAAGGATTTTCCAAATCGAAAACGTTGGCCCAATCACATACCTTTTTTAGAAAAAGCATAAATATCAATTTCTTAAAATTGTGAAAAAGGTTGACAGTCACTTTCAAATAACGCCGAAGGAGATAGTTTATTTGTGTCACGTTTCTTTAAATCTGAAATAAATATACCGAAATCAAACCAGAACGCTCCGCAACTAGACGCGTTCTGGTGTCATCTGGAACCGTCATCTATTTTGCATCACATTCTTTACAAAGGGTCACCTTCGAGTTCACCCCAACCTCTCCCAAGGGTTCTCCAATTCTTGAAAGTGTAAAATACAAGTAACAATAAATTTTTTTTTTAATGAATAATGGGCTATCAGAACAATACATTTGTAAAATAACGTTTTATGTTTTTCGATGCTTTTACAAGAAGATATAAAGTAATTTATCAGTAATGGCATTAAATTAACCAAACCCATAGGATATAAAAAAACATACTAGAAATACCTTCCACACAAAATTTGAATAAATATACAAGCCCGCTAGCTCAGTGTTCAGTCTCATTTATACTTACACGACATCGTAGATCTCTACCGCATTTCATTTTTTTTATTGAATATGTATGCCTCGATTAGGCAAATATTTTTTACTCACGAAGCACGCTTACATGCCACTTCTATTTTTTTTTATTTATTCTTCATCCAGACCTAATATTTTATCATGAGTGCCTCAAAATAGTATATAATATGTTAACATAAAACTTTAAAGCTTATTATACATACAATAAGACATTGGGGAGTCACTACACTACAGATTTTTTGGCATTCTCTGACTGGCGTACCTAGTACCACTAGTTTCCGGACACTGTGTATGAACAAGAAAAGGTTTAGAAAAGACATGCTATCTACGTTGATACGCTGAGAATTTTCATATTTTTTTTCGATATAGGTATTTGAGATAGTCACAGTGTTATTTGTAGGAATATCAGTCACATTTTTCTGAGACACGTAATTACAGGGCAGTGTTCTACATTGTCATGTTATAAATACGTTTACTTGTGAAACGCGAGACTTTTAAAATTTTATCAAAATATCTGCAGAAATTTAAAAAAGATGTTTAATGCACACTTTCATAGGCAATCTCCTAAAGCCATTTCTGTAGAAATTCAGCCTATTCTAAGAAATAGGTTTATATTAAATCAATATTGTTGTGATGTTTTATATTAAATACGAAACATCCTGGGCAATATCATAATATATCAAATAAATTGTTATCATATTGTCATGCTGTCCTTACACACCAAAAACTGAAATCAACCATGTCAAAAAACTATTTATTTTCGCCCACGCCGTAGTCAACAAACAGTAAACAACAGTAGGCTCTGTGTCCACAGCCTTTTGTTAATATTTCTGTAATATAGCCAGAAACACGCAGCAGAGTTTACGAAGGGTATAGTTACCCTGAATGTATATTTGGCAAGTACCTATAGGAGATGAGGAAGGGTCCTTCGTCCTGCGCCCCCCACCAACCCCTCCACTCCAGGCTCCATTTGCCACGTACCGTGAGCACGCGGACTCGGAATATAAAAAGGACATTGGTCCGTGATAAAACTAGATTATTCCGTGCACAAGATGGACGCTTTATTATTTGAATTTAGAGAAGAACGACCCTTTTTTGAATATTATATCCTGCGGAGTTATTTTAGAAATACGAAAAAATATATGAAATTATTTTGAAGAAAATATGCACCGTCTGGGTTTGTCATTTTATAAAAAAAGATAGTGAAAATGATTACGAGTATATAACTGTATCTAACTCTTTTTTATAATATTATAAAGCAGCATTATTCACAGAAAGGTGAACCCAGTGGTCTGGAAACTTAGCAAGCTTGGTTTTCTCAAAAATTATTTATTTATGTAATTACGAATAATTACTATGTCCGTTAAATTTATATTTTTGATTTTGAAGTAGACGAAAACTCGATCAGTGAGTCCTGGAGTCATGAAATGGATTTTTTTTCTTAATATACATAATGAACATAGCCCATTCCCCTCGGGATGCTATGATTTATATGTACCAGACCAGTGCAGCCGGAGTCAATACCGTGATCAGGCAAAATCGTCCTCGAAAAGCATAGCTTGACGAAGGGAGTGGTGCTGTTATTCTTATGAACTTGCAAACCATTTGGACGTAAGGGACTGTTCTCTAAATGCCTTAAAACTATGATTGAAGAGTCCCCTGACTAAATATTGACATGATGCCAAAATTTTACAGTTATTGGAATAATATTCTGTTGTATTTATAATATTATACAAAATAACAATATAAAAAAATTCCTACGTGTTTTTTTCAGTTAAAATATTTCTATCCATTTTTATGTTAAAAACTAGGACTGATTCGTGCTAATGTATAAATGTATTCTCAATCAAAACAACGATTGACAGTCTGAATTATTTATTCAGGCCAGTAGTATTCAAATGACTTGTCAACATGTAGGTAGCGATATATAACACAAATATTGCCGGAGTAAAACCGTGATTGTTAATAAAATAACTGTCAGCCATTGGCAGAGTTATTTGAGAATGGCTATCGAGTGCAAATGTTAATAATGAGTTAAAAATTACTACATCGCCGAAGGTGAGACTTCCACCGTAAATTAGATCTAGCTAAACACATAATATTATTTTTAATTAAGATGAAAACCGGTGGTGGAGAAATAGATTTTACTAAATTGTTGCCGTCACTGTTGCTCCACCGCATATTGAGCGAAAGGGACAATGCACCTTGGGCTACTAATACCTAACTAAAATCGAGGTTTTGTATTCCCCACTTTTCTCCTCCAAAAGTGGACTGATTTTCATTTTTTTTACCAACTACATAAAAATAACTATTCTATGTCTGTACGTTTTGCTTTTTAAAAAAAAACATCGTCTAGTTTGTATACTGAAAGTCTGTTGACGGCTTTTAAACCAGTCAATTTTATTGATTTTTGGAAGGTCATAACTTCTACAAAAAGTAACTTATCAAAAAAAAAACCAAAAAGTATCGACACGCTAGTAGTTGATATCTATTTTATGTAAAAACAGTATTTTCTCTAGGGTTAAAATCCAGAGAGATAAATAGGGAATACGTTAAAAATCACCGAGTATCCCCTTAAAACGGCCACCATAACACGGGCATGTACCTAGTATGGCGGCCATAAATTCCACAAATGTTATATTTACTATTCAAAAAATAAAGAAACATTTAAAAAAAAAAAAAATGAATGTTATTTGCGAAACTCAATCGAAAATCTGAAACAGAAAAATCAGTTAATTTTGCTAATTGTATCTTCGTTAGTTAAAATAGTTTTTATTTGGGGTTTAACTGATTAACGGGTTAAAAAATGAAGTTAATATTGGTAGTTCTCAGTCGAATATGATAAATATGACCGAATCGGAATGGCCACATTAGCACAATTAGTAGAGCAGTGGTCCGGAAAGCCGAAGAACCTGTGTTCGAGACCCAGATGACACCATATCTCTTTTTTAAATTTTTGATTAATTTTTCGATTGAGTTTCGCTAATAGTATCTTCAATAATTAAAAATATTTTAATTCGAGGTTTAACTCATTATGTTAAAAATAAAAAAAATATTATATTCAGGTTATTTAAAAAGTCACAACATTAAATTAAATAAGAAGAAGTAAAAACGCAATATTGGATCGAATAACCTATACAATTCTATCAGAATTATTTTCACAAAATAATACGATAATTAAGGCACTGCTGAAAAACAAACAGCATTCAGGGAGGAATCTTGAATGTGTAACTCATAGCCCAGTCAATGAAGGTTTTATGTCGAAACTAATTCCCCGGAAGCTGAATTTTTCACAGATGATAAAACAGCTTTAGATATGTTTAAAAATAAAAATCCCCGGTTATCCCCTTTGTGCTTTCGTCCCCACCCCCTCTTGAGTATATTTTGCAAAGCCATTCGGAAAACTTAACCACTGTATGAAATTTGACTATGTTTTTTTTCTTTTAGTTGTTAATTAGTTATTCTAAAAAATAGTTTCTTTTTAATTTTGCGATAAAAGTCATACATTCTTTACAATTTATTAATAAAATAAGAATATCAGTTTTTAAAATAGTATTTCTGAAAATTTTTGCATATAACTTTAATCTGAGCATGTTAAAGAAAAAATGATTCCAACAAAACTTGTAGACAACCTTTCTAGTTCAATTTGCTTCTAAATCAATGTACAAATAAAAATTGGTTTTAATATTACTTAATTAGCGCTATCTACGAACGAACAGTCTACGAATAATTTTATTTAAATGAAAAAAAATATTCTAACAATAAGTTTTTGTTTACCCTTACAAAGAAGAACTGCGAAGTATTTATTGCAAATTCAAGTGTTTTTGGTTTGAAAATTTGACTCGATTTACCGCCCAAATACTGTGAGTAGAACACAATACCTTTATATATATAGTTTTAAAATGTTGAAGAATTTATAATTTTTCTTATAAACCCAGAAAAAAATTAAATATTAGGCCTATAAAAACTGCTTCGAAGATACTTAAGCTCCTGCTTAAGAACCAAATTAATTTCTTTAGAAAATGATTGAAAAACTGTGTAATATTTGTGCCTTATATTAAACACACAGCAAAAAATATTAAACACACTTTTTGGCGATATGTTTTTCTTGTATAAATCAAAACAGGCAGCTGGTGTTAAATGGAAATTTATCTACGTCAGGAGTGTTATTCTTAACGGCCCGATTCCAAGTGTTACACGTCGTTGTTCATCGTCTTTCAGTGATTACAAGAAAAATTGCTGCATGGAAGCTTTCTGTCCCGCGAGGACCCACCAGGTTATCACCGCTGTCGTGAATTGATGAACAATGAATAGCAGGAATACCGCACGGATCGCTAGAATTTTGGGTCAAGATACAAATGACATGAAACCAAAGTGACCAGCGATGGGTAGCCTAATTTTGGGTTCACGGATCGAAGCCCGAACCGTACAATCCATTGTTGTATTAAAACAATGATAGAATTCAATCAGGCCTTTGAAACAAACAACAATTGTTGTAATTGTGTTTTGAAAGATAAATTAAACGTATTTTCGTGGAAAGCGATCACTGTGATTTGAATTTGAAATAAAACAATCAGTTTCTATGAATTACTAATGTATTTATATTCCAGTATTTATCAGACCGGTAAATTGTCATTAACTAAAAATAATTGGAATTTATTTTTAGTAATGAAGCAATTATTTCTGTGGTTTATAAATAATTGATTTTATTGAAAACTATTTCTTTGCGGTAATTACTTATTTAATTAAATATTATTTGTCGCTTGCGGAGTTTCTTGTGATATAAAATTAAGGTTTAACTCGAAATGATTTTGCTGAAATTTCGGTTTAATCAATTAAATAAATAAATAAATTAATTTAATAATGTACCTACCAAAATATCATCGTTTCTCTCATATAGTTCTTGCCAACCAATGCAGATGATGTATTTTATTTTATATCTAAAGAACTATATTCTCCAATAATAAAATGATATTTAATTCATTATAAAACAAAGTGAGGATGTAAGAATGGACTCGATGGTTTAAAAAAAGTTATAATCGCTAATATTAATTAAATTAAAGTAATACAATGTGGGTTTTGGGCGTGTCTGCGTTACCGCAGTTAACCACGAACTATTTATTTTAACGACTTGTTTTGGAATTTAACAGTTTCTGGAGACCTCTGTGTTTCTACCCCTCCTACAACCTCTTCAAGACCCATTGTCATTCATTCCTCTCCCCAAAAAGACCCTCCACACAGCATCCATAGATGACATAGGTTTTAAGGGAAATTTAAATTTTTAAATTTATTCGGTTATTATTTTTGGTGTAAAAAATATTAAAATGATCGTATATATTTTTTTTCTTACTTTTCTTGAAATTGATTAAATATTTTCATATATCTTAATAAATAATACCATACAACCGTTAATGCAACTTATAGAAGTCAAAAGTTTTATAAGTCGTATTATCGGTTTTATATCAAATTGCTATGGATCACACTTTTTTATAGTTACCTGTTTGGTGGTTGTAACCAATTTCATGAAACTAGTTTGTTGTTTCGACAAATACGACAACGAGTTAGAATTATAAGACTAAACAGGAAACTAAAGTTAGTTAGGTGTAAGTGTAAGGGCAAAGCGAAAGTTTCGACCGCGGCCCTCATATTCCAAACCGCCGCCCTAACGAGTCGGTCCCATCAAACGGCCGGGCCCGCATACCAATCGAAGGGGCCATAACTTATCTTCAGTTTGTAAACTAACTTATGAACCACCGTTTGATCTGGGAGACAATGTCACCGTGGATCCCCGGAAACCGAACTGGAGACAACCCAAAGGCAGTAAACTTGTCAATTATGTATTGTTTCCACGTTAATGCGTAGTGGGAAGTGAATCAAATTGGACATATGAACAGAATGATTACAATGAACAATTTTTAATTATTCACAGTTTTTGCTAAATGCACAATTTTGCTGAAACTACAAAATATTGTATAACCACAATTTTTTTTCGTAAAGGAAATTCACGGGTTGTACAAGAAAAACCATAAATTCAGTGTTAAAAATATATATAATGTCCTTCTGCATGCAGTTAAAAACACCATCGATAAGATAAGTTTAAAAAAACATCCAAATATGGCTAAATATTTGTAGATGATGAATCATAAAATTATGAAGTAACGCTAACTATCCACAGTCAAACAAACGTAAAAATGGTGACTGCAAAGCTGAAAAAGTAATACTAACACAAGAATCTACAGCCAATAAACACGAAGATAAGGTCTACAAACTTGAGGATAAGTAATCAATAATCGAGAAGATGAGGTTACCAAAGATGAACTTGAGGACAAATAATGAACAATCGAGAAGATGAGGTCACCAAAGATGAACTTGAGGATGAGTAATCAACAATCGAGAAAATGAGGTCACCAAAGATAAAAAAGTAACACTAATATAAAAATCTACAACCGATCAAAATGAAGATGAGGTCATCAAAGATGAAGAAGTAACACCAACATTACAATTTACAACCAATAAACATGAAGAAGAGGTTTAAAAACTTAAGGATGAGGAAATCAACAATTATTATGAGGTCTACGGGGATGAAAAAGAAGAGGAAGTCTACAAACATGAAAAAGAGTAAATCGTAGACATTATGATATAACACCAACACAACACCACACAGTCCTCATCATAACAGACTTTGATATTCTTTTGTACAATGTATATTTAGTAGTTGTTAGTCTACATTATATGCATTTATTTATATTTATATAAAGAAGAGTGTGGCGGGCGACGTAGATTTGATTTTTATACAAATCTACAAAATAAGAGGAAGTTGAAAAAGAGAAAATGTCTTGCGTTAGATTACAGGGCAAGATTAATTTCTTCCTAAATACTTTTTAGATACTTTCAAAAATCATGCGTGACGCCCATTTTTTACCAACATAATTGGAATCCTCTAAACGAACTTGATTTTACAATATTGGTTGATCAAAATGCCGGCTGGTTTCGTGAGGACATTTCTTGCGAACCCCTTGAGTATCTGACTATGCCGGGCCTATTAAATTTAAATAGATTTAGACAGCCGGAATTCTCTTTTTGCTCACTTTGAATGCTTCAGTTTCTGGACCTCCGAAAGCAAAATAGAACTATTTCGCATATTATATTTTCATTATTTGTTATGGCACAATTTAATCAAGCACCTGTATTTGGGCATGAGAATATATATTATTTTATTGCTCATGGCATGTCATAATATGTGTATTGTTAGTATTTTAAATACAGCCAAGTTTTTTTTTAACCCGATTGGAGATTTAACAGAGTATGTTGGTACTTATTTATTTGAGTGCTAACAGAGCTTTATAAAAAATACCACTATGACGGGTTGTTTCACAGTATTTGCACAATTCGTGAAATTTCCAAGTAAGTTCCGTTCTAGTTTAGTTATTATTAACTGAAATAATATCAGAACTTAAAAATTAACCTTTAAATTAGAAAATTTGTCTAAAAATATAAATGTTCCTCAAAAAAACAATAATATATTTTTTTATTTAATTTAATTTTAATAAAGTTATTAGAAAGATCTGCAAATATTTTAGTTTTTATTATTGTGTAACTGGACAGTTTGAAAATGGCATTGTTAGGCGAAACAGTTGTCTTATTAATAATAAAACTTGCATAACTTTATAATAACATTATTAAATAAAATTTAAAAGAAATTAAATTGAGATCTACGAATTGAACACAAAAATAATTAATATACAAAAATCAACCAAAAATTATGCTTTTTAAAAGCAAAACCATTATATATATATTAATGCTCTAAACGACCATATTTTAAGACAAGCCCTGCATGCGAAAAACGACCACTCTCCCCCTTAAGTTTAACCGACCCGAAAGCTGATTATCGCGAGACAGGGACCGTGGATGAAATCACATACGATTTTTTCAGACCTGATTTGTATGGGAAAAATTCAGCCAGAAGTTTTACCAATTGCAAATTTTCATATAAAAAAACGGATGCAAAAATAAAAAACTGCTAATAAAACTGATGTATTAAAACCTAGCGGCGAAAACTAGAAGCGCTCATTATTCGACGAAGAAATTCAAAGTTATATTGCCAGCCGCCAGGTTCGCCCCTCAAAAAAGGAATAATTTATCGTCAGACCTTCACGAAAAATTTGTGAAAGAGCCTCAGTACTAAAATCGTAAAGTGTATATTTTTTTAAATATAAGGCGTCTCACCTCAAAATTTTACATTCCGACGAGCCTCGAGGTAAATCAAAATTGCGACTTAAAAAAGATACCTGGCTTAGATGTTTTTGTATTATTTCGACTACGACAGGTTTCGGAACATTAAAAATATATTATATTTATGACTTTTCATGGAAATTTTGTCAGGATTCCTTTTCAAACGTGGGGAATTTCTGACGTTTACGAAAAAATTTCCGAGTTAAAAACTGTTAAAATATTCGTAGCCAGTAAAAAAAATGCTTTATTACGTATAAAATAAGTTTCACCTGCCAAATAATTCGAGTTCATTTGTTTGTTCTCGGTTGTGTAATGTCATTTTTATTGATTTTGTCGACAGCCAGCTCGAAAATACGAAATGGCTTTAAAAATATCGATCTCGGCTTTCAAAATTTAGTAAAACCTTATCGACAAGAGTTTTACGAATGTAAATCGACGGTCATATTGACAACATTTCTTGAAAAAACGTCTGTAATTTTGATTTCCAATCTGACATTTGAAAAAAAACCACGTCAAAGGCGCATTCGGAAACCGCTACAAAAAAAATAATGGTTGACACGATTTACCTGCTCCACTGGCGGCAAGATTTAGTACCACTCTAATTTGCTAAGAAACATTCAACATCGGTCGAAATTCAAATTATTCCCAAAGAAACTGGAGTGTTGAAAATGTTACTACATTTTAATCATAGCTTCAAATATAGTATGTCGAATGCATTGCGGTGAAAAATTTCCTTTCTGATAAATATGAATTATTTTTTTAATTATTATTAACGATTTTTTTTCTTATTTTTTTTTTAAAGAAAAAAGAGTCGTTCGGTCGCGACTAACGCTGGTGTGTCATAGAAATATTTCTCCAATTAAGGTTCTTAGATTTTTTTATTTTTCAGTACAATTATCGTTATGAATAACTATTTATTACTAAAATAGTATGTTTGTTGATGAATTCAAAAATTGGACACTCGACCGATGTCATTTCCAGAAAAATATTTTAAGAAAAACAAAAACAAAAAAATTCTTCTGAAAATGCACAATTTTTAAATCAATTTATTTGTATTGAAAATCAGAAAAGGAATTATGCTGGATCATGTACTGTCAGTGCATTCAGTAGAGATGGCATATTTTGTTGTGTTCAGATAGTGATGTAAACTGTATAAGTACTTACCCGCTAACTTGAAATATTTTCGATGTAATTTTTGTGCGGTAACGAGTAGGTACCTATCCGGACAATGTATTATTGGTTTGATGTGATTATTTTGGATTTAAAAATTTCAAATAAATAATATTGGGCCATTTCACTGCAGAAACTTAAGTAAAAAAATCATCAAAGATGGTGGCAAATATTTGCCAAAATTCGTATTGTTAGTTTGTTTTTCAATAAATAATTTTTTTTTTAACAGGTTTGTGACAGATTTTTTCTGAATTTTTTTTATTGCAATTAAATTTAGATTCATATAATGTTATTTTGCTAAGTAGTAAAAATTTGTAAAGCGTCGTTTTGGTATTTGGCATGGTTATAGTATCATTCAAGGTGAGTGGTGTGCATTGGTACCGCCGCCCCGGGAATAATTTAATGGATGACTTAATTAATGGAGTACTTTCTTGAGTATTTTTATAAAATGTTCGGGAAAACTACCGGGAGTAGAGAACTTTTTTTTTTACAATCGCTTCATACAGGAGGCCCCGAATAGTATTAATAATTCCTCTCAGGGCCTATGTCATTTTTGGGAATGCTGTGTGGTGGATTTCTTTTTGTAAAACGCCGTTTCTGTATGTTGCATGTTTATATTATCATTCAATGTGAGTGGTGTGCATTGGTACCGCCGCCCCGGGAATTATTTAATGGATTACATTCTAAACGGGGTACTTAACTCGAGTATTTTTGTACAATATTCGGAAAAATCTACAGGGAGTAGTTTTTACAATAGCGCGATACTGGAGGCCCGGAAGAAAATAATTCCCCTCGGGGCCTACGTCGTCTTTGGGAATGCTGTGTGGAGGGCTATTTTTAGGAAAGGAAGGAGAGGATATTCTGAGAAGGAAAAAGGTATGAGGGGTGGGTAGGAATCTGGGGATCAGTGTATGGAGTGACGGACGAATGGTTGTATCCGCTGCGGTGCAAGGTGATGTTCCGAGAGAGCTCTGCTGGAGAAGCCAAAAAGTCTCCCTAAACCAGTCTCTTCCGATCTGGTCTGCCACGCAATTGGTGGGCTTTAGCCTTTAAAAAGTTGAGCTTTGTGCGTATTTGAGAATCCTTCATTTGCAACCGAGATTGCCTCGAAATGACGGCCTCTGGCGTAGATGTTTTTTGATATATTCAATGGCAAAAGGTTTCGAAAACTTATTCAATCGTGTTTTTAGTGGCATTCCATTGAAAATATTCCACAATATCCTGATAAAAATTTGACATTTAACAAAAAAATCCAAGAAAAATCCGCTAACAAATTCCACAAGTTTTAAAATATTACTGACCAGGTGAATTCGTATTAAATAAATAACTGGGTAGGTACCTACTTTGCTCCATCGAATTACAAATAAATGGTTTGAAATTAAAATAAGTCACCAAAGATGGTAAGGTACTGTTTCTCCTGAAAAATATGCCGATTGCAGTTTGTCGGTCTTATAATTCAAATGCAGAAACAGGGCGGTAAAAAAAAATCAGCTCGAAATATACGGATTAATTTTTTTATTAAAACTCATGATTTTTTTCTTAATTTTCTTTTGTTCAGAAAATATTGTCGGGCGTTTGCGACCAACGTTTTGCGGCGCATTAAAATTTATCTAAATAAGAAGCAAAGTTTTTTTTTTTAATTTTCTATACATTCATCGTTATTAATAATTATTTATTACGAAAAGAGTTATGGCGTACGTGAAATCAAAAGGTGGACACTTGAGAGATGTCATTTCCATAAAAAAATATTAAAGAGTCGATTGAAAAAAAAAAGAGTATTTTTTTAATCGATTGGTTTTTGTAATAATGAGTGAGGAAATTTTGCCGGACCCTGTCGTTCATTTTGACTGACCAATCAGGGAGGCACTACACATGGTATTCCATTGAATTCAAATATCGATTTTTACTGTAAGTAAGAACTTCTTTCCTTTTAATCACAAAAAATTTACGATGTAAAATTAAAAAAGTTACCAAAGATGGATATTTGCAAAAATATGTAGGTAAAAACGGGGGTAGGTAGATATGCAGGTAGGTAGGAACTAAGTACTAAACAGGTACTTTGGGTAGGTAGGTATGTAGGAAGCTACTTTTTATAAATTAGGTGGGTTCAATTTGGTTCAATGCAGTACTACAGATTGTTCGTATGCATATAAATCGAAAAAAAAATAGGTCAGGATTCGTTCGTTTACTTAGGACATTATTAAATTTAAAAATAAAAATAATTATACATGTGCACGGGTACCCGCATATTGTGAAAGAATTTCTTTGTGTAATTTTTTTCTGCAGTTAAATTGAGTATGATAATATTGTTTTTTTGGTAAATAATAAAATTAAAACGTTTTTGTTTTCTTAGAAATTACGTAATTAAATGAACAAATATTATTTGTTTGAGTGAGGGTTACGTAGGTTTTACATTATGTTTTTTATACAAAAAGATTAATGAAATACCAATGTGTTTGATGGAATAATTTTTATTTTAAATAGTTTATATTTTTTATAGCGCCAAAATTTCTCAAGAAATTCCAAATTAAAAAAATATTAAAATTAAAAAAATTATATTTAAAAAAAGATTTTAAGGGTATCCCAAATGGTCCGCTACCCGAGGATTATAATATATATATAAAGGACCAAAGAGCATTAAATTTACATAGCGCAGTTTTTGTATTTTGCAAGTTAATAATATCATTCAACGTGATTGGTGTGCATTAGTACCGCCGCCCCGGGAATCTTTTATTGGATGACCAAATCCTATACAACGGTTTAACCTGAGTCAATAATCATTGATTTTAGAATCTCTAGAAGTGTGATATATACAGATTGGCAAAAATATTTTTCTCAGTAACGTTTTACATCAACCGATATATGCACCAATCCTAATAGCGTGTTTTTCCGTGTGAATGTTGATGCATTTTTTATAGTCAAACTATAGGGGTACTTACTCGACAATTTAAATACAATATTCGGAAAATTTACCGGGAATGGAGAAGTTTTTTAATTTTTTTATAATAGCTCCACACAGGAGGCCCTGAAGAAAATAATTCCCCTCAGGGCCTACGTCATCTCTGGGGACGCTGTGTGAAGAGTTCTTTTTAGGAAAGGAAGGAGATGATATTCTGGGAAGGAAAAGGGTATAAGGGGTGGGTAGGAATCTAAGGATCAGTGTGTGGAGTGACGGACGAATGGATTTATCCCTACCACTGCGGTGCAAGGTGATGTTCACAGAGAGCCTTGCTGGAGAAGCCAAAAAGTATCCCTAAATTAGTCTCTCCCGATCAGGTCTGCCACGCAATTGGTAGGCAGACGCATCCACCGCCAAGACCGGGAAAAATCTCACCCTATGAACCCGGGCATCCCTGCTAAATCACCAAACATAGCGAACCACTTGAAATGACCTATTGCAGGTGTGTTGGTTCCCGAGGCGGCGGTACCCATACCCACCTACCAAATTTAGGTTTTTTGCATTTCTTGCTTCATCCACATTCAAAAATCTTATTTGTATTAAAGAATTTTTTAAGTGTCATATCATGTGACATATCGTTTTTCGCAAAAAAAGGAAGGGATTTCATTTTAGTCAACATTTTGGTAGCCGTTTTGTTTTTTAAGACTTTTCTAAGGTTAGTCATGTGACATATCGTTTTTCTAAAAAAAAGGTGGGGGATTTCATATTAGTCAACATTTTGGTAGCCATTTTGTTTTTTAAGACTTTTCTAAGGTTAGTCATGTGACATATCTTCATTTTGGTGGTCATTTTGTTTTTTAAGACTTTTCTACGGTTTGTCATGTGACATATCGTTTTTCGCAAAAAAAGGTGGGGATTTCATATTAGTCAACATTTGGTTTTTTAAGACTTTTCTACGGTTAGTCAGTCATGTGACATATCGTTTTTCGCAAAAAAAGGTGGGGATTTCATATTAGGTAAATTCAGATCGCTATTTTGTTTTTTAAGACTTTTCTAAGGTTAGTCATGTGACATATCGTTTTTCGCAAAAAAAGATGGGGATTTCATATTAGGTAAATTCAGATCGCTACTTTGTTTTTTAAGACTTTTCTAAGGTTAGTCATGTGAGATATCGTTTTTCGCAAAAAAAGGTGGGGGATTTCATATTATTCAAAAGTTTGGTCGCCAGCAGGTTTACAAAATTGAGCGATTAACTCACAGGACCCTTTGAGAAATTCTCACAATCCTTGCTTCATCCACTTTCAAACATCTTTTTTTTCTTTAAATATATTTTTTTTTTTTAAATGTAGACACACACTTCTTGCATCATCCACGTTCAAACGTCAAATCGCTTAGTGCTTTAACTAATTAGTTGCGTTGCAACGGGCAAAAGCTAGTTTACATTAATATCAATAAAAAATGTTTTGTTTTCTTGTTATCTCCTTCTTGTTGTTTCAACATTCAAAATAAACTTTCCAGGCGTTGAGCACTAATATATCATAATTAAATAATTTTACAAGTAAGCGCCCAAACAAAATACAAGCAGAAGGGATATTAATTTTGCACAGACGAAGTTACCCTTATTTTACCCCCCTTTTGAAGGAATCTAATTAAAAGTTTGGCATAGGCAGTATAGGCACAGACTTAACACGGTAAAGGCACTTTTCGGGACATGGCCCCATTCCAAAAACACAGAAACGCATTCGGAAGTTCGGCCGCGAGGTAGTCGGGAGATCAACGACGATAAATTATAAGAAAACAGTGGGGTGTCTACGATTTTTCAAATAAGGTATTGAACAAATTACCACAGCCAAACAAGAAGAATTATAATTTATTAGAAAAACTTATTTAATAATTTGACGGTAGGTATCTGTTTGTTATACGAATCTATGGTCTCTTCCTGAATAAATATGGATTCTTTCATAAAAGCAGTAATAAAGTTAGCTACTTTGTGAGTTAGAGGGTAATGAATAACAATTTGTATCGCCGAAAAATGAGAATAAATGCCATAAATACACCTTACAATTGTTTAGCTAGTAAAATAAATGATTTTCTTTTAAAGGGTAAACTTAAGATAATGTATAATCTGCTCGTTCATAGATTTGATTTTCCTTTTTTTTCTGTACGGTGTGGAAACACGAACACTTAGAGCCAACGAAATAAAGTGGATAGACGCCGTCGAAATGTGGTGTTGGATAAAAATGCTCAGATATCCATGGACAGCCAGATGTACAAGTGGCACCGTTCTGGAGGAGCTAGGCATCCACAATAGGCTTTTAACTTTCTGCCTCCAACACATCTTAAGATACTTTGGACAGGTTGCTAGCCAAACTGAGGACTTTAACTTAAAGAAACTCATTTCGTCACTGGCAAAGTGGAAGGCAAAAGAAGCATAGGAAGGTCACTGTTCGCTGAAGTGATGCTGTCACGATCCCCAGCAACGAGGAACTGACTTTAGAAGAAGCTCATTCATAGATGGCGGTAATTCAATTATTTAATTGAAATATTTTTTGTGTGCGCCAGTAAATACACGATATGAATAAATAGTTTTGTCGGTATAAAAACTCAAATCTTCCAAGAAAAGCATTTGACAGCCTGTGTAGTCCAGGAGCAAGGCTTTGGACTCTCATTCCGAAGGTCGCGGGTTTAAACCCGGCGTTCACAAATAAGTTTATTTGATTAATTTGTGTTATTTCACAATAAATTAATTAAAATAATATATACTATATTTGCGGCACGTTCCAGAGTGTGTGATACTCTCAGTATCGCCTTGGTGTAAGACCACCATTCAGAATTAAAACGTTGCTTGAAATGGCTTTAGCCATGTTTAGTGACTAGATCTGAATAGTCAGGTACATCCCCACATTCCTCTTTCACTTCTCCTTTCCTTCCTGCTTACCTCACAACCTCACAACATACCCCAATTGGGGATGCAATAGTTTCACTGGCTCCAGACGGGAGCAGTTGGGACTTACCTGTGAGGTATTCACTTAAAAAAAAATGGAAATATAATATTGTATTGTATGCCTTTGTTGATAGAAATGGAATTTCATTCAGACACAACTATTTATTAATATCAATGTTGCGTATTTATTTAAAGAATTCATTTATAAAACTTTACGGCTTATCTTGCAAAAAGTGTTTTTCCTAAAATAATCAAATTATTGATATCTATGAAGGACCAGATTTTGAAATATTTTTAGTTTACCCGTAAGTCTTACCTATTAATTTTTTATGGTAATTTTCATAATTCACTCTGCATTATGCATTTTAAATATATTTCTTTTAACATATAAAACATATATTTTATGGTAATTTTCATAATTCACTTTGCATTATGCACTTTCAATGTATTTATTTTAACATGTAAACTTTCAATGTATTAATATATTAATTAACATATTAACATATAAAATAAGTAAAATATATTTTATGGTAATTTTCGTAATTCGGTTTGCATTATGCATTTTCAATGTATTTATTTTAACATATAAAATAAATAAAATATATTTTATGCTTATTTTCATATTTCATCTTGCATTACGCACATTCGATATATTTATTTTAACATATAAAATAAATTCAATATATTGTTATGGAACGCCCTATAGCTGGTAGAATATACATAACATCGCCGAGTCCGGTTGGAACTTGCCACAGCGTTCCCGTTCCCCACCGTTTCCTGCATCCCCTACTTCCCCTCTCCCACTCCTCACGGCATTCCGGCCGCCGCCGCCGGCAGTCGAAAGCTACACCCGGCCTCGGACGGACGCGCACAGAGTTGAAAGTTGCTCTCTGGCTGAGACACACGTAAACACGGTCGAGAATCACGCTCTGTTTCGGGCCCCCGCAGAATGAGCCGAATTGATTTCTAAGCCACGATGTACTATTAGTCCGCATTGGAATGTAGAATCGGTTTTGTCAAACATCGGTGTTATAATGGTTCGCGGATCCCAGGAAGACTGTCGAACGTGCTGGAAGCGGAGGACTTCGCCCCCACACATGTAAGCTGAACACCAGATTTCCCATTCTTTCAATGTGTCTGTAAAAATACGATAGGGTCCCGCGTAAAAACCATAACTCAGAGAGTTTCGATGCAGAGATCACGAGGTATAAACACTTTAGCTAGGTTTGTGTAACATGCATTCTTGTATAGCCCTGCACTGAAATAGCCTGTATACTGTGTTCTGAATTGTCAATATATGAATCTATTTAAACATATCTTGTTGTCAATCTGCTCCGGCAGGAGAATCTCGTAGAGTATTAATTCCCCAGGTGACCGAGGAGGATGGAGTTATGTAAGCATTCATTTGCGACCCACGCCTGAGATAGAGGGTGCCCGTTGCTCCCGTTTGAGCTGGCTTTGGGGCTTGTTTGGGGTAGCTGGAGCTGACAATTGGCGACCAGAGAAACCCCGTAACAATTGGCGCCTAACGTGGGGCTCCAATTTTTTTTCTATCCCGGTCGCTATGCGGAATGAAAACTTGTCGAGGTCCTCCCCGCATAGGAATTGTTTTGTAAACATTAATTATGCTTTTGTTGCTCAACACCCAGTGAACAGTAATTCCGTGAAGAAAAAAAACCACAGAAATCTATGTGTAAATCGGATACATACATCGCAGTTGGAATAACGGCCATTTTGAACGCTTAAAAAAAAAACACCAACCGTTTTGACCGCGAGGTTGACTGCGCATGCGTAACCCCTTGTTTAACGAGCCACGGTCAACTTCGCGCCAAAACCCAACGGAAAAAACCCGTCGAACAAAACAATTACTGGTTGCTAGGCGTTTTTTATAACCAAAACGTCTCGCATAACCAAATCAAATTTGGCAATGAAAATGATTTTTATAAACTTGATTCTGGAACTACAATCATTTTGTGAATCCTCTGATTAGAAATCTCAAACCTACGTTTTTTCTGCACAATACACCAATAGGCCCACTTGTCTGTCAAACTGATACAGTTTATACCCCACCAAATGGACAAAATAATGATTTTTCTTCCCCATTCTATGTTGTAGGCACCGTAAATTTTTTTTTTCAGCATAAGTGAATTGTGTTTTTTCCTTACATAAGTGAATAGTGAATTGTGTTTTTCCCTTACATAAGTGAAAAATGAAATAATAATAAAACCCATGATTGGTCCCATGAATAAATAAAATAATTTTAATATGGTTAACGTATCAAATTCCATATTCAGTTATTCTCTTCCGGAAGGTTATCCCCTATTTGCCAGAAAAGTGCCTTTTGTGAATTTTAGTGCCTTTCTCAGTTCAAAGTGATTTGTGGAAAATAAAAAACCCATTTTCTAAGGGTCAGTCCTGGCCAAATTTTCAAAAAATAAATAAATACTTGTGAATTTCACAATTTTCCCAAAAGTGGTCAGTGAAACAAAAAAACTTTCACCACTAAGGTCTGTCCACGCAAAATTTTTTTTTTCACTTCCTCTTTCCTTGGACAAGAATTTTGGTATCATGTATACTAAATTGTAGTGTGAAACACAGTTTTTCTATAACTATTTTGGAAGTGCCAACTAGTGATTACCAAGTGAAAAGTGCCTCACAAAAATTAATTTTGCGTTTTCTAAAGGAAACCCCTGGCCAAATTTTTTTTCACCACCCGGGAAACTCACAATGGATAATAACCAAGCTATTGCGTCATCCAACCTGGGCATAATTCCCAACGTGCACAGCTTATCCAAGGCACTCCTACAAACTGCTTTAAAGGATAGAGGACTCTCGCCATCAAGCAAATCCAAATCTACATTAAAAGCATATGCACTTTTATTCAACAAAAAGTACATTAGGAGAGTAAACCTCGCTCCCGCAAGCGAAAATAATTCGTGTTCAGCCACGCAAATGTTGGATAATCTTGCCCCTAACAAAGAACTTATGCCGCAAGTATTGATAAAACAGGACGTCACACCCACCTTGACACAAGATAAAACTTACGATTTATCACCCTGGAAAGTCAAATATAATGGCGTCTCCGATGTGCTGGATTTCATAGACCGTATTGAAGAAACGGCTACAATTAAAAATATCCCATTCGAGATTCTACGGAAAAACTTTATAGAACTCATCTCCCCAGAATTAATACCCTGGCACCGCATTCAAAAAACTAAATGCAAGGACTGGAATAAACTCAGATCTGCCCTAATCTCCAGCTTCGGAAAGACGGAGGCCCAGCACCGGATCAAATTATCTTTACTATCTATCAAACAGCTAGTAAATGAACCCGTGGCATCATTCATAGAAAGGGCTGAATCCATTAACATCAAACTTTCACATCCTGTTTCGGAAGCTGAACTATTACCAGTCATAACTGATGGCCTTTTAAGCAAATACGAGAACATCATTACCTCACAAAAAATTGCATCCCTGGCCCAATTAAACGAAGTCTGTCTCCTTCTGGAATCGTACCAGGACAGAAAAAACATAAAGAATATGCCTAATAATATAGTGGTGCCAAGCCGCTCGTCTGGTTTGAAGCCAGAATTTGACAACAAAAAAGTGTGCTCTTTTTGCAAAAAAGTGGGCCATCTGGCCACTACTTGTTTCAAGCAGGCGAGGCTGTTGGAATCCAAGGAACCCCGAACTTTCAAGAGGCATCACTCTAGGGACCGCTCTCCTCCGCGCGACGAACTGCGCAACATTTTCAAAAAATCAAGGCACAACACTGAAAGGTTACAAAACCCAAGCGATGGTAGACCTCAGGTGGACTTCTCCAAGCCCCCACCAAATTTCTACATGAAGAGGCCAAAAAACTAAATAATAACCTCTCAGGCACCCATTCTGAACCAAGGTCTAAAGAATGGACTGATTGGTTATCACACATTAAATATTTTAACCAGACCTTAAATGTTTCTTCGGTTTGTTGCAAACAAGCTAAAGATGGGAGACCCTATGCTTTTTTCTCTGTTAACAATGTACCTTTTTCCGGTTTACTTGATAGTGGTGCATCTGTCAGCTGCCTGGGCAACAATGCTCACCTGCCGTTTGTTAACAGTGATTTTAGAATTTCGCCCCAATCGACACACCTGACGACTGCGGATAATGTTTCCCAGCAAGTCATCGGTGCCCTTGCCCTACCAATTAAGTGTAACGATAAAATAGTTACAATCAATTTTCTAATAGTGCCCTCCATATCCCAGAATTTCATCCTTGGCGTTGACTTCTGGAAGGCTTTTAACGTTGCTCCCCAAGTATTTAATACCTCTGGCGAAACCTCCACTGCTGCTCAAATTAGTGAAATCCGCACAATAATACCTCACGAAAATTTAAGCACGGACCAAGCTCTCCAACTAAAGGAAATGGTCAACAAATTCGAATCAATATCTTTCGAAAAATGTGGATTAGGTTTGACAAATTTGGTTGAACACCATATTAAAACCAATGGCCCACCCATAAAGCAACGTTATTACAACTTAGCCCCCCAAAAACTTAAACTTCTAGAAAATGAACTTGATGAAATGTTAAAAATGGGTGTGGTGGTTCCCAGCAGAAGTGCATGGACCAACCCAACCCTTTTGGTTTCTAAAAAAGACGGCTCTGCACGTTTCTGTCTCGACAGTAGACGTTTAAACTCTTGCACGGAAGCCGACGCGTACCCCTTACCTTACGTCCACGCAACCTTAGACAAGCTGCGTAATGCCAAGTTCATCTCCTCTGTTGATCTAAGCAAAGCTTTTTGGCAAATACCCTTGGACGCAGAATCGTGCGAAAAAACTGCTTTCGTTGTACCCGGTAGGGGAATGTTCCATTTTAAAAGATTACCCTTTGGTCTAAAGAACAGCCCCGCCGAGTTGCAAAGACTGATGGACAAACTTTTCGGTCCTGAAGTCGATAACAGCCTGTTTTGTTACCTTGACGACCTTATCATCGTCAGCGATACCTTTGAAAAACACCTATTAATGCTGGAGAAGGTTTTTCAACAACTCAAGTTCGCTGGTTTAACCATCAACTTGAAGAAGTCAGAATTCTGTAAGTCTCGTCTACGTTATTTGGGATTCATTGTCGACGAAAAAGGTCTAAGAACAGACCCGGCTAAGGTGGAAGCCATGGCAAACTTTCCCCGACCCAAAAACGCGAAGGAAGTCAAAGGTTTCCTTGGACTTGCAGGTTATTACAGGAGATTCATCAAAGACTTTTCCACTATTGCAGCCCCCTTAAATAAAATTACCAGCATCCGTAAAGGTGTCAGCAATTTCCGTTGGTCTGTTGAAGCGGAAGAAGCGTTTACAACTTTAAAAAATGCTCTTCAAAAAGCTCCCGTTCTGAATTGCCCGGATTTCGCACTCTCTTTTACCCTCCACACGGATGCCTCCAATGTAGGAATCGGTGGAGTCCTTACTCAAGAGTTCCCTGACGGCGAACACCCCGTAGCGTATTTTTCCCGTACATTAAATAAAAACGAGAAAAACTACGGCATTACCGAAAAAGAGTTATTGGCTGTATTGGATTCTGTTCACCATTTCCGCGGTTACATAGACGGTAGCAAATTTACTGTAGTCACAGACCATAGTAGTTTGAAATGGTTGATCTCTTTAAGCAATCCCTCCGGTAGACTCGCTCGTTGGGCCTCCCGTTTGTCTCAGTACAATTTTGATGTTGTTCACCGTAAAGGCGCGGACAATATTGTCCCTGACGCTCTTTCAAGAATTGAACTGGCCTCATTAAATGTTGACACAATTGCCCCCCCCCCATCTACAAAAGATGAATGGTACTTGAAAATCTTTGAAGGTTGTAAAAATAATCAACAAAAGTTTCCTAATTTTATCATAAAAGAAGGACAGCTATACCGTAATTGCAAGGTACCACTATCCATCCTCGAAGATTACTCGTGGAAGCTTGTCGTTCCCCTCGAAGGTAGAGAACAAATAATTATTGACAATCATAGTGCTCCCGACTCCATACACCCAGGAAATTTCAAGACGTATAAAAAGATTTCCTTGAAGTATTACTGGCCTGGTCTCTTTAAGCAAGTTCGCAATTACATCTCTAAATGTGAAATTTGCAAAGCTTATAAACATAGCACGGCAGCACCTGCCGGCCTAATGGGTAATCCCAAACGTGCCGACAGACCCTTACAGTCATTGTCAATGGACCTCGTCGGACCTTTTCCTCGAAGTTATGCCGGACACATGCACATACTTAGTGTAGTGGATGTTTTCACTAAATTCTGTTGGATCTTCCCTTTAAAAAGAGCCAACGCGTCCGCCATCATCAAACTTCTGGAAAAACACATCTTTATACCTTACGGAACACCCAGGACCGTAATTGTTGATAACGGAAAACAGTTTATTGCCCAGGAATTCAAAGAATTTCTTGCCAAATACGGAATCAAGGACATTTATTATAATACCTTGTACACTCCCCAAAATAACACTGTCGAACGTTATAACCAGACAATCAACACAGCTCTGGCTATTCTAGTTGATAAAGATCAACGTACTTGGTGTAAAAACCTAGATAAAATTCAGGCTGCTATGAACAACACTGTCAATCTGGCCACTGGCTACACACCTTTCTTCTTAAAACACGGCATGGAACAAGTTGTCCATGGCTCTCTACATAGGGACACTAACTTTCCGACGTCAATCGCCACCACAAACAACCCCACCGCGGACTATGCCCACCGTCTGGAAGAACTGTCGGCCATTTACAGTGAAGTCACTGATGCTCTGCTCCTGGCTCATCAAAAGAGTGCGGACAGATATAACCTACGTAGGAAACATGTCACCTTCAATACAGGAGACATAGTTTGGAGAAAGAACAACACACTTTCCCAAGGAGCCATGTATTTCTCTGCCAAGCTGGCACCACGTTTCGTGAAGGCCAAAGTTCTAAGAAAAATATCAGATCTAGTGTACTCCCTGTCTGACTCGTCTGGTAAACACATTGGTAATTACCATATTAAGGATATTGTAAAGTCTGGAAGTGAGGAGTCAAGTAAAACTGCCCCCACCATCTCAGCAAACTTAAAATAATCCAGTGTGTATCACCACAACCTTTTGTAAGCACATCAAGTCTTGCAATGGCTGGCGTGTAAAGTGTCAATTACATGTCCACCCTTTCGTTGATAAAACGAATATTGTTTAAAAAATCACTTTTGTAAATTTATGTACACTCCACGGTGTAGTTTGCTCCCGTTCATGTTCTTGAATTGGCAACCACCGTAATTTTGTTTCACACGTCCTTTTATTTATTTTTTTTTCTCTTTTCTCACCTGTTCTAAAATTGATCACTTTAGAGCAGAGACACCCTTCGAGTCACAATGTTTGGGAAGTCATGAACCCAATCATTGCCTCTCAATCCCTCACACTACGCAACGTTCATGCCATGGCACGCTTTGCTATGTCATGCAATATTGTAATTTTCACCATTTTTGTTTGTTGTTTTTCATCATATCGGAAGGAACCTCTTCAACTTTTTCTTTTTCCATGAAAATTATGTTCTGCAAGTACTGGAGCGTCGTTCTAAAATCGGATTTGGTAAACTCCAAAGTGTTAAATCACGAACCAGGACTAGTTAACCATTTTAACACGCTCCATATTTTTACCTATCATGATAAAGATAAGTGGTTACTCACATAATCACATTCCTTGTGCATAGTAGTTTTCAATTTTTCTTAAAAATTGATGGCGTCCTACCCGAGCTCTTTGCTAACAAATTGGATTTTGACACGTCCATTTTGAAATCATATGTATATAAATAAAGGAAAAACCTTTAAATTGGTCTTTCCACCCTTATGCAAATCCTCATGGGCTCATTTCAACTAAAGTACGTAAAACCAAATACTCGGTCTTTTGTTGTTATAAGAAGTCCTCGATTTGTCTTTTCTCTACTATTATAACATGTATGTCTTGTATTACATGCTTCAACCCCTTCGGAAAAGGTTAATAACGGCAACCTTGATTTCCGTACATAAATAACTACAGTTTAACGTAAATCATCAATGTTTTGTTTGATCATCGTTTTACAAACATCGGCACTCATCTCCAGTTCCGCCATAACCTGGTAGGTTTGCAACTGCACAAAGGGTATGTAAAACCATATTTGGTCCCTTTCCTTGGTCTTCCTCACTGTAGGTTGCCACAACAAAGAGTGTGTAAAACTATAAGTCCGTTCTCGTTGTTGTCACATGGTGTAAACAGGAATGTACCCTGTCATCACCCCGCCCTTATAACATATGAAGTAACATAAATTGCTTACCTCCTTGTTATTCTATCGTACGCTCTTGAGCTACAGAGTTAGTTAATCTAACAAATCTTTATAAATTGTGTCAAAACGACCATTGTTAACGTTTATTGTGTTGTATTTAAACGTAACCATGTTACATTATAGGAGAGATCCTTAGAACATCCACCATTATAGGAGGGATCCTTAAAATACCTGCCGCGATACGAGAAGTTCGTCATAATCACTTTTGCTCATAGCTAAATGTTATTGAGTTGGTCGTGTGACATATTTGTCATGAGTACCGTTTTGTATAATCTGTTTTGGTCGTGTGTCATTTACTTGCCATGAGTACCGTTTTATGTATAATTGTGTACAACCCTTGCACACGAGACGTGGAGACGTTAAAATACTTACCGCGATTCGTGCGAACGACATAATATCGGCTTTGCCATCTTCTTTAAGAGGCATTGTATAAACTCTTTGACTTCTGTCTATAATTGAGTTATATCTTGCATGTATTTGCATATTTTGTACACTATACGTGGAGACGTCAAAATACTTACCATGAGTCGTGCGAACGAAATAATATCAAACCCTTTGTGTGCGATCTACGAGATGTAGTCCACAACCCTTTGTTGTTATTCAACGCCAATGCCCGTGGACTTCCTGTTTTTTTACTTCTTTGCAAAAAGGAAAGAAGCCCAGGAATATCTACTATCCCAAAAGGACTAGTTAGTAGCTTCACTGCTAACTATGGGGCATAGTGCTGTGGGAGTTAATCGATTGAGCACAAAACCACCTAACTCGTTGTCTGGGGAACGAATAAGAAAACCCCCAGGTTTGTGAAATTGGAGCGAGGGTCTGTCTTTTCTCACAATCATGTAGAAGTTTTTAAAATGACTCCTAATCTTTTGCCCAATACACGCGAAAGATTAGCCTCTTTGATATAAGGTGTATTCAAATTTCTCCTCATCCCTTTTTTAAAATGTAAAGAGTCAGGAAATCTGCTGGTTGATTATGTTTCATCCTCACATAGAGTTTGAATTGGAAATTAGTCCAGTCTCTAGCAAATTTCGTAACTCGTCTCCTTTCTCCACTCCTCCCTCCCATCCCCCATGTTCTCAGACTTATGTTATGAAGTGAAAAATCTGTCGTTGACCATATTTCGCCCTCACTTGGAGTTCGAATAGGTAATTGTCCGGTTATCTACAGGTTTTCCCCTCAATCTCTGCATACGTCTCACCATTTTTTTGTTTTTCTCTCTTCTCAATTCTACGAAACACATTCATGAATGTTGGATATGTACGATATGCACTTGGCGTACCGTCTGTCTCCTTTTGACAACCTTTATTCATGAATTGGTTTCCCTTTGCCGTGACTAGTTCACGATTCCTTGTCTTGTTCTTTGAAATTCTACGAAAATGTTACCATCTCATGTTAACATAGGCCATAGAGGGCCGGTTGTTTTTTAACCAAGACATATTGTCACCCGGCAAGCGCCAAGCCATCCTGGTAAAGGATAATGTTCATGTAATCACAATTTAGTTAGGAATCTCTCTCTTCGTCACTCTCTGGGTCGGTTGGTTAAAACCTCGTTTATTTCTTTATTTGGACACATTTTGTTTCTCTCCAAACCTTTTCTTCATTGGTCCCTAGGCAGGTAAACTTCAAGAATTTTGCTCTAATAATAATTTCTCCCGGATTTAAAAAGAAGCCCAGGCGGATGTCATCACCAACAGCCAAGCTGAGCTTCACTTCCTGACAGCACGCGCTGTGGTTACAAGGTCCCTCCTGCTGCCATTCTCTACGCATTTGTTTCTGAAAGCACAAACCATACCGCCCATATGTATGTTGTTTTGTCATGCCACAGCAAGCTGAGTTGTCCCACTATACATTATGACACTCTGAACTACCTTTTGGGCACGCTAGCTCCTAGGTTTGTTCTTACTCTTGCTATCAATGCCAACTTTGTCGTCTCTTGCCTGTCATGCAGTGACGCAAATATCGTCTTGTGTAAACCATTATTACCTTGACCCTCCAGTATTCGCTGAATGCGTACCAATACAAGTTACCTTGAGCTACATTATGCTTCAATAACTATTATATACGATCCGTGTGTACCATAATAACACTTAGGATTCGTACTGGCATGCCTGCAGATACTGGACTCTTCTCTTCAATGACCTCTGTAACCATAGTCGCGACACAGCAACCACAGTCTCCATTTCGTGAACTTCAACGTCTTCGACAAAATCAAGTGTTTTCTAAGGCCTAAGTGTACTCCTGAGTGTTATCTCAAATGGGTCTGATTGCAGTGATAATGTAATCCTTAGAATCTGTGAAATCACGTCCTTTTCTTCGAAATTCTCCGAAACCAAACAAATCCACGCTTCGCAAACTTAGCTCCCAGACCAATGAAACCTTAGAGTCACATTTTTTTCTCTGCTCTTGTACAAATGTATTGTTGTTTTTCAATTGCATAACCATGTATTGTTGTTTTTCAATTGCACATCCTTGTATGTTGTTCTACACCATGTACTTTTCCCAAAGTTGTCTTTTCCAAACATTGTATGTACCCCTACCCTTTCCCTACAAACATTGTGACCTAAACTGTATGTTCTAGCTAGGCAACTCTCAAGCAACGAACCTCTCAAATCCCCGATGGAAGCATAAGAGGATTTTTTTTTCCCTACAGCTCCATTGCCACGTCGCTTTTTTTCCAAGCGCGGGGGGAAGTGTTATGGAACGCCCTATATCTGGTAGAATATACATAACATCGCCGAGTCCGGTTGGAACTTGCCACAGCGTTCCCGTTCCCCACCGTTTCCTGCATCCCCTACTTCCCCTCTCCCACTCCTCACGGCATTCCGGCCGCCGCCGCCGGCAGTCGAAAGCTACACCCGGCCTCGGACGGACGCGCACAGAGTTGAAAGTTGCTCTCTGGCTGAGACACACGTAAACACGGTCGAGAATCACGCTCTGTTTCGGGCCCCCGCAGAATGAGCCGAATTGATTTCTAAGCCACGATGTACTATTAGTCCGCATTGGAATGTAGAATCGGTTTTGTCAAACATCGGTGTTATTATGGTTCGCGGATCCCAGGAAGACTGTCGAACGTGCTGGAAGCGGAGGACTTCGCCCCCACACATGTAAGCTGAACACCAGATTTCCCATTCTTTCAATGTGTCTGTAAAAATACGATAGGGTCCCGCGTAAAAACCATAACTCAGAGAGTTTCGATGCAGAGATCACGAGGTATAAACACTTTAGCTAGGTTTGTGTAACATGCATTCTTGTATAGCCCTGCACTGAAATAGCCTGTATACTGTGTTCTGAATTGTCAATATATGAATCTATTTAAACATATCTTGTTGTCAATCTGCTCCGGCAGGAGAATCTCGTAGAGTATTAATTCCCCAGGTGACCGAGGAGGATGGAGTTATGTAAGCATTCATTTGCGACCCACGCCTGAGATAGAGGGTGCCCGTTGCTCCCGTTTGAGCTGGCTTTGGGGCTTGTTTGGGGTAGCTGGAGCTGACAATTGGCGACCAGAGAAACCCCGTAACAATATTTTATGGTAATTTTCATAATTCACTCTGCATTATGCATTTTCATTATAACAGATTAAATGCAATTAACAAAATAATGACACGAAGTTAAATAAAAATATAAATTATAAGAGTGGAGAATATTATGTAAATAAATTATAAAAATAAGAAAATAGAAGTCAAGTCAAGACTTACCTAGCTGGAAATCAAAATATTTATAATATTTCTTTACTAGTTTACTGATTCAATTTTTTTTTTCACTTTTATACAAAAATCAAGGTCTTGAGTTGAATTACAGTCGACACATTCTGGACATTGATGAATAATATCTACAATTAGTCGAGTGTTCACTGAAGAAGAGCAGTTCATTATTTCTGAGTCTACGGGAAGGTATATTTAAAGGGATGAGTTGTAGTAATACAAGTGAATCAATAATACAATAAAATTGATTATTTTTAAGGTTTTTCAATAAGACCATTTTTTCCGACTGTCTTTTACCTCTTGTAGGCCGCAGTCCCCCCGGCGGGTCCGGATTTTTGAAGCGATTTTGCCCCTTATGCTTAAAGAAATTGTATGAAGAAAAAGGGCAGAATCGCTTGGGCTATTCTCGATCTTGACATAACGAATTACTGGATAATTCATATTTTTTATTTATTTTTTTTTTTTTTTTACAAATACAGTTATTATACATTGTATATATATTTTTTTAATACATTTTTTTAATATCGTGATTCACCTTTTTTTTGAGCAATGCTCGTGTAAAAAAGGTGGAGCAGCGAAAAACAATTCAACATATATTTTTAAAATGTGTAGTAAGGATAATGAAAATTATAATATTTAATTTTTTTATATATGTATATCATACATTATACGTGAAACAGAATTGAGTAAAGAAAAGATATAAAAGAAGAAGAAGAGAGAAAATAAAAAAGAGTATAAAAGTAAAGGGATTTCCAAAGTCACAGTCACAATGATTGTAATATGTTATTGATGTATTGTTTTAATTAACCTTTTGAATTTTTTATAGTTTGTTTCCAATCTTAAGTTAAGGGGTAATTGGTTAAACCATTTGACTCCAAAATATTTATAAAATTGTTGGGCTGTGGTGGTATTACAACGCGGGATAGTTATAGAGCCAAGAATATTTGGTCTTTTGCTGTTTGAAATAGATATTGAGGTATCGTTGTTGAAACAATCTTTGTGTATTTGTAAAAGTGAATTTTTTTTATAAATAATGTGTAGTGAAGGGACTTTAAATTCTTGAAATAATCTTATGGTGGGGTAGTCATATGGTTTTTTTTAAATTATTTTTATTAATATTCTTTGGATGATTTCTAAAGGCAAGAGAGAAGTTTTGAATGCACCACCCCAGCCAACAATTCCATATTGTAATACAGATTGAATCAGTGAAAAATAAATGATTCTTAATAGTTTAAAATTTAATATGTTTCGGATTCTAAGAAAAATGTACAATAATTTTCTTAATCTTTCTACTGTTGCATTGATCTGTAGTTTCCATTTTATGTTACTATCTATAATTACACCGAGGTATTTTACATTAGTTTTAACAGTGAGTACAGAGCAGTCAGGTTTACATGAATTTAAATTTCTATTACAATTATATGAATGTATACTAATCTTTAAATTTTCAGGGAATGCATGTTTATTAATGGTGAACGGTATTACAAAGGTTTTTTCCGTATTAAGTGACAGCAAGTTTTTATCGAACCATTTTTTTAGTATGTTTAAGTCTAACTCTGCTGTTTTCTGGGTTTCATTCCAAGTTAATCCCTCGGTTAGAATTGCTGTGTCGTCTGCATATGAAATGAGTTTAGACTTGATGTTGAGTTTGAACATATCGTTGACATAAATGATAAAAAGGATTGGTCCCAGTACAGTTCCCTGCGGGATGCTAAAATTCGTGGTCTGGGAACCGCTCAGAAAGCCATTTAACTTAACAAATTGCTCTCTATTAAATAGGTAATTTTTGATCCAAGTTAAAGCATTGTCAGTTATACCAATTTTCGTTAGTTTGGAGATGAGATTAGAGTGTGATATACTGTCAAATGCTTTTCTTAGGTCGACAAATGTTCCAATGCATTTTTTTTATTATCTAAAGATTTATATATTTCAGATGTTAAATCTACAATCGCATCTTGAGTGCTCAAATTTTCTCTAAACCCATATTGATGTGCATTTAATATATTATTTTCTTTTACAAATTTAAATATTTGTTTTTTTACAATTTTTTCAAATATTTTTGCAATATTTGAGGTAAGAGAAATTGGCCTATAGTTACTACTTAGATGGGGGTCCCCAGATTTAAAAATTGGGGTAATAATAGTTTTTTTGTAATTTAAGGGAAAGTTTCCATTTTCGAAACTTGTATTTATGATGTGTGCCAATGGTTTGCAAAGTGAGTTTGAATTGCTTTTAAGTATTTCTACAGAAATATTGTCATAACCAGGGGAAGAATTTCCTTTTAATTCATTAATAATTTGTTTAATTTCATCAACGTTAATTCGTTGAAATTGTGTTAGGGTGTTACAAGAATTGGAAGGTGATGGTAGATTATCATTATCGTAGTTTTTTATTTTAAGTGCTAATTTTTCACCAACTGACCCAAAATAATTGTTTAAAATATTTGCACATTTCGTTGGATCTGTGTTAACATTGTAAATTGTGTTATCAATATCTGAGATTTTATTTATATTAGATTTTTTTGGTTTTTTATTGATAATTTCATTAATAGTTTGCAACACCTTTTTGTTGTTGTTGCCAGCAATATTGATTTTTTCTTTATAGAAATCTTCTTTAGTTTTCCGGATAATGTAACATAATTTATTTCTAAATTTTTTAAAATATTCGCGTAGTTTGTGGTTTTCAGGGAACTTTTTTAACTCTTTATAAATTTTTTCTTTATGTCTTATTGATATTATAATCCACGGTTTTAATTTTTTAAATTTATTCTTTGGAGAGTGTGTTACAATGGAAGAGGAAGATTTGATGTGTTTATTCAAGGTTATTTCAAAATTATGTGAACATAAATCAGTATTATTAAAGGAAAGTACAGTTTCCCAATTTTCAATGTCAAGATGTTGTTGTAATTTTTCATAATTAATAAGAGTTTTCGGAAAGTTATAGTGAGAATAATTATTCTTATTTATTTTATCAGTTTTAATAGCAACAATGCATGTGTTATGATCAGTAATATTATTTTTCCAAATAACAGATTTTATTTTATCAGTTTCATTAGTATTACACCAAATATGGTCAATGCATGATGGCCTTTGTCCAAAACATTCTCTTGTAAATTTTTTTATACATGGTTTGAAATTGAGTTCAGATAATCTGTTGATATATTCAGTTTTTTCCTTATTACCATTGTTTTCAGATTCATCAGATATATCAATATTAATGTCGCCTACAATAAATGCATTTTGAAAACGATTTATGTTTATAAAAGATTTCAGATTTTCTGTGAAATTACTAATGCTCGAGCTGTGAGTTCTATATAATGCAATTATATCATACAAAATATTTTTTATATTTATTTTAATATGTAGACAATTAACAAGTTCAATAAATATTTCATTTACAGAAATATCGTTATAAATAGTTTTTACAAAAACCACTATTCCACTGTTTTGATAATGTTGTAAGTTGTAACAAAGTATTTGTATCCAGGTAAATTATAAGTACTTGAGTTGGGACTAATTCTGGCTTCGGTTAACACAATACAATCAGGTTTTAGGGCCAGTTCATTCAATTCTAGTGTGAAATGATCAAAATTTTTATAAATGCTTCGAATATTTAGGTGAAGGATTGTTAATGATTTTAGAGGGTCCATTTCTGATAGTGAGTTATTACATTCGAAACTGGATATACAAATATCTTCCGAAATTTTGAAAGATGAGTCTATATCTTCAAAAAATGAGTTAGTCATGAGAGTATATGAGGTGTATATAATAATACGATATTGACAATTGATCATGAATATTTATCAAAAATTCATCTAGGTTTTTTGTGATGCTTCGAATGTTCATATGTAATAATAAAAATGAGGAACTGTTAGTAACACACCACTTATTAACTTCTGTAATATTTTGACATATTTCCTGGTTTATTTTGTATTTTTTGTCAATTTGTTTTACTATAAAATCTGTCATTTTTAATTGTAATTTATTTTTTCTTGAGCAAAGTCAATGTTATATTAATTTGTATTAATTGCCAATGACGCGCCGGGCACCAAAGATAGCGGACAAAATGGCTGCCGCTTGATAATATGAACGCTGCCATATTCGAAGTCTATATTTATTCATTTTTTTTAAAAATATAAATCCATTGTGGAAAGCACAGATTTGTGTGAGTATTAGTTAATTCGTTTTATCTTATTTTGAAGTAATTTTTGTTTTATATCACAAAAGAAATGTTATAAATATTGAATTCGTAAGAAAGGTGAGAACTGTCAAATATTTTACGTCGTATTGAAAAAATATATTTTTTGTATTCTGGCTTTCAACAAGTTAAAGGAGAAAGGTTTAGAGTTATTCAATTTCATCACATGAGTAATTGTCTCTTTCTAACCCCAGTTCCCTAGCAATCTCTCTTGCGGCTTCAATTCTACTTAATTTATGAAAATATCTTTTCGTTCTTCATAAATTCGTTGCAGAATCGTTGAAACTTCTGTCGTCAGATCTGTTGTTTTTAATGAAAATTTAGTACGACTTAGGTAGTTCTATTTCTGTTTGGGCACCGGGGTTAAAGCCCTGATATACTTTATGAAGTGCTGCCATCTCAAAGGAGACCATTGAATGTAGTGAATATGTAAAAAGCCCTCCAGATAAAAATGCAGGCGGGACCTCACAACGAGGGCAAAACACTTTGCCAAGTTTTTTGGCCAAGGTACCTACTCTAAAATGGTTTGAGAAAATGTCAAGATATGCATTTCACGTTAAGTTACAGGTCGTGCGATCGATGAAAACCCTTTAATATGTGTGATACTATAACGACACCATTGGTAATTGAAGTCTATCAACTATAGGTGAGTGGTTGAGTGGGCATCGCGTTTGTGTCCCACCCAGGCGTTTCGTGTTCGATTCCTCGGCTGGCTAAGTACTCCATCACAACACAAGCAACATCTCCCGCTTAGTGTGGTGGTAGTAGGAGATTTTCAAATGTTGTTGGGTTATTCGTAACCCGGGAATGTTTGTCTTTCTTTAAAAAAAAAAAAATCTTTTTTCTGAAACAAAAAAATTACATGGTTACCATAGTACATATGTAAGCTATTTTTCGACATAGTCGCCTTTCCTCTCAATGCAGGTAGTGAAGCAGGGTATCAACTTTTTGATGCCTTCCTCGAAGTAGTTTCCCGCCAACCCCTTCATCCACTTCTCCACCTCCTCCTTTTCCTTTTCGTCGGTTGAAAACCCTTTTCGACCTATGTGCAGCTTCAGGGAGGTTAAGAGATAATAATCTGAAGGTGCTAGGTCAGGGGAATGCGCGGGGTGGTTCAGGACATCCCATTTAAACGAGGCAAGCAGTTCCTTCGTGGCGTTGGTCGTGTGTGGTTTGGCATTGTCGTGCAGCAGGCTGACTCCCTTTGTCAGTACGCCTCTCCTCTTGTTTTGAATCGCTTTTCGCAATTTTTTTAGGGTCTCACAGTATCTGATCGGAACCATTTATTGGATGACGAACACCTCTGTCATAGCTCACTCCAAGTAGTTTGCTACGTTTCGCGACTTAGCAGGGGTGCCCAGCTTCATGGAGTGAGGCTTGTCCGAGTTTTGGGGATGGGTGCGTTTGCCCACAATCTGCGTGGCAGGCCAGATCTGGAGAGACTGGTTGAGGGAGACCTTTTGATTTCTCCAGCAGGACTCTTTCGGAACATCGCCTTGCACCGCAGTGGAAGGGATGAATTCATACGTCCGTATGAATTCATCCCAATTCTTCTGCGGGAATTATTTTACTCAGTGCCTTCGTGTGGAGCTATTTGAAAAAAAATTATCAGCCAGTTTTTATGCGGATATCTTATCTCTGAAAAATGTGCAAGTTGTACTAGTTTTAAGATTAATTTATATTTTATTATAGATTCTTGAAACTGCACTCACTCATCTAATGAACAATTTTACCACCGAAAGTGTCAGTTATGTCCATATTCCTAACATCAAAATTTATCTAAAATCATCAGAACCCTCTTCAAATCGAGCAAACAAAATAATTGTTTGTGCTGTCAGCAGCCTCTCGTTGATCCGATCAAAATCTATAATAATATTTGCATTCGTTCCAGGATAACATAAAAACATTTTTTCTTCTGAGGCTCGCGATTGAATCTGTCCCGTCCATCTTAATTCGCATTGACAGCGGGCAATCGATTGATGGCAGTTGTAACATTATTGGAGATCGATTTCTCGGAAGATTTAATTACCATCTGCGTACAAGAGCCGTCCTCTGATACTTATCATTTTGGACTTGTACCGGGAGCGCATAAGAGGAGATGGATCAACATGAACGTCAGATTCAAGATTCAAGTGTATGTTAACATGCACCGGACAAGGGAAACAAAGTACAAAACAACATATTTTGTAAGTAGGTACCGCCAACCCTCTAACATATCGATCCAGGTGATTAGTCAGACATCTCCAAATGCTCAGTTTTGATATAATGAGGAAAGCAATATTCGAATCCTCACCATAAATGAAATATTGTTTACACGTGTACATAACCTCTCGAGCGCTTTTTGCCACATTATGGCACTATTTCCAAAACCTCGGATTGCTTTGTTGCCAAAATGTGGCAATTTTTAAATCAAAAAATTATTAAAACGATTATATAATATATTGTACATTCAAAATATAACAAAATAAATATTCTCTAGACTCTTTAAAATGTTTTAAGTTTAAAGATTTATTATATATTTCTTTATAAATCCTACAAATATGTGATAATAGACAAAAGATAGGGGAATCCATTGGCCACAGAGAATTATAATCAGTTTGCGTGTCCCCTTATTCAAATTCAGAGGTATGATTTTTTTAATGTGGGCGGAAAAAATTCCTTTAGAAATCCGAGAAAAAATATTTTAATATCTCTGTCGCTCCAGTGGATAAAATAACATCGGGAAGCGTAACGGTCCAGTACATTAGTATGACATTTTGAAATTATCCCACCAGTAACCCAGAAAACATCATTTTTTGTCATTTTCACTACAAGCTTTTCTGCATTATAATTGATTTGGTGTTAATTTGGGTAATCTGAGTATTGTACCAGATAGAAGGTATATTTTCACAAATCAAATAGAAAATATATATATAAGTAATATGTATATTTTGGTTCCCTGATAATATTTGAATTATCACAACAAAGAACCTACTAGTAATTTTCTTCACATTTTGGCACACGTAGGACATTCAGGATATACTGACAATGCTGGAAAATCGACTTTTACATAAAACTAGAGTTGTGCAAGTTACGCTTGGGTTTTGTTAAATATTTTATTATTCCATAAATACAACCGACCACAACCATAACGATCACAGCAACAATAAGCACAACAATTGCAACAAGTACACTACCACAACAACCACAGTAATCACAACAACCACAGCAGCCACAGCAACCATATCAACCATAACAAACAGCAAAAACAACCACAACAACAGCAACCACATCAACAACCTAAACAACCACAACAACAACAACCACAATAATCACAGACACTGCAGCATTCACAGTGACCGAAACAAACATATTAGTTAACATAGTGAACCGGTTGTTTCACACAACTTCGGTAATAACAGAATTCAAATAGGACTTTCGCAGAACTTGAAATTCTGTGAAACCTGTCCCGTTCAATTTTGTTGTACAATTTAATCATCAGCGCCTTTGAGGAAATTTTTCACTCTAAAAATATTATTATTTAACGAGACAACATCGTCAACTTTCAAAGAAAATATGAAGCAGACATGGAAAATAAACGTCCTCTAGTCCTGTCTTACCAGGAGTGACATGACTTCCAATTGAGCTATTGCCGCTTCATTATATTCCGTCATTTTTTTTTTCAAATTTATACCAACATTTTTCAATTACTAACCTCAATGATTGCGCATGTTTTTGGTTTCCAACGTTTTATATATATATATTTTTAATTGTTTTTATTAGACATATAACACCCAGTCAGCGATGTTTACTTTAAGAGTTGTTGATATTATCTTTTTCAAAGATTATATAATATAAGATTCTACACCTTGTAAATTTAAATAATTTATTGCATCTGTGTCGTTAATTCTCTGTTCTTCACACAAAGAATAATACTTTATAAATGATTCTGCCTAAATCACCTGTGACCAAAAACCTGTGTCCCTCTGATTTCCGGTCAGCAGCTCTAACCACTGAGCTACGGTGGCTTATCTCTTGCCCGCCAAATAATTCAATATATACTAATGTTTCATTCAACAATTACCGCTAACTACATTTTTTCACATGCAAACAAAGAACTTTAATTTATATGAGTAAGGAAGGCATTGTAAGAGTTAAATTTCTCATTGGGTGGCGTCGAGAAACATGATGTCTACATTTTTTCGTGAAATACTTTTAACTTGTCAAATATTAATTATTTTCTTTAATTGATAAACTAATGTTTTCGTAAGACTATAATCCGTGAGGTCTTTTAAAATGAGGTGACTGTATTATGTACCAGCGTAGGTGTTCAAATTTTTGAAAGTCGAAAGTAAAGTAAAGGTTCAACAAACAAATCAGCCTTTTTACGTTTTCTTGTCAAGTGAATTATGTTTCATTCTGCTTTACATTATTTTTGTAAAGTTACCTGTATTGCTCGTTCGACGCTTTGTCGTACACCCACGTCACCTGTTTACAGTTTTGCCAATGAATATATTATCATGTTCCAGTTGTATGTATTTGTACATATTGATTTTAAATTTCACATTTCTGTCACGGATTGCCAAAGTTCTCAAGGATGATTATTTTGGTTGACTTGTTGATTTGGTCGGAAGAAAAAAAAAATAATGTTAGGTACTCTTAAATGTGACTATTTGTAAATCTTCTCTTGGAGTAAATTCGAACGATCTACATTTTTTTACCCATTTTAACGAAACATTTTTTTCATGAATTCTCTCTAATTAATGCTTTATAATGGACTATTAAGTAACCGGTATGCGTTGGGAATATAGAAAGTTTTGTGTTTTAATTATATTTATTGAGATGCTTTTGGTTACACAAAATTATTTGTTTTTGGTCTGGTGCATACACGAATAAATCAGAAGGTTTTCCGAGGCGTGAATTTACCCTCAGCTCTCCCATACCGCTACTACACCCCTTTTGCAATCCTTTCCTCCGCCCCCTTGTCCCCACTCCTACTGCGATGAATGGTTTAGGAAACAATAAGGGATAAACTAAGAAATAACCATTTTTACACATACCTTTGTAATATATATTAAAATATAGCCCTTAAAATTAATAAAATATATACTTATTGTTATCATTATTTTTAAAAATATTATCTACTTAATGTACTTATTATTATCAACTTAACTTCGTATTATTATTTACTTACTTTATATACTACATAATTATTTATTATAATTTTTTACTCATAATTTATGATTGACTTAATTTACTTATGTTTATTTACTTACTATTACAAAAATGTTAATATTTACTCATAATTGTTTACTTATAATTATTTACTCTCCATTGCATAATTGTTAATTATTGTGTACATACTATTACTTACCTGTTAATACTTACCTAACTTTTGTTGCCAACTGTAATTGATGTTTGATATTAAGTTTATATGTATTTTTTTTAAATTCCATCAATGTACATCTCGAAACAGGAATGCCCTAGTGAGATGTGCAGCTTATATTTTTCATGTAATGCATAATTTTTCAGTAAATCAATATATTTACGTACATATGTAATTGTCAAGGAATGATAAGGTAGCATCCATAAACCAAACCTGGCAGAGACTTTTTTTAATTCCTTCAGCTTCATAAACCCTAAAATTTTAATATCCCGTGATTTTTACAGTTCTGCAATAATATCAAATAATAAGACAATTGATTGAAAGGAAAGTAAAATGAAACAACATATTTTCTATCGATATCAAGTAATCTTCTCATTTAAGAAGATGTAATGAAAAAAATACGTCATGCTTACAACAAATAATAGGACGACCAATCAATGGAGTTTTGTTGGAAACCAATTTATTAAGCAGACGTCTCCGAAAACAGGATAACAGAGGTTGACAAGAGATAAAGGAATCCAATCAATGCTAATTAACGGCTTAATCAGTGCGTGATGAAAGGTCTGATGTTAAAAAGCTCTGTCGTAAGAGAAAACCGACGCGACGCCACTGTTCTTTGTTTATTTTAGGTTCTTCAGGAATCCAATTGAACGTCTTCGCTTTAATTGTCCTAATGAACGATTCAAATACAAAGAAAGTCATAAAATTGGTGAGAGGGATCGACTTGAAACATACTTGTTTTAAGGGGAGCTGCTGCGCGGTCTTTTTCAAACAAAAACAGAATTATTATTTTTTAATCAAAAGGTGCAAACAATAAGTACGGACGTATAATTTGGCCATTAAATAATGCATATTTTTATGATTTTGGAGGCAACTATGACAATTATTTGTGAGGGAATGAAGAAGACATAAGGAGTACCTTCTTCTTTCGGCTTTCTTCGTGAGATTTATTTGATTCTGTGTTAATTGTTGTTTAAAAGGCCTCTGTTTATTTGCAAACAAGAGAATCGCTAAATCAAGCATACTTTTTTTCTTTATTTTTTTCATTAGAAATACAAATATTTCCGGATTACGAATAACCAGACAATATTTGAAAATCTCCACAGTAAACGGAAAATGTTGCTTGTGTTGTGACGGAGGACTTAGCCAGCAGAGGAATTGAAGACCTGACGTCTGGATGGGGCCCAAACACGATGCCAACTCAGCCACAGACAGGTCAAATAATTACGGTATAAATACACCTTAAACAATGATTACATTATCTTGAAGTGATTTCTCACAAAAACGGCATTTAAGCAAATATTAGAAATAATTAAAAAAATAATAATAATTTATTGTGGCATTTGATCGTAAAACCACACCAAAGATGAAAGTAAGATATACATGTGCATACAAATTCTAATAAGTAATATTAGGTATAAGTGAAGTAGAGTTTGAAAAGATTTGATAGCATAGCCTTCTTGTACCTACAATCCGTGTAGTTAAATATATCAGCTATAATAAATATGTACATAAATGCCAGATTTATAAAATTAAGAAGGTTTTCTTCGGTATCTCTATATTATTTTATTTATTTTAGTTGGCATTGGTGCGGTTTTCTTACTAAAATAAATTAAATAAAAATAAAAATTGTTTATGAATAACCAAAATATTTCCATGTTTACTTATCCAACATTACCAAAATGTAGTCGGTTCCAACGTAATACATAAAACGTTTTCAAAGTTTTAGGAGAGCAATAAAATGAATATCCAGCGAATGTAGGAACTTGTACAAAGGTACAATTTGTAATAGGTAACATGATTATAATTTCAAATGTGCTGAGTTTACAAAACGCTGAGTTGTCAGCGAGGGAGTTAGGCTGCATGTAACTGCTCGTACGAAGGCAGCTTAAAGTTTGATCATATTGAAAGAGTGTGCATAACTTTAAAGCACGTAGTTATTTCAGTTAGAGTCTTCCATCCGAATTTTTCCTTCAGCTTTACAGAGTAACTTTTACAAACCCTTAAACCTTGGATTAAGTAGTTTTTTGTCTAAGTTTTTAAACAAATATATTCTTGAATCGTATTGGTAATAAAATTTTCTAAAAATTCGTGCATGACTGTTGTTATTAGACAAAAAAATATTAATAAACAGGGTTTCTTTTCAATAAATTTCGTATTTTATTCGATAGGTTTTTGCATAAGAGGTTCAACTGAACAGGCCTAATAGGTCCATATATCACTAATTCGGGAAATGTTTAAGGGCTGAATAAGGTATTGAAACCAAATACAATGTACTGAATATTTTGATATATGTAGAATATTAAATAGTTACAGTATTAACCCAAATAATGTGTACACGGATATTCAATTGGGTATGTGCACAATTACGTGAATGCTATAATATTACAATTACAATGTACGTCGAGGACAAGCTGCAATACAGGCATCAGTACATTACGGTCCAGTCAACATTTGTTTCTAACTAGGCATAGCCCGTTCTTAGAAATTATTGCCATTTCAACAAATATTTCGACGGTGAATTTCATCTCTTACTAGAGTCATAATCTGACAAAGTATTTTACTCTGAAAAGATGTGCAAGTGACCATATTTTAACAACCCATTAAACATATTCATAATTTCATTAAACATATTTATAATTCTGACTGAGTGATATATTATAAGTCATTTATTTAAATAAATACGATAATTTCGGTCTGATGAAGTCATACCTCCTTTGGGCTTAACTCTAATAAAAGTGTGGACCTTATTATTATTATTTTACCTTAGGGTGGTATTTTACCTTTTAAGTGTGGACCTTATTATTATTATTTTACCTTAGGATCTGTGTCATCTTTGGGGATGCTGTTGTGAGAGTCTTTCTAGGGAAAGGAGGTAAAAGACAATGTGTCCAGGAGTAACGGATGTAAGAATCCATCCCTCCCATTATGGCGCACGGCGATGGGTTAAGGAAGTCCGGCTGGAGAGGTAAAAAGCCCTCACTCATCCAGTCTCTCTCGGTCCAGCCAGTCAAGAAGAAGGTGGGCAGACGTATCCGCTGCCAAGACCTGGACACATGACTTCTCTCTAAAAATACTCTCCACACAGCATCTTCAAAGATGCCATAGGCCCTCAAGGTTTTTTTAACCTCAGAGCCTCCTCAGTGCAGCTTATGTAAAAATAAACCTGATGCCCTATATATGGAGCCAACTAGCGAAAAATAATATTTAAAAAAAAATCTGTAACCTTCAAAATGTATTACTACTTATAATTAATAGTAATTGATAAGTGAAAGCATACTATTGTAATAATATTACGTCTTAAAACTTGACTATATCCAAATATATTTAACGAAATTATTATTTAATAAGTAAACTTGGGTCGTTATCTGAACTATGAATCAGTGCTGTCATGTATAATATGTGTGTGAATCCAATAATTGCTTACAAACACGTTAGCAGGTGCATTTTCACAGGCACTATTCACGTTGCAGGGAAATGGGAAATTTCCCCGCTGACATTTAGTATCATCGGCTCGACTCGGCCGGTTCAGTACGTCCGGTTCAGCGCCGATTTATTTGTTATTCACAAATTGCAGCCACGATAAAATAATGATATGTTTTCACAACGATCCGACAGTCAGGCAATATTTATTTTTCCTTATTTTAACATAAAATGTTGTCCTGTGAAGCAAATGCGAGCCAGAAATTTGTACCTAGTAACGCGGGATCGGTTTAGATAGTTTCAATGTTTAAACATAATGTTAATGTTTATGTTTAAACATAATGTTAATGTTTAAACATAATGTTAATGTTAATGTTTAAACATAATGTTAATGTTTAAACAGGTTAAATTTTTTGTGTATTTTTAAAGTATGAAATATTAATACTACTAAAAGTATTTAATGTCAATGAACTTAGGCACGGGGGCTATATTCAAGTTAGGGTTTGTTCATAATTTCGTCATAGAGCTTGGAGGATATAACATTACACTCGTAATCTCCAGTACCAAAAATATACGACCATAATCTCTGAACAAAGCACAAAAAAATCTACTGTTAAAAATTAGAACAATTTTTTTTTTATATACGAGTGTAATATATAAGGTAATTATACCAAAATCAGTATATGTGACAAATTCCCACACCACACCCATATATGTCTGAAATTTTAAGCCGGATACAAGTTCTAGACTGGGGATAGGTAAAACCCATAAGTTCCGTATATTTTAAAATAAATTGCAATTAAAATAAATTCTTTCTCTTCCAATAAGACTTTACAACCTTCGTGGTCGAGAATTAAGGCTCTCGACTAGAATTCTAGAGGTCACGTGCTCAAATTCCAGCGTTCGCGAGTAAATTTTATTTTATTAATTTATTATTTAAAAATAATATGTAATAGTTTTTGTGGCACGTTTCATAGTCGAACACTCAAATCGCTATTCAAACAATGCTTAGCAACCCATACATTTTCTATGAAAATGGCCACAGACATCGCACGTCGCGATGCGTGTGGCCAATGTGATTCTAAAACATAAATTTTCATTGAAAATCTATGGTTGCTAAGCAGTCCAGATATTGTTAGGCGTAGCGATGGGCACGTACGTCGACCCAGTCTTAATCTACCATAAGTATCGTCTTTGTGTGAGACCACTATTCAGAATTAAAATTTTGCTGTAAATAGCTTTCTCTCTGAGACCAGATCTGAATAGCTAGGTATTCGTGACTTTCCTTTACCAATCTTCTTCCCCTTCTCACTATTTTCAGCTTGCCTCTATTCACAACATGCCCCAATCAGGGATGCCACAGTCTCACTCCAGATGGTTGGGAGTAGTTAGGTCTCTTGTGCGGTGAACATATAAATATATATTTATTTTTGGGTTATTATTCCGCGCTTTTATAAGCTGGTTACTTACGGTGCTACCTCCTTCTTTATCCATAATTTCGGACAGCATTACAGTGTCCATCATCAGGGCAGATATGTAATAAAGATATAAACCAACAATTTGACAAATATTTGTGAGGAATTTACACAAATTAGCGTAGAACCGGCTTTAATTGAACTTTTGCTGAACCGGCACATTTGAACCAGACGGACTGAACCGGTAGCGTCGAACCCACGTTGCTGATTGGGTTAACGTTCCACCCTCACTGCAGCGTAAAGCGCCCAGGCGCGTAGCATACAAGTCCGACTAACGTATGTACGGAGTTATGGAGACATGGCGAATGATTCACGAACAGAGAAAATGTTGTCAAATAGCAAACATCAAGTTTGACCCAGTTAGAATCAGCCGTCTGAGTTTTGAACCCTAACTTGGTGACAATATTATAACGGTTCAAGTGGTATTGAACGTATTTATTAGGCAAACTAGGACTGTCTTTGCTAGCGTAGCCTGGAAGGCAGTACTAATATTAATGGAATTGTGCCAATTATTGTGAGTTAGTCAGTTAACCCTTGATTTTGTCATCAAGTCACTTAAACAATTGTCCGTTGACATTCATTTCCAATAGATTCGCTTCCGAAGCGAAATATTGTTTTTGAAATAATTTCAGATGTTTGTATACATTTTTAAAGACTTTTAATTAAAAAAATTAAACTGCAAATGTAATTAAAAATGTGTAAAAATGTATACAAACATCAGAAATTATTTTCTTTGATAAACGTAAAAATAACCCAAGTTTTAGATATCACCAAATTCTTTTTTTGTATTGCATAAAAATAAAAACAAATATAGATTGGTAGTAATTGTACCGAAGTCCGTTTAAAAATGTTATTTCCGTCCGAAAAATTACCCAACTTACTCGTCATATCACGCCTAAAGAATTTTACTTCAATAATCGTTAAAAAAAATAAGTTCGCCTTCACCCGATGACGTTTTCTGCTTTGTAGAGTTATTTAAAAATTTTAAACTTTTAAATGCAAATTTTTTTTTATTTATTTTTTATTTGTAATACTTAATCTAAAACATGCGAACACAAAATATAACAAAAATATCAAATATCCTAACAATGAACATAAAAAAAACAGGATACATGGTTTTAAGCTCAACCCGTAAGATAATTCCTCCTCACGTACCCTTAAAAATTGAAAAGGAAGATTTGCAAATCCTGATAAAGGAAAAATATCTTGGGCTGTGCATCGATAAGCATCTAACTTTTAAAAACCATATCCAAGATGTTAAAAATAAAATCACACCCTTAATCAACGTTTTTAGCCGATTATCTTATCTATTACCAATTAAATTTAAAAAAAGTTTATATTATAGTCTCGTACACTCACATTTAAATTACTTAATTGAAATCTGGGGAAATGCGTATGAAACATACATTAATGAATTACAGATAATTCAAAATAAACTAATCAAAAAACTATTTCACTACGAATCCAAAAAATCCACAAAAAAACTATATTTGGAAACCAAACTGTTAACATTAAGAAAACTATACGAATACAATATATATATATTTTTTTTTATAGAGAAACCTCACAAGAGTCCCAACTGCTCCCTTCTGGAGCCAGTGAGACTATGGCTACCCAATTGGAATATGTTGTGAGGCTGAAGGTAAGTGGGGATGGGAAGGAGATGGGGAAGAGGAAGGTGGGAAAGTACCTGGCTATTGTCTATTGTCTATTGTCTATATATGTCTCCTTATATACAAAATAAATAATAAACTCATTCATACAAACACATAATTCATTAAAACGTCCCAAGTACACAAACATTTTACACGACAACATGATAACATACATTTAAACACTAACTAACTACGGTAAGCAATCTATCAGTTATGAGGGGGGCAATTTATATAATAGCCTTCCAGTTGATATTAAAAACGAAAAAAGTGTCTATATTCATTTTATTCATTTTTATTTACAAAAAACAATGTAGTGAAAATGAATAATATTGAAAGTGAATGAATAGTATTGTAATATATTGTATGATAATATGTTGTATGATAATATAATGTTATGCAAATTCTAGTTAAGTAAGTGAAAATGTTATTTTCTTTTTTTCTGGAATAAAAAAAAAAAAAAAAAAAAAAAAAAAAAAAAAAAAAAAAAAAAAAAAAAAAAACACCTCAGCACAGGTTCTGATAGTGTGACATTCGTAAAGTAATACTACTAACCTATATACATACAGTTACTGAATATTAACATTGTTTTGTATTATTGTAACTTATTAACTTATTTTCTATGTAAACTGCTGTTATAATTTGTAAACTGCTGTTATAATTTGTAAACTACTGTTATAATTTGTAAACTGTAGGTTCGAGGAAATAAATAAACACTGTATAAATCATATCTCCCCAAATATAAAGGAGGTAGAAAGACTTTTATTAGTTTTATTTTTAAATTTAAACTTTTTTTAACTAAGGTTAATTTGAGGCTTAACTCATTAAGTTAAAAAAAGTTAAAAATGAATATAAAAATATTTCATTCAAAAAGTCAATAGATGTCGCATATTAATAAAAAGTGATAAAAATTATCCTGACACTATCTAGAGGGCATTTAGTTCGAGTTGAATCTTGCAATCGTACATAAAGATAGCAGCTAATAAAAATATGCGTTAAGAAAATGAAAATAATGTTGGTGGTTCTCAGTCGAAGTAGGTATGATACAGTTAAAAATGACCGAATCGGATAGGGATACGTTGGCGCAGTGCATATCGCGTTGGCACGGATTGCCAGAGGTCCTGGGTTCGAGTCCCAGATGTATCCGTATTTTTTTCTGTTTCGGATTTTCGATTGACTTTCGCCAATATTATCTTCATTAATTAAAACTTATATTAGTCCTTTTCAGTTTTGTGCCGTAGCTTTTGCTATGACTGTACCACAAAAATTCCCAAAGGGTTAATTTATAACAATACAGGTACCCGTCATAAATCATGAGAAATTATTATTCCAAAAAGACAATTGTCATAATTTTCTGTTAAAAAATATATGGATAAAATATTATACTATAGGTGGGCACCTACTTAATTGCTTTATTAAAATCGGTTCTTATTTACAAAATGATACTTAAATTCAATTTAAATTCGAGTTCAAGAGTTTATTAATACAGAGTTATAGACAGAGACTTAACTGTTAACAGTATTTTTGAAAACATTTTCAAATTTACTACACTACATTATAAAACGATATCATAATGTTCTGCTGACGAATTACAAAAGTAGTTTAATATGTGTTAGAAATCAATAAAGAAAAAAAAATATTTTGTGTCACAAATCCAATGAAAAACCATTGCATCAGTATTCCGGGTCAAAAATTCCAATTGTAACTTTCTTAAAACAATTTTCTTAAAACACAATAATAATGTCACGCAAATAATGCTTGTTGTTCCAATGAAATTCGATAATTCCTCAGAATCAGTAAGCATAATATCCATCACGAGTGGGTGACGAGGTGGTTGTGGGAATGAGTAGGTAAAAAGGTACTGGCGCTAGTTTTAAAGCTTTCAGTTTTATGTGCAAAGTTTCAGTTCGTCTACGGTGTGCTTCCGTTGTCTATGCGCAAAATGAGTTGAGTAATGCGCTCTGCACCGGATTCTCGTGTTAAACCATTCATTCTGGAAGAAGGAGGCAATTCCTAAAAACTGTACACGATAATAATCTATATTATGTAATCATTGAAAAAGCTTATATTAACAACTCTCAATGAATACTTGAAAGAGACACAGACGCAGTAAATAAATATAAAGGTAACGGTCGCAACATAAAAAAATGATTATTCATTACAAACTAAAGAAAAGTCAAAAGATACACCATGTAAATAAAACTGGGAAATTTATTCTAGTCTTCAATCTAGGTTGTTAAAATATCAGGTAGAATTTGGCAATCACGCTAACAAAAAATTGGCAGTAAAAATGTAGGTAATACCTAAATGAAGAAAATGTTAGTAACTCAAGAATGGAAATATGATTGATACAAATAACGAACGTAATTATGTGACAATAGTTCGATTAGTAGAGACGCCAGTAAGAGTATATGTTCTGGGTTCGTCTCCCAGTTGCGACTATTCACTTTTTATTGTCCGATTTTATTAAGAACTGGGATTTACTTCGATATTCAATATTGGATCTGATTGTGGGAAAGATTCAGAAAACCAATTAAATTATAACCAATTAAAATAAAAATTGAAAATTGAAATTCTATATTTCAAAAGTTTATTTCATAATGCTTGACAGCTGTCGTAATTTTTCGGATTAAAAATGTAAACTTCTGATCGTCTCTTGAAATGCAAATATATTTTAAAAAAATACTTTCATGTTCACAAATCCTATAATTACAACATCCGATGATGTTTTACTAGTCTGCGTCTGCATTTATATAATTTCTCCGAAAATTATTTCAAGAATCGGCTCCGTAAACTATTTTCACTTTATTACTTTATTCTGAAATAAGATCGCTGCCCACAATAATTCTGATTCACAACAAGTTTTGTTGATACAAAACTTATTTCTGTTTTTGTGAGAAAAATCTCAAATAAACCGACTTTTGTTATTATGCGCAATAAATAACCTTTCTTGCTTCTGGATGTGATATACGAAATTGAAAATATTTATTTAGCAATAAAAAAGAAAAGTTTCATGTTTCTTTGATGTGTGAGTGATACTGAGTGTAGTAGGTACTCTCAGTATCACTCTGGTAAAATTCCAACATTCATAATTTTCACCTTGCTTAAAACGGTTTTAACCATGTTCAGCGACCAAATCTGTAGAGACCGGTACTTTTTAACCTTCCTCTATCCCATCTCCTTCCCTTCCCCACTTTTTTCAGCCACACAAAATACAACGGTTAGTTAATACATGTAGGGGTTGCCATTGTCCCAATGTCTCTGGACATTCAGGTGTAGTTGGGAGAATTGGGCGGTATTAATATTAAAAAAATCGTATATGTTATTTGTAATTTTTTATGGTTTTGTATCGCCCGTTAGCATATTACATCAATATCTACTCATATTCGAGAGAAAATCCATATTTAAAACTTACAACATTTAAAATTTTCTGATTTTCTGGCAATCCAAGGGAGCCTGCTGTGCCTTAATACGAAGGACTATCCCATCAAAAACGTGGTTTCAGCAATTCCCCCATTTTTCAAAAAAAAAATTCCTCACTTATCGATAGAAAATTAGACATCGTTCCGTCCCTTCTCACCTTACTTAAATCCACGTACTTGACTCCCAGATTGAATTAGAAGTGAGAACTTTAGACCACATATTTTTTCGGTTGTATCTCTTTAAACAAATATTCTCTCTTCCATCAAGCTTTATCTAAAATTGCGTCCCCTTCGTTCAATTTTCGCCCATTTCTTCTGTCTGAACTGTATACAATTTAGAAATTTACCAATTTAAATATAATTAATATTAAATATATATTGTCCTCCCCTCTTTGTATAATTTGAGATGGTGTTCTAGAACATCCTTGAAAATGAAAGTCAAAAAATTGAAAAAAAAGTGTGTTAAAACAATTGAAACCTCATCGAGCTAAAAGCTTTTAGATTATATTCATCGTATTTATTCTTCTTATAGTCGCAGATACATTGACCTCAAAAATCAATGGACTGTAATCAATGAATTTCTCAACATAATATGGGAGTAGCTTCGTGAACACTGGGAAGGAATCTGACTTACATTAATTTCACACAGCACGTTTTTGTGAGATTCAATATTACGGCACCGAGAGGGTTGAGCATTGCACAAGTTTCCGTAAAAATCCATACATAAGTGACCGAGATACCATAGGAAGTGATAATTGCACGAATTACTTCAGTAAAACACACCGAGAAAGCACCATATTGGCGATCATTACAGAGAGACTTAACTTCGATATCAAAGACCGTCCGTGGTCGAGTGGTAACAACACTTGACTCCCAATCGGAAGGTTGCGGGTTCGAACCCGGCGTGCGCAAATAAATTTTATTTGATTAATTTGTGTTATTTCACAATTAATTAATAAAAATAATATATACTACATTTTGCGGCACGTTCCAGAGTGGAAGATACTGTCAGTATCGCCCTGGTGTAAGACCACCATTCAGAATTGAGACGTTGCTTAATAATGGCTTTAGCCGTGTTTAGTGACTAGATCTGAATAGCCAGGTACTTTCCTACACTCCTCTTCCCCATCTCCTTCCCTTTCCCACTTTCCTTTAGCCTCACAACATACCCCAATTGGGAATGCCATAGTCTCACTGGCTCCAGACGGGAGCAGTTGGGACTCTTGTGAGGTATTCTCTATAAAAAAAAAAAAAAAGAACTGTGCGATCAATAAGGAGATGATCATTGCACTGGTTACTTAAAAAGACTGACTGTTCCTTGCAGTTAGGTACTATTCCAAATTGTCACGTGTAAGGAATATTGGAACCTATTGTCAAATAGAATAGGTATACAAAGTGGGTTGGATTGAGGAAGGTAGATGTTCAGTTATGTTAATTTTTGCTTAAAAAAAGTTAATAAAGTTTGACAACTACTTTTATTATTTAGTTATACATATAATATGTTCAATTATACGTACGTATGGCCAACTTTATTATAAGTTCCAAACTATGGCTTGCTTCTGTTGCACGGGTCCAATACCAGAAAAAATAAATAAATATTGGAACACATAAAGAATATCCGCAATTTATGCATCATGAAGATCTGAGATGCACTACCGAAGTCTCCAGTCGAGAAGAAGGTTTTTTTTTTTAGAAACGCCGTAATTTTTTATTATTTATTAATACATTTTTATTTATTAATGCAATACATACAAAACTGTAATGTAAAATGTTTTATGTTTTATGTAAATTAAATTATATTAAATTTTTTTCAAATTACCTATTGCTTCAACTTGTAATGTATGTAATCACAATCGTCTTCGATTGTGAGTGTTTAGCTTATTTTTAAAAATTATTATTGTATAATCTAGACAGGCCCTTGATATTACTGGCAAATTTGTATATTTTTACCCAAAATTACACTTTTTCGAAATTCTACACTAAAATACATCTTTAAGCCGGTACTTGATAATACATTCCAAAACAGGGGCTTGAAGATTCAAATTTCTGCACACTCATGTAAACATGAAATAACGTTCTAAATATTATCGTATTTTGGTTACAGAAAATGGACGAACACTATTAAACAAACGAAAAAATATGTATATAGTACTCATACCGATTTTTTTTCCATATTGCCTCCACACAGAACGCCTAGCGAGAATTACTACGTCGTCTTTGGGGATGCTGTAAAGGAAAAGGAAAGGAAGGGGAGAACCTAGTCCTTGAAGAAACACAGATGGAGGAAACATTCCACAACCGAGCTGATCACGCACAATTGGCGATTGGATCAATGACAACAGATAATCAAATTAATCGTCTAGGAGTTAAAAAGACTTTATTGTACAGTTTTTTTAAATCAGTGTAGTTAAAACTAAATTTACACTTCTAAATATTATCGGCTCAGTGTCACGTGTTCACGGGGAAGACGATCATTGGCACAGAGCGACAATTCCTAGTGTCAAAGGAATGACGGGAAAACTTGTGTGGATATGTTAGTTCGGTTATTAGATTGGTTCTGCGGAATGTTTCGTAAGGAACTGTTTCGTAGAACCTGTTACTCTGAACCACGTTTCAAGCTGGCAAAATGTACTTGTTATGTAGAGGATTTCTTAGATGAATTTCATTCTAACAATTCACTATAACATAGAATGTAAGTGAGTTAGTCCGCTTCAAAATACAGGAGCAATGGAGGATTGTATTCCTTGACCTACTAACCCGTATTAATTAACAGCCTGGAGTTCTGTCTGCTAGCATTGATTACTCATGTATGTGAAGCGGGAGAAGATAGAGGCATTATACTGTATTCGCAATGTAAATGGTATCATAATGGCTACGATGTCTTAGAATACCTGGGAGAAATGGATATTGGAAGGTAGGAAAGTCAGTAGGAAACCATTGCAGATAAACAAAACAGTTACAAATCTAATGGAGCTAAATCAAAATCGCCATTAAATTTTATTTGAATAGAAGAAGAATAAGAAGAAGATGAAGAATAAAGTAAAAACAACAATAATTATTGTGTTATGCAGACCCCAGAGCAAGCATTAAAGTAAGGTGTTTATAACAAACATAAAATGTAATCATTAAAAATGAATAAAATCAATTTACTAAATAAACAGTTAGATTTTTCAAACAGCCCCATTTTAAACGTATTTTTCTTCCCCACGTGTACTCTTACCTTTCCCTCTTAGGTACCTCCGCGTTGCCTAAGTTGATGTTCTCTCTCCCTTTTCTCCTTTTTTGACTCTTCTAATTTGGTGGGTGGGTATGTGTACCGCCGCTTGGGGAACCGACTATTGGATTACCACCACCTCTGCTATAGGTCACCCCAAGTGGTTTGCAACATTTGGTGACTTAGTAGAGGTGCCCGGGTTCATGAGGTGAGGTTTTTCCGGGTCTTGGCAGCCGATGCGTCTGCCCATCAATTGCGTGGCAGAACATATCATATAGAGGGAGGCCTTTTGACTTCTCCAGCAGGGCTCTTTCGGAACATCACCTTGCGCCGTAGTGGGAAGGATGGAATCATTCGTCTGTCATTCCTGGACACACTGACCCCTAGTCTGGGACACACGCGCTCCGTCAGCCACGGGGGATCCTCCACCCTGGGGGCACCACGCTCCGCCCAGCGGCCCCCCTCTCGAGGCCACCAGCGAGCTTTCTCCCAGGGGCAGATGCCCCCGGAGGGTCCCGCGCGCCCGGCCACAGCCGCGCAGGCAGCAGGACTGACTTCATCCTGCCCCCCAGCCATCGCGATGCTCCGCCACCCAGTGCGTTGAATCCCCGCCCATCAGCACGTGGACACTCTCGTCAAGCTTCACGCTCCGAGTCCATCTACACGCTGCGCCGGAATTCCGGTCCATCGCTGTGGAGACGTGCGGTGGGATGGATGCTGCGAAGGCCCCCTGCGGCGGACGAACGCAGGTACTTCAAGGTGTACCCTAACCACGTGGTACCCCCAAAGACCCCTAAGAAAGAACACCCTAACGGGAACACTAGATACCTACCCACCCCTCGTACCTTTTTCCTTCCTGGAACATCCTCTCCTTCCTTTCCTAAAAATAACCCTCCACAAATCATCCCCAAGGATGACATAGGCCCCTGTGTGGATCTATTGTAAAAACAAAAAACTCTTCTATTAAATACTCCGTATATCTGTATTTTGTTTAATATATGTTATTCACCCTGATGAAATTTCAGGGCGAACCTATATTATAAATGTAAGATATGTTAATGGTGTCGGTAGTTCGCAAATGAAGAGAGAGTATAAGTATAATGTACTGGTATTTATTAGGGAGCTGCTTGTAGCAAAAGAGCCATACTTCTAGCACGCATCGCCTTTTATAGAGTCTCGCAAGCATACTATCTTGCTTGCTCTCATACACATTCACACAGATATTACAATAAAGTGGAATTAAAACCAAAATAAATAATTTGTAATTTTTTTTTTCAAAAAAGATATTGAGACAAAAATTCAGTGGAAAGCAAAATGATATCTATATGTTTTTCTCCAAGAATGATCAGAAATCGCCGGTAAAAGTCTTTCTGGTAATTGCTGATGTACCTTGCACACAGCCAGAATAATATGAGCATGAAAGGAATTATTGATGTTGCGAACAACATTATAATATTATATTTATAATATTAAAAAAAGCTACATGTTTACAAACTAACTACTATTGTGCTTTGTAGGGTAAATACTCAAAGGCATTAGGTTCAGAGCTTGACTAAACCCTGCTGACATTTCTGTTAATTACTTGCTGTATGATCAAGCAGTTCTCTCTCAGTCGGTAATGAAGAGTGCTATTATGAATTCTATTTTGTTAACACACTGTAAGTTGGCTTGTTGTGGTAACAGTTTTTTAATCCTGTTGTTTTATAAATACAGTAGGAATCAACAACGCTTTCTTTTTAATTAGCAAGCGGTTCAAGCAGTGCTTTCAGACCAACAAGGGTAGATTTAAAAAGTGCTATTCACAGTACTTATTATCTTTCTGCTGAAGTTTTCTGAAAATTTAAAAATAATATTTAGGCCCAATTACACATACAAGGGTTCCAACTTCCATGAGCCTGTATATGTAATAAGTATTTTGAGGGGGCGAAGATGAAGAAGATGGTTGAAATGCACCTGGCTATTCATATCTGGTCACTAAGTACGGCTAATGCCATTTTAAGAAAAGTTTCGCTTCCGAATGCTGTCTTTGGCCATAGTGATGGTGAGAATATATTTTGATACTTTGTTCTGTTTTTCTTCTAGCAATGAAGCATGTATCTTTATATTTTATATATATTCATAATAAAGAAGCAAGGCAAATTCATATTAGTAGTAGGTATAAACAGGCTTTAAACCGTCTATAATAGGCTTTAAACCGTCTGGCTACAATGTATTTTAAGATACTTTGGACGCGTTGCTCTCCAATCTGAGGAGCCATCTTGGAGAAACTCATAGTAAAATGGAAGGCAGAAGGTTATCAATACACAGAAGTACCACTAGCAAGGAGCAAGTCCGCTCAGTTGTGCAGGAAATTGGAATAGGGGTCACGATCCTCAGCAATGAGGAATTGACTTAAGAAGGATGTATATTAAAGAAATGGTATTGATACATAAAAAAGTGTCAGGAGAAAAGTTAAATATTTCGTGAAAACTGAACAAAAATACTGACCCATATTTTTAAAATATAAACAATTTTGTCAGTACTTCTTCACAACGGTTAACAGGATTGTGAACATATTTTGACTTTATTATATTATGTCTGCCTTCCTCACATTTAAGTTATCTACGTGTCAAAACCACACGGTGCTGGAACTTTGCTTCAGACTTACCTAACCTTCTACCTACTGCATGTCTTCTCTTATTTTTGTTTCACTTTGCGATGGCCCTTTCCAGGCTCTAGATTCTAGATTCTACCGTCTGACTCTGCGCGTAGGAAATACCCTTCAATTTGGGAGCGCATATAAATATTTGACACGTGGTAAATGTATTATTTTATATATTTAAAGGTGAAATAGTGTGATTGAAATCAACTCAAAGGGTAAAAATTGAAAATCATATTTATTCAGACACAGAAATCAATTTAAAAATTCAACCATTAAAATCTATTTAATTTTAATAAGAAAAACTCTATTTTTATAACTTTTTAATGTTATTCCTATCAATTTTAATATACCATTGAATAAGAAGGTAACATGAATAATCTAATTTAAAGTATGAAAATGATGAATGCACAGAAAAATAAAAGATAGCAGTCGCAAATGGGACTCGAACCCAGAACCTCTCGTCTTACCGGGACGTGCGCTTTTTCCAATACAGCCATTTAAAATCTATTTTTTATTATTTATTGAAACAGTTTTGACTTTCCGCCACGGTCATCACCTAGTAGCAGCATTTGTTGAGCCGGCTAGTAGCTAATTTCAGTTAAATGCATATGAATGCGTGAGTGCCACCAAAAGTTGATAGAATGAATTTTAATCAACATCGTCTCTAACTGCCCATTTTCAGCTCAATAATGACATACATTTCAAGAAACCTACTCATAATTATTCTGAAGTAGAAATATTTAAAAAAACACGGCGAGAGCTCTTTATTGATAAGCTATATCATTGAAATTAGCCAGGAATTGCCATATGAATGTAGTAACTTACGTCGCATCGTTTTTACAACGACCTTCGAAACATTCAATATATATATAACAAAACGCCATTTCACTTGTTACAACTCGCAGGTTAAGATAATTTCATTTATTAAATCTGATCTGGTGAAAGACCACCATTCAGTATTGAAATATCGATTGAACTGGCTTTAGCCGTGTTTCATGACAAGATCTTAATAGCCAATTCAATGCCCATATTCCTCTTCCCTTCCCCGCAACCTTCAATCTCACAAAATTTCGGGATGCTATAGTCTCACAGGATCCAGACGGTTGGGAGCAGTTGGCAGTATTAAAATAATTTGCATATTGTGCAATATTCAAATAATAATAATAATTAATTAAAAAATTTGGCTTAACGGAAAAAAATCTGGTCTGTTTTTCCTGGCTCCTAGTTATTAAGGAAAGCCATAAACACTAATAGAAAAGTAATAAACAATCAAATAAATTTAAATAAAAGTCCGATACTTAGGTTGTTCCCCATTGACAAAGAACATTCATTTTCCAACCCCCAGTCCCTTACTCCAATTACGTCCTGCACCGGCGGAACCCAGCCCATTTCTTCAATCCCCTGAATACAACACATGTTAGATATTGGTAGAGATTATACTGCCCTGAAGAAGCTACGGTTGTAGCGAAACCCGGTCGGCATTAAGTATAAAAAAATAAAAGTGGTGTATAAAAAGTTATTGTTTTATTTTAAGTTATTAAATAGTTTTAAAATTATATTTTCAAAACAGCTTCCAGTTTATGTGAAACAACGTTTTAATCGCTGTTGTATGCAATTCTTTACTGTCCTATCCTATTTCTGGTATTCTAAACACAGCGTTTCAAAGATGTTTTTTTCAAAGTCGTTTTCCTTCCACAATTTCAAAATATACCAATGCTTTGAACGGACTGTCAAAAACTACCCTTGCAGAATGCATGAAATATATTTCGGTCGAAGCTGTCAATACGATTTTATTTTAGTACGCCGCTAGTTCTCGCGTTTTCCGCGGCGCCACCGCACGATGGCGGGAAAATGCATTCCACGTTCAAAATTTGAACAAATGTGACAGGTGCGTTATTTTACATTTAGCAGGATATTGGCAGCCGTAACGCTTTTGTAAATTAATACCTTAAATATAAAACATGGAACGCGTAATAAACGCGAATTCGGTATCGCGTTCCGAATAAGTGTTGATTTTCCGAATAAATGAATTAAACAAACCAATTCGTGAATATTACAATGCGGATAACGCTTTCATTGAAAATTAATTAAACTTTCCGTACTATTATTTGATGGCATCGATTTGTATTGTTTCGCAAAGAATAAATAACATATTTTGAGTGGGAACCTAATTTCAAAATACAAGTTATTACTTTATTTATTTGATACAACTGCGAGAATTGGTTTAATAAAATAAATCACTTATTATATTTAAAACTACGATTTAAAATATATATATAAATTTGAAATACGGACCGGTTTCGCTTAACACGAGCATTATCAGGGTATTACATTGAATTAATCCATTTTAATATTGTATACTCTAAAATTCAACTATTCCCTGATGATGCTTGTCTTAAGCAAAACTAGTCAGTATGAAAAAAAATCTATCTAAACTATTTTGTTAATATGGTTATTAACAAAATAATTGTTTTATTTAAAAGTAATTTTTAATTTTAATTAACCCTTATTAATCTTAGTAGTACAATTGTTATAACATAAATCGTGTTACACGATTTATAAGAACAATGCTCGTTTTAAAAAATGTATGTATCTAAATGTTATATTTTGTTTTATTTCATTAAATATATCAAACCAGAAAGTGACTGCTTTCTACCTAAATATAGAATTGTTTTAGGTAGAATTTTTGAAATACTTACTGTTTATCTTCGTATCACTGATTAATTAAAATACTTGTTGGGTATTTTTGAATATGCGACGAAAACATACCTAATATTAAAAGGTTATATATCGTTTGACTTTTATAAGAAAAAAAACGATGATTAGTTAAAAAAATTCGAATTTTGTAGGACCCTTAAAATAAAACGTGTTATTCAATTAGACACTGAACTGAATAAGAACAAGAAAGATCAACGTACATTTAAAAAGTATAGAAGATTTTTACGGTACGTAGTAAAAAAAACTATATATTTCTTTGTAGTTGTAAAATAATACAATCATATACCAACTTAGATTTACATTTTGTCGGTTCACACAGTTCACACGTGACCAGCGCTTTCAATAAAATCGATTATTTCGCGGTACCTATAAATTGTTAATGCAATATTAAAGGGGTGCGAGCTTAGTTACAAGAAGGCTATAATAGCGTACCCCTTAAATAATGATGTAAACATTATTTTTCGATATCACTCGTTGGTTCGACACACATTTGTGTAGTCTAAATTCACTCCACGCCTGTAATTGTTGTACTATATTATTGTATGCTAAGTATGGAAAAGCCCTATGGGCAAATAGTACACAGAGAAAAATGTTATTCTAAAATACGATCATTTTATTCGTAAAAACGGTTAAAAACGGGACTGAAGTTCTTACGAAGAAATTAACACTGTTTCAATGTTTATTGGCGGGAACATGTAAGAACAATTTGTTGAACCAACAAATAGTAGTTCTTAAGATCTTCAGTCCCGTTTTTAACAGTTTTTACGAATAAAATGATGGTATTTTAGAAAATCATTTTTCTTCGTGTATGATAAATATATACCGAATAAATATTTTTTTTTTAAAACATCATTAGAGTTATCCATACAACACCAGCTGAAAATATTTTAGAGCGCTTACGGGTCATTAAAAAACATCGTAATAGTGTGATGGGGTTTAGAAATATAAAATATTAACTACAAAAAATGAGTATTTTGGCAATTCATTAAACAATATATTTTTTTAAAATACAGCTCAAGATTTTTACGGCCAAAAGCATTATCGTGTTTTATTTTTGAGGTACTATGCCGTGTTGCGCTACCTTCTAACCAACGTTAAGGGCAACATTGCATTTTCGATCATCAGGGCAGATGGGTACCTAACGCTATTATATTATTACATGTAATTATATTAATAAAATGAACACTTATAAGCATTATGGTGATTTTTTTTTTACATTAGCTCCACACAGGAGGCCCTGAGGGAAAAATTCCTCAGGGTCTATGTCATCTTTGAAGATGCTCTGTGGATGGTTTTTTAAGGGAAAGGAACAAGAGGGAAGTCCTGGGAAGGAAAAAAAATTTGAGGGCTGGGTAGGAATCTGGGGACAAATATGTCCAGGAGTGATGGACGTGTGAAGCTATCCCTCCCACTGCGGTGCAAGGCGATGGCTCGAGAGGATCCGGCTGGAGAGATCAACAGGTCTCCCTCATCAAGTCTCTCCCGATCCGGCCTGTCACGCAGATGGTCGGCAGACGCATCCGCCCCCAAGTCCCAGTCAAACTTAACCCCATGACCCCGGGCCCTTCTGCTAAGTCACCAAACGTAGCGAACCACTTGGGGTGACCTTTGGCAGAGGTGTTGATCGTCCAATAAATGGTTCCCATGTATGTATGAAACAATAGTAAATTTGAATTTCACTGCGAAAAGTAGTATACTTTTGAAGCACGTGACTCATTTTTGTGGTATATAAAAAGATTCTTACCTACCCCTAATGTTGATAGTTTAATTGAAATGGTAGATGTGTTCGACTGCATGGAATTTACATATATTTTTGGGGTATCACGGCCTTGTGGCATTACCTTTTTCTTTAACCGACGTTTCAGAAAGCATTACAGTGACATATAGTGTAATGCTGTCCGAAACATTGACTTAAGAAGGAAGTGGCACAACGTGGTGTAATATCCCAAAAATGAATGACAATAATAATAAATTTGTTTATAAGAAACTTCGACTAGTCTAGGAACTTAAACAACCTAAATACCCGATATGATTTTAGATTTTCATGGTCAAAAAGTATTTTCTATATTTATTATTATAGCCAACGTTCCGGACATATTAGTTAAAAATAATTTGTCCATCATCACACATCTGCCCTGATGATGGACACTGTAACGCTATCTGAAACGTTGGCTAAAGAAGGAGGTAGCACAACACGGCATAACACCCCAAATAAAAAATACCTAAATATTTGTTCAAACTCCATCTACATTGAACTTTAACATAGGAGACTTTTTTGGCTTGTCTTCATTTAACAATGTACTCGTATATTAATATTAATAAATTAATAAATTGACCGTAAACGGTTCCAGCTTGTTAAAGCGATCTTCAGACTGGATTTTTTCGGACTGAAGAAGACCACTCTGAAGATGGCTTTAACAAGCTGAAACCGGTTACGGTCAATAAATTAGAGTGGAAATAAGGTTTACATTTTTTTAAAATATAATTATAACGGATTCCATCTCAAATTATCTATCAGTTTCAAAAATAGAAATATTAACAGTGTATAACTTTTTATGTATAAGCTGTTTGTCTCTTACAAATAAATAAATGTATTCATTAAAAATGAATGGTAAGTCGTGAGGTCAGAAAACAAGTGGAAATCTAGTTTCCCTTAATTCTGAGTAAAAGTCCACGACTTCTCATTGAACCGGTCACTTAGTTGAACAACACGTTCCCTGGGTGGCTGCGAGTCAACCTTTACTACCCCCGGGAGGAATATAATTTCAAAGAAATCCCCAAAGCCGTTCGAAATTTCCCCTTGAATTTCGTCGCCATAAAACAGGTCTCAACTGCAAATGAAGAATTAACTTAATGGCGGGATCTCCCGCAAAGGGTCGCCCACCCTCTGACCTGACCCCCCCCGAACTACCCCCTCTAGCAGAACCTTAAGGGATGCTACGCGTATAACTTGTGATACGCCGGTTTAAGTATAAAAAAAACTAAGGGTAAGTACTAAACGTACCCGTGGGTAAGCGTCATACTTTTGAAGCACATAACTCATTTTTGTGGCATATAAAAATAAACTTTTTGTATTTCTTGGGCATTAACAATGTAACAATTTATAGACATTTTTTTTTGAAGAGTTTTAATTTTCAATGTACTATCGTAACTTAAATTTTAATTTTTCTGCTACCGGTTTCGACACATCCGTGCCATTCACTAGCAAACTAAAACTACGATACTACGATGGTACATTGAAAATTAAAACTCTTCAAAACAAAAAACAAAGATAAATAAACTTACCTACCCCTTATGTTAATAGTTTAATTTAAATGATAGATGTGTTCAACTGCATGAAATGTACTTATATTTATGAAGTCTATAATATCATACCTATTATATAATATTACTAATATAATCATATTCTGGAGAACTTCTCATAGGCTTAATGCTAAACTTTTGCCGCCTTTAATGAATTCGTAATCTACGTTACTGGTACGGGTGCAGTTCAGCAGATTGGATTGCAGCCTCCAGTGTGAAGATTACTCTGATGAAAGTCAACCTCCGGTAGAAGAGGGCACCAGAAGAAGATAATTTTTGGTTTTCTAGAAAATGTTTTTAAACAAAATCTATTGTTTTATTATTAGTATTGATCTATGATAAGTCAATAAATTTATCTAAAACATGCAAACTAAACTACTAACCCTTTTACATATATACTGAATATATATTTATTTGTAAACTATAAACATGTGTTAACTACAAAAAAATAAAAAATATAAAATAAATTTTATCTAAAAAGCTAGTCACACACGAAAGATATATCCTGATAATATTGTGATATATTTCGCGTGTGACTAGCTTTAATTTTGTCAAGAAGTTAGGATAAATCTCACATTTTAAAAATATACCGTAGATAGTTTTGACACGATATTTGAGGGATTATTAATGTGCCACGATGTACGAATTTTCGACATATAATAATATGTATTATGGTAGGTACTTTTGAAAAATAATTTAAATGAAATTGCCGATTTAATTGAACTGACTGCAATAATACGGGCGTGTGCCCACTTAGATGATCTCCAGATCTAATGAATTTGTTATTACTTTAAAAAAAAGAAATATTAAAAAAGCATTTTAATTTTTGCTGTTCTTGAAGGTATTTAATAAAAATACATCAGGTCATCTGGTTTTCTTTTAGCAATTAACAGGATAAATGATTAAACGGCCTGTATATTAATAAAGGAGGGCTGAAGGTAGATTAACAAATTTAAATATTTTGAAAGGCATAACCTTTTGAAATTATTTCGCCAACCCTGCTGTAAGGGATGGCAAAATGTCAGGCTTTATTCTTGATAAAATGGAACAATGCTAATTCTCATGTGGCGAGTATATCCGTAGTCCTTTATCTTGACGGCTTTGTGGGGAAGAAGTTGGTTCAATCCGAGACAGGGGTACTCAAAAGAGGGCTGTATAAAAGAATAAAAGTTGTGAAACTGTTGAATTGTTGACAATTTCTGTCAATACATTTTTTAATCAGAATTAAAAAGAAATATATCTTAAACGCTCAAGTATATTAGTAAAAATTATATGGATTTCGGAAAATTTTAGATGAAAACTATGGGGTTACTGTTCGATACGGTCGTATTTTCTTTACTCAGTGACAACTTTTACATGTTACCATGATTTTATTAGGCACTGGCGACTATTATACTAGGCACCATGTCCGTATTGTGGTAGTCTAAAACAATAATAATCTTTAGTTTCAATAATAGTGCTTTATTTGACTGATTATTTGACTGACTTAATTTTATTTGACTGATTCAACTTATATTATTTAGGCTTATCCCCATGTTTCGCAATATTGTCGAATCCAGAATTTCAGTAAAATATATTGTGTTATAAATATGTTGACAGAAATAAGAATAGAGTTGTAATACACATTAATAAACCTTTTTTTACATCTTGGGGTTAAAACATTTTAAGAAATAATCTAAGACGCTGCCAGAACCAAAAAACAGCTACAATTAAATCCAATTTCAAAAATAAATTGATATTTCACTCCAACACAATCTTACACTATAAAAAATCTGATATATCCTTAAAACGCAATGTAAAATCCATCAATAGCGATGGCATACAATTTTATTCTATTCGAGTTATATAAGATAAAGTTGAGTTAATGTAGAGTTAAATCTAGTTACTTCTTATAATACCTTATTCTGTCTTCGCTAAAGTAAATTATTTATTATTGTAAGGTCCTTGAAAAACACGTAGTTTCAGTTGTTTGTTGGGCAGTTTGAGTAGATTCATCCGGCAAGTAGTCCCAGTCAACAAGAGCTCGTGTTCTCAGATTCAATTCCTAGACAGTTATAGTCGGTCGTAAGACCCAGAAGAATAATATATTGAAAACATATAAAAATCTATAATAAACCGGTTTGTAACAAGGATCTATTATTATTCCATAATAGCTCAACACAATTACTAATGTCTGTGCCTGTGGATAAGGCAAACACTACAGTTTTTGAGTTTAAAGTTGTTTCGGTTTGTATCAATGTAATGGTAATCGGCTCGCCCCCCACTTGTTCACACATCATTATCGGCGTAGTCTCGTAGAGAGTACTACGAGTATGTCGTAGCGGTTTGGACTAACTGTCATAACTCTGTGTCCCTATGGCGCCGTAGCTCGCGGCGAACAAAGGGCCCGAGTAGGGAATAATGGCCGGAATTAAGATACAAAAGGGCCACCGTTTTATTACTGGAGGAGTGCCTGCGAGGGACAGGTAAATGCATACTTTATACTTATACATTTTTTTATATTGCAGGCTGTGTGATGAAAACTTCTGATAAAATAATTGCTTTGCTAGCGAATGTTTTTAATTTTATGTATCTTTTCTCGGGAGAGTTTTTCAATATTGATGAGTGTTTCATGCTAATAATTATTGTTTATAATAATTTTTATTTATTTTTATATAAATTAACTGTAGAGCTAAGGAAAATAATTTTCCTCAAAACCTTCGTTTTCGTTAAGGATGCTGTAAAGAGGTTTTTTTTTTAAGGAGAGGAAGATCTGAGAAATAATAGGGTATAGGGGGTGGGTAGGGATTAGGGGTTGGTGTGTCCAGGAGTGACGGACGTATGAATCCATCCCCTTGCCTGCGGTGCAAGGCGATCGGTCGACAGAGTCCTACTGGGGAGGAAATGGTCTCCTTCAAACATCCACCCCAAATCCGGCATGCCACACAGTAGGTGAGTGTATTAAGTCACCAAACGTAGCCATCCACTTGTGGTGACTTATGGCAGAGGTGTTGGTTATCCAATCAATGGTTCCGGGGGCAGCGTTACCGCCGCCCATATTGAGAATTTAACTATTAAATAATGTTACTAGTTGTAGAATTGAGTCCATGCTTTAATATTACATTTCGCTGCCCTAGTGGCTTGTATGTTCAATAGACCATTTTTCAAATTTTACAGGGGACGTTTTTTTTTGTTTTTTACAGGCAAATTCTAAATAATTCTGACTTTAGTCATTTCGTTTTATACATGTCTTTTGAATACGGTATAAAACGAAATGACTAAAGTCGAGAATTATTTAGAATTTGCCTGTAAAAAAAAAAAAAACGTCCCCTGTAAAATTTGCCAAATGGTCTATTGAACATACAAGCACTAGGGCAGCGATTTGTATTGGAGGGGTTGCAATGAGTTTTGTTTTCTTGCATGACTCGTTCGAAATGTGAAATGTTAATAGATATCGTACGGTACTTCAAATAAACGATCACGTTATTGGAGTTGTAAAAAGAAACTCACACAATTGAAAATATTATGGTGCATTATGAATACTGTTTAGATATGGTTAAAAATATCTAGCAAGTAGGTATTTAGACATGTTATACTCGTAGAAACGACATTCATATTGAATTTTACGATAGAAACAAAATACATTGAATTTTCGTTTACATTTTGCTCAGAACAACAACCTACCTCTTTTGGCGTTGATTCGAGAGGTTACGCTATATGTGAAGTTATACATAGCTATAGGTTGCAGCTTATGCTATATACGTTTTTCAAACCTATGACAAGAATAATAATAATAATAATTGGATAATTTGTAGGGCGCCGTTTTTGTGAGAAATCACCTCAAGGGCGCTGTACAATTTATAATATAATTAAAAAAACACTTCAATCATAAAAACTTGAATATATTATATAATTCAAATATTACCTTCAGTTTATACTTACAAATAAATAGCTGATGATCTCCTCACTTAATACCAATTTATTATTTCATATTATTGAATATAATATTGGGGACATTTCCTTTCAACTAAAAACATTAAAACAATTAGTAGGTATTGGACATTTAGGGGCAGGGAGAGGGGTGGTTGGTTACACGGCTGAGCGACCAGTGACCACTTGTGGAAGTTTATTTTGTTTCATTTTGAAGAAAAACTTTTTGAATAAAAAAGACAATTTCATTTACATTTTTACTCCAAATAATGTCAGGAATCACTGGTTAAAGTAAGTTAAGAGGATACCGGCGGTGATTTTTCCATACAAACGTATTCCCTATTTATCTCTCTGGATTTTAACCCTAGAGAAAATATTGTTTTTGCATAAAATAGATATCAACTACTAGCGTGTCGGTACTTTTTGTTTTTTTTTTGATAAGTTACTTTTTATAGAAGTTATGACCTTCCAAAAATCAATAAAATTGACTGGTTTAAACGCCGTCAAAAGATGTTCAGTATACAAACCAGACAATGTTTTTTTTTTTAAAATAAACGTACTGACATAGAATAGTTTTTTCTTATGTAGTTGGTAAAAAAAAATTGAAAATCAGTCCACTTTTGGAGGAGAAAAGTGGGGAATACAAAACCTCCATTTTAGTTAGGTGTCAGTGCATTGTCCCTTTCGCTCAATATCCGGTGGAGTAAGAGCAACAGTGACAGCAATATTTTAGTAAAATCTATTTCTGCACCACCGGGTATCATCTTAAGTGCGTTCTTTAACACATATATTTGCTAATATTTTATTTTTGACCTTTTCTTTTATTATGTATTTTGGTATTTAAATGGGACCGGATAATTCAGAATCATGCAACTTCAGCACTTCTTTTGAAAAATCATTAAAAGTGATGAAAAAAAGGTTAAATGGGTCAGGATGTACGCTATTTTTATTTTTTTCATAACTTTTAATTACTTTTCATAGGGGTGTTGAATTTTGAGGAACCCAAGTTGTCATGGAACTATTTGGACTTTTCATTTATCGTTTCTTAGAGAATATTGTGACGAATGTTCGACAGCCGGTGTGGTCGAGTGGTAATACACTCTAATCCCAATCCGAAGTTTGCGGGTTCGAACCGGCGCGGCGTGCGCAAATAAATTTTTATTGATTAATTTGTGTTATTTCACAATTAATTAATTAAAAATAATATAAGTTGTTTTTGAGGCACGTTCCACACAGGCCGCGGGTTCGAACCCGGCGTGCGCAAATAAATTTTATTTAATTGATTTGTTTTTTTTTCACAATTAATTAATTAAAAATAATGTAAGGTGTATTTGCGGCATATTCCATAGTGGAAGATACTCTCAGTGTCGCCCTGGTGTAAGACTACCATTCAGAATTGAAACGTTGCTTGAAATGGCTTTAGCCATGTTTGGTGACCGGAATTGAATAGCCAGGAACTTCCCCACCCTCCTATTCTCATCTCCTTCCCCTCCCCATAACCTTCAACCATAGTCTCACTGGCTCCAGACGAAAGCAGTTGGGACTCTTGTGCGGTATTCATATTTAAAAAAATTATTAGTGCGCTTACCTATAATTGAAATCATCGTTATAACCATGTTGAAAATGAATAATAATTATATGATGTATTCTGAGTATGAGCATGAATAAGTACTTCGAGCCAATAAATAAATATAAATTCAGATATCTGTCCTGTTATCGTGATTTTTTTATTATGCTTAATAGACCGTACAAAAATTACGATCTGTCGTAAATAATATGGATGAATAAATAATAAATAAAAAGGGCCTTATTGAATTAGTTACTGACTTGAAAAAGAATTTGTTTATTTACACATGATTTACCAATTTTACTTTTTCCATTCTTCAATGAACAATAGAGTTTTTCCAGGAACTCGTTACGACGTCTCGAATTTAAATCTGTTTTATTTCAACAAATAAATAACACTGCCTTTCGAAGAAGATTGAAAAAGGCATTTCATCTATTTAGCCTTTCTTTTGTCTGGCTTTTTTCAAACACCCTTTACATTTATTCTTTTGATGTGCAAAAGCATCACAATTTGTCAGATGGTACACTTTTGAAATGCGTAAAAAGGATATCCCTTTCCGGAAAATATGTTTATCTTTGAGCAAAGGGGCGCAGGAACCTTTATTTAAGTCCAAAAATGTGGGTAACGGCCTCGGCATATATTCTCATATCCATGCTAATGCAGGCCTTGTTCACAAAAAGTGATGCAAAAGTTTCAAACAGCCTGTATTTAAAATAAAACAGAAAGCCTAGAAAGAAATGAGAAAAAAACATTTTTGTGTGAATATCAGACATACATACTCCTGAAACAAATGCAATTTATTATTAATGCCGATATTATAAGTAAATATTGGTTTTAGAGAAAGGTTGAATAAATATTTGTTCTCCGTAAAGTTTTATTGCGCTTATGAAATGACAATTATTATAATATAATAAAACATTCGAAGAACATCATTCCTTCATAAAATTGATAATTTTTTTTGTTTCAATTCTAAGCTTTCGTACAAATACTTGCACCGATGCGCCGATAAAATATATGAATGGTGGGGTTTGTTAGGGTCTTAGCGGTAGAAACATCTTCTCACTAGCTGCATGTCATGCTGGATCTTGAAACCTTTTGACCTCTCAACCCATCGTCTTGCCACGCAGCGGGAGGATGGGATTCATACGTCCGCCTCTGCTGGACGCTTACACCCCAGATTCTTACGCACCCCTCCTACCTCTTTCCTTCCCAGAACTTCCTCTCCTTTCTTTCCCCAAGTGACCTTCCACAAATAATCCTCAACGACGATATAGGCCCGTAGGGGAATTATTTTCTTCAGGCCTGTGTGGAGCCAATGAAAAAAACCATAATGTTCATAATTCACAGAATCCCTGGAATCGCAGCGATTTAAAAGAAAACGTTTATTTAAAGAGGCAATAATAAAAAACTAAAAATAAGATTAAAATTAATATTAACGGATGCGATTAAAATTATATTTATAACTACTGATATATTTGTAATAATCTGCTGTTGCAAGTTTTACTCGGCCCGCAAACCACCCCTACGTAGAGTACCACCCCCGCCCTTATAAGGGTGAAAATTTCTGGAAACAATAAATGGAAGCTCGAAGATGTCTTGTAGGCCTGGGGCGAATCTGTACATCCATCAGTAATACAGTGAATAGTTTTTGAACTTCTAGTGATTTTTGATGTTCCGTTCGAAGTTTACATGACTGAGTTCTGATTCTGACAAGCTTTGAAATATCTGCATTATTATTATTCCATTATAATAATTACTAAGTTTGAAATTGTTCGAAGACGAACCCTTGTCTCTCAAATCAAATGATGAAATTACAAATATACATCTTGAGGGACTAAGGTTCTCACTAATAACGTAGTGACTGTAAAACACCATCATAAATAGTCGTGCTAGGTGTCTCCATGGAAGATATGAAACTAAAGAGTAGAAAAGAATAATGCAAAGGCATGAAAATTAGGATCAAATTTTAATGTTGTCTTTTACTGAGGAAGTAAAATAGCGGTCACTTACATACTATATTGATAGATATACTAGACTATTTGAAGATGCTGTGCATATGATCTTTGTGAGGAAGTAGAGACGTAAACATGGGTGTTGAAGGGACCTAAAGTGTTTGTAAGAGCGAAGAACACAGATTATGAGAGACGGAGACACGAATCATTCTCATGTGACAACTGTAAATGCGTTTGAAGGTTGTCTATTTTATGCAACCATACCGAAGGGATCAAAGACATTAGTTCCTCGGAGCATCTTCCATTACAAAATGGAACAAGGACAGCATTCCTACCTGATACCTGTGCTCTAAAGATTGAAATCCGTTTTTTTAGTTAATTAATTTGACCGTCCGTTTTTGCACAGAGCCAGATGTTTTTCAGTTATTTTGTGGCTTTAGACTAGAGGTCGCTGCAAAATTAATTCGATAATTTCTTCATTTTGCTCAGTTATTGTTTCATAAAAAAAACCTATATTACCCTGAATTCAAATCAATGCATAAATCTTTATTTTGAAACTTGCATGATCATTTTAAATACCCTTACATATAAACTTCTGAGATTTTGTCCCCAAAATCGTAAAGCCTTGTATTCAAAGTGCTGAATAATCTTACTCTTCGATAAATCCAATATAGGTTAAATAATTTGATTAGACTTGGTATCTAATCAAATACTGTTCAGGGCTCATGGTATCGGCCCTGCATTGACTATACGGATGATTCAATATATGCAGCTGGTATTTCTATAGTAAATATGCTCCAAATTCCAGGAAGAGCATGAATATCATTCGAAGATAGCTCGAGATTGCTCCAAGATTCAATTGCACAATGAACACCCAGTAATATTCCCGGATAAATGTTAAGCATATTGCAATTTGATTCCCCAACAAATTACAGAAAAATCAAGGTTCTCGCCACGTAGAAAATTTACTCGTGATAAGGTGAAGATAATTTCAATATTTTAGATTAATCTTTACTACGGATTGGTTCACATTACAAATACAAACAAGTATGCTTCGAATTAATTGAAGGTTTCTTCGAGTAGAAATATTTTTTTTTTATTTACTTAAAAAAAAAACTGCTTAATAATGTGTTTTTTATTAGAAATGCAAAAAACATCATTTCAGGCAATCAATTTTTTCGCCTGTTACCTTTATTCGTGGCCACATAAGGCACACTAAGAATACTTCATTTTTGGTTCGTGGGTTCCTCTTAAGCATTTGCAAAATCCAACATGCATGTAAGACTGTAAGGTAACAAATATATTATATTGAACATGTTCGTCTGTTTAATTAATTGCACGTCACCAGTTTCCCGCTTGCACTACGAGTTGCCAGACACCGCAAATACAAAAAGTGTTAATATCTTAGCCTAACTGTATATGACTCGTACACAGTAAAATACATATAAATAAGACAATACAAATGATGACATTCTCTTCGTACCGAGAAGTGGTTGGCCCACGGTTAGTTTGCGTCTCAGCCTCCCAGGGGATGAGTGTTTCCAATTCGCATCACGTTTGGCACTGGAAAACAGGAGGCTGTTTTAATTTCCCACAGGGACCAGCCGTACCCAAAGGGCTGTGGGGGTTGACATGCCGAACTCTTCGAGTTATATTATCATTCTGTTAATTTGCCGACTTGGCTTATAGCTTCTGGGAAAGAAAGAAATAATCATAACTTACGTTACAAATGCTAGTACATATTATTATCTTACTTTATAATCAACAAACGAATATAAATGTTTAATATTTGGTAACAATTGTTTTCGGAGTCTTAAGTTCGTAAACTTTTTATTTTGATTTATAGAATTTTTGTAACTAACTAACTAACTAACTAACCATCACGCCGTTTCCCCGCAGGGGTAGGCAGAGAGGACGGACCGCCAAACAACTCGGTCTTGGCACACACTCCTTGCCTCATTCACATGCATACATCTTCTCATACATACTCTTCTATTATTCTGACTCTTGACATGGCCCGACTCAAGTATCTGATTTACTTGATCGTGCCACGTCTTCCTTGGGCGTCCTCGGCTTCTTCTACCGTTCCCATTCGCGTCATAAATTCTCTTTACACTCCTTTCTTCATTCATTCGCTCAACATGCCCAAACCATCTAAGCGTCCCTTTCTTAATCTTACTTACTACGCTCACATCAGCCTTGCATTCTTTTCGGATCTCCACATTCCTCACACGATCATACATGGTTTTACCACACATACGCCTCAGGGATCTCATTTCTACAGCATTCAGTCTACTTTCATCCTTTCTCTGCCATTTCCACGCTTCGCTGCCATACATCAGGGTAGGTACCAGTACTCCATTGTGGACTGCTAGCTTCGCTTCTGTGGACAACTTTTTGTTGGCTCCAACGGCGTTCAATCCTCCATTAATGGAGTTACCTGCATTCACCCTTCTTTCGATATCCCTATCAGCCTTCCCATCTCTCGTAAACATACTTCCCAAATATACAAACTCATCCACCTGCTCCAAGTATTCATCATTCACAACTATATTGCACACCGTTTTCTGACTCTCTCTTTCAAACACCATGACTTTAGACTTACTTACATTCATCATTAATTCATTCTTCATACATACTTCGTTCATCCTAGACACGAGAGACTGCAGATCTTCTATACTGTTAGCAATCAGCACCGCATCATCAGCATACAACAGGCAACATACTATCAGATTATTCAATTTCGCGCCCAATCCCGCCTCTTTCAATTCTTGCATACAATTGTCCATGTATAGATTGAATAACCACGGTGACATTACGCAACCTTGCTTAACACCTTTTATGATGTCAAACCACCCCGTAAAACCACCGTTTACCCTTATGCAAGCAACGCTTCCCTCGTATAGAGACGCGATTGCCTGTACAAGATTTGTATTCACTCCATACTTAGACAATACCTTCCATAGCTTTTTCCTGTCGACGCGGTCGTATGCTTTTTGTAGATCTACAAAGGCACAGAAAAGTTTCTGGTTTTTTGCCAGAAACTTCTCAGTAAGCATACGCAAAGAGAAAATCTGATCCATGCACCCCCGTCCACTCATAAAAGCACCTTGCACATCCCATATTTTATCTTTTGTTTCCATTCTTACCCTTTCAATCAATATTCTAGCATACAGCTTGCCGACTGAACTTAGCAAACTAATAGCCCTATGATTCCCACAATCCATGCGTGACCCTTTACCTTTGTATAACGACATGATCACAGCCCTTCTCCAATCTAATGGCGTGTAACCCTCCTCTAAACACTGGTTAAAAAGTTTGCACAACCATGTGAGAATTATACGGCTATCACCTTTAAAGTATTCGGCAGCGATATTGTCGAACCCAACAGCCTTACCATTCTTCATACATTTAATTGATCTTTTTATTTCATCCATGCTGATTCTGGTAACATTCACTCCGTCGTCGCTCATCCCTGATTCGCCGCTGGAATTACTGTCACCCAGATTGCTTTCAAAGACTTCAAGACTCAAAATATTTCATCCATTTATTTATTTCTTTATTTATTTCTTCCTCATTCGTCAACATTTTTCCATCTTTTGATTTTATCACTTTCATACTTCCGTTATCTGTACCATTCCGGGATCTTTTGACCTCCTTCCAAAACAGTTTAATGTTTTCTTGGAAGTGGTTGGTCATTTTAATTCCCTCTTCCTCTTTCAGGCGTTTCTTTCGTTCTTTCACTCCAACACTTACTCTTTTCTTGCATTCCTTATATACTTCTTTCGCTCGATCTCTCTCTTCACTAGATGCACTGCCAGACGCTATCAGATATAACCATGCTTTCTTCTTCTGTTAGACCAGTGCCTTAATCTCGTCATTCCACCATGCATCACCTTTTTTTCTACCTTGCGTACTTAATCCACACACGTCTCTAGCAGATTCACAAAGACTTACTTTTATGTGGTTCCACGTTTCATCTATGCTAAGACCGTCCATTTCCTTCTCATTCAGTCTCATCTCTGCACACTTCTCATACTCACTTCTGATAATATCGTTTTGTAGTTTTTCTACTTTGACTCTTGTTGGAGTCGTTACCGTTTTCACTTTAGAGCGCCAGCCACGGAAGAGGTTTACTCTCGACGCTACTAGAAAGTGGTCAGTTTCAACCTCAGCCCCTCTCAAAGCTCTTGTGTCCTCGGTAACGGTTCTCAACCTAGAGTCAATTACTACAAAGTCAATTATAGATCTAGCATTTCCTCTTTCCCACGTATATTGGTGGATACCTTGGATTGGTGGATACCTAGAATTTTTGTAAACAAAATTAAATAATTTGCTCAGCGCCGTTATTGCTAGAATGCATCTCAAAAGCGCTGTACAAATATGACTTACTAAGCTCTTTCTATTTATTTACAAACTTATCTTACAGGTTCAATTCTACGATTCAAACTGAATGTGATGCATCTGTTTGTATTTCACTGTTTTTGTATGATTTTAGAACTTTACACGAAGCGTTTGGCGTTCCGTCCTCTCTGTCTACCTACGCAGAGAAACGACGGGATGGTTAGTTAACTGCGGTTAGAAATTTTGTTGAACTCAGCTGATTATTTATTGGCAGTAAAAAAATTTGCACAAAGTGAAAGAAATATGTGAAGTATTAAGTAATTTTTTTTTATTAAATAAATAACTTTTCACTAAATATATGGACATTGCTCGAAAATTAAATAAAGAAAGTGTAAAACGGCTTATCACTCCAAAATATATTTCCTACGTGAGAACGTAGAAAGCTAGTTTATTCTGGGCCTCAATGCCCTGTCAAATAAGTGAATCGCTCACGAACAAAAAGACTGTTTATTGATTAATTCGTTGGCGTTAAAAAAGCTGAATCATATTTTTAAATATTTTGAATTCTAAACAGACAGGCCACACTTTCATCAATCTATCTAAAGCACATCTGATGTACCCTAGCATTTAAATAAGGTTTCAAAGTACCTACCTATATTAGTATTACCTATATTAAATTACCAACAACTGACATCAGCTCTGCTAGAATTAACCCTAAGAATTATTTTGAAGTTTATTTCGACCGACAGTTATCTGAAAAAGCCATTTTGATTTATGGATATGATCGCTTGTACTTAGTATTAAGTTCTGCAAGTATTTTATTTTGTTATTATTGTGAATTTTTACAGCTGTTACGGTTTACAAGGCCATTTTCAAACTGCGGCTGTACCATTTTGTGACGAACTATTTATTCGATTCTAAATATCAATGTTGAAGGGATGAAAATTGATTTATTACCGGTTAAACCAATTTGCTGATAAAATAATTGTATCTATTATATAGGATACTTTGAAATCTGGTTTCCCCGCATAAAATTTAATTTTTTCTTCATTGTTTACTGATGACTAATGACGTTACTGCTAATTATTTGAATGTGTTATATTTTTTAGGTTTGGTAAACATACCAAGAAGGGGGAATTTTTTTTCCTCACTTTATTAATTAGTGTTATATTAAGGTCATTCGTTCCATTATTGATTTATAATTGTTCAAGTAAATTTAATCATAGACCCTTTCTTTCTAAACATAGTTTGAAAATCTATAAGATAATGGCTGAAACAGCTGTCACAATAATAATAAAACTAAAATACTTGCAGAACTTATTGAGAGCATTATTAAATTAAATTTTTAAAATTTTTCCTTGTATTTGAAAAAGTTAATCAATGAATATGTTTTCCACCATTTTATTGAAAATAAAGAGTTTGGAGATAGGCCTGTAGTCTATAGTTGGTAATTTTATTTTTTATCTCCGCTTTCGTGGATTGTTTCCAGACGTTAAGGAAGACATTTTGAATAGCAACGAGAAAGGATAAGTCAATTATTGTAAATATGGATGGAATAAAAATAAATATAATTAAATTCTATCGAGAATTCCTTCCACTTAACACTTTGTATATAACAAAGTCGCATACATTATCTAAATCTCACAATTCTCCACAGTGTTTGCTGTGCTTTTTAGACATTTTTTTTCTTAATCCGATTAGCATTTGGTAAGGAAGGACTGATAAAAAACGTTTCAGGCGTGGATGGGATTTGCCGGAATTTAGGGAGTTAGGTTTTGCTTTAATAGGAATTTATCAAAGACTTAACAGGGACACTTAAGGTCGACAGATTCATGGGATTTAAAATAAAAGCTATGAAAATCTTTATAAATCGTAAATCAACATAGGGGAAGAAGACTGCACAATGAAAGGAAATGACAGAGGAGAAACAAATTAAAATAAATATTTTTTTTTTTGTTTGGGGGGAATGAGTGCTTTGTTTGGGAAATCTAACTCGTTTTGCATTTTTAATTATGCATTGCGAAAATTGGTTTGTTTTATTAAGTTACGCACAAAGCTTTGAGGATATACATAAATAAATAATTTCTTCAATAATCACAAATTCACTTTGTGGCGTCAATTTAATTAAATGAAAACCATTCACCACTTATTTAATCAAAATTATCGACATGTTTGAAAATCAATGATTTCTTCATCAAAATAATACAAATAATCAAATTTTTAATTGACAAAGATTCCATTGATTGGTTTCGAAACATGTGGATAATTTTGATTAAATAATTATATATATTCAAAGTGAAATGTTTTCATTTAAATAATTAATTAATCGTCATCCATAGTTTGTTTGCTACTCATAGTAATTATGCCGTTCTTCCATGGAGCTACGTTCAAGCGACGCGATCGCCGCTCGTCTGAGTTTTTCATACAATTATTAGTGTTTGAAAACGCCGCCAGGCGCTACACTAGCAAAACAGTAGGTCAGGTAGCGGTAGCGTCGCTTGTGAGTAGCTACGTGGAAGAACAGCGTTAACGCCATGGAGCTACGTTCAAGCGACGCGATCGCCACTCGTCTGTATTTTCTATACTATTATTAGTGTTTGAAATCGCCGCTAGGCGCTGCACTAGCAAAATTGTATGACAGGTAGCGGAAGCGTCGCTTGTAAATAGCTACGTGAACGATGGGCGTTAGAGTCATAATAGTTGTGTGTTGTAGGCATACCTAAGTACTCATTGCTCAGCTTTTCCTTGCTTCTTATAAATTGTTCAAATATTTTCGAAAATCGAAATTTTTCTCGAAAAGATTAACAATTCGTTGGTCTGTCTGAAGCCTAGGAATCGATCATAATTTATCCTTCAAATCGATATAGATTAGAGAATATTATTGTTCAGTGGTTTTAAATCATAAATATATTTTTTCTTATAATCAAATTCATACTCTTCGGATCGTGTCGTGTTTTTATAATGAAATTTAAATAATTTGTATAACCGTAAAAAAAATTACCTTATATTTTTTATAATTTTTTTAAATTGAAAATTTTACAAATTGATTACAGTAATTAAGTGTAATAAGATAAATTCATTTCTTGCTATTTTAAATTTAAATTTATTAAAAAATATGTTTTTGAATCAAAATATAATACAAGATATTCCAACCAATGCAACTATATAATTCCAGTAACAAAAACCTCAATGGCCCAGTCACAGTTTAAGTTTCTTGTCCAAAAATCTTCAATAACTTAACAACTGAAATAAAGACAATAACCAAATATCACACTTTCAGGAAGACGCTTGGAGACTTTTTGATGAGTGAATGTGATAGAATTAGAAGCCTGTTTATATAATCTAATGCTAATGTACTTTTTTTCTCCTTTCTATTTTCTACTTTTTATTATAATTTTTCCAATATTTAACATGATTTATACTAATTCCATGTTTACACTAGACTTCATATTTCATACAATGTAACTATACTATATTGGTCACCATGATACAGGCAGCCGCCTAGTATGGTGATTTAATATATCAACTTTATGTAAATGTCACAATTATGTAATATGTATTATATAAATAAATAAAATTCAGTTGTAGTAATTGTAAGAAAACAAACATATAACAACATATATGAATGTAATAAAATTGGCAGAAAAATACTGTCCTAGAACGGTAGATCTACCTAGTTGTACAGTCAAAATGTCAATACAATGAAAATGTATTTTTGTTATAACAAAATTAATAAATAAATAAATACTTAAAATTCCACGATTCAATACATAAAATTATTGATATAAGCCTTAAATAGTACGTAACAGAAAATATAACAAAATGGTGGGTACTTCTCTGTAATACTGCACGTACATATATTTTTAATGTGTATTTACATAACTTATGTAAAATACACGTCACAAAGAAAAAAAAAACTATTATTATTGTATCAGCAAAATTGCAAAGATCAGATTAGAAAAACTCTGCTTTTACTGCAGATAAAATGTTAAAAAAATGGTAGTGGATTTGATTCAACGCGGATGCCAACAGAGCCTCGAGAACCTCCGACCCCATATGGCCAGGGGTCGCTAAGCGAATCAGGGGTTGCCAATTAACTGGCTTTAAAGGCTCAGGGCGAAGCTTCTGACTAATGGCGCCAAACACCGCTTCGACATCCGGATATCTTGCTTTGTTTGGGCGCTGTACCAAAGTGCAAGAGATTTGTTGAGTTTTCAGATTTGTGATGATCGATTTGGTCTAGCTTCATAATGATACCTATGTGAAGTTTTTTTACTTGAACATTGGATACTTTTATTTGTCTGTGACATCGATTATACTGTTTGAATTTATTTTAGAACGAATTTTATGCTTTTAAGCAGGGGCGGGGAACCTGCAGCCTGTGAAGCTTTTTGGTGCGGCCCTCGAGCACTTTTGGTGCGGTTTTCTGAAAGCACTACAAAAAATTAAGAAAGCTAGAACGGTTTTCTTTCACGGTATTTCAGCTAGACTTTAAAGTTTTTATTACTAAACCAATAGAAAGTTATAAGAAAGCTGACAGGAATGTGCCCATGACAGGTATGTACCCGTGTTTCCATAAATCAGTTTAGACACAAATACATTCGTGATCCCACATCCTTTTTTAGTTTTAGTATAATTTATTATTATTGTACGATAGGGAAACTAATATTGTAAAAAATATATATCTGTATTGATGACAACTGTATTCAGGAAAATAAATTATGTGTTTTCTTTATATATTGCCACACGTCAGCCATAATAAGATAGTTAAATAAAAAAAAACTTCAAAGTACATTATTGTTTAAATAAATACAAAATTATACATACAATAAATACATTTGCTGTAAAATGCAAGAAAACCGTTCACGTGTTCCAAGTACAATATAATTTATGCTGATGGACTCTTGCGCAGATTCATTCCTAAGTTAAAACCACTCTTGTGTTCGTAATCCAAATTCCTGTTGCGGATTTATCTGCTGACGCATTTCGACTTAAACCGTCCATGTGTTCCACGTGCAATAATCGGAGGAAAACCGTGTTCTTGATCTGGGTGTAGTATCAGTTAAAACGGGGACTCGCATGCCTATTCACCCTTAAGTTAAAACCAGTTTCATGTTCTGAAATATCTGTCAAAAACCTGCTTACTCATTTCGACGAAACCCATTCTTATGTTTCTAGTGGAGATAATTTTTTGTTTAAAACCATACGCTGCAAAACTCGTGATTCGTCGGAAAAGCATACACGTATTGTGAGAGAAATACTAATGAAAGCTGAGGACTCACATGCAGATCCACTCTTTATTTAAAAACAGTTGTATGTTCAGAATGTAACGAACCCCTTTTCAGTTATGTTTTAATTGTATCTTTCAGGTGGAAAATTAAATGCTTCAGTAAATTATGGTACAACAATTAAATATTGGTGCCTGAGGTACGCAAAATACAATAAACACATTTTTTGGCAATGTTTTTTTTCTTGAGTAAATCAAAACAGGCGGCTGGTTGTAAACGGGAATTTAAACATCGCCATCTGCGTAAGGAGTGTTATTGTTAGTGTTGTTGTTATTATTAAAGTGGTACATAGCTTTAATGTGAAATAACTTTGATTTTTCGTAATTTTATAAAGTATAAGCCATTGAAATGTAAGTAACTATTGTTCATCATTTACCCTTTTTTAAAACAATGTGACGATTTCATGTACGTAGTCAATGTAAAAGCACCAAGGGCGCATGAAAGAAAAAAAAATAACATTCAAACGAATCGCTTACTACTGTACCACAGTGCCATGCCAAAAAAACCGCTGTATGTACCATTGAAATAAAAATTTAAAATTACTTGAAGTAGACTCGTGTCTCAAATATTACTGTTGTTATATCCAGTAATTTTAAGCATCTGCCTATTACTAAGTCCAGTATATTTTTAATTATTAAACCAAGCACCAAAGTATTTTTTTTTTTCAACTTACGAAGTACCTACCCAATTAATTGAGACCCTGAATAGCTTTAACACGTTGGTTGTTCATTTTTTCAAATCATCGCTCTATTTACGCGATCAATATAGTTTGACAATTTATTTGGGCATCGACATTTTTAATTCGTTCCGCTACCTTTATAATGTGAAATGTACATTGTGTCCGAGCGGCTATTTATAAAGTGCTGTTGAAACTTCATTCTTCTTCATTATTTGAATATTGCCATAGAAGAATAAAGACACGAAATAACGTCAGTTAAGAAGAGATGTTTACAACGATCGGCAGGTTTTCTAAACCATCTGATCGCGAACTTGATAAATTGTTAAATTGTTAATGCTAATATATTCTCTTTCTGAAAAAAATCGAATTATAGTCTGAATTCTCGACAAACAGTTCCAATTCTTAAATGGCAATTTTGCTCTCAAAAATATTGTTTTGTAGGTAGGTTTTGTTGGTATACTTCCGGGCGTTGTTTTTACCCATATATATATATATTTTACAATAACTCCACACAGGAGGCCCAAGGAAAACAATTTACCTCAGGGTCCATCTGTGAAGATGCTGTATGGAGGGTCTATTTGAGGAGAGGAAGGAGTGAACATGGGTCTTGAAGAGATGTTCACTCATGTTGTAGGAGGGAGGAAACATAGAGGCCGGCAAATCGTTCCACAGCCGAGCTGTTGAACTCACGAACGAGTCGTACAAACGACCCGTTCTCATGTGACAAATGTCAACCGTGTAGATTAAACGTAATAAATAGTTTAAACGGCAACCCAAGGAAACTCTGGGACGAAATAAATAACCTAATAGGAAAACCTAAACAAAATCTAGATAAAATAATCCTTCAACATATGGGAAGTCAAGGAGATACAAAATTTTTATGTGATAAATTTGCTACAACATTCGTAAATGAAATAAAAGACATAAGACATAACTGTACTAAAAAATTCCTAGATCGTAACACGTATACAACTCCTGCTAGTATGTCAATGAGATTTAGACCTGTATCACAAAAAGATGTTAAAAAAATTATTAATGATATGGATATTAAAAAATCAGAAGGCAATGATCAAATAAGAATTAAAGACCTGAAGTTAATTGCTGATAATATAATCCCAATATTGACTAAATTAATTAACCTTTGTGTAAGTAAAAGTATTATGCCTGACGAACTTAAAACATCCATTATCAGACATATATATAAATCAGGAAACCACAAAGATTTCACAAACTATCGACCAATAGCGATTCTCTCATGTATTGATAAAATTATTGAAAGAGCTATTTTTAACCAAATACAACTTTTTATAGAAAAAAATAAAATCATAAATCCCATACAATACGGATTTCAAAAAGAAAAAAGTACTACACAATTACTGTCTAAATTCACTGACCATATAAATTGTCATTTAAATGAAAAATATTATGTTGGTATAATTTTTATAGACTTTAAAAAGGCCTTTGACACATTGGACCACGAAACATTATTAAGGGCAATGGAGGAATGTGGTATTAGAGGTCCTTTAAAAAAATTGATTAAAAATTATCTATTAAATAGAAAAATTAAAGTTAAAATTGACGGAATTTTTAGTGATGAAATGTTAACAGATACCGGAGTAGCAACAGGGTCGATATCGGGGCCTACATGTTATATAATGCAAGTTAACAGTCTACCAAACGTAATAAAACGTTGTAAATGCTACATGTTTGCAGACGATACTTGCATTATATGTGCTGACAAAGATCCACTAAAAATTCAGGAAATTTTACAAACAGACCTAAATAACATAATTAAATGGTCCCATGACAATGACATTATTATTAACGCAAAAAAAAACAAATATATGCTTATACACTCACCATATGCAAATTGTCAGGAAAAGGAATTGCATATAAAAAGTCATTCATATGATTGTTTGCACACAAAAAACCAATTCCAGCAGTGTAATTGCCCAAATATAGAAAAAGTGTACCAATATACATACCTTGGTCTTACAATAGATGTCAACTTTAACTGGTCAAATCATATTGAAAATGTATGTAATAGATTAAGATCCATATTAGGAAAATTTTACCACCTAAAAAAATTTGTTAATACAAATATATTATACTGTATATACAACGCATTAGCAGAATCAATTATAGGATACGGAATAAATAGTTACGGATTAACGTACAAAACATACTTAAATAAAATAGAACAATTACAAATCCGTTTCCTAAAATTGATATCAGGCAAAAAAAAAGTCCAGTTATGTGAAGGTGATTATAAAAAAATGTTCTCCTTGTGTAATGTCCTCTCTATACACAGTAAGGTAAATTACCAATTAACGCTAGATGAATTCTGGAGTACAGAATTCAAAAAACCTGTAAACCACAATTACCCTACTAGGCATCGAGAAGCACAAATGTTTATTATCAATAAATCTCAAAATGTATACGGAGATAGAACAAAAAGGCATAAAATTCCGGAAATATTTAACGCATTACCTGAAAATATCAAAAATGAGACATCTTATTCAAAAATCAAAACAAAAGTAAAATCTTTCTACCTCCGAAGAATATGAAATCAAATAATATAGTTCCTTTCTATTTTTTTCTCACCGTATGTTTGTAGGTACTGTGTAAAATATTTTTACTACAACGCAATTCATAAACATTATAAAAATTAGTTTGTCGTAATAATTAGTATTTTAATATTAAGTATTATTATATTTAGTATTTACTATGTAAAACTGAAAAGTATACTGTATTAAATATTTAGAAAAAAATGAGAGATTTCTTACAATCAAACTGATTGATCAGTTTCGTAAGATTTGTAAAATAAAATATTGTAAAATTAAAACTGAATAAACATATTAAAAAAAAATATATATATATGTTGGGCGCGCGTTTGGCGTGTTTCCCGACTACGCACCGGTGCCGAGGGGATCAATGATGCAAGTTCCTCGGAGCATCTTCCATTGAAATACCGGTAGAACAAGGACAGCATGTGCTCTAAAGATTGCAATCCGTTTGTTAAGACGGGAGAATCTGGTGTGGAAACATCGATAGTTAGAGCCAGCGAAAGAAAGTAGTTAGACGCCCTCGAAATGCAGTACTGGAGAAAAATTCTCAGGATTCCATGGACAGCCAGAGGCACAAATTTGTCCATTTTGGAAGAGCTAGGCATTCACAATAAGCTCTCAACTCTCTCTGTCTCCAATATATTTTTAGATACTTTGGACTTGTTGCTCGCCAAACTGAGGAATTTTGCTGGGTGAATCTCCAGTCACTGACAAATTGAAAAGCAAAAGAAACAGAGGAAGGTCACCAATGCGCTGGAGTGACCAAGTATCACTGGTGTCTGGTTCCTTAGCTCCAGTACAAAGGAATAAGAACAGCTTTAAAAATAATACATCATTCTACTGACAGCCTATATACCTACCTCCTGGAATGATTGAAGTGATCGTACCGAATACCTACTACCAGGGCCAACACCACGATTTGTTCCGTATTCCACTCGGGGGAACGAACTTTCTGGCCCAGTATATTATGATAAGAGGTATGATGCTGCTAAATGATATCTCTAGGTCTTTATATATTTTCAACATTGGCCTTGAAAGTTTCAAGGGTCAGTTTAGGCAAAAACCCTAAAATATATACTTTTTAAATTATGTCATATGTATCATGATCGTAAAAAAAATTGTGATATACCTAATACTTTCACAAAAATAATCAAGTACCTACCTAATCTAATCCTAATTGTTCATGTTACGACATCATTATTACAAATTTATTTTGCAAGACTAGCAAATCAAAAAGTACCGGGAGAGTTTAAAATTGTAATTTATAATTTAGTGTTAAGCCTGCAAATATTACAAAACATTTCAAAAAAAATAATTACAAAGCCTTATCAAGCTCGCAGAATAACAACGATTAAAAAAATAATACCTCGTTATTAATTCTGAGGCTAGGTGACCAGAGGCGGTTAGCGACCGCTGGGTTGCGCAAGTAAGATTTTCAATTTAAAAAATTGTTCAAGGAAATAAGCGTGAATGAAATTTACATAGGCGATTGATCGATTAAATTAATAGAAACGCTCACAAAGAAAATCAATTTACGGCGGGCGCTCTCTCGCGGATACCGCCCGCAATGGCCTCACTCTACTGCGCCATAGCCACCGACCAGCAAACCTATCAACCTGCTATGTCATCATTTTTTCTGTTATACTAGGACCGAAGTTAGTTACTTAATTTTTTTTTTTTTTTGTCTATATTAATTTTGTTTGTTACATGGTTTTCCCACTACCAAGCTAGCCAAATGCCCGTATTATAGTATTATAGTAATAGTCAAAATTTAATAATAAGTATTTATAATTTATAACATTATAAACGCGAAAGGTTGTATGGATGTATGTGCGTTTGTTACTCTTTCACGCAAAAACCACTGAATGGGTGTTATTTAATATTAAGTATTTATAATTTATAATATTATAAACGCGAAAGTTTGTATGGATGTATGTGTGTTTGTTACTCTTTCACGCAAAAACCACTGAATGGATGCTAATGAATCTTTATAAAATAGCTCATACATCAGAATAACATATAGGTTATAATTTATAAAGCTAGCTATTTTCCATATATTACGACTAATATTGTTAATTAGAAAATGTCAAAAATTTGAGAAAATATTTAAATTACTGAATTCATTTGAAGTACTCGCCTAATACTTTGAATCGAATTAAGAATTATAGATATTTTAAATAAATAGGTTCAGAATTTTGGTATAAACATAGATGGGACCTAGGAAAAGATAACAGGGTACTCGAAGTATTAATCCTACACAGACGAAGTCGCGGGTTATAAACTAGTAAAAAATATTTTAAAAATATAACAAAAAGGATTATTGTAACATTATTTTTTGATTAAAATAAATACTAACATCGCCAGGTATTCTTAGCACGGTCGATGGATAAGGATTGTACCGATAACTTTCGGTAATTTCTCTTCATTCCCTAGCGTGACTGCAGATCGCTAACGAATAAATAACAGTGTAATATGACTAAGAGTTCTTAATATATTCGACTTCAACTGCGATCTGCAGTTGTCCTAGGGAACGGTGAAAAGTTATCGATACAATCAAGTGGGAAGGGAAAGAGATGGGGAAGAGGAAGGTCGCGAAGTACCTGGATGTTCAGATCTAGTAATTTCAAGCAACGTTTCAATTCTGAATGGTGGTCTTACACCAGGGCGATACTCAGAGTATCTTCCACTGTGGAACGTGCCGCAAATATAGTGTATATAATTTTTATTAATTAATTGTGAAATAACACAAATTAATCAAATACAATTTATTTGCGCACGCCGGGTTCGAATCTGCGACCTTCGGAATGGACAAATGTCGTCAAAAATACTGAAAGAAAAAAGTGATATTAAAATAGAATTCCAGCTAATATTGTAGGTTTCAAAATCAGAAATAATTAATAACGATTTATAAGGAAAATGCATGAAAAGGAATATAAGGGCTTCTTTCTTAGTAAATATCTCGTAGCTTGACTTGAAATGCTTGTTTTTTTGCCTCGAATAATGACACCAATGATTTGGTTCACACTTAATTTAATATGAATCTCATCTTTGAAAGTCCATCCCTGCATTTCGGTAGCAATCACATTTTTTGTGTTAACTTCATGCGGTCGGGTCCCGTGGAGCTAAACTACAAATAACTAGTGAATCAGGCCGGTGGTAAAATAATTATTTTGATATCTAAATTTCAATAAAGGAAACAGCTCCGATATCGGTCACCCGACATCGGACTGAGAAGAAATAATCAATCTGCTGTCCATGTCATTATGTTTCATTGATATCTGCTGGACCAAACGTAATTGGAAACGGAAGATAATTTTTGTTTACTGCGGCTAACCGAATCAAAATAATTAATTTGTAGTTATTTTTGTGTTATTTCAAATCAGAATATTCAGATTAATTAACAGATATTTCTCTCCTTCTTTTCCTAAAATGACCCTTTACACAGCAGCCCCAAAGATGACATAAGCTCTAAGTAATTTTTAGCAGGGGTTTGGTTATTCATTAAATGGATTCCGGGTCGGCGGTACCCATTCTACTGACCCTTATCGGCCAAAATACCTTGATATACATACCGAAAAAACGAGTGTGCTTTAGACTACACGACCGTAGTAAAACTTGTGCGCGCGCACTGCTTTCTCTTGCTCCTACAGTGTGATACAGACAATTGGCCTGCACTGTGTCTTAGATATACGAAACGCTATGAGAGAAAAACACAAATAAAATATGTGCTCGCACCCCTCTCTCTTGCCCCTACAGTAATATATGAAACGGAACTCTCTCTCTTTCTATCTTCACTAACTTATATCTCCCTCTCAATTTCCGTTCGCCTCGTCCGATCACACTTTTCGTAACGCTCTCGACACGCATTCGCCAGCTTACTCCCCAAAAATACATAATCACGAAATATATCAGTTTGTTTTCAATTTCATTATAAAATATTAATGTTAATCAACATAAAAAAATATAGTATTCGAATATATCTAACGCAGAAAATCCGCAGGAATTTCCTCACTTTAGTAAAAAGGTTTTCAAAGATTTACAAGTTTTAGGACAAGAAATCCTCACTCATAAGAATCATAATCAAAATTTACAGTCAGTTAATTATTTTTTTAAATGCAATATATATTAAATTAAAACAAATAACTTTGTTTAAACCACTAATATAATCACAATTACCTACATGTTTCAAAACCGATGGTTTCTTCTTCAGGGTAGTAATGACATTAATAACAAAATGTTATTAATTAAATTTTAATTTAATTAAAACAAATAACTTTGTTTAAACCACTAATATAATCACAATTACCTACATGTTTCAAAACCGATGGTTTCTTCTTCAGGGTAGTAATGACATTAATAACAAAATGTTATTAATGTAATTACTACCCTGAAGAAGAAACCATCGGTTTTGAAACATGTAGGTAATTGTGATTATATTAGTGGTTTAAACAAAGTTATTTGTTTTAATTTAATTCAAAATGACGCCACAAAGTGATTTTGTGAAGTTTGAAGAAGCAATATATATTAATTACCATATTACTGTATCAGATTTGCTGAAATAAAAAATAATTAATACGTTGTCTGTATAAAATATTTTCATCATTTATAAATATCTTGTTTAATAACTTAGGTACGGGACAAACTACCTACGTTAAATTATCGTGAAAACAAGCTTAAGGCTCCGTCAAACAGAAGGCGTACTTACGCGCGTCAAGGCGTTAAAACGTCTCGGACGTATAACGCTGCGTTGTGTTTTACTGAACCTGAACACGTCGAAGCCGTTCAAATGTTACGGCATTTTAGTGCCTGTTTGAAGGAGCCTTTACGCTGACGCCTTGACGCGCGGTAAGAACGCCTTCTGTTTGACAGAGTCTTTATGTGTCCAAGCGGTTTAAGATAAGAATCATTATTCGTTAATGCACAAATTTATCGTATATCACGATAATTTTTTTTATTCAAAGATTTAAAAAGGAAAAAGCTCATTGTAAAATATTTCTGACACAATTGCAAAATCATGCAATTCAGATAATCATTTTAAAAAACCGTTTAATTTTTTCTGAAAAATTCCGATTGCAAATTTGTTCGTTTGAAACCAGGGGTAATATTTTACTCGATGTTTTTATTTTGATATAGCTGTGTGATATTGTGCATCCTTTTTTGAATGGTATGTTCGTAATATTTGTAATATTCGTTGGTGCCATTCCTTTCATGGACATATTCGTATTCCCAAATTGGGTTACCGCAGATCTGGGAACCATTTATATTACAACCCACACCTCTGCCATAGGTCACCCTAAGTGATTCGCTACATTTGGTTATTTAGCAGGAGTGTGCGGGTTCATGGGAGTCCAGGAAAGTTTGTCTTGGTCTTGGCAGCGGATGCGTCTGCTTACCTACTGCGTGGCAAGCCGGATCTGAGACACAGGCTGAGGGAGGCCTTTATACTTCTTCAGCCGGACTCTCTCGATTCGCCTTGCACCGCAGTTGGTGGAACGGATTTATACGTGGTCAAGAAATACATGTACATGTACATTTTTAGACTGCATCGCGTTAATTGGTCAGATGCATTTTACATATAGTTTTGTATCGATGATCAAAGAACCGGTGGATGCAATGTTTTAGCCATAGGTTTTTTATATTTTTCTAGTGTGTAGTTAGAAGTAAGATTGTAGAAATATATTGAAATTTGTACAGCACCCTTGAGGTGATTTTTCACAAAAAAGGGCGCTATATAAGACATCCAAGTATTATTATTATTAAGAGGTAAGGCTCTCGACTAGCAATTCAAAGGTCGCGGGTTCAAATACCTGCGTTTGCAAGTAAATTATATTTGCTTCAGTTTTGCTTTTTCACAATTTGATCATTTAAGATAATATAAGGTATATTTCCGGCACGTTACAGAGTTGAAGCTACTCTCAGTGTCACCCTGGTGTGAGACCACCATTCAGAAATTAAATGGTTTAAGCCGTATTTGATGACCTGATCTGAATAGTCAGATGCTTTCCCATCATCCTCTCTCCCCATCTATTTTCCTTCCCCACTAACTTCAGCCTCACAACATGCCAAAAGTTTGGATACCATAGTCTCACTGGCTCTTTGTATTCTTTCTTGGGCGGTATTTACAAAAAAAATATTTATTTGTTTATTTATTGGTAAGAGACAAACAGCTTATACATAAAATATAAAGATAAATATATACATTGTTAAATGAAGTCAAGCCAAAAAAGTCTCCTATGTTAAAGTTGAATGGAGATGGAGTTTTATTACATACAATTAGTTTTGGGTGAGAAGGAGATTATAATATAAAAAAATAATATATATAGATAAATATAAAAATTATAATATAAAATTTGGTTGTAGGTACCTCCCTAGGGATTTAATGTATTATAACTATAAATATTAATTATAAACTGACTTTTATAACTATGACAACCAACTACTAACACAAACCTTTTTAGTATTAGTGGTAATACCCTATTCGTGCATAGAAGTTTCGTGTGGGAAATATTTATTTGTTATTATTATTTTTTATCTCTGATCACAAGGTGAATGCATTGTCATCATTTAACCCCTTAAGCTATTTTTTTCGGTTTTCGGAACAACTCATATAGGTCTCATAAAAATCGTTCTGTCTCCCTTACTATCATAGATAGAAATATGATCTAAACGGTGTTAGAAAGAGAAAATACCACCCTTTATATTCAAATGTAAAAGTTTAATATAAAATAATTAAAATGTACACCTTTATGAAACCAAAGTTTCCGATCACGATTTGAAAAATGAAATTTTAAGTAATTTTTAATAATTATTTTTACATGAAACGACAAAAAGTAAGTTAGCGATAACGTTTATAATACATTTGCCTAATTAAATCTGTACCTTAAAGGACCACGGGAGTCAACTTTGGACTTTTGTTCAGTAAAGCGATTTTTGTGTTTGTGAACTAAACTATTTATTTATGGAAGGATTCCCGTTTCAGGACAGCCAAATTGTGTTTTAGTATATATTCTTACAATGGAAAGGAATGGCGATTCTGTCAAGACAAATTTTGAGAACATTAGTAGTTGCATTTGTAGTGACGGTTTTTTGTTTCTTTTCCTTGAAAGAATCGCCAAGATGTAATTATTTTACCAGGGTCATTTTGGATAACATTAGTAATTTCATACAGAACAGATGAATAGTTTCTTTCGGGAGATAACAAGTCTGAGATTCAAGTCTGAGATTTGAAGGTCAACTTTTTTACTTACTGCAATAATTAACCTCTAAGAACGGTAGATTTCTTAATTTCATTCGTTTTTGGCCATAGTTGAAAATTGTCAATTTATGAATATTTTTCGGTTAACCTTCTAAAGTAAATTGGACTCCATTGGTTTTGTAATTAGAAAAATCAGTTAATATACTGTTTATGGATTTCATTGTTTCATCCAATTCAGAAATATAAGTTCTGCATATTCAACACAAAACCGAAAAAAAATATACTTCCGTGGTCCTTAAAATACAGAAATTTTGTGAGTGTTTTTTTTGCGTTATCAGTAATGTATAATAGTTAGAAAAAACGTTTTTTTTTTTTACTTAAGTCTGGATTCAAAAATTTAACAAATTATTAAGTTATAAGTAAAATTTGAATTTTAAAATTTGGAAGCATATTCCATCACCTTTCAAAAACAGTTTTGAATTTTCGGTTGCGATTTTGGATTCTATTTATTTGGATTTTATTGCAAAGTGGAAATATTTTGATCTTCTGACAGAAAACAATAGGCCCGAGGCCCGATGGGTTAAATGATACAGCCATAAAATCAATCATCGAGATGATAATAATAAGTATGTGTTTTGTCACGACCGGGGGACCATAACAACCGAAGGTGTCACATCCGATGACAGGATAATTTAAAAAGCTAATCTTGATAAGTATGTAAATAATGGATAGGTATTTGTCACTTGATCTCTCTCACACATATTTATTTACATTTAAACCCGTATTTAATAAATCTGACAATGTGGAATTTACGAATGAGTAGATGAAAAATTGCATGCAATAAAATTGGCAAAATTGAAATAATATTAATAATAATAGGATGATTTGTGAAGCGCCGTTTTTATGAGAAATCACCTCAAGGGCGCTGAAATTTTTTTTAAATATTATTCTTTGGCTGTATCTAAGTTTATTATTTACAAATGTATACAGAAAAACATTTTGCAAGTACTTAAGTAATGGATAATATGGCGTTTTTTGGTATTTACAGTATTTAAGCAAAGTATAGTATTTCCCACAATTTGTGGTTCAGCTCGAAGGCGTTTTTTCTCCTGTTGATACGCAGAATTAGAGACTATGCACTCTTTAATTTCCTCAAAAAGACTCTTCACACAATATCCCAAAATATTCACGCTTTGTCAAATAGGGTTACCGGATAACGGAGTGATTTTTAACTCAACACCTCCTTTGAAAAATCATTAAAAGTGATGACAAAAAAATTGGTTGATTAGGTTGCGTTAGGTTAGGTTATGGGCTATTTTTTGTTTTTTTATTCATATTTTTTAACGACTTTTCAAAGAAGTGTTGAGTTTAGTTGATTCTGGTTTATCACAGAACCGTCAACGTTTTCAGAAACTCCGGCGTGGAACTAATATATAAAAAAAAAACTAAATTAAGCTTTCTTAGATTAATCTCTAACTCCCTTACTAATAAATTGTAAAGTATTTTAAATTGTACACAACCTAGACCATATACCATACATCAATGGTTGTTTATTACTTGTGTAAATTTAAAAATGTATTTTTTATTAGGCACTATTTATATTAATATGTTTGAAATTAGTTTCACAATTAAAATAATCCACAAAGAAGTTAATTTAAAATTTTTGTTAAATCGTAAATTGCATGACATAATGTGCTATTTGAACGAATGAATTGCCAAATACTGTCTCCGAAGGTGAAGGCAGAGATGTCGAGCACCCATTTGTTTTGGTTGTTTATTACTTGTGTAAATTTAAAAATGTATTTTTTATTAGGCACTATTTATATTAACATGTTTGAAATTAGTTTCACAATTAAAATAATCCACAAAGAAGTTAATTTAAATTTTTTGATAAATCGTAAATTGCACGACATAATGTGCTATTTGAACGAATGAATTGCCAAATACTGTCTCCGAAGGTGAAGGCAGAGATATCGAGCACCCATTTGTTTTGGTTGTTTATTACTTGTGTAAATTTAAAAATGTATTTTTTATTAGGCACTATTTATATTAACATGTTTGAAATTAGGTTTAAAATTAAAATAATCCACAAAGAAGTTATTTTAAAATTTTTGATAAATCGTAAATTGCATGACATAATGTGCTATTTGAACGAATGAATTGCCAAGTAGTGTCTCCGAAGGTGAAGGCAGAGATGTCGAGCACCCATTTGTTTCTGTTCTGGACTAGGTCCAGCTGGCGTCTTATTGCCCTGCCGAGTTCAAGAAGTGTTTTGGCTACTAATTTGCTGGTAAGAGCATGCTATAAATTTAATAGATGGCTTTGCTAACTCGCTTGAACTATAAATTTAAACCCGAAATTGTGTTTATGTTATACTTAGTGTACTAATAGATGCATTTTGTCTTGTGCTGCATTATTTAATAAAAAATATATTAAATTTAATTTTTAATTTATTTTTGGAAAACTTCATCTTGTAATATTGAATAATAAATGACAATATTAGCGACTCTCAAACAAAAATTTGAAACAGAAACATCATCGTAGATATGGAAGCATCTACATAGGAATTGAATTCTATCGTTTATGTCACTAGCTGGTGTTGTATTCAATGATTAATATTTTGACATATTAATGGTAGTATGAAAGTATGGAAAAATTTATCAAAATGTAACAAAAAATATTTAAAAAAATAAATTTGGTGGTTTTCCGACTTTTTGAAGTCGTTACGGTGCCACTGGTGACACATGTATAAAAATATTTTCAACACTGAAGAGATGGAGCATATTGTGAGCATTTCTATTTTCTCCAAGTAAGGTAAACTTGATCTCATTTCGATGGAACTTATCAAATATTTACAAGTTATAAATTCTGTCCTAAACAGAAAATTAATAGCTCGGCTGGGACTTAAGGACTAGGAGGCGTAAGTAAATTAAAATCAACACACTTCTAACGATTTCGTTTCATAACTTTTCTCAAATATTTTGATATTGTCCAAAATTTTTTTTTCTTATTTTCTTATGGGAAAGGGACGGAAAAGAGAAAGATTTGGAAGTATCTAATTATTCAGATCTGATCACTAAACACGGCTAAGATTAATTCAAGCAGCAAGGTTTCGGTTCTAAACGGTTGTCTTTTAACAGCATCTCTAACACTATGGAAATATTTCTAATGAATAGACATTGGATTACATTATGCATTTTCAGATATGCAAATGCATCTTTCGCATTTAAGCATAAAAGCGCTAGCGTGATTGAGCGCGACCTGCGCTGCTTATATTTTCTACCGACAAACTAAGTTATAAAAGTTTTCTTCCTACAGGAGAGGAGGTCAGCTGAACTCGGGAGCGGCCGCCGAATATAATCTCTTTGTACTGGATCTGTCAACTTGACGGCTGGCAGCAGCTTGAGCATGACGGCTCCTTATTTAAAATGACCCCCTATCCCGTTGATGGCGAAGAGAGGGTCGCATAATTTTTCAAATATCGCGTCGCCAATGGTTATACGTAATAACGGCGAATAGCGAAGACCCGAACCGCGCTTATAACACATCATCATTTTACGTGTGTCGGGTCTGTATTGGATTGTAGGGCGAGCGCTATTGTGTTATAAAGTATCTTTTGATATTAACTTCGCGTCTGTCCCCCGCATTAATCGCCTTTGCTTGATAGTACATATTTGAACTATTTTTGATGGTTAGTGTCTAACTGAGCTTTTTTCTGTCATTAATGCACATATTTAAGCCGTAAAATTTTTCAATATAATTATGATGTGTTGAAATTACTGCTTATTATGTTAGAGTGTTAGAGCAACAGCATTTTTTTCGCAGATACTTAATAGAAATTGTCCAAGCAATTTTAAGAACTTCTAAAGATACACCTTTTTTTGACTCTGTAATTTGCTTTTTGTTTTTCAAATCTTATCTTACTAATATTATAAACGCGAACATTTGTATGGATGTATATGTGTTTGTTACTCTTTCACGCAAAATTTACTGAATGGATTTTATCTCAATTTGAATAAAGAAATACTTTCACGATATTGTCGTTCTTAGAATAAACATCAATTTCTTTGGAATAGTATGTACACGTACAATGCATATTATATAGTCCGATATTATCGGTTTCTGTAATTCAGTATGTTAATAAAAAGGTTGAATTTAAAGACAAAAGAAATTTGAGCGGTTTGTTATGCCTGTGTAAAAAAGTCTCAATAATAATAATAAAAAATTTCCACAACATCAACATAAGCTCTATTTCTGAGATCTCAATAAGTATCTAATTATCGGGGACTTAAATAAATCTTTCTCTTCCTCGAGTAAATAGTAAAATATGGAACCAAGTACCTTATAAATATTCGAGTTCCTTCACAAGACTCCCCTCCAAGTTAATTGAACACGAACACCTCATTTCAAAGGATATTTTTGTGTCTAAAGGTTGAAATTAAACTTTTCACAGTTCATACATTTAACCCTTTAACCTTCTAGGTCGCGTTTATTTTTTATAAAGCCAATTTTTGTTTAAAATTCATCCATGAACAAGCATCTTCTACAGTGTCGATGTCTTACTTCTTTAATTGTGTGTACGATTACATAATCACGCAAGAGAGCCTTAATTACTTTTCAAATAGTGTGCTGGTAATAAATTTCAGCTAAATATTCAAAGAGCAGATTATCTAAAACATCTTTTTGGATGCTAACTCTTGAAAGGAGAACTCAGGATTTAAGTAATCGCACAGATTGTTCTCATTTTCTAGGTCAACTAGTTGATCACCCGGACAGTTCTGTTGCTCTCCCGGTCAGTTGGTCCCCGGAAAGTTAATACCTCTGCCTGTTGACCCCTTGGACACATGGTCTCCTAAAGGGTTATTTCTGTGTGCGTACTTCCTCTCTGGTAATGTATGCAGAGAGGATATTTCCATATAAGAAAAGTGGGTAAGGGCAGAGTGGAAATCCGCTATACAAATATTTCTGCTAACAATAACTCCGCTTCTTCGAAAATGCATGAAGAGAGGATGTACTTATAAATATAAAAATGACACTTATAACATGTACAGTTAGGGAATATAATATACTATAGGTTAGGTACCTACCTACCTACGTAACATAATAATACTAAGTATCCCTGAAATATACTCTCTGCCCACTCTTTCGAAGACATGTAATTTTTGTTAGCAAAAATATCTGATTTTATATAAAAAAAAATTGTTAGCAAGATTTTTGGCCTGCAGATATAAATATATCGAATGTTATTATTCGGCCACATATAAATATTCTGAACGACAGAGTAAGGAAACTAACACATATATTTAAATGTTTAAGAGATATAGAACCACATACTTTGCTTTCTGTCAAGCAATTATACAATACAGCATCATAGGATGGGGCGGTACATGTACAAATCAAACATAAATAATTTATAAATCATTAAAATTAATAATAAAAAACCATTTAAAAAAAACCCTATACATATTCGTCAGAACACTTATTCAAACAATTTAAGGTCAGAAAATTAAGCGCATTATACTTCTACCATGCAACATTACACACTTATAAAGATAATATTCAAAATAAAGCTGCACCATTTAAAAATAACAGAAATCTTAGACAAATTTCAATACTTCCTACTCCAAAATGAAAAAACAATAGGACAGATAAATCATAAATATAAAGAAAGTAAAGAGGAAAGAAAGAGGAGTAAATTTTTTTAATTCATTACTAGAAAAAATAGAAAGATGAATACTAACATAAAATAAATTAAAACTCACCTTAAAAATTATACTGAATCATGTCAAATAAAACCAATGTAATAACACCCCCCCATACACACAAGCACTGCTTATTTATGGAGGTACATCAAATACATGTATTATGTAATTAATCATTGTAAAAAATATATATTTCTAATTTATGTATCCTTTTGTAAGCAATAAAAATTTAAAAAAATTTAAAAAATATCCTCTGATCAACTATCGGGGGATCATCAGTCGAATCCCCTGAAAATGCAATAAAAGTTAATATTGTTTCAAGTAGGGTAGAAGAACTAGTATTAAAGATACACATCGTTTAGGCGGAGGGGTGCGGGTTCGAGTCCCGTCGGCGATATATATCTTTTCTCGGGAGAGTTTTCAATGTTAATGAGTGTTTCGGGCTGATAATTGTTGCTTATAATAATTCTTATAGCTAATTTGCACTAAATTTTGTTACATTCATATGTGTTGCTTTTTTACAATTATTACAACTGCATTTTTATACATAATTACTGTAACAAATGTATACAATTTTCATGTAAAGGCCCATTAGGGCGTGAATTAATAAATAAATAAATAAAAATAAAATAAATAAACACTGTTTTAATTGGTTAAATTCTAAGTTCGTTTAGCAACAACATTACCGACTCAAAATGTATATCATATTCATTGTATTGTTTACCGCAGTGAAACGGTAAAAGTCTCGCCCAGCCCCGCCCAGAGGGTTAGCCTCTAACTTTTTTACGTTGGTACAAGGCTCGCCCGGTGGCGGTGGGCGGTTGGATGGATGTTCACGGATCAAATCCCGGTTCAGTCTCCGGGATTAAAGAAGCTCTCTTTAATCTCGGTTTAATACCGCCCGGATTAACCGTGACTCCGTTCCGATAGTCTGGGGCAGAGCAGGGGTGCGCCACTAGTCCTGGAATAAAGTCCTTCATTCTGGAACTTGTTTGAGTCTTTTTACAAGCCTAGGCCTATAAAAGTACTTTGAATTTCCAAAATCTCCTAATTATAAAACCCTTTTTTCAGTTATCGTTTTATATAACTTTGTATTTAAGTTTTTAATTTTGCAGGACTGGGAGGATAGTACAATCCCATTGTATATATCCAAATATGAGATATATACAACTATTTAAAACAAAAAATTACATTATCCACTGGAGCGACAGAGCAATTAAAATATTTTTTCTCGGCTTGCTAAAGGAAATTTTTACGCTCACATTAAAAAAATCATACCTCCGAATTTGAATATGGAGACATACAAACTGATTATAGTTCTATGTAGCCAATGAATTCCCCTATCTTTTGTCTATTATCACATATTTGTAGGATTTATAAGAAAAATATAATTAAATCTTTAACCTTAAAACATTTTAAAGAATCCAAAATTTTTTTATTTTCTTATATTTTGAATGAACAATATATTATTATATAGTCGTTTTAATAAAACAAATTAATTTACCTTATTTTGGCAACAAAGCAATCCGAGGTTTTGGAAATAGTTCCATAATGTGGCAAAAAGCCCTCGAGTGGTTAACTCCACACCTGATGCTGAGTGGAGGGTTTTTTTGTGGAAAGGAAGGAGTTCTATTTATATTTGAACGGAAAAATAAATATTTCTTCAAACTTCGCAAAATCACTTTGTGGCGTCATTTTTAATTAAATTAAACAAATAACTTTGTATCAACCACTATTATATACATGTCATTACTACCCTGACGAAGAAACCATCGGTTTCGAAACATGTAGGTAATTGTGATTATATAATAGTGGTTGATACAAAGTTATTAGTTTAATTTAATGAAAAATAAATAAATTAAAACGTAAAAGTAAAATGAAAAATGAAAAAATATAATATGTAGGTAACTAATAATAACTTGTAGAGCGCCGTTTTTGTGAAAAAATCACATCAAGGGCTGTTTACATTGCATAGCTCAGTTAAAATAAAATAAAAACATATAATAAGTTTGCAACGTAGATTTATAGTTATGATCTACTAAATGTTAACCATTCGAGCGATTGGTGTTCAGTTTTTGATTTGGCCATTCGATTTAATTAATATGATTCCTCAAAATATTAATATGGAAACATATAAACTGTTTACTGCGGTTTAAAGCTAATTAATCCACCTAGTTATCACCGTTTATCCCATATATAGGATCGTTAAATGTGGTAAAATTTTGGACCGATATCAATCGCAGAAAAATAAAAGCGGTCCAAATTTGGACCGAAATCGCTCCAGTGATTAATGAAAATGGATTCCATGACGTTTGATCCGGAAAGTTGATCCCTGGGTTAGTTTTGCAGTTGATCCCCGGGACAGTTGATCCCGGGACATTTAACAGCTCTGCAACTTGACTCCTCGGACATATTATGGTCCCTCAAAGGGTTATTTCTGCTTATGTATTTCTTCATTTGTTTTGTAATTGGTACAACAAAAGTCGGTGAGGGTGCTTTTATTTTTAGGAGTCTAGAGTGCAATCCGCTATTCAAATATGTCTGCTATTAATAATGCCTCCGAAGGGGTATGCAGAGAGGTTTTTTTTAGGGAATGCAGGGGCCAATCCTGAAAAACACGTTTAAATTATAAACCACTCGAACACACGGCCAAAAATTTTATTCTAAAATACCATAATTTTATTCGTAAAAACGGTTAAAAACGGGACTGAAGTCACGAACAAATTAACAGTGTTTTAATGTTTATTGGCGGGAAAATGTTAGAATAATTTGTTGTTATACGAACGAAATTATTCTTACGTGTTCCCGCCAATAAACATTGAAACTCTGTTAGTTTGTTCGTAAGAAATTCAGTCCCGTTTTTAACCGTTTTTACGAATAAAATGATCGAATTTTAGAATAACATTTTTCTCCGTGCAACAGTAAAGAAGTTAAAAAATAAGCAAGATAGTGAAGAAGGCACATTAGAAAAGGTTGTAATCCACTGGTCTCAATACACAGTGCATATAATTTATGAACCTTTTTAAAACGGTAAGTGTCGAAGTGTAAACGGAAATCTGGGTAGGTATATCAGAAAATTATAGAAATTTGTTAAAAAACACTTGCTAATGTAAATTAGTGGGATGACATCTCAAAGGGGTTTATTACGATAACCCCCACTCCTTTGCTATTATAAGAATCATTGACGATGTTAACTGAATATCTTCACGATGATTTTTAATTGATAAATCATTATTCAAGAAAAGCATGTACCTACTGAAATGAATTTTATAAAATCTTTCTTTTTCGATGGTTTTAAATATTATGAAAAACCTTTTTCAAAACAAGACAATTAAATAAATAAAGTATTAAGGGAGGTAAAGAATAATGAATGCACAGGGTGTTAAGAGACTTACAATTAAAAATTAATTAAAAATTGTAAAATTATTACACTTAATAAAAAAATAATTAATTAATCATAAAGTCGTCCATAAAGACTTTTACAAACATTTGATAATATAATAATTGGTGGAATATTAGATACCTATTCAAGAAGTAAAATATAGCAGTAGAAATGATAAAATACTAACGTTAGTGTTGATTTATGAGGTATGTTATTGTAACCTTTTTTTGTATCTATATTCCATGCAATTAAACACATCTTTTATATCTGAGAAAGTTTTGCCATCTGCATGCTTTCTAGGTACAAGCGAGTATCTAAATGATTCAGTCTTGATGTTTTTGTTGCTCCCAAAATTTTTGTCTCCAAACAGGGAGACATGAGAGAAAAAAGCCCTCTTGGTTTGTGTCATCTTTGGGGATCTTTATGGGACCTATGGAGGGTACTTAGGTAAAGGATAGAGAAGAAGTGTGAGGAATGGGTAAAAATCTGGGGTTCAGTGAATCCAGGAGTGACGTGGACGTGTGAATCCATCCCTCACACTACGGTGCAAGGCGATAGGACGAGAGAGTTCAGCTGGAGAGGTCTAGTTTAGGTTTCCTCAACCAGTGTCTTCCGATCCTGCACGCCAAAACCTCACCCTGCTAAGTAACCCAACGTAAAAAACATTATTTTTTCGAATAGTTGTAGTTGGTTCATGCAAGGTAAGTAAGGGATGAGTAAAACTGAGAGTGTCTTTAAAAATAAAAAATAAATTCTGACAGTACTACTGGATAAATTAAACCAGGTACGTCTCTTACCATCCTGTATATACATTGTTTATCTTTTTCGTACCTACTTTCAGTGGGTGGATACAGGTACCTACCCAAAATCATCCCTTCGAGTGACTTTTGTCAACGTTGTGAATTTAAATATGATAAAAAGGTTTCCAGAAAAGCTTGACTCAGTGAAAAGGGATGAACAAAGAAAAGTTTTAATTGTGTTCGTTTTAATGTACCCCATTTTTTATGAATCCAGTCTGGAAACTTTCATGGCGTTTTAGGGGAATTAACGTTAATTGACTTTGTGGACGACGAACCTTTTTCGTCAGATAATTTGGTTTTTTAAAATCTATCTAGCGTCGTGTTTAATTGCATGAAATTTGTTTTTTAAATGAAACTAATACCTTAAGAAAAGATATAAGTCATATCCATCAATATTTTAAATAATTTATTAAAAAATATGAACTATATTTTTTTTTTTAATTTTTTTTTTTATTTAATTTTTTTTTTACAAATACAGTTGTTATACATTGTATATATATATTTTTAATAATTTTTTTAAATATCATGATTCACCTTTTTTTTGAGCAATGCTCGTGTAAAAAAGGTGGAGCAGTAATTTATTATTAAATTAATTATATATATTAAAATTTTATCCTCGCCTAAGTTAATTGTTTTAAAAACTTTTTACTAATCGAACATTTGAATAATACCGAATGCACCAAATTTCATCTAATTTGCCAACAATTAAATAGATACTTCGAATAACCATAGCACATATTGGAAATAGTGTACAGTTAGCACAATACTTCTACGTTACCCGTTTGTGCCTATACTTAAAGAGTTTTGTTTGTTATGTGGTTTTTAATGTTATCACTGTTATCGGTGACAACCCTGGCAAAAACCAAAACACTTAATTTTAAATATAAGTACCTATGTTAGTTGTGAATCTCTAAATTTAAGTCACATGTGTAAATATTGTAACGTATTTCAGAAGCAGAACATATCCTAGCCATGGCTCGTACGAAGCAGACCGCCCGCAAGTCGACCGGAGGCAAGGCCCCCAGGAAGCAGCTGGCCACGAAGGCGGCGAGGAAGAGCGCGCCCGCCACCGGAGGAGTGAAGAAGCCCCATCGCTACAGGCCCGGCACGGTCGTCCTTCGCGAGATCCGCCGCTACCAGAAGAGCACCGAGCTGCTGATCCGCAAGCTGCCCTTCCAGCGGCTGGTGCGAGAGATCGCCCAGGACTTCAAGACTGACCTGCGCTTCCAGAGCTCCGCCGTGATGGCCCTGCAGGAGGCTAGCGAGGCCTACCTGGTCGGCCTCTTCGAGGACACCAACCTGTGCGCGATCCACGCCAAGCGCGTCACCATCATGCCCAAGGACATCCAGCTGGCGAGACGCATCCGCGGCGAGCGTGCTTAAGCCGTGACCAAACAACAATCTATCACCATCGCCACCAGTGATCAGGTCGGATCGAAGCGAGACAACAAACTAGCTAACACAAAATGGCCCTTATCAGGGCCGTAAAAAAAAATAAAAAAAAAAATGTAATAATGTAAGTCACTAGTTATGTCAGTAGTTATAAGTCTTAGTCGTAAGTCATAAATCTTAGTTTATTTGTACAGCGCCCTTGAGGTGATTTTTCACGAAAACGGCGCTATATAAATTAGCCAAATATTATTATTATTATTATAAGAGAAATAGAAGCTCATAGAAATTTTAGATGAAATGCGGTGCTTATTTCATGATTTCAGAGTTTAGATCAATAACCCGTTTGCTAAAGAATTTTTTGTTTTGCTTATTTCTATTCTCGAAGAGTAGTTTACTTATAAAACATTTTACATTCATAAAAAAAAAAAAATAATCAATAAGTAAATGTAAATTAGTATTTGATGAACAATTCACTAGAAGAAATTATGCTGAGGTAATAGCATGTTTTAGATTAAGTGTAATTCTGACATCATAAGTAAAACACAGTATCCCCCTTGATAGTGTCAAAAAGGGAACTGTGGTTCAATTCATGGCATACAAAAATTAAATATTAGTAGCAGTTAAAGTTAGATAAATAAATATCTTGTGAAAATCTATAATCCTGCTTATTTGTAAATACGTAAATACTTAGTAAAATGACGACCCTAACACGGGGAAGGGTTAAAATATACCAATAGTGTACCTACAACACACTCATTTTCATTTTTACTATTGTCATGAAAAAAATACTAATTTCGGTTCTGTGAATTCTTGTTTATTTAACGTGGATTTGTTTTGATTTAATGTGTCATTGGTAGGTACCATCCTGAGAATAATATAATATTTTAAAAGATCATTATATTAATTGTCATTTTCAAAGTTGGAACTGATGTGTAGAATAAACAACTGAGGCGTTGAAGTAGAAAAATCGCTTGGATGACATCCTTCTAAGGAAATTTAAACAGAGAACGCCCACATACCCGATGAGATAACCACCTTAAAAGAACCTCTGAGAGAGCTTAGAAGTATCAGCTAGAATGAAGACATTTGAGGAGGATATCATGTGTAAAAATAATTTAATGAAATATATTAAATACGTTTTATCGATTTGTTTAGTTTGCTAACTATTCAAAAGATTTTGATGTTTTTATAATGCCTCAGATTGTATATTTTTCAATTTAAAGTAATGAAAAACTCAACTTCAATCAATTATGTAGCGTAATTAATATCAGTAGCACCCCCTACAGATATCTGAGATAACGTTCGTTTGGAATAACAAGGTTCCATTTGACATTTTTACTGCAATTAACTTTTTAAAATCTAAATTCTTATGTTTTTTTTTTCAAAACCAAGTTTTATGCTGCTTATAATTATGCAACAAATTTCTATTTTTAATTTATTTTTTAGTAAAAACTATTTAACATGTAAAAAATGCAATGATTCTTATTATGCATATTTCACGAGTAACACAGTTCTATCTGCCATAGATAAAATATTTTTGGAGCAAAAAGACTTCATTTGCCAATTGCGTGAAAATGAGATAATAAATATAAAGTGACATTAGCGAAAAAGTATTGTAATTTAATGATTTGGACATTTAAAAACATTACATGTAAAAAACAATGCATTCAGAAAAATTATTAAATAATCGAATAGAACTCTGTTTCTCTGAGTTTAGCCGATCCTCAAGGCAATAAGGTTCCATCTGTTTTTTGCCGAGTTATTCGGGCTAAATGCCACTTTTTGCTTGAATTTTTGAAATAAATATTTCTTTACGCACGCTTGACTTGAGGGGTAGGCTGGCGAATGTGTAAGGGAAATTGAAATGCGTTGCGAGCCGAACGGGCTCACTGTAGAAGCAAGAGAGAGCAGTGCGCGCGCACATTTTCTTTCTATCTTCCTCTCATAGCCAGTGCATGAAATATGTCAGTCAGTATTTTGAAAAACCAGTGACGCACCAAACGAGAAGGGGGAGCGGAAGTCGATGCGCACGGTTTGATCCGGCGAGGCGAATGATCATACATTTAAATAAATATTTGTAGAAAATTAATATATGTATAAAAATGTATATATTTTATACATATAAACATATATATAGACATACATATAGATGGAGCTAAAGAAGTATTTACTAACTCGTATTTTTTTAAACTTTAGTCATATTTGAAACTTTGAACCGCAATATCTAAAATTTCATGCCAATGGCAGATAAAACCTTGTTGTACCAAGGGAACTGTAACTTATTTAACGATAAAAACCTTATTTTATAACCACAACCGGCGCAGGATCTCGGTTCAATAACTCCGGCCATTCTCAGGTAGATCGATTATATTATTTACCGACCAATTTCTGAGCGAGCATCGTTAGGGACCGGATAATTCGGCTGGGGTTATGTTCTAGAGCGCATTTTTTTCATGATTGGGGTCCATCTTGCGGTGGGCTTAGGAAATAAATAATAAAAACAAAAACTCAATATCATGGCCGGGATATTGGCCCTAGATACAGTGTGTCTAAAAATAATAGAAATATTATAAAATAAAACAATTTTTTTTAATTAGTACGGCTACAACGATTTAAGAATATAAAAAAAGTAATGATTGACTCCTGATTCAGACATTTTGATATTTACAAGAAAATAGGCATAATTTAAAAAAAATATTTGCATATTTAACAGCTTCTTTGATACATATGATATCCGGGGGTAAAGTGCGCTAACTAGAGATGGTGATTTTACGTGATGGTAGAAGTAAAAGAAGTGTTTTTTTTTAATAATTTTTTTTAAAGAAAGACAAACATTCCCGAGTTATGAAGAACCTGACAATATTTGAAAATCTCCTACTAGCACCAGATAAGCGGAAAATGTTGGTTGTGTCGTGATGGAGGACTTAAAGCCAGCCGAGGAATTAAACACGGGACGCCTGGGTGGGACCCAAACTCAATGCCAACTCAGCCACTGACCGGTCAATTGATAGAAAAAAATATTTTTCCTATTGAAACTAGCTTAAAAAGTAGGAATATCAAAAAAAAGTTTTATATATTTTTTCTTCAAACTTCGCAAAATATATATATTTTTATTTATTCTATACACTATAATATTTCTTGTTTTTGTGTTTAATTGGGAAAACTAAATCATTATTTTAAATATAATTTAATTCATATTTAATAGTGTTATGCAAGTATTTAGCAGTATGACAACTTGACAAGTGTGGTAATTAACAGTTTAAAAATGGCTTTGTAAACCGAAACAGTTGTCACATTTAAAAAACAACGTCAATTGTGTTGCAGAACTTAAAAATAACTTCATTCAATTGTATTTAAATTATATTTAAAAAATGTAGCATCATCTTCTGAGGTAAGTGCATTTTACCATCCGAACACCTTGTATATGTAACAACTTGTATGTAAATATTATATTTTTGTTTGTACATTTGTAAAAAACTAACAAGTTCGTCTTTTTAAGTTTCTTTAAACACGGTGTAAGTACTTAGGATCTTCTACTTTCAAGAAGCGCCACAAATTTCTAAACACCTTAGACATCTTAGGACTTAGACCATAGTCCCATTTAAAAGATACATTTGAAACATTTGTACTTGATTATAAACCTTTGATATCATTTAAATCGCAGCGCAGTATATTTTTGCACTTTCTTAACAGAGTGTAGCTTATACTGCCTTGTAATATAGCTTTCGATTTCCGCTCGAATTAGGAACAATATGAGAACCTGTTTTTGAGATGTAGAGTGATCTTGGTTGGGTCCGAATCGATTTGAATTTAGATCAGTTTGATACTCTGATCAGTGCAACTTTTTGTTGTTGTGTAGAAATGAAATGTTGTGAAATTTGATTTCAGTGTTTTAAACAAATATTTTTTTTCATTTTGAATTCGTTTGAGTAATTTGTAACAAGGCCTTACTTAGCTCTGAGATAAGGACATAATACTGCGAAAAGTTGTTAAAAAGCACCAATAAAATTTCTAATGATACAATATTGATTTACGGCAGCACATATGTATATGTACAAATGGAATAAAATAAGTAGTGAAATAGGTTTATGGAAGTATTGCACATTGCACAATGTGCAACACTTCAAGATCAAGCCATGCGCATCGACGTCCGCTCTCCCCGCGTTTGGCGCTTCATTGCGTGAAGGTACTGGAACGCACATCTTGTATTTCAAAATACTGACTGAGATATTTCATGCACTGGCTATGAGAGGAAGAGAGAAAAAAAATGTGCGCGCGGTCTGCTCTCTCGTGCTCCTACAGTCGTCCGATATAACGCCTTTTCGTAACGCTCTCGTCAAGCATTCGCCAGTTTACCCCCCAAGTCAAACGTACGTAAAGAAGTTTTACTTCAAAAAATTACAATAATTACCAGCCTAAAGAAACCTTTTTTAATGCTCTGTTAAAGGAACTCAATTAAATCAGGAAGTCTATTATGAAAAACCATATCTTCTTCTTAATTTTTGTTCATATTTTATACATTGTACGTTGTCACGATGACGTAAAGCCATTATACTCGTATCCTCGAAGGTATATTTTCCGGGAGATGAAGGATCGTTAATCATCATCTCATTTTTACACTATTCGCTCATCAACTCAGATTGTGAAGGAAACACTATGACTGTTCATAATTATTAGTTAGATAACAAGATACTTCCCGACAAACTAGATAAAAATTGTAATTTATCTTCACCAAGCAACGTCCGACTATTTTGAAATATTATAACTATAATCAGGCTATTGCGACAATGTTTTTGAATACAGTGCTACATTTAAAAGTTGGTGAAAAGGGAGGAGGCTGTCGTATCAGTATTTTTATACTGATGCAAATACTGACTCATCTATTGCCAAATACTGACATACTGACCACATTACTGACGTCAGTATACTGAGATCGTGTAATGGAATACAAATAGTAACAGCTGTTGTCAGTATACTGATCAGTAAATATTGATGCGAAATACTGACACGTGTAATGGTATATTACATAACAATTTTGCAGGTGGGTATGAGAATATCGTCACCCCGGGAACAATTTATTGGATAAACAATACAATCACTCCGAGTGGTTCGCTACGTTTGGCGACGTAGCAGGGGTGCCCAGGTTCACGGGGTAAGGTTTGTACGTGTCTTGGTGGTGAACGCGCCTGCCCACCAGCTGTGTGGCAGGCCGAATCGGGAGAGACTGTCGAGGGAGAGCTCCTGATCTCTCTAGCAGATGGCCGGCGTATTCCAGCAGTAGAGCGTTGGACTTCCATTCCGAAGGTCGCGGGTTCGAACCCGGCGTCCGCAAATAATTTTTATTTAATTGATTTGTGTTATTTCACAATTAATTATTTAAAAATATTGTTTTGTATATTTGCGGCACGTTCCAGAGTGGAAGATACTCTTAGTATCGCCCTGGTGTAAGACCACCATTCAGAATTGAAACGTTGCTTGAAATGGCTTTAGCCGTGTTTAGTGACTAGATCTGAATAGCCAGGTACTTCCCCACCATCCTCTTCCTCGTCTCTTTCCCTTTCCCACTTTCCTTCAGCCTCTTAACATACCCCAATTGGGGATGCCATAGACTCACTGGCTCCAGACGGGAGCAGTTGGGACTCTTGTGAGGTATTCACTGTAAAAAAAGGACCCTCTTGAAACAACACCGTGCACTGCAGCGGGAGGGATGGATTCATACGTCCGTCACTCCTAGAGACACTGATCCCCCAGATTTCTATCAGATCCCACCCCTCATACCTTTTTCCTTCCCAGACCTTCATTTACTTCGCTTCCGCAAAACACCCTCCACACAATATCCCCAAAGATGTAATAGGCCTTGAGGAGATATTTTTCATCATGGCTCCTGTGTGGAGCTGATATAAAAAAATAACAATTGTAGGTGTGGTTGCTAGATTAATATAGGAATATAAAGTGTTAGTTCGTGTTCATAGAAAGGGAGAGGGGGTGGGGGGTCAGCAAGAGTTTGTTAAAATACCCATTGTTAAAATTTCTCGGTGACCGTGTTTTCTCTTTAAGCTATTTCTAGCAATATCTTAGTTTATTGGTGATCTTTCACCAGCGCGATTCACGGTCTACAACTCATTTAGAATCCTGATTAAAGCATTTCAAAAAGTTGTCATGATTTAACCTAACTCAGTGTAAAATTAAAACAGATTAATTGTCATTTCTCTTAATCTGATTCATGAGTTGGGTTTAAGGATCATATTCCAGCCAGTGACATGCAAATCAAAAACTGTCACTAAAAATTAAACCTTTCTGTCCAAGCTTTTGTCAACAAAACGGTTTTGAAGCGACTCTGAACGGCTTTGACCAAAACAAAGTTCAGGAATCTTATCTTACTAATATTATAAACGCGAAAGTTTGTATGGATGTATGTGTGTTTGTTACTCTTTCACGCAAAAACCACTGAATAGACTTTAATGAAACTTTCCAATAATATAGCTCATACATCAGAACAACATATAGGCTATAATGTACATCTTACTAATATTATAAACGCGAAAGTTTGTATGGGTGTATGGGTGTTTGTTACTCTTTCACGCATAACCTACTGAATGGACTTTAATGAAACTTTCCAATAATATAGCTCATATATCAGAATAACATATAGACTATAATGTGTAAAGCTAGCTATTTTACATATATTACAAATAATAATTATAGTAAAATCAAAATTCTATTTTAGAAAATATTTAATTTTGTGAATTTATTTGAAGTAGGTACTTAATCTTGAATCGAATCAAGAATTATAGATATTTTAAATAAATTGGTCAAGAATTTTCGTATAAACATAGATGGGACCTAGGAAAAGAAAATATGCTATTCGAAGTACTAAGTCGCGGGCAGAAGCTAGTAATACAATAAAACAAATACAACACTTATTTCTACTTTAATTTATCGATCGTGATCGGTTTCAGCTAGTTACAGCCATCTTCAGACTAGTACAACTTATTATTCCTACGGATTATTTACACATAAAGCGAGGGTAGAGAGGGGTGGTCTTCTAGGATTTTGTTCAATTATAAGGGTTTTCTTACATTTGTTGCTAAGTCCTCTTTGATTGCCGAATTTCTAATTATTTCGGTTATTCTCAGTAGGCTTAATTACCTGGAGTTGGTAGCTTACTTTAGTATTGTTTTGCGAATACCGTACAAGTAATGTGAATTATTAACAATTTAATTTTATTGTTTTCATGTCTATTCTTAATTTAAATCGTTATTATATTTATGATGCTATGGAATTAATTTTTAAAAGGGGATAAAATTGGAGTAGGATTATTCTTATAATGGACCTAATATAAACAAAATACACATTTTTCTTAGCACATGTGATAGAAATTACATGTTGTGTATATAATCCCATATGTGTATAATCCGTAGGCTAAGAATAATTTTTACCGGTCTGAAAATGGCTACAACAAGCTGAAACCGGTTACGGTCAATAAATTAAAGTGGAAATAAGTTTTATATTTGTTATATTATGTTATTATAATGGAATTCCACCTTGAATTATCAGTTTCAAAAAAAAAATATTTAAAAGTTCAAGATATAAAAAATAATCACTGCATATTTTATGCAAAAATAATATTTGAATAATTCAGCTATTGTATGATTAATGAAATGATGTATTGATAATGTATTTGGAGAGAATTGCTGGGTTCATCGTTCATTTTTTAATCTCTAATAGAAAAAAAACATAATCCAACACTTTAGATATTCAACACATTCAATTAATTAGAGTTTTTTTCAATCGACATCGTATTATAAATGGTATGTTGATTCGTGTAGGTTCAAAGACAGATGAACCATTAATCACTCGTTTTTCTTGAATTAATCAATCATATTATTAGTCAATCGTATGTAAATATACCCGCTTTATTCCTTTTGCTTGCATGCTTAAACAGATACATCTGACACATTCAGATATCGGCTGGAAACAACTTTGCCATTGGCTTGAATTACACTAGATGTATAATAATTGGGTTCCACAAAAAATCAAAACCCCCTTTGAAATGTCAATAAAAGTTATGCAAAAGAAATTTAAAAATAGCACATAACCTAACCTAACGTAACCTATTAAACCATTTTTAATTTAATGATTTTTCAAAGGAGGTGTTGCATTTGCATGATTCTGAGTTGTCCGGTCACCATTATTTATCAGATATATAAGTTAAAGGTACCTAAACGGCCTCCCTGCTCTCGCCTAGTAATCCGAAAGTCGCGAGATCAAATTCCGACGTGCCCAAATACATTTTATTTGATTTATTATATTGACAAAGTTTTTTTGATACATGCATTTATGGGTACATATAATAACATGAAATTGTTAGTTTTAACAGGTACACACGTAATAGCATAGACTAATTTATGTTTTTCCACAAATTGATGTAATACCACCATTCAGAATTGAAATGTTGCGCGAAATGGCTTTAGCAGAGTTTAGTGAATATATTTGAATAGCCAGATACTTCTCCCTTTTTTCCCCACCTCCTTCTCTACCCCGCTACCTTTAGCCTCACAACATACCTCCAATAGGGATAGTAACTTCTTCTGCAGTTTTTACATAAACAAAAATACTTTTCCAAAATCTAATATAAACCAAGTAGGTAGATTTACACTACCCTGTTTCGTCAGAATGCCTTTTCTAACGCTCTCGATTAGAACTATGGTTTCCTTAAAAAAAATGATAGCAAGTTAGTTTTTAGCTGTTATATAAATAAACGTAAAAAGAGAGTTGCGTTGACAAAAATATCACAAAGAAAAATATTTGTAAAACATTTTTATTTTTATAGAGAAACCTCACAAGAGTCCCAGCTGCTCCCTTCCGGAGCCAGTGAGACTATGGCATCCCCAATTGCAGTATTTTGTGAGACTGTAGGTAAGTGGGGAAGGGAACGAGATGGGGAAGAGGAAGGTGGAAAAGTACCTGGCTATTCAGATCTAGTAACTAAACACGGCTAAAGCCATTTCAAGCAACGTTTCAATTCTGAATGGTGGTCTTACACCAGGGCAATACTGAGAGTATCTTCCACTCTGGAACGTGCCGCAAATATAACATATGTTGTTTTTAATTATTAATTGTGAAATAACACAAATTAATCAAATAAAATTTATTTGCGCACGCCGGGTTCGAACCCGCGACCTTCCGAATGGGAGTGAAGTGTCTTACCACTCGACCACGGACCGTCGTCAAATCTTATTCCCGTTTTAAGTTTTCGAGAAACTTGAATGCCCTTAACTTGTTTTATTAATTTCTTTATTTATTTATTAACTTCCTTTTTAGGGGCCTTTAAATATGGATAGTAAAAAAAATACATGATTTATTTTACATAACTGAACTGCTTCAGTAACAACATTTTGTATTTGTTTAGAGAAAAATTGAAAATGTCCACTGACTTGTTATTATTGTGTCCCTCCATTAATATTCTAGGCAAAGTGGAATTATATGGTAATTAGTCCCAGAATTTCTGTACATACATAAATCTCGACTTCTAGTAACTTGATTAGAGATAAATTTTAATATTTGTTTTTACTTTGAAGACCAATCTTGTGTTTAATTTCTATGCCCATCTTTCTATGAATCTTTAAGAGTAGTTTTAAATATGTTGTGTGGGTGTGAAATATAATTCGTGTAACTACTTGGCATGAAAAAAATCAATTGTTATTCGGAAGATTGAAGACGTTAAATAATTCTTTATTGATTATCGTTTTCACCGAATGAATCATAACGGCCAGAATTTCAATGCAATCGAGATAAAACGAATGAATATTTATGAATCGGTTTGATTAAAAACGAAATGAAATTCATTACGAATTTATGCTTCATAATTGAATTCAGAATAAAATATTTGATTATAATCTGAAGCTCTGATTAATTGGAAGTCTTTGATCTGCTGTGGAGACATTTTGTTTTATTTAAATTCGTCGATAAAAAAGGACAAGTTTCAATAATCGAAATGTTAATTGATTAAATTGTCTTCTCCCATTTTACATTCGATAAATGAGTTCGTGATAGTGATTCGAAAACTGTCACAGAAGATTAAATAAATAATCAAGATTTTTAGATTAATAAGTGGACAAATAACATGTAGGTGCACTCCACAGTTGTAAGTTTTAGGTATAAAAAACTGGGTATATTCAATACTGTCTACACGGAGAAAAAATGTTATTCTAAAATACGATAATTTTATTCGTAAAAACGACTAAAAATGGCACTGAAGTTCTTACGAACAAATTAACAGTGTTTCAATGTTTATTGGCGGGAAAATATAAGAATAATTTGATGTACAAAATTACGTATACCAACAAATTATTCTTACACGTTCCCGCCGATAAACATTGAAACCCTGTTAAATTGTTAGTAAGAACTTCAGTCCCGTTTTAACCATTTTTACGAATAAAATAATCGTATTTTAGAATAACATTTTTCTCCGTGTATTTGGTATAGTTCCATGACAACTCGTGGTAACACTTGTTTGAAGTCATTAAAAGTGATGAGAAAAAAATAGCCCATTAACTAAACCTGTTATGATTTAAGATTTTTACGGCTAAAAGTATTTTTGTTGCTTATTTTTGGGGTGTTATGCCATATTGCGCTACCTCCTTCTTTAGCCAACGTTATCCATAACACCCATAGCATAAAACCCCAAAAATAAGCTACAAAAAGTAGTGATGAAGTTGCACATCGTCGGTCACCATTTGGTTTTATGTGCAGAGTTCACTGCATTTAATAGAATTGTAATTTTTCATAGCTCCTTCCGCATGCGAGACGACTTACACAAAAATAAGTAGAAGAAACGACCCATTCTCATGAAGTCAACATTATCTGTGAATGGGTGTTCCGCTTTTGTCTGTTGTATATAGTAAATACTTAAAATATTACTGAAATTTAAACAAGTTTTCGATTTTGTTTATTTATTTAGGAAAGTCAACAGATTATTTACATCTATTACAAAAAACTTAATAATGAAAATAAAATCCAATAACAGATTTTCGCATAACTTAAAATTGTAATAATAATAATAAAAGTAAAAAAAAACTAGACCTGTACCCTTAGTTTTACAATATTTTAGTAACATCCTCAAAAAAATGATAATGCGACGTGTTTAAAGTTTTACACTATTTTAGATACATCCTCAAAAACTGATAATGCGATGTGTTTATACAGTTAGAACCCGCGATTTTCCGATTGGGAGTCAAGAGTCTTATCACTCCACCACGGACGGTCGTAAATTTAACCGTCAACATTAAACATTAAACGGTATTAAAACTAACAGGTCTGCCAAAATCAAAAAAATTGTGCACAATGAAAATAACTTGCTTACGCTTACCTATTTAATAAATTGCTGCAATTTGCCAAAATCGTATAAATTTATTAGTATTTATTTAGGTTGCAGTTCTTAAATACACTTGTATTGGCACGTATATAAATTGTAGATACCGAGAGGGTACAGTAAAGTTGCTGTATAAAAATGAGGGTGATCTTTTCGTATAAATTATTTATATTGACGGCATCATGTTCAAGTCATTATTATTCGACGTGTAGCTTTTCCTAATAAGTTAAATATTCATGACCACATCTGCAGGCTTAAATATTAAAGACGTAAGCCCAGGGGCATCGTACAGTCCCTCCATTACATGCTTACACGAAAATCTTAACAGGTTAAGCTTGGGGTCAGAATAATGTGGCCTTTGGAAATTACAGATTTTTTGTGGAAAACTTTCTATATTTAAAAACCGTGTTAAGTCATATTTTTTCTCGAAATATCAAAGTTAAAATTGGGCCACTATGACCACTGAGAGGCCTGATTTTTTCCCGTTCTTCTTCTCTTTTTTACCTATCCCCCCCCCACCAAATTTTCTGTTCTCTCTCCATCTTAAGTGTTTCCTAATTTACTGTAATTCTGTATTATTTTATAGGTATTTATTTATATAGTCCTAAAGTTAATCCATGAGAAATAGTTAGGATACAGACGAATTATTTAGTTATTGTTTTATTATTGTCCTGTTAATAACTGCCTATATTTGTGTTTTCTCAAAAACAGTCGGAAAAAAGAGTGTGTTTTATTCAAATTATTCCTTTTTTTAAATTAAAACGTTACTTGAAAGACTAATCGTGTTTGATGATGAGATTTGAACAGCGAGGTACTTCCTAACCTTAAAAATCCCATCTCCTTCCCTTTCCTTATTATTTTCAGCCTCACAACATAACCCAATTAGAGATGCCGTAGTCTCACAGGCTCCAGATGGTTGGAAGCAGCTGAAACTCTTATGCGGTATTCACAAATAAGCATAAGCAATACCAGAACACCGATATCGGTTACATTTTAAATGAAATAACGCCTCAATTACTCTCCAATTATTTCCGCTCAAAATAGTTTTGACGTTTTACAGAAAGTTGAAAAAAAAACTCCTCAAAAGTTGTTTGTCTCTCCCGCATATTTGGATTTTTGGCGTTTGGTCATTGTTTATTTGTCGAATATACTGGAGAAGATTGACCGCTGTTGACAGATGGGGCAGCAGGAAGTAGTCGAAGTAGACTGGAACTTTTCTCCCGGTGGATATATGGCAGGAAACGAATACCGAAAAGCAGCGGGAGCGGAAAGCAAGAAGCAACGAGAAACGTGAAGTCAGTAATGGTAGCGAATAACGCTAAAAGGGAACCAGGTAGCAATAAGCAGGAAGTAAGAAACAGCATGAAGCAAAAAAGATAAGAAGCAGGAAATCGAAAGCCAGAAGCTGAAAGCACGAAGCAACGGAAAACGGGAAGGAAGAAGCAGAGGGAAGCTGGCAGCATGTAGCGAAAAGCATAAAATAAATAAAGAAGAAGCAAGAAGCATCGGCGGCAACAACAAAAAAAAAGCGGGAAGATGGAAGGATGAAGCGAGAAGAAATGAGAAGCAAAAATAAGCGAACTCGAGAAACGAAAACAAAAGCTCACCCACTTCATTTATTTCTGCCCGCATCCTACATTCCAATATTGGCTTATTAGGTTGCCATGTGTACCGGTCGATTAAACTACAACCTCCTTCCCATCCTTAGAGCACGTGTTCCAGTCCCAACAAATCAGTGCCCCCTGGTGTACCGGTCTCACCGGGACAGGATTGCTCCTGGCTGGAGTGGTACAATCGTATCGTATCGTATACTGAAAGACATACCAGAATTAAAAACAGAGATGGAATAAATGAACTGGTTTACTTTGGCCGAATTTATTCTTCCTCGTATTAATAAAATAATTTCTAGGTTGCAGAGCCACCAACCATATTACTACACCACCAAATCCTGCCCGGATAACAGGCTGTGTACTGTGTACCTACTTGAATATTTAATGTAATAAAGTTATCTGCCGAGGAATTCGCCGCCCCTACCACCGACAATTCTCCCCTACACTCTTCTGCTCCCCGGGGATGACATTTTTTGCGGTCCCTTGTAATAATAATGTTATAATACATTTTTTCAGCAAAGACCTTTGAGATATCTTTAAACGTGGTTTGTTGCTGAAGGGAATGTTTCACAATAAAATAAAATAAATGGTGCATTAGTAGACCTTCAAATTAATACATTTTAGAAATAATATTAAAAGTTGTATTTTTATGAAAAAAAAATTATTTTAGCAACCTATATTATTCCAATTTCCTGAGAATAAAGCCCTATCTATTTATATCCATTTGTAATACAATTGCGGTGTAAAAGTCTCTGGGTGTCTTTTACTTTGGGTGAAATTGAAATAAATGTTCAAATATCAAAATTCTTTGTTCTACAGATAATCAACTGCAGTGCTAAAAGTGGTAGACGTCTTTTACCTTTCAACTAACAATGCATTATAAATAAGTTGCTGAAACACCAAAAATAATGGCAACTTCAACGACTTTTTCCGGTAAGATGCAAGTTTTTTGCACCCTACATAATAAGGACTTTACTAGATTTCAGAAAATAATACTGCCATCGCTCCGCGGAATGCCGAAGCTCCGTCTTGAATAAATTTACAATTCAAATGTCATATTTCACGGCACTGTACCCGGAACCCGGAACCCGGAACCCGTGTCTATCTGAATAATTGAGTCATTTGAATTACATTTTTATTTCCTTTTGAAAACCAAAAAAGTAAATTCGAAATAAGTAGGAGAGACACCAATTAAAATCGTCACTCTTTTTCTACTTCTTTGATGTTCAATATTGATTTGCATGTTAAACGTGCACGAGAAAATGCTTCAAGTCTCGAAATAATTTTTCTTTGATAAAGGCAAATCAAATTAGCATAATAAATGCTGTAAGTATTCACAATGTTCCGCTATAGAAAAGGATTTATTATACAAAATCATTTACAAAATTATTTAAATATTTAGTATGCGAATTTATTGACATCTTTCATATTACATTATCGACAGGAACAAGATTTGTAAAACAATATAAATGAGAAGAAAAAATTAAATCCAATAAATTGCAGAGTTATCCTAATAATAGATACACCGCTTGGATGATGTTTCGAATCCTGGCGTGCGCAAGTAAATTTTACTTGATTGATTTGTGTTATTTCACTATTTATTCATTAAAAATTATATACAGCTAGTATATTTGCGGCACGTTCCGCGTGGAAGACACTCTCGGAATCGACCTGGAGTAAGAGCGAATATTGAAACATTGCTTGCAATGGCTTTTACCATGTTTAGTGACCAGATCTGATAACCAGGTACTTCCCCACCTCCATCTTCCCCATCTCCTTCCCCTCCACGCTAGATTTAGCCTAACAACATACCCCGATTGGAGATAGTCTCACATAACGTTATTATTAAATTCTGCATTAATTTTTTTTTTGAAAAAGGCATTGTAAGCCAAAACAGCTGTCACAATAATTAAATTTAAAAAAATAAATTACACGCAGAACTTAATAATAAGATTATAAAATTTTATTGAAATTGAAAATAACTCAGGTATGGGACATACGTCATTCCTATGTCTACCCACGTTAAATTATCGTGAAAACAAGCTTATGTGTCCAAGCGGTTAAAAAAATATTAAAACAATACAATAACTATATTAGTATTTCACTTCAGATGTAGGCACAATGTAGAACTAAAATTTACACAATCCTGTGGATCGATCCTTACTCATTGTAATTCATACCTTCTCTCATGCACACCTATCGTTATTCTGACTCGTAACGATTTTTGACTTGGACGCCCCTAACTTCTTCTATCAGTAAATAATTTCGCTTTAGCTTTTACTGGCACTGGTTAGAACATTGAGTATAGAATTATTACATTTGAAATACATTGAATAAAAATACCCAAAATATTGTAAACACGCGGCACAAAACCAAAGAACTCATACAAATACCTAAAACAAACACAACATTTGGTCAAAGAAATTTCAAATACATTGCATCTAAAATATACAATAACCTACCTGACAAAACAAGACAATCGAATAATATTAAAAAATACAAAATCCTGATCAAACAATGGATCATCGAAAAAGGTCGTGCAATAATTAGTCACCTCCCCAAATATAATCGTATATTTCATTATTGTTACTACTACCTACCAACCTGAAAATTTTGTCAAATATTTTTGCTTTATTGAAAAATGTACTTTATATAATAATTAAAAAATATTTGTACTAATGACTTCTAATGAGAAAAGACACTTATCAGTTTTTAGTTATTTCTAATCGGTTCTCAAAATCGGTTTGTAATAAAACCAACTTGAAACCTCAACGCTGGAAACAATTAAATTCCACTGCTAAATAAAGAGCTTTCTAAAGAGAAAGTTTTGCAATTTAACAGAAAAAAATGTGCTCTCGTGCGTCAGGGAATTCAATCTGATAGCGCACACATATTAAGGGATGGAAGTTTACTAATTTCATCCCCGTTAGCTGTTAGCCACTTTCCAACAACCTGAAAAGCTCTCTCAGAGATGCGCGGTCTTAAAAATGTCCTTAACTCTGTTCGAACTTGGCCATTAGTTGGGTAAAGTCGGCGAACCTACATGGATAAATAACTTGTAGCTAGCAGCTAGCCAGGGCCCGCAGATACTTTAATAGTATACAACTGCTAACCCTCTACAAATCGCAAGTGCGGCCCACGGTTGAATTTGGCAGCCACCTCTGGTCTGGAGCCCCAAAATACCAAATAATATCCACTATTCGTAACTTTTCTTTCCCAGAATTTCCTCTCCTCCCTTTCCTTAAAAATACCTTCCATACATCATCCCCTAAGATAACGTAGATTTTTTTTTCCTCAGAGCTTCATGTGTGGAGTTGACAATGACATTCACACAAAAAAATCTTTCATACATTGACGACCCACCCTAGTGAAGCTATATTTGTGTTAGTATGAAACACTTTAGTGATGGGGCCTACCAATACAATTCATGGATTCAATCGCTTCGAGAATAACTTCTTAAGTGAATACTTAACTTGGAAGCAAATTGAAAATGGCGGATTGAGTACTGGTTTTAATCGAATTCTTTTCATATAATTGACGTAGAAGACTCGTAGGCAGAGGGTTTTTTTTTCTTGTTGGCTTTGATGAGTTTGGTCTCTTGACGTGTTGAATAAGTTATACAATGGGATGGGAGTAAGAGTTTTTTTTAGAAACTATGTTTATCTTAGCGCGTTATTTTTTTGATTAATAATAATTTGGCGCGTTATTTTTTTTTTTTTATGTTTCACTATAAGTACCTAGCCATTTAAAACTAGCAGATAACAATTTATCAAATAATTTTAAAGTTTAAAAAAAAATAAATTATTATTTTATATATTTTCTTTTCCTGTGTGAGGAGAGGATGGCTCTGCCATGGACGGAGGTCGAACAATCAGCGCAAGACAGGGACATATGGAGGAGCCTTGTCGTATTGGAAAAGGGGAAGAGGGTGAAGATGATGATGATTTTTAATAAGAATTTAAAATATTTTTTACATATTTAAGATCGGTGCATATTGGTGTTAAGCTAGCTTAAGGTAGAGTTGAGAAACATTCAATTTAAAAGGCGGGTATGGCTACTGCCGCCTCGGGAACCATTTATTGAATAACCAACTCCTCTGCCATAGGTCACCCCAAGTGGTTTGTTTGGTACTTAGCAGAGGTGCCCGGGTTCATGGGGCGAGGTTTACCTGTGACTTGAAAGCGAATGCATCTGCCAACCAACTGCGTTAAGGAAGATCTTTTGACCTCTCCAGCAAAACTATTCACCAACGTTTTGCTCTGCGGCGAAAAGGAAGGATTTGTTCGACACACCTGGATACATTGACCCCTCGATTCCTCTCCAATCCTCAAACATTTTTCTTCCTGGAACTTCCTCTTCTTCCTTTCTTTAAAAAGATCATCGTCTTCGAAGTTGACATAGGGCCTGAGGGAAAAAAATTTGTCCAGTGTCTCTGTGAGGGATAAGGTTAAAAAAAACTAAATTCCTTTTACAAAGCTCTTGTATTATTAATTGTTTGACGTGAATTACAAAACACTTCTAAATATTACAAGTAGATATTTCTTTTCTATAGCACTTAATTTAATTACTTCCATTTTCTTGTGAACGCCCACAGACTCACGTTAACACAAAAACTTTCCTAATTAAACGAAGAAAATTTTTCCTTAAGAAAGAAGCGATAAATTATTTACGTCAGAAATGAACTTTTACGAAGCCCAGGTGGCAAAAACTATTGTTAGCTCTGGTCACACTATCTGTACTTTCCTAACGACGTTACCAAGTTGTAACTCGTAAGGAGTGCCGAGGGAATGATTTCTCTTACAACTGACCTCTGGTTAACTATTATAGTTCCTAAGATACGAGCAAAACTCACAGTAGTTAGTATTATGTTCTATACTTATTGTGGCTGGAGACGCTGGAGGTAATTAATGATAAAAAATCTTAATAAAATAGGTGTCTCTCCATTGAAAAAAAAGATCGCAGTTTATCTAAATTCTGATATTTTCTGGCAAATGTAATAAATAAGACAAAATATTCAAAATATTGTACAAGTGGATAAAAAGTTTTTCAAATGTATCAAAATATTCGCTGGACGGACAATTTTTTTATCAAGTAGAATCCTTTATTTATTTTATAATTAAAAACCTTTAATAACTCATTGCGGGATTCCATTTTAATATGACTTTCCCGATGAATATGAATTTATTTGAATCCTGTATTTTCCAAATGGAAAATTAAACTTCTGTAACCTATTATTATCATTTTTTATTTATTTAAAGATACAGACAAAATAATATAATATCTATCAAAAAAAATAATTAAAAAAGGATAAAAACCTTAATAAACTACTTTTAAGTAGTTTGTCAATGGGTGCCTTTAACTTTGAAAATAAAAATAAAAATTATTTTGCATAGTTATTGAAATATTGTATATGTATGTAATATAACGGAGATGTAAATGAACAAATACATTTTATGCAATTTATAAAAAACATAATGACGTAAACAAACATGCACATTATAAATAAATAATAATATAAACCACAGACATAACAAAAATGAAAGCATTTTTTTTTTAATAACTCAGGTATAGCCATACGTCATTCCTATGTCTACCTACGTTAAATTATCGTGAAAACAAGCTTATGTGTCCAAGCGGTTAAGAATCAACAATGAAGAGATCAACAGAGATACTATTTAACAACAATAAAACTATTGTATACAATATTGCATACAATATTGCATATAGCCTAAAAGGTGTAACATAACATAACAACCGTAAAAATATCTATGCAGTTAGAAATAGTTTGTATTAGAGTCTAATAAAAACTATTTCTTTCAGCAAGCCAATTCTTCAACATAATATTTGTTTTTACAATTTTTAATTTCGACAGGTAACATATCTAAACAATTAGGTAGCATGTAGTCCAACGTTCTTTGTACCATTAAATAATAATATGGTTAAATGCAGTTAAATAGAAAGGGGATATTTCACCCACCCATTGATAACTTATATATTGGATATCGTATACTAATTTATTTATCGAGTTTATTATATTAGTCCGAGTTGACTATTCAGCACTCACACCTACGAATAGTGGCTGTATATCGGGTAAGTTAGTTGAGTTTTGTACTTATTGCGAGTAATTTCATTTAATTTTGTATCAGTTAAGGTACGTTATTCTATAGATATGCTATCAAGAGATTGGTGAAAAAACCCCAAATTTTGGTTAAATAAGGTTAAATGTAGTTGAATTTAGTTAAACACCGTAAAAATTATTTAAATATGGTTTAACATGGTGAAATATAGTAAAATACTGTGAAATATAGTTTAATTTGGCAGCTACCTCTGGTCTGGAGCGCCAAAGTCCCGACTGTATGCTGAAACGGGCGGTAGGCGAGATTCTCCAATCATAACAAACGGATTTCTCGGTCTCTTCCAGACCTAGATTCTCTCCTCCTATGTGGAGTTAATGTAAAAAAGTGATTCAATATGGTTACATATTATTTTGCCAGAAAAATAGTCAAAGCTCCCAGAAGATATTAAACTGAGTCAAACACAGAAATAGTTTATTTTTTTTTTTTTAAATTTTGATTTATTCTAACGATTGAGCCAGTACTGGTGCCCTCACCCAAACGCCTTGTCAATGTCAGTTATTGTTGTTTTGTGCAAACCTTGCTATTTTTGAATTGTGTGTATGCAAACAATAATGTAAACTAAAATAATATATTGCTGTGTAGGAACCTATATTATACATTTGTTAACTTACAAAATGCGAGAAATAATTAAATAATAATTAATGAAATGCCTAGTGAGGCAGGCATATTATATACTCATGTTATGTATCTTTGATGAAATAAATAAATTTAAAAAATATGTTTATATATCATGGTTAAAATGATGGCAAAAAATATGGTAGAATATTAAATAAATATTGCACAAAAATTCAGTTGTAAAGATAAAAATTCCTTTCATCCATCGAAAAAAACATAAAAAAACCACCTTCAAATTTTCAATAGATTCAAACAGTTTTCAATAGATTCGGGTATACCCCCAATAAAACTCCCCACAAACTCATTTCATCCAACGCTTTGTTCGCAACTCCGTTCCGCAACCGAGCAGTGTTTTTCAACACACATTAGTGCCTTAAACCGTCAGGTCCGATGATCCCGGGAACTTTAGTTTGTCTGATTGAATCATCAGAACAACCAGTGAATTTCCGCAAATTGTTTCGCTCGGCATAACGCTGAAGTTTATCAATGCTTTCGGCGGGAGGAAGTGGTCGGAATCTTTATTGCCTAAGTTAGTTGCTTCCGGTTCAAGGGAAATGAATTAAACGCCTCTGTTTAACTCGCACATGGACACAGAACAAAGTCGTGGATTAATTAAGCGTCTAAGCTTTTTAATTAAGATTTGCGAATAAATATTCTTTGCAGAAACACTTTTTATGTTATACTTTTGAAAAATTTCTTTTACTTTCAATATAAGTCAGTGTGCTGAAAACATGCTAGAAAATTCTGCGTAAAACTTAATTAATACCAATCCGATTTGATCTACAATATCGCGTTATAATAAACAAATGTTAAGATGCTTTACTTGAGTACAAATAGATTAATAGTATTCATTAAATTTTATTTTGCTAAAATAAGAAACCTTGAGATATCACGTGAAGTGATTAGGTGACTCCATATTTTTTTAATTAAATGAAAACAAATCACTTTGATCACTACAGTTATCAGCAGGTTTCAAAACAAAAAAAATAATTTTATCTTTGATTTATGACGAAGGAACCATTGGTTCGGAAACATGTTGAAAATTTTTAATAAATAATTTATCTCTCTTTTTTTTCAAATAATGTAAGTTCTTTATATCATCTCTTCTCCATTTTTTCTTTTCTTTTCTATTTCTCTTATTAATTTTCATTTTATGTTTATTTTTCAAAATTCTATTTATTAATTAATAATTTATTTTATTCTTTCTTTTGAAAATGATATAAAAAATATTAAATTACTGCCACCTCGGAACAGGCTCAGCCTAGTGAGGTGGCATATACCTAAAAGAATGTACATAACATGTATTTTTTGGTTAATAAATAATAAAAAAATAAAGTATTTTATACAAAGTAATTTGTTTCATTTAATTAAAACAAGTCACTTTGTACAACGCTTATTTAAAAATTGAAAATAACTTTGTTTATTGTTCCCATAAATTAAAATTTTACTACCCTCTCGTAAATAAAAATCACAATAAATAAGTGCTAAGCTAAAGATTAAGGATTGTTAAAACGATTCGATTGATGAAAACAATATTGAATTTAATTTATATTCTGTTTGTGATAAAATTTATTTTACTCTCGTGATAGAGCTACCTTGAATACTAATCATAATATGGTGTATTTTGTTTTTAACGTGAACGTATTCTTTTAATGTTTAAAATGGAAAGTATTTAGGAAAAACGCATATAAGTGATGATTTATCGAAATGCAATATTCGTTCAAAAGTTTACATTACATCGTTATACCATGCAGAACAATATCAAATTGTCAATACATCAGGGTAGCAGTTAAATAACATTTGCGTTGCCTCGCTCGCAAACCATTTGATAAAATCATCATTTTGTAATGTTTCATGCAGTTTGAAAACGCAAAAGTCACTACTGCACGATGTACAAATTTAAATAAAAACTACGAGTATACTAAAAATTTCTTACGAATTTTCGTTTGGCAGTAATAAAGGCATAGAAAAAAATCGTATTTCACCGATTCTCAGTTGGCAAGAACATCCCTTTATGTGAAACGCTTCCTCCCCAATTTTGAAACAATTCCTCGAATCGGTGGGAGTTATGTACTAATACCGGATCACGTCTTTATCAGGAAACTTTCCCCACAACACGAGAAAGGATAACTTTTTCGGTTAAATTCCACAGAATCCACTCCTTATTCTTCCCAATGGCGAGTTCCACAGCTCCATAGTTCCACAATCAACCAACTTTGGAGGGCCACCAACAATTTATTTGGAAATACATGTTGATTATGTAAACGTGGATGTCAAATCTTGACAGTGTTAAACCGTTTTTAAACTAAAATAAAGATACTATTTTTCCATAATATTTAGAATATTTTTAAGAAGAAAAGAAAACATCTTTAACATTTGATCATTTGTGGGTAAAATTATCAGATATCCTAATTATGTCTACTCAAATGGGCATGCAGTTTCATTCTCATGAAAATAATTGAATTAGCACCATTTATCAAAGACCTTGGTGTTATTTTTGACAGGAAACTTTCCTTTGATCGTCAACGCAAAACAATTTCAAATAAAATTAAAGAAATAACTTTGTATTAAACCACTATTAAAATTAATAATAAAATTAATTAATACAAAGTTATTTGTTTAATTTTATTCAAAATGACGCCACAAAGTGATTTTGCGAAGTTTGAAGAAATAATTTCAAATAAGACCATGCAAATTTTAGATTTTGTCAGTCAATGTCAGTTGATTTTCAGTCAATGAAAGCACTTCTCTGCTCCCTTGAGAAGTATCGTAGCTAGAATATGCATCTAATGTATGGTCTCTTATTTCGAGAAAGTATAAAGGAAGTTGACCTTGGCGACCTTCCTCTGCTTTTTCTGCCTTTCATTTTGGCGGTGACTATGAATAATTTTTCTAAGTTGGAGTCCACAGTTTGGTGAGCAACGTGTCTAAAGTACCTTAAAATACATCGTGGGCAGAGAGTCGAGAGCCGACATTGTGGATGTCTAGTTCTGATAGTCCGTGGAATTCTGAGAATTTTTCTCCATCACTACCTTTCGAGGGTGTCTATCCGCTTTCTTTTTCTGGATCTAAGTGTCCATGTTTGGTACAGAAATCTGGGGAAAAATGAAGTCCCGAGTCTGGTAAAAAATGTACACTATTATATCTGTTGTTTTATTACGTATACATTATCTATTTATTACCTGAAATACTCCACAGAAAGCAACTAAAATTTCATTAGCCCCGCAGGGTTTCGAACCTGCTCCCTGTGTGCCATTGACCTGTGAGTTCGTGAGTAGCTTTCACATGTGAATAACACATCCTCTCTATTTCTCTTCCTCATAAAACTTAACTGTTGTATTTGTTTTAGGACTAGGAGGGAACACGTCTCAGTTTGTCTATTCCAAAAAATAAATTGACTTAGCGGAAACAATCAGAGAAACTTTTAGGCAATTCGTGTTTTGTGCGAACACTTGACAAAAACCTGCCGGTTGTCAGCACAGCACTCAAAGGAAAATGAAACTTTGCTTTGTTCGACGAAAAACAATGAAACTCATTTAAACGGATTTATTTTTTCACCTTAAATCAAACAAAAAAAAAATTGGAGGCTTTTGTCAATTTGCTTCTTCGTAAAGCTTGTTAGATTCAATACAATTTATTTAAACTTTTCTTTATTTATTTTCTTTTTTTTTGTTTCTTAATGTGATATACCGAAATACTTCATAAGAGTCCCAACTGCTTCCTTTTTTAATAATACGCTGGAAGGAGAAAGTGTTCATGGAGGGAACTCAGTGAAACTATATATTGAAGAGACCCATGTTGTTGGAAGTAAGAATAACAAAAACCTGTTAAACCATTCCACAACCAAGTTGTTCAAAAACGACCTGTTCTCAATAATCCGGATTTGTAAACCTTGACTTCGGCGAACATAGCTAATGCAGGGCGTGCATTTGACATGTCTCCCGGCTATAATTTTGTGCCGAAGGGCTCTTTTTTATTAAAGGTTTTTGAAGGATCTGTCAAATTGTTGTAACTATTATTGATACAGCTATAAAAAACAGTGTAATTAATTTGCTACGAAAAACGTATATAAAAACAAAAACAGAATAACCTTACCTTCTATCACGGGTGTGATTGAGGGTAAGTTTATTACTTACTTCTGTTATTAGATACCCGAAGGAATTTAACCAGCGATTCCTGAGCATAATTGGAGTAAAAAATGTAGATGTCATTTGTTGTCCGATGATACATATTTTTTTTATTTTTTCAATAAAAATATGTTTCCATCACTACACGGCTAGAATTCCGTCTCATTTCAGCGAAACGGTACACGTGATCCAGTGTAGCAGTGGGATCATTACCGACGTATGATTGAAAATCACATACAGGATGTTAAGGTACGTACTTGAGTTACTTTAACCAATGATTCCTGACATTATTTGGAGTAAAAAATGTTAATGAAATTTTGGTCTCCGGTGACATTTTTGATGTTTTTTTTTTTTTTTTTTTCCTACAAAAACATAAATATTAGTAGGTGTTGGGTAGTTGGGGGCGGGGCAAGTGGTGGAGCGGTAACTCGGCTGAGTGACCAATAAGTTCATGTGAAAGAATTTTTTTTTGTTTCATTTTGAAGAAAAAAAAAATTTGAAAAAAAAAAAAATTGTCAAAAAAAAGTCACCGGAGACCAAAATTTCATTTACATTTTTTACTCCAAATAATGTCAGGAATCACTGGTTAAAGTAACTCAAGTACGTACCTTAACACCCTGTATAACTTATTTAAAAAAAGTATATCAACGGACAGTAAAACGACATTAACTGCAAGGCGAAGCCGGAGAATGGGCATTATAATATTTTTAAATATATTTCTATGATTTAAGATTTAAAAATTTCCAATGAAAGTATTCCGATCAGTTTCAATACGAAGAAAAAAATAACGATCGTGTGGGGAAATTTTTTCATATTTCTGCTCTCAACCAAACAATGCTGTTTTAATTAAATTAAAACAAATAACTTTGTTTAAACCACTAATATAATCACAATTACCTACATGTTTCAAAACCGATGGTTTCTTCGTCAGTGTAGTTAGTTAGTTTTTTTTTAAATTTTAATGCTGTTTTAATTTACTTTGCACTTCTCTAGGTAGAAATTACATTTTTAAGCTAAGTACATTTGGGATATATCAAAAAATACTTGATAATTACACCATATATACTTGAAATAATGAAATTTCTGAAACCTGTCTGCGGAATTCCAAGGATTTATTCGGCGTTTATAAAAACAAGAGTCAATATTTGCATATCTGTGGCCCATAGGCCGGCATGATACAACCAATCAGTGAGAACCTTTGCATCAAATTGCACAAAGTCGTGATCTGTTCGTTATATATCCCCGTTGCCCCGGGGGTGACAATATAATAATCTCAGTTCTTAGAGTCATGCGCGTGCGGCGCTCTTGGGTCAAACTTTTGCTTTTAAAGAATTCATAATTGGCGTGTTCAATGGAATCAATACAAAATATTATTTAAAATAGTAGCAGAGAATCAATTATTATTGTCTACCTATGGATATGCTCGTTTAGGTGATAATCGCTAACTCAACAATTTCACGTACTTATTAAGAGGAACCTTAACAACAATTTCTTTGGAAGAGTATTATTTCACGCTGATTACTTAATTTTATTTATCTACTGATGTTGATACATCCGTGTCATTCACTATTAGTCTGAAAACTAAGTTAAAATTTAAACAATTACAGAAATTACTTTAAAATAAATAAATAAAAAAGGTTATAGTTTGTTAGACTAATCAGAATAAGTATTCAATTACCACGTAATTATGTAAATCAATGATACACACAAATTAACTTTTTTTGATATATAATGAAATGAAATGACATTTTAGTTGATATGCACTCTACCTCTTCTTGGTTTCTTATACATTTTCCTATATAATAAATAGTTTTAGCATGTTTTCAAGAAACCCTATAGATGGTTCACGAATTCGGTTGGTTTTAAACATTTAATAAAGTCCAAAAAAAGTTTTTTTAATTTTTTTTTGTTGATATAAAACATGTTACACAATTGGGACATTTACATAAAGTGGATGTATTAAATCACCATATTAGGCAGCTGCCTGTATCATGTTAACCAATGGAGTATATGAGATATGAATCTTTATATGAGATATGAATTCTAGTGTAAACATGGAATTAGTATAAATGATGTTAAAAATTGGAAAAAATATATTAAAAAGTAGAAAGTAGTAAGGAGAAAAGAAGTAAATTAGTATTAGATTATAAAAATGTACACTCATTTATGATGTTTTGTTGTTGTTGTTATTTTTTTTTTATATGAGCGAATGCTAGCACTTGCATATATATATGAATATAATGAATACATATATCGAACATAATATAGTGAACACATCTATATAGACATAAACATACATATTATTATTAAAGTTCTTGGCGGTGACTGCGTTTGTCGCTAAGACCGGATTGGGAGAGAATGCTTGAGGGAGAGCTAACCTCGGCCTCTCCAGCCGAAGCCGGGAGGAATGGATTCATAAGTCCGTTACTCCTGCACCCATTGACCCCAGATCCTCAATCACCACTCATACCATTTTCCTTCCTGGAACTTTCTCTCCTTCCTTTCCCTTAAAAAACCCTCCACACAGTATTCTCAAAAGCTCCATTGTCCTTAAGGGATTTTTTTTCCTCATTGTCAATTTGACAAAATTAATAGAACATTTGCACCCTAACGCGAAACGAAATATTTTATATTATTTTTAATTTAATCGTATTATTACGAAAGTAACAGCTTTCCTAAAAGACTTTCATTTTCACAAATTGCTAAAAATGTTTCTAAAACCATTAACATTTTTTTATGGCCTGGAAATAAGTTGCGATTAAGACTAGAGCATGGAAACACAAACACTATCTGGGAGGAAGCAAACATACATTGCTACCGAACTCATTGCCTTAGAGACGTTTTTGTCAATTTCAGATTATTTGTTTTATAAATTTATTTTAACAAGATAAATGTTTTGTTCATTTTCACCTGACTGGAATCTAATCCGTGACGTCGTGTTCCAAAACGGCCGCTCTCCCTCGGGGCCTAAAAGCCGACGTATTAACTCAAATGAGGGCCTAAACTTCGGTATAAATTTTTACAAGAATGTCTAATCGGAGGTTTATAGTTCTAAATATGCGGATGAATATAAAATCCGGTGATTTACTGACAAAAGGGATAACGTAAAATCATGAGCTATTAATCAACCCGTCTAGCTCTAAATATATTATCATGTCCTCGGAGATGAAAGAATGGAGTTATGATGTGTAATGAAAAATAAGCGAAATATTAGAATTTTAATAGATTTTTTCAAGTTTGTGTTTTTATTGCGAAACCCATGATTTAAGTAGGTTCTATTTAAAATAAATTTATTTTTATTATTTTGGAAAGATATTATTATCAATGCGGGTAGCATAAATAATCTAGGCAGCTAAAAATACTTCAAATAATTCAGAATAGAGCAATGAGATAAAATTTTAGGTGTTTTTTTTTATAGTTAATAAATACCTCACAAGAGTCCTAACTGCTTCCGTCTGGAGCCAGGAGACTATGGCATCCCCAATTGGGGTATGTTATGAGGGTGAAGGTAGTTGGGGAAGGTAAGGAGACGAAGAAGAGGAGGTGGAAGGTGGGGAAGTACCTGGCTATTGAGATCTAGTTACTAAACACGGCTAAAGCAATTTCAAGCAACATTTCAATTCTGAATTGTGTTCTTACACCAGGGCGATACTAAGAGTATCTTCCACTCTGGAACGTGCCGCAAATATACTATATATTATTTTAAATAATTAATTGTGAAATAACACAAATCAATTAAATAAATTTTATTTGCGCACGCCGGGTTCGAACCCGCGTCCTTCGGAATGGAAGTCCAACGCCCTACCGCTGGACTACGCCGGCCGTCAGTAAATATGTCAGTGTAATAAAAATATAAAGAAAAAGCGGGATTAGACATAATGAGTGTTAAACAAAAATAATATAAATATTGGGAATCAGCTTGGATGGCGTCTGTAACGCACTATTTACAAATAAAGCCTCGAAATTTTTCCCTACTTTCACTGATTTTATGAACTTCTAACACTCGCGAATTGATTTGCCTCTAGTAGTACCTCAATATAATTGGATAATTAAATAAAATGCACCATTTTAACGGTAAACATAATTAGCCTTTATTTTGGGTATAATCATTTTGCAAGCATGATTCGCATTTAGAGCAAGCAGTTCAGCAATGGTAAGGCAGTTCATTAATTTTCATAATAAGTTTATGGGTTCCTCTATTTTAACCCTTTTCCAGAGGGTTTCAGCAAGCCTATTCAGGTTAGCTAAAATCATGTCAGTCTGTCAAAGGTTTAGAGTTAACACATGAACTCTCATATCTGTCATTAGATTTGTGACTTCTGTACTACCATCAATATTAATGAAAAAAGTTACTTTTGTAATGATGGATGAATTATCTGGCAGATGATTAAGGCCGCGCTACCCCACTCAAAAAGAAGAAGATGGAGAAATACGACCATACGAACGTGGGAGCGAGCGCGCTAACATTAAAAACCATGAAATTCATGAGAAAATTGTGAAAATGTTGAATAAAAGATGACTCGTTTAAAAAAGAGCGAAAATATCCTGGGGGCTGTGTCAAGTAGCATTAAAAGAAACATTGTGAATTTTTTCATGCATATAACTTGTAAAATGACAGAAACAAACGTGTAAATAATAATTTTCGGAGTATACTTTGCGATTTATTTCTATCGAGGGAATTTCAAATATATACCGTTTCAGCGTGGGGAATGATATAAATACTATCTTAAAGAATAATATATACTTTTTTAAGAACTTAAAAACTTTAAACGTTTAAGGAAAACATCTAAGAATCGGTAGAAATTGGCAGTGCGGCCCCTTAAATCCGCGATGATATTTACTACTCGTTCTACTCAGTCTCTAAAAGGTTAAAATTAAAATATTTTCCCATAAAAATAATTTTAATCAATTACGATTTGGGTGTTTATTACGGCGTGGTAGGCTGATCCTTTCAAAAGATTCCTTCGCAGTTCTATGATCTTGTAATCCACGGAAAAATGGCATCATCTGTGAACCGTCTACCAAAAGCATGCATTTATCTGTATATTATTATGTATGTTCTAGTGTTATTGATTACTGTTATAAATCCTTCAAGATTCTTCCCCGCCCCTTCGATATGGTTTTAAGTAATTGTGACCTACAAACCGATCCAAATACAGCTCAGCGTTTTTCTTGTTTCGGTTAATTAAATATATAATCAATTTTTATTGGTATTTCAGAGAAAATGATACACGAAAAAGGTGGATTGCGAATAACATGATTAATCAACTAGTATTAATAATTCTAGTAATATTAACAGTAAAAAAATTGATAGTAAAGATTATTGTTGAATATTATGCAATTTGTAAATTTACATATAGGATTTGCAGCAAAAGCTAAGATGAACCTTAACTCATAAGAATGCATTGCGAGCGTATGTCATGTTTTAAATTTGTTATCTGACTTAAAAATATTTTTCTAGTAAAAATGAAAAAACTCAATTTTATAAAAATTATACTGTAAAAACTTTACTAATATCCAAATTCGATAATCGTTTATACCAAACCTGATATCCTTTTTTCGTTAAGAACAACTCGGTGGTCGAGGAATAAGCCTCTCGACTAGCGATTTGGAGGTTGCGGGTTCAAATCCTGCAGTGCGAAAGTATTGTTCGAATTGTATTATTTCACAACTTAATAATTTAAAAAATTATATAAGGTGTTTTTACGGTACGTACCAGAGTGAAAGATACTCTCAGTATCGCCCTGGTGTGCTGGCACGGTCGCTCGATATGAAGTTACCGACCGATTGTCGGTAACTTCTCATCGTTCCCTCGGACAACTGCAGATCTCAAACGTACAAATGATAGTTGATATCGAATATATTAAGGACCACAACGACTTGGGGAAGCCGTAGACTCACTGGCTGCAGGCGGTTGAGGGCAGTGGGGACTCGTATGCGGTATTCACATAAAACGTAGATTTTAGCAAGTATTAGACATTTTTCAGTAACATTGGCAAGGATATCACTGTCGAAAGGGTTTGCAAAGCACAAAGTACCCCTCAGTAGCCGAGTGGCATCGCGTTTGGGTCCCACCCAGGCGTCCCGTGTTCGATTCTTCGGCTGGCTAAGTCCTCCATCACGACACAAGCAACATATCGCGCTTACTGTGGTGGTAGTAGGATATTTTCAACTGCTGTCAGGTTATTCGTAACTCGGGAACGTTTGCTTTATTTAAAAAAAAAATACAAGCAATTCTAAGTTTGTGTTGTTTAAGTAATGTCAAATTGAATATTAGATCCATCAATCGAAAATATTTTTTTCAATATCGTAGTGTTCAATCATGAACGTTCTCCGTGTATTTTGTTGAAAAAACTATTTATTTAATCGTGAAAAAGCAAAGTATTTAAATATATCACGTGGCCCAAGGGTTGTAGCTCCAATTGGCTTATATATTATAAAAATAGACTATTGTCTGTTGCTTGGTTGAGTTAGATAAGAGTATCAAAATTCACTCTAATTGACCAAAGAATTAGTCACAATTTCGCTACGAAAAGGGTTACATGAGAGAGTCGTCGTGTAGACCTTGAGTTGCTCTAAAAAAAGCTGTGCGGAACAACATAGGTCATGCCCAGTGACGAACCAAACATTTTTCACACAATAAAGCAACGATAGAGTAGAGACAAGACGCACCCCAATTAAAGTCAAATCTAAATACCAAAATTGCCAACTCCACTTCATAGAGCTTTCATGACAGATTATATAAAAAAACCTATTAGTCTCATAGCGTGAGGTTAGTAGGTAGACTTTGAATAAATTATTAAAGATACTAAAAATATTTGATCAAAAAATTTCAGCTGCCTAAAGTTTAAAAATATAATGATATAGTCTGGTCAGGATCTTTATTGGCATGCCGATGAACTATTGCAATAATTATTACTGGGTGCATGCTAGCCATCTAATTTGAATGAATAACCATTTACCTTTGAAAGACCCATACTGGAAATATAAATTACATGCTTTGGCAGTGAGGCTTTAAAATTTTGAAGGTAAAGAATAGGTTGTAAAGGTTGTAGGCTTTTTTGCAAGTTTAAGGTGAAAAAATGTATTTATTTATGTAACCTTCTCGTAGAACGTGCTCGAAAATTGGTTAAAGCAGGAATAACTTGGGTTTCTTATATAACCTTATAAGCCTAATGACAATAATAATATTAACAACACTAAATGAAAACATAAAACAGACACAAAAAAAGTAACGGTCGCAATTAGGAGTCAAACCAAAATCTTTTAGTCTTATTGAAACAGGCTTTTTTAGACCGAGAATATAAAGCACGTCTAATTTCATTATGTAGATACCCTCAAAATTGCCCTGGTGGAAGACCACCATTCTAAATCGAAATGTTGCTTATGTTGGCATTAGCCGTGTTGGTTACCAGATCTGAATAATCATCTGACTCCATCGACTCAGATAACTACCCCACCATCCGACTTTTACCTCCATCAATTCTCCTGTAGTCCTTATATGATACGAAGAGGAAAAATAGAAAGATACTTTCCAATTTTATTTTTTGTATGAATGTTCATCTTCTAACTTAAATACCAGCTTTTTTATTTTTTACAAACGGCATTATAATTTTCAAAGTTAGTATTTTTCAAAGATCGCCAAAAAGATCGATATCTGACGGGGTACTCGCGACGTCATACTTAACTCGGTTTGTCAGTTATCATTAAGGTGAACCCACTCGGGTCGGTACGAAGTCGACAAATCCCAATTTAAGTATTTAGCAAGATTGAGGTGGCGGTGTAAGTTCTGTCAGAACCTGCCGACCAATCACAGGGTGTGTAAATAAATCTATTACAGCTAATCGTTTTTAAATAACAATTTATTTATTCTACGTATAATTATATTTATTAAAACTTACATATTCAAAATCAGCGTTGATTGATCTGTATGAATGCCATAATATTTTTCATTCAAGTTCTTTTTTGAGAATGCTGGATTCCATACAGTTATGACTTTCAGTCGCGTGGTATTCACGAGAAGAAAAATAATGGTGAGTTAACACCCGAAAACCGTTTATAACAGGTACTTAGGTAACGAGTAACTGTTACCATTAAAACATAAAGCTAGGTTCTAAATAAATTGATTCCTGAAACTCAACTGATAGCATTATGTATCCTGATAATTAATTCCTTAATATATGCAAAACTATGCCTGCACCGGTACATATTAGTATTCGAATTATCCGCCGATTTCCGTAGCAGCGAAAACGCTTAATTTCGTAACCGATCCGCAGAATAATCATTACATATTAATTGAATCAGATTGATAAGGTACAGTAAAGTCGTGGTAGGTGAATGACTGTGTTTTATGGTTACTTGTTACACTATAACATTAATATAAATACCATAGATATAATGTAAAAGTATTCAAATCTATTCGCCAGGCGATAGATGCTCTCAAAAGGCATTGCTTTGTTGAATTCGGTAAAAAAATGTTGCTTGAAATGGCAAAAGAATTATTTTTTTACATTAACCCCACTATAGCCTGTGTCATGTTTGAGGATGCTCTTTTTAATGAAAGGAAGGAGGGGAGGTTCTGGGAAGGAAACGGGTATCCGGGGTAAGTAGGAATCTATGGGGTCAGTGAGTCAGCCAGAGATGTTTGAACTCTAGTGCGTAATAGATAAATAAATAAAATAATTAAATGAAACAAATTACTTTGCGTAAACCACTGAAAGCATAATTAATATAATAATTCTCCTTTCAATATAACATAACTTTTTTTATTAGGTAGGTACCTAGATCACCTAGATTAACAGTTTTCAATACATAATTTATCACAATTTTTAATTATTTCCTATTGTAAGATTAGGTTTAGGAAAGGAGTCATCGTTCATATAAATATATTTTTGAAAAAACTGTTTTATTATCATAAACAGAAATCTTACTTCGTATTTTTTTTATAAAGATCATTTAAAAATATCATAACTTACATGCTGCGTCCAAAACTGCTTGGAAAATAGAGCTTCAGATGCATTTGTAAGGCTAGCTTTACAGTTGTAAGTTTTTTCGTAAGTAAGCAACTTCTGGCCAATGGGCACATTGGATTTTCAAAATGCAATATGCCCATTGGCCAGAAGTCGTAAACTTGCGAAAAAACTTACAAGTGTAAAGCTAGCCTAATGGACAGTATGTACTAATAACGAAACGAGAAGACATGGTGGTTGCTGGAATTGGGTGATAGTATGTGTAGGAAAGAACAAGGTATTGAAAGGAAAAAGGATTAACGGTTAGGAGTACACAACAAATCACAATATAGTTATTCCACCGCGGTAGCGTGAGGTAAATATCGCCACAATAAAACGATATTATGTACTTCCAAGATGGTCCAATTCCTTAATTTACTTAAAAATGATATTCAATACACGAAAAACACTAAGAACTTTCTTCCAAGGTAGTGTATTAGGTCAAATTAAAATTTGGAGTACCTTCTGTTTTCAAAACCAAAGTACTCCATTTTGCACTATTTTTCTAGCCATTGTTCCAAATTTCAAATTCCTTTTCAGCAAGGTGATATGGTCAGGGAGAGGTCAAAACTGAATAAACGACATCTGGAAATAGGATAGGATAGGAAACAGACAACAGGAAATGAGCACATCCTCATTTAAAACTGTGCACACGTATTTTTTTTTAAAGAAAGACTAACATTTCCGGGTTACGACTTACCCAACAACATTTGAAAATTTCCTACTACCACCACACTAAGCGGAAGATGTTGCTTTTGTTGTGATGCAGGACTTAGCCAGCCGAGGAATCGAACACGAATCGCCTGGCACCCAAACGCGGTGCCCACTCAACCACTGACTTTATATATTATACATTTCAATTTACAATATGGATATAATAACATGTGATATATCATATCAACACATTAAATATAAAATATCGCACAGTACGAAATAATTTCAAATCATCAAAGAATCCTGGATCAGATTAATAAACAAATGTAAGCCAAAAATTATAGTCTGTCAAAAAGTTTAACCTTAAGAATTTTAAACTCCTTAATTACAATTTCTCTTAATGTTTTTTTTTTACTGAATCTGGTGGTTTTCTCCTTGCATCATAGTACCCCCATTCTTTATCTTGGTACAGTTTATAAAATCTCGTTCCAGAGCACCAAAGTAAGTATAATACGAACTCTTTTGTGTAATTTGAACCATTTTCTTTTTTACGTATAATTTTTTTGTAGCTGTACTCAGTAAAGGAGTTGTTTTGTGCTATCTGAGTAATCAGTCCCATTGTGTGGACGAGATAACAGGTACCAGGTACGCAGAAAGTAAAGAAGGTCTCTGTAATGGAGGTTAATAATAATAGGTACAAGTTGTTATTGTTGTGATAATAAGCCTACGTGGAACATCCACACGCACCTTATGTTAGGTTAGGATTGCACGCATTGCTGCATTCAGGGGTGAGGTTCTAAAACTGGGGTCCCTAAGACTTTTTTGGTTACCAAATCTTAATCCATTCAATACTAGGATGTGTGATATTGTTATTGGTAGTACCTCCTAGCAAAAATGCATATTACTGTATAACTCCTTATAAAATTTGCAATGCAACGTTCTCAATTGTAAATCATTTTATATTTTGTAATTAGTAGGTAGGTCTGCGAGTAGACATAGCTTCCAAAAAGTAGGAATGCTGTAGAATTGAGATCCTTGAGGCATATTTTATTTTTTTTACATTAGGCCCACACAGGAGGCCCTGAAGAAAAAAATTACCCTCAGGGCCTATGTCATCTTTGGGGATGTTGTGAAAAGGGTATTTTAAGGAAAGGAAGGAGAGGAAGTTGTGGGAAGGAAAAGGTATGAGGGGTGGATAGGAATCTGGGGATTGGTGTCTCTAGGAATGACAACCATATGAATATGGAGAGATCCAAAGGTTTCCCTCGATCAATCTCCCCCGATCCGGAAGCTTACACCGCCAAGCATACGACCCGAACAAACCTCACCCCCATGAACCCGGGCACTCCTGTTAAGCCATAAAACGTAGCGACCCACTTGGGGTGACCTATTGCAGAGGTGTTGGTTATCCAATAATTGAATATGTGTGGTAAGACCATGTATGATCGTGTGAGAAATGTGGACATTCGCATATAATACTGGGCTGATGTAAACGTAACGAGTAAGACGCTTAGATGGTTTGGGCATGTAGAGCGAATGAAAATAGAAAGGAGTGTAAGGAAATTATATAATGCAAATGTAAAAATGCGAATGGCAGAAGTCGAATATGCCCGAGAAAAACATGATACCATCAAGTGAACTATATATAGTCGGGTCATGTAAAGAATCAGAGTAACGAAATTACGAAATTACGACAATCTAGTCTCCTTCAACGGTAGCATTCTTCCAAACAGGTCCTCCATTGATAAGCTTGGTGTAACTCTAAGTGACCAGCTGAGGTACGGGGGCTCCATCGAGGCCAGAGTTAAGTTGGCCTCTCAGAAACTGGGCGTACTGTACAGGGCCCGCAGATACTTTAATAGTACACAACTGCTAACCCTGTACAAATCGCAAGTGCACCCCACGGTTGAATTTGGCAGCCGTCTCTGGTCTGGAGCCCCGATGTACCTGAAAAACACCCTCGACTCTGTGCAGAAACGGGCGGTCCGCTTGATAGATTCTCCTCTCGGCACTGGTGCATAGTCGGGAAACACATTTGTCATTGACATTTGTCACATGAGAACGGGACGCTTCTACGACTCGTTCTTGTGTTCAACAGCTCGGCTGTGGAACGATTTACCGGCCTCTGTGTTTCCTCCTTCCTATAACATGGGTCTCTTCAAGACCCACGTTCACTCCTTCCTCTCCTCAAAAAGACCCTCCTAACAGCATCTTCAAAGATGACATAGACCCTGAGGGAAACAATTTTCCCCAGAGCCTCCTGTGTGGAGTTAATATAAAAAAAAAATAACCGAAGGGTATGCATGAGACGATGGATGCTGTTTTTTTAATCTTCAAATATGAATAACAAACAAGAGTCCCAACTGCTTCAGATTCCCAAATTTAAAGACGTTTCAATTCTATGTGCCAAGAGTTGTTTGGCGGTTCGTCCTCTCTGCCTTTCCTCTGCTGGAAATAGCGTGAAAGTTAATTAGGCAGTTTATAAATCTACGAGTAAAAATATAATATTTAAAATTTTTGAAGAATTATAATCTTTTCCAGTTTTGGAAGCGCAAAACGTCCGTCCGCTGCACGCGAAATGAATAACTTCATACATATAATTTTTAAGTAAACTCGAGAACAGTTTAACGGCAAAAAATGAGAATAATCGTTTCCAACCCCAAATGTTATTATGTTCTTAAATTTAAACTCCTTATTACATTATGACGCCGGGGGCTGAATTACAACAAAACGGACCCAAACCCAACATTCTAAAGGCTTTGAAGGACTAAACTACAGGCAGTATAATACCACCTAGTCAAAAAACTTAACCATTAATAGGCCATTGATTAAGAAATCTTCGATCTTTTTACTCGTGGTTTTCATTTTGCTAGGAGCTATTAGGTTCTGATTGATGGTGGGGTACAATGTAATTCGCCTTAGGACAATTTTAGATGTTTTGAAATTGTTCGAATGATTTGGCCTAAAAGCTATTACTGTTTTCGTTCTCAATGCCGAAAGTTTGATTCCATTTTGTTTATAATCGGAGGAAACAGATGCATCGATGCTGAAAAGGTTGTTTGAATATTGGATTTAAAACAGCTTATAAAACGGTTTACTTACGATTTTTTCATATATGAGAGCTTTTCCCTCTAAATAAAAATTGGTAACAAATCGACATTGCAACAAAATAAGGAAAAGACGTTGTTTTTTTCTGACAATGGTGTCTTTTGTCTTTTGATATTGATTGAAAGCTCATATTAAAATGCGAAAAACAATTATTAAGGATATGGTGTTACAAACCACTTCACATTTGGTGACCATAAAATCGACAATAAGCGCTATTTTGAAATATTGGCTTTATAACTGCCACATTAAACTTTTTCTCGGCCCGTTTAAGTCTTTGATCAAATTGTGATCAACTGTCTTGTATGACTGTCATATTTTCAATTTGGGAGGCGGGTGTAGGAACCGCCGCCATGGGAATATTTATTGGATGCCAAAGGTCACCCCAAATAGCTCGTTAGATTTGGTGACTTAGCAGAGGTGCCAGGCTCATGGGTGAGGTTTGTTCGGATCTTTGCGGCGGATGCGTCTGCCCGCCAACTGCGTTGCAGGCCGAATTGGAAGACTGGTTGAGGCAGACCTCTCCAGCAGGACTCTCCTAGAACATCGCTTTGCACCGCATTGAAAGGGATAGTTCATGTATCATCAGATAAGTCCATGTATCATCATTCCTGGACACACTGATACCAATATTCCTACCCTCCTCCCTATATACTTTTTTTCTACCCAGAACTTCTTCTCCTTTCTTTCCTGAAAAGATGTTCCACAAACATTATTTTATTGAGAGCTTCCTGTGTGGAGCTAATGTAAACAAATAAAATAATATTGACAAAATGATCAAAAGCTTAAACGCACTCAAAAAGGGCGTTAAACGACAATACTTAACTATTAAAAAAAAATTAAAATGTATGATTTTTATGGGAGTTTTAAATTCTTTTATATTAACATGAATACCAATATAAAAGAATTTAAAACTCACCTTAAAAATCATACTCAAAACCTGAACTAAATCATATCAAATAAAAACTACATAATCACGCCCCCCTTCCATATACACAAGCCTTGCTATTTTATAGGGGTACATGAAAGTGAATGAATAGTATTGTAATATATTGTATGATAATATGTTGTATGATAATATAATGTTATGCAAATTCTAGTTAAGTAAGTGAAAATGTTATTTTCTTTTTTTCTGGAATAAAAAAAGCTTAAAAACTTAAACATATAGATAATATAATTAATTAGTGTATAAAATGTATTTGTAATTTATGTATCTTTATTAATAAAAAATAAATAACTATTAAATCGGCGATGACTGGCGATTTTATGGTCCGTCAATGAGATGTAGTTTTAAATATCCCTAAGAATTCATTCGCAAGGTTTATACTCGACATAACTTCTGATTATATATTACATTATGGTAATATTGGTGAAAGAGACCAACGCGGTTGAGGCTTCCGTAATTTCATCAACCTGTTTCACGCGCGTAATTTCAGTCTAAATTCCGCGAACACTGCGGGGCATTGCACTTATCCTCTTGTTGCATCAAGTGTCGATTTTATCATAAAATAATTTCGATTCAATGGATTTTGAATATTGGAGATTTTTAAAATTTTTACATTATTTAATCAAATCTTGATTGTGGACTATTTTGAAATCAGTTTTAGATGTTGATTATTGTAGTTTCTGGTGAATAATAATACTTGCAAATACTTGAAAAATGTGCAATTGAAAAATAAAATAATTTAAATTATATTTAATAATGTTGTTCTGCAAGTATTATGGTTTTTTTTTATGTTTCAGCTTACAAGGTCATTTTCAAACTTTAAACAAAGAGTTTGTAATGGCCTTGAACGTTGAAAAAGCTGTCACAATAATAAAACACTAAAATAATTGCAGAACTTAATAATATCTAACATTATTACATTAAATTTAAATTAAATGGAGTCTAACTAACTAACTAACTAACCATCACGCCGTTTCCACGCAGGGGTAGGCAGAGAGGACGGACCGCCAAACAACTCGGTCTTGGCACACGCTCCTTGCCTCATTCACATTCATACATCTTCTCATACATACTCTTCTATTATTCGGACTCTTGACATGGCCCGACTCAAGTATCTGATTTACTTGATCGTGCCACGTCTTCCTTGGGCGTCCTCGGCTTCTTCTACCGTTCACATTCGCGTCATAAATTCTCTTTCGCGTCATAAGTCCTACGAAGTAAATACAAAATTAATAAAAAAAACATCGTGAAAGCGGCCAAAAATTGAATTTGTTTCTGTTGGTTTATTTTAACTTCGTTTTGATGATTTAAAGGTTATCATTTTCGGAATATTAATTTAATTAAATGATTTAGTTTTTATTATTGTGACAGCTGTTTCGGCTTACAAGGCCAAAGAACTTTATAATAAACATTATTAAATTTAATTTTAATTCAATTAAAAAAAATAAAAATAAATGGAGTTCTACGAATTAAACACAAAAACAATAAATAAATAATTTAGATGACCTTAAATTGGAACGAAAATAAACAGCTCTTCTGCAAAACTATAAAATACTCAGATTATCTTCGTATATGGAACGTGCCGAAAATATACTTTTTATTATTTTTAATTAGTTGTAAAATAATACAAATTAATAAAACAAAACTTATTTGCTCACCCCGCGCCGGGTTCGAACCACGAGCTTCGGATTGGGAGTCGAGAGTCTTATCACTCGAACACGCCATCCCGCGGTTGTAAAAACTTGTTTTCATAAAACCACAAATGGATTGCACGGATGTTGTTATTTGATATCCTTACAAAATCGTTGTATTCCGATATAATAATAAATATCACGATAATTTCATGCGACCGGAAAGAAGATCTAAAACTAAACAGTATTATTCTAAAATTAATTCCAATCTGAGACCATTCGGAATTCTAACATTTACGGTGCTCTGTTATTAACAAAAAAGCCTGTCATTATTTTCCAATTTGGTAATAGTGCTACCCGGTATAAATCCCAATTATTTGTCCTCTGTGAATTAGGGTTGCCATAATGATACGTCTCCAGACTTGCTTCTGTCCACCTGACAAATTATCTCGAGACAGGGCTGTCGCATTGCGTAATTTATATAATGCGGAGAAATACCAAGAAAGTAGATGATGTTTGGAAAGTAAGTAAAAAAATTCTTTCATTAAATTTATAAATATGTTAAGATTCGGTAAAGAGCAAATTTATATAAAATACAAGCACCTGCGTATACTGATAATATGTTATCAGCATACGCAACAAAGTCGAATATGTATGTCTATTTGAGATATAATACACAAAATATTCTTTATTTCATTTTATTGTATTATCTCCGCATAGGAGGGCCTGGGTATTTTTTTCTTAGAGCCTATTTTATCTTTAGGATTGCTGTGTGGAGGGTCTTTTTAGGCAAAGGAAGGATAGGAAGATCTGGAAAGGAAAATGGTATGAGGAATGGTTAGGAATCTTGAGATCAATGCGGTCAGCAGGGACAAACATATGAATCCATCCCTCTCTCTATGGTGCACTAAGATGCATCTAGAAAGTCTAGAGAGGTCAAAAGGTCTCCCTCAACCAGTTCCTACCGATCCGTCTCGACATTAAGAAGACAAGACCTAGACAAACCTCACCCATGATCACCCAGGCATCCCCGCTAAATCACCAAACGTAGCGAAACACTCGAGGTTACCGATGGCAGAGGTGTTAGTTATCCAACAACTTTTTAAAAGCCAGAATTGATAATATCTACTTTTGGATAACTAATACTGATTTTAACTTTGTGTTTTTGAGATAATTAGTTTTTTTTTTCGTTTACAGATTCGAATAATAACAAAACATTTAACACGAGCGAGTAACAATAGAAATGACAGAAGATTATGGTACCTACACCTGAATATAGCAACCACAAATTGCACGACACTATTCTTCAGGAAGATTATATATAATCAAGGTTTGCGGTAAGGAAAAAATAAATATACATTTATCTTTATAATATTTCAATACGTAATAACAAATATTTGTACCCAATAACTTTAACTTTTCAAATTAATTGTGAACATGTGCTATTATGTCTTGTCAGGTCGATATTAGTTCCTAGCTAGGCGGATTACCTATTAAAACCCGTTAAATAACAGGAGACCATATTTCTTCCAGCTCACATAGGTCGTATCTCCCTTGGTATCATAATAAGAAGTAAGTATGATATTAGAAAGAAAATACAACATGCTATATATTTAAATCTAAATTAACCACAAAATAATGAAACTAAAGTTTCCGACCGCAATTTAAAAAAAAATTATGAAACTTTGTTAATTTTGTTACGAATTTTTCTTACGAAACGTTTTTTCATAAAACGACAAAAAGTGGGGTGAAAATAACATTTAGAATTCACTTGTGTTATAATATGATTGTTTTTAGTTTTACAACATGCTATATATTTAAATCTAAATTAACCACAAAATAATGAAACTAAAGTTTCCGACCGCAATTTAAAAAAAATTATGAAACTTTGTTAATTTTGTTACGAATTTTTCTTACGAAACGTTTTTTTATAAAACGACAAAAAGTGAGGTGAAAATAACATTTAAAATTCATTTGTGTTATAATATGATTGTTTTTAGTTTTTCGTTATCGATAATTTTAGTTAGAAAAACTTTTTAAAGTTTGCATTCAAAATTTTTATATTTAAAATTTTATATGTTATTTTTAATAATAAAATTTGAATGCGCATTTCATTACCCTTTGAAAACAGTTTTTAGTCTTTGGATACGTTAACAAATATTCCATTTATTTGGATTTTATCGCAAATCCTTAGAGCACAGGCGTCGGGTGGGAATGCTGTCCTTGTTCTACGGGTATTTCAATGGAAGATGCTCCGAGGAACTGCATCATTGATCCCCCCGGCACCGGTGCATAGTCGGGAAACACGCCAAACGCGCGCCCAGCCTATGTACATCGTCGGATCTGCCGGATCTGCCCTGATGATGGACACTGCAACGCTGTCCGAAACGTCGGCTAAAGAAGGAGGGAGGCGCAACACGGCATAATACCCCAAAAAAAAACAACGAAAATATGTACACGGTTGTCATTTGTCACATGAGACCTGGTCGTTTCTACGACTCGTTCTTGTGTTCAACAGCTCGGCTGTGGAACGATTTGCCGGCCTCTGTGTTTCCTCCTTCCTATAACACGGGTCTCTTCAAGACCCACGTTCACTCCTTCCTCTCCTCAAAAACACCCTCCTCACAGCATCTCCAAAGATGACATAGGCCCTAAGGGAAATTATTTTCCTTGGGGCCCCCTGTGTGGAGTTAATGTAAAAAAAAAAAATTACCTTCTGTCAAAATACTCCAAATTTTTGAAGGGTCAAGATCCAAACGCTCCATTTATATTATATATTATGAGATTCAATATCTTAGCTAACACTTTTCAAAAGTAAAAATTTAGATTTGTCTAAAATAAGAAAATTAAACATTTTGGATCCCAGCATTCCCAAATTTTATGAGAAGATAACCGCAGCGGTAACCGGTAGTTACAATTCATCAATAAAAAGGGTGGTTTTTTCAATTTTCGTAATTCCAGTTGTGAAAACCATTCAAGCATATCGACGTGAAAAAATGTAATAACCGTAGATTCAGTCATATGCTGCCAGGGGCACTAAACCTTTTGTGCATAGTTTTTCTAGTACTTTTATGGCTTTTGCTAGAAATAATATAAAATTTATCGGTCGTTAGAGGTCGTTAAACCTGTAGATATTCGGGTTAATGTCGGGGAAATATTATTGTTGTTTTTTTTTTATTATTTATTTACCCTTGCCAATGTCATGGAAGAAAAACACTCGTTGGTTCTTAGTCGTTCAATCGACTTTGAGAATAGGGGCCAACTTTAAATCAGTCATTCGATTTCTTCGTCGTTTGGATAAAGTGTTGAAGTGGATAAAAGAAAAAATTCCCTCAGAGCCTTCGTCATCTTTCCACATGCAGTGTGGAGGACCTTTTTAGATAAAGGACTAAGATTAAGTTTTAAGAAGGAAAAAGGTTTGAGAGGTGGGTAGGAATCTGCGGGTCAATGTGTCAAGGAGTGACGGACTTATGAATCCATCCCTCCCACTACGGTGCAGGGCGATGGGTTGACAGAGACCAGATTTAGAGGTCTAGGTTAGGCCTCCCTTAACCAACCTCTCCTGAACCTGCCCGCCTTGCAGTAGACGGGCAAACGCATTGGCCGTAAAAAACCCAGACAAACCTCACCCCATGAACCCGGGCACCTCTGCTAGGTCACCAAAGGAAGCGAACTACTTGAGGTGACCTATGGCAAGGACGTTGGTAAGCCAAAAAATTGGTTTCCGGGTATGGCGGTACCCATACCCGCCTCCCAAATTATGTAGTAAAGTTGAAAATCTTTAGCTATTCAAAATCATTGGAGTGGACATAATTTAAAAATGCAGTATTAACCCTTCCCACATTCCCGCATTGAAGACTGCGTACCATTAAGAACTATTTTGTCTATCATGTAGGTATGCACAACGGTTGTGACTTCTGTTTGTTAATTTTATTATCATTATCTTTGACTTTATTGGAATCTTCCACTCTTGTAATTGAAGAACGACGACATCCTTTACTTCCAGACACTATTATAAAATGGAAATGAGTTACATTTTTTGTTACATTTTTAAAGTGTCATCTTTTCTCATGGGACCATTCACATAACTTCATGTCGACCAACTGGATTACCCACTTCAAGTAAATATGAGAAAGACGCTGGTGAATGTTACATTCCGTTTTGATTGATGTACATCTGATCTGTCTAAGTGTCCTGGGAAACCTAAGCAATAAGCTTTCATACTAACTTGTCATTTTACCTTCTGGATTTATGGTGGTCTACGTTACATACGATGAGAGAAAAGAACAGAATCCCCACAAACCTGATTTTGATATAATTGTGGTAGTTAGTTGAGTATCAACTATTTTCCAACGGTACTTTTAACTACGACAAAAAATTAGTTTCTACGAGCACTCTTGAGAAGTTATTTCACAGACAAATTGTTTACGAAAATTAGTTAAGTTTTTGCTTACGATTACTGGTTGGTCTTTAGAAAAGAAAATCACGTGGCTTTTGTAAAATTTTTCATTTGCCAATCCTTCAATCCTTCTGATAATATTGATCTTACACCTTACTTCAACTTGAAGATTTTTAGTCTAATCTGTGTAGAAAAAACATGTTCTGTCTGTAGGTCGTTCAAAGGCATCTTCTTCTGGAGATTATATCATTTATCGATTGCCTTTAATTTGGTCTCAGCTAAGTCTTCTTTCTAAGTTCGAGAATTGTACTTCATTACAGATTTTTCTTGTCTGGCTTTTTTGTTATTAAGGAGGTCGTGTAAGGTGATAATATGCGATCAACGACAAGACTTATGCTTAACGACGAGAGTCCATTTAAATAAATGCCCAATATTTATATCTTGTCGGATCTCATAATTAATTATAGGCATTGTTTTTACTAAAAGGTCTTTTTCGGGTTAAAAATAATCGTTACAAAATGTTCACGTTATTAAAATGGATAAAACATGTTGCATATTTTTTCGCTGCAAGCTAATAGGTTTATTTTTTCTTCCAGAAAACATTACAACTATATTAATATGTAATTATTAATTATTGAAACGCAGTATAGGATTATGAACAAAATGATTTTAAATTTTTTTTAACACGGCATAACACCCTAAAAACAAAACAAAAAAAAGATTTTATCTTGAAAACGTAGATATGCACATGGATCAAGCAAATGATTAAATTATCAATATTTTGCAAAAATCCCCAAAATACCGATGTTTTTAAACACATTTTTTTAACGATGAAAATATATTAGAAAAGGCCAAAGAATTTTATTCGTACTATTATCAAGTATTAAAAAAAAAAATTAACAATAAAGTATAAAAATTAAATAAATAAAACTTTGCTTGACTAAAAAAATATATTTCTTCAAATTTTGCAAATTCACTTGGTGGCACCATTTTATTAATGACAAATTAAAACACTTTGTTTTTACCACGATAATCTTTATTTTAACAATTCGACATTTAAGTACATTTTATGTCCTGAGGAAGAGAACATTGTTCTCGAAACATGTCGATTTGTTAAAATAAAGATTATCGTGGTAAAAACAAAGTGTTTTAATTTGTCTTTAAAAAATATATTGTTTGAATTTGGGGGCCAACAAAAGGTTCTCGATCCTTTTATATTTCACTGGCGGTCATTGGTTTTTAGATCTCTAATAGAATATCCAGGGGTCGTTACAATTGATTTTCCATCTGAAGTAGAGGTTAGAGATGTAATGAGGGTTCCGGGCATACCAAAGCTGTGTGGCACCGAAAGGCTACTTCACGATCGCTGCTGGATAACACGCCCACATTTTAGCCACGCAAATTCATAAAAAAGGCTAGAAAACAACCCGAAACACAATATTTGTTACTAGTGATGGTCTTGTCCCTTTTGCGAGTTGTATTTAGTATTCAAATTACTTTTCTATTGTCGTTGGGAGTTTCGGACAAGATTTAATCCTATTTTTACAACCACCTTTTATTACGTTCTATCGAATATTTCCATACGGTTTTATCGTTTTATAAAACGATTTAGCCGACCACTGTTTCGGAATAGCTGACCTGTTTGATATCAGTTTTACAACTTGCTTTTAATGTGACTATCTGTGGATTGAATTTTAAAATATACCACGAATTCTAATCCATGCTTAATAACTTAATTTATGAATATTAAATTAATGAATATATTAACCTATTCGAAAATTTGAAACAGAAAAATCAGAAATAGATACGGATACATCTGAGACTCGAACCCAGGACCTGCGGCTTTCAGGGCAGATCCTCTGACCACTGAGCTAATGTATCCCTTTCCGATTCGGTTATTTAACTGTATCATACTTCGACTGAAAACTACAAACATTAACTTCATTTTCTTGATGCATGTTTTTATTGGATGCTCTCTTTATATTTAAGAATTTTTTAAAAATAAAAATTGATAAATTAGACAATATCTAGATAGCATTTAGTTCGAGTTGAATCATGCAATCATACATAAAAATAGCAGACAATTCACAAATGACAGTGATAAGTAAGTATATTAATGTCATTGACAAATAAAATAACGACATCGAAATTCAAGACCATAATAAAAAATACACAACTATATATACTAGTGAGGTGTTCACGAAACTACCTTCTCAAACCTACCTTACACCTTACTCACAACATAATAAAAAGTTCAAAATTGTATTATGTGCACTGTAATATTATTAAGAAATAAATATTTAAGAGCGATTGACCAGCGGCTGAGAATAAAAGTTTAAAAGTGCTTGCAACTGTACAGGGAGGTTCCAATGAGAAAGATCGATTATTTAAATTAAAAATTTAATATCGATTTATTTCATTCAAAACTTGTTTTAATAAATACCTACATTCAAGTATTCAATTACAATGCTCAAAACGCAAGATGATAAATTATTAAATATCGTGTATTTTTTGATCTTTTATGATTGTATTTATGATTTTTTAATAATGTCCAAACAAAATTAGTGTGTGAAAAAATTTGAAATGTTGTAGTACCTTAAATAAATAGAAAAACTGAGGTATTTTTGTCACAAAACACATTCTAGGATTTATTTTTTATTAATTTTAATTTAACTAAAATTAAAATTCTGAAAACTGTATTGACTAGATTATGTATTGATTTATTTTGTTGTGTGATCATATGATTTGAAATTTGTGTTGTTAAATAGAATCTATCGTTTGAAAATTGAACAAATCTGCCAACGACCAACGTTATAACCTTAAATGCACTTAGTTTTTCAAAATTTTAAAACTACGTGCACCGGATAAAATAACAATCTTTCAAAATCAATTTATGTTTTTTTGTAAAAAAGGGACAATACGTCTAGAATTTGATTTAAAACTGACTAATTTCTGGTATTCTCTAGTAATAATTACCCCATTAAAAAATAAAATTACCTTATACAAACAAATCTGATAAAGTGCATCTTCAATTTACAAAAACTGTTTTAAGATAATATGTCTAAGGTTTACATTTACGTTAAATATGTTGCAACCAAGTTAGTTCGTCGTGGGCGCCCTGGGAATCGTTTATTGGATGACCAAGACCTCTTCCACAGGACACCCCAATTGGTTCGCTACGTTTGGTGACTTAGCAGTAATGGCCGAGATCTTTGGGTGTGATCTGTCTAGGCCTTGGCGGCGAATGCTTAAGCCCACCTACTGTGTGGCGGGCCGGATCAGGAAATAATTTGGCTTATTTTGAAAACGGTTAATCCGTCACTCCTGGACACATTGACCCCCAGATGTCTTCCCACGCCTCATAACCTATTTAACAGTTAATAACAATAACAATAACACACGTCTGACGTTTGTCAATCGCTCCCCAATAATCATTCATTTTCTATTAAAAACATTGATTCTTTTCTCACAATTTCAACATAAGCTCATAATATAAATTGAGGTGAATCAAACACAAAAGTGAGTGCTTGTTTAAGTGTAAAAAAACAGTGCAAAATCGGACTATTCATTAAAAAAAACTCAAGCTACCCACAGTATTGTTAACCATTAACCATACCATTAACTGACTGCAGCCGCAAGCAAAACAAAATATGGATACAACATGCAAGTATTGCGTTAAGCAGCTAAAAGAGGCTGAGTGTATAAAGTGTTCGACCTGCAAATGCATCATCCACATCGAGTGTGCTAATATTACAGCAAGTGTATTTAAACGTATGTTGCAAGGTAAAAAAGATGCCTGGAAGTGCAATAACTGTATCCAAGCCCCTTGCTCCTCAGATCAAAGCAACAAATTAACTGTGGAGATCAGAAAAATGTCACTGCAACTAGAAAAAATGAACACTAAAATGGATGAATTCGAAAAGGCCATAGTTTATAATAACACTTTTATGGAAGATTTCTCAAAAAAAATTAAATTAATTAACGAAAAATTGGCAAAAGTAGATAGACTGGAAATGGAGGTTTCCGAGCTGAAACAAACTGTTTTCATGTTAGAGAGGGGTAACAATGAAAGGGAACAGGAACTTCTCTCTAACAACATCGAAATTCATGGAATGCCTGAGATCGCCAACGAGAACCTGCCTACAATGATGTCGACTATCGCAACAGTCATTGGATGCCCTCTACATCAAAGTGACATTGAATACGTTAGCAGAGTTAGTAAGCGTAATCGTAATCAAGACACGACTGACGGACGTCCAGGAAACATCATCGCCAAATTCACGTCTCGCAAGAAGAAGGATGAATTCATAGCAGCCATCAAGAGGAAAAAAGGAATGACTACCAAGGGCATCGGGATAGCCGGAGCTGAACAGAGGATCTTCGTCAATGACCATCTTACGAGGAAGAATAAATCCATACTGAGGTTCGCCAAAGGATTTAAAAACGAACACAAGTATCAGTTTTTATGGATAAGAAGCTCAAAAATCTACCTACGGAAGAACGAAACATCACCTCCCATACACGTATCTTGCGAATCGCAGCTAAAAAACCTTATATGATCACCATTCCCATGTTAAATCACCTATCTTGTAACTACTATTTTTCTCCTACATTTTTAAATATTTTTTTCAATATCACCCTTTTTACATTAACCCCACCTGCTGATAATTATTGCTCACTAATGATTTATATATCACACTCACGCACTTTAATTGACAATTGTATGCTTTGCTTTGCTATTCCCAGTGGACTTATGACTATCAACATAACTCTTGAATATAATATTCGTAAAGTATATTTTATAGAAACCGAATTTATCAATGTAATTAACAAAATTTCACAATGCTTGATTCTTTATTAATTTTTTATCAAAATGCTAGAGGTTTGCGCTCAAAAACATCAAAATATGCTGCTCAATAATTATGACCTGATCTTTATTACCGAAAGCTGGTTGGTTGATAGCATCCTAGATGAGGAATTATTTGATAATCGCTATTCTGTTTACAGAAATGATAGGGATAGCCATCGCACTGGTAAATCAACTGGCGGAGGCGTAATCATTGGTATTAAAAAGGAATTTTTTGTTACCCCCCGCTCTTGGAAATCAGACGCTGAAGATATTTGGATAACTGTCAATACATCAAAATCTAATCATCAATGTTATAACATCCACATGTGCTGCGTGTACTTGCCTAGCGTCGGTCCAAAATTAACATCTATAGAAAGATTAGCATTATTTACTAGTCATACCAATATTATTTCTGACTTAACAATCCGTTTTCCCAATGACAAGTTTTTAATCATCGGCGACTATAACATGCCGAATATTGAATGGAATAGTCAACATACGTCAACTAACAGAGACCAATGTTCACTTGCGTTACTTAACTGCTTATCTTTTGCAAACTTAACTCAATTTAACCATTTACCTAACAAATATGGACGAATCTTGGACCTCGTTATCTGTAATACTCTAGCTAAAGTGTCGCTTGCCGATCACCCTTTAGTTAAAGAGGATGCTCATCATAAATCATTGATTGTAGAACTAGACTTCCCATCCACTAATGCAACCCTCTCAACTCCTCGAACAATAAAATTATTCCATAAAGCAGATTATGCCGAAATCAACGAGAGACTGAAAGAGACTGACTGATCTACTGTTATAAATGCAACGGATGTAAACACAGCACTAAGTTCGTTTTATGTTATAATTGAACAAATTATCAATGCGTTTATTCCCAAGAAAGTCGTAAAATCTGGTAAATATCCTCTATGGTACACAGCAGCCTTAATAAAAATAACAAACGAAAAATTGAAGTTCTTTAGAGCATGGAAGCGTCATCGGAACCCTCTCGATTATCTCTCATTTTCTTTGCTCCGAAAAAGGCAAAAAACGGTTGCTTCAGCGGCTTACAAAACCTATATTTCTACGATAGAATCCGGTATACAGCATAATGTTAAAAAAATATGGTCCTATGTCAATTCTCAAAGAAAATCTCCTCCTATCCCCGATCATATGATTTACGGTGAAAAAACTGCTAAGGACAGTAAAGGAGTAGCTGATTTATTTTCTGAATATTTTGGATCTGTATTTTCGAATGTTCAACCTACTCATACAAGCAATAACAGTGATTGTTCAAATTCAAATAGCGTAATTAACTCAATTGAGATCAATGAAGACATCACCTTCTAATACCTTAAGTCCATTGATATCAAAAAGGGACCAGGGAATGATCAACTTCCAGGGATATTTATAAATTATTGTAGTAAACAATTGACTCCTCCCATTTTTGCTATTTTCAAACTATCGCTATCTGAAGGAACATTTCCCGAAAAGTGGAAAACAGCCTTAATTACCCCAATCTTTAAAAATGGCAGTAAAAATGATGTATCCAATTATCGACCTATATCCAAACTACCGATTCTAAGTAAAGTACTGGAAAAAATTGTTTATGATCAATTATATTCTACTATCTCACCTTCACTCTTAAGTAATCAACACGGCTTCATGAAAAATCGCTCCACAACCTCAAATCTTGCATTTTTTTATAAATTTTCTTCATGCTCAAATGGATATGCGATGCCAAGTAGATGCCATCTATACGGACTATTCCAAAGCATTCGACCGTGTTAACCATTATATTCTTTTACAGAAGTTATTAGGTCTAGGAATTCACGGTGATCTCTATAGATGGATCGCATCATATATTAGTAATCGGCACCAAATTACGGTTGTCAATGGCTTCACATCCTGCTTAATGGAAATCGTCTCAGGTGTGCCCCAGGGGTCGCATCTCGGATCACTCCTATTTAATATTTACATAAATGATATTTATGTATGCTTTAAAAATAGTCATTTTGTGTTATACGCGGATGACATGAAAATTTTTAAACCTGTACAGTCTTTATCCGATTGTATGGAATTACAAAGCGATCTTGATAATTTGTGCATATACTGTGAATCAAACTTATTGTCCTTAAACATTTCTAAATGTCATTCTATTACGTTTACTAGAAATAAAAATAAAATCAACTATCATTACAACTTGAATATCTATGTCTATATGTAAAGATCTAGGTGTTTACTTAGACAGCAAATTAATTTTTGATAAGCATATCGAAAAAATTATCACAAAATCCTACAAGATGCTAGGTTTTTTATTAAGAATATGTAAAGCTTTCAAAAGTGCTAAGACACTAGAAATGTTGTTTTGTTCATTAGTCAAAAGTCCACTGGAGTACGCGTCCACAATATGGAATCCTCAATATAAGGTATACATAGATTTATTAGAAAATATACAAAATAAATTTTCAAAACATTTACTTTTAAAATACAACAAAACTACAAATAATATGTTAACACTACAAAAAAGACGCACATTGTCGGATCTATTGTTTCTGTATAACCTGCTTAATAATAATATTGATAGTCCCGAATTACTATCCGTCATTGGTTTAAATGCTCCAATGAGGCGTACCAGGCACACTTCTCTTCTTCATATAGAAGCCCACAACACCAATGCAGCAAATAACTCACCAATCACTCGCGCAATCACAACCTATACCCATTATGAAAAATTATTACAATTAGACATTTTGCACGATTCATTGCGAACATACAAAACAAAATTATTAAATTTCTTATCATTTTATTAAACTTTAGTGAGCAATTAATTTTTGATTTTAAAATGTAAAATTTTCTCCACCCATACTCTTTCATTTATGTTTTATTAGTCAACCAATGTTTGATTCTTTTCATTAGTTTCATCATAATATAGTTTTAAAACCCAGGCGAAATTACCTATTGATATTTTACAGATTTACGTAATAGGTACAAAACCATGTAATTTATTTAAAATACCTTACAACTTATATTTAATGTACTGTGTAAATCTTATAAACAAATAAATAAATAAATAAATTTACTTCCCAGAACTTCCTTTCCATAAATAGATCCTCCACACAGCATTCTCAAACATGAAACAGGTATTGAACTAATGTATAAAAAATTGCCATGACGTTTTTTCAAAACAAAAAAAAAACCTTTTCACTTATGTAGAGGTAGATGATGAGTCTATTTACTGCCATTAAGGACCAAAACAATCAAAATGACTTTAGTTTATACTATTCTTAACAATTCTTTGATTCAACTAATCAAATCACAATTGATTTAAATTAAAATTAGCAATACCAACCCACTCCTGATCTTAAATAAATAATTCCACAGAATTATTGAATCGCACTAGAAATGTTGCACAACGAAATATCTGCACTTGTAAAAGAAATGGCCCGTTGGGAAAATTTACTGGGGAATATTATTTATGAAAATGCCAGCTTTTGAATTCAACATGTCCGCTATGATGTAAAGGGGCAGACCCAATCCTTCACGAGGGTCCATCTATCATAAGGTACGGTGCTCTGTATCATACGCATACATAACTAAATTATTAGCGTTCATAAATTATAACGGCATGAATGTTGAAGTTAAAATATTCCAAATATATTTTGTTACATAGAGAGTCTTGTTAGATAAAATAAGATTAAGATAAAATACACTATGTAAACTATTAGCAACTACCTAAATGTTTTTGGAAGAATTGAGAATCATTACAAAGCGTTTATCGACGCGGTGTAACGAGTACATAGCACAGTCATAGGATTCAATAGGATTTATTAATAATGTCGGTAACTTGACATCAAATGCATCATGCTTTGCCTCAAAGAAATTGATAGCCGACCTGCAGGTAGTTCAAAACCGAGCTCTCAGAAATGTTCATGGACTTCCATGGGACACTCATGTCAGGGACATCTATTCAGTTTCCGGTATCTTTCCAATCACAATCCTTCCTAAACATGAAATCACAAGCACCATCCTACAAATTATCCAACAATCAACTCATACTAACACCAAGCCAATTTACAATCAAGACATCCACAACCACAATACTCGAAATAACAATAAAATCCGCATTCCTCAAACACACACTACAAAATATGGGATAAAATCTCTGAACTATATTGCCTATACACTATATAATTCGCTTCCAGATATGTACAAAAACATCCAGCATAATACAAAATTGCAAAGCAATGCTTTAAAAGAATATTTTTTAACTACATTTAAAAATGATAATATGTAATCGTCTTGTCTTTTTTTTGTTCTATCTTATATACTCGTATCAGTTTTTTTCCGTATCTTTACTTGTTTTCTCTTGTTGTTTGTTCTACTTAACCTGTCTTTATTTTTATTTTTATTTTTATGCTGTACTGAATGTAAAACTTATATTATGATATCCAAATACCTTTGTAAAATTGTAACTACTACCTCCTACCTATGAATTGTAAGTTCCTCCTGTCCTAAAATGAGTTTTGTAACTCATCGGGATTGCTCTAGCAAGAAATAAAAACAATGAAAAAAAAAATCATTTACAAGCACAATCGCAGATAGCTAACGAACAAACAACAGTTCACAACGACTAAGTATTTTTAATTTATGTATTGTTTGTTCGTTGGTGATCCGTAGTCAAGTTACGGACATTATCGACTGTGCTAGGTACCAAGAATAAAACAAATTCTATTTTTCTTTGTGATCTTCAAAAACTAAAAATAAATATTAGAAAAGATTAAAAATAAAAATTACACATAGAGTTGGTGAATGAGTTACATCCGGTTGAATGGGATTTGTTTGACGACAAAGCTCGAACCTTCGCCTCTATTAAAGCCTACAAGAAAAGTTTTATTTTGAACAAAAAACTAAAAAACCTAAATCGTACCCAGCATACAAATAATAATGAAACAGTGAAATGTACACACCAGTTCTTCGATCGAGTACAGAACCTCTCATCAGTGCAGTTCCAACAAGACGAGTTGACCCTGTTATCAAAAGGCCTCAAATACAACTTAGAATATAGCAAAAATAACTTAATTAGTGCAATAGAAAACGTTGCCGTGGACATCGAGACTGCGTTATATAATAAACCTGGCCCACCTCTATATAAAAGTGCAGAATCAATAAAACAGCTCGTACCTAATCTTAAAGCTAGCTCTAACCGTGAAACTTCCACATTGATAAACATTCGGAAAAAAATAAAGGACGAACAACTAATAATAACCAAAGCCGACAAAGGCAATACAGTAATTATATTAAACAAAAGTGATTACAATTCCAAAGTGCAAGAATTTATTAATACTGACAAGTTTGACATTCTACCTAAAGACCCTACTACAAAATACCTAGATAATATTAAAAGTGCTTTAAAATCATGCAAATCAGCAATTTTCCAAGACAATTCATATAAACAAGTAAAATTTTTAACAAAAAATCCAAAAGCCCCTAAATTATATGGTTTCTTAAAAATACACAAAATTTTAAAACCAATCCGGCCAGTCGTGTCAAGTTGCAACGCCCCAAATTTCAAAATTGCCTCATTTATAACCAATGTTTTCAATAATTCTAAAGTGTTTGATCCAAAATACACCATTAAGAATTCCCTTAACTTGATTGAAGATCTTGAAAACTTACATATCCCTAGTAGTGCAAAATTAGTCTCCTTCGATGTTGTTAACCTTTTTCCAAATATTCCCGTAGTTGAAAGTAAAAATATCCTATCAGAATTATTACAAAATTCAAATTTACCAAATAATTTTTCTAATGATTTATCTCACCTGTTTAATATTTGCCTGAATCAAAACTATTTCCAATACAATGAACTTTTTTATCAACAAAAAGAGGGATTGGCCATGGGGTCACCAACATCGCCTCTTATAGCAGACTTATTCATGGATAATTTAGAGAATAATATTTTTAACTGTAAATCTCCCTTATTAAAAAATGTACTTATATGGCGAAGGTATGTCGACGATGTGATCTGCGTATGGCTGGGAACCGAACGTCAACTTAACTCCTTCTTGCTACTAATAAACTCCTTCCACAAACAAATCAAATTCACCATAGAAATAGGAACCAATTCTACCTTAAACTTTTTAGATCTTACATTATCAATCATAAATAATAAAATCGAATATAAAATCTACCGTAAACCTACGTTCACAGACATAACCATCCATAAGTCCTCTAATCACCCCATCTCCCACAAACACTCCGCCTTCCATTCCATGATTCATAGGCTAGTTACAGTCCCTTTATCAAATACCAACTTCACACTAGAACTATCTACGATTAAAAAAATCGCAATAAATAATGGTTACGATTCAAATGTAGTCAACAACATCCTAAATAAAAAACTTAAAAAATTATCCACAACAAAATTTTTATTCAACAGCAATCCTCTTAATAATAATATAATAACCAATAATAATCAACCCTACCAATGGCGTAGAATCTTGTATATCAATAATTTTTCCCAAAAAAGCATAAAAAATCTCCCAGTAGACATCAAACCAGCATTTTACACTAATAATAGTATAGGTAAACTTTTAATGAACGGTAAAGACAAAGAAGATAGCTTCGGCCATTCGGGTATCTATTCACTTCAATGTAGCGATTGCCCCGCATTTTACATTGGCAAAACTGCAAGAAATATTAATACTCGTGTCAAGGAACACCTAAGATGTTTACACAGTACCGGATTCTCAGAATTTGCAAACCATCTTATAGAAACAGACCATACATTTAATAAAAATACAGGCGTAACGTTATTGCACAAAAACGAAATAGGTATCAGATTGGATAATTTAGAAGCCCTAGAACTAAGGAAAGCCATAAACACTAATAGAAAAGTAATAAACAATCAAATAAATTTAAATAAAAAACCGATACTTAGGTTGTTCCCCATTGACAAAGAACATTCACTTTCCAACCCCCAGTCCCTTACTCCAATTACGTCCTGCACCGGCGGAACCCAGCCCATTTCTTCAATCCCCTGAATACATTATAACAACACATGTTAGATATTAGATATTAGTAGAGATTATACTGCCCTGAAGAAGCTACGGTTGTAGCGAAACCCGGTCGGCATTAAGTATAAAAAAATAAAAGTGGTGTATACAAAGTTATTGTTTTATTTTAAATTATAATGTCACATCACAAAGTAACTGCTTCATACGAACAAATAAAAATAAATTATTGTCGATCGCACATTAGATCTAGCAGCACACGTCGGCATTTTGTTAGTTGGCGTTATTTTGTGAAAATGTCTCAATAATTATGGATTCTGATGTGGAATTGTCAGAAAAAATAAGAAATATGCAGGAAAGTGAATTGGGACAAATACGTTTTGCTGTTTTTTAAATAGCGTTATAATTTTTCTAAAATCACTAGTATATGGTACCTATGGAGGTAAAACATTATGTCGAAAGATCACGTAAGTCGAATTTGCTCACAACAAGTTCTATCATATTTTATAAATTAAAATTCTGTTTTGAGTCTCACCATTTTTTTTTTTTTTATAGAGAAACCTCACAAGAGTCCTAACTGCTCCCTTCCGGAGCCAGTGAGACTATGGCATCCCCAATTGGAGTATGTTGTGTGGCTGAAGGTAAGTGGGGAAAGTAAGGAGATGGGGAAGAGGAAGGTGGGAAAGTACCTGGCTATTCAGATCTAGTCACTAAACACGGCTAAAGCCATTATTAAGGAACGTTTCAATTCTGAATGGTGGTCTTACATCAGGGCGATACTGAGAGTATCTTCCACTCTGGAACGTGCCGCAAATATAACATATTTTATTTTTATTAATTAATTGTGAAATAACACAAATTAATCAAATAAAGTTTATTTGCGAACGCCGGGTTCGAACCCGCGACCTTCCGAATGGGAGTCAAGTGTCTTACCACTCGACCACAAACGGTCGTCAATAGAACATGAACCAAAGTATTTTTTATTTAGCGTTCAGCTATTTTGAAAAAAAGCTTTGTACCGAAGCCTTTGTATTTAAGCTACAAGATGTTTTAATGCATCTTGCAGCTTTAAGCTGCTCATGAAACAGTGCCTTTTACTGGAATAATTGTGATGTGAAACTCATCAGGCTATTTCTTGTAACAATTTAGCTACAGGATTGCCCGATGCGAGAGTCCTGCCTCCATCCCCTATAAATCGTTCGTTTTAAATTTTTGATTGAGGAGCAATTAGGGGGCCTTCTTCTTGATTTATTGCCATGGATTGGAGTTGTGTTGTTCGAGAATCAGGGGTAAAGAATAATAATATCGAATTCCAGTGGAGCACATTCCTTTGGAATATTTGATGACGACTGGATGAGAAAATTCTCATAAATATTTTATGTAACCGAAAATTAATTATTTTTATGCTTAAAAGTGAAGTGTTCTTTGTTAAACTTACAACATTAAATAAATATTTAATATAAGATGTCATTTAGTGTTGGATTGGGAGAAAAAAACGCGACGGAAAGAATAAGTGGGTTTAGATTGACAATAATTGTTTAACAAAAATAAAACACTTTTTTTCGTTTTAAAAACCACGATATTTATTAATTTACTTTACCGACCGATTTCGCTTTATGCTTGAGTAAAGCGAAACCGGTCGGTAAAGTAAAATAATAAATATCGTGGTTTTTAAAACAAAAAAGTGTTTTATTTTTTAAAAATATGTCAAACCTCAAAGTTGTTGCTTTCTACAATCATATAATAATTGTTTAGACTTCCGAGGGTAATGTGACGGCCGGCGTGGTCGAGAGGTGAGGCTTTCGACTTCCAACCCAAAGGTAGCAGGTTCGAGCCCGGCGTGCGCCAATAAATGTATTTTTGTTACTTTGTGTTATTTCACAATTAATATATTAAAATGGCACTTTCCAAAGTGGATGATACTCTCATTATCGCCTTGGTGTAAGACCACCATTCGGAATTAAATGGCTTTAGCCGTGTTTGGTGACCAGATCTAAATATCCAGGTACTTAACAACCTTCCTCTTCCCCATCTCTTTCTCCTCCCCACTACCGTCAACCTCACAACACATCCCAATTGGGGATGACATAATCTCACTAGCATCAAATGGGACTTCATTGGGACTTTTGTGTGGTATTCATATAAAAAAAACGTCGGAATTCTAAAACATTTAAATATAAATTAATTAAGCAAGTTTTAAGATTCGTTTACCTAACCTCTTTTGTTTTTATTGACTTTCCACCGAGGGCGGTCAAATAATAGATTTTTCACAAAAACGGCGCTGTACAAATCATCCAAATATTATTTTTAACCGCATACTTTATACAGTTCTGGCTTGAGATGCTAGCATAGTGGCTTCCTCACTAGCTTACACGATTAAAAACAAAGCAAGTTCTGTTTTCATGTAGTACTAGTAAAATCTTTTTGTCCTTGCTTGAAATACTAGCCTTATGTGGTTCGGGAAATATCTTGTCGATTTGATATATTTTTCTGACTGTATGACAAGATATTATAAGCATGTATGGTATGATCGTAAAAACCTGCAAATCTGACCAGACCAAAGTATCTTATGAATAATGTTTGTAAACCCTGTTTATCCAGGAAGTAAAAATGCATAAATTAGCATATTGAAGATTGTTATTACCTTAAAATATTCACACTGTTTCTTTATATGAAAATTATGCGGGAACCCAAATTATAATCTAATTTCCGTCTTATTAGACGTCTCAAACACTTATTTTTTCAATATAAATAATGATAATGAATGTGAATGTAATGTTAAATTACACATTATGTACGCACATCTTCTAAATCATTAATTTTATCTATGACCATTAAATTTAACCGTTGAAATTAACGCATAAAATTACAAAATCCATCAATTTGGGAGGCATATATGGGTACCGCCGCCCCGGGACCCATACATTGGGTAACCAGAACCTCTGTCATAGGTCACTCCAAAATGGTGTTTGCCCTGGTCGATGGCGAATGCTTTTGCCCACCACCATCGTCCTCTCCAGCTGGTTTCTCTGGACCCATATTTTTATCAATTCATTTAGTCCCTTCTAGAATCCCCTCCCTACACATTTTTCAAGCGCGCCGCCTACTGTAATTTTTTACAAATTTCATAACGTCAGCGCTCATTAATAAATATATAAACCTTCATGGGCATGCGCACAACAAATTACATAAAAAGTTTCATCGCAATCGGATGAATGGTTTAGGAACAAACAAATGGAAAAACAAAGAAACATTATTTTTTTAATATATTAAAAATACCCTCTTAACAGCATCCCAAAATATCACATATGCCCCGAGTGAAATTATTTTCCTAAGGGCCTCCTATGCAGAGCTAATTCATAAAAAGGAATAAAACTAACAAAATTATAAGCAAGGCCTAAGCAGAAATTTCTCAATGAGATATAAAACTATGAAAGTTATTAGGACAAAATGGGAAGCCTTCTTCCAGAAATTAGAACTTCGATGTTAATGATTCAAAAGATGGACGCCAAAGAGGTATTAGGGTCTTCTTTCACCTAAATATACACTTTGGGTGATTTAATTAATGTGTTGAAGTCTCGATATAAGGCTTTTGAATATCATCTTTAGAAAGCGAGGCTGGTTGTTGAAGCCCTAGCAATAACTTAGGACAGTTGAAAACAGAATGTATTCCTTTAGTAAAATCTTCAAACTAATACCGAAACGACGATTAGACCGGTGTTTGTATTTATGTTTCTCTTGAAAGTACACAAGTTCATAAAATATTAATTTGTAACCCCTAAAATTTAAGATCAATAAATCAAGCAATGTAAATGCTGCATACTGGCAACACTTTCGGTTTACAAGGGTTATTTTTTACTACGAAGTGATTTATCACAGACAAACCTATTATTATCAGGGCTTAAAATTTGAAGTTCACACATTGTTTTACCAATCGGTCCTTGGCTAGAAGAAATTTTTTGTAATAACCATAATTATTTAAGCACTGCGTTAGCAGACCCTTGAAAAATCACGCGATATTACAATTTGACTTCCTTAAAAAATATTCACATAAATAAATATATCAAATATGGAGTTTTTTTTCTAATTATACTTTATCGTTTTACTGAATTCATCTTCACACAATCAGTTACAATTTTCAAAAACGTTCCAACTTTAAATCAAATTTGAGTTCGTTTAACGTCGAAAATTTCACACATAAATAATTCACATGGTAATAACTAACGCACATCGTCACAGATAACCGAAATAAGCATGTTTGATGATGCTTATTTGCCTAGCATGACCTTCGAGACAAAACACTGATGAAGTGTAAAATTGAAACCTCATCAGGGAGAAACTGGATTAGCGAGTGAATTCGAGTATTGTGTACTAGTTCAAATTCCTTTCTGAAAACTGGTGAAATTCCATGTGCCTCAGCTTTGATGTCTTTGGTATGTTCGTGGTGCCTTTCGCCATGCTAAAAAGCTTGAGAGGATGGGTCTTGCATGGACGGAGGCCGAACAATCAGCGCAAGACAGGGACGTACGGAGGAGCCTTGTCGATGCAGTGGGTCCCCGACCCGAATAAAACAAGGGGGAGAAGATGATGAAAATGAGTATTATGTACAATCTGCCGTCAGCCGATAAAATCAAAATATCAACTTCAATCGAAATTTAGTATGATTTAAATTAAACAACTAATTTAAATAACCCAAAACCCATGAGCAATAATTAAAATCTGGGAATCGTTTACCCACTGAAATTGGTAGGCTCTGAATTTCAGAAGAAGTCCATTAGATGTTTTACGTAGAAAGACTAATTTTATATCCTCGTGTTCACGAGCATCCCTATTATCGTTTACCAAAAGGTGGACCAAAGTTAAAATTACTGCATTTTAGGATAAATACGATGATGAGACTAGCGTGATTGGTCGTGTTCAGTAGGCAGGTAGGTAAGGCATGCTCATCGCTTGAAAATTGATAAGTGGTTGGTTTTATAAACTTGTGATTACAATGTGAAGTATTTTGTAAAATTCCTTAGCATTCCTGTTTTTGATGCATAAAATGTTCGGACCTAAAATATTGTTATAAATACCTAAAGTGAGATTTCAATTGCCTTTTTTTAGGATAATAATATATCCAACAGTAATGGTTTGATACAGATATCTGCTTATTTGTGCTATAATCTGAAAATTACCAATTAATATCAAGTATTTTAGGATAGTAGGTATACTAATTGTCTTTAAAAGTACAGGATCACAGAAAAGAGAGTGCGTGATTTAAAAATGAAATACCTAACTAAGTGTAAGATAAACTGTTTATTAGTGCACTTAGCCACCCATTAAACCTTTTTTTAACATAATTTGAACTCAGTTGGTCAAAGTTCTGACGGATATTTAAAAAAAAATGACATTTGAATGTAAAATCGTTTCTTTTGCAAATTTCTAAATCGAAAATAATTTGTCAAACATATAGTTTTAAAGCTTAACATTCTATCATCACATTGAGCCTTTTGCGATTTTGAACCTTTTGAAGCCATTTTATTTGTATCGGACACTTGATCGTTTTTACGAGGTGCATTTATGAGTGTTGTTTGTCACTTTGGTTCATTTGGGATGTAACCTATTCTTGCAATGTTCTGAAGTGTCAAAGTTTGCAAAGACGATTACTCATAATGTATTTAACAATTTCTGATTTTGAGTTTCAATCGTACGTAAAGTATTTTAGTTTAACGTATTTTAAAGGAAAATATTTAATTATAACGTACCAGGGTCCCAGGATAATCGATCGATAACGATTAATAGGATAAATTATCTAAATATAAAATAAAATACATGTTTTTATGCGTAAATAAATAGTTCCTATGGCTTCAACACAAGCTTAGTTATAACAAACTTAGTTTCAACACAAATATAGTTAATTTTAAAATCACGGACTCCCTTTTCAATGATCATATAATGACAAAAAAATTGTTTTACAAATGTAATGTAAAAAAAGTTTCTTTCCTTCAATGTGTTTAATTTAATTTTCTCAGGCACATTTGAGGAAAAAACTCATAAGTAATAAGAAATCGTAAGTTCAACTCTCAAATTGTCGTTTGAACGCTATCTATCGCTTTATAACTATTTAGGATCGAGGCCTTTTTCCTTAGAATGGATAAGATTTTTTTGAAATGTAGTACGTAAGCTTAAAAAATAATAGTAAAAATAATATTTAGATAAATCACACTTATATTTCAGAATAATTTTCCAGTTGCCGTTAGATATTAAATGGTATCAGTCAGGTACCACACAAATAATTTCCGATGTGCATTACGTTCAGTTTGACCAAATCACCTAATGCTAGGCCATTTGCCCTCTGCACTGATAACAAGTGGAATTGCTGCAACCCTTCTGAAATGGGCCTTTTGAACGACCATCGATTGACTCGCATTGCACTTTGGTACTGTTGGCTGAATACACTATGACCTCTGACAGAAAATGATAAAACAATTTTAACCTAATTTTGGTGTTAGAAAATTAAGTACCTATTAAAGTTAACAAAAGTAGACGCTGACTGGAGATTATAAGACTATTCCCAAAATTGTTGTTCGTAGAACAATATTAGGTTTTTGCCGAATTTTTATTACGAAAATTACAATTTTTTTTTCTTACACCGAATGTGTGCATTTAGTGGATTACAAATTTTAAAGCAACGTGCAACATAACCTTTTTTACATTATCTCTATACAGGAGAAAAAAATCCCTCAAGGCCTACACGGAGAAATATGTTATTCTAAAATACGATAATTATATTCGTAAAAACGGTTAAAAAACAGGACTGAAGTTCTTACGAACAAACTAACAGGGTTTCAATGTTTATTGGCGGGAACATGTAAGAATAATTTGTTGATATATGTACGTAATTTCGTACGGATACCAACAAATATTCTTACATTTTCCCGCCAATAAACTTTGAAACACTGTTAATTTGTTCGTAAGAACTTCAGTCCCATCTTCAACCGTTTTTACGAATAAAATTATCGCATTTTAGAATAAAAATTTTCTCCGTGTACGTCATCATTTGAGATTCTGGAGCTACGCACGTATGAATCGATCCCTCCCACTGCTCTGCAAGGCGATGTGCGCAGAGAAAGTCAAAAGGTCTCCTTCAACCAGTCTATCCCGATCAGCCCTGCCAAGCAGTTGGTTGGCAGATGCATCCGCCGCCAATTCCCAGACAAACCTCACCGCAGGAACCCGGATACCAAACATAGCGAACCACTTGGTGTGACCTAAGGCAGAGGTGTTGGTAATCCATTAAATGTTATGTACATTGTTCATATGGTTTTTAGTTATTAGTGGGATAGGTGATTTTTAACGAAAACGGCGCTATATATACATCAAAATATCATTTTTATTAATACCAATCTCATTAACATCTCATACCTTAGAAGTCACCACCAGTTCGGCGGACAGTTGGACAGCGGCCAGCGGTAGGAACTAGTCACCAGGTACTGGAAGCAGGTAGGTTCTAGTAGTAGGACTAACAACGGGCGGATGCGGTGAGCGCCCGTTGCAATCATCACCCCGGCCGGCCGCAGATAGCAAAAGCTCCACCAAAAGCTGCACAAGTCAAGGACATTATTATTTAAGGCAAATATTTGTCCTGGACTTATAATAATTGTGTTTCATGGTAACTAACGTGTTGGGTAGGTAATTAAAGAGTAGAATACTTAAATGAAGGAAGTCTATATAAATGAATACCTAGATGAAAGAAGTGTAAACGAATGAATATCTAAATGAAAGAAGTCTAAATGAATGAATACCTAAATTAAGAAGGGATGCAGTCTGGAGGATCTTTTTAGGGAAGGAGACTGGAGGAAATTCTTAGAAGAAAATGGGTATTATTATTATTATTAACTATATTATGTGGATGGGTAGGACTTTTTGGTGTCAATGTGTACAAGAGTGACGGACGTATGAATCTATCCCTCCTACTGCGGCACAAGGCGATGGATCAACAAAGACTGTGGATCAACAAAGAGTTGTGGATCCGGGACCTAGACAAACCTCACCCCGTGAACGCAGGAACCCGTGCTAAGTAGCGAATCACTTGTGGTGACCTATGGCAGGGGTATTGGTCATTCAATAAACGGTTCTCATGACGAAAGCCTCCCAATGTGAAAAATTAGTATTTAAAATTTAAATATGCAATTGAGATTTCATGGACTGTAATTTTTGCCCGCGCCGGCGAGTAAAAGACACCCCCAATAGAAATCGAAACGTCGATAAGGCTTTTTAAGTGATTTTGATAACCTGATCCTAGGTAAATCTCAACTTCCATCTGAATGGCTCCGGGTGATGGATTTCTTGGATCACACTCATTATACAGTGGAAATTGCACTGCTTTATGAGAAATAGCACAGCTGATTTTATGATTTTCATTTCCTCTTGTCACTTTTATTGGAATGTCTTCGGACGAGCAAATGCGGTCCGTAAAATCTGCAGAAGGGAAACCATTTATCGAACTCAATTGGATGCGACTTTGCAGAAAACAGCCAAGACATTTTTGTAAGATCGGTAGCAATACATTGCATCATTTTTGAATTTGTTAAAATATCTGTATGTATTATGTTACGTGGAATCATCTCTTTAAGTTTTTCAAGGAGGAAAAGACAAAAGTGATATCAAAATTTCTATACAAATTTGTAAATTTCCTTGTAGAATCTTTCCTCTGGACTACAATCAAAATCAGCATCAATTACCTGCTTCTAAGAAACCCCATTCCTCACGAAATAACCAACAAAAACTTCTCCCATCTGTGTCGAATTTAAAATCTACTAAACTCTACTAAATTTTTAGAATCGAAAACGTCTACCAAATTCACAATATAATATATTATAGTGATCGAGGTTTCATCCGAATATGGAATTCCACAAGGTACGGTGGTGGGTCTGATATTATTCTTACGTTTAGTTTAGGTGTAAGGCTCTCGACTCCCAATCCGAAGTTCGCAATTAATTTGTGTTATTTCACAATTATTTAAATAAAATATTTGTGGCATGTTCCGGAGTAAAAGATACTCTCAGGATCGCCTTGGTTGACAACAAGACCACCATTCAGAATGGAAACGTTGCTTGAAATGTCATTAGCCGTGTTTGGTGAGTAGCCAGGTACTTCCCCACCTTTCTCCTCCCTATCACCTTCCCCTCCGCAGTACGTTCAGCCTCACAGCATACCTCGATTGGGGATGCCAAAGTGTAACCGGCTCCAGACGGGAGCAGTTGGGACTCTTGTGCAGTATTCTCATTAAAAAAAAGTTGATATTATAATTTTATAGTCCACCTATTTACAGATTATAAATTAAGTATAGATTTACCCACCAGTCAGTTGAGTCGCTTTAGTGCAGTACCAATACTATTGTAATCGCGTAAATAAACAGTTTTGTATCAAGAACAGGATCTTATTGAGAATACCCAATACATAATATTTGCATGTGAATAAGGCAAATATTACATTTATCCGTATCAGTATTTTATTTACAAAATATGCTATAAAATAACACCGGGAGGCATAAAGGTCATTAGTACATTAAATTAGTGTGACATCTTGAAATATTCTACTAGTGATCCAGTAAGCATCAATATTTGGTTTAACTCACTACAAGTTTTTCTGTATTATAATTGATTTGGTGGTGTTTATGAGTAATCTGGTGTAGTAACAGATAGAAAGGAAACACTTTTACACATAACCGCATACTCAACTCAAATTTAGATTTTTGGGATGTAGTACCAGATATAGGGTATACTTGATATCATTTTTCCATGTATACGACCACACATAATTTCAAATCAACACGGCTTTGTCACCAAAAAATCAACAGAAACCAATCTATGTGAGTTTGTTGATACAGTCCTTGTTGCTATGGATAATGGATATCAAGTCGATGTAGTCTACACAGACTACTCCAAAGCCTTTGATAAAATCCCACACAGCATCTTGATAGAGAAAGTCGAAGCAATGGGTATACACGGTGACCTCCTTCGTTGGTTAGCCTCTTATCTCAACAATCGTACGCAAGCTGTAACTGTACAAGGGTTCTGCTCTAGTTTCGTCCCCGTAACCTCAGGAGTTCCCCAAGGATCTCACCTTGGTCCCCTCTTATTTAATATTTTTATGAATGACGTTAACAAAATTATCCGCAACTCTCAGTTGTACCTATATGCGGACGACAAAAAGATTGTCAAAATCATTAAGTCTGAGATGGATTGTATAGAGCTCCAGAATGACCTGGACTCTTTGGTTAATGTGTATTGTCTAGAAAATCGCCTCCTTTTGAATGCAGATAAATGTAGCGTCATATCTTATTCTCGAAAGAAACACACAGTATTGTATCCATACACAATTAAGAACAATATTTTAAACAGGGTAAATGTAGTAAGGGATCTTGGAGTTCTATTAGACAGTAAGCTTCTTTTTCAATCTCACGTCGATCATATCACGTCGAAGGCTTTGAAAATGTTGGGATTTATACTTAGAGTAAGTTCAGCTTTCAAAAATCCACAAACATTTAAAATTCTCTACATATCCTATGTCAGAAGCCACCTAGAGTACGCTTCAACTGTGTGGAACCCCCATTGTTCTACGTATAAAGCAAATCTAGAAAGAGTTCAGAAAAAGTTTATCAAATATGTCTCTTTTCGCGTACGAAATTATGTAAACTATGTCCCCGTAAACCTTAAATCTCTTGATCAACGCCGAGACACCAGAGACCTATTAATGCTCTATAAGATAATTCATAACTATATTGACAGCCCATACTTACTACAAAATATTCATTTTAGATGTCCAAAAAGAGTTACTCGATCTATGGATACCTTTTATATTCCTAAGAGCAAAACGAATTACCTTGAAAAAGTATTTATAAGAAGAAGCTGTAGCACATTTAATGAGATTATGCCCAAACATCGATGTGTTTAACACGAACCTTGCTAAATTCAAAACATTCATAAAAAAATGACATTCCATCGAATGCCACATGTTTAACCAAAAACTTAATTTCGTTGAATTCTTTTTTTTTTTATTAATTCGTCACATTTTCTCTTTTACTTTTTTAATAGTTTGTATTTTAATGAAATCTTTTCCTCAAAGATATTATTGATATCCTTTAAAATTTAAGTATAAACCTTAGAAATATCTATATCATAAAACACTTTATAAATTGAAGATGCATCAGAATTGTTTGTATTAGGTATATTGTTGCATTTTTTTTTTTTATTATGGTCCTATATTTAAATGTCGTTATTTTATTGGTCAATGACGTAAACATATTATTCACTGTCATATATAAATGTATAGACTGTTTATAACGCAAATAAATAAAATAACTGAATACTCGACTCAAATTTTGATTTTTAAGATGTAGTACCAGGTAGAAAGGATACTTTTACACATAACCGCATACTCAACTCAAATTTTGATTTTTGGGATGTAGTACCAGATATAGGGTATACTTTTACTCATAACTGCATACTCGACTCAAATTCTGATTTTTGCGATGTGGTACCAGATAGAGATAATACTTTTACATATAACTGCATACTCGACTCATATTTTGATTTTTGGGATGTAGTACCAGATATAGGGTATACTTTTACTCATAACTGTATACTCGACTCAAATTTTGATTTTTGCGATATGGTACCAAATAGAGAGTATACTTTTACATATAACTGCATACTCGACTCAAATTTTGATTTTTAGGATGTAGTACCAGATAGAGGGTAGATATACTTTTACACAGAACTGCATACTCGACTCAAATTTTAATTTTTGGGATGCCTTACTTATCTACTGGACACATTTGATAATATAAAAGGTTTTTTGTATCGTTGTGTTATTTATTATCAATTTTTCTTAACTGTGGCTTGGATCTTTCCCTCCCAACTGCTTTCAATTGTTAAATAATAATATCGGTCGGAAGATTACCGCGATGAGAAATGTTTACGTGTTCGATTTGTGCGGATGATTGAAATAGTCGGGCACGTCCCACGTTGGTCGGAGGATGTCTTTAATGGTCTTTAGTGGAAGCAGCAGGCTGGAACGGACAGGTAGTTGCGGCTGGACTGGTGCTACTATAGCCTGAAGAAGGCAGGTGTGACTTTTCATCACCAATTCGAGGAAGAACCGCAACGAATATATAACTACGGTTAATGTTTGATTTTTGTGTTGTTTTGATGGACCGTTAAACCACGGACATTGACCGTCATAATACAAGTAAATTGGTGGCTTTTCGGAGAGTGTTGCAATAATAATATAATTTTAATGATTAAAGACGAGTATATTAGTAATTCTAAAAAAAACATGAAACAGAACTAAACACAGGAAAAAAATTTACCACCGATTCTTTTTTTATTTCACTGCTCCCAACCTCTGGAGCCAATGACACAATGGAATCACAAATTGGGGTATCCTGTTACGCTGAAGGTAGTGGGTAAGGGAAGGATACAGAGAAGAGGATGGTGGAAAAGAACCTGGCTATTCAGATCTCGTCACCAAATACATAGCTAAAGCCACTTCAAACAATTTTTCATTTCTCATAGTGGGCTTACACCGGGGCAAAATTGTGAATATTTTCCACTACGTAAAGTACCGAAAATATACTACACATTATTTTTAAGTAATTTATTTGTGAAATAACATAACATTTGGGCACGCAGGGATTTGAACCCGTAACCTTCGGATTTCTAGACGAGAGCCTTACCTATTGACCATGATATAACCTTCAAAAGTTATACCAACCAATAAAAATACCTTATATTGATGTTAATATTACCAAAAATTATCAGTATAGTATGTAATGTAATAACATAACTTTAATTTAACTTCTAATTTAACTTGATTATCTAAAAATCACACCATTATGACAGGAATAGAATGCCACACAAACTCGTTTGTTATTCCGCCTATCGACTTCCCAAGACTTCCTGGGTTATCCGCGATGTCTAATTACATAAAACTTATTTTTAACATGAATCAGATTTTAACAGCCTTACTAATAAACTTTCTGAAAATTTTTAACAATTTTTAAATGACCGTCTATGAAAAAACCTTACTAATAGAAACTGACGAAAAAATTGTTCATGAAAAGATATATAGGTACATTGCATACACAGCCAAAGAGGGTATTTTATCTGTTGTACATATTAAATTTGTTGTATTTGTTATTTGTTAACAAATTTCGAAAATTATAATATTTTAAATATCCTATATATTTTTTATATTTGAAAATGTCGTAAAGCTAAATACCATTTTAGAAACAATATAAAGTTACCATTTAAATTTTTATGTTGGAAATATACTTAAGTGTTTACAAATTGCAGTATTTTCAACTTCAAAAATGATTTTTTTTTTAAGGCTGTATTTGTGTTGAACCTTGAACCATCGGCCAATACAGATATAATAACATCTAAGATTTTATCGAAAACAATATATAAGTAGTTGCAGGTAAAGTGCTGATTGTCTTTCATTTTAAATATAACATTGTGTTGTAATTTGTATTTTATTATAAACTTTTTTATGTGCACATAAACTGCAACTGCTCTCAACTCAGGAGTTACTAATGAGATAGGCATAGCACGTCACCAATTGAAAAAAAAATAATAAAAACATTGTTTTGAGTGGTACGGCATTATTTATCGATAACCACTGTGTTATTTTCGTTGTTTGTTTTTGGGCTGTTATGTCGTCGGATCTACCGGATCTGCCCTGATGATGGACACTGCAACGCTGTCCGAAACGTCGGCTAAAGATGGAGGTAGCGCAACACGGCATAACACCCCTAAAACAAACAACGAAATTGCTTTTGGCCGTGAAAATCTAAAAACGTATCTGACTGTGTTATTTATTTCTAAACGTGTATAGCTTCAGATTAAAGCTGTATTTAAACACGAATAAGACACATTTGATCTTTCTTGATGTACACTATTACAAAAAGCTACACTATGTATGCTGTTAGCAATGTTTGTAGGTACCTGAACAGAATTACGAATTTACGATTCAAGCCACTAGAAAATTGCAATATCAAAAAATGAAATCAACGAGGCACGAAAAATAAAGCAATGCAGATGTTAAGGCAACCTCTTTGGCCGTAACACCAACCATCAGATCAAGCTTTCTACATAGTTGCCTTAGCTCACTCACAATAAGCACTCGATAGCGGCTCTTTAGTCGAGGAAAAGAAACTTTCAACACACATTTAAGTTTCAACCAGATGATCAGAAAATATATTATAATAATATACAGTATTTTTACTCATAAATTGTGAAGGTAATATTTTTTGATAATTTATTTATTTTATTACCGAATTGTTGAGATACCTTTTTTAATGACAGCTGTCCTGATTGTCTCCAATTACCAAACTTTGTACATCCAGATATGATGGGCGCAGTTTATATCTTTTTTAAATTTTATCATGTATTTGTATGTAAACATCTTGTATTAGGTCTTGTAAAAATGCTCAAAACGCACGTTGATAAATTATTAAATATCGTGTTCTTCTTGTAAGTATTTTTCGATCATAAATATTTAAGATTTTTCAATAATGTCTAAACAAAATAAGTGTGTAAAAAAAAATTGAAATATTTTAGTTTATAAGACCTTAAATAAATAGAAAAACTGAGGTATTTTTGTCACAAAACACGTTCTCGGATTTATTTTTTAATGATTTTAATTAAACTAAAATTCTGAAAACTGTGTTGACTAGATTATGTATTGATTTATTTTATTGTATTTGTGATTTGAAATTTGTGTTGTTTAATAGAATCTATCGTTTGAAAATTGAACAAATCTGCCAACGACCAACGGAATAACCTTAGTATATTAAAAATACACTTGGTTTAAAAAAAATTTTAAACTGCGTGTACCAGATGAAATAACAATCTTTCAAAATCAATGTATGTTATTTTGTAAAAAAGAGTCAATACGTCTAGAATTTGGTTTAAAAATGACTGATTTCCGGTATTTTCTGGTAATACCCTTTTAAGTAACGCAGAATCGTAACTTTTAGCATGACCAACAATTCAGAATTAAAAGATTGCTTTGACTGGCATTCACCCTTTTCAGTGACTAGATTTGATCTTTTCCCCATTTCCTTTTTGCAGTGAGATATTCATATAGAAAAAGTAGAACATAGTTTTAAATTCTTAAATATTCCAGTAATTAAGTATCACATAAATAATACTAAAACTAAAAACGAAAATGCTTTGAAACATGAAACCACAACAATATTTCTCTAGAATATAGTATGGATGTAAAGAATAAATATTTAGCAAAGATATAAATTAAATTTATGCGACCTCAAAGTGTATTTGAAATTTCACACTCAACGCTCGTTTATAATCGAAAAATGATTTAATAAAAGGCAAATCATTCGATCAAACCGGATGCAAAAGTAAGGATGCTTACGTAACTCAAATTCTAGAACATGTCATACAACTAATACAAAAATGGTATTATAATATGATCCTAAACTCAGAACCAATCATAATTTGTATTGTGTATTTAACAATGCAAAATTGCTGTATTTTTCGAAGGTGTTCAGCTAAAGAAATATAATTATTATCTACAGCATAATATCACAAATTGAATTTTGTAAATTTTTTTTATTAAATGGTGTAATGTTGGTTATTAACTGCTAGTGGTTTTTTTAAAATTTATTTATTAAATTGTTATTATATTTGCTGTGTCCGGGATCACCCAGTCGACCAAGACGAGCTCAAACCAAAGCCCGTGAGAGCCGATCAAATCGTCGGGTAATATCCCGCAATATACATTTAATAAGAATATTACAAAACACTTATCTAGGAGCGGGCAATGTTATTACGGTAGAGAATTATTTCACGACTTGCTTTTTACAAGGAATCGAGAGGTGTAGGTAGGTGGGCGTTTTCCAAAAAAGATGTCGGTGACGTAATAGGAATTGCACTTAAGTGAGATGCTGCATTTCGATTAAAAATATACGTAAATTTATTAAAGAAAGGTTGAACTTCATGACAAAAAGTATTTAAATAGAAAATGTCAATAAACTTCGAAAATAATTGCAATTTAAGTTTAATACTATTGCTAAGAAATTCTTTTACGTCACTTTTATCATAAAGTTTATAAAGAAAATTAAAAGAAATTCATTATTTCAGATTTTTATTTACGAATTGAAAACACAATCAGTCTCCTAAAAAATATGAATAATCAAGCTTATTGAATTAAATATTAAGTTTTTCAATAAAAATATTCTTTTACGCTACTTTTGGACACTTTGTACTGTATATTTTGCGTTCTAGAAAGACGAATATAAGTTTTTGTTTTACGAATGTTTAATTATAACAAATTTAAAATTAATCATGAACTATATCAATAAAAAAAAGAACAAATTTCTTTGAGATATAATAATTGATCTTAGAAAATAAATCACAGCAATAACAGGACAGTGGCGTAAGGGGAAAAATTTGGTAACGTTAAGGAATTCTAAGGCCTCGGCCAGACTGAGAGGCTTGCCCGGTAGCGACAGCGGGCGCGAAATATCAGTCGTATGTGTACGCACGTTGTGGCTACACTGCTGAAGGCGCGACAAGCGACTGGTATGGGAAGAGTGGAAGATACTCTCAGTATCACCCTGGTGTAAGACCACCATTCAGAATTGAAATGTTGCTTAATAATGACTTTAACCGTGTTTAGTGACTAGATCTGAATAGCCAGGTACTTCCCAACCTACCTCTTCCCCACCTTCCTCTTCCCCATCTCCTTCCTGTCCCCACTTACCTTCAGCCTCAAACGTACCCCAATTGGGGATGCCATAGTCTCACTGGCTCCAGACGGTAGCAGTTAAGACTCATGTGAGGTATTCTCTATAAAAAAGATTTTACGTACTACCGCCACCGTGGAAGGCCCCCCGCGCAAGTACTTTTTCTTCCACTTGTTCTTTTTTCTTTTCTTTTTATTTTCGTTTCTGTTCTCTCCAACGTCTTCTTTTTTCTATTCTTCTTTGGTTAGCTCTCTGATTATATTTTGATGTTATTTTTGTCTTTGTAACTCTTTTTTCATAAAGGCTTCATATTTTTCAGGGTCGTTTTTAATTTTGTCTCTGTACCTTTTTGATTTTTCTGCAGCTTTCAACGGCATATTTGAACATAAAATTAAAATAAATTATTTATAAAAATGCACAAATAATTAGATAGGTAATAATGGGCTACACGTGCATACCATGTATAGCCTGAAATAGGTAACTAAGCTGAAAGGGTATTAAAGTACTTGTTAATGTACACAACTTTAATTAGGTACAGGATTAACTAAAATACACAGGAACATAAATCATGCTACATTTTATACTTACTTAATTAAAATTGTATGAACCAGATGATTTTATACTGAATTTCAGAGTTGCCTCTACAGTAATAGTTGCTCATATTGCTGTATATATTAGTACTTCGACACCATTTCGACTCTTTCAGAATTAATCTTTAATAATCTTAATTAATAAAAAAAAGAAAAAAAATTATACACATAAAATTAAATAATTTTTTCTTTTTAGCTATGCTGTTCTTTTTTTTCAATGCTACATATATCACTCAACCCACATATCTACATGTAATAGTTACATTTTGAAGATACATGCAAAATATAAATTTAATTAGAAAATTGTAACACACCCAAATACACTAAAAGACGGATAGAGTGAACCGACCTTTAGAATTCCATTACGTCACTTTTAAGTTCCATTCACGAGACCGTTGCGTAAGAGAAGTAGCGTAATCGCGTCAATATTTTTTCGAAATGTATTTATCAATAAATTATGAAACTTCTGTTTGTTCTAACTAAACATTTCATAAAACAATAAATGAATCAATTTAATACAAAGTAGAGTCTAATACATGCTGGTAAATTACCTGGAGAAATACGGAAGCGTTGGTGGAACACTTTTTTAGTACAGCCGAGAACGACCACTTTTGTTACGATTTCTTGGCAAACTGGCTGTAAAAAACCAAGCATGGCCGCCCTTCATAGACTAAAAAGGGTTGCTATTTTCGAAAATATTCATCGATTTGGTAATATTTTTATTGGAAGACGTCAATAATGTGGTAGCGTAGGCGGAAATTCCACCATACGCTATTTCGTAGGACAACTCAACATCTGGTATTTAAATTATTTTACACGATAATTAATCTATATTATGGTTGCAAATCGAAAATATTATCATATACTATTAGTAGAATTAGAAATAAATACTGGGATAACATAAAATAACATTAATTTTTGAACTCTTACTGGTAGTGGTAGGTGTAGGACATACCAGAAACAGTGACCTGTAGTCTTACTTATTTTAAAATAATATCGAAATTTAATAGATTTATTCATTATTTTTAGTCCATAAAGGTATTTATTTGTTATTATATTGGTAAAATATATGGTTGGTCATTAAAACAGACACAACAAAAGTTACTGATGCTGAAAGTGATGGGACACTGACTTTTATCTATGTACACTTTTTTTGAAAAACGCCCAGGTACTACTATATCCACCTTGTAACGTTGCCGCCCGCAGTTTACGCGGAGTTTAACTTTGTTGTACTGTGATGTAATAAGTATTTGATACCTAGTTAATCAAACTATTTTGTGTAAAATAATTCGTATCACGTAAACTTGAGTGTAAATTTTTTACGTGAATTCCTCAAAGTAAAAGAATAAAACACAAGATATGCCTTGTGGGCGTGTTTCGTGATCCAAATTTGGTGGCCAATTGCGCTTTGAATTTCCAATACAAAGCCATGTATGTTTTTAACAATGATTACAAAATTAAAAAGGGATGGAGATCTACTATGTCAGGCAAGTGTAAGGGAGACAAAGTGCTAGCCAAATGGAATATTTATTGTCATTTACATTTGTGTGGAATGTATTTGGTTTCTTCTTTATTCTAAGCCCATAATATAGTCCCAACCAGTGATCTGCCCCCATGGATAGGTACCTCAGAAGAAATATTCCCAGACCATAAATGCTTTTTATTTCCTGTCAATATCGGTCTGGATGTCAACAGTGCGGCCACGCTCAGACAAACGATCTAATATTGTAAAATTATCGTTTTCATAGTTCTAGACCTCCTGGGGAGATACTGAGAGTTGATAGTATATACCACACTGAAAAGAAAAGGGAGTCCATGCTCCCGAAATACAACCAATTTGTCCTTACTTCTGATGAAACTTCCAAGGCCTCCATGGTTGAAGTGCTTACAAATTTCAAATTCCTGCGTGCACAAGTAAATTTTAGTTGATTAATTTACGTTTATTCACAATTTATTGTCTTTTCTGAAGCTGAAAAGTAAAAAGTTCAATTTTTTTTTATCTGATCCATGCAGATTTGAAATTCTTTCAAATATCTAGGAATCACAATTTTGGAGATTTTGTTCAGTTAACGATGGTAGGTAACATCACCCTTCTATCCTTAAATTGAGTTCTAGAGCAATGGGGTTGCAAGCCCCTGTCGTGTGGAATGCAACACTCATCTATCACGTCTAGCACCACAACAAACAACCCACACCTCTTTGCAACCTATTCTACCCCTAGCCCCATTTAGTTTAGAAGGTCTTATTTTCAAATCTCTTAGTTTTAACTTAGTAAACAATCTGTAAAACCAAGAATACTAAATAGCAAATAGCAACAATAAATTAAAAATGTTAACCTAACTTTTTATTTATTTTATATTATGGAAACAAACAGTACAGTTAAAGTGATTTTTTTTTTTCATCTTGGCTACCTATGATATGTTTCTTCGTAATGTCTTATTTGTGGAATGTATAATTAGTAATGTATAATGTGCGTAGTGCGCAAGTGTGTAGTGGTAAGAAGAGACGATCTGTGAAGGTATATGTATTAAACATGTATTAAATACGCATTAAAAAGTTATCATTGACATGATGCTCCTTTTAAATTTGAGCAGTGAATCCGAGAAAATGTCGATGTTTGAGTTTGGGCAAATATTCTTGAATGTTTGAAGAGCACGGTTAATTGGCGAATTAAGCATGCGGATTAGTGATGTATGTCGTGTATGTCAAAGTTATATTGAAATTAATTAAGGATGCTAGCTTGTTACAGTCAATATTATTATTTAAAATTCGGAAGATTTCCTATTTATTTGTCCTGATCTTGTTAAAATATTGTTTTGCTTGCGGTTCCATGGAGATGGTATTTATATCAATTTTTTAAAGTTTTTATGACTCCTGCTAAACTTTCCCCAACTGAGAGAAAAAATGCGTTAAATGCAGTTGCAATCTTCTTTGGTCCCTTTATTTTTTCGTCATTTATGACTAGAGATTTTCAAGCTATTGTTGGGTTTTTCGAGCTATTTAATTTTGATTGTTTTCCATATTTGGAATTGATTGTTTTCCATGGTCGTTATGGCTTATTCATTTTTTCATTAATCAATTTCGTTTAATATTTAGTTTTAATGTATCTTCCACAATTTGTGATAGCACTACGAGCATATTTTTTTCCATTGTCAAAAGAATACGTCCTTGATTTTGTTTCCAAAGTTTAAATACACTATTTTGTTTTTTAATAAGTGTATCAAGTTCGGCATCAAATCATGGAGTATTGTTCAGTATTTTGTCCCCTATAGTTTTTACCTATGTTTTGCACGATTTTATAGTATTTTCGAGGTAGTCAGCGAAATTATTATATTTTTAATGAAAAATTAAAACACTTTGTTTTTACCACGAAAATCTTTATTTTAACACATCGACATGTTTCGAGAACGATGTTCTCTTCCTCAGGACATAAAATGTACTAACACTAAATAATCAAGTATAAAGCTATGGTAGAAATGAAAGTAGTGGAGGGAGGGAGGTGGTGAGGGGTAGGTGCTTAGAAGATCAACAGGGAAGAGTGGGGAGGGGGGGGGGGAGAGGTGTAAAGGGGAGGTGCTTAGAACATCAAAGACAAAAAAATTACAATGGAAATATGTTTAAAATAGGGTTATTCACAAAATTAATTTGATTATTAATAATATTTAAATTTCTATTGACATTTTTCCTTATTTCTAAAATTTCTAAAAGGTCTAATTGAAAACCACTAACGTTAGTATGTAAAATTTTAAAACCAGTATTTATATCAAATGAATGGTTAAATTTAATTAGATGGTTAGCAAATTCCGAATAATTATTGCTATTTAGACATCTCAAATTATTATATTTTTAGTTTACATCGTCAGACGATTGGACAAATTTACAAGTTTTAAGTGTAGTATTTAATTTTTGATAATTTATTTTGTAAGCATTTGAGAGGTTTATTGCGGATCTGTTATTGGAAAGATTTTCAAGGAATTTTCATAATCCAAAATAAGTATATTGTGGTCTCCAAGGGGATCATCAGTGTTTAAGATTATGCCGGGAACATTTGTCCTATTTGTAATGATGTGATCTATCAACGACCTGGTGTTACTAGTTACCCTTGTGGGAAACATTGTGTTACGTACATAAAAGTTGTACGATTTCAAGGTGTGCATATATCTTCGTGCAATATCAGTTTCCTTTGAGATATCGATATTGAAATCTTCAAAAAGTAATGTATCTTGTTATTATTTATCTGATATTATTTCTAAAGATTTAAACAAATCTGTTATGCTCGAGTTTGGCTTTCGGTAAAATCATACAAATTTAGAGGTTTAATATTTTTTGACGTAATTGTAATTCGTAGGAAGGTATTTTCGCTGCAGCATTTTTCGATCTTCTTTTTGTTGAGTGTATTGTGCATGTAGATAGCGACCCCTCCTCCTCGGTCCATCTCACGGGAAGCGAAGATTCCAGAATAGTCAGCAATATTGAAAAAAGTTTCCTCTCCTTTACGTAACCAGGTCTCCGTAATCACGAGAATATGTACTGTTTCTGTAATGTTTTCGAGAGTTTCTTGGATTTCGTCAATTTTATTTCTGATGCTTCTAGCATTCATGTACATAATACGTATACAGGAATCATATAGGAAGAAAGGTAATATCATGTGGAGTACCACAGGGATCAATTCTAGGACTATTGCTTTTTATAATCTACGTAAATGGCATAACAAAGTGGCCTACGACTTTATGCGGATGATACGGTATTTTTTATACTAAACCATACCGAGCGGAGCTTGAAACGGAAATGAATGTTGATATTTCCCATCTCACAAACTGGTTGAGAATAAACAAACTAAGCCTTAACGTGTATTAAAGTGTATTATATTATATTGAAATACTTTGTTTCCTTAAATTTGCCTTTAACAGTGGCACACGTAATCTGTCCTTTCTCTGAAGCACTCATTCATCAGCTTCCAGAGTGGGCATGGGTCAGTATGTTAACCCGTTTAATCACAGGAGACCATAAATTTTATTCAATTATATTGAATAAAATTTAATATATAACAAAACCCAACACACAGCGGTTACGATAAAATATGATGTGGTCAAGGACCAGAAAAGCTGATGGCAAATATTGAAACATTATATCTCCATTAGTTTCGATGGAAAACGCATACATTGCATCCACTGTTGTGGTGTTATTTCATTTACGGCTAATTAACTTACGACCAAACCGCTGTGAGCCCACAACTATTTTACATTAAACTTTGTGTTTTTAATAAACCATAATGCGATATTGACCTATAATAATATGAACAGGGATAGAGAGGATCAAATCCTCTTTTTGAACGTTGAGTTTGTTATTTAATTTATTGAATAAACTACATTTATTAATTGAGAAACACCGCAAACAAATACACGTGATATTGGCGTTTAATTTGTAGGATAGCGAATTATTATTTTTTAATCATTTTTCTTTATTCATTGCTTTGTAGTTATATAATTTGTGGATTTTACGACCACTATACTAGGCACATGCCCGTGTTGTGGGGTTCGATTGTCGAATGTTGGCAAAGTAGCACCCTTGAGGTGATTTCTCACAAAAACGGCGCTTTACAAATTATCCAATTATTATTATCACTACTTCTAATTATAACATACCCAAAGGATGTTAACCAGCGATTCCTGAGAATATTTTGAGAAAAAAATGTAAATGTCATTTTGCTGTCCGATGTCCGACGATATTTTTTGTTTCAATTATAATGAAAAAAAAGGTTTTTCCATCACACGTTGTGCAGTTGGGTATTTTTACTCCTACCATCATGCGCAATCACCTTCCGAAGACACCTTGTATGTAATTCCAAACCGTAAAGTGATTGCTTTCTACAGAAATATAGTATCATGATCTGCTTAATGACATTCAAAGCATTGCAGGGAATGGCGCCAGCCTATATATCGGAACTATGTGCCCGATAAAACCTAAACGAAAGACAGCTTACTCTGAGGTCAGCAGATCTAGATGTTACTAATCATTTAATTGAACTTTCTCGGTCAAATCGAGCTGTTTAGTATGATCGCTCTTTTCGTGTAACTGGCCCACTCATTTGGAATAAACTTCCCTCAGCTCTTACAAATATCCAAAATTTAGCTGAATTTAAACGAGCTTTAAAAACAAAATTATTTAAAAAATTATTTTATTCATGAATCCTCTTTTCAATATACTTATAAGCCAGGTTCTCAAGTTTCCGGTAATTGTTTGGTTTCGGTTTCCTCCATATTGAACTTTTATGTTTAATGTCTACTTTTTATATAATATTTTAGTGTTTTCCTGTTTTATATAATACTTTAGTTTTACGGTTCTTGTTTTGGGCCTGCACCGTTATTGTCTATTATTGTTGTCATGTGCTATAACAACAGCACTGTTATTGTTAAAAAAAATCTCTGCTTTTGTTTTGTTTTGTGTATACCGTATATTCGTTATTTCTATCTTGTAATGGACTTTTATTAATAATGAATTTTTTTAATATTTTGTAAATTAATTATAAATTTCTATTAATATTTTGTAAGGAGCACTATAGGATTATTTTATAGTTTATTTTAGTTAAGCGCACTTGAAGTGAAATCACACAAAACTGCGCTATATCAATGTAATGTTATTATTATTATATTATTAATGCTTACTTTAACACAATAATTCACGGTATTGGTATTTTGTTTCGATACCATGGCAAAACTTTCACAACCCAAATAGTCAGGATCTGTTGGTTCCAATCATATTTTCAATCATACTCAATCAGAGTAGAAGTGCCAGAATCCTACATATATTAATTAATTATTTATCTAATGAAATTTCATCGTAGTTGGCGCTGGGAATGAAATTATAAAAGAGCTGACTTAAAAAGTAATTAATATATAACATTAACATTGTTGTAAGCGCCAAGGCGTCGTGGATTTCAATTGTAAATTATAACTGAAGTCAATTGAAAGATGTATGAGCACAGCAGGTTTTATTGATACTTTTGTAACAACAAACTATGGACAAGCCATATTTACGATATCACGAGAACCTGCCAAACTCAATTTAAGAAAAGTTTAATATGAATTAATAACAATCACGAGCGGAATTAAAAAAAAAGACAAGAGTGCAAGTACCACTGCTGTTTTTAGTAAAAAGGTTGAACCTTTAAACTTTCTTTAGTCGAGAATATGAATGTAAACAAAAGTTTTAGCAGTCTTTTACTGTATTAACAATGTTGGAAAACAAGTTTGCGAAATCGGAGGGATATTGTTGTCGTTCGGTATAAATCCCCTTTTCCCCACTTTATTTAATCAATTTGGGAGACGAACCTGGGTACCGCCGCCCCGAGAAACATTTATTGGATAACCAACACCTCTGCCATAGATCACCCCAAGTGGTTCGCTACGTTTGGAAACGTTTGTGAAATTTGTCTAGGTCTTGGTGGCGGATTCATCTTCGAAGGGAAGGGATACAGCTGGCTTCATACGTCCGTCACTTCTGAAAACACTTACACCCAGATTCTTACTTACCTCTCTTAACTTTTTCCTTCCCAAAACTTCCTCTCCTCCCTATCCTTAAAAAGACCCTCCACACAGCGTTCCCTGGGATGATATAGGCCATGAGAGAAATTATTTTCCACAGGGCCTCCTGTGTGGAGTTAATGTAAGAAAATAATGTTTATCAACAAACATACTCCTTTCGGTTGGAGTCTGTCCGTGACTGATTGTAACTCTGGTTCAATGAACTCAAAATTGTTTTGAATATTAGCGTGAATTCAGGAAAGCGATTAATGCACCTATAAAATAATACTTCAACAGAAAATTATTTTTGGCACGTGTATTTCCTTTATCTTAATTAATTAGGGATAATCTTGACAAGCAAAGTCAGATTTCGTGATTTTTCAAGGTTCTGAGTTTTTTCCATTTTCGTGAAAGAGTTATTATAACATAACATAACACCCGTGGTTTTTCACGGGTGTTATGTTATGTTATAAACTTCTTTCCAAATTCACTAATTATTGTAAAGATTTATAAGTAGGTACCTGCAAAACTAGTCGTCAAAGTTACAAAGTATTTTCAAAATTATTTTATAACTAAACCTAACATTCTACCCAAAGTTTATAGGGATCCAAATAGCCGGCCAAGTACCAACATCACCGAATAGTTAAACAATCTCCTCAATCATCTACCGATTAATCATTCCATAATATCATTGATGGCGATATTAACCCTCAAAACCAACGGTGTGTTGTAATACAAGCCTAATCAAATGTTAATGTGTCTAGCCCGAAACACTTACCAGGCGCCCATGAAAAGTTATAGCTCACACATAACACATTTGCAGTATCAGCAGGCAGAGGGAGAAGCTAACACATAGCAAGGGCGAAGGGTGGTCAGGGGTCAAACAAACCATCTCTCTCGTTAGCTGCACTCCTGGTATATATATATTATTATTATCGCGAAGCCGAATTAGCTTCGATTAACCATTGAGGGCGGCATACCGTATCAGGTCTCCCAAATCGTGTGCAACAATGACTGAATGTGGGCTTCGAAAGGAGATAGAAGGACCTGTTTACAAAATGTATAGCTACATGCTGACTATAAATGCTTCCCCAAGGTTTAGATTAAAAAATGCGATAGTGGATTGAAGATAAATTATAAAACATATTCACAAATTCGGAATTTTATATTTTCATTTAGTTACTAGTTCAGAGAAGAAACTAGGAATGTTATTTATTACACACTCTCAGTACAAGCGGAAAACTGGTGCATCTGCATAACATTTGAAGTCGATTTTGTAGTACAACCTTTTTGATTTGAGTAAATTTGAAAACAAATGTTAGGGAGTTAATATATCTTTTGTTAATTGCTTAGACCTTGCTCCAAAAGGTTTTTTAACCCTTTAGTTTAAAAAAATTCTCAAATCGAAATAAAAATAAGTTTTTTGTGTTCTCTATGTCGAGTAGATTCAATAATTTCTTGCTCATGCTTTTTCGAACATCGTGTACAATATAGTTTGAGAGAAAGGACTAACCAGCAAAACATTTTTTGTAAGGGAAAGAAGATTAACACAAGAATTCTTTTCCTCTCTTAAATTCATGTTAACTGTTGTCATGGTTAATGCTTATTAGAAAGGGTTCCACAACAATTCAACAAAGTGGCGTTTCAGCACCCTTTTGAAAAGACATAAAAAAATATTAAAAAAAGAAAAATAGCGCGTAACCTAACCTAACCTAACCTAACTTAAGGTAACATATTTAATCACTTTCAACAATTTTTTTTCACTTTTAACAACTTTTTAAAGGAAGTGATGATGTTGCATATTGTTGAGATGTCCAGTCACTATTAGAAAGTTGTCACATAATTACTGAAAAGCAGTTTTTTTTTAATTTCATATTGTTATAATTTAGGTTATTTTGGTACAGCGTTAGTGTCAAAATAAAAAAAAACCAGCCGAATCATTATTTTTCGCAAAATATTTACACAGTCGACAATTATAGTGTCAGAAAAATCAGTAAAAATAACACCATACCATAGACATGATGACTATGTACTATACCTTTTCCTGAAAGTAGTACATATGATTCTTCTTCTTCGTGTGCCCTATCAGATCCCAGTTGGCGATCACTCTGGTAAATATATCTCTATCTTGCGCTGCGCGGAACAACTACTCCACACTTCTAATACCGGTCCACTCTCGTACTACCTCGTATTAATTTGTTTCCTACCAGGTCCCCTATCTTGCTTTTTAATATTCATTTTAAAATGATTGAAAAAAATAATAATATTTTTGCATTACAGAATTTTATGGAACTAACTGATTAATAAAACGCCGATCAAAACAACCCAACCCACTCCATTGTTGGTTGTTTGCCTGACCGTTTGTCCCCTCATCGCACGGCAGCCAATGGCCCAGCACATCGGGAGGTCATTAAAAGCGCATTAAACCGGCGGTAAGCTCCTAGACTGGGGACAAAATATATCCGGTACGAAATCTAATGACATGGCGATCCATGAGAATGGAACGCCGATCGGAAGCTATTTGCGCCAACTGTTAGTTTGGGGTAAAAATAATAACAATGAAACGATTGATTGGAAGAACGGAAAGTAATATTGTAACGCAATTCAAAAAATTCAAAAAGCAATAATTAAACTCATCCTGAAAGTACTATTCTATACAGATTCAAGCAAAATTTACAAAATATTAGAAGTCATGTCAATAAGACAACTATATGCCAAATATGCACTACTACTTCTCCAACAAAAACTCCAAATTCCAATTCAACCAAAAACCTCAATAAAAACCAGGTCTTCAACAAATAAAACACCGAACATACCGATAACACACACCACACATGGACAAAGACACTTTCAATATTACGCAACCAAACGTTTTAATTGTATGCCCATTACTTTGAAGCAACTAATAACTGCAAATACGTCTACAAACATTCACAAAAAACATATCTCAGCCTGGATCAAAAATCAAGATTTTCACTTCATTCAAAACATAATAACTCCAAACCAAAAATAACCAAACTATAAAAAAGTGTAAAATAACTAAACACATTTTTCGACATTATATACCAACTATACATATACTTAAAAAATATATATTTTATAACTAATCAGTTTAAAATAACCACTAATTTAAAAAATAAATAAAGAAGAAACTTTCTACTACAACACATAAATACTTGTCACACTTAAACATAACCACGTAAACACCTCAGCACAGGTTCTCCTAGCGAGGTGTTCACGAAACATACAACATTACCCAACCACAGCTTCACCTTCTCAAACCTACCTTACACACAACATAATAAAAAGATAAAAAATTATATTATTATGTATAAATATTAATAATTTTATGTGAACACTGTAATATTATACATAAATAAAAAAAAATAATCAAAAATTCATTGGAATTTTTGGTTTAAAAAATATCAATAGTGACGTCGCTATTGTGTGGCTACTGCTATATTGTCTTGAGTGATTTAGTATTACAATTTGAGGTTTTGCGATAGTTCAACACAGGAGACCCTGAGCAAAACAATTTCCCTCAGGCCTACGTCATATTTGGGTATGCTGTGTGGAGAGAAAAGAATGAGAGGAAATTTTGGACGAAAAAAGTATGAGGGGTGGATATGAATCTAGGGGTCATTGGGTCCAGGAGTGGACGGACGTATGAATCCATTCCTCCTCCCTAGACAAACCTCACCCCATGATCTCGGGTACCCCGAGCGAACTACTTGGGGTGACCTATGGGGTTATCCAATTAATGGTTCCTAGAACTGCGGTAACTATAAATGCCTCCCAAAAATAAATTGAAACATGGAAAGTGGTACAAACTTATCACATATTAAATGAAATGGAAACTAATGAATGCATGCTGTTCGTTCATAACTTACAATAATTAAATTATTAGTACCTACATTTATCCAATCCAATGTGTCCTTACCTTTGCCACCAGGAGAGAGATTTAAGTCCTATCGCTTGTAGGTACAGTTTCTACCTGCGTTTCTAACTGCATGCACATTGCGTCTTATGTTTTTCAAGAGCGCTTTCATAGTCGGTAACAGATGCCGTGCAATAACGAATAAATTTCGACGTGAGTTGTCTGTACATCCAGAGTCCAGAGGAGCAGAGAGGATACATTGTAAAAGGTAGGACTTTTCAGCATTCTGGTGGCATCCTCTCAGTTATATTCCTGCTTCCTCTGTTTCTTCCATTCGTTGTTCAGGTTACAGAATTCACGCGACCTGCTCAAGAATACCCAAGTCGACCAACGGACGTATTTTCAACTGGCGATTGCGAGCGACTTGACGAATAGCTACCCTGAATGACTCAACAGCTATCGAAACATTTGCAATACTCTAGGTACTGAAGAGTGCCGGTTTTTATAAGATCTTGAGTTCTAACTGCGACCAAGTCCTTTTACCAAAGTGCCATAAATCTTGTTCATTTGAATTTAATGTACACAAGAAAAACACATATATTTTAATCAAAATAAACCCAGTGCACTGAAACGTGACATTACTTGTACACTCCATGTCCAATCAATACAGTGGCAAGAACATAAAATTCAATCACATACGTACAATATTAATATGTTCACAAGCACAGGATACACCATTGAAATAGATGCAAGGCTTTAAGGGAAGTTGAAAGTGTAATAGTGTGTATGGGGATGGCTGGACTTCCAGTCATTAATACCCCATGCTACCTGCAAACAGGGGTAGTTTTGTTTAATGATGAGAGATTTATGAGGGCAAAGGGATGAGGGTGGGTGGGGATGGTTGCGGTTTCCGAGAGGCTTATGCACCGACACGGCTGGCCATTTATATTGTGTACATGTGTGCGAAACATAGATACATTGGTATGGTAAAATGATTTATACTATGATAATATGTCGGGTTGGTGCATAATTTCGTAGCATTTTTAGTAAATTGATATTTTTTTTATCAAAAAAAAATCAAAGTTTACTGACTAAAATGTCCATATTTGTATGCATTGATAATTTTTTTTTTTTTAAATTACCTTCAAGGCCCTTGTCATCTTTGGAGATGTTGTGTGGTAGGGTCTTTTTAGGGAATGTAAGGAAAGGAAGTTTTGGGAAGAAAAGTTATCTTGGGGTCAATGTGTCCAGAAGTTACAAACGTATGAATCCATCCATCCCACTGCGGTGCAAGGTCGAGAGTGTCCGTCTGAAGAGACACCAAACCTAGCTAACCACTTAGGGTGACATAGGTAAATGTGTTAATTAACCAATAAATGGTTCCCCGGGTGGCGGTACCTATACATATATATAAATTGAAATATTGGTTGAGTTTTTTGGGTGGTCAAGATTTTCCATTTACAGAAATTCGTATAAACCAGTTCATTGCTTATTATGTTACTTTTGAATAACCGTATTCGAGATACAATTTGACATGAATAATATTGATGGTCATAAAATGAAAAGATATTTTGATGAGACAATTCCTATCCATGCGCCGTATTTCGATAAACAATATTTTTATAGTATAAATTTAATAATATATGATCCAGACAGACATTTAGTGTATAATAACACAATTTAGAGGGAAAAAACTGGACCTGTAATATCTGTGTACCACATTGATCGTGCATTGCTAACTGACAATATTCTGGTCTGGAGAAATTCTGCGGTTACTAGACTGATTTTTAATTTTTTTTATGTGTATCCCAACACACCAAAAATAAATAACAAAAATAATCAACTCGTTGGAACGCCTTCCACAAACGTCATCTTTCTTTCACACGTCCCATGCCGATCTGGGTAGCGTAGGATAGCGTTACTTGTGACAAGTATGTTTCTGAAGCATCTACTTTCATAGAAAATGTGTATAATGTGGTCCAGATTTATTTAAGCGATACATTACCTTGCCTACACGAGGTTAATTAAATAACGCTGAATAAATTTGACCTTTATATAATTTAAAAACTCAAATCATTTAGAATGCAAAGCCTGTCTAAAAACTATCTAGAATTGATAGAAATAATAAAAATAATTTAAAATTTGAACTGATTTTAATGGTGTGAACATTGTATATCATAGGTACTTCTTTGCCGTGAGAAAAACTCTGATAACGTTATCATATTAAATTCCGGCCATTACCGGCATACTAAATGAAGTCTCACGATGAAAATAGTCTAGATTTTATGCCTAATTTATCTTAATTCGCTTCATGGCAGTTCTTTTATTGCTGGTCTCGCAACATAAATAATTCTGCAATGTTGAGGATTCTCCGACCCGTACCATAAAAGCTGGGCCCATAAAAGTGTTTTTGGTAGTTGACTTGTACGAAGCTCGGATTCTTTAATAATAAATATCGGGATCAAAACCAAATCGTTCACGGGCTTAATATATCAGACGTTATTGGTTATGATGCTTCGCTATTTGGATTTCGGATGGATCGTAAAGATCTTCAAATATATTTTGCAGAAGGTAGGTGGAAATTCAGAGCTAATAAAACGTTATTGCAAAACTGTAAAACCGATAAAAATCTACAGTTTTGGCTGTAAAATAAATAAAATTGTAAAAAAATAAAAATTTCTTTTAAAATATATGGTGGATACCACCAGAATTTCAGAAGGAACCGGAGGTTTGAAATTGCGAATTAAATTAAATTTATATTGTGCTTAACAGACAGAAGGTTAATATAAAAAAAAACTAAGAAATACCATAATGAATCAATACCAACTATCCATTAAATTTAAGTACAAAAGAAATGGCACAAGGATGTGGAAGGATGAAAGTAGACAGAATGCTGTAGAAGTAAGATTTCGGAGAATATCCGGAAAGGTTACATGGTTAGGTAAGCGTCAGGAGCCCGATTATATAGAGTTGCTTAGATAGTTAGTAACCAAAATTATTTGTAATCAAACATAAGTAATTATTTAAGACTAATATCTTTGTTATTAGGGTGAAATAAATTGATAAGTTTAGCTCCGATATATAATATTATACCTTTTTTTAAAGAGAGGAAGCCCTGGGAAGGAAAAAGGAATAGTGGGTAGGTAGGAATTTGGTAAGTCAGTGTGTCCAGGAGGGATGGGCGTATGAATCCATGACTCTAACTGTGGTACAAGGCGATGGGTCAAGAGAGTCCGGCTGGAGAGGTGAAAAGCCTCCCTCAACAAGTCTCTCTAGATCCGGCCCAGAAAGCTGGATAGCTGCAAAACCGGACATACCTCACCCCATGAACCCGGGTACCCCTGTTAAATCACCAAACATAGCGAAACACTTGGGGTGATCTATGATAGAGGTTTTTTTCGCATAGGTTCTCTCCGCATCGTACTTTACACTCTGGCCACATATTGTTCTGGAGAAAGAAGTTTTTCCTGTTGAAAACGAGTGAAGAATTACCAAAGGTCTTCATTGTCTCAAGAAAAACTAAACTCTTTGGTTCGTCTATGCATAGAAGCATACATAATGAACACAATAAACTCTGAAGATATTATAAATGATTTTGTCAATAAAAAAATCTTAATTCTTGTTTCATATTACATTTTTACTTTACGAATTATGTATTCCTTTATTTTTATTTTTTTCAATACCTACTTAACCAAGTTTTGAATATTTATTTTGAAAATTGTGTGTCACCTAATAAAAGCCTCCACTTTAACCTTTCCACGTTTCCACTTTGCCCTGCTATGCAGGCAAAGTGGAAAAAAGTGAAGTTTTCAAAACTGGGTATCCATTACCAAAACTGTTCTCTTTTATTATTATTTTAATTTAATTACCAAACATATGTAAGTTCCTGATTTTAATAAACTTTTAAAAACTAAAAAAAAACTTACATTTTCTTAATTAATCTGTACACTGAAGTTAAGTTTTCCACTTTGCCCCCCCTTCCCCTAAGTAAGTGATTATGATAGATGGCAACTTCTAAGAAGGAGAAAGGGGCGGCGCTATTGATGTGGTCTAAACATATGAAAAGTATAAATTTTAAATCCAAAGAAACTAATTTGATTGTAGCCAACAATATTAATTGTTTTATTTCATTTACGTAACAAACGACAAACGCCTTGAATAAATAATAACACACTTATCTAACAGGAATTTAAAGATATCTCATCGCATTGTCTGGATTTGGACAGTAATTATAAATATCTTGGATCGTCAATAAATTAAATCGGTTTGGTTTCAAGAATCAGATTTATTTACGGGGACCCGTGTCATTTTTATTTGCATTGCAACCAAGAAAAACAATAAATCGTTGCTCTAAAAGTCAAGCAATCAAAAGATAAAATACAATAATAAAAAGACGCCCGTTAAAAAGGAACGTTAAACGGATTTATTGTCTTTTTTTCCGCAAGATATATTTAATGGGAATCATTGTATCTTGGCGTAAAATTAACAGCGGGTTGAATCCTGTGGTTTTAATCGGTTACTTTAACTTACTAACAAAAAAAAAATAAATAAAAATAAATTATTATTACTCACTAACTAACTTGTATTTAGAGACGGGACAGAGTTAAAGTAAAAAATAATACTGTTTTAAATTATAAAGAATGTATTGCATTAATAAATTTATTATTATAATTTTTTCTTAAATTGTGTGAATAGCATACAACAATCCCTGCATGGGACCAATTGGACTATGGCATCAACAATTGGGGTACGTTATGTGGATGACGGGAGTTTTCTCCCTATTTCCTTTTTTTAATTTTTTCCCCATCTACTCCCCAAGATTTTTCCATCTCCTCCTCCCTTCAGGAAGGTGAATACTGTAAAGCAGTTTAGATCTGGTTATCAAACACAACTAAAGCCATTCCAAGCAAAATGATTCTTAATGGTGGTTTTTCACCAGGGCGATTTAGGCGATTTTTCACCAGGGACTTAACAAAGTAAAAATTTAATTATTCAGATAATTAAAAAATAATTATTTTAATGCATATTAAAAACCACTTTGGGTATTGTAGGTAGTGTAGAAAACGACAGGTAAGAAGGTTCATGCGATAGCTTGTTCTACCGGTATTATAGTGGAAGATTCTCTTAAGAACTAGCGTCACTGATCTTTCGGCACCAGTGCATAGTCGACAACCCCTTCATACGCGCATGCAATGTATGTACATGGTTGACATTTGTCACAAGAGAACGGGTCGTTACTACAACTCGTTCTCGAATTCAATAATTCGGCTGTGGAACGATTTGACGGCCTCTGTTTCCTTCCTCATTTAACATAATACACAACTACACAACCATAGAGCGAAAAGTTCCACGTTCAATTCCCAGTCGCATTAAAAAAAAACTCAATTTTTCTTTTTTTTAGACCCATAATTTTGGCGACTGAATGAACAACGAATTTCTCTGTGGAAGAGAAGGAGTTTTGGATTTGTATCAGGTTGTGTAAACAGGAACCTAGAAGCAATATAGATGTATTTTGGATTCACAGGAACGGAAGAAGTGTGCATTGTACCGAAGGTCCGGCTTCACATTCTCCACCTTTGATACTTGCAAGAGCGGGTCTGTTGTTGTTGTTGAAGTGGTTTTGAAGAAATATCTCTCGATAGATTCTCGTTATAGTCCTCTTCTAGTTTGTTCAAAGGTGTCTTTGCGAATATTCTGTATCCAGTAAGGCAAATCGTCGCTTTTGAGACTCATACTTGAACTGCAGATAGCCGGTTGTGTTTTTTTTTTGAAGCGTCTGATATTGTTTTAGACGTCTTTTTTGTAAATACCCATCTTACAGTCCAATCAATAGTATTCTGTTTAAATAAATGCGGTTACTACTTTTGTGTGACATATCTACCCTTTAGAATTAGAATAACAAGATTCTATCTATGGCGGCTATGGGATCTATAAGCTACTTTAGAGTTCATTATCGCACGACATTACCGCGATAGATGGAACCTTATTATTCCAAAGGAACGATTTAAAATCTATGGTAGATATTCTCAGTAGAACTCTTGAGAAAGATCACCATTCAGAATGGAAACGTTGCTAGACTTTTTTTGTGTGGATGTCCTCTGCGCAATAGATACATTTTGTAATATACGATACGATACGATACGATTGTACCACCCCAGCCAGGAGCAATCCTGTCCCGGTGAGACCGGTACACCAGGGGGCACTGATTTGTTAGGACTGGAACACGTGCTCTAAGGATAGGAAGGAGGTTGGAGTTTAATCGACCGGTATACATGGCAACCTAATAAGCCAATATTGGAATGTAGGATGGGCAGGAATAAAGGAATGGATTGAGCGTAATGATTTTTTTCCCCACTCTTCTTCTTGCCTCTTCTCGGCTCTTCTTGGATTTTCCCGCCATTCCTTGGCTCGTCTTGTCTCTTCTTGCCTCTTCGTGAATCTTCTTGCCTATTATTGAGTATTCTTGTCTCTTCATACCTCTCCTTGGCTCTCCTTGTCTCTTCTTAGATCTTTTCGCCTTTTCACGGCTCTTCTTAGGTCTTCGTGGAAAGCCACAAGAAAAGTCTTGTCTCTTCTTGCCTCTTCTCTTGGCTCTTCTGGCGTCTTCTCGTCCCTTCTTGGCTCCCCTTGTCTCTTTTTGCCTCTTCTTGGACCTTCTCACTTCTCACCTCTTCACGCTTCGTGGATTTTCTTGGCTCTTCTTGCTTCTTCCTGTCTCCTCAAGTGTGGTATTTTCTTCTCTCTTCTTGACTCGCCTTGCCTCTTCTTGAATTTTCTTACTTCTTCTTGGACTAACTAATCCTCCCGCAGTAACAGTATTGGACTAACTAATCCTCCCGCAGGACTAACATTCCTCTAAAATAAAATAAATAAAAACCGACTGAAAAATAAAAAGATTATAAAAAATAAATAAAAAACATATCAAACAATCTATGAATAGAGAAAGCTAAGAGTTATAGTAACATGTACTTATGGGAATTTGGTGTTAATCAAGATTCTCAGATGCGTACCTCTCCGGGCATTAAATCAAGATCTGAAGTGTTCTGTAGAGAGGTCATATCTGTGAAACGGTAATATTGGACTGAAATATAAACAAACGATTATTCATAAATAAATAGAAAAGATCTTATCTGGGTTTATCGTCTTCTTTGTGGTTCCTAAAGGTGATGAAAGGGTTCAAGTGCGATCTTTTCGTCTACAGGGCAGCTGTGTTATTATTCCAGTTCTCTTGGTGACACTATGAACCTCTTTTACGGGAAACACATTAGTTTTTATATGAAGTTCACTCAAACCAAAACACTTGAGATGTCGCGACGGATACGTTTTGGAATGTGCTATGAATTCAAGCAAAGAGATTTGATATTTTTAAAACACAAGTTTTAAAACTAATATCACTTCTTTTCCGAGAGAGATAATTTTATTTCGCGAAATGTAGCAGATTACGACGATTTTTACGCGTATACATGACAAATTTCAGATTTGTAACTTGAATAAAACACTAGTTATTTGAAAAGGGAGACAGGAGTAATCTAGATACGACCTGTTCGAACCACACACCACTTGATTCTCCGCAATAGATACATTTTGTAATATTTTAATTAATGAAGACAATATTAGCGAAACTCAATCAATAATCTAAAACAGAAAAATATACGGTCACATCTGGGACTCGAACCCAGGACCTTCAGCTTTCCGGGCCTCAACTATATACCTATATCCAGATGTTATTTAGTTTGAGTTGAATCTTGCAATCCTACATAAAGATAGCAGCCAATAAAAATATGCCTTAAGAAAATGAAGATAATATAATGTTTGTAGTTCTCAGTCGAAGTAATGATACAGTTAAATATGAGCGAATCGGATAGGGACACATTTATTTTTTTTATTTTTAAGAATCACAAACATTCCCGGGTTACAAATAACCCAACAACATTTGAAAAAACCACCACACCAAGCGGAAGATGTTGCTTGTGTTGTGATGGAGGACTTAGCCAGCCAAGGAATCGAACACGGAATACCTGTGTGGGACCGAAAAGCCTGACAATGCCCACTCAACCACTGACCGTTCAACATTAGCTCAGTCGGTAGAGTTAGTCCCAGATGTATCCGTATCATTTTCAGATTTTTCTGTTTCAGATTTTCGTTAATATTTTCTTCATTTATTAAAGGATTATTTGATTTTAATATAGAATTTTAATATATTTTGTAGTATTATAAAGCATTATAATGCACGATGAGGTTTTTCTTAAAAAAGTAGTCTTCATGTGGAGGCACTGCTAAAAAACAAGCTGCATTCCAGGAGAAATCCTAAATTGCAGCTGAGCAGTGACTTTTTCGTCAATAGAACCAATGAGTAATCAAAAATGTACATCTATATTGTAAAAAAAATATATATATATTGATGAATAAACGATTTAATTATTATTATTGTTATGTTCAAGTCAATTAATACGCTGTCAAAATAATTTCATTTTAACTATGATTTCACGTTCATATATACTTAATTAAATGTATGAAGGTTCCTACAAAATACGTATTTTCCCCCCATTCCATTTTTCACTATATTTTTTTTTATTTATTTTTTTTTTTTATTTATTTATTTATCAAAAAATACATTTTTTTTACAAAATAAGGGTAGTCCCACAAAGCTGTCAAATGGCAGCTTGTCTGTAGGTTCTACAATTTATCACTCTTAATATTAGACATAAGGAAATATTTGTTAATACATATTATATAGTTTTAAGGACACATTAGGATAGATCACATAATAATATTAGATTATTTGAATTACATCTATAAGATATTTCAATGTACATGCCTAATAAATAGATATATAGGCAGCTACATTAAGATAATCAATTCAACATATTTAAAGATACATGGAGTTTTCGTTAATTGACCACATTTTTATCATTTTAGGGCATAATCTGTCATTTTTTTCAAATTTTAAGTTTTTTATAAATCACTAGCTTCTGCCCGCGACTTCGTCTGCATATAATTAGTACTTCGAGTAATATATTTTCTTTTCTTAGGTCCCATCTATGTTTATACCAAAATTCTTAATTTATTTATTCAAAATATCTATAATTCTTGATTCGATTCAAAGTATTAGGCGAGTACTTTAAGTAAATGCACTAATGTAAATATTTTCTGAAATAGAATTTTTCAACATTTCAACAATCATTGTTTTGCAAAATGTCATCCTCAAATTTTGACATTTTCTATTAAACAATAATTATTATTTTCGAAATTTTGTATGGATGCATGTGTGTTTGTTACTCTTTCATGAATGATGAATTAATGAAACTTTACAATAATATAGCTCATACATCAGAATAACAATATATTGAAAATAAATAGCTATCTTTATAAATTATATCCTATATGTTATTCTGATGTATGAGCTATATTATTGTAAAGTTTCATTAATTCATCATTCGTGAAAGAGTAACAAACACACATACATCCATACAAACTTTCGCGTTTATAATATTAGTAAGATAAGATGTCAAGGTGGTCAAAACTTTCTCAAGCGTTATTAAAATAATTATTAAATAATCTATTGTAAATTCCTCAGAATTTTTTTTATTTCAAAATAGAGTCGAGAAACACGGAACAGTCATACCAACTGTCGATTAAAATATCTTAAAATGATAATCTGTATTTAATTGTTTTCTGCTTTTGATTGCAAAGCGATTTACAACTTATCGTGGGTTGGTTTTATCATTATTATAAACGGTTGTACCTAATTGCTAGTTGTACAGATATAGAGTAAATATAAATAATATTGTTAGATATCGAAATACATTAGACAAAATTCATTTTACAGTATTTTACTTTTACGATGAACACTCTCGCCATCTAGTTACATAAATCCGTATTAGGCACTGAAGAGATATACCGATAGAAATGTGTTGTGTGCGTGTCTGTGTGTCCAAAGTTAGGTTATACCTATGTCCCAGGTCAATCATAAAATCAGGCAGATCATGGATATGCCTCGCCACATCGTGGAATAATATAATTGGAATAACAAGGTTCCATCTGTTGCAGTGACGTTATGCGATAATGGGGTCTATAGTAAGCTACTTTAGAGTTCATGATAATAATAATAATAATTTGATAATTTGTATAGCGCCTTTGTTGTGAGAAAGTACCTCAAGGGCGATCTACAATTTATAATATAATTCTTAGGCTATATCTAAGTTTCGCATGGCGTTACCGTGATAGGTGTAACCTTGTTATTCCAAATGATCGATCTGCCGCCATTTCACTATGTGCCAGATTATGATGTGGCAAGGCGCACCGTGATCTGCCTGTTTTTACAATCGGTCTACGACATATACACGGTATCCGGAAACTAGTGGGCCAAGCGGGAAACTGTTGAATCAATGTCACACAGAGAACCATTTCAAATCATTTTTAATCCTTTATCCATTCTCTGCAAATAAATGATTTTAAAAAAAATTGGAGGAGTATCTACTCTTCAAACGATTGACAGTGATTATTTTTTTCAAATTTGAAAAAAACTTCGGACTCGATTTAACCGACAAAGAAAGCAAAAAAAAAAACTATAAAACAAAATCGACTTTAAATAATGTAATTAAATAGGTTTTTTGCTGGTACAAATAGTTTTCTGACACCATGTATTTATCTTTTTTTAACTTTTAGTGAAATTGGTAAATTTTTTTGTAATGACCAAATTCTTTTTTATTATTTCTTTATATTGTAGGTATTATTGTTTACAATTCAATTTATAACCTTACCAGGACAAGCCTGTGTTGAAATTAAAATTATAAAAATAACACAAAATAATATTCTTATCGAAAAACTATATTAATGTTTTTGCAGATAATTAATATATTAATAATTATTATTATATATTACTCAAAGTTTTTAGTTTTTGTTATGTAATTATGTACATTTCATAAGGAATAATATGAACTAAACCTGTCAATTTGTCTGTCCTGGAACGGGAAACCTAGTTGGACAGGCAAAGCTTCCTAATATATAAATTGTACTTTATTTTGTATCTATCTATAATAAATAAATAAATAAAAAATAAAAAGATAATGGGTATCTATTATAAAAGATGTCTGAAGTTCATAAATTACAAACACCTAGTGTGACCATGTGTAGAAATTGGATTTGAAATTGTTGTGCTATTATTTAAAAAAATACTAAGATGATAACTAGATTACTTCATTAGCTGTGTCCTAGAATCAAAAGTTGGGTTATGTAAACTGATGACTGATGACATTAATTTTTTTTTCAAATCGCTGTAGATCACGTTTCTAGAAATTACAGTATATCAGTGGGGTCAGGTAATTATATATCTATGGAGGTTGACAATTTATTGCTCGTATACTTATTTTCAATGGATAAGTCGTAAATCGTTAAACGAAGAGTAATAAATAAATCAATAAATCCATTAAAGTCCTGTCAAGTCATTTTGTAAAGGCGCAGGTAAAATCAAATTTTACAACTATATTAAAATATACTTGACCTTGTGGGTTAATGACGTACAAATCTTTAAACGAAATCACTTAACCTTTAGGCCTAAGGCACCAGATATCTAGCACTAAAAGTAATTTAATGTAGGTAGGTGGATAATATACTATTTGAAATTTTAGAAAAGACACATTTTTTATTTTTTTTATCTCATTTAAATAATTTTAATATAAAAACACCTATGGGATTTATGTGCTAATCTCCTTACCCAGTAAATGGTTGAATACCTCTGGTATGGAAGCCCACAATACTTGGAGAAAACCCTCGGCTCTGTGCAGAAACGGGCGGTCCGTTTAATAGATTCTCCCGTATTAACAAACGGATTTTTTTTACATTAACTCCACACAGGAGGCCCTGAGGAAAATAATATCCCTCGGAGGGTCATTTTGATGAGAGGAAGGAGTGAACGTGGGTCTTGAAGAGACCCGTGTTGGAAGAAGGAAACACTGAGGCCGGCAAATCGTTCCACAGCCAAGCTATTGAACACAAGAACGAGTGGTAGAAGCGTCCCGTTGTCATGTGACAAATGTCAACCGTGTACATATATTAGGCGCGCGTTTGGTGTGTTTCCCAACTATGCACCGGTGCCCAGGGGATCAATGACGCTAGTTCCTCGGAGCACCTTCCATTGAAATACCGGTAGAACAAGGAGAGCATTCCCACCCGACGCCTGTGCTCTAAAGATTGCAATCCGTTTGTTAATACGGGAGAATCTATCAAGCGGACCGGACGTTTCTGCACAGAGTCCAGGGTTTTTTTTTTTCAGGTACATTGGGGCTCCTGACCAGAGATGGCTGCCAAATTCAACCGTGGGGCGCACTTGCGATTTGTACAGAGTTAGCAGTTGTGCATTATTAGAGTATCTGCGGGCCCTGTACAGTACGCCCATCTTCACATCACAGGCGTCGGGTGGGAATGCTGTCCTTGTACTACCGGTATTTCAATGGAAGATGCTCCGAGTGTGCCTAATCCTTTGGCGTGTTAACGGTGACTGACTAATTTCACATTTTAATTAATTGGGAAGCAATACTAGCACCCTTTTTCTGCATTAATAAGTCCACATACAGTCCGCGATTCAATGTGTTAAATACGCCTGACCTAGACCATGATGGAACTAGAAACTATTTAGGTGAATCAATATGGATTAAACGTCATCATTTATAGTTAAACAATTTTTCAGAAATACTCATCGCGTGACTTAGTGGGTAACTATATTATATCAATCAAATGTTAAAAATGTACTAAGAATTTTTATCTTTTTATTTTAAAAAAATAGCTCTTGGCTAAATGTTAAGAATTTCAAACTATTAAATGATAATCAGGAATCAATGGTTTGAGGGCCTCGTGTCCGGTTGATTATAATTGAAGATGATGAATTTAAAATTGTTCTTGAAGTATTTCTTTGATCCTGCGGCGATAGATATTAAAAACGAATTAAACGAAGTTTTATATCTTCGTGAATCTTATACAGGTATCGTCGGGAGGTACTCGATACACACCTAGAAGTTAATAATTAGTAATTAAAGTGAAAAGTTTCGCTCCCTTATTTATTCTCTTTCTGTCTGCATTATAAATCTTAAGATTTATAGCTTTTATTGTTGGTTTAAAACTCGGCAAGCGCAAGATATTTTTAGAAATTTGAAATTTTGTTTATTTTATAAAATCCAAAGTTGTGGTATGCTGAGAGGCTGAAGGGAGTGAGAGGAGAAGGATACGTGTAAGAAGAATGCGAAGAAGTAACAGATAGATATGCAGAAGTATTCAGATTTAGTAATTAAACGCGGCTCAAACCATTTAAAGCAACGTTTCCAAATGCTGATATTTCACAAGGGCGTTTATTTATTGAAAATTTATCTAGTTGCATATCTTTCCTAACGGAAGACATTTTCAGAATGTCAGTAGTTGACCAACATTATCAGGTGCGGTCAGAGATGTATTTTTGCATCTTGGTACAACCCAAAAATAATATTGACGAGTTGGTGACATTTTGCCTATGTTCTTCAAGAGCGTTAAAAGTGTTAAACATAAAAATCAAAATATCTCGCTTCTCGATGCCGCCGTACAAAATACAGTGGCTATTGCAATAAAACGAAAATATTTTGAGACCGGTGACGTCACACAAAAAACCACAGATTAGGTGCGATTTCGCTAGACCCGAAAATTTAAGTGTAACCTTAAGGCCGAGCTACCCCGCTCAAAAAGAAGAAGATGGAGAGATACGACAATACGAACGTGGGAGCGAGCGCGCTAACATTAAAAACCATAAATTCATGTGAAAGAAGTCAAAGACGACTCGTTTGAAAAACAGCAAAAATCTCGTGGGGGCTGTGTCAAGTAGTATTTAAAGAAACATTGCGAATTTTTTCATACATATAACTTGTAAAATAACAGAAAAAAAAGTGTAAATAATAATTTTCGGAGCATACTTTGCGATTTATTTCTATCGAGGGATTATCAAATAATTACTGTTTCGGCGTGGGGAGTGTGTAGATACTATCTTAAAGAATAACATATATATTTTTTAAGAACTTAAAAACTTCAAACGTTTAAGAAATCGGTAGAAATTGACAGAGCGGCCCCTCAACCAGAGCAATTTAAAACTTTTTTTCTCACATTTCAAGTTTGTAATTTGCCGTCAAACAAATAACTGGTATGACAAATAATTAAGACACATCGATAACACCGCCGTACTTGGGTATTTGTTTAAAATGAATATAACTTGACGAATTACCGGCGTGCATAACATAAATAATAAATAAATGTCTGAGAAAATCTTTTCAAAACCTTTTTGATTATCTAGGATAGATCAGGAGGAGTCTATGGGAAGCAAATGCAGAGAAGCAGGTAGCAGGAAACGAGAAGCAATGGGAGCGGGAAGTGGGATGCAATGAGCAGTGAGAAAAGTAAAGTGATTAGTAGAAATTAGCAGGAAGTATGAGACAACGGGAAGCAAAAACAAGAAGCAGTAAACGGGAAGAAGCAGTGCAAGCGGAACGGGAAGGAAAAAGCAAAGGGAAGGTGGAAGCGTGTCGCGAAAAACACAAAATAACGGGAAACTGGAAATGAGAAGCAAGTAGCTGAACGCGAGAAGGAACGGGAAGAAAAATAAGCGAAATGCGAGAAACATAAACCAGCGCTCAATCACTTATTTTATTCCTGCCCATCCTACATTCCAATATTGGCTTATTAGGTTGCCATGTATACCGGTCGATTAAACTCCAACGTCCTTCCCATCCTCAGAGCACATGTTCCAGTCCTAACAAATCAGTGCCCCTGGTGTACCGGTCTTACCGGGACAGGATTGCTCCTAGCTGGGGTGGTACAATCGTATCCTATCGTATCGTATCGATTGCTAAAGAATATTTTTCCGCCCACATTAAAAAAATCATACCTCCGAATTTGAATATGGAGACATACGAACTAATTATAGTTCTATATATTAACAATAAAAAATTGCTGGTATCTAAGTTCAATGGTCTCAGAATAAAAAAAATGACTGGAGTGTCTTATTGTGGGTATATTTTGTCTGATGCTTTTGAGTACAAAAATACCTAAAAGAAAACAAAATCATTACGTTATTTAATAAGTTTTAAAGGTTACGTAATATTAATCACTTTATAAATAATCTAATAATATAACTTTTACTACTTGCCGTAGAAATACGTTTATTTATTATTAATGTTATTTCGATTGAGAATTGTTTTTGTTTAATCGTCCTTGTATTCAAATTCAGGCTGTATTTTTCTTGGAAGAATTTCCTTTGTATCAACGATAATAATAACTCTGTTTCTTTTTAAAGAACTTGTTATTAAAACGGGAAGGGTCGGAATAACGGAACTTCATAATAACTTTCTACGTACTTGTTTTCTTTAAGAACAAACAATTTACTCGAGTTTCGGATGTTTTAGGTATAAATAATAAGACGGCTCTGAAGAAAATTCAGATATTTCATAAATTTAATGAGGATTTTTCCTGAACAAAAGTAAAAGTTTTGCGAATCCTTCAGACAAAATGAATAGTTTCTGTCCTTCAGGAACTTTAAAATAATCGTTTTTTGTTGTTCTTAAATTATCTCGAAGGTATCTAGGCACACTTTTTAATGTTTTTATATCAGTAGGATAGACCCTGAAACAATTAACATATTTTTTTATTACAGAATAGATTAGATTTTTATTATAGAATAGATTTTAAGAATAAAAAACTTATTTAAAAAGAGTAGGAGTTAAGGATAGAAAGTACTGGGAATATAATGTTTGGGTTACTAAGTATAAGGATAATTAGACACAGTAATTATCTTGTTAATGTTAAGGTTATTAATATATATGGGAGTTTTTATTTATTTATTTGTTTTACCTAAGAATGGAATACCACACAAGATTCCTAACTACTCCCGTCAGGAGCCAGCCAGGCAGACTATGGCATCCCCAATTCGATTATGTTGTGAGCTGAAGGCAGTGCGAGGGGAATGAGATGGGGAAGAGGAAGGTGGGAAAGTTATGGGTATTCAGATCTGGTCACCAAATATAGCTAAGACCATTTTATATAATTTTTTTATGTGATGAAGTTTCACTATAATACATACATACTATAATGTGGATATTAAACAGTGGTGGTTAAAATAATATTAAAAAATATAGTATCTGTAGGGATCAATGCGATTGATTTTGTCGGAAATTCTGTAAATTTTTATTAAAATTAGAAAATATATATGTATTCTTATATACTTTTTTTTAATGATAACAGATTTATTAATAATTACAGATTGATTATTTGAATAATAATTACCAAAAGACATGTAATATTATAGTAAAATTTATAGAAAAATGCCTTTCACTTCCTGATAATTTTTTACCAAACTTTTAACATTTTTTTATATAAGTTTTGGTTTTGGCATTTGTTGATGGAACTGGACAATTTTGAGGCCAAAAATTTCCAGCTACTTTTCAATTCCGAATAGTGGTCTTTCACCAGGGCGATACTGAGAATATCATCCACTCTGAAACGTGTCGCATATATACTATACATTATTTTGAATTACTCAATTGTAAAATAACACAAATTAATCACACTCAATTTATTTGGGCCGCCGGTATTGATCCCGGGACCTTCGATTGAGAGTCTAGAGCCTTACCCCTCGACCACGGAGGTCGTCAAAAAGTCGAAAGTTCTTCAAAAGGGCATTAGTGAGAGATGACATTGTTGGAGAGCATTTTAGATTTCGACTAATCCAAGAGTCCATCCACTCTCTGAGATCAGTATGTTTAAAAAAACAGGTAAACAGACGATTTTAATTTACATCTGATTATTACCCGTTTTAAACAACAGCGACGAATTAATACAAAGTGAATTTTTCCCTCCTTTAATTAAGGAGGTGCCTGAATAGAGAAAGAAGAAAATGGTTTTATAAAGCGCCCCTTTATAAGCTATTAACCTCCCAGCACCCTCACTTAGTAACTCATCTCAATATCCCAAAAACAATATCACTTCTTACTTTCATCTTAACCGGGGACAATATTAAATTAGAAAAACAATTTCCTCTCGCCGAGCCTTGGGAGGGCCCTTACGGCCTTGTGATCCTGGATTTAGCTCCGTGCCTGAAATGGTGATAATGAGTCGGATACAAGTTCCCGAAGAATAAAGGCTTAAGGGTCCCTGTTGGAAATTCGAAACAATGTTAAGAAATAAAGATTTTTTAGGGGAAAGTGGGGAAGAGGTGTTCATTTTGTTAGCATCACTAAATAAATTTATGAAGTTGAACCGCTTAATAAATTTGTTATTTTGAAAACGGCTAATCATTTTTGCAATTAAGGTCTATCCGGAAACTTTTGAAAGTAAACCAATCTTTAAAATATTTTGTATTTCTGGGCATTACAAACTTTTATTTGTATCTGTAAGATTGGGGTGCTCCAGATAAATTCAAATGGTAGAACCATTTAGAACAATTAACCATTTAGTCCCCGTTAAATGCCAATTCTAATTCTGTTTCAGCTTTCGAACAAATTGTGATCAGCAGAAGAGGACAACAATATGTTTTTAAGCATATCGGTGTATTACAATTTTTTTTTCTTGACATTTCACCCCAAGGGAGTTTTTTAGCCAGTGTCAAGTGAATGAGTTTGTATGTAATAATTGTAAGTGTAATTTTGGGTAAAAATAAACAAATTTGACAGTAATATTAGTAATAGACAGGAGGATCTACATTTATATAATAATAATATAAAGAATAAACTAAACACTCACAATCCAAGGTGATGGTGATTGATTACTTACATATTTACAATTTGATAGAAAGCTGAAATGCACCTAGATCGGCGTAAGGTGATGCATTACTAAGCAATTCAAATCATGTGATTTGGTTTGAAAATTATAAATTTAAATAAAATACTGTCAGTAGAACACATATTTGCTTTATTAATTAGTCAGGTGTTTATTTATAAGTTTTTTTTAAAGCCCTGAAAAAAATTAAGTATCAGGCTGCAATAAAAAACTGCAATAAATTTCAAAATCTCCTACGTACAAACCTTTTTTCGGTTCAAAAAATATTATCTTAATATTATGTACACTTTTCAGCAGCGTGTGGTACAAAATTAAAAATATACATATCTGCTTTTGAAGACAATTATTTACATAACTTTAACTGCTACCGATTTTATGTCTGCCGACATGGGTCGAACCACGGTGCCCTTCTTGATAATATGAAAACGAAAATTGTGTTTTTACTTATGTCGGCAGAATATCACTTAACCCAAAACATGCGAACACCTCAGCACAGGTTTTCCCAGTGAGGTGATCACAAAATGCTACTATTATCCTTTTTACATACCTTTTTACATCATATGAATATGAACTTTTTTGTACTACTGTGTTATCATTTGTAATTATTTGTTAAATGTATGTACGTACAAATAAAGAAATAAATTTAATTTAAAACAAAATTAAGATAAGGCAAACAGATAAAAAAGGGGCATTGTTACTTTTGATGTGATATTCTCTTTTAAACGATGCTTTAAAAAATGTCGAAAAAATAATAAAAGTGCCAAATAGGAAGAAGCACTTTTAACCCGATTTATAATAATGAAAATTTTCATTTGGGATTATCTCCCGGACGACTAAATACAAAAAGGTACCTATTAATTTATTTATTATTTTTGAGCAGGGTGTTTTTTTTATAAACCTTTATTGAATTTCATACCAAATTCAGATGCTGCCATTGGGTAGGAATGAATGTAAAAAATAAAACGACACCCTTTAATCCGGCGGCGGGTTCGGGGGTTGGCACCAGCCTATAGGGCGGAAATTAAAAATTCCTTTGTAAACTTTATTTTCATTTTCAGGTCGGTACTACTAGAACTAGATGAAAGAAAAATATTTTTAAAACGCTTCCGTTTTGCCGATTTGCTCCTGGACATTGAGATAATTTTACATAGAAGATCACCTTAAGAAACTATTTGAGGTATATGGAGAATCCGAGAACTATTTAAGTACTTTATTATTTTTTAAATTGTTTCTTGTCTTTTTTTTGTAATTCTAGGTCATTAACGTTCTTCCACTGATAGATATTCCGGATACCTATTTCTGCTTGAACATAAGATTCAACTTCTTGCACCATTCTTTGCTCAGATAATTGAAAGTTTTTTGGCACCTTTATCAATTTTTAGTTGCGTAGGTACCTACTTATTTTTCGATTAAATTGCATCAGCCTCCTGCTGAATGGTATTGATCAAACAATCGTTTGAATGTGAGTCTGTTCTTCGGGTATGTTAATTGAACCTGGTCTAATGAGCTAAGATCATTGATCCCTGATGCAACGTATACATGTGGAAAACTAGATGAACGCCTATATGTTGGCCATAATAAAATATTAAAAAGGGATGGAATGGTATGTACCTAGCTATATTTTTTTTACTATAAATTAATTGTGGTAGGAAGAACCAAACTGCTCTAAATACCTTGTTTATATTGTATTTTATATCTAAAATATTTTAGCTTTTGTGTATATAATATAGTCAATATAACAAATATAACAAGTTCTGTTTACCCTGCCATTTAAAAAAAGTTTAAAATAAAAATATTAGTATTATGTAAAGCGAGTAGTAATTAATATTTAATGAAAACGTTATTTTATAAAATAACTTGTTACCTACTCAAACTGTTTTTAAATAATATTGTTTATAACTCAAAACAAGATGTTTGCCTCAATGGTTCCACGTAAAAAATAATAACGTATATTTTCAAATTCTAACAATTTTTCACGTGATTGCATTTCGACGTAACAAAGCTTACATCCTCTCGGTTAAAACTTTTATTAAAAATAACGATTATATTGTGTGGGCTGCCGCATATTACAGCGCTACATGGGGAAGGGAATATTATCTTTTTGTCTTTGAAAATTGTTTTTCTTTGAAATTATTGCCTGGGGGTGCAATCTCCTTTCCATTACGGTATTTGCTATTTTTGAAAATAATATTCCGCCAAAATTGAAGCAAATTTTAGGGGCTTGTTTTATGAGTTACTTTACAAGTGCTGGGTTAAGTATTGAAATTTATTCCAGATTCAGTTTAATTTTGTTAGGTGATAATGTTTTTTCTTTCTTCGAATGTAATAATATTTATTTACTTTTCAAGATTGAGGAGATATTTTGTTGATCTTGAAATAGGTGAATCGCTACAGATATATTTTACAGATTTTGTGATAAGTCCCAAGAGCAGGTGTGTTCTATATCAAAGTTGATGCATTACGTACTTAGAAAATGTATGCCTTTATGATGCGTATACATTTGAGAACATAAGTGCGAGCAGAGTCACGAAATATTGGAAAGGAACGAAGCGTTTCGCGCAGTTTGGGGTTGCTTTGTTCATTTTCCATAATTCATGTTTCGGCTCACAGGTTCGACTTGCCTGTCCTTATGCAGCCTAAGAAATAACACACATTTTCATAATTGGCCTTGAAGCTATCAACGGTCATTTTAGGCAAGAACTGTACAATAAATTATCATTCAATTTTATCTATTCATTACAAAATATTTACTTTAAAAAAAACGAGGATAACCTCAGTATTTGAATCTGTACTAGATATATATATATATATACTAGATACATCTGTACTAAAATAGAATTTTCTCTTCGTGTCAAAACTACATCTTCCAAAACTTTACAGATTTGCTCTGTTGATAAACATTGCAAAACAGTTAATAAAAAGGTAGAAAAAATAGTAAAGCCTTTATATCCTTTACAGTTATGATTACATTACCACATATTTCATGTAAATACTGCATAAGAGTCCCAAATACTGAGAATTAGTGGGATTATGGCATACTTAATTTGGGTATATTGTAAGGCAGAAGGGAGTGGGGTGAGGAAAGATATGTGGAAAAAGAGAGTGGGGAAATACCTGACTATTCAGATATGGTCTCCAAACACAGCTACATCCATTCAAGCAACGTTTGGATTCTGATTCACCACGGTAATACTGATTTTTGATATCTACCTCAACCATACTAATTTTTAAATATGGATGCAGATTAGTCGACGGCCGAATACTATTTCTAATATCGATTATCTCCCAGATTAATATGTTCATCGACAATTTTTTTATTGATAATACAAATGAATATTTTTCAGTGCTCGATCCAATTCAGGGAACGTAACTTCTATCATAATGGTAAAATTACAACAACATACATCCACTTTATATCATTGCGCAAAAATATATTGATTTCTCTAAACTGTGCATTGTTACGGGATTATTTTTTTGGAATAGAATAACAATATTGTACCAAATAAACCAAAAAATAGAAATATTTGAACATAGTTATGCAGAAAGCAGCCAGTCTACAATTTTGGAAAAAATACATATTGTTGTTATCCGACGGAGTAAGAGCTATTCTCTATTTTGCTAAAACCAGCCAGACCACTTTCATAGAAAAATTCATAGAATCGTATTCCGAAATATTTGTTTGTAAATAACATTTAAAAATATGCAGAAAGGGCCCACGGCACTCAAATGCTTATAATGCGGTTAATTCTTAAAAAATATTTACCAGAAAGCCAGAAAACACTTAACATTCGAACAATGACATTTACCAAAAATCAGCAGATAAAGTTCTAGGCGCTTTAAATTACACAATTTTTTTAGTGTTTTTGGTTGCTCTTACGAGATTAAATTCACTAATATGTATTCTACAGAAAACAGCCAGAGCCAGACTACAGAAACAAAAAACAGCAATGTCTAAAAAATTCTATATTTAAATCCACTTTAAAATTATAAGAAATTGGTATATATATATTATTTATAACTTGTTTCCCGTTAAAAAAAAAAGTTCTAGATTTGATTAATCAATCTTCGCACAAAAGTGGTCTTTTCTCAGTTTGTGTTTTTTGTGGTTAGCTGCCTTCTGCATAACTACAATCATTTCATGTTGGCAATAACCAGTACCCAACACTAGTCCGCCATCTGTTGGTAAACAAATCAGGTAAAAGTTTGTTTTTAATGCAACAGTCTCAATAGATTCACATGATGGAAATATTCTATGGGGATTACCGTAAGATCTTACCTTAATATTATATCCTGCTAGGGGTGACTGACAGACTAATGGGGTTCTTTCAGCCCCTAAATACCTTTTGGGTCCATTGTTAAGGGTGTCATGTTAAAGCCGAGGTGTTAAGGTTTTTTTAAAGCATTTTAATCTACGATTGTGACCGGTGGCATAATTTCACAGGGTTGATCATTTTATTTATACCATATTTTAAATTGAATTCATATTTTTAAGCGTAAAATCTGTGAAACGTACATTATACTAAAATTTTCAATGAAATGCAATAAAAAATTGTATTGTTTATTTATTGTAGTGATCGTATTTTATGCAAAAAAATAATCGTTTCAGCATTTCCATTGATGATTTTCGATATCTATTTGTGCTGGATTAGTTCAATAAACCATTTATTTCTGCATATAGTAGAAAATCCGTGAACAAAATAGAAAAAAAATATTACGGCAGGTAAAACTCAATTTTACTGAAAACCCGTAGCATTTAAATTTTGCATTATCTCTTCTAACTACGAAAGTAACTTCCCTAATGTCTATTTTCCCTATGACCTTTGAAAAGGAGTGAACTTAAGTCTTGAAGAGACCCGTATTGAACCCAAGTAAGAGTCGTAGAAGCGACCCGTTCTCGTGTGACAAATATCAACCGTGTAGAAGAGTTAGGCGTGCTTTTGGAGTGTTTCCCGACTGTCCACAGGTGCCCAAGAAGTTCCTCGGAGCATTTTCCATTGTTTAAACTTAAAATTAATTAAATGAAACAAATAACTATGTGTAAATCACTATAATGTGAATAGTAGAAGAAGTCGACGACGCCCGAGGAAGACATGGCACGATCAAGTGAATCAGATACTTGAGTCGGGCCATGTCAAGAGTTAGAATAATAGAAGAGTATATATGATAAGATGTATGAATGTGAATGAGGCGAGGAGTGTATGCCAAGACCGAGTTGTTTGGCGGTCCGTCCTCTCTGCCTACCCCTGCGGAGTAACGGCGTGATGGTTATTTAGTTAGTTAAATCACTACATAATCAAATGTTATAATATCTACATGTTTTATTTATAGTTAAGAGATCTGAATAGATTCGTAAGTGCTTCTTAACCTTAATTCATCTTATTATCCTTTCCATTCCCTTCAATCTCACTACACATCCAAATTAAATATGTCAAAGTCTCACTGAAACCTGGCAGTTATTGCAATACACAAAAAATATCATTTTCCAAATCGCTATCCCTGCCTATCCTCAAAATTCATCGATGCACATTAATTACCTAAGAAATACGACACGTCATAAATCTCACCCCAATAAATTTTGTCTAATATCCTTGTATCCTAAAGCATCTACCTTCCTGTCCCGATAAATGCGCCGACCTTTGAGGTCCGGGCATTGAATTGAAGAGGAAGCGAGATTGAATATGTATAAAGAGAACAAGGCATATAAACATTCCGAACAACTGCACCCTAAATTTGGCATAATGGTTGGAAAGAAGTAAAGAAGTCGGTATTGGGGGATGGGGGATAATGGAATTCCTCGTGAGATCGATTTCTTTTGAGTCCTTTCTATTCAGTCGGCGCTGGGAGTATGCATTGCCTTTAAAACCAATATTAAATAGGCCAAGAACGATTATTGCCTTGCAGTTTACTGAGAAGAGATCTGCAGGCAAACTGTGTTAGTGCGGGCGATTGTAATCTTGCATTTAGGTCAAAATTTAAACCGTACTCGCTACAATCATATCTTCTAACACAGCAAATTTAATTTGTGGCACCATAAATTTGGAATCTATAAATTGAAGTTTAATGATTGCGGTTTCTTTTATATTGGAACTTCGAGAAACTTCGAAATAAGGATTAAGGAACGTATGAAATCTTTAAACAATAACAGTTTCTCGGAGTTTGCCAACCATTTGTTGGAAACTAGTCACACCTTTAACTTCAATAGCGGAATAGAATTAATATATTGTAATGTCAATGGCATTCAGTTGGATAAACTAGAAATTTTAGAGATCAGAAAGAATGTGAATGCGAATTCGAAAACTACTAATAATCAAAAATTGTTTTTAAATGACCCAATATTTAACCTCTTTCTTTAGCCGATGTTTCGGACAACATTACATTGTCCATCATCAGGGCAGATGTGTCTGCCATCTGCCCTGATGATGGACACTTTGTCCGAAACGTCGGCTTAAGAAGGAGTTAGCGTAACACGGCATAATATCCCAAAAATAAACAACAAAAATACTTTTAGCCGTGAAAATCTTAAATAATATTCAATATTAAACCTATTCCCTTTGTAAATTGTTCCAATTTGCCCCTCTTCCCCCTACCCATTCTCATATTTCCATTGTTACCATTGTCAATTATTTTTCCATTGACGCTATTGTTTATGTCTATTATTTTATTTATTTATTTATTTATAAAATACATGAAATACATTAAAACATATTCATATAAATGACATATTAAATCACCATACTAGGCGGCTGCCTGTTTATGGTGACCAATTATATATAAGTTAAATTGGTTAGTTTATGAAGTCTAGTGAACTAACTTAACATATATGGATTAAGTATATCTTAACTTATATCTCTATATCTTAACTCTCTAACTTAACATATATGGATTAAGTATATAAACAAGCTTGAAAATTGGAAAAGTTGTAGAAGAAAAGGTAAAACAAAACACAAAATAAATATTTTATCTAATATTCTCCAGAGATATGTCGGTTTAGCACTATCGTTTTCAGATTTTGTAAGATAAATGTGTTGATAAAATGATGCAAAATCTTACGATTTGGTTTGAAAATTAGATCGCATAGAAATATTCCCTGCCAGGAGAACGCTTATTTGTCTTTGAATTAATCGAGTCAGGTCAGTCTTTTTATAAGTCCAGAAAAAATACATCGGGCCTACAAAAACTGCATTTAACTTCAAAATCTCCTTCTTACGAACCCCTTTTCGGTTATGGTTTTATTGTACAATGTGGAAAAGAAATCTTGTTTTCGGCTTTATCGTCATCTACATAAGGAGTGTTTTTGATAGCGGCCTTTTCGGGCCATAACCATTTAATAATAATTAATGATTATTATTTATTATGGTGAAGAAACCTTGTTTTGGTTTAAAAATTGGTTTTGAAACATGTTTATTATTTTAATTGAATAAGTGGTGTTTTACAAAGTGATTTGATTTCATTTACTTGAATTAATGTATGTAATGTAAGTTATAATGCTTTTCAGTGAAGAAAACGAGAGGTTATACAATCCGTTTCAATCCGCATTTCAAATAATTGCGGACAGTCTGGTATGGTCGGTTATTGATTGATATCACATTTCGCAATTGGTTTTGACAAGTTGTTACCGATGAAATCACAACCTTTAACCAGAAATTTAATCAGATTATTGCGGGGTTGTTATACCAAATACGAGTCGGAGTAATAGTAAGTAATTTAGTTTAGATCTAAAATGAAATACAATGTATGCTCTAAAAATAGACAAAGTTGATCTTTACATATAAATAAGAGCTCATATCGTTATGTCGTAAGTGTTTAAAGAGATTTCTTAGAAATGAAAAATCGGTACGCGAAAAATATAACAAAGATTTTGCGGTATTGTAAAAAGTGAACTCTTTTTAATATATTCTGTAGAAGACTCTCGGTGGAATTAGGGGATGCCGAATATTGGTGAAAGTTGTGAGGCTGAAGGAATTGTTAAAGGGAAGGAGATGAAGAATACGATGGTTAGGAAATACCTACCTGGCTATTCATTTCTGGTCACCAAACATGTAGAAAGCCTTTTTAAGTAACGCCAACCTTTCGGCTTTGAATGGTTGTCTTTCACCTGGACGATAATGAGAGTATCCATAACACTTTTTCTTATAATTAAAAGTCGAAACACTAAGTGGTTGCCTTTGTTTAAAAAGGTAGTGAAATATTTAATAATGTATATAACACTAATCTAAAGGAAAACTAAAGGAATTGAACTGTATATATGAAAAACAATTCTCTCAGGGCCTGTATCGTCTTTGGGGATGGTAATATGGTAATACATTATTATGATAATGTAATGTATTATTATTAGTGTGTATTATTTATTGATGATGTGTGTGTGTGTAGTTATTTTTAGAAGTCCGCAAATCATTACACAGTCGAGCAGTTGAACTCAAGAACGAATTGTAGAAACGACTCGTTCTCACGTGACAAATATTAACCGTGTACAAATTTTGGAAGCGCATTTGGAGTGTTTATATACGCACCGTACATGCACCGGTACCGAAGGCAATGTGTCGCTAGTGTTTCAGAGCATTTTTATTGAAATACTCGTAGAACAAGGATAGCATTATCACCTGACGCCTATGCACTATATATTGCAACCCGTAGTTTAGGATACAGGAATCTGTCAAATGGACCCTTAGAATGTATAAACTGGTACATAGTTTTTGTCAAACCTTAGAAATACACAAAAAAATTAAATCAAAAATTTATTTAGTTAACAAAATAGCAAAATAATAGCACCCTGTAAATTACCCCTTTTGACGATGTTCCCTTGCCATGTTGACTCCTCCCGCTGTTCTCCCCCTCTCCCAAAATCACTCCTTCCACTACCCTCACCTAATAACATCTAATCATTTTTTAAATTTTAAATTTGTTTTAAGTTTGCTAGTAATTTTAATTTTGTCTAGTGTGTAGTTAGAAGTAAGATTGTAGAAATGTACTGAAATTTGTACAGCGCCCTTGAGGTGATTTTTCACAAAAACGGCGCTATACAAGTCATTGAAATATTATTATTATTATTGCAAGATTTCTTACAACGCATTAATATAGATATTGAAATTATTTTCTACCAACGTTCTTCAATACTAGTTCAAGATTCCGACACCCTCTCCAAAGTATTTTTGTAATAAATCCGGTCTAAAATATTATGTGACAAAACACAATAAATAATAAAATTATAATAAACCTCACGCTAAAATAAATGTGCAGGTCACGGAAGAACAGCACGTCACTTTACCTCGTTATGAGCGAATAAGTTAGGTGTCGTGGCTGAGCTTTCAATAAATCATTGCCTCATGAGGAGGGCCGGCTAAAACCCCTGTCAATTTGTCAGCTATAACCAGCAACCAACAACCACCTTGCTTTCGATACGCACAATCTCTTTATCCTTTCTGCTGGCCTGGTACCTATTACCTGATACTTGGTACTGGTTGGTATCGGGATCACGTCCCGGGTATTAGGCGAGGATAAACGAAGGCCAGGTGGAAGGAAACTCGAACTATATTAAGCTTGTTTATTTCCAGTGTTTTAAAAACTAACAGGATTAAATAAAATGTTAATTGTGAAAAGAAATATTGCATGTCTTCACAATAAGACATTCGTATTATGGTGTTAAAATTACAATCGTGCAATTTAAATATGCACAATACGTGAAAAAAATCCGTTTCAGCAAAAGCTCATCATTACTCACATGCTTTTGGGTTTTCAGTTGGTTTTATTTTTATAACTATCACGACTACCCGGCTTTGACAGAGTTCATCTTAAATCATTATAGGGCATTAGAATTCGATTTTTCAACATTGTCAAAATTAATCTTGCTCAACCTGTATTAAGACAATGAAATGTAAATTAAAAAAACACAATTTTTAATGTTTGTACCTACCTTAACATTGTGTTCCAACCTTAAGTCGATATCTTTCTTATTTATATTTGAGCCATCAAAATGATTTAATAAATTGTGACTAACTCATTACTATTTGCCAAAGTTGCCTCTAAAATCGCTCAAAATTAAATTCTTTAAAGCCATACTATATTTCATAATTTAAAAACTAATACCTTATTTCTGAACAAGATATTTGCTCTGCCGTTTCATTTAAAAAACTAAATTGTCAGTGTTTAGTAAAGAATTTTTTAAGGAAAGAAAGGAAAGGTATGAGGGGTGGGACGGACTGCGGTGCAAGACCTAGACAAACCTCACCCCAGGAACGCAAGTATCCCTGCTCAATCACCGAATGTAGCGAACAACTTATAATGACCTATAGCGGAGGTGTTGGTTAACCAATAAATGTATCCCGGGACGGCGGTATGCATTCCCGCCTTTGAAATTGTTTTTTCATGTTATATAATATCTATTTTTTTTGTACTACTTTTTGAGCATTAAGTATGTAACAATTCACAGACATTTTGTTTTGAAGAATTTCTATTTCACATGTACATTAAGTTCAAATTAAGTAACAAATTTACAAGTGAAATAAACCTCTTCAAAACAAAATGTTATAAAATAAATATTCTTAAATTTATTCAGCTTTACATTGAATTCATCAAACATCACATAAGTGGTTGTAACATGCCATGAAGTAAACCAGGGTAATATAAAGTCACATTTAATTCTTCAAAACTTAGCAAACAAAAATTCCCAAAGCTAAACCACAATACTACGCAAAGTTAGCTTTGTTGTCATTTATCATAATTGATCATCACTCATCTCTGTGTTTCTGTATGCAGCGCAGCACCGTCAATCCCCGCGGACCGCGATGTCATCCATGCGGATTGATTAGCCCACCACCCCCTCAACGTTCTGTCCCCCTGGTACCTGGGATGATTCTGCTCCCATCTACAGAAATCACCCATATCCACCCACCCCACCCAATCCCACCCTCTCCCACAACGGTAGGTACGGTGCGGCCAACCCCGGTCCGGAACGGTATACAAAAAGCATAGTTTTGTGACAACCCCGAAAGCTGTGGTTTGATGATGTATTGCCATGTTGGATTTACGAATATTAAAAAAAGAATTAGTTCTGATCAATATCATTCCATAGGTAGATGGTGATAAGCTTTCAATTCCTTTTTAACACCAGCCGTTTATTTGGATTTATTTAAGACAAAAAATCACCCAAATGCGTGTCATATTTTATTTTGCGAAGTTTAGACACGGATATTTAAAAGTTTTACGAACATTTTCTAAAGAATTTAATTTCCATCAAATTTATACAATAAAACCATAACAAAAAAGGGGTTCGTAGAAAAGGTGTTTTGATCTTTAAAACAATTTATATAGACCCGATACTTCATTTTTTTCTGGCCTTATAAAAATGCAAAAAATAATTTACTCAATTACAATAGGCAAATAAATATATGTTCAACTGGCAGTATTTATTTATAGCATCTAAAATACTTCTTATCGATTTAAATTTCAAACAAAAACACATGCTGTTGCATTCTTAGTGGTAGTGAAAAAAAATACGCTCAATAAAGTTGGTACAATTGCCAAATCGTCAGCATTCTCTTTCAAAACAAACTTCCTGGAGATGTGTTTAGCAGTTAAGGTTGTAGTTGAATTGCAAAAGAATGCCGGTATTTTGCATTACACCATTGATAATATTTTTTAGCCATCACAAAAAGTGACCCTACTTAATTGAGGAAAACTTTTAATGGTTTGTTACGATACCATTACACAGTTTAATCTGTGGATAAAGGCAGAGCTTTCAGCATGATCAACATGGATGGCGTAACAAATAGTAATAGAAAGGACAAAAACATTATAATAATCCACCAAAAACCGTAAAGAAAGCCACAAGTATTGGAACTTGTAGGATTTTTTTAAAAATTTGTATACCGACCAAGGGTCCCAACTGCTCCCAATCGCCTGGAGTCAGTGAGACTATAGCACCCCAATTAGGGTATATAGTGAAGGTAGTGGCGAGGGGAAGAACGTAATTAAGAGGAAGTATCGTGCTACTTAGATCTAGTCACCAAAAGCCATTTCAAGCAACGTTTCAATTTTTAATGGTGGTCTTACATCAGTATCTTTCGCTCTGGAACGTGTGAAATAACACAAATCAAAATATTAATTTGACTTTGCGAACGCCTTATCCTTCGACAACGAAGGCTGTCGTATATGCTATAATAAAGAAATAAAAGAATTTGTATACGGAGGTACTTACCAATATTATTTTAGTCACCTTGTACGAATTTAAGAGTATTTCTGTAACTGTATTTTTTAAACCATCGTAAAAGTTTTTTTTTGTATTTTCTATATTTTATACTACATCTATGAAAGACTTTTGGGTACATCAAAACAAAGATTAAAACACAAACGATAACAAATATTTAATTACATATATATGTATTGTTTCCTTTGAAGACTTAAAATCTTAGGTCCGTGGAACAAAGTGTTATGCGTTCTCTTATCGTAGATGAAAGAAACCTGTACTGAACTCATTTGAACATAAACCTTTTTGTTGGTTTCTATGTTGCCTGGCTATACTATTTAAAATTATTGTACGTTATCCAACAAACAAATGGGTATAAGGACAACCACTAGAAAATTATAATATATTATTTTTTTTGTAACATTTGACAGTTATTTTTAATGATCGACAAAATGGCTATCGTCACAGCCTCGATTTTAAAAATTCTCCTAATGAATCAAACTTTTTTCCTAACCGTGACTGATTTGAGGTTATGAGGTGCGTCCATTAATCACGATTGGTGGCAGATGACTCTATTATTCGATTATTAATTGTTTCACAAATACACTAACATGCCTTAGAATTAGATATGATTGAACAATCAAATATACAAACTTAATGAATTAGGATGTTTTTCAGTAATTTAAAAGCATAGCAAGATGATTTATGTTTAAGAATTTTATGGCAACATGGGCATTGGTTTACGTACTTGGATAAACTAAATAAAATCGAAAAATAATTTACAGACCAGATGTCAATGCGTAATGTAAACACATCCAATGAATAATTTATTCCATCATTGATTTTTAAATTTAACACTCTCATTTTTGTACCTCTGTTAAATTCCTCTTTTACACGCCTTATTTCAAATGTGTGGTTTTAATTTATTTATTTTTTTAATGTGAATTGTAAATAAGCAACGCAATTTAAGGTATTATAAACATAAGCGAAGATTATAAATTGTCAAATTCAATAAAGTAAAATGGATTTTAATGCATTGTAAAATCACGAGTGCATTATTATATTAGTATTATAATGTACGAGTATATATATGAGGACTAGAAAACAGATTCCCTAGGCGAATTTGTAGTAAAAATCATGAATGACTGTAAAAAGATTGAGGAGATTGGAGAAGAATGTCAGGGAAATTAAGAAAGGCAAGTGAGCGTAATTTACGAGATTGAGTGGGAGAGCAGAAGATTAGGTACAAATAGTCCTTGTCAAATTGTCTTGTTACGACAGAGGGTCTTGGGTTCGATCCCCAGTTGCGACCGTTGCCTTTTTATTTTTTAAGTCTTGTTTTGTTTTATGCTTGATTTGGATAAATAATATTGATTCCTTTTTTTTTTTGCATAAATTTTCTCAATAAGTCAAGTCCAGGATTCAATTATATATGCGACTGGTAGTTCTTCGTCGAAGTACGGTTTAGTTGTATGCGACCAAAGGGGAAAGGGTGGAATTAGCTCAGTGGTTAAAAGAGAACCCCCGCATGGCTAATGTCCTGGGTTCAATTCCTAGATATTATGACAGTATCTTTTTCTGCTTTTAAATTTCAAAATTTTGTTTGTGTGCCGTTAGTATTGTCTTCAATGATTATGTGAGGTTTTCCACATTAATTCAATCTAAATAAAAAAAATCTTCCTAGACATGCAGAAAAGTCAAATGACGTACATTAAAATGAAAAAAGTGGATATATTTATGCAAAACACTATCTAGATTGAGTTCAGTTTAGAAAGAATCTTGCAATCGTATGTAAAGAAAGAATGCAATCAATTAAAATATGTTTTTAAAAAATGAAGATAATGTTGGTAGTTCTTAGTTAAATATGATCGAAGGTTACAAAGTCAAAGTAGCTAAGTGGTTATAACAGAGCCCCGGCAAGGATAATGTCCTTGGTTCAACTCCGGATTATTGTTGTTGTCTTCAATAATTAGAGAAAAAATTCTTTATTGTACACACCAGAGCTGTTTATTTACATCTTTTGGTTAGCTGAATTCTTATTTTGGGACCATTTTTCGCAATCTCTCTGTTTACTATTTTGCACTTTGTCTTTCAAACGTTGCATATTCCCGCAGATACGGACTTCAATTTTTGTGAAAATATCTTCAGTCTATCTCTCAGTCCTGCGGCATAATTCATCCCTCCCAGGGGGCGTGGGTAGAGGAGTAGGGGATGGTATGGACGGGGGGAGGAGAGTACACAAGAATGCTGGTGATTTCCCAATAGGGGTGCATCCGACATCCGCCGCTGCGATATTTCTTCTTCCCTGAACATCCGCGGAACCTCGGAGATCCCTGATCTCATTTTTCTTGGAATAATATTGGGAAGATGGCAGTTTTACATTATTTACGAAAAAATGTACTCCGTTCCTCAAAGCGTAGTTTTAACATTTACAAGATATTTTTAGGTTAAAAACCAAAACGCGTTTATATAAATTTTGTGTCATAAAAAAAGGAGGTACAGGAAAATGTTTTTAATGTGTTTGTGCAAACCGATAGTTGTTCAAATTAGTTAGAAATGTCGAAGACGTCTGAAATCCTTCTCACCCCGCTAAGTTCTACGGCACAGAACATTACTATACAAGCAATAATCTCTTTAAAATGATTCTACTGAACTTTCCCGTGTCTCATTTCAATTTCGCGGCAATTTTTTCGTTATCATTATTATCAAACCACACGTTAAGACGTCATCATCAAATATTTTAATTTCGGTTGTCTGTGAATTTGTTAGTTAATCCTGCGTGATCACAGATTGACAAATTTGTCTGTGCGTTCGTTAGTTAGGCGCTCCGCCGACGAGGCAACTGAAATCAAACTAAATCCGGCTGGTTTCTATGTCTTAATTGGTTAAAAAGCTTGTTTAACCATAAACGAAGAACAATCAGCTGACAGCTGGCAACTAGCAACCACTAGCAACGGCCGGCCACGGCAATCAGCAGTGCTAGTGGCGAGTCACCGCTTGCGTTACCATTGGCAACGGGTTTTTGAGTGATTGTGTAGTGTGTGAGCCATCACATTGTCATACAAAGACAGTTGTCCGTTTACAGAATGCAGTTGCCTCAGTGGGCGGATCGCCTTAATCTTGCGTGATCACAGATTCACAAATTTGCTTCGAATTTAAGTGCCATTTTCAAAATTCAAAAATCAGTTGTGTTAAGAATTCTGACAAACAAAAAAGTACTTAGCCATAACATTATATTTCACATTTAAAAAAAATGAACTGATTTGTCAAGAATCCTCAATTCAAACTATTACGTGATTTTTCAGGCTAGTATATCATCATTTCGAACTGTTTATAAAAAACTCGTCACTACTTGTACACTATTTATAAGTACATATATCTCTTTCTCATATATTTTCCGCCCCTGAGATGATTTTTGACAAAAATAGTGATACACAAATCGGCCAAATATTATTTTTATTTCGGAATCAAAATGCCCTAAAAAGCACCAAGTGGTTTTGCCTTCAACGATTATAAAATCATATTAAATTGTTGTGCTCACTGGAGTTATTATAAGAGTACTAAAACAGTGTGATCTTAAAAAAAACATAGATTAAAAATGTATACGAGTATTTCCTCTCCAGTTTACCCCTGTATCGAAACATTAAATTCCTCCCCGTACTATTGAATTTTTTTTTGCAAAAACCACAACTCCTTTGAATAATTATTATTGAGTAGACATTCAAAATAATGAATGAACGGACAACCGAACCGATTTTCCACTTTACCGCAAACTTGCAATGAATCAGTTTGCAGAATTAATTAACTCGATTCCAGAGGTATTTTCTATTGCATTTCCAAAGCATTAATGGGGCCGTAACCAAAGGGCGATCGGTCGATTGGAAACCATTTTACAAACCATCATGGCTAATATTGACTAACTTGGTATCATGATTTAATAAGTTTGTTGGAGTGAATATAATATAATTACGTACATTAATAGGCATTCCTGAAATTATTAACAATGGCTGAAATGAAATATTGTCTGGTTAAGCACCATAATATACAAGTATTTTTGTTGTGGTAAGTTTATAATAATGTATGAGTTTTAATTAAGTACCACAGAGATTGTATTTCATGCCTCTATGTTTTTATAATGTGCATTAATCTGGTAGGTACCTACTTAACTGAATGCATGACAAATGGGATATGGGCTATTTTGGATGTAAAATATTTTATTGTTAAAAAATTATTTATTAACCAAGATAATATTACAATATATACAAATATATATTTTTTGGTATATACCACCTCACTAGGCTAAGCCTATTCCGAGGTGGCAGAAATTTAAGCTAATTTTGATATTTTAATCTTCGAAGATAAAACAAATTAAATTTTGAATATTAATTCAAAAAGATAATTAGAATGAAAGCAATAAAGAGAAGAGAGAAAAAAGAAAAGAGAAAGAAAAGAAATAAGAGAAAATAGAAAAAACCGATGATAGAAAGAAATAATTGTGAGGAAAAGACGAAAATACAGACTTTTAGTGTGTGGTTACATCGTTATCTGTCCGCAGTACACAATGCCTTGGTTGACTATCCATGAGTGTATTTTGTGTTTTGGATTGGTCACGTGAATATCTTTACTGTCTGTTTCAATAATATTTTTTTAAAAATTGGTGCCAGATTATGTTAATGTCTTTGCACATAGGTGGTTTTTGTCTTCGGAGTCATGTGTTGATGTCTATGTCTTGTTTCGTATTTGTGTTGTACAGTAATCTCCTTCCTGATAGCCTGACAACCGAAAATAAAATGAATATATTTAAAAAAAAAAAACTGTTTGCTCTCAAAATTAATGAGCAAAACCAAAATGTTCTTACTTAAAAAAATGTTATACTTGGTGTTAGGTAGTAAACCATAATTATTAATATTGTTTGTATCAATGAATACTTAAGTTGACAAAACGAAATATGTTTATTTCTTTTTACTTAATAATTTTTTTTTAAGTATAGTGGTTTAGATAATCTTTTTGGTAATGTATAGATATAATTTTAATGTGCAATTGTTGTATGTTCAATACAGGGAAGTCCATAACTATATTGTCGAGAATCTATTAGGTTTTTTGTATTAACTTTAATTAAGGATTTTTTCGCTTTGTCGAGGGTCCAGATTGGTTTTAGCACCAATCATAAAATCAATTCAAAATAAGAATAATTGTTCTCTGCATATTTACCGGTGTTCAATTGTTATTTTTTCATTATGTAGAAGAATTGGTATTTATTTATTTATTAACGCCCTTATCAGGGGCTTTTACATATGGATAGATAATATTATATGGTATTTATTATATGACTAAAAAGCTTCAGTAACAATATTTTGTATTTGTTTAGTGACAAATTAAAGATATCCACTGAATTTATATAATTATTTACCTCCACTAGTATTCTGGGCACAGAGGAATGTATGTATGGTAGTTAGTATCAGTATATCTTCAATCAATGCAAGCAATTCTATTTTGAACAGTTTTATTTTCTATGTACTAGAACTAGAATCAGGGAACACGAACTCTTTTGATGGAATAATAACTATTCTGAATTCGTCAATCATTTATGTAGAGACAAGCTACAGTTTCAACAAGGAAAAAACCAAATTTAAACATATAAACATACTTTGACTTGTGCGCTTTAGAAACTTTAGAAATAAACAAAAACATTAAATCAAATATTAATTTAGTTAACAAAATAATGGGACCCTGTAAATCTTCCCTTTTGACCATGTTTCCGTGTGATATTCACTCCTCCTACTGTTCTCTCTCTCCCCCAAATTGGGAAAATAAATGTTAAAAAGAAGGGTTGGGTACAGAATTACCTAGCTTTACAGATCTGGTCACAAAACAATAAATCAAATAAAATTCTAACTCATGACTTCCGGATTCGTGGCCGAGGATCATAACTCGTAATCAGTCATATAATGGGACCCTGTAAATCTTCCCTTTTGACCATGTTCCCGTGTGATATTCACTCCTCCTACTGTTCTCTCTCTCCCCCAAATTGGGAAAATAAATGTTAAAAAGAAGGGTTGGGTACAGAATTACCTAGCTTTACAGATCTGGTCACAAAACAATGGTATGGACAAATAAACCGGCATATGCCATATGAATAATATTTGTTCAAATGGTATAATACCGGCTCCAACCTCTCATTTTCGTCATCAACAGCACGTTATCTGCCCTTAGAGACTTAAAGGATTCTACGAATATCATTAAAAACTAAATGTTCCTCCTTTCGAATGGGTTTGTAAAGTGCCCCCTGAGATTATTGGTTTGCACTGAATTCCGACAGACTGAAGCAGAATGCACCGGGAAGACACGGTGGAATTCACGTCATCGAATATTCTACCTTCAATCTGTGACCTCCTCGTACAGCTGTTAACCCGGCACCCTCCAACCGGCACTCGGCACCCGGCACCCGGTACCCGAAATCCGGAACCCGAGACCTGGCACCCGGAACCCGGCACCCGGTGTCCCGTTATAAAATTAGAGATGCGATTGATATTATTAAAGAAATCATCAAATAATAATAAGTAGGTATCCGATTTAGATTATTCGTCAAGGCAATTGAACACACGAGTAGGTATGAATTGCCTCAGTTGTTCTGATTTTTTTACCAGGCCATCTAGCACACTCGATCGATAAGGATTGATAGGATAACTTTCGGTAACTTCCCATCGTTAGCTAGCATGACTGCATATCACCAGCGAATAAGGCCTGTTCAAAATGATTAAGTGTCCTTAATATAATCGACATGAACTGTTGTTTGTACATTAGCTATTGGGGGTGGTCAGTTACTTGGTTGAATGTCCAGTGACGACATGTGGAAATAATTTGTTCGCTTGATTTTGAAGTCACCGGAGACCAAATTTCATTTACATTTTTACACCAAATAATGTCAGGAATCATTGGTTAAAGTAAGTAAAGTTCGTCCCTTAACACCCTGTGTTGTAGAAACGCCAACATTATTTCTAATTTTATCTTATTTAATAAATCAAAATGAAATTTCATCTGAAATCATAAGATATGAGGGGGAGGTTCTTAAATAGGTACCTACCTGCACTTACGTAATTAATCATTTTTTCACATATCACAAAAATAATCTTTACTGAATACTTAAAAAGACCACCATCTTGAACCGGTACCGGAACGTAACAATATATTTTTTCAGATTTAACAAATGTTGCGTTGATGGATATTTGGTTGAAGTGATAATGATTAACTTTGGTGTGTCTAGAATTTGTAAGTAGGTAATTAAGTACATACGTAATTTATTATATTTTCACAAATCAAAAAAGATACCTAACAAACAAATGTACGGGCAGAAGAAATGCCAATGGAAAAATGAATGGGTTCTTCAATTCTTGAAGGGATAGGTTTTAATCCATAAAATTTGCTCTGATGAACTATCAATAAAATATGACTTCTAGGTTACTTTCAATTTTCACATCATTATTCCAGTGCATTATTATTATTTATATTTTCAAAAATGTTCAGCTGTCGTCAAAATCATCTTACGAATAATTAAACCATCGTCACAACTATCTTTAGATGGCCGGCTGTCCATGAAAATGAGAGTAAAAAGGAGTTTTACCTACAGCGATGCTCTTTAATGAGAATCTTTCTCTAAAACTCGTATCTAAAGGGAAAGTGGTAAAATATTCGCCGTTTTCTTGGCGGGAATGGGTTCATCGTCAATTATAAATAATATTATTCAAATTGTAAGCAGCTTAGGTAAGCTAATTTAGTTTTTATTAGTGCATTGGTTAAAGTGATAATTTTTTTTTAATATATCTTTCGACAGAGTTCAATGGTGTATACTCGGAAGAAATCCAGCTACGTTCAGCAAATTAAAAAACACTACTGAATTTATGATATTTCATCAATTGTACGTCATGAACTACATTTTACTTTACAAAGACAATTCAAGCGATTGTCGTAGTCTCTTCTTTTTTCATGATGTACATACGACACAAGAGTTCTATCTATACACCACTCTTCAGGGTCAGCTGGCTGGGATGGCATCCCTATTAGGGTATGCTGTTAGCCTGAAAGGAGTGCAGAAAGGAAGGAGATGGGAAGAAAAAGGTTGCAAATAAACCTGCTTATTCAGATCTATGAGGTGGGTATGGATACCGCTGCCCTGGGATCCATTTATTGGATAACTAACACCTCTGCCATAGGTCACCCCAAATGGTTCGCTGCGTTTGGTGACTTAGCAGAGCTGCCCGCGTTCATGGGGTGATGTTTGTCCGGATCATTGCGGCAGATGCGTCTGCCCACCTGCTGCACCGTGGTTCTAGAGAGACTGGTGGATGAAGGCCCTTTGACCACTTCGGCTGTCACCTTGCACCGCAGTTGGAAGGATGTATTCATCATCCGTCAGTCCTGGTTACACTGACCACAAGATTCCTACCACCCCTTTCACCCTTTTCCTTCTCAGAACTTTTTTTCTTCCATTTTCTTAAAAAGATCGTCCACAGAACATTCCCTAAGATGTCACAAGCCCTAAGAGAAATTATTTTTCTCAGGGCCTAGTTAAAAAAAAAACACGACTAAAAGCATTTCAAGCAACAATTCGAATAGCTTTCACGAAGGCAATAATGAGAGGTATCTTCAACATTCCTTAAATAGAAAGTTAAAAATCAGCAACGACTAAACTTATTTGATTCTCAAATTTGAAAATATTTTACCTATTTCAAGCCACATTTACAAAATCTTTATGAATTTGTCGGGAAAAATGGCGTAAATCTTTTGATATGCATAAAACGAAACGATAATAATTTAAATGCCAGGATCGCAGAGTCGTGTTTGGGTTTCAAGTCTCAAGCAATTAATGTCTCATTAGGTAAAAGACACGTTGCATGGCGCGGAAGATCGCCCAACATAATTCTTCTGACAGGCCGTACATTTAACTCTCCCTATTCTGCGATCCGGATGTATTAATACAACACTCTCGTCATATTTGTCATAAAGTTTGTTCCCCTCCGCGAACTTTATTTATCTACCCATCCATCTAGATGCATTTTATGTTTTTAAATAATAAGAAATGATTTGTAAATCTGCGACAATGATCTTTTTTCAATGTCTCTCAAATTACCCATTTCCATTGATATATCGAATTCCATTCAACTACTTGTATTATTATATCGAGAGGGGTTGGTGAATTCTGTTTTAAAAATATCTACCCAATACTTTTGAGAAACAGTTACTTTCCCCGTTTATTTATTTCCCCGTTCGAACTGTTCCCACCTGGAGCCAATGAGACTATTGGATCCTTAATGTTGTTTAGTATGTTGTAAAGCTTAAGGATCTGGTCAGTAAACACAACTAAAGCCATTTCAAGCAACATTTCAATTCGGAATGATAGTCAAACCCCAGGGTGATATCTAACACTCGGGAATGTGCCGAAAATATGCTATATATGTTAATTTTAATGAATAAATTGTGAATTAAGACAAATAAAGTTCATTTGCGTACGCAGTCCAATCTGACATAGACCTGACTAAAGCATCATGTGAAATTAGAGGAGTGGAGAAGGGAACGAGAGAAATTCAGATCTATTTTCCAAAAACGGTTAAAGCCGTTTCAAGCGAGGTTTTAATTTTTTAATAGTGGTCTCTAACCTGGGCGATACTGAGAGTATCTCCTATTCTCGAAATAATACAACAGTTATAGAAAAAAGCTCCGAAACTAATACAAAAGCATAAAAAATGTATTGTACCTATACTTAAATCGACTACCAACTTTTAAATCTAATTTTGTAAGCTTTCTTCCAAGTTACTTAAGATAATGAAACTTTTTGTAATGAAAAACGACAATAGATCTTTTGAAATATCTTAAAGACTGTTAAGACTACATAATAAAAAAAAACTATTCAGTGTCATTGAAGAGTCCGTAAAGGTCTCTGTCGCCACGCTGTCTCTATAGCTTGAATGAAATTATTTTACTGTGGCATGACTAGAGTCGTAAACTGAACAACTCGACAATGACGGACTAAAACACTTCCAGGAATCATACATTCCTTTTTGTTTGGGTGTTCTGTCGCGTTCACCGCACAAGGCGGAGATATGAATAGTAATATTATAGCATTATTCAGGTAGGTAAAATACTTCACTCACAATTTTGTGTAAGGACATTGAACTTTGAACAATACAATACTTAGGACTCGAACAATAAAGAAATCCAGTGAAAAATATTATGACTAAAAAAATATATAAATTTTTTTATTAGAAAAACTTTTTAACTTTTGAAGGTTATTTCAATCAATGTAATATATCATTAAAGAAGAAGACAACAATAATAATCTAAATTAAATTATGAAAATGAACAAGACACAAAAAAAAATTCAACATAATCGTCGCAACTGGGATTCGAAACCAGATCTCACGTCTTACCGGAACGGGCGCTCTAACCAATTCAGCCATTGCGATCTATAAAACTTCAAAAGTAAAAAAGACAGTTTTTCTTATAAAAAAATTGATATTCATTTAGACTTTTATAAAAAGTCAATAGGTGTTCCATAAAAATAAAATCGGATATATTTATCCAAGTCACTATCTAGGTAATAAATACATTCTATGAATACTTGTTTCCAATGAAAAAGGTAGCTGCCAATAATATGGAAAAAACATTAGTCGAAGATAATATTGTTCATTCTGAAATTTGAAAAATTAAGTTGACAAATACGATAGTCTCGTAATAGATCGCAATGGCTGAATTGGTTAGATCGCCCGTCACATTAAGAGGCTAGACTTTGAACGACACGCGGAACACCCGCGTCTGTCATTCTGTCCCGCTCACAATAAGCTCACGCACACTTACAATACATGCGAATGCGAAATGTGCGAATGAGACAACGCTCAAATTTATCTACAGAAATCGCTCGAAAAGGGGTTTATGGAGAATACACTTTTCTATACCGAAACTTTCAAGAAATTGAAATTAAAAAAATATATATTTTTTAGAAAGAAGAAAATACGTCGGTAGCTTTTTATAATTTTATAATTCTTTATGCGAGTTGAGTTAGCAGCACTTTTTCCTTATATAATATTTTTTGATAAATCGTACATGTTTGACAGTGAATGTTTACGTTAATACGAAACGCATCGAAAATTCGAAAACATACCGACATAGTTTTATAAAAAATATATTCATTTTGTGCAATTTTCGATGTAGAAAAGTGTTTTTCCCGGGCGTCCTTTTTATATGGGCCGAAAAGCGAAGTCTATCGTCTTAAGACTGAAATCTGGGTTCGAGTCCCAGTCCCAGTATTTTTCTGTGTCTTGTCCATTTTCATATTTTAATTTAGATTATTATTGTTGTCTTCTTCTTCAATGATAAAAAATATTTATTCAAAGGCTGATTCTGAATCTATAAGTTTTTTTAATAAGTTGAATATATACGATTAACTAAATTCATTCCCTTTAGCTATAAGTTAGCTAGATTCGTCGTTTTTTAACGTATTCTAAAATTAATTATTGTTGGTATTGAAATCAGATGAAAGACTATTTCAGATATTAATTTTACAAACGGACAAATGCAATTAAAAATATAAAATATCTGAATTTAAATAAAATAGGATTTTATTTACAATTCTTTTGTCGCTTACCGATTGTTTTTTTCTTAAAAACTGTAGAAATACCACTTTATATGAAACTGCGGGTCGAAATTTAAAAAAAAAAATTTTTTGAAGCGATTTTGTTCCTTATGTATAAAGAAGTTGTATGAAGAACAAGGTCAGAATCGCTTGCGCCGTTCTCGGTATTGATATAGCATAAATTCGCATAGCGCCAACCCATCTGAATAATTTATTATAAATATCTATGGTCAACTTGGCGTCACTTTTACAAACGGTTTTCAACTGTCATTTCATTTTCAAACAAGTATTTATGTCATTACTTCTTCGAAAACACCTTTGAATTGGTTTTTTTCATGTAGGGTGTCTATTCAGGTTTGTAGAGAAATAAAAAAAAATTATCATTTTCGGATGAATATGTTTTATTTACATTTTTTTGTCGAATGGGAAATATTTTCACATTTTTTTGTTAAAAATAGCTATTCTGGGAAAACTTGTAACGATATTATCATGAAATATATATGAATAATAAGGTACATTATCTGGCAAACAGAAAACAATCACAAAAAAAACAATTCCTTTGTTTTTATACGATATTTGAGCAAAAGCCGGGAAGATAATTTCGCACGATTTTTTCCAAAAACACCTGGCATTCAAGAGGTTAAGACGTAAACGGGGAATAATCGATCTTTCTCATTGGAACCTCCCTCTTTACAGTTGCAAGCATTATTAAACCTTTATTCTCAGCTGCTGGTCAATCGCTCTTAAGTCACCATAATCAGACTGTTTTAGTACTATTTTGTATTATTGTATTAACATCTCAAATGTTAAGAATGAATTAAGGTCACTCGATGGATGATTAATCTGTCAACCAATTGCTAAATATAAACTATTTTGGCTCTACAACCCCCAGGTGGGTCTTGGCCTCCTCAAGAGTCTTCCTCCACTCATCTCGGTTTTGTACCAGCTCTCTCCAGTTTAGAAGCTCCAGGGTGGATATGTCTTTGAGAACGTTGTCGCTCCATCTCAATCTTGGCCTTCCCAGGCTCCTTCGCCCTATTGGTTTTGAATCCAACAGGGACTTTGTGCTTGATGTTCGGTCATTCTCTCCACATGACCCAGCCACCGAAGTCTTCCCAGTTTTATGCATTTTGTAACGTTTGGCTCATTAAGATGAAGTTATACATTAAATCACTATTTGAATTTATCTTTACTACGAATCGGTTTACATTATGAATATGAAAAAATACGTTATGGATACGTTGAAGCCTTCCCTACCTTTTCAATTTAATGGAATTAAAATAAAATCATTAAATACGTTTCAAAAAAATAAGTACAAAGTACTAAATAATTTGTTTTTTCATTAGATAATTATGAAGTTATATAAGAAACAATTTTTTTTAAATACCTCCTTATGGCTAAGATTATTTTTGACTGGATTGGTCTATTTTTCGTTTTTGTAAAATTATTAAAAAAATAAATAAAAATAACTTTGGCGCAATTTTCCTCGCGCAAGAATACCAAAAATACGCGGAGTTTTCAAGGGGTAAGAAGTCGAATATTTCTGCGGTTTATATTCCTCTTCAACAGAGTATAAGATCTCATTGTTGTAACGTCTGCGCCAAAATCCGTTTTCTAGAACCGATCCGAAGATACACCTAAAAATTATACTTTTTATTTATAATAATAAATTATCATAATAATAAATTTATTTAATAAAAAATCAAACCGAGGTAGTTCTCCCCCCAATGCGCGGCATTCGCTTTTATGGATTATCTGACAAAATCTTTAGTTTTGTTTTTTGCGTGGTACCAAAAGTTTTTTATCCAATTTAGACAAAAACTTCCCAGTATCTCATGTATCTTCTTACTTGTTACGAACGCAGGTGATGTACTATATTCGATTTAGGATCAAACAATACCTCGGGGTGCAATTGAAGGGATGGAATAAATAACAGTTAAAACAAATTACCTAAAACGGAGTTACGTCAAAGGAAAAAAGATCCATTATGAAATAAGGAAATCAAATAAATTCTCCTGAAAGCACAACATGATGAGAAAATTGTAATGGAAAGTCGTTAGGGCGGAAATTTATAGCAGGATCTCATTGAATACCTACAAAGCTATTGGCTATCATAATAAATATTCAACATAAAAACAGGTAGATATCTTGGGTGCCTAAAGTAAGGTCAATTTATTGTGAAATAATTAAGGGTGAAATTGGTCAACAAATTTCAAATATCTACATTCATTCTTGCACTTTTTTAATTATTTTTTGCATATAAAACTGTTGAAAATAGGTGATTGTATATGTAGGAAAAAATAAGGTGTGCAAAGAAAAAGGGTGACCATTCACTTGCTACCGTATTTCTGCTAAGGAACACATGACACAAACACAATATAATTCTACCGCGATATCTAGAGGTAATTATAGCCACAACAAAACGAATGCGTAAAAAATGATTTTATATGCTTCTAAAATGGTTAAATTCCTTCCATTTACTTAAAAACCGAGATTGTGTACACAAAAAACACCAACTTCCAAGGTAGTTCCAATTTTTTTTTCAAAATAAATGCACTTTAATTTGCACGATTTCTCTTGCCATTGTTCCAAATTTAAAATATTTTTCCAGCAAGGTGATCGTTAGGGAAAGGTAGGAACTGGATAAATGACATCCCGATATTCTCATTTCAAAAACAAACATTTTACATATGGCTGTATGAGGTCTAGGAGTCAAAGGAACTTACTAAATTAAGCTATCTTTCAAATTTGTTTAGTGTTAGGGATTTTGTGTTCGGTGGTGGTATTGTATTTTTAGAAAGCATAAATTAAATATTAAAATGTAGAAATTGGTAGAAAAATAACGTATATTTGTTTGTGATTTTTTTCTTCGATTGGATTGTAGATTATGCAATGCTTTTATAAGAATCCGAGTATGTACTTGTGTAGGGCCGTTGAACATTTTTTCGTTTTATAGACGACTGCTGTAGAAATGATATCCCTGAGGCAAATGTGAGGTAATTTGACCGAGTGAAAAATACGGAGATTCGCAAAGAATGTAAGGCTAAAGTAAGCTTAGTGAGAACGATTAAGATAGTTTGGATGTCTAGAGGATTGGACAATTTTTTTTTTAATAATATCTTCAAACAGGAGGCCCTGAGAAAAAAATCCATGGAGATATGTCATTTTTTGGGATGCTATGTGGAGGGTCTTGAGAAAGGAAGGAGAGGAAGTTCTGGGAAGGAAAAAATACGAGGGGTGCGTAGGAATCTGGGGGTCGAGGTGTGCAGGAGTGACGGGCCTATAAATCCATCCCTCCCTCTGCGGTGCAAGACGATGAAATTATGAGACAGTCCATCTGAAGAGATCTATGTTAGGTCTTCTTCTAGTCTGCCGACGTGCCCCGCCACGCAATCAAATGTATTCGCCACCTATTCAGTCCTACACGAAGAAAAATGTTATTCTAAAATACGATCATTTTATTCGTAAAAACGGTTAAACACGGGACTGAAGTTCTTACTAATAAATTAACAGGGTTTCAATGTTTATTGGCGGGAACATGTAAGAATAATTTGTTGGTGTACGTAATTTCGTACGTACGGTTTCAATGTTTATTGGCGGGAACATGTAAGAATAATTTGTTGGTATACGTAATTTCGTACGTATACCAACAAAATATTCTTACATTTTCCCGCCAATAAACATTGAAACCCTGTTAATTTATTCGTAAGAACTTCAGTCCCGTTTTTAACCGTTTTTACGAATAAAATGATCGTATTTTAGAATAACATTTTTCTCCGTGTAGACAAACCTTTCCCTATGAACCCGGGCACCCCTGCTAATGAGTGTAATGAGAATATAACATGAGAATAAAACATGATGTACAACACTCTTCACGCTTAAACTCTAGTCTATTTTAACGCTATCGATTATGCGCAAGTTTATAAATACTACAAGACTAAATAGTTGTTGCAAATGACAATCACGTTTTGGCATTTCCTTCGTTTAATCCAATTGAATATGCAGTATTTTATTGTTATTTGTGACAGACCGATCCAGCTCCACGCTAATAGGTTTAAACCATTTAATGGCATTAACAATGAAAGCAGCAAAGCAAATTCATTGTTATAATTCTTCAGGCTGCAGACAAACAAATTTCCATTGCGATTCATCCCTCACGGGTCCTGGTCGACGGATCATTCAAGGGATGAACAATGAACATCCTCTAGAACAGGGTTTCTAATTTTTAAGGAATATTATTTTATGTTTATTAATATTAAGATTATTTTTTGTCAATTTTTGTAACACCAGCTTAGTAAAGAATATCTAAGGACACTTAACAATTTCTATTTTAGATTATCGAAACTAGCTTTGGGATCTGAAATCTGAATTGCAATAAAATTCAACAATGTGTCGCCCGAGTGCTTAATTATTCAAACGACCATTAACAAATTTTATAGGAGGAGGAGGTTTTCTATCATTATTTCAATAAAACATTATAATAGGTTTTTAAGATGAAGCTATGTCCGTAAAGGTAAAAGTCTGATTAGTTTGAATAATTCTTAGTTAGGTGATTATCGTTTTTGATACTTTAAAAATGGAAATTGAACAAAAACTATAATAGTCGTTTGAACAATTCAGCACTCAGGCGACTAATTATTAAGTAAGAATAAAAATTTCATTGAAACAAACACCAATAATATACTTTTTTTTTTGTTAATACAATTAATCACTATTTCATATAAATTCACATTTGACAAATATCGCGGCAAAGTTCGCCCAAAAATCAGAAAACATTTACCTATTGAAATATTTTATTTTATTATTTTTGTTTTTACATTAGCTCCACTCAGGAGGCCCTGAGGAAAATAATTCCCCTCAGGGCCTATGGCGTCTTTGCGGATGCTGTGTGAAGGGTATTTTGAAGAAAGAAAGTGGAGGGAGTTCTGGGAAGGAAAAAGGTATGAGGGTGGGTAGGAATCTGGGGGTCGGTTTCTCTAGGAATAACAAACGTAAATCCATTCCTTTCCACTGCGGCGCAAGGCGATGTTCTGGGAGAGACCGGCTGGAGAGATCAGAAGGTTTCCCTCAACCAGTCTCTCCTGATTTGGCCTGCCACGCAATTGGTGGGCAGACGCATTTACCGCTAAGACCCGGAAAAACCTAACCCCATAAAGTAGCGAAGGTGACCTATGGCAGAGGTGTTATCCAATAAATAGTTCCCGGGGCGGCGGTGCCCATACCCGCCTATTAAAATAACATAAGCCGTGCCTATCTTATGAGCGATTTTATTATTACCGTGAAGACCCGCGGAAACCGCACGGCGACGGTAATCGTTCGCGCCATCTCATTTATTTAATATAAATGTTACCGTTGCCGTGCCCATTCCGCGGGTCGTCACGGTAAAAATAAATTTTAATCCTCGTTCCACGGAAGTTGCAAAGAAATTATGTAAAAAAATTATTGTATTGGTACAATTAAAACTACCAAAAAAGGCGAAAAAAAATTAAGAAAACTTTGGAAAGCTTTGACGTAGACCACACTGTATTTGGTATTATTATTGTGCCAAAATGACACCGGAAGTCAACGGACCATACTATTCATCTGGCTCCTTTTGTCTCCTCTTTCCATTTATCCATTTTTACCTTACACTACGGAACTGCCATGGAGTACAAGTAAATCACTGCGCCACGCAGCTACAATACCTATATCTAGTATTCCGAAGTCATGACTGATGCGTATTCTGAAATCGGACAATAAAACAATGATGGTACTTAATTGATTGTGTTTGATTCCGTTTATATTAATTTATTACGAAACAGCATAAATAAATAAATTATTATGAAAAAACAAAAAAATTATGAAACAGGATAATTAAATGGATTGTAGGTACAAAGATAATCGATATTTGCTAATCAAAACTAAACTCAACGACGTGTTTGGTTGGAATAATTGTTTTGTCATAACGACTTGCTACTGCTCCCGTCTGGAGCCGGTGAGACTAAGGAATCCTTAATCGGGGAATGTTGTGAGGTTGAAGGAAATGGGGAGGGGAAGGAAATGTGAAAGATGGGAAGTACTATTCAGATCTGATCACCAAACACGGCTAAAGCCATTTCAAGAAAACATTTCATTTCTGAATGGTGGTCTTACACCAAGGCGATACACTCTGGAACGTGCCGCAATTTTATTATTATTATTTTTAATATAAATACCGCACAAGAGTCTCAACTGCTCCCTTCTGGAGCCAGTGAGACTATGGCATCCCCAAAATGGGGTATGTTGTGAGGCTGAAGGTAGTAGGGAAGGAGATGAGGAAGATGTAAGGTCGGGAAGTATCTGGCTATTCAGATCTGGTCACCAAATACGGCTAAAGCCATTTCAATTCAAATTAATAATTTTATTGAGCACAGCAAATCTTGGCTTAAGGAATTATCAGAAAAGAGCGGACTAGTATATTAACAACGTCATAGAAGTTACTGAAAATAACCTACCCAATCCTTTAAGTTCAACCCGAATGGAAATCGCTCAAAAACCTACTATCTAAAACCTAATTCATCTCAACACAGCATCTCCTATTGAGGAGGATTAACATAATATTCTACATCTGTCTAATTTGTTCTAATATCTTCACAATTATATAGAAGTTATTAATCCAAAAACTCCGACAATATTTAATTTCTTCAGCTGTTCAAAAATCCATCACCTCGCGTCTCATAAATACTCAAATAATGTCCTAATATATTCCAAAGCTACCCAAAATAATCATAAAACACACCCGTAAGACCTGAGAATAAGTATGATTTATTCATTTCATTTCAAATAACACTCCGCTGTGCAAATTGTTTAACAAATACCCGAATTACTTTCACTCCATAAAGGAAAACCTTAAATACTTTATAGGTGAGAGGATCGTTCCGTAAGCATGGTTCTAAATAATGAACATTAATTTTGTAAAACGGTAAGGTAAAATTGAAATAAATTCAGAAAGTTTTTCAGCTTGCAAATATAAAGAAAATGTTTTAATTTAATGTACTTGCGATTTGTACAGGGTTAGCAGTTGTGCACTATTAAAGTATCTGCAGGCCCTGTAAGTACTACGCCCAGTTTCTGAGAGGCCAACTTAACTCTGGCCTCGATGGAGCCCCCGTACCTGAGCTGGTTACTTAGAGTTACACCAAGCATATCAATGGAGGACCTGTTCGGAAGAATGCTACTGTTGAAGAAGACTAGATTGTCATTTCGATCCCTTCAGCACTCGGGATTATTACTGAAAGAATAATAATTTCTTTGAAACAAACACAAATAATCTATTTTTTTTATACTTTGTTAATACAATTAATCAATTCCATTTAATTTTTTTTTTTATAGTTAATACCTCACAATATTCCCTACTGCTCCCGTCTAGAGCCAGTAAGACTATAGCATCCCCAATTGGGGTATGTTTTGAGGCTGAAGGTAAGTGAAAAAGGGAAGGAGACGAGGAAGAGGAAGGTAAAGAAGTATCTGGCTATTCAGATCTAGTCACTAAACACGGCTAAAGCCATTTCAAGCAACGTTTCAATTCTGAATGGTGGTCTTACACCAGGGCGATACTAAGAGTATCTTCCCCTCTGGAACGTGCCGCACATATACTGTATATTATTTTAAACAATTAATTGTGAAATAACACAAATCAATTAAATAAAATTTATTTACGCACGCCGGGTTCGAACCCACGACCTTCAGAATGGCAATCCAACGCCCTACCGCTGGACTACGCCGTCGTAGTCCAGTTTTAGACGTAATCAGACATGATTGGGTCTTTGAAACATTGAATTCGACGAAATCGACATCGAAACCATAGGTTTGCATTTTAAGGGTTGATATAAGCATGGTAACAGTAATTGAAAACGGTGACCCGGCAGTTGATACGCTGACAGTTAGCCCTCCGAAATAATAATAATTATAAAATTTGTTCATTATTTATCATTTTCAAACCTAAAATCGCCTTCGACAATATTTCAAATTCTAACTTGGCATGGATATCAAACAAATCTATTGACGATGTAGACCTTTTTTACTTATACGTCAGTATACTATATATACTTATACTGTACGTAGCAGAATAGGACAAGTAGTTTTTTATCGTTTATGTTTTGATTTGAATGAAATTATGTTTTATACATTTGTTATTTGGTGGTACATTCTCTCTGGACAACGCTTAGAAAACATTTTGTTATCTAAGTAGGTAGGCAAGACTGCATATTGCATAAAAGCATACCAGGGGCTAAATATCGTGAGCTAAGTGTCTTGGAATCATTAAAAACATCAAATTATCAACAATTGATAATTACTAAATTATATTATATTTCTGACGACAGAAAGGCGTCATCGCAGTGTCATTTAAAAGACAAAAATGTGTTATTCATCTTTTACAAGATTTAAAAAGTACCTGCAAATTGTAACAACCATAACAGTAAATTTAAAAAAAAAACATATTTTCTGAAGCAGTAAAATCTCTGAAACAATGAACTCCGAAGTCATGAAATTTGATTAAAAAAAAATTATTAAATAATTCTACTTGTATTTGTGCGTCTATTTTAAAGTAGTAACTGCTCCCAACCGCCTGGGGACAGTGATACTATGCATCCCATTTGGGGAATGTTGTGAGGCTGATTGTAGTGGGGAGAGAAAAGTGTGGAAGCACCTGGCTAATCAGATCTAGTCACCGAACACGGCCAAAGCTATCCCAAGCAACGTTTCAATTATGAATGGTGGTCTTACACCAGGGCGATACTGAGAATATTTTACACTCTGAATCCATATTCAATTATACTATTAAATTAATGAAGACAATATTATCGAAACTCAATCAAAGGTCATTTCTAAAAATCGAACTCAGGACCTTAGCTTATTTATTTAAAAACACAAATTAAAACCTATTCATTTGTTTTCGGCTTTCAAAATCATTTATATGATATTCAAAAGAGATCGCAAATAATCATTTGACACAAAAAAATATTTTTTTGTCAATCATTCCCACGTCTAAAGACGGGTAGTAAACAATAATTTATTTTTAAATTGTTCTCCATCTTAAAAAACGAAATAATTTATTCAACATGAGAGCACAAACAATATAACGAGAATTATTGCTGGATCCTCCCTCCGGACATAAGTACAACAAACCCCTTTACTAAATAATTGTTTAGTGGAAGCCTTTGATGTTTTTCATAGCAATATTTTTGAGTAATATCCCTTTGATATGAGCACTTTGTGTTTTCCCCTCGTATCTCCGCTTCTATATTTAATTAGAAACAATTTTCATGGAAATATTTCCTAGTACGCAGAATTTCTGGCCACCGACTATCTGACTAAATGAGCTTCCAGGTAGTTGGCGTTTTAGCGAGACTTTTTTAATACTGATTCCCACATGGAAACTATATTGGAACCCCTAATGAAAATCTTTGTTTTTCACAATCATTATTTTCCTACCTTCGATTAACTGGCCGGTCCTTTAAGACTAGTTCCAAAAACACATACGATCTATTAAAAATAGTAATAAAAACAGTCAATGAACTAAAAAATATAATTAGAATTCAAGCCAAATACAAATACTAGTTCATAAAAATACTTAATTATGCTAATAAAAGAACCGTATGAGTCATCATTTGGGAAATAAAAATTTTTTTAGGCAAACACTTCTTTTTTGAAAAATATTATTATGCATTGTTGGTTTGCGCCGGAACGTAATATGACCATTAATAAATAGGTACGTTTTTAGAGATTCACGGCCAAAAGCATTTTCGTTGTTTGTTTTTGGGGTGTTATGCCATGTTGCGCTACCTCCTTCTTTAGCCGACGTTTCGGACAGCGTTGCAGTGTCCATCATCAGGGCAGATCAGGCATACATCGTTGGATCTGCCAGATCTGCCCTGACGATGGACACTGCAACGCTGTCCAAAACGTCGGCTAAAGAAAAAGGTAGCGCAACACGGCATAACACCCCAAAAACAAACAACGAAAAAAAAATAAATTAATAAATACTTTTTTTGTACAAAAAACCAAATCTTTCAAGAAAGGTATACAAATACAATATTATATCGTATATTTGGATGCTTTTCATGGAAGAATTGGGTTTTTATACAAAACTATTTATTCCCCTTCATATTGCGAGTTTATGGGCGCATGAAAATTTCATTTTAATAAGTAAACATTTTTCAGCATAACTTTTCAAAAAGGTTTTTGTTTACAATTTGAATTAACGTATTAGTAGTAGATTTAAAAAAAAATATGGTCTCCGGTGACTTTCAAAATTCTAATTTTATTTTATTTTATAATCCGTCGAGTAATTTAAGCAAAACATTTTCAATGTAATTTTAATATTGCTTCATGTATTTATCTATTATTAGATTTTAGACATAGTATTTCTCAAAAAATACCGATTTTAATTAATTAAGAAATTTTGTTATTTATGTCATTCATTTCAGATAAACACTTACCATATTTAGGCTAATTAAAGAATGAAAAAAAAAATCAAACAAAATTAAAATTAAGATATTTCACATATCCAGAAAGGTTCTTATGTGAAAAATTACCTCAAATTTGTATAATGCTCTATCTTATAACTAACTACAGACTAGGCAAACCATTATAATAACTTATGGCTAACAGGTTGCATCGACCGGTTCGTCGATCACTATTTTAAAATTATACAAGGCGTGCGGAGGAAAAGCAAAAAACGCCACTCTTCAAAAGTACTGTTTTCGGTAAATCACCAAAAACCGATCAAAGAATACTACATATTATTCGTGTGATTTTTTAGTAATAACTTGAAAAGTATAATACAAAGTGATTTATTATAATAAAAAATGTTATAATAATGTATTCATGAATCATGTTGAACTTATTTTGAATATTCAGGCTTGTGATTGGCTTTTGTGGAGAGTGGTGATTTTGCTTGTTAATGGCTGGGCAGAGTTGTGATTTTCATCTAAACCGTATTTTCATTTCGATTTTTCCATGATTTGCGATTGATTTTTCTAAGGATCTCAAAACCTATGTTGTAGCTACGGTTTGGCATTTGTAACTCAATTTCGTCATTTTTGGAGAGCTGCGTTTTTGCTTTTATACCCCACAAGTAAGAAATATTGTTTTCAAAATTTCAACGTTTTAAGGTAGTTTGCGAGTAAAAAATTAAGTCGTTTTTATGAATAAAATAATATTCTTGTATTGAAAAATATTTTCGGACATGAAAAAAGGTAGAATTTCGAAAATGGTTATTTTTTTTTTTTTTACTTCTATGATCATATATAACCTCCCGAAGTGGCACTTTACTCCGGACACCTTGAATGTAAAAAGAACAATTTGACTTACTTTAGCTAGTTCACGAAATTTTGTCTCCATTGACATTTTTAAAAGTATGAATTTGCCTAACATTAAAACGTATTAGTTATGTCTAAGAAAGCTGGGGTCCTATCCTGTCCTTTTTGAGACCAAAATTTCTATAACATTTTTTTACTCGAAAATATATTAGGAATCACCGGTTAAAATAAGTCAGTTACCTAATTCTCAGACCCACACTCCATTATAAATAATACAGAATAATTTTTTTAAATGTTTTTAATAAAAAATAAAAAAATTTAATATGTAAAAAAAAACAACAAAAAATAATGTTCATTAAAAAATCAGTTACATATTTTAATTCTAAGTTGCCTTAGAAATAGTTTTAGATAGAAAAGCAAGTGGAAATAGAGAATTTAATATTCGGCTTAAGCCCATGTTTTGTTGGAGCCTTAGAATGACATTATTACTATCAAAACAAAATATAATGGGATAAAATTCTGTTACGATAATGGTGCATTCAGCACTTTACGCCTGTGTTTAATATTTCACTTGAATAAGTTGGATATTACGTTTCCATTTGGAATTTATAACCCTGCAGATAAATCATGAACGGATTCAGGATGTTTTCATTAGCGAATTAATGAATTGTTTTGATGTCAACTAAATTAATGGGTCCACGCGGAATTTGAGGAAAAGTGTTAAGGACCAATTTTTTTTGCAATCACGTAATAAAATATTTGGATATTTTCAGAATTATTAAAAAAAAACATTGCATTCGTTCTGTCTTCTGTTGGAAGACTCCAAACAGAAACCATCGAGATTCCACGCCTCATTGTTTACAAGTATCCGAAATGATTTTTCAATATTTCTCACATTAAGGCACTATTTTCAAAGCCTCGGATTGCTTTACTGCAACAGTGTGGCAAATATTCTGATTCTTTAAAAAAAATTAAAGTTAACTTTTTTATAACATATTTTGTATAAATCCTTCAAATATGTGATATTAAAAAAAGAAGAGTTAATTAATTGGCTATATAGAAATATAATCAGTATGTATGTCTCCGTATTCAAATTCGGAGGTATGATTTTTTTAATGTGGGCAGGAAAATTTCCTTTAGCAATCCGAGAAAAAATTTAAATTGCTTTGTCGCTCCAGTGGTTATTATAGAAATTTAGAAACCTTTTGTACGCAGAGGACATAGTTTGGAATACGTGTTTTGGAATTGCCATTATTTAACTCTGGTGTATATTTTAATAATAATATATAATGTTCTTTAACTAACCTGTTTGGGAAACCCAAAGTAAAATATTAATCTTTCTGACTGTGATTTGTCCCTTGGTGAAAGAGATAAGAGTAAGATTTGTCTTTTGTATTTGTACTCGATAAGAGAGGTGTAAGGCTTCAAATAATATTAATCCAATAAGAAAAGTAATGACTGCGACGCACATTACGTCGGAATGACTACTAGAAATTTTAGAACTAGAATCCGGGAATGTTCCCGGATTCTAGTTCTAAATTTCTGAGTTTATGTAAACTCTGTTTTCGAAATAATAACTATTCTGAATTCGCCAATCATTTAATAGAGACGGGGCATAGCTTCAACAGGGAAAAAACCAAATTTAAACATATAAACATAAATTCATACTTTAACTTGTGCGCTTTAGAAACTTTAGAAATAAACCAAAAATTAAATCAACAATTAATTTAGTTAACAAAATAATAGCACCCTGCAAATCTCCCTTTTTACTATGTTCCCATTGATTCATATTGACTCCTCCCACTGTTCTCCCCTCCCTCAAAATCACCCCTCTCACTACCCACACCTAATACCATCTAAATCATTTTTGTACTTGTTTAAATTTTAAAGTTTAGTTTTAAGTTTGCTAGTGAATGGCACGGACGTGTCGAAACCGGTAGCAGATATATAAAATTTAAGTATCAAATGTACATAGAAAAATAAAACTTTTCAAAACAAAAAGAAAAGTGTGATTATTATAATAATTTATAGGCAATAAAATAATGATTCTCTTGTGTATAGTACATATGTATTTTATTTATTTATGATTTGAAACATTTACAGAGTGTTAACAATTATTACATCAATGATTTTGCCGTTGGAATGTGCACAGATATTAACATATATCTATATGTATAATTTAAGGATATATTTTAAACATTTTTTCCCTCAGGGTCTATGTCATCTTTGGGGATGCTGTACGGAGGGTAAGGGTATGATAGCCTACAGCCTTCAATCGTTCCCAATTTTGGGGAAGCCGTAGATAATTACGCTATTAGGAAGCAGTTGGGACTCCTTTGTAATATTAGGCAAAAGACAACCGAAAATGTGAGATTCTTCTTAAACTAATTGGTTGTAATAGCTGTCTTAAAAATTCCTATTAAAATCAAATAAGAATCTCAAGTCGTGATTCCATTTAAATCTATTTACCGGTCATTAGTTGAGTTGACACACGTTTGGGTCCCACCTAGGTGTCATGTGTTCAATTCCTCGGATGGCTAAGTCCTACATCACGATACAAGTAACATTTTCTGCTTATTGTGGTGGAAGAACTAGTAGTTCATATATTATCAGGTTATTGAAATATGAGTACTACAAACTATTTCTAAAATCAGTCTGACTTCCCGGAATAATGTATAGAATTAAAGCTCTCTATCTTACATACTATACCTCAACTATACTGATCCCCTCCCCCCCATCCTACCCTCACCACAATCCCTTTCAATCGGCTTGTTTTTGTAATTTTTCATATCATCTTTAAAATATGTTCACTTATTTACAATACCAATGTGGAAACCTGTAAATGGTACAATTAATGTAACTTAATTAATTTTACCCTATTAAAAATGTATACTGTTGGTCTCCCAAATAAAATAAAATAAAATAAAAAATTTGTTACCCGGGAATGTTTGCCTTTCTTAATAAAATATGTATAGAGGTATTGCTTCGAGGCTTTCTTTTTTAAAATTTATTTTCGATAAAGAACTGAAATTCATTTAAAAAAAATTTTGTAGTAAATATTTTCCTTTCAATTCAAATACAAAAAAATCTATATATAAATGTCATTTGTACGCTTAAAATAAATTCCAAAGTAATTTTTATATCAAAAGCAAATTTTCATAGCCTGCCAAAAACGTTGAAATTGATAATACCAACCCTCTATATGTGCAATATTTTTCCAAATTATTTATTTAATATTCTTATCCTGTGGTTGTTATAGTCTAATTATTTGCTTAGATAAAAACATTACTACATTGTAATTTTAATGAATGTAATTAATGCTAAACTATTTGAAAGCTTTATCATTTGTCCACTCACAGTTAGGAATAATAATACATAAGGGATGCATACGAATTAATCCGTCCATAAATCAGGGCCGGCCGCAGACCGCAGAGAGTTGGCCCATTAGTACGGCGGGCGCTAATGAATCCCGGATTTAATGGGACGGGATCGACCAGTCACTAGTCAGGAGGGGGAGGTTAGGGCGGCAAAGGTCGCCATCAAATCGAAGGAATTCAAGATTATGGAAAACTTGCGGTCACACATGAAGCAGATTGGTAAATTACAAACAAAAGTCCTGAAATAACCCATAAGAAAATCATTAAAAGATTTTTTTTTAACTTTCATGTTTTCACTATTATAAATCTCTAATCAAATTTAAAGGGAAAAAATGTATCTTACTGTTGTATTTTGTTGTTTTCTCTGATATACAACTCAGGTCATAAGGTTACGAGTCGTGTTTATTATCGTCTCATTTATGATAAATATTTAACTGGATTTAACATCGGTTATTAAGGATGCTCTGACTTGTTCTGCGGCAATGTGCCCGCCTGTCTATAGGATATCATCGGCTATTTGCATAACTATGAGTATAATACTTGAGTTAGCGATAGTTGACCCTCTCATATTGTCAACTTTACAGCCCTCTGTTGAGATTCAATAAAACTAAATATAATGATGTATACCAACGACATCTGTTGAAAGACATTGGAACTACATACATATTCAAATACATTACACTAACTGACCAACAAACCTACACTACAATGACGAAGATCTCAAATCTATCGAACATTCTCAAATTAAACACATTTTTTCGCCTGAAAAACCATAAGTTCCATGCTACAAAGCTGTATAATTCCTTTCAAAGTTAAATTAAAAACACCATGGGGATAAACAATTTTACGACACCAAAATATAGCTAAGTAGACCTGAAGTTGAGGAAATCATAAAAATATGAAAAACACTAACACAACCCACAGTTAACAAACATGAAGATGTGGAAATCAACCAACATTAAAAAACATAGTCAAAAAACGTAAGGATGAGGAAATCATGATGTAAAACCAACAACATTTACAATTCACCTCGCAGCAGAAATCCATAGTGAGGAGTAGTGTGAATAAACAATATTACTTAATATTTTTTTCATACAGATGTTTGGTGTTATTTGTTGTGTACATCGGAGAGGAAAAGCGTTAAAGACTTCAATTTTATTGCGTTACGGGCTCGTATATTATATAAAGTGGGTTTTGTCATATAATAGAATAAATATTTGAGCAATGGTGAATATTAGTCTTAGGATGAATGTGTAGAAACTGCCTATCTCACTAGAAAAAATCTCGTTACTATGGCTTTTGGCGTCTGGAGTACATCTCTGTATCGATAACTAAACTAATACAAATTTTAAAATTTATATTTTTATTGCTGTGAGGTGAAATTTTGGTCAACCGAAAGAAATTAAGGATAATTTTATTTATCTAATCCTAATCTCTCGAGTTAAACTATATGATCGATTTGAGATCGAACTCGAAACAAGATAGAAATGATTTTGTTTGGAGAGACAAAGTTTTTTTTTCATGATATTTTATGTTTAGTTAATCCTATAAATAGGATAATAAATTACAATAACCCACTGCTTGGGGTTACAATAATGCTTTGCCTTGTGGAATTGTTTTTGTAGTGGGTAGCATGGATTTGATTTTTAAAACTACATTTTTATTCCAAATTGATGAAATTTTACACATTTAACCTTCAAGTAGGAAGGAAGTGACTGTCTTTATAAGCTTTCCAAAAACTACACCAACCCCTTTTCCCACCCTTTAAAGCAGAATTTCGATAATTCTTGATATGAAATTTTGCAATTCAAGGTTCAAAAAAGAGGAAAATAATTTTCCAGATATTACTAAAATACTTACTTTCAAGCATTTTCATTATTAAATTAAATAACGTCCTACTATAACACCCTCCCCTCCCACCCCGCCTATCCATTGACATATTTAAGTCTATTGTTGTAATAAGTTAGTTTTTTAATCAATAAAAGTGGTTAAAACTAAGTATGTTATTAATTTTGAATTAAAATGGTCACACAATATGAATTGATAAAAAAAAATTGTACAATTGATTTGATAAAACTCTGTGTACAGCGCGTACAGTGCCGGGGACTTCAGCAAGTAATAGATACAAATTTGCAAATTTCGAAATAATGCTTTCAAAATGTGTAGGTATTAGTATAATGATATTATTACAGATTATTATGTAAATATGATTTTCATCCAAATAACAAAATGTGACTTTAAAGTACACACTCACCTTTATCTGTTATTGAAGGCGTTGTCCAAATCTCTTTATGTTTATCAAAATCGTATCCCATGTTTGTAAATTCACCCGCACGATAAGTGGAACCCTCAAAAGTTAAACATGAATTATTGCAGTATGTATCTCAAATGAATAACGCTGATTTAATATTTAACCAGTCCGCTTTTACCCTCCGTATGAAGATAATGTGGAGTTATTTATTGTCTATTTAAATAGGGAGAAAATTTCCAGTTGAACTAACTCACTGTTTGTATATAATAACACACGTGCTACAAACAGAAATATTTGGTTTGTAGTTTATCCAATTAGTTCCTATCAGAACAAGGAAACGTGGAAAATCAGAATAAATTAAGATACAAATATAATTTAAACAATTTGTAATACTGAATAATTAATTTTATGAAATCATATAACCGAGCGACTTATCTATGAAACTATTAAAGCTATCTCTAGCCCCCATTATAAATAGAAAATACGTATTTTGAATATTACCAATTTCGGTCCGGAAACTCGGCGGTCCGAAAACTTTAAAAAAGACTATCTGCTAAAACCATTGTCAACGGCTCTTGATGTGAATAGCCAACGTATTTGTATAAGAAAATTTGTCGAAGTCTGAAGATATTTTATCAATTTTAAGAAGAAGTGAGGTTAAATTCAGCTTATTTTGGGCACACTGACATGCATCCAACACATTTCTATCATTATATATCTTCAGTGCATGAAACTTATATTGTCCCTTGATATTTACGTCTGCCCAAAGCTGCAAGTTTACGGTAGCTCGTGAATATTTCGTATGACGTATTCACTTGTTATGCTCGCCCATTGCCCTGGGGCTTGTTTATATCTATGTTACGCTAATGCATCACTTGCCTGGAAAATGTTTATGTTTTAGAATTGGTCAAAGAATAATTCCGGTCCAAATAAGGTTTATTTGAGATACCCTTAGTTCCTTGTTGATTATAATCTATTAACTTTCTCGACAATAGTGGTAGCAGGTAAAATACAATTAATATGATTTAAATATTATAACGCTATGTATAGAAATTATAGCGAACATTCTCACTACGAAAAAATAAATAATCTAACTTAACTAAACTATGTATTCAGTAAGACTACGGCATTCCTAATTGGGGTATGTTGTGAGGTTGAAGGTAATGGGTAGGAGAAAGAGATTGAGAAGAGGAAGGTGGAAAGTACCTGACTATTCAGATCTGGTCACCAAACACAGCTAAAACCATTTCAAGCATTTTTTTTCAATTCTGAATGGTGGTCTTACAACTTATAATATCTTCCACTCAATGTATCGCAAACATACGTTGTAATAAGTTAAATGATTGAATTGTGGAAAAACACAAATCGATCAAATAAAATTTATTTCCGATCACCGAGATTTGAACCCACGACCTTCAGCTTTCTTCAGCTTTCATCTTTTGCTAATCGAAGGCCGTCATTTTTCTAAATCTTTATTTTTGACAGCTTTCACCACGCTACGGACATTTTAAAAGGGTTCATTTGAAACATAAACAACACAATTATTTAAATCCCAGTTAGCTTTAGTTTCTAATTCTATAACCACTGGCGCGACAGAGCAATTAAAATATTTTTTCTCGGATTGTTAAAGGAAATTTTTTCCGCCCACATTAAAAAAATCATACCTCCGAATTTGAATATGGAGACATACAAACTGATTATAGTTCTATATCGCCAATGAATTCCCCTATCTTTTGTTTATTATGACATATTTGTAGCATTTATTAAAAAAATATAATTAAATCTTTAAAAAATTTTGAAGAGTCTAGAGAATATTTATTTTGATATATTTTGAATGTACAATATATTATATAGTCGTTTTATTAAAACATTTTTTTTTTAAATTTGCCACATTATGGCAACAAAGCAATCCGAGGTTTTGGAAATAGTACCATAATGTGGCAAAAAACGCTCGAGTGGTTAATATAAATGTTAAGCAGTAAATCATTGTTTTAACGAAAACTCTTGGAAGGTGAGAACTCTTGCACCAAATTTGCTTTCATTTTCGTCACGTGCTTAGAAATGTACACTTCACTCTAAAAAAATGAGCCATGAAGCCATACGTTTTGTTTCACAGTTTTCAAATATTTCAATAAAATTTCTGTAAAAGGTAGAATATAATACGAAACTATGAATGTTTAGTTTTAATGAATCAGTACAAGTTTTGAATTAAGTAGAACTTTGAGAGAAGAACAGTACTGGCATGGAAACCCAGTTTGCCATACGCAATCTTTATTACATACTCCAAACAAGAGAACATCTCAATTCCGATCATGGCCAGTATCGGCAATTCGGAATAGCTCGAATAGCCCGAATGGCACAAGTTTGCAATGGTATCGCTCCCACGCGTACACTTACGCTTGCCAAAAATCACAAAGACCAGCGCCGGAAAGAGCAAACACGGTATCGAAATTGTATTGTGCGAGCTCATTTTATTGCTTTTCCGAACTGTTCCCCGCAGAGGGGATAACAGAGCAAGTTCGCTTTAAAGATTTCAGAACTGGGAAGGATCCGAATTTCATATCGTTGGCTAAAGCTAATTCATTCTCATTTTGGATGTGATTTTTGATTTTGGTAACTTTAAGGCTGTCCGAAACGTTGGCTAAAGATGGAAATAAACACGGCATAATATCCTAAAAATTAATCACCTCCCTCCTATTTTTTCCCTGTAGGGTAACGTAGAGAGGATGAAGTATTATTTGCATTCAAAACTAACTAATTCATAATCGATAAAAACTTGTCTTTGCAGCATATTCAAAAATTAAAAGAAACAATCATTCCACTAACTGGTTTAGATATGTATATATATGTATATACTGATACCCGGCCTGCATTGCAATGCTACTAAATAAATTGTTTCTGCCTTCATGTCATTTCCCATTGGTCCCCGTTCACCTTCCGCATCCTCTTCCTCTTATCCTCCTGCGTCCCCTTCCCCTCCCGGGTTCACTTTTCATCTTCCCCGCGTTCCCCCTCCCATCTCCCCTTTCTCGCGAACTTCTCCGCCTCTCCCTCGTCCCACCACCCGCCAAGCCCCCTTCCTTAATTCCCCATCCGACCCTCCCGTATACCCTTTTCCCCCCCTATTTTTTCCCCTACCGCTTAACTCCATAAAATAAACCCATTTTCCAATATCTCGTGTGACCTATTTATTTTTTATGCAAATTTCATAACGCCAGAGCGCGTTATTATATATATATATATAAATATTCACGGGCATGTTCACAACAAACTAAAAAAAAAAATTGTAGCAATCGGTTGATATTTTAATCGCAATCGGATGAATAGTATAGGAAATAATTTCATAATGCCAGAGCTCACTATCCTGAAACCATACAAAGTTTCATCGCAATCGGATGACTGGTATGGCCGAGCATAACATACGAATACATAAACAAAGATTAATTTTTATATATTTTTTTTTTTGTTTTCAAAAAATCATTCCACTCACTGGTTTGTATATATATATTTTTTTTTTTTTTTTTTACATTAATTCCACATAGGAAGCCTTGAGAAAAATAATTTACCTCGGGGCTTTTGTCATATTTGAATATACTGGCTGTATGGAGGGTTTTTTGTAGAGATGGGTCTAGAAGATATCAATGTTGTAGGACAGAGGAAACTCAGAGGCCGGCAAATATTTCTTTCAAGATCGAGACGTGGAACCACCCGTTCTTACGTGAGAAAAGTCAAACAAGTACATATGTTGGGCGCTCGTTTGGCGTGTTTACCGAATATGTACCGGTTCTGTAAGGGTCAATGACGCTAGTTCCTGAGAGCATCTTCCATCGTAATACCGGTGGCAAGCGTACCTGACGCCTGTGCTTTAAAGATTGCAAAATTATCTAAATTACCTAATCCTAAATTATCTAATATAAAGCCTCAAAGAAAATTGTCAGGCGTTAAGGAAATCTGAGAACGAAGTTTGAGAACCTGTGAATTAGTCATTCATTATGTCTTAAAGTACTTAAGAAGAGTGCTTTGTGTTTTATAAAGTTAAATAAATAAATAAAAAAATTGGACATTCTTTATCCAATTGGAATTTATTTTGTCCATTTGGACAACTTTTTTGTCCATTAGGACAATTTTTTTGTCCAATTGGACATTCATTTTGTCCAGTTCGACATTTATTTGTCCAATTGGACATTTATTTTGTCTATTTGAACATTTTTTGTCCAATTGGACATTTATTTTGTCTATTTGGACATTTTTTGTCCAATTGGACATTCATATCAAATAAAATTTTATTTTTCATTCATTGAAACGTGGAAACCTTGAAACATTCTTTGATCCCAGAAATGGTATACGGGTCACACCCTCCTATCCACATATTCTATCCATATTATATCCAATATTTAAAAAATTGCATTTAAAACTTTTATTTGCAATACTATTTTTTTAACATATGCAACAGAAAAGTTAAAAACAGAGAAGTTAAAAAATTATGAGGGGTGCTAGATTTTTTTAAAATCTATATAAATAAAATGTCTCAAACAAAATTATGAGACGTTAAGGAAATCTGAGAACGAAGTCTGAGAACCTGTGAATTAATGATTTATTATGTGAATTTGGACAACTTTATATCCAATTGTACATTTATTTTGTCCAGTTTTGAATGTATCTATACAGGTAGGTATATCCTAGTGAGACGGGCATCAAAAATTCCATTTATTTATACGTTGTACAGTTTTTTTAAATTAGGCTATTCACCCATAGAAGAGTAGTGCTTTATGCTTTATAAAGTTAAATAAATAAATTTAAAAAATTGTCATTTTTATTTTTTATTTTACGGAATTTATTTTGTCCATTTGGACAACTTTTTTGTCCAGTTGGACATTCATTTTGTCCAGTTCGACATTTTTTTGTCCAGTTGGACATTCATTTTGTCCAGTTCGACATTTTTTTGTCCAATCGGACATTCATTTTGTCCATTTGGACATTTTTTGTCCAATTGGACATTCATTTCGTTCAATTGGACATTCATATTAATTAAAATTTTATTTGTCATTCATTGAAACGTGGAAACCTTGAAACATTATTTGATCTCAGAAATGGTAGGTGGGTCCTATCCACATTTAAACCTATCCATATTCAATCCAATATTTAAATATTTGCATTACAACTTTATTTGCAATAACCTTTTTTTAAGATACGCAACACATGTGGGCGGTGGTCGAAATAAGTTTGAGAACCTGTGCTGTACAACAACACTGTACATAGGCATTTTGGGCAAAAGGTAATGTCGCTGAGTTATGTTTTATGGGTTAAATTATGTAAAAAAAGGTTAAGTCCTGTATTGTTAGTGATATCAAGGAGAATTTTGTTTTCGTAATATTTTATTTGATTAAGAAGGACAGAACACAAAAAAAAAATCACACGTACTAGCCAATGTAACGCAGCCTCCACTATTCTAGCATCAGAGTATAACAGCAGAAGTTTGCTTTATTAGAATCGTCACACCTCCTCCCCCTTGTTCCGCAGATGCTTTATCTTATAGAGCAGCAGCCAGTGGAGATATTATGCCTTGTGCCTTGTCCGACCAACCCCCCTGTCTTACATATTACTAACGTGTTAGGGGATTCTACATTAAGATCGGGTAGGAGGGAGAAATTACATAATAAATAATGTTGGATTGTTCTGTATTAGTTAACGTGATGTAGGTATTATATTTTCACAACCCAAGTTCAATAATAAATTGACGTAGGTAGCATTTTTTTGTACATTTTCGTATCCTGCAAATACTAACGTTTTTTTAAGTTAAAATTTAACGGTGACCCGACAGTTGATCCCCCGATTTTTTTTCAAACAAAAAATCGACATTAAAAATACTTAATAATAATTTGCTAAGGGTATTAAACCAATCTATTTGTTGTACTTGTACACGGAGAAAAATATTATTCTAAAATACGATAATTTTATTCGTAAAAACAGTTTAAATCGGGACTGAAGTTCTTACGAACAAATTAACAGGGTTTCAATGTTTATTGGCCGGAAAATGTAAGAATAATTTGTTTATATACGTATCAAATTACGTATACCAACAAATTATTCTTACATGATCCCAGTTAAAAACGGGACTGAAGTTCTTACGAACAAATTAACAGGGTTTCAATGTTTATTGGCGGGAAAATGTAAGAATAAAATTTTGGTATACGTACCAAATTACGTATAACAACAAATTATTCTTACATGTTCCAATAAACATTGAAACCCTGTTAATTTTTTCGTAAGAACATCAGTCCCGTTTTTACGAATAAAACACGTATTTTAGAATAACATTTTCTCCGTGTACAAGTACAACAAATAGATTCGTATTTCGACTTACGGCATTTTTATTTTATTTTTATGTTGACGAATAAATTTTCTACAACGAGTCTAAGTTACCCATTTTTGTAACCCCGCCAAAACGGCATTTTCGACGTGTGACGTCATAAGAGTCGCACGTTCTTGAAAATTTTTTGACAGTTCGATGACGTGCGTACGAAGCGTCGTTGGCAATCACGGGCCGTTTTGATTTCGTAGATTTTTGAGCGGTTTTAAAATCAATAAATTTGAATGAAAACGTGAAAAACAAACATTTCTAATAAGATGATTAAAATCAGAAAAATTATCTTAAAAATTCCATACATTTTGAACAGAAGCCCTCGTACGTGAAAATACTCTATTAACATCTCTCTAACCCACAGTAATAGTTCACTGACTTTAGCAAACAGAAAAAAATATTCAAATAGTTGGAATAAAATTAGAAAGACATTGACAACAGTAGCTAAGAGGTTAGAGTTCGAACGTAGTCCCAGTAAAACAGAGGTCCAGGGTTCGATCCCACTTGCGACTGCTACAATTTTTATTTTCTGTATCTTGTTCTGTTTCATGTGTCATTTAGATTTTATATTATCTTCTTCTTCGAGTAAAAATATATTACGTAAACACTATTAAAAAGTACCTACTCTCATTCATGTAGGTAAAGTAATAATATCTACGTGATTCAGATATCAAGGTGGAATTTTTACTTTGGGATAGTTCAAAGATTTCCACATTCTGGCAACATTTCTACCTTAATTGAAGCAAGTTGTCGTTCTACAATGTTAGTAGGGGAGTGGGAAGGGGCCGGGCAAGGATGAAGAATCTTGTTTACCCTAATCCGGATCAGGGACACAGCCGGTGAAATATGATATGAGAAATAAATCTGCACCTCCCCTGCCTAGTGGCCAGACATCTCAAGCAGGGCTGCCACATAATTTATTTTTAATTTTTTGTGAAATATTTTTGAAGTAATCGGCAGTTGACGGCAATTGAATTGGACTGCCATTCCGAAGGTCGCGGGTTCGAACCCGGCGAGCGCAAATACTTTTTATTTAATTGATTTGTGTTATTTCACAATTAATTATTTAAAATAATATATAGTATATTTGCGGCACGTTCCAAAGTGGCAGATACTCTTAGTATCGCCCTGGTTTAAGACCACCATTCAGAATTGAAACGTTGGTTGAAATGGCTTTAGCCGTGTTTAGTGACTAAATCTGAATAGCCAGGTACTTCCCCACCTTCCTCTTCCTCGTCTCCTTCCCTTACCTTCAGCCTAACAACATACCCCAATTGGGGATGCCATAGTCTCACTGGGTCCAGGCGGGAGCAGTTGGGACTCTTGTGAGGTATTCACTATAAAAAATGTTTAAAAAGTTGGTATTTAGTAATTTAATCATCTCTCATCGCAATTCATCACAATATAAAGGCAAACATTCAATATTTTATTAGAAATGTTTTTATTATTTACAAAGTGTTTCTAAGAATTTGATTTTTATTTATAAGCTCAGTAAATGCACGACACATTACTTAATAGTTTTTCAATTTAGGAGGCCGGTTTGTTTGTTACATTGTTTTACCAACTTTTTGGGGTTATTGTGGATTTTGACAACGGTGCTAAAGTGTTAGCGGTTACGAAATTAATATTAAAATAAACATTCAATAAGTAAGACATAAATAATAAGTCAGCGTGGGAAATTTAAACGTTTCTTTAGAAAAACGAAAAAAATGCTTTAAACTATAAAATTTGTCCGATAACAAAAATTTTTCAAAAATTCGAAATCGGGCCTAGATCTAAAATTTTGCAAAAATTCGAAATCGGGCCGCTTCGAAATCATTAACACTCCTTATTTAGATAACGGTAAGGTTTAAATTCTCGCATACCTCTTTTCAATTATTCGAGAAAAAACCATCGCCTAAAAGCGTGTTTAATTTTATTTATGTTTAGGAAAAAATATTTAAATTTTGTATTTAAAATAACGAAATGTGTTCTACTCGCAGCATCTAATTAATGCATCCAAAATATTTTTAAGCAATGCAAACTTCGTAGTGCGTCGTCTTCTTAAGATTTAGCAAGGAAAAAATATTTTAAACAAAATAATTAATTTACTCAAATTTTAGGTTTCCGACAAAACCGTAGGGTTTCATAAGAGTTTGTATCCAAAATTATAAAAAAATATTTAGGCAATATGTGGGACAACACGTTATACAAACGAATTTCCAGCCTTTACAATGTTGAAGGGTACAAAGCAACATTGATTAATTAATCCACGTTGTGTATTAATCAAGCCACCCCTAACTGTCCTCTTGCACTTTCTGACTACTCCCTCTCCTCTCCCCTTAATCCCCCCTCCTGTCCCCCCATCCCCTTCCTTCTACAATCCCTTGACGGACCCTAACCCCTAAAAAATGGGAGTACGTTTTTTCTGCAGGGTATTTCGCAGTTCAAAGGACCGGATGTTTGTGAAGAGAAAAATCGGAAAGAAATATATGTGCGCTCAAAAATAAATAGGCAGAAGGATAATTAAATATTTAAGAGCAAGTATTTTACTTATACTTTTACCAATAGATAAAAAAAAGTTCCATTCAGAACTTCTACCTTAAACATTTTATTTTCTTCAAAAGCAAAATATTCATTGAAGTTCAAGGTTTTTTTCAATAATAGTTCATTGTTCTTATATGCCCTAAAACAGAAAGAAAAGAGTTTATTTTTCAGAAAGCATATAATTTTTTTTTTTTATATTAAATCTATTAAACTATTAAATCAATCAAAGTGATTTCCATGGTGAGCTCTAGGCATATGACAAAAATAAGTTAGATAGCAGCTCGTTTCCAAGAAAAAAGTTTATTTTTCAGAATGTATATTATATTTTTCTTATATTTTTGCAGTGTTAGTAAACTATTAAAACAATCAAAGTGATTCCCATGGTGAGCTCTAGGCATATGACAAAATAAGTTAGATAGCAGCTTGTTCCCAAGAAAAAAGTTTATTTTTCAGAATGTATATTATATTTTTCTTATATTTTTGCAGTGTTAGTAAACTATTGAAACAATCAAAGTGATTCCCATGGTGAGATCTAGGCAGATGACAAAATAAGTTAGATAGCAGCTTGTTCCCAAGAAAAAAGCTTATTTTTCAGAATTTATTTTATATTTTTCATATATTTTTGCAGTGTTAGTAAACTATTAAAATAATCAAAGTGATTTCCATGATAAGCTCTGACAAAAATAAGTTAGATAGCAGCTCGTTTCCATGTTTCATTTGCGAATCTCGGGTAGTAAAGCTAGTATATCTATTAAACGAAAACCTAACAATCTTCCACCATTTTTTATTGCAAATAAACCTATTGGTGTACCAATTTAATTTTTTTTAAATACTAACCAAATCTATTGCTGAAACAAATTGACTGTACACTTTGTATTAACTTATAAATGCCCAAAAAAAGTTTTACAAAAATGTATTTTCGAATTCAATATCGAACAATGATTTGAAAATTTTACGTTTCATCCAAATTTTTTAACGATTAAATTCCTACGATAATAACTTTTGGAAATTGTTCCCAAGTTTTAAACAAAAGATTTGGACAAAAAGTTTTGCGAAAAGGTTTTTATTGCGATTAATATTCGTGGAAAAAAAATTAATGAAAAGCTTTCTCTTTGAATTCTCTCTTTATTTCTACAAACAATTATATAATTTGTACATATATTTTGATTTTTACATTGAGATTTTTATTAATATTGGATGATCTTATGGAGTTTTACAAAATATGTTTCCGGGAATTTGTGTTCATCAATTCAAAAAGTTTGTGCATCAATCTATTGTATCGTCCATTAAACCCTGGCAGCCTTTCGATAGAGTTCCATTCCACTTTTTCCTTTCACAAGGGTGGGTTTCACCTACCTATTGCAGTTTTGTGGGTGGTGCGCAGTAAATCAATTGTGTTTTATTTCGGAGGGCGTGTTTTGCTAAAGAAAGGGCATTATTTATCAATAAACTTTCCAACGTTTTGTTATCTTTGTTGGGCGGGGAGTGCTAAGGTTTCCTATGGAACCAGAATGAATAGACTCTGCCAATATCGGGTTAAATGTTATTTATGGTTTTTTTTCAATGCTCGATCGCAAACATGTTTTTGCTGATAAAATATACGGACAATAATAACACAACTGGATTGTCCATGAGTTTGTTGATGATTGCGTATTTAAAAACAAAATATAATCTGGAGTATCTACGTTTAAAACAAATAAAAAATTATTGAAAAATTAAAAATTCTCTTCCTCAGGACATTAAATGTACTAAAAACTAAATAATCAAGTATATAAAGCTATGCGTATGTAGAAATTGAAGTAGTGGGGAGGAGGGGAGGTGGAAAGGGGAGGTGCTTAGAACATCAAAGACAAAAAATTACAATGGAAATATAAATAAAAAATTACTCATTTCTAGGCTTCATAATATGATTTCACCTCGTTTGTAAACTTTTAGAAATATAGCAAATAACTTTAAAATTGCAATAGACTTTCGTGCTGTGTGGTTAACTATATAATTAATATGAGAAATATTTTTTATGTGAATAAGTTCCGCACCTACTAACTGAAGCCAGTGATACTATGACTTCCCCAATAATAGATTGGGATATATTGTGAGGCTGAAGGTAGTGGGGAATGGAAGGAGATTTATTTATTTGTACAAATCCGTTTCAGTTTCAGTTTCAGTGCCGGCAACCCGGGCACTAGACAAATTCTGTTCCGAGGCTTAAGTATTTAAAATACCTTTAAATATCCTTTTTTATATTTAGAAAAGTTTCATTTCTACGCTTTTTAATGTAAAAAAATAGATTAAAAAACAATTGCACCGGAAAACTTTTGATTTAAATTAATTTGCAATTTTTCAAACAAAATGTAAACAAATAACCGTTTTCAAAAATATATGAAATAGCTTTTATTAGATCTTTCGGGGCTATTAAAAGTATCCGAGATGGGATTTTAGCTTATCTACAATTCTGCAATACGTGGTATTATTTCTGCGTATAATTACCTACATATTAATTAAATGTAAAATATCACAATTAATTCAATTAAATTAATATTACTTGTGTTTTCCCGGAATCGAACTCGCAATATATAACCTGTGTTTCAAATATAATCAAGGTTTTTCAATCGTGTCCCAGATTGTACAAAAACCCATGGTTGGGACCAAAAACCAGTCGGATGCCAAATAAATAATTGAAAAAATAAAAGTTTTACAACTGAAAACTCTGACTGAGCAAAAGCTACGGTTTATTCTTCTTATTAAACCTATGTCCTATAAAACAAATAACATTTTACACTACAAATTAGTATATAATGCTGATTAACTTCTTTATCATTCCCTTTTAGTAATTCTCAATAAAGATTGCGGTACAGATCTCCCTTACAAAGCCAAAGCGTTCCTATTATCATTAGATTTTTGCAATCAGCACGATCAGCATATTAATATAATACCGGCAGTATTATCAGAGTATTGTTTGCTTTCGAATATCGGTATAACAATTCCGTAATTAAATTTACACAGGCATCGTATCGCGATGAAAATCGAAACTACTATACTTTGTATACAGGAACAGGGGACCAATGAAATAGAATTTGCAAAATGGGTCTTATCGGTGCGTGAAATGATTGTCTGGGGACGAGACAAGATACTAATACTTAAGTTTTATTATGCTAATCAAGATATGTCGCTAAATTTTGGTTTTAATCAGTAAATATTTCCCTCGTTTAAAAATAATACAAATAGCAGACGATATCGTTTTTCATGCATAGCTGAAATTAAAACCAAGTTAGCATAAGTTTTATCCTGATTTTCAACAAATAAAAATTTCGTTCAGATACATTTTTAATGTGTAGGGTAATGTTCCCACTGAAAAGATAAATCGCTACAAGTGTGCTGTGAAATTGATTGGTGTTTCCGAAGTAAGGTAAAATGACTCTTACTTCGGGTGTGTTGATCAAAATCACAGATTTTTTTCTGCAATAGATAATTAATTTACTTATTTGCATCCCGGTTTCCAAATTGATAGAATTAATTAAATTAATCAGTCAAGAAGGGAAAATAAATAATAATAATAAGTATATTTTTATTAAATCATGCATGCAAGCGTTTGCGGCAAAGGGTTAAATAAATGTATAAGATGATTTGTGACCGTTAATATATTCGTTTGGCTTTTTTATAAATTCACAAGTAATTGCTTGGCGGTGGGAATATTTTTTAACCATTACGCAGCTCGAGTCAAAAGGGCTTTAATAAGAGGACCCGAATACACTACTAAACTTTGTGTGGTATATTTTTGTTTGCTCTAACTGATTATCAGGAGTTTTAATAATACTACGGTTTGTCAGAGTCAGGTTTGTTATCGTAATATTTTCAATGAATAATTAAATGGACTTAACGACCCTTCTAATGGATGCTCTGTGTTATTCTGTGGCAGGATAACTGATAACTGAAGGTGCCCACCGGTCGATCGGATATCATCGGCTATCTTCGCAACATTTCGGGTTAATACCCGAACGGCATCAGTTGACTCTCTCACATAGTATAATTTTACTTACCTCTGTTGAGACTACCCGCGCTAATGACATCTGTTGAAGAACTCCATACATAATCACTTACAGTTGCAATAATTGATTTCATACACTTTATGTTGCTCTTTTGTCTGCAAAAATTATGTATTTAATAGTTGGGAGCCGCACAAGTGCACGCTTGCATCAATGTCACCTACTTCACCTATTGAATCGATTTCAACTGATTTCTTCAACTTCACTGACTTCAATGACTACATCGACTTCATGGCCGTCACTGACTTTGTATATATCACAGTTTTCACTGACTTCATCGATTTCACCATCTCGACAATATTGACTATACATATTTTTTGCGTTTTTTGGGGAAAGTACTCTTCTGGTGCATTTTCCATCAAAGTTCTAATGCACGTTGAACCATCGACGAGTAAAGTCAAGGAATTACCTACCTGCGACCACCACCGCAGGTAAACAACAGTGGCGCATCACTACGCCGGGAAATGGGCAGATGGAAGGGGGGAGGAAAAACAAGTCGGCGGTGCGCCCCTGCCCGCAAAGGCAGGGACAAACAACAAACAGTTTTATAGTTGCGCCCATTGTTTGGCGGAAATCATAGCAGACAAATCCACCGGTCAAACATGCACGTAAATACTTAAGACTACAGATTAGCACGACCGCAGCCCGCCATTTCCCCGCCGGAACACCGCAGACGCCATTTTGCAAACAGGATTACGATTTCCGGTACCTACTCTGGTTGACAAGCACTCTGCTATTTTGTACCTACTATAAAGGTATTCGAGGATCGTCAAACCGTGGGATGTACAACAATTAAACACCCTGTTTTGAAGAGTTTTATTTCACGTGTACATTACTTACTTAAACTTATATATAAGCAGATATATAAAAAAAATAAGTAACAAATGTTCATGTGAACTAACACTCTTCGACCAAATGTCTAGAAATTGTTACGTAGTTAATGCCTAAGAAATACAAAAAAAGTGTAATAAAATGTACGAACATTTGACAACACTTTTTCGCTACTTTGTACTCGAAATTAACTATAAAATACTTGCACTAAGTTCACGTTTGATAACCATAATATGTCAACCTAGTGTAGATTTTATGAAAATGCAAAAAACAAAATATTTTCTTTTTTCTTTATTTCTTCTTTCTTGATTTCTTCATTTGTCAACTCCAAAGTAATTGCTGTGAATGAATGATTTGATGTATAATATATTATAACAAATTTAATATTTATGGTAATTAAAGATTAATTGTATTTTTTCAACCGATTCCAGAGTCTATTTCTGAAGTAGTACCTCTGGTAAATTTTTTATTTGGCGTTATGGTAACTGAAATTACCCCCAGTGGTTCGATACGTTTGGTGACTTAGCAGGGGTGTACGGGTTCATGGTGTGAGGTTTGTCTAGCTCTTGGTGGCGGATGCTTTTGCCCACCCAATGCGAGGCGGGCCGGCTCGGGAGAGACTGGTTTAAGGAGACCTTTTGACCAGTGGGTTGGATTAATTCATACCTCATACCTTTTTCCATCCCAAAACATCATCTGATTCCTTTCCCTAAAAACACCCTTCGCACAGCATCCCAAAAGAGTGAAATAGTTTTCTTTAGGGCCTCCCATGTAGAGCTAATGTAAAAATGTAAAGTAAAGTACGTTATGCCATTCCTATCCCAAGAGTAAAAAGAAGTCAGAAAATATTGTTGACCTTTTAAAAAAAAAAATATAAATCTCGGGTTAATTTTTATAATCCACTGTTATAGAAACCTAACAATCCATAAAAACTACAAAAATTGTGTGTTGTTATCTGAAACAAAACGAAAATCCATGCTTTATTCCTTTATGTAAAGGCAACTGTTTTTAAAATACCGTAATAAAATGATCATCGAAGTATTATAAAATAATTGGTAAAACAAAATTCGGGAGTTAATTTTTCAACAGTCCAGACATTTTAAAACACGTGTAGTTAATATCCGGCGGTAATCACGAGACGCCCTAAGCCGTACAGACTTAATCCGCTTTTTTCCTGATAAAGCACAATCGTGATTAGCTCCACAGACTCTCTGCTACGGAATTAGCTGCCATTGTACCGGGGCTCAGGGTGCTAGGGGAGGGGGCTGGAAGTTCATTTTCAGGAACTACCTTGCTACTTCCTACTTGGGATGAGTACTACATGGAGCATTTGATTTTATTTTACTGATAAACTCCTCGGAATAAAATTAAGTAAAATCTGTTTAAAATTTGATTTAAGATGTAGTTTTATCTTCGTGCTAATTCAAAATCTTTGATAGCAATGTGGTTTTACTATGTACGGTATTAAAGTCCATCCTTTTAAGCTTAATAATATTATAATTTCAGTCATTTTCACAACATATTAAAAAAAACCTGTAAAAGACTCAGATCAATTGCTGGCAGAATGTACACATTAAATTTTTACCAATCAATTGAAACACTTAAAATAATTTATATGTCACTGGCAGAATCTATTATAAGATATGGATTAACAATATGGGGAAATACTACGATAACCAATCTGAAACAAGTCCAAGTGGTACAAAATGCAATTGTAAAACTATTAGTTGTCCCCAATATTTTCAAACAGAGAGATAATACACCGTTGTTGTTTCAGAGTGCCAAAATTTTACCTGTTAAAATTTTACCATACTATGGCACAAAATAATCATTCAGCATATATTTACCCCGCAGCATAAAGATAAATTAGAACATAAATACAGCACTAGATTCACGCGCAACGACGGGTTAATAGTTCCGAAATTTAATAATAAGTACGGACAGAGAACGTTTGAATACAACATACCGAAGATATTTAATTTATAACCTGACACTATAAAACAATATAATTCTATGAATAAGGTTAAATATATGGTGAAAAATTGGCTATCGGAAAAAAATATTTATATTTTGTATGAAAAATGTATGAAAAAATGTTATCTGTAGATATAAGATGTAAATTATGTATATGTTACTAAATCATAAGCACCTGCTGACAAGCCAATTCAATTGGCTTAGCAGGACTTGTTTGTTGATTTATTTATTATAACTATGCTTTCAATAAAAAATAAAAATAAAACTTTATTTGGATTGATCGAGCATTACAAGAATATTGTTTTGGGCATTACCAAAATACATCTATGTAATTTAGGCTGTGATCTTTTTTAACTACATGAAATTTACAACGTACTTCAAGACAACAAAACAGATGGAATATAACTTGACGAACACGAAGGATAATAAAGCGAGGTAAATGAAGCAAATTTTCCCGAGAAAATTTATATTTAATTTTTAATGGTGTACTATCTCAAATCCCCTTCGGTACGTGCAACCAGAGTTTAGAGAATATAACATTTCAACTTATCTTTCGTCGTTTTATCTTATATTCTTTAGATTGCTCCATTTTAATGCAAGTGAGATATAAATAGTCCCAAATCCACCCCTTGGATCTCCTGCGCTTCTGGCATCCCTTCGCTAACGATGGACATAAAAATAAAGTATCCAGAAAATGTGAATACGTACAAAGAAATCGAAAATCTAATAAACGCAATAAAAACAATCATTGCAGCCCCCTCATACTCCCATAACCGTAATAAAGGGACAAATGACCCGAAAAATAACACGGACCCTTGCTAAACCAACACGTTGATTAAATAAAATGTGGGTGCTGCCCAAAGTTCCGCTCGTAAAAGTTGCGAGAAGGTATTACATAGCATGCTGCCTAGGTCCGGTGGAACTTTTGTTATTTCAAGGAATTGGTGGTGCATTATTTGTATTGGAGCGCATGCCCTTGTTTATGTCATATACACTATACAGTGCGGTTTATTTGATTGTTTGAGGATAAATAAGTTCCTAAGTGCATTGTGTGCAGCGGGAGAGGATTAAAGGGGATTTCTGGATATGTTTTATCGCAATACATAGTTGGCGCAGAGAGAAGTGTAGGCTAAAGATAAGATATAGCATTGCAATACAGAACTGACCCATAAAAGATAAACCCCCGTTGAAATGGAAAGGATTTAAATCTTAATTTGATTAATAAGCAAACACCTACATTATTTATCTTCGTGGTAAAGCAACTTACATTAGCACAGTGTTCATAACCCTAATTTTTATTTATTTATTTATTTATTTATTTATTTATTTATTTATATAATAATACAAACATACAATACATGATGATCCTTTGTCTGTTATTATTACAGAATGTTAAATTTTTTATTTTATTTTGGTGTTGGAATCCATTTTTTTTAAAATTAGAACCCTTAGCATATACAAGATTTTGGGAAGCGGGTATGGGTACCGTTACCCCTGGAATTATTTATTGGATTATCAACACTTCTGCAATATGTCTCAACTATAAGAGTTACAAAAAAAAAAAATTTAATTCTCTAATACCACCTCATAACTTTTCTTATTGTTTGATATTATGTGCCTCAAACATTCACATGAAGCAGCTTGTTAAAACACAAAAAGCAATACTAAAAATAATCCTGATAGTACCCATAAGAACTCCATCAAAAGAAGTTTTTAAAAAATTTAATGTGTTCAGCCTTATAAAACTGTACTAAAAAAATGCACTACTCAAAATTAAAGAAAAATACGCATACCTTGCTGACCAACACACCTATACTACAATGACAAAATCTTCAAAATTACTAAACATTCCAAAATTAAATACAGCTTTCGGCCAGAAAAACCATTATTTCCATGCTACAAAATTATATAATGCCCTTCCGATTGAAATTAAAAATACCATGGATATACAAAAGTTTAAAAAGGACATCAAAATATGGCTAACTAAACATGAAGATGAGGAACTAATTAAAATTATTAAGTAACCCCAATGCAACCTACAGATAATGAACATAACACTTTTTAAAACAACGCAAAATAATAAACATGAACACTTTTTGCTTTATTTATTTATATTTCGTGGAAACCAACAAAAACCAACAACAATGAAGAGGAAATCATGATCAACACCATACGACAACCTGCAGTCCACCTCGGAACAGGAATACCTAGTGAGGAAGACTGAGGATAAAATACTTCACTTTGTATTCTTAATTTAGTTAATATTGTATTTTAATTTTAATTTGTATTGTCATTAAATAAAGAATAAAAAAAAAAAATAAAAAAAAATGTTTTGCTTATTATATCTTTTGTATCATTTATAACTTACCTTTGTATCACTTTTATTGTATTTTCTTGTCTTGTATCATTTTATGACTAACCTATATTTTTATTACTTTCAATGTATTTTTTTATAAACTTAGAAAATAGTTTTTGTAATATGTAATTTAAATAGATGTAAAAATATATAGTTTTCCTCTCCTAAACACAAGCATCTGCTTTATTAGGAGAGTGATTCAACGGTTATATTATATTAAGTTTTAAATATTGTAACAATAATAATGTTTAAAAAATTTTTTTTTAAAAATGTCACCCCAAGTGGATCGCTGCGATTGGTGACTTAGCAGGGAGTCATTTGGTGAGGTTTACCCGGATCTTGGCGACGGAAGGTTTGTCCACCAACTGCATGGTAGGTCGGATCGGGAGAGAATGGTTGAGGGAGACGTTTGACCTCTCCGGAACATCGCCTTGAATCGCAGTAGTGATAGGTTCATACGTCCATCTCTCCCGAACACAATGACTCCCAGATTCCTATCCTCCCAGAAAACATTTTTTCTTCCCAGAACCTCCTCCCTTTCTTTTCCTAAAAAGACCTTCCACACAGTATCCCTAAAATGACACAGGATCTGAGGGAAATTATTTTCCTCAGGGCCTCCTGTGTTTTTTTTTTATGTGAATACAACACAAGAATCCCAACTGCTCCCATCAGGATCCAGTGAAACTATGGCATCCCCTTTAGGGGAATGTTGTGAGGCTGGAGGTGGTGGGAAGGAGAAGGAGATAGAAGTACCTGGTATTTAGATCTGGTCGCCGAACACGGCTAAAGCCATTTCAATCAACCTTTCAATTCTAAATGGTGGTCTTAGGTGACACTGACAGTATCTTCCTCTGTAGAACGTGCTGCAAATATACGATATATTATTTTTAATTAGTTAATTGTGAAATAACACAAATTAATTAAACAATTCGCGTGCCGAGATTCAATCCCGCGACTTTCGGATATCGAATCAAGAGCGGTACCCCTCGACCACGAAGGGCGTCTATAATTAATGTTTAAAAAAAATCTGAAATATCTGTTTGCAGCATGTATGATGCAATTTTGACGATGTGGTTTCAAAATATTTATTTTATAAGTTACGTTTTAGTTAAAATTTTTCTTACCTAAAAATGAAGTCCCTTTTCGTTCTGAAGCATTATTCCTTTATGATCAATTTGATAATTGTCACAAGCACGCCCTGAGCTGTTACTTCTAAAACCTATAAAACTTTAAACGTCAAAACTTTTAAATGACTAACTGCGACGTTTTTAACCACTTAAAAGATTTCAATTAGAAAACTGTGTTCAACTTCCGAAAGCTCGTCTGTCCCTTCGGAGCTAAATTCTAAGACAGCAATTTCTCAGTAAAGTCGCAAGCTGAACCACATATTGGAAATCGGAAAAAACTGGCAAGACTTGCATTGGACCACATTTCTAGAACTTTTCTATAATTTTCTTCTGAACTATTTTTTCATCAATTATTATTGGAAATTATTTATTAAAAATATATATTTGGGAAATTCGTGTTTTGATGACTAGAAGTTGTGCATTGATTAGAGTAAGTTCTGCTACGTCGATTATTTTAATAATACCTCCATGAAAATGTTGAATTTGTAGATATAAGATGTAAATTAATTTTTTTAAATGTATATGAATGTAAAATATAAGCACCTGTTGACAAGCCAATCGAATTGGTTTAGCAGGACTTGTTTGTTGATACTAGGTATTCAATTATTCTTTCAATAAAAAAAATAAAAACATCAGATTACGATATAATTGTACCTGCGTGTTTAACACCCTCTTCTATCCTGTTCGAAGTAGATCAATGCAAAATGAATTGTGAACAAAATTATTGCCTAAACAGACTATGCAACAATTACAATAACGTATTACCCAAAGTGGACATCTTCAATTTCGAAATTACTAAATATAAATAGGCCTTAAAAGAGTATTGTTTCTTGAATAATTTTATGTTTCTAGTATTTATTTATAATTCTGTTTTGATACGATTTGTATGCACAACCTTCTCGTCTTATTGTTACCAATCTGATGATAATGTTTTTATTTCTTAGTGAATTTTTATTTGGTTTTTTATATATATATTTTTATTTATTTATTAACGAAAAATACATTTTAAGTGCATTTATTTTTTTAGTAGCATTAGTCTTAGCAGAGGAGAAAACAAATTAAAGAAGCTTCATTTTCTGCGTATATTATGTCGTTTAACACGTAGTTTCATATATTTAATTACAGGTTCATCACCAGAATTTGACAAACTGTCAAGTGTACCTAATCATTAATCATCATCAGACTGTCTACTGTCATCAAACATAATGATGTTAATGATAATATAATAGCAAATTCCGTAAAATAGATAGTAAGAAAACAACCTCTTATCTCTGAACTATCACTAAAGTGACAAATAGACAACGGTGGCCATGTTGGTTACCTTTACTTTAGCATTTACTGTTGTATTGTATTACCATTGCTGGCCTGTAATATTTTTGGTAAAAGTGAACGGTAAATGTCAAAATGAAAAAAACTTATTTATATGACTTTTACAATAAACTTTTAAAATTATCAATGCATTTAGTATTCTTGGAAAATGAAAAAACTCACCCTAAGTGTATAAATTTCTGTTTATGTAATGTGGGGGACGGGTATGGGTACCGCTGCTCCGGGAACCATTTATTGGATAATTAACCAATAATCTCTGACATAGGCCTTTAAGAGAAATCTTTTCCTGATGGCCCCCTGTGTGGAGCTAATGTAAAAAAAATTAAAAAATATTTCTTCATAAATAATCCAGATTATAAGATAATGTGCAACGGTCGAGAGTTTTTCCAAATCTTCATCAGATTGCCATTTCAGAATTATGATTTTGACAATATTAATATTTACGCATTGCCTTAGTGGAATGCCCATGTACTTTCAATGTTGCACTGGTGAAAGGCCAATCATTATCGAACAATGATTAAAATTACAACATCTGAAGAACCCCTATCTCTTTTCTTCACGTTTCCTTCAACCTCTTGCTTTGGAGTACAACAAATTATTGGGGATGCCATAGCCCACTTAATTTAGGTATACCCAAACTGTATCTGGGACTGTTTCGGTATTCTGTAACTGAAACTCTTATTGTACCTACGTACACATTGAAAGTGGGACTGACTGTTACGGTATCTATAAATGGGACTGTTACGGTATTCACAAACTGTAACTAAGACTGTTATGGTATTCAAATACTATATATGGGACTGTTACGGTATTCACAAACTTTTTACCAGGACTGTTAAGGTATTCACAAACTAAAACTGGGACTGTTTTGGAATTCACAAACTATAACTGAGACTATAACGGTATTCACAAATGAATCCACTGACTCAAAGGATTTACCGTTAACAATAACTTTCGTTAAATCTCAAACATTCAATTTTTCTAGAAAAGTGAAATCGCTCTTTATTTGCTAAAATTTTTGTTTGCTCTCCTTTAAAATTATATTTTGCGACATTTACTCATAAATTCTCCCGTCATAGAATTAATTCCCATGTAAATATGAGAATCCCAAGCCACAGACTGCAGAAATTTCTATAAAAAAACGTTTTCAAACTTCAGAATTACAGTGAAAATGACCCACATTTTCTGATTCATAAAAACCCCGTTTAAATATACGAGGATTCTCCTTTACAATTCTTTACTGGCCTTTTTGCCCTGCAAGGGGAGCTGCTACAGGAAGATAAGAAACCTTTCACATTAAATATATGAATTCGATTTGCATGTTCACATTTTTGAAAGAACCTTATATTTGAGGGGGCGCATATTTTTTTCTGTCATGAGGCGTTGTATTGTGGTATATTTATTTATTGATACCTCATATTCATTTTTTTGACTGTAGGTTATTAGGTTGGTGTCTCTTTATATTTTTTTCTCATTTCCTTATCGTCAAGTTTTACTTTTTTAAATATTTTTTATTAACGATTAAATGAACAATTACATTGATTTTAAACCGACTTATGCACATTTTTTTCAAACAGTCAATTAGTTTCGATTATCTCTAAATTTCTTGGAGGATAGTTATAATCGAAGAAGGTTGAAAAAGGATTTACAGAAATTGAAATTGAAATCTATCTGAGTACTTATAAATTGCATAATAAAATAGTAATGTTATTTTCATATTTCATACAATGTAACTATACTATATTGGTCACCATGATACAGGCAGCCGCCTAGTATGGTGATTTAATGTATCAACTTTATGTAAATGTCACAATTATGTAACATGTATTATATAAATAAATAAATAAATAAATGTTGAAATTAAAATAATTTTTCATTAAAAATATATTTTAAGTTTGTTGCCGTTTTCAATTTTCCATGTTCATTAAAGATAGAAATGTAATTTAATTAGGTTTAATTTAACAAAAAGTACAAATTATTTTACATATGTGTAATAAGTTTGTATTAATAATTACATTTTTAGATAAGTTCAATGGTTTTAGTGTTATGTTAGCTCAACTGAAATATCACCAAATGAATCACTCCCAACCCCTTCAAACAAATTTAAATTATTGAAATACCATTACAGTATATCACCAACAAATTAAAATATCACCAAATGAATCACTCCCAACCCCTTAAAACAAATTAAAATTAATGAAATACCATTAAAATATATCACCAACAAATTAAAATATATCACCAACAAATTAAAATATTTCACCAACAAATTAAAATATATCACCAACAAATTAAAATATCACCAAATTATTCACTCCTAACCCCTAAAAACAAATTAAAATTAATGAAATATCATAACAATATTTTAATACACCACTGATTCTGTATAAAATTGGAAAAAGCTGCTAAGCTAAGCTATAAAACTAAGTTGGTTTACGAATATACAGTACTAAAATCTGCACAAAAAGGCGGAAAATGCATCGACAATGTATGTCCTATTTCCAGAGAAACAATAAAAATGAGGACAATTAAAACCGTCCGCATCCCAGCCGTGACTCTTACCCTCCCACCGCAGGCCTCCTTTGTCCCCTAGTAGGAAGGTAGTGTTTTATTGTAGCCTTACAATGGCTCGGCCAATGGGCGGTGGTAGGCTTCCACCCCGCCGCTAAGGGCGACCGAAGAAATACCGGTTATCCGACGATATTAAAAATAAACTGAAAATAAGCGGAGTTAAGAGCAGCTTACTGTTCGTGGAAGAATTCAGGAATAGGTTTTTTGTTCCAAAGTAGAAGAGTTTTTGCTTTTAGTTGAAAAAGACTTTTTCGATACTTTTAAGCCACGTTTTCGCGTGTGTACTTTTTAGGATAGTCTTAACTATAAAGGAGAAAATCTGTTTGTAAGAGGAAATTAAGACTTGCTTACGTAAAACTAGCTTAGTATCTCTGTCTGGATTATTAAAATCATCACTGGGATTTTCATTAAATTTTCATTAATTAAAATATATCACCAACAAATTAAAATATATCACCAACAAATTAAACTATATCACCAAAAAATTAAAATATATCACCAACAAAATTAAAATATATCACCAACAAATTAAAATAAAATAAAATATTAAATTAAAACAAATGACTTTGTATTCACCAATTATTTATATAATACATCACTTATTTAATCAAAATTATCGATTTGTTTCGAAACAAATGCTTTATCAGAATAATATTTTAAAATGCTACATATATTTGACGTCTTTTTTGTTTTATATTATAAATGGACTTCAGTGGCTAGGTCATGTGGAGATAATGACCGAACATCAAGCACCAAAGTCCGATAGGGCGAAGGAGCCTGGTAAAGAAAAGATTAAGATGGAGCGACAACGTCCTCAAAGACATATCATCCTCGGAGCTTCTAAACTGCAGAGAGCTGACACAAAACCGAGATGGGTGGAGGAAGACTTTTGAGGAGGCCAAGACCCACCAGGGGTTGTAGAGCCAAGAGCGATGATGATAGATATATACATTTTATTTTTATTTTTTATAGTGTCACAAAGAGTCCCAACTGCTCCCGTCTGAAGACTATGGCATCCCCAATTGGGGTATGTTATGAGGCTGAAGGTAAGTGGGAAAGGGAAGGAGACGAGGAAGAGGAAGGTGGGGAAGGGACCTGGCTATTCATATCTAGTCACTAAACACGGCTAAAGCCATTTCAAGCAACGTTTCAATTCTAAATGGTGGTTTTACACCAGGGCGATACTAAGAGTATCTTCCACTCTGGAACGTGCCGCAAATATACTATATATTATTTTAAATAATTAATTATGAAACATAAATCATAACATAAATCAATTAAATAAAATTTATTTGCGCATACCGGGTTCGAACCCGTGACCTTCGCAATGGCAGTCCAACGCCCTACCGCTGGACTGCGTCGTCCGTCACATGTTTACATATAGACATTTGTTGTTTTTTTGCTTATATTTATCACCTGCATGTATAAACTTATGGGACGTTTAGGATCACGCAAAACTCCCCACATTGCGGAATAAAATATATAGAAAATAATCCAGTTCCATCTCGTGAGAATCCGGGTAGAAAACACTGGTAGTTAATAAACTTCCAAAAGGTCTAAAAAATAACACATAAGACAGTTTTAAAAAGAAATTCTCGGTTAGGTATCCAATTTATTGAAAAATGCCTCAGGGAGAACGTAAACAACAAACATGTATATTGTATACGAGTTTTAATGAAGTGTGAATAAGGGGTTAAAAACTTTTTATAAAACTATTGGAATATTTAGTACCTACACATTTATTTGGAAAATATTCGAGAGGTATACTACACATAAAGTTTTTTTTAATCCATTAATAATGTTGTTTTGAAAGTAACAAGAGTGCCAGGGATTTATTCCATTAGTGTTCGGATAACATAGTTTTACGATTTCTCTCCCATGCGAATCATTGTTTTATATTTGAATGGAAAGTTTTCATGAGTTTCGATCATATTCTTTGATTTTTCAGTTTCCTACTCCCCGTATGTTTCAATCGATACGTTTCCCAGTATTGTATTCAATCCGAAATTACGAAACAAAACTCCTTTGTTTCTCTATTTCAATCGGGTAAATAATTCTCTGCAGGCTATTCAACAATAAATCTTTTCAGAGTTTTCCACCATTTCAACTGGGATAAATTTTTGCGAAAAATACTTGTAGGGGAAATATGAAATCGAGAGGAAACATATCGCGTATCCAACTAATAAAAAAGTTGTAAAATTCACATTTCATATTTTCTTGCTATATTATCTTAGATCGAAAATCAGAAACTGATCCTAGAATTGTCACTTCGGTTGGACAGGGACAACTTCACTTAACTTCGTTCTGAGATATGGGACGTCAAAGCTTGATGACGATTTATCTTAATCTATTTACCAATTTCTGATTTTTGATTGAGGTGAATCTTGTGTAAAATGTTAATGTAACATATTTTAGAGAACTATATTTAAATTACTAACCTTTTTATTGCATACCTAATTGTGCTGCCAAATTATTGCACAAGGTTCTAACTATGTTTGCGTAATGTTATTTCAAGATAGGGTAACAGTCTTATTAAGCATTTTCCTTAAAAATGTGTTAATCAGAAATTGTTAAATACATGATGAGAAATTGTCTTTACAAACCTAAGGTGAAGTTAGAACACTACACAAATAAAGTAACGTACACAGCACCCCGTTAAAATGATCAAGTGTCAGATACAAACAAAATGGCAATTGCAAAAGGTTCAAAGTGATTAGATCCTTGTAAAATAAATGGAAGCTTTATACACAATCAGAACTTCGTCACACAACAGGAAGTACAATACGGCTCAGAAAATTATTTTGTTTATAAAATGAGCAAAGAAATCGTTATTCATTCAAGTCATTTAAAAAAAATGTAAGTTAGAACATTGTTCAGCTGAGGTAACGAAACGATGATTTTCGTTGCCAGATTCGGACAGAAAGTTTCCAGAAGCAAATCATAAAACAAGCAACAATAGCATAAATCATAAAACCGTCATAAATTTATATCAAATTTGGTTTATTGCATTGCTTCAATTTAAACTTTACACAACATAATAATATCTTTATTTGACTGATTCAAATGACATCTGCCCTGATGATGGACACTGTAACGTTGGCTAAAGAAGGAGGTAGCGCAACGCGGCATAACACCCTAAAAATAAATAAAAAATCTATTCTAAAGACAGTTATGCATTTACGATGCTGATTTAGCATAATTTTGTGAGTATTATTTATGTTATGTGAGAACAGGTTGTATTTTCTTGCATTTCATAATTCTGTACAGTGTAGCAAGCCATCCATTAAGTAATGACAAATCAAAAGTTCAACGTCCTCCATAATTCGAAATCTCGCAATAATAACTTACGAATAAAGCACTTCCGCTCACGAACCTCCAAAGCACCAGTCCCCAGGTACCAGGGTCTCATATTCGTGCGAAGAATGGAGCGATGCTTTACGACCCTTCTCATTACATGTTTTAATATTTCGATACTTATTGTAAATGTGATCCTCTCCCGCGTCTGTGCTCCCGGTACAAGATTCCAATCGATTCATAAACAACCGCGCTAAACACCCGGTTTTAAATTAACACGCAGTTTTTGTAATACCATCTCCTTACATCAGCCAGTAACGATGTTCGGTGTAAATTAAAACCAAGTTTTACGACCGTTTTTGAATTGGTTTTGGATTGCCTCTTTACATGCAATCGTCGCGTGTTAATGTCCACTATTGCATTTTGGTGCAAGACATCACTTCCTTACAAGCAACTCTAAGTAAGCAGGTCGATAAAGATCATTTTTCTAAGAAGCTATTACACACTTTGACCTTTATTAACATTTTCCAGTACCGTTTTCAGCAAACACTTGCTAGTTGGAAATTGAGAACTGAAAGATATGATTTTCAATTAATTATTTTTTTATAGTAGATTCACAACCAGTAAATGTTATGTTGGTAGAATGGAGACTGCCAGGCTATCTGCAACGTTGGCCAATGGAAGATGATATAATTTGAAAGTCTTCGATGTTCCTACTACACTGGAGGACTAAATTAGACTATAGGAGAAGACTATGGGTACAAGAGTGAACAAATTACTTGGTAGGTAGGTACTAAATACATAGTTTAAAACTGAAAAGAAAGCTATATTCACAAATAAACCTGCATAATGCATGTCTTATATTTGTATTCTTTCTTATTTTCAATTTACTGTTTTCTATTTTCAATTTTCTATTTCCATCATAATTTTTCCTATTTTCAACATGTAAATATTTAATCCACATGTTTAATAGCATGTCTTATTATTTTTTATACTTTTATATTTTTCATTTTCCTGTTTTTCTATTTTATATTTTCTATTTCCATTGTAATTTTTCTACTACAACTTTTCCTATTTTCAACATGTTTATATATTTAGTCCATATGCTTACACTAGACATCACAAAGCAACTATATTCCATTGGTCACCATGAAACAGGCAGTCGCCTAGTATGGTGATCTAATGTAACATATATATGTAAATGTTTTAATGTGTATTATTGTGTATAACCTGTATTTTATAAATAAAAAAATAAAACCTTTGAACAGTACACAATCTTTAACTCAGGGCCTATATCATCTTTGGGTATGCTGTGTGGAGGGTATTTTTGAGGAGAGGAAGAAGTGAACATTGATCAAAAATTGAACATTAAACCGACCAACGTTGCATCGTTCCACGGCCGAGTTGTTGAATTTTAGAAGAATTTTTAAAAATTACCCGTTCTCTTATGAACATTTTAAACCGTGTACTGAAGTTGGGCGCGTATTTGGTGTTTGTCCCGATTGTGCACCGGTGTCGAACTGAACCTCAGAACATCTTCGATTGACATACCAGTAGAACATGGATAGCTTACCCGCCTGACATCTGTGCTCTAAAGATTGCAATCAGTTTTTTATTCCCTTTTTTGTATTTCTGACCGCTCTCGTCTGAAACCAGTGAGACTATGGCATCCCCAAATGGGGTTAAATTAAATAATAAATTTCCTATCGATTTAGAGGCTAAATTACTAACATTTTTAGTGGATATTAGAAACACATAAAATATTAATTCATACCAAATCCATAGGAAAATCTCACAAGAAAACAAATCAGTGTGGACCTTATGCAAAACGTATTTTATTTTTTTATATCGTTATATAAACACGGACAAAGGCGCTCCCTATCGGCGAACTTTCTTAATAAGTTGGAGATGATAAATAAAAGTTTATATTAGTTTCACGAGTTGGCGTTGGCCACTTTTTAATGAAATTTATGAATTGGTTCTGATCAGTTCCGATAGCCCGGCAACTATAAACTTCAATAATATCATGATCAAAATGGAAGTGAGAACTTGTTGTATAGAGGTGCAACAAATTGTTATTTTATGAAAATCTTTATCGATTGTATTTTCTGACAAGGCCACCACCGCCGCAGTGGTCAGAGTATATAGTGATTGGTTAGATTGGTTAGATGGTTGAGCGGTCAAAAGCGTCTACCAAACCTAACCTAACCTAACCTAACGTAACATAACCTAACCTAACCTAACCTAACCTAGCCTAGCCTAACCAGGAGTTCCAGGGAGGTAGATTCTTTCATTAGCGAACTGGTGGAAGACCATCATTCAGAATCAAAACGTTAAATAGGCTTTAGCCGTGTTTGGTGACCAGATCTCAATAGTCGGGTAAATGCTTCCGACGATGGTCAAGAGGTCAAAAGCGTCTACCAAACCTAACCTAACCTAACGTAACATAACCTAACCTAACCTAACCTAACTTAACCTAGCCTAGCCTAACCAAGAGTTCCAGAAAGGTAGATTCTTTCATTAGCGAACTGGTGGAAGACCATCATTCAGAATCGAAACGTTAAAAAGGCTTTAGCCGTGTTTGGTGACCAGATCTCAATATTCAGGTAAATTCTTCCCTACCTTCCTCTTCCCCATCCCCATTCCTCTGTACTACCTTAACCCTTAAGGTATTCAAAAACTAAAAACTTTTTTGAAAAACTAATGAAATCATTTTTCAAATTTTATTATTAGAAATAACCATGTAATTTTAAATTTTTGTAAAAAAATTTAATGCAATCATGAAAGTGTTTTAATAATGGCTCACCTTAAGTTTTTTCTAACTAAAATTATTGATAAAAATTTAAATAAACAAACATATTTAATTAGGCGAATGTAATAAACGTTATCATTAACTCACTTTTTTGAAATTTTATGTAAATTATTTTGCGGTTTACTTTTACTACTGATACTGATTCTGTATAAAAAATAGTTGCAAAAATCAGTAGCTTTGGTTTTGTTCAAGGTACCTTGAGAAACAAATTAAATGTCGAATCAGTAATAGACGCATACTATGGTTATATATAGTCGATAATAAAATATGGTATTATTTTTTGAGTAAACTATCTAACTAACACCAACGATGTTTTTATCATACAGAAGAGATGCACAAGGAAAATTACAAAAAAAACTCAACACATCAATACGCCACAAGGTTCACAGCAAACTTAATAATATCAAAAGCAAACAAAACAATATTCCAAAAAGGACAGATTAAATTATATAACAACCTTCCATATAACATTAAACAAATACAAGATACACACAAATTCAAATCGTCACTAAACACTTTCCTTGTTAACAAATGTCATTACACCTAAGTGAATACCTCACATAAATAAAACACCTATTTTTGTATTTTTAATGGTATATTTGTATTATTTTATCTGTATAAACATTATAATAAACAATGTATGTGGCTAGCTGGAAAAAATGGGGTCTACCCTAAGAGTATTGATATTAGATAGACGGCATGTGAAGTGTGCCCGCGCGCTCCAAGTGTGCCTTTTCGAGAATTCTACCCACATGGTTGACATTGGCTGTCACCATGTAAAATGGCTGCTGTCGGAACGTATTAAACGTCTAAAAACCAGCAGCCAATGGGTAAAATGCCGTTTGGGTAAAATTCAAGAAAAGGCACACTTGGAGCGCGCGGGCACACTTCACATGCCGTCTCTCTAATATCCATACTCTTAGGGTCTACCCATAAGCTACACCCTTCGTATTTTTTATTTGTTCAATAAATATTTTTTGATTTATATTTACTAACACCGTTTAGATAATATTTCTAACCATGATTGTAAGGGAGGCACAACGATTTTTCGCTGTGTTGATGAGCCGTTCCGAAAACCGTACCGAAGATAAGAAACGACATCGTATTTATAAACTATATTTTCCATTTGTACTTCTGTAATTCCCCGAGGGTTTTTCCAACATTACATACACTATTCAAATGTTTTCATTCTGCGCAGGTTCCATGGAAATGTAAAATATTATACACATATCTATACACTCTTCTACGAACGAGTGGGTTCTCAGAAAGTCTGCAAAAAAATCATAATATAATATGGAGATATGGTCATTGCTCCCCGCTGCACATGGCGCAGGAGCTATATGGTTCTTTTTGGACAAAACAAGTTCAGGGCTTGACTTGAAAATACACCCCTAAAAACCGCCCTTATGTAAAAAAAGTAGCTCGTGGAAAGAATTTGGAAAAAATGCACGAAATTAATGAAAATAACTTTTTGAAACGTTCTCTAGATTTATGTTAGATTGACTTATTTTAATTTAGTTTAGAAATTTTTTCTTTGGAACACGAAACTAACGAAAAATTGTTTTATTAAAACTTAATGATATTTGTTGACAAAAATACGTTTTTGCGTTAATTTTTTTTATAACGATTAAATGTCTCAAAGCACCACAGCTTATGATGGACAAAATAATAATAATAATAAAATCATTTATTCATCAATATTTTTTTTTTTTACATACATATACATTTTTTATTAAACATTGGTTTTATTGACGAAAAGGTCACTGCTCAGCTGCAATTCAGGATTTCTCCTGGAATGCACTGGTTTTCAGCAGGGCCTCCAATAAAAGAAGAAAAAAAATCCAATAAAACATGGCAAGCTACAAACATCGCACTTTTTTAAAGAAAATATCGTCTAAGAGTGCCAACTGCTCTCATCTGGAGCCAATGACACGATGGCATCCGCAGTTGGGGTATGTTGTGAGGCTTAAGGTTGCGGGAATGGTAAGATGATTGGGAAGAGGAAGGTGGGGAAGTACCTGGCTATTCAGATCTGGTCACCAAATACGGCTACTGCCATTTTAATTATGAAATAACACTAATTCATCGTTGCCGAGGTAAATTCAGCGCCCTTGAGGTGATTTTTTTACAAAAACGGCGCTATATAAATCGGCCAAATAATGTTATTATTATTCATCAAATAAAATTTATTTGCCCACGCATTGTGAAATAACACTAACTAAACAAAAAAAATCATTTGCGCACGCCGGGATTTAAAGACGCGACTTACGGATTACTAGTCGAGAGCCTCATACTTCAATCACTGAATCCGCCATTCAATTATATTACGATGTTGAATCATAGTTTGCTGCTTCTTAAAATATAATTTACTTCTGTTTTTTAGTAGACTGTGATATTAAAATAATCCATTTTCTTCTATCAACAATTTACAAATGCTTAAAAATGCTGCTTTGATACTGTGGACTTTTTATAAATGGAAGAATCTTGCTGGAAGGAAACCATATGGTGTTCAAAAGGGTAAAAGTATTGTAATTCTTTGCAGAATAAGTCCAAAGTCAGGGAGAGGTTTCACATGAGGACATTTTATTGTATTGTACTGCGGTTTGTATACTTTAAACATGTTGCAATGGGACAATGGTGATTTAAAATTTCTAAGCTTGAAACCAGAAAAGATTTTTCAGCCAATTTCCAGAAATTAAGACGCATTATTAATAATTTATTCACTTGCACTTTCCATCTGTCGTCTATTGTGGACAATGGTTATGAAAGACATACTATTATCCCAGTGGTTTTCAACCTGTGGTACGCGTACCCCTAAGCAAAAATTCGGGGTACACAATATCGTGGCAAGAATATAGGTTTTTAAACGCAGGTCAAGGTTTGAAATTTCGGCGGTTTACGCTCGGTGGTTTGGCAGCCTGAATGCTGAACCAGGCTTAAAACTCTATCTATTTGAAATTGAGCAAAATAATTTCCCTCAGGGCCTATTTCATCTTTTAAGATGCTGTGTGGAGGTCTTGATGAGATCCATGTTGTAGTAACTCAAGAGCAAGTCGTTGTAGAAGCGATCGGTTCTCATGTGACAAATCGTCGCTCTAGTTCGTTTTTGTCCAACAGACCATTTTTCTTGAAATTGAGTTAAGTACGCAGTTGTTCTCAAAAAGCCTTTATTTATACGATACTCGTTCAATTTAATTTATTATTAATTAGTGAAAAAGTTATCAAAATGTACGTGAACTTACATCCTCCAAAATGTATGTGCTTTTTTTCGTAAAAAAACTTATGATACTCCCGATTTACGTTTTGGTCTGTTGGTGAAAAACGAACTGAAGCGACAAAATGACAACCGTATACATATGTATCCCTAGCATGGCGGGCGAAATAACACAATATCTACACTATCGGCCTTACTAAAAAAAACACTCCGCGGCCGTTAAACGGTGTTTCTGTAGCACGTTGTGTAAAGTCTGTGCATTTCGTTTTTCAAATTCTTACTAAACAAAATATATGGTTTTGATCTGACAACGTCGCCATTTTACCAGCCTTACTAATAAACTTTCTGAAAAATTTGTACAATGGTCAAACAACCATGTATGAAGAATCCTTACTAATTAAGAACTGATAAAAATTGTTCATGGAAAGATATGTACATTGCTTACACGGCCAAGGAGGGTAGTTTATCTGTTGTATATATTTGTTCCATTTGTAATTTTCAACGAATTTGGAATTTTTTTTTAATGTCCTATATATTTATTATTTTTTGAGATGTCGTAAAAACAAATACCATTTTAGAACCAAAATTTAATTACCTTTAAGATTTTCATATCTAAAATATACTTAAATGTTTAAAAACTGTAGTATTTTAATTTTCAAACATCAAGTTGGAAAAAAAACTCACTTACCCCAAACACTTTCTATTAAAACATTGAAATATTTGGAAAAATTCAAAATTCAAAAAACACAGTCCTTTTATTTAATGATTTTAAAATAAATCTGTCACCTCACTTTTTACTCCTTCAAACAATAAAAAAATATTAAAAAATCTTGAAATTCGCTTTTTATATCCAAAAATTTACAATAAAAAAACTCACGTTTGAATACGTTGCTTGCACATCTTAAGGCATTAATTTCTTTGATACGTTTACTACAATATGTATTAGACATTTTTATGAGAATTGAGTTAGCAGCACTTTTTCCTTAAATAGTATTTTCCGATAAATTGTTTGACAGTGAATTCGTATCGAAAATTTAAAAATATAAAGAGATACAATATAAAGAGAAAATATTTATTTAGTGCAATTTTCGATGTATAAAAGTGTTTTTTCCCGAGCGTCCTTTTTGTGTGGGCCGAAAAGCGAAGTCTATCGACTTAGATACGTTTTTAGATTTTCACGGCCAAAAGCATTTTCGTTGTTTGTTTTTGGGGTGTTATGCCGTATTGTGCTACCTCCTTCTTTAGCCGACGTTTCGGACAGCGTTGCAGAGTCCATCATCAGGGCAGATCCGTCGATGTGAATTTGTAGTGTTAAATAAGCACACCATTAACACTACAAATTCACATCGACGGATCTGCCGGATCTGCCCTGATGATGGACACTGCAACGCTGTCCGAAACGTCGGCTAAAGAAGGAGGTAGCACAACACGGCATAACACCCCAAAAACAATCTATCGACTTAAGTTAATGTGCATCAAAAATACTGAAATATCAGAGAAAAATTCGGTCGCATCTAGGAATTGAATTTAGGATTTTAATTTTGCTAACTAAATATGATAAAAATATAATATCCACCGATAGATTTATCATAAAATATGTATACAGCATCTATTGTGAATTGTGAATAATATGTTTAGCCAGCTTAGCACAACAGAGGGCTCAGTAAACAAGAAATAATTAAAGAGCACTATTCATAGTGATGGCGCGCGTCTAGGGCTTTGTAAATATCTGCCTCCATTCTGGTCTTCAGGGCAAATAGTACGCGCTTGAGCGATACGGAGGAAGGGTGACTGACGGTGATTGATAGTTTCTATTGCGCACGTACAGAAATACTTATATAAGAGTTATTGGTCGTTAATGCGCCTATCTGGGGATGATTATCTTTTAGAGAAATTTTTGTAAATAACATAAAGCGTTATTAATAAATTATAACAGATTGTTATAACCAGTAGTTTTTGCCAGGTGTAGTAGGCTACATAGCCTTAGATTACTTTATGGTTGAGGGGCAGGTAAAGGCTCTTGCCCAGCAATCACAGCGGTTCGCGTATTGTAATTAATTAATTTGTGTCATTTCATTTTCATTTGAGAGCCATTGACCAGCGGCTGATTAAAAAATGCTTGCAACTGTACAGGAAGGTTCCTACGAGAAAGATCGATTATTCCCCATATCAATTTTTTTAAATATAAATTTAATGTCGATTTATTTCATTCAAAACTTGCTTTAATATTTACCTACATTCAAGTAAGCAATAAAAATACTCAAAACGCATGACGATAAATTATTAAATATCGTGTACTTCTTGTAAGTATTTTTTGATCGTAAGTATTTATGATTTTTCAATAGTGTCTAAACAAAAAAAGTGTGTAAAAAAAATGTGAAATATTTTAGTTTGTAAGACCTTAAATAAATAGAAAAACTGAGGTATTTTCGTCACAAAACACGTTCTCGGATTTATTTTTTTTATATTTTAATTTAACTAAAATTAAAATTACGAAAAATGTTTTTACTAGATTTTGTACTGATTCATTTTGTTGTATGATTATATAATTTGAAATTTGTGTTGTATAATACAATATGTCAGCATTATATAATACAATATGTATAATACAATACTACAGCGCCCTTGAGGTGATTTCTCACAAAAACGGCGCTCTACAAATTATCAAATTATTATTATTAATATGTCGTTTGAAAATTTAATAAATCTGCCAACGACCAACGGCATTACCTTAGTATATTAAATATAAACTTAGTTATTCAAAATTTAAAAAATGCGTTTACCAGATTGAATGACAACCTTTCAAAATCAATTTATGTTTTTTTTTGTAAAAAAGTCAATACGTCTAGAATTTGATTTAAAAAGGACTAATTTCCGATATTTTTCGGTAATACCCTTTTAATATACGTCTCGTTCCGAAATGGAAGATTCTCTCAGTATCAACCCTGGTGTAAGACCAGCATTTAGAATTGACGTTGCTATAAAAGGCTTTTGCCGTATTTGGTGACCAGATCTCAATGGCAAGGGTACTTTTCCATTATCCTCTTTCTCGTCTCCTTCCACCCAAGAGACATTGGAGTCAATTGGGGACGCCACAGAATCACTGAAGCAAAGCAGTTGGGACTCTTATTATAGTGTTCACATAAAACTAAAATAAAAAAAATAATATGTCAAATTTATGGAAACTTGTTCGCAAAGTAGTCGATGCTATTAGCTTCGCCCTGGGGAAATACCGACGTATATATAATTATCTAATTAACTCGAAACATAACATTGCTTAAAATGGCTTTAGCCGTGTTTGGTGACCAGCTCTGAATAGCCAAGCACTTCCCCACACTTCTCCATTACACCTCTCAATTAACCCACTTCTTCAAGCCGTACGCTATATCCCAAATATGGATTCTCTAGTCACACTTGCTCCAGATGGTTAGGAGCAGTTGGGATAATTTCCGTGCTACACTTACTTCCAAGTACAGCCAAATTATTGAAATGACAAGACAATTATTTACGTCAGGGGAGATGTAAAAACGCTCTTAAAATAAATTACCTAGAAAGTTAAGTATATAATTTGTTCGTATATTGATTAAGGCGGAATCTTTTGCCAAACGTTAATAAAAGGGGGGGGGGTAATAATGTGAAAATAAAATGAAACATGGCGTTAAGACATGTCAGAACTCCGGGAACTTTGGTTAAAAAAAGCATTCATAAATAAGTACAGTACGAAAATAGGAAATGTATTGATCAATTTGCTGATCTTATGTGTGTGATATGAATTATTTCAGAAGGTTTTGCGTCAATCTAAAAGCGCTAAAAAATATTTACTCTTTTATTTAAACCAAATTAATTATTGAGTTAATTTATACCAAATTCACATGTAAACTAATAGAAACAAGGTAACAACTTATTTTATAAAATCATATTTTTAAAGTAAGCAAAACATCCTTTTTTTAAAATACATTCGTTCTTCAGACTCCAAGAATTTCATAATACATCCTTAGTCCTCTGTAAACTGTAAAGTGCATTAACTTCGGGTGGTGATTCTACGTGATGGTGGGAGTAATCAAAATTCCAACATTTTTTTCCCATTCAAAAAGACGTACCAATTAAAAATATTTAGTGTAAGGTACAAACTTACCCGATAGATTGGCTGTGCAATACCGGGCAATAGCTAATAGTGCAGGCCGCACACACCGTACTAATTTTATCTTTTTACCAAAAAAGTACCCCTTAAAGTTGTAATTTCGAAAAAAGTTATCCATCTTTTTTACTTACACTATCATGTAGAATCACCTCCCGAAGTTAATTCACTTTACCCCCGGACACCCTTTATATTACGCAGTTCTGTGACTGTGATTCCTCGTATGCGGCAAGCTAACTCTATTCATATTTCCGGTTTTATAATTACGTACATCTCTTTAAAAAACAATTTCATTGTTAGGGTACTTTGGTATTTGGTTTAGTATAAGTTTGTGCACTAAAATGAAATAGGATAATATTTTTATATTGGAATCCATTTTATCTCCTCTCTCATTTGATTAACCCTAGAATAAAATGGGCTTTCTCCGGTATACATATCATAGCTCTGTTCTGAATAAAGTCTATCTTCTTCAAGTTTCCTTTATTGGCAAAATATAAAATATAGCAGTTTTCTAAACTTCAGTTTAAAAAGAGAGATAGTGTTTCCATCTATTTCTTAATAACCTATATTGTGCCTGATTTTCATCTCCTCGAGGTAAATAGATGTTTCTTATACTAATTGTTTCAATATTCGGAAGAAAACGGAATATAGAAATTTCACCCATTTTAACAATATCCATCATCAAGAACATTGCACAGCAAATCTGCCTGAAAGTGCGCTGATGAATACAGTAAGTACCTACATAATGTTACAGTAAGTACCTACATAATGTTACATCGATTCCATTCTTCTACATAATGATCTTGGTTCTCTTGTCAAATGGTCCAAAGATACATTCCAATTCTCCTACCAGATTAATAATAAAGGTTTATGCGTTACCTGTATATGAGGGAATATACGTACTATCCATTCCTGTATCCATCCTTGTTCTGGATGATTGATTTCAACAACTTAGAAGCCCGCAGAAAAATATTTTTAGGTAAACACTTTTTTAAACTAATATCTGGTATCATACTCAATCTGCCTATGTTAAAAGAGGTTAATTTTTATGTCTGTAACAAGCATAATCGTGGGAGATCTCATACACTTTTTATGCTCCGATAGCGAGGACTTCTGCCTCAGAACGCGCCAATAAACAGAGCGACTCTACTGCTTAACGATTCTGCATTGACCATCGACATTTTCAATGTCACTTACAGAAAGTTCAGCAACTATCTTTTAATACATGTCACAAAAAGTAAAACAGCCCTTGTGTACTTTAGGTACTTCTCCATGATATATGGTGTATAACGTTTTACGGAGAACATGAGAATAAATGATTAAATAAATAAATAAATAATAAATATAATCTCATAACTTCATCACGACTTTAATATTATAATTTTCTTAGCTCCTCCATACATTATAATACTACTGTTCTACCTGTAAAGAGCATATTAAATAGGATTTCTCCGCAAGTAACAGGCTTGTGATAGGCACTATTCCAAATAAGGCTACTTTGTACCAGGTAAGTTATAGTTGCACTAATTAACCTTAAAATAGATACAACGGGATAAAACAAGATAGCATAACGATTTTATCACAGGATATAGGTAAATCGATTTTCTAGCATCGCAACGGTGTAAAAATAAAATAGTAGTTAGTACCTGCAACATTTATTTCAATCCTGTTTAACCGTTTAATCACAGGAGACCATATTTGTCCCAGCTCACATAGGTCTCACAGAAATCGTTGTTTCTCCCTTACTATCATAGTGAAAAGTACGATCTAAACGGCATTGGAAAGAAAATACAACAAGCTATATATATTGAAATCTAAAAGTAAAGCACAAAAAATTAAAATTTACCCATTTCTGAAACCAAAGTTTAAGATCACAATTTGAAAAAAAATTATGGAACTTTGTGAATTTTTTAAGATTTTTTTTTACGTGAAACGAAAAAAAGTGAGGTGACAGTAAGGTTTATAATTAATTTATCTAATGAATTAAGTATTTGTTTTATTTTTTTCATTTTCAGTAATTTTAGTTAGAAAAAAAGTAAAGTGAGCCATTTTTATAGTTTTTGCCAAAAAAATTTATATTAAAAAAACACATAGCAATTTTCAATAAAAAAATTTAAAGCCTATTTCATCACCTTTTTAAAACAGTTTTTAGTTTTCGGATACGTTAAAAAATGTTCCAAATTTGTTTGGATTTTATTGCAAAGCGGGAATATTTTTATTTATAAATTTTTGATGGGTGTCTAACAGTGGTGTTTGTTAATATGTCAATCAAAAAATGTTGTTAGTGTAGGTAGTTATACGAGTACGTAGGTTTGAGATGTCACAACAGATATCTGTAAAATTGTATCAGAGAGAGACTGTGTCGCTCTGTGATATTTTAGATTGCTAGTGAATGATACAGATGTGTCAAAACCGGTAGCAGAGAAATAAAAAAAGTTACAAATGTGTATGTGAAATAAAACTCTTCAAAACAAAACACTATTTCAGTCTACCTAGGAGGAAAATAGTGAGAATTAATAATTGGTTTGAGGGCATAACCAGAGAATACCGGAAATTTGTGATTTTAAATGAAATTATTGACGAATTGACTCTTTTTTACAAAAAAAAACAAAAATTCATATTTTAAATTTTGATAAACAAAGTTTATTTATAATATAGTAAGGATATATTATTGGTCGTTGGCAGATTTGTTAAATTTTCAAACGAAATATTGTACAGTCGTTATATTCTTGGTTTCGACCAAGAATTATCAGGACATTCACTATCCAGTTATTTTTTGGTCGATGCTAAAAACCTCCTTGTGTTTCTTTTAAAATAATTGATGAGGCGCGCCTCTGAACATTTACCTACTCAGCCTACTTTCATCGTCTCTGTGCATGTTCCATGCCTCACTGCCATAAATCAGGGTTGGCATCAAATTTAATGTCTTAAATAATAAATTAATTTGCAAAGGTAGATAAAGAGTTTACTGCAACATCGTAACTAACGCCGTTTATTCTAATTTACTGTAAATATTCAGACGGAATTTCATTAAATCAATAGTTATAACTTACCCGTGACAGTTACTGCATTGGTTAATGTTAATTTATATGTGTTGCACTGCACATTACCGAGCAGATATTGCACAATTCCGGCAAATGCAACAGAAGCAAAAGCAAACTGCATCCAGTGCTAATTCTAGGAGCAAACATAAACAGGGACATTGTTACCTTGTAGTGCACAACAGCACAAATGCAGAACACGCTCCGTGGTTCTCTACCGTAGTTATTAGTTGGCAAATAATTATATATTGTTGAATCTTATTGCAGTTGGGTCATTGCAATGTTTAATTATGTCAATAGTTGCGATTATTTCATGATTACATTGTGAGGGCAGTTGACAGGTTTGCTAAAGTTATCGTAGTTTATGGGAAAATGTCATTTATAAACATTGTGCAATTGCTTATATTGCTTTGTTGATAGTAATGTACCTACCAGGCAAACTCGAAGCAAATATATTTTTATGACAGTTGGCGAGTCGTTAAGACTCTTGACTACCAATCTGAAGGGCGCGGGTTCGAACCCGGCGTGCGCAAATAAATTTTATTTGATTCATTTGTGTGCTTTTACAATCAATTAATTAAAAATAATGTATAGTGTATAATCCAGAGTGGAAGATGCACTCAATATCGCCCTGGTGTAAGACCACTATTCATAATTGAAATGTTGCTTGAACTGTATTTCTCCGTGTTTGGTGACCACATCTGAGTAGCCAGGTACTTCCCCACCTTCCTCTATCCCCATTCCCTTCCTCTATCTATTCCCCACCATCTTATTCCCCTCCCCATTATCTTTAGTCTCACAACATACCCCAATAGGGGATGCCATAGTGTCACTGGCTCCAGATGAGAGCAGTTGGAACTCTTATGCGATATTTTCTTTTCGATATAACTTCAATTCTGTCTTCTGTTAAATAACTTTTCTTTTTTTTTCTTGTTATAAAAACTTTCTTTTTTTATATTTGATAACTCACGATTATATCATATGGCCAGAAGTCGTAAACTTAGGAAATAACTTACAAGTGTAAATTATTTGTCATAAATGAATTAGTTGTCATAAATTGTTCAACTTCTTCATCGCTGCTCCTATATTTTCGTCTTGGGCCAGCTGATCCTATTTTCGTAATAACTTAATTGTTTTTGCAATATCATGTTTTTTGTAAATTTTACCGTCATTTAATATGTTTGTATATTTATAATAACTAGATTTTCTAAAAATATCATTAATCAAGCAAAGATTTCAGAGTACCTAAATTATTTCCTTAGATATTTTCGATGAATTTTATAGATTCGTAAAGGTCTAGTGTTCTGTGGTTTTTTTCTAATGAACAATAATTTTCAGATGATCGGGAGTTTAAATGCTACTCATGTCGTTAGGTTACGAGTCGTGTTTATTATAGTCTTGTTTAAAATGAATATCTAACTGGACTAATCGTCCAATCTAATAAATGCCCATGTTTATCTGAAGCAGAAGAACTCTGCCCTCTGAATCTGCCCAGCTGAAGATCGGATATCATCGGCTATTTTCGTAACAGTCGAGCTAAATGTTGACTCTCTCCTATATATATATCACTGACATTTCTTTAGACACCTCAAAAATGCATGTAACTACCTATACTAATGAAATTTGATGAAAGATGTTAAAAATACGTACATATTCCTATACAGTACAAGGTCGTTCTTAAATTAATAACTTTTGACGAAAAGAATAAACAGGTTTAAACCTTTTGTACGTTGCTTCAAAAACTACCTTGAATGGGGATAAAAAAATCTCAACAGATTGTGATCGATCCCAAAGCGTAGGGATGTCTCTTTTTACCTCGGTAACCCGACACTGCCATCGAGTAAAGAAGATATGTCACATTTTATGTCGAAGTAATTCATCAAGTGACTGACTTCACTTAATGTGACACCGCTTAGCTACGATGATTGGACGTAGCCTTCGAGTCTCGGGTTACTCGGCCCAAATCCCAACGCTCGAACTAGATCCGAATTAAAACAAAACATAGACAGCTTTCTAGAGGTGATATTATCTCTGATAAAATACATTGATGAAAAAGTCAAGCACCCATATTGGATTACAAAATATCTTTTTTGGGTCGTGCTTTTGTTGATACTTAATAATTAGTATTCTTCGTATAAGCGGTCCGCTTGATAGATTCTCCCGTCTTAACAAACGGATTGCAATCTTTAGAGCACAGGCGTCGAGTGGGAATGCTATCCTTGTTCTACCAGCATTTCAATGGAAGATGCTCCGAGGAGCTAGCGTCATTGATCCCCTCGGCACCGGTGCATAGTCGGGAAACACGCCAAACGCGCGCCCAACATATGTACACGGTTGACATTTGTCTCATGAGAACGGGACGCTTCCACGACTCGTTTTTGTGTACAACAGCTCGGCTGTGGAACGATTTGCCGGCCTCTGTGTTTCCTCCTTCCTACAACATGGGTCTCTTCAAGACCCAAGTTCACTCCTTACTCTCCTCAAAAAGACCTTCCTCACAGCATCTTCAAAGATGACATAGGCCCTGAGGGAAATTATTTTCCTCAGAGCCTCCTGGGTGGAGTTAATGTAAAAAAAAAATCTTAAATAAACCAATAGCTTTCTTTAGTCCTCGTCCTCGAAAAAAAGAGAAGTCAAATTCTTAAAAATCTATACCCCAGTAGTAACTAATCATCACTTCATTTCACTATATTGCATCGTCTCATACATTTTTTTATTATAATAATTTTTTAGTTTATTTATTTTAATTTTTGTGCTAAATTTTACTTAAAAAACTAATATATTATCTTTTATTGTTCTGATTCTTGACCCGGCCTGACTCAAGTTACTGATTCATTGATCGTGTGTTACGTACGTCAAGTTGAGACCATGGAGGTGGTGAGATAAAGAAGGTTGGTAGATGTCCGGCTTAAAAAAACAAAATCCCGCAACCGGCCTCTTGCAATCCGGCCTGTCACCCAGTTGGTGGAAAGACGCATCAGTCGCCCAGACCTGGATAAACCTCATTCAGTGAATACGGACGCCCCTGCTTAATCACCCACATAGCGAAAAGCAGGTGGTGACCTATGACATAGGTGTTGATTATACTACACTGAATGGTTCCCGGGACGGCAGTACCCAAGTACAGTACACACCACCCAAACGGTAAAGTTAAATAATAATTAAAAAATCATAATAATATTATCTTTTAACAACAGCACAAATACAAAAATCCTTGTAAAGGAATAAGAGTACCTACCTAGACATGTCTAGGATTCCTTTATATTTATTTACCTACCTATCTACCTAGTATTTAAGTACCTACCTAGAAATGTCTAGGATTCCTTTATATTTATTTACCTACCTATATAACTAGTATTTAAGTACCTACCTAGAAATGTCTAGGATTCCTTTATATTTATTTACCTACCTATCTAACTAGTATTTAAGTACCTACCTAGAAATGTCTTGGATTCCTTTATATTTGAATTATGAATTTTATTTTATTCTATTGTTTTTTCAAATGTCATTACTTTGGTTGCACTATGTTGTGTGGCTGATATTTTTAAAACATTATAAAAACAATCTCTATATGACAAATAAACTTTAATTGTCGTTTCTTTATACTCCAGAGCAACACATGGTTTTATTTGTCATTAAAAACCCAAAGACAACAAACAGTCTTATATCCGTACTAGAGATTATATGAAAAAATGGGATTTTTTCCGCTAAACGAGACCAGCCTACAAAATCACCGACAAAGCACTAATCCTTCTGTAACTAAATATTTTCGCTTTGTTCAAGTTTTCATTCACAACTTTTTATGCTAGCCAGTTTATCTCACAAAAGACTTTACGAGTACGCTCCAATATTTGTCTTTAATTATTTGGTTATAAAAATGAAAAGTTTTTGCAAATATTTAAAAAAAAATTAAATTACAGAGGTTGAATTACAGAATAGAAGGTATAAATAGCAGCGTAAGCCTTATATAATAAGCAAGAACAAATAAATGTATCAACAAATGAGTATAATCAACAAGTGCATCTATAGTTTCATATATAGAGGTAGGTATGTGAGGTATTACAAGATTATTATGATTTTCGTTCCCCTTAGATTGAAAATTCAGATTAGGAATGCAAGGGCTTCAGTGTTCAAGGGGAAAGATGTTCGCACTAACGTATGCATAGCACAAATGGTAACAATTATTATAAGCAATAATTATCAGCCTGAAACACTCATCCACATTGAAACAATCTTCCGAGAAAAGATACATGCCGCCGGCGGAACTCGAACTCGCGCCCTTCTGATGTCCAGTCAGGTGCTCTTTATCCACTGAGCTACTGTGTGTTACCTCTTATCCACAAAATGATTCAATATATACTAGTGTTTCATTCAACAACTACCGCTTATTACCTTTGCAGGTGGAAAAAAATGTAATAAGCGGTGGTTGGAAGAATGACACGACTATATTTTGAATCATTATTATCTAATAGTGATTTTCTTAGATTATATTTAACTTTGGCGTATAAATGTTATTATTTTTAATTATAATTGGTATCTAGTGATTAAATATTTTGGGTTCAATATAGTTTAGGGTTCATTCACCGTACTTCTCAGTACACTTCAGAACCACCAATCTTTCATTTTTAGTGAATCTTATGGCAAAATATTTACCTATACTGAACTAATTAAGGAATCAGACAGGACTACTAATGATTAAACTAATATTATAAAACAATAATCCTCTGACAGGTAAAACATTCAGAGACTTTTATATTAATTCTGTGTGCATTGGCATATTTATGGATTAATAATTTTAAAAGGGAGTTTCTTAACGTTTGGATTGTAGCTTATATCAATTTAACAATAATGTACATAAGAAGTAATTCCATAACGTATAGTGGATTCAGCTAGAAATAGGTAGATTAACTTTAATGTACTTACAGGCCTAAAATATTTTATTTTGTAAATCCTACCCTCAGTAGCCCATTGATGTTTGCAAACATCAGTAATGTATATCCATTTCATGTAGCAGTCAATAGTCTACCCAAATATACATAATTTTAGACAAAGTCAATGGTTTCACATAAACAGGGCTGTGTAACATTTTTATATATGCAATCAAGTGTGTGTATATATAACGAAGGAATTACATTAGATCTGGCGTGTGGAGATCTTATATGTATAATTTTAGTTTGTTTGGTATTTATTAAGGGGCCTGCGTCATGCGACAATTATTTATTAAAAAAGAAAATCGAATCATACTGGTTTCCGTAGCACCAGGCATGCAGAATTGCAGAACCAGTGAAAGATAAACAAGTTATTATTTTCAAGGAACAGTTTTCATACGTTTTTATTGCACAATCCAACACCTTGTTGTATTGTGTTTATAAGTAGGAGCTTCCCGCTCGAACAGAACAATTTTCCGACCGACTCGTAAAGCTTTCTTCGCGGGGAGCTTTCGCATAAAGTTTGCTCAATAGTTTCGCATTATAAGTTGAACTGGAACAGTTTCATAAGCTGAGTCCGTACAGCTTCGTGTCATAAGTTGAACTGCTCCACTTGGAGCGAGACCAAACACTTTTCTGATAACTTAAGGAAAAGAGGATTACATAAATTTGCGAGATGCAAATATGCAGGTCGTATCTTTCACTTATAGATGGTACCGGCAGCGAGCTCGCAATTGGCGGTTATACAATAAATGAACGGGATTACAACATCTTGCGCGCCTTCCGAGTGCATGCTCTGTGTTTCAGATGTGTTTCAGGGAAGAGTAATCCCTAATCGCTTTATTTATTACAGGAAATTCTGCAGTGGAAATGCTTCTGTAATTATTTGAAAGGTATTATGAAGTTTTGAGCTTATATTTGAATCATCAAAGAAGAAGTTTTATAATTATTTTTTCTTTATTTTTCATTTAAGTTTACTACTTTTGTAGTTTGTCAGCAGGTAAACAACATTTAATGTAATAAAATCGTCATATTTTAATAATATATAAATAGCAGTATATAATGAGCGTTATATAATAAACCGGTATAAATGGACATAGTATAGATTTAGGTATTATAAAATTGTAAGTCATAATGTGAATTAGCAACACAAGGGTTTTCTAATACTTATTAACACAAGTTTTACAATCTAAAATTAAATTATTAACGAAAAATGACATAGAACAAGACAGAAAATAAAAAAGGTAACAACGCTCTGCCTACTAAGCTATCTAATATATAAAACAATTATGTTTGTTTGTTTGTTTGGTTGTGTGTTTGTATTTGTGCGAAGCCATACCGTTCATCCGATTACGATGAAACTTTAAGATTATGATGTGCGCGTACCCGGAATGGTTATAGGATAGTGAGCTCTGGCGTTATGAAATTATTTTCTACACTATTCATTCGATTGCGTTTAAATTTTCATCCGATTTTTATTAATTTTATTTTAATTGTTATGAAAATGCCCGTAAATATGTCTATTTATATATACTGGTGAGCTCTGGCATTATGAAATTAATATTAAGAAATGGGTGTATTTTATGGTGTTAATCGGCAGGGAAAAAAGGATGTTGGGAGTGGTATGCGGGAGGGTCAGATGTGGTTTTAAGGAGGGGGGAGGGGGTCACGAGAAAGAGTAGAACGGGTGATTGGAGGGAAGGATGCGGGGAAGGTTTAAAGGGAAAGGGGGAGGGGAAGGGGACGGGGAGGGGAATAAGAAGAGAAGGGAGCGTAATTTATTTATTAAAGTAGCATTGCAGCGCATTATACTAGTATTTTACAATTAAACCATATTTTAACTTTTATTTTGTTTTACTCTATAGGCCGATTGTAGTTAGGAAGCTGAGACACACAAGCAATTTCAAGCAACGTTTCAATTCTGATTGTCGTTCGCCAGAGAGATTCTGTACCAATGGTTTTGAATCTAGTAATAAGCCTTAAAGAAAGTAAATCACACGACTATATTTTGATCTCATTAGACATTAAACAGACGCTGTGGTAATAAAGTTTTTAAAATGCTCACCCAACTCTTGCAGTAAAATTAAACATCAATAAAGTCTATCTTAATTTGTTAAAAGTGAAGTATTCCTCTCAACACCTTTGTAATATTCACCATTGACTGGTTTTGTTTGCTGACGGAAACTCAGCTCTTTTTAATTAAAATTCCGCGGATACTCGGGTAATCTTGAAGCGAACCGAAATATTTAAACGCCGTCGTTATTTGAAAAGTTTTCCAGCAGAAACTGAAAAGTTTTGACCTTAAAGTAAACAGGACTCATGGCTTGTGATTATTTAATCACTGAACTGTAAATAGAAACGAAACTGCCAATTTAAGTAAATAAGTATTGCAAAATTTACGAAATTTACCTGACACCCATTATTAACATTTAATTTATTTATTAACATGAGATTTGAGTATTTTATACACGATGTCCGGAAACTCGTATCAAAAATGGAAAACATGTAACTTTCGGTTAATCGAGAGAAGTAGGATTTTTTAAGGACAAATTAAAAAAAATATCGGCCTCTTGGGGCTAGAATCAGCTGTCTGTTAAATTGATCATTGTATTTTAAAATGGGTCGAAATGTGGGACTTTTTATTTTTTAGCACAACACAGAAGGCCCCATGGAAATATCTTAGGGGTTGCTGTGAGGCGGATTTTTTTAAGGAAAGGGTAAAAGGAAGTTCTGGGAAGGAAAAATCTGTAATCGGTGGGTAGGAATCTGGGGGTAAGGGTGACAAGGATTGACGGACCTATGTATCCATCCATCCAACTGTGGTACAAAGGGATGGGTCGAAAGAATCCGGCTGGTCAAAAGGCCACCCTCAACCAGTCTCTCTCGATCCGGCCCGCCACGCAGATGGTGGTTCAGAACCCAGAACCAACACCCGGGCACCCCCGAAACCCGGGCAGTCCTGCCAAGTCACCAAACGCAGCGAACCACTTGGTGGGACATATGGCAGGGATGTTGATAACATTGAATTTTTTTTGGTTTTCTTATGTACTGACTGGTTCTGTGATGTATATTCGCCAGTACCACGCATGTTCTAAGAGTTTGAGGACATCGTGTATTACCTTTGTAATCTTTATATATATAAAAAATCTCGCGTCACAATGTTCGTCCAAGGTAAACTCCGAAACTATTTAACCGATTTTGATGAAATTTGGCTTACAGTTTGTAATTTGGTTCAACTTAAGAGAGAGGATAGTTTTTGTCCCGATTTTTGACCTCAATATTTATTATTGCGAATAATATATTTTTTTTAAGGGGCAAATATTTGAATTTATTTTTTAAAATCCATAAGTTTCTGATAGATGGCGGTGTGAGTTAATTTATTGACACAGCACTTGGTTATCTAGGTTAAGTAATTATCAAGTGGATGGCGTTGTGTTTCTTTAGCCACAGTAACGCGTGGGCGGGTCAGCTAGTTTAAATATATTTTGTCCTTTCCACAGCGCCTTAGAGGTGATTTTTCATAAAAAAGCGCAATATAAAAAAATCCAAATATTATTGCTATTTATTCGTCAATATTTTTAAATAAGAAAATCTTTAGCAAAATTAGTAAGTCTTTAACTTGGTTGTTGTTTGTTGTGTAGAAATGTTCTTCACGTAAAACTATTTATAACCTTTTTAAAAATATATTTGAAAATAAATAACAATGCTTACGGTTTTTAGCGGTGCGTTGGGAACAGTGTGCATTTTAGAGCCGCTGAGCGTGCGGAAATGTTATAATTTACTCCGACGTCAGTACATTTTTTTTTATTTTCCTCGATCGATTTGTACATGAATATTTATAGCATTTCAGATTAATTGGATCCAAAGCGTTATAAATCTACAAAGTGCTGGTTGAGCAAAACATAGTGCTCGATTGCTTGTGTTGGCATCCCTGAGCAAGAAGTTTTGGCGCTAACTGACTGCACGGAAGTAAAAGTTATTTTTTTAATGGAAAAATATAGCTACAGCGCCCTTGAGGTGATTTTTTTCACTAAAACGACACTTTACAAATTATCTAATTATTATTATTAATAACGGTTACGTGCATCCAAAACATGATAATTTATTTAATATTGAAGATAATGAAATTGCAGAAATTCTAGCTCATTTAAAATCACTGGTTATTTTTGTAGAATTGATAATAATTGCACTTTAGCTAAAAAGAGCAGACACTTGAAAAACCACGAAAACTTCGTTGTTTGTTTTTGGGGGTTATGCCGTGTTGCGCTCCCTCCTTCTTTAGCCGATGTTTCGGACAGCGTCGCAGTGTCCATCATCAGGGCAGATCCGGAAGATCCGACGATGTGGACTAAAGAAGGAGGTATCGCAACACGGCATAACACCCCAAAAACAAACAACGAAAATGCTTTTGGCCGTGAAAATCTAAAAACGTATACCACGAAATCTGTTTTCTCAGGATCCATAATAATTATAAGAATTATTTTAATAGTTTTCTGGTAATAAAAATATAAATTACACTTAATTGAATTTATATGTAGTTTCACACAATCAAATACAACTTTGAAAATGACACTTAAATTTAAGGCTAATTTTAATTTATTGAACCAGACTTCACGAAGGACTAACCCACGACAACCGAATAAAGTTGGTACTGTTCCCGGGGACGCACTACAATCAACAAAATATTTTATTGACCCGATTTTATATGAATATGGCACAACAGTCTCACCTGCCTAAAGCTAGTGAGACTTGAGTATTCCCGATTAGATTTGAGTCTGAAGGGATTGAGTCCAAATGATCAAAAATACTGGTTTCAATCGTTGTGTCTCTTGATAAACTCTGGAACTTGGATTTCTTTTGATTCATTTTCAAAATTGGGACTGTTTTTTTGAAGAATAGGCAAGACAAAGTACCTTCCTGAAATATAATATTTTTAAAAGAAAGTTATTTTATTTGCCATTTTCAGAATCTAGACTATCCCGTGATCTTTCACAGTAAGTCACAAGTAAAGGGAAGAGAAGCATGGGATTCGTAAGTTACACAAGAATAAAATTTACTTCAAATCCATCAATCCCTTTCTTTTTTGAGAGGTATCAATTTAACAGTAAAAAGGACCCTTTAACAGTTGTAGCTATATTATGTCCCTTGATTTGTGTTTATCCGTCCCACCACTTTGTGGAAGCACGTAATTCGAAGGTATCGCATTTTCAGTGCGATGGAACTGCGAGACACATCCAACCTCCATACAGATGTCCCAAATTGTGGGCGAACGGAAGCGTTAGCAAATGAGACCCCTAAAAAGCCTTTCCCCTCGCTTTCTGTTGACTGCGGTTGGTCTCCTACTTCCGGCACGTGACTTCCGGTGGCCCGGCTAGCCGGAAATGGCGGCGGCGACGCCAGCGCCACAATTATATCCTAACTAAAAGGAGGCTCCGCCGGTAACTACTGAATACCACTGCTGGCTTCTAGAATTGGTAGGAATGAGGAAGAAGGAAGGAGGAAGTGGGAAGTCACCCTGATGGAGAATGATTCTCCCTCGTTAGGAAATAAGTAGTTGTGTTTGGCACTGGTTGTACTGAATATTAAAAATACTAAATAATGGCAATCGTTTTATGTAAAGGGTTATTGAAAATCATAAATTGTTCTGTAGTCATTTTTTCACTTGAATCACCGATGTAGGTACGTACTAATGTTTATGTCTGCAACGTTTCTGCTCCAAATAACAAAATAAGGGATTATTAACTTTTAATCAATATCACTACAATAATTTTGATTCTGAAGATTTTTTTTAATTAATTCATTTTTTTTTAATGTTGTAATTTAGTTTATCAAAACTGGGTACATTCAGTTTGATTGTAAAATGTCTCTTATTTCTATACATTTATTTATTTACAATGAAGGTAAAATTATTCGTGATAAGTGCTTATTTTAGTATGATATTAAAATTAGATTTTATTTCTCAAACAATTAAATTTTTGTTACGGTAAATAGTTATTGTAGATATTGTAGGTATGAATATACAAGCCTAGATAGAGAAGTATTAGTTTTGAAGTGCAAAGAATTTGTTGTTTTATTTTTAATTTTAAAGGGGATGTCCTTTTTTAGATGTATTCAGGTAATACATTAAGGGGAAGTCGGATACCAAAAAACTTAGTGTGCCTTATGTACGAGTATATCGCCACAAATATGGGCATAAAAAACATTTGAAAACGGGGTCTGTAATTCACGGTTTCAAATGCAAAAGTGGTATTTGTTTATTTTGTAAATAGTTATATAAGAACGAAAAAAGCTAATCACTGGAAGCGGTCATAGATAATTTAGGCATAAAATCGTATTTTAAAAATAGTATATATAAAAAAGTTTCTGCTTGTCAGAGCCATCTTCAGACTAGTACAAATTGTTCTTATTTTATACCCAACATATTAGGGGGGGAGAGGGGTGGTCTAGATGGATTTTTTCAATTATATTGAATTTTGACTATCCAACTTTCTAATTATTTTGGCTATTCCCAGTAGGTTAATTACCCTGGGTTGGTAGCTTACATACTAACAAACTTCAAATTACATATTTAAAAAAGTTGTTTTTTTATGCGTTCACAAATTTCTAATGAAAAAACCCATTGTTTAGTAGCTTACGCTTATATTTTTTACAAAGTAATTAACAATTTTAATACAAATCTTCTCAATGGAAATGGTAGGAAAAGCTTCAAATGTTCAAATTCATATTTTTTATACTTACGAGTATAATGATAAACGATTCGTAGTAAAGATTATTTTTAAATAGTCTTATTTACAAAACAACAAAAATTGATTTCGAAAGATTGTTATTTTATCTGGTTTTTAAATTTTGCAAAACTAAGTTTATTTTTAATATACTAAGGTTATACCATTGGTCGTTGGCAGATTTGTTCAATTTTCAAACGATAGATTGTATTAAACAACACAAATTTCAAATCATATAATTATATATAATAATAATAATAATAAGCCTTTTATTATGGACTTCGGTTAGGTACATGAATTTAAACATTTTTTGTTTGTTATAATATGTTTGTTATAATATATCCCGAAGCTCAGTTTGCCTCTTGTCATAGACCTCCTCTAACATTTTCCATGGGGACCTGTCACGCGCTACTCTTCTCCATTGATGTCCAGTCGTGAGTTTTAGGTCGTCTTCCCATCTTATGTGTTGACGTCCTCTACTTCTCTTGCTATCTCTGGGATACCAGTCAGTGACATTTTTGCACCATTTCAGAAATGGTGCATATAATCATACAACAAAATAAATCAATACATAATCTTGTCAACACAGTTTTCAGAAATTTATAATAATAATAATAATAATAAGCCCTTTATTCTGGACTTCGGTTAGGTACATGAATTTAGACATTTTTTGTTTTTTATAATATGTTTGTTATAATATGTCCCGAAGCTCAGTTTGCCTCTTGGCATAGGCCTCCTCTAACATTTTCCATTGGGACCTGTCACGCGCTACTCTTCTCCATTGATGTCCAGCCGTGAGTTTTAGGTCGTCTTCCCATCTTATGTGTTGACGTCCTCTACTTCTCTTGCCATCTCTGGGATACCAGTCAGTGACATTTTTGCACCATTTCTCTTGTGGATCGCGGATCATGTGACCTGTCCATCTCCACTTTTGTTGGTCTATTCGGGTAACTATATCGGCAACTTTAGTTTTCTCCCTTATTATGTTACATCTCACCCTGTCCTGTTTCCTTATTCCTGTCAAACTTCTCTCCATGGCTCTCTGGCAGCTTTCCAACTTTTCTCTGTGGCGTTTGGTGAGTGCCCAAGTTTCATATCCATAGGTTATGACTGGAAGTACAACACGTGTGTACTTCAGAAATTTAATTTTAGTTAAATGTAATTTCCTGTACGCCTACGTTTGTAGATCTGTGCAACTAGCACTTTTTCTTACTTTCTTTTAAAAAATTTGAACTCCATTATTTTAATATCTGCTAGATCAGCAGTAAATTTATCACAAAGTCTCTAATAAATAAGTCTCAAAACAGAAAGATTTACTTTTCATCTGCGGCTATAACAAAGGTTAATAACTACTACTAACCCTTCCCTTCTTCGAATTCCCTTCCATTCCCTTTATTCCAACAAGAATTCAGAGTCGATTTTCAATTTATTAAAACCCTCAACTTTCTCTGTGGTAAATTAAACAATAGGAAAGCCACTATCTCGACAATTCTAAGAAATGCCTCACCAAAGCGGTTCGATCTGTTATTTATTCAAAAAGTATTTTAATTAATAAAGACAATATTAGCGAAACTCAATCGAAAATCTGAAACAGAAAAATCAGAAATAGATACGGTCACATCTGAGACTATTAAGTTTAAAAAAATATATATAATACAACGATAAATTTAAAATTTTCACTGCCGAAAGAATCATAGTGAATATTAAATTAAACAAATTACTTTGTGTAAACCACTCATCACATGTTTTATGGTAGATTCAGACTGAATCGACGTACGTGCCCATCGCTACGCCTAACAATATCTGGACTGCTTAGCAACCATAGATTTTCAATGAAAATTTATGTTTTAGAATCCAATTGGGCACACGCATCGCGACGTGCGATGTCTGTGGCCATTTTCATAGAAAATGTATGGGTTGCTAAGCATTGTTTGAGTAGCGATGCGTACGTACGTCGTACAGTCTGAACCTACCATTAATATCTACATGTTTCAAAATCAATGGTTTCTTCGTCAGGATAATAACAATTTCAAAACCATTGGTTTTGAAACACGTAGATATTATAAAACGTGATTAGTGGTTTACACAAATTAATTTGTTTCATTTAATTAAAATGATGCCACTAAGTAATTTTGCAAATATTGAAGAAATAAAAATTTTTGGTTTTTATTTTTTTAATATTGATTGTAATTCTTTTTCATTACTTGCTTGGTATATGTTTCTTTGGAACGTCTTATTTGCAGCAGGTACATTAATTATCGGGAGACTTATATAGTGTATAAGTGGGTGTGTATTCGTGAGTGTGTGTGAGTTGTGAAGTGAAGAGTTATTATGTATGTGCAATGAACCGTAAATTGTATTGTTTTCATTGAGAAAATGCTCCTTTTAAATGTGCATCCAAAAAATAAGGAGGTTAGAATTAAGGCGAAAAAGGGAATTTTATTAATGGGTGGTCGAGATGTATATCGCTTGTTCTGTGTATAGCTTTCATCCAGGCCGTTTTTCTGTAGTAGTTTGGAGCGTTGAGTCATCCAGGAATTCTTTGGTCTTCCTCTGGATGACTGTCGTTGAAGCTCCATAGAGAGTTTCACTGTGTGGTCTGGTGGTCTCCTTCTTATGTGCCCATACCTTCAACTAGCAATCCGAAGGTCGCGGGTTCAAATCCCGGCGTTCATAAATAAATATTATTTGGTTGATTTGTGTCATTTCACAATTTAATGATTTTAAATAAAAAAATATATATTTGCTGCATGTTCCAGAGTTGGAAATACTCTCAGTTCGCCCTGGTGTAAGACCACCATTCAGAATTGAGACGTTGCTTTATGGTAGATTCAGACTGGGTCGACGTACGTATGCATCGCTACGCCTAACAATATCTGGGCTACTTAGCAACCATAGATTTTCAATGAAAATTTATGTTTTAGAATCACATTGGCCACACGCATCGCGACGTGCGATGTCTGAGGCCATTTTCATAGAAAATGTATGGGTTGCTAAGCATTGTTTGGCGTAGCGATGCGTACGTACGTCGTCCAGTCTGAATCTACCTTTAACCGTGTTTTCCACCTCTCTTCCCCAATTCCTTCTCCACTAAACTACCATCAGCCTCAGGATACACAGCGATTGGGAATGCCGTAGTCTCACTGGCTCTAGATGGTTGGGAGCATTTGTGCCTCTTATTTTTTATTTGATGTTGCTTTTTGTTGGGAGGGGAAGGAAATGGGGAAGAGAGTAAGGTTGGGAAGTACCTAGCTATTCAGAACTGGTCACTAAACAAGGCTAAAGCCATTTCAAGCAACGTTTCAATTCTGAATGGTGTTACACCAGGGCGATACTAAGAATATCTTCCACTCTGGAACGTACCCCAAATATTATATATTATTTTTAATGAATTAATTTTGAAATAACACAAATTAATTAAATAAAATTAGTTTGCGTACGCCCAGTTGGAACCCGTAATCTTCGGATTGGGGGACGAGAACCTTACCGCTCGACTACGCTGGCCGTCTATTTTGTGGTATTCACATAAAAAAGGCAGAAATTATTGAAGGTGTGAAGAGCATGGTTAATTAGCATTTGTTTTGTAATTAAATTAAATAATTAAGAAGAAACGCTTTACAAGCGATACATTGCGATTATTTAAAACACAGTTTCCGACTTCACGACTGCAAGTAGATTTTTAAAACATGTTATTGCTTTTAAACACTGTGCGGTTTTCTCGGAGATTTAAACCACGGTCGTAAATCAATTTCTTATGCCTTGATTTTCTCAAGCGTTGCATTCATCAATAAGTGTGGTTATGTTCTTTGTTGTAGGAACCATAGCACCTGTGATTGATTTCGCATTGTGTATTAAGCCATAAAAACTTACCTTGCATTGCAAAAGCTCAGACTAATAGAAAACTGAAAAAAAAATCCGTAACCGGACAGTATTGATGGGATAGCATTCGGTAACTTTTCATCGTTCCCTGGGACAACTGCAGATCGCTAACGTAAAAATAACATTTTGTTTTGAAGAGTTTTAATTTTCAATGTACTATCGTTACTTAAATTTTAATTTTTATGCTACCGGTTTCGACACATCCGTGTCATTCACTAGCAAACTGTTTACGAAATAATAACTATTCTGAATTCGCCAATCATTTAATAGAGACAGGCCATAGCTTCAACAAAGAAAAAACCAAATTTAAACATATAAATATAAATTCATACTTTAACTTGTGCGCTTTAGAAAACTTTAGAAATAAACAAAAAAAAAAAAAAATTAAATCAAAAATTAATTTAGTTAACAAAATAATAGCACCCTGCAAATCTCCCCTTTTGACTTTGTTCCCGTGTGATATTGACCCCGCCCACTGTTCTCCCCTTCCCCCAAAATCACCCCTCCCACCACCCCCACCTAATAACATCTAATTCATTTCTGTACTTGTTTTAAATTTTAAGTTTAGTTTTAAGTTTGCTAGTGAATGACACGGATGTGTCGAAACCGGTAGCATAAAAATTAAAATTTAAGTAACGATAGTACATTGAAAATTAAAACTCTTCAAAACAAAATGTCTAGAAATTGTTACATAGTTAATGCCCAAGAAATACAAAAAATTGTAAAAATAACAGTTGATTTCGAATATATTAAGGACACTTAGCCATTGTGCACTGTCACTTATTCGTTGATGATCTGCAGTCATGCTAGGGAATGATGAGAAGTTACCGAAAGTTATCCTATCAATCCTTAACGATCGAGTGTGCTAGTTACCGACCGATTGTCGGTAACTTCTCATCGTTCCCTAGGACAACTGCAGATCTCAAACGTACAAACGACAGTTGATATCGAATATATTAGGACACTTAGTCATTGTGAACTGTCGCATATTCGTTTGCGATCTGCAGTTGTCGTAGGGAACGATGAGAAGTTACCGATAGTTATCCTACCGATCGTTATAGAGCAAGCGTGCTAGGGCCTCTGGTGTGCTAGCACGGTCGCTCGATATGAAGTTACCGACCGATTGTCGGTAACTTCTCATCGTTCCCCAGGACAACTGCAGATCTCAAACGTACAAACGACAGTTGATATCGAATATATTAAGGACACTTAGTCATTGTGAACTGTCGCATATTCGTTTGCGATCTGCAGTTGTCGTAGGGAACGATGAGAAGTTACCGGTAGTTATCCTACCGATCGTTATAGAGCAAGCGTGCTAGGGCCTCTGGTAGATCTAAAACATAGAAAGCGTCGTTCCGTCACGCCACACAAGAATCGGCCTTCCTCACATATAATTTTGGCGGCCGGGCGGAAAGAGCCGACGAGTCGATGTTTTGCGAATGAAGCTTCCTTCCATGCAAGATCGTCGTCCCGTCGTGCAACGCTAGAATCGATTTTAACCTCCCCTAGCTCCTCAGGCAAATTTGTTCGCTTTGGGGAACAGTCCATACGGTCTCCCATTACTGTCATGGTGAGAAATATGACATAAACGGTCTTAGAAAGAGAAAACACTACGCTTTACATTTAAATCCTTAAAAAAAAAATTATGCACAAATCTATAAAACCAAAGTTTTCGACCGGAATTTAAAAAAAAAAAATTAAACAGCGTGCAAATAAACACAATAATACTTTGTTATTACTCCACTTTATTATTTCTCTACGACTTAATAATCTTGAAACCTTTGAAATAAAGTCCTTAAAAATAAATAAATCAAATTTACTTAATTAACAAATAGGTTTGTCGAATAGCCCCATTTTTTAAATATTTCCATTAACTCCGCCCACAATCACCCCTCCCTCTTAGCCACCTCCCCCATTATAACAGAATTTTCCCAAAATTTTAATTTTAAAAATTGGAACTGATATGGCAAGAATTAATACAATCACGTGTTTTTTTTACGGTAATATAGTGCTTATACATATTTCAAAACATTTTGAGCTTTGAGAATAGCACTCACTAACTAATGGTCATTATTGTCTAGCATCTCTCCGAACTTCAGACGTTGTGTTTGTTGACATTATGGACTTTATTTACCAGTGGTCGGTTGGCGAAGTGGTCTTACATTAAGTAAGCTAATTAATTGCTCTGGTGGGTGAGGTAATTAAATAGACGTCCTGTGCGCAGCGCTATCACTCGGGCACATCGGGCCTCAGGTGCTGGGGCTGCCTGGGACCCACCGGCGTGGGTTCAACGAGATAATTAGGTACTTAGAGATAGGAGATAGTGAGGGGAACCTATCGACATCAATTGGTAATTGGTAGAGACTAAGGTCTATGGACCAGCCCGCCGATGGAAATGGCAAGTGATTTTGCTATTTTCTTAGAGATTTCGATTTCGTTTCAAACTAAAAATGTAATGAATATGTAAGTAGTATTTTATACATTAGCTCTGCACGTGAGGCCCTGATGACAAAAAAAAATCTCGAGACCTTTGTCACCTTTGGGGATGCTTTGTGGGGGGTTTTTTAGAAGGAGGAAACTCTGGAAAGGAAAAATGTATGAGGAATGCACGGAGAAAAATTTTATTCGAAAATACAATCATTTTATTCGTAAAAACGGTTATAAACGGGACTGAAGTTCTTACGAACAAATGGTGTTGAACAACAGTGATTCAATGTTTATTGGCGGGAAAATATAAGAATAATTTGTTGGTATACGCACGAAATTACGTATACCAACATAATAGTTATTAAATGTTCCCGCCAATAAAAATTGAAACCTTAAAAATATGTTCGTTAGAACTTCAGTCCCGTTTTTAACCGTTTCTACGAATAATAAATAATACCTCTATGACTAAAGACTATGGCATCCCCAATTGAGGTAGGTTATGAGGCTGAAGGTAAGTGTGAAAGGGAAAGAGACGTGGAAGAGGAAGGTGGGGAAGTACCTGGCTATTCAGATCTAGTCACTAAACAACGTTTCAATTCTTCAATTCCATTTCAAGCAACGTTTCAATTCTGAATGGTGGTCTTACACCAGGGCGATACTGGGAGTATCTTCCACGCTGGAACGTGCCGCAAATACACAATATATTATTTTAAATAATTAATTGTGAAATAACACCAATCAGGTAAATAAAATTTAATTGCGCACGCCGGGTTCGAACCCGCAACCTTCGGAATGGCAGTCCAACGCCCTACCGTGTGATCGTATTTTAGAATAACATTTTTCTTCGTGTGTGAATCTAAGGGGTTAGTGTGTCCAGGACTGAAGGACGTATAGATCCATTACTTCCACTGCGGTGTTAGGCGATAGATTGAGAGATTCTGGTTGGAGAGTTCAAAATATTTCCCTTAAGCAGTGTTAGAAATTGAATCTAGGTCAGAATTTAACATAAGATTTTGAATAATAGTTTGACATTATCAAGATAGATGGCAGGCTCCACCTATCCCCTCCAATGGAATTGTAATTAATATATTTTTTGTAAAACATATTATTGCTCTCCTCTGCATCAAATCACCTAAAAAGAAACACATATCAGTTCCGTTGAGGGGAAATTAAATTCCTCTGGGTTGTATTATTTCGTGTCAATAAAGTTTTATATTTGTACGCTAAAAAACTAAGTGTATTATTAAAAGTCTCCTTTCTATTCTTTAGTGAATCCTTAAACATTACATTTCTCACGATCCATCCCGTTACGCAGGAGATGGGCAGACGCATTCGATGTCAAGGCCTGAACAAATCTCATTCCATGAACTCGGGCACCCCTGTTAAGTCACACGTGTCAGGGGTATTGGTTATCCAATAAATGGTTCACGCGGTGGCGGTACCCATACCCTCCTCCCAAATTAAATGATAATCAATAAATTTCGTCGTAGCCCAGTATTAGGTACATTTCCCATAAACTCTTAAAATTCCCCGTTATTCTATTCAACTCTTCACTTTACGCTTTTCCTCTTTATATATAACTAGCTGACCCGCCCACGCGTTGCTGCAGCTAACGAAGCACAACGTCATCTACTGGATAGTAACCTAACCTAGATAGCCAAGTATTGTGTGTTGTGTCAATAAATTAACTCACACCGCCATCTGTCAGAAACTTATAAAACTTACAAATATTTTCAAACAATTTTCCTATAAAAACATTTAATTCGCAACAATAAATATTGAGGTAAATAATCGAGAAAAAACTATCCTAACTTTTAAGTTGGACCAAATTACACACAGTAAGCCAAATTTGATCAAAATCGGTTGAGTAGTTTCGGAGTTTACCTTGGACAAACACTGTGACGCGAGATTTTTATATATATAAGAAGATATGGGAACCCATATATATGTCTCCTTCTCTCTGTTACTGTGTTATATTTTACTTTTATTCTATTTTACTATTACTTTATTCTGTTTTATACTTGTCTCACTCTATATTATGCATATAATATTGTATGCATAATATTGTATGTATAATATTGAAAGTAAGTTTTGCTTTGTTTAACTTGTACTCTGGTAATGCTTGTGTTAATCAAAACCGGTCGGTCTTGAAAAATTAAAAAAAAAGGGTATAAACAAAGTTAATATTTTATTTCACAAAAATATCAATAAGCATGCAAGAGGTGACATTGTGTTACATTACTTTGGTACCTACCTACCAGTACAAAAATTTGGTAGTAAATAGAGCAAGGTATGAAAAGGTCACGAGAAAGTTTTACCTTTTGTGACATCCGTCAAAAGATAGTTGCAAAACTGTCTGTAAGCGACGTTGAAAATGTCAATGGTCAATGCAGCATCGTTAAGCAGTTGAGTCGTTCTGTTGATTGGCGCGTTCTGATAGGCGAGAGTCCTCGCTTTTGAAGCATAGAGAAGTGCATGGGATCTCCCACGAGAAGGCAGACTTGTTAGGACCGTTTAAGATAACCTCTTTCAACAAGGATGGATCAAGTAATGAACAAGGTATCCCGGTACGAATAAAGGAAACATTTTGTCCTTACAAACGTATTCCCCAATTTCCATTCTGACAATACTGAAAATATGTTTTTTTGTAATAAGGATAATGACCACTGTATTACGTCTGTTCTTTTTGATTTTGATAAGTAAAATATTATAGGAGTTTGGACCTTCAAGAAATCCTTAAAATTGCTTGGTTTGAACGCTATAAACTGAGGTTCGGTATACAAACTAGTGATGGGAATGATCGAAATATTTATATAATCGAAGATTTTTCATCTAAACATCAAAAGAATCGAATGATGTTTCGATTAATCGATCGGAGTTAGCAACATTTAAAATTTTTATAATTTACAATAATACCTTTCTATCTATAATCTATGGTCCGGTCCGACCTTGAAATCGCTTATTTAGCAACATTATAATTAATTTTATTATTTATTTCTATACTATTGTACATACATTTAACAAATAATTACAATGGTTTACATAGTAGTACAAAAAAAGTTCATATTCAGTAACAGGATGTAAAAATGTATGTAAGAAGGTTAATAGTAGCATTTTTTGAACACCTCACTGGGAGAACCTGTGCTGAGGTGTTCGCATGTTTAGGATTACGTAATTTAAAAAAATACTTTACTGTCTATAATCTATGGTCGGTCTGACCTTGAAACTTTTCTAAGATCCGTTTTCTTATAGATACTGTTATTTTATATAGATATTGTGGGTTGCGACAATTCTGATGCTGCGTCATGACATTTAAAACAGTCACAAAACTGTTTTTATGCAATCGCTGTTTATTGAATAATGATGTCTTCGTACAGAAGTAGACATCTAATTCTAGCCCTGATAAGACTTTTTAGAATAAACCATCAATATTTTAAACAGTTACACAAAATATTTTGAGGTACTAGTTAGTAATCGATGAAATATGAAACGTCGGTTGTTCATTTCGAATAAATCAAATATACACCAACCAAAACGATAAATAACCTCAAAATAACCCATTTTCCTACTTAAATTATCAAAAATAATCACCATATCATATCACCGTGTTAATCTTTTGCACATCCTAGAAATTTAAATCATAATCTAAAAGTATTATTTCGTCGTTAACAATTCACGCTTGAATACTAAGATTGACTTGGTTTAACATTTCGATCAATTCTGACCAATGACAACGCTTATCTCACATCGATTAATTCTGACGAATCCCAGAGCTTGAATTTCCGAATGAATTTTGACGTTTGAGTACTACGATTGTCTCAAATAACATTTCGATTATTTCTGACCAATGACAACGCTTATCTCACATAGATGAATTCTGGCAAATCACAGATTCCATTTCCGAATTAATTACATCGATAAACGAGAATCAATTGTTCAAGAATCGATTTATCTATGACTTTGAATCTAACTATTTCGATGGTTAAAAACATGGATGATTCATCGATTGTGCTATCGCTAATACAAACTATACTGTAATGTACTATAAATAAAATACTTTCTTCTAACACATTTTACAATCTTAAAACTCGATCAGTTTTGAAGTATAAAACAGGGAAATGCAAAACCACGATTTTGAGGATTTTATTGAGGTAAAGTCATAGTCAGCCTGAGATGCAGTTGCAGTAACAGTTACAGTGATAGCAACATTTTATTAAAATAAATATTATTCAAATGTCTCGACGCATAATTGAGGACGATTGAGAACGGGTTATTTTTACGACTTGTTCTGGTGTTCAACATAACCCTCAACAGCTCGACTATGGAAAAATTTGTTGACCTCTGTGTTTTTTTTCCCTAAAACACGGATCCATTCGAGACCCAGTTTGAAGAATTATTTTCTCTGCAAGACCTCAATATGACATTAGCCATAAACAAAATTATTTGTCTCGGGGCATCCAAAATAAAATTAAAAACTTTTTAAAATATTTATTTAATTTTTTTATCCTTGGCGTGTAATTTTAGTGGATTACTCAGGTATAAACTTTCCTTATTCAAATGTCAATAATCGGTTGAAAATATTTTCAATGAAAATCAATCAATCTCATTTACATTGGAAGTTAAAAATTAACTGCTGTATTACCAATGAATTCTTTTAAATGTCATATTTCAAATTTGAAAATGTATTCAAAGGTGATAATTAAATGCAATAATCACTCATTTATATTGACGAATGTCCTATTACTGCAATAATTCATACCTCATTAATATTGCAAAATTCAATCGATTTCAATTCAAAATTCTATTATTATTCACTTACATGCCTTTCTCATATAAAAATAAAGTTGGTTGTTTGCAGGTGAAAAAATATAATAAGCAATAATTGTTGAATGAAACACTAGGTATATATTGAATCATTTGGCGGGTAGGAGGTATCCCGCCGTAGCTTAATGGTAGAGCTCCTGTCCGGCAAACAGAGGGGTGCGGGTTCGAGTCCCGTCGGCGACATATATCTTTTCTCGGGAGAGGTTTCAATATTGATGAGTGTTTCAGGCTAATAATTATTGCTTATAATAATTGTTACCCAAAATTCTATTGATTAAATATTTAATTTACGTTGTCAATAACTGAAATTCCCAACATATTATTATTTTCTGGTGTGATTTAAAAAAAAATAAAAGTATCTATTGTTAGCATGTACAATATATTTCCCGGTATTCATTTAATTTTTTCAACAAACAAATAACCGTTTTTTCTAAAAAGAGTTATTTTTACATCAGAACCACACAAGATTCCCTGAAGAAAACAATTTCCTTCGGGACCTATGTCGTCTTTCAGGATGCTGTATGGATGTTTTATGGAAAGGAAGTTTTGAGAAAGAAAGAAGTTAGGGTTGGTAGAGCTCTGGCGGTCAGTGTGTCCAGGAGCGACGGACGTATAAATCCATTCCTCCCTGCACTGCGGTGTAAGGCGATCAGTCTAGAAATGTACATCTTTTTAAAGCTAGAAATATTGTCTACAAGTTTTGTTGGAACTACTTTTTCTTTAACATGCTCAGAAAAAAATGATATGCCAACATTTTCAAAATTACAATTTAAAAATACTGATATTCTTACTTCATTTATACATTGTAAAGAATGTATGACTTTTATCGCAAAATTGAAAAGAAAATATTTTTTTTAATAACTAATTAGCAACTAAAAGAAAAGAAATTGTCTAATTTTATATAGTGGTTAAGGAGATACGAACATTTTTCGAAAGGCTTTGCAAAGTACACTCAAGGGGGGGTGGGAAGGAAAGCACAAGGGGGAAAACCGGGGATTTTTATTTTTACACAAATCTAATAGTGTTTTATCATCTGTGAAAAAATCAGCTTTAAGGGAATTAGTTCCGACATTAAACCTTCATTGACTGGGCTATAAAGAGGTCAAAAGGTCTCAATGGCCAGACACTTCCCGATTTTCCTATTTTCTGTCTTCTTCCCGTAATCACTCCCTTCAGTCTCAAAACCAATCCCAATAATTAAAGATAGTGAAAAAACAAAAAAAATACAAGAATACCTGAAATTACGTGATTTTTCACATAAAAACGGCGCTCTACAAATTATCCAATTTTTATTATTATTATTACGAATAATTTCAACCACATGATATATTCATTTCCAATCAAAATCAATTGGCCAATCAACCTTTTTACTTAATGTGCAATTCGCAGCCGTTTTACGGGATACATTATGTCTTTGGGTGGGTTGATAACACATAAAACGTCCAGTGGAGCATCGCGCTGAATGCATATTGCATTTTTTTAATTACAATTTCAATTGCAACCAATATTCGTTTGCATCATGCACATATTGCATCTGTCCTTCGCTTCCGCATAATGAATGCATTTTATACGGGACCGATGACGTTTTATTTCAAGAGTCTGGTTTTAATGAATTTTAAATCATGCAAAAAGTTATTCAGTTTTGATCGGAGGTGTTATTTTATTATCTGACTGGTTGCCAACTGTTTTCAGAGAGATTTATTTAATTGTTCATTTGTGTTATTCGTTTTATCAAAATGAGATTCGTCCGGGCGTTGATTTTCTCCATATAATCTGTACGGTGTGGAAACATGAACAATTAGAACCAGCGAAATAAAACGGATAGACGCTTTTGAAATTTGACAAGAACAGCCAGATGTACAAATGTGTCCATTCTGGAATAGCTAGGCATTCACTTTAGGCGTTCAACTGTCTGCCTACTACGACGACGACCATCCGTGGTCGAGTGGTAAGACACGTGACTCCCATTCGGAAGGTCGCGGGTTCGAACCTGGCGTGCGCAAATAAATTTTATTTGATTAATTTGTGTTATTTCACAATTAATTAATAAAAATAATATATGTTATATTTGCGGCACGTTCCAGAGTGGAAGATACTCTCAGTATCGCTCTGGTGTAAGACCACCATTCAGAATTGAAACGTTGCTTAATAATGGCTTTAGCCGTGTTTAGTGACTAGATCTGAATAGCCAGGTACTTTCCCACCTTCCACTTCCCCATCTCCTTCCCTTCCCCACTTACCTTCAGCCTCACTACATACTCCAATTGGGGATGCCATAGTCTCACTGGCTCCAGAATGGAGCCGTTGGGACTCTTGTGAGGTTTCTCTATAAAAAAAAAGATACTTTTGACACATTGCTCGCCAACTAGAAGAAACTCATAGTCACTGGAAAAGTGGATGGCAAAAGAAGCAGAGGACGGTCACCAAAGCGCTGGAGTGACCAAGCATCGCTCGCGTCTGGTACTAACTAACCATCATGCTGTTTCCCCGCAGAGGTAGGCAAAGAGGAAATATCGATTGTATTCGTCCTCGCAAGCAAGCAAGAATGCTTTATTCGCGTTTGTGCATCGTCGCTCACATAATCTCCTGTGTTATTCTGACTCCTAACATGATCTTTGATTTATTTGGTCGTGCCATGTCTTTCGACTTCTTATACAATAGCTGTAAAATCATTTTTTATGTAGCCAGTATATTTTCAGATCGGTGTTAACATCATTATGATTTTAGATTAGAAATACGCACGAATGGCAACTTGCAACATTCCAATACAAGTGCTTAGACTCCTAATAACCCATGTTTACAGTAGATTTGCAATTTTGAATCACTTTGTTTCACTTTTATCTTTCAATATCTGATTGTATGGATAAAATATTAGGTTTATCATTTTAACGGGCTAGTATTCCTCGTTTTGTTGTAATTTGATTTGAATTTAAGTAAAACTACTCATCTAAGATCTTTGTTCTATATATCACTAAAATAGAAGAAGAAAACAATACAGCACGCCTCCAACCCATAATAGATAAATAAATGCAGTGCGCCTTAAATAATTTTCGAAGCCTCAGAAATAAATAAAAATATTTTTTTTATAAGAAATACTCTCTTTTTAACTTTTGAAGGTTGTTCCCATCAATGTAATATATCATTGAAGAAGAAGACAATAATAATAATCTAAATTAAAATATGAAAATGAACAAGACACATAAAAATAATAAAACATAATGGTCGCAACTGGGACTCGAACCCAGATCTGACGTCTTACCGGGACGGGCGCTCTAACCAATTCAGTACGAAACTGTCGTATTTGTCAACTTCATATTCCAAATTTCAGAATTAACAATGTTATCTTCGACTAATGTGTTTTTTTTGTATTATTGGCAGCTACCTTTTTTGTTTTTTTTTTTTTTAAATAAATAAAAAATTAATCAATAATTATTTTAGTAAACAAAATAACAGCATCCTGTAAGTCACATTTTTTTACAATGTTCCCTTGTTATTTTGACTCCTCCCACCATCCGCCCCCTAATTACCACTTCCACTACCCTCACCTAATATTATATAATCATTTCTGTCTTTGTAAAATTTTTAAGATTAAGTTTTAGAACGCAAATGACACGGAAAAAAAAAATCGGTAGCAAATAAATAAAATTAAATAACAAATTTAACAAACTGTGTGAGGAGAGGATGGGTCTGCTATGGACCGAGGCCGAACGATCAGGACTTATGGAGGACCCTTGTCGATGCAGTGAGTCCCCAACCCGATTAGGACAAGGGGAAGAAGATCATAATGATGATATGATGAACTAAAAAATGTACATTGTGAATTAAACTCTACAAAACAAAATGTCTAGAAATTTTTACATAGTGAATCCAAGAAATACATAAAAAAGGGAATATGCAGGTGCTGGATTACTGAAATAAAACTTTAAATTTAAAAACAATTAAACTATTATTACCATTGCGTCACAAAATCTCTTAACAAGAATATTGCACAAACATTTGAAATGTCAATCGCTTGGAAACAATGTATAATCTTACTAATATTATAAACGCGAAAGTTTGTATGGATGTATGTATGTTTGTTACTCTTTCGCGCAAAATGTACCGAATGGATTTTAATCAAACTTTAAAATAATACAGCTCATACATCAGAATAACATATAAGCTATAATTTATAAAGCTAGGTATTCATTTTCAATATATTGGAAATAATAATTATGTTTTAAGAGAAAATGTCAAAATTTGAGAATGACATTTTGCAAAACAGTGATTGTTAAATCAAAATTCTATTTTAGAAAATATTTAAATTAGTGAATTTATTTGCAGTCTGATACTTTGAATCAAATGAAAAAATAGGTAATTTTGGTATAAACGTAGATGGGACCTAGGAAAAGAAAATAGATTACTCGAAGTACTAATCCTACGCAGACGAAGTCGCGGGCAGAAGCTAGTAAATAATAAAATAACCATTTGTAGTCGCCCCGTTCTTATTAAATAATTTACACAAATTCTGCCTTTCTCAATTCCACTTCTGGTATCTTAGGATAATCAATATATCCGCTGCAAAAACCAGTCTCATAAAGCCGATAGCATACTTGATCGGTTTACCTACATAACACCTTTCCCGTTATCTTCACTTCATATTCAAGGCATATAAATTTAAATCTGTATCATTCGGACACTTTGAAAAATAACTATGTATATTACCATCGATTACCACGCACTATCGCGCTCATGGACGATTTATGGAGGGCGAGTTATACGGACTCATTTGCATAAAGTAATCCCAGTTTCAATTAGGTGGTTTTTATTCTCCTTCGAGCGATCCGTGCATATTAACTTGCATCTGAATTAATGCAAGCCAAGTCTGCGCTTGTAACTTCAGTCCGCATTGATTTGGATTAAACACTGCGTTACGTGATAATTAATATCATTTCGTGTTTCTTTTGCAATCATTCAACGGGTTTTTGGATCGGAGATATAATTTTATTGAGTAATTTAACGCAGATCACATGTAATAATAATATTGTGGGTGCACTTACATGCTTTGATGTGGAAGGACCGACGGTGAAATCAGGGACATTAAGGAGCAATAAGTAATTATTTGTAGGCTGCTATTTCGTTGCTGATTGCCACTGTGGAGACACGTCATTACAGAGTTATGATGCGAACAGGCGTACAGGTAACAGCGTCGAAAGCAGGTGCAAAACCAGAGAAAAATGGTTAGGAATACCTCCCTATGGATGAAGAAGGTGCTATGCAGCGAAGACATCAATAAAATAAAAGTAATACTCTGTCCTAACCACTGCACATATAAAACAAATTACCATAATAAAATGCGTTATTGATGAAGGGATATGTTTCATACATGTTTTAATGGAATAACTCTCGTTATATAATAACCTTTGAAGGTTTACCCATCCGTGTAATATATCATTGAAGAAGAAACACCTAGCTATAAAAGCGCCAGCGGTGTTTGGCATATGAACAAGAATGAACAATGAACAGGACACAGAAAAATAAAAAAGCTAATGGTCGCAAACGGTGCTCGAACCGATGATCTCTTGTCTTACTAGGTCACCAATTCATATTTAATATTCAGAATTAACAATAATATCTTCGACCAAATATTTCCCACATTTTTGGCAGCTGCTTTTTTAAATGAAAACAAATGTTCGAAGAACTGGTTTATAACCTAGATAGTGTCTCGGATAAACATATCTTATTTAAAAAAAAATTAACTATATTTTTAATTAAGTTTTGTAAGTGTTTTAGTTTTTATTATTGTGACAGCTGTTTCGGCTTATACGGCCATTTTTAAACTGTGGTGTTCCACAATTAGACGACGATATTTATACGATTTAAAATGTCAATTTTGAATGTGAGTAAATTGATTTATTATCGATTAAACCGATTTCCTGGGAAAATAATAGATTCTCCCCTAGGGGTATTTTGAAATTTGTAAATTTGTGTTTAATTGTTTAATAATTACGTTACCGCTATGAATATTGTTTAGGTATTGTGAATATACTAAGAAGAGGTGAAGAGATTATTTTCCTTGCATTATTAATTAATGTGAAATTAGGGTCGTTCTTGCGTTTATTGATTTCTAATTGTTTGAGTAAATTTAAACGAAGACCTTTTCTTTCTACATGTAATGGTAAAACTAAAACACTTGAAAAACTTAATAATAATAATTATTATAAATTTTTTTTTTTTAAATTGTTTATGTCTCTTTTATAATAACCTTTGAAGGACATTCCCATCAGTGTAACGTATCATTGAAGAAGAAGTTTGTATTTTTTTACCTAGGAATTGTATTATTAAAGATTTTTCCATTCCATCGATTTGTTTCTTTCCCATACCCTTCCGATCCCTTCTCATAATAAATTTAATATTGGTTAAAAGTAAAAGAAAGTATTTAATATTTGATTCTCTTCTGAATTATTGTAGCAGGTCACAATGAGAGCGGCTACTTTCACAAACATGTAGGTACATAAGGGATATTTCCATTTTAAATTTTCAAATGCAATATTTCTCAATACTCATGTAAAGAACAATATCGTGGACCTTGTCAAAGGCAGCAGAAAATAAATTAGATGCTTTTAAGTAACGAAAGTTCAAAGGATAGACTGAGTAACTAAATTATAATATAGAGGGCTTCACGTGCAATTAAGAATATGGGAAAATTACAAACCCTATCAAAGAAAGCAAATTGGAATACTTCCAAATGAACTACTTTGCTTAGTAAAAGAAAAAATATGAACAAATTCAACGTAATATAGAAAATAAAGTAATGTAGAAAAGTATTCCAAAAAACTGATGAATATTCGAGATCGGTTTGGGTGTCCAAATGAAAACTTTGAAAAATGAACAAATTCAATGTAATATGTAATATATAAATTTATCCGAGACACTATCTAGGTAACAAACACGTCCATAGAACACTTGTTCCCAAAAAAAGGTAGCTGCTGTCGAAGATAATATTGTTAATTCTGAAATTTGAAATATGTGATTGACAAATAATATGACTTTTAAATAATTGGTGGCAATAGCCAAATTGGTAGAGGCAAATATGAGAGGTTCTGGGTTCGAGTCCCAGTTGCGACCTTTATCTTTTATTTTTCTGTGTCTTGTTCATTTTCATATTTTCATTTAGAATTATTAGTGTTATCTTCTTCTTCAATGATATATTTCATTGATGGGGAAAACTTCCAAAGTTATAAAAAGAGAGTTATTCTTATAAAAATTGATAAGCCAATGTAATTTTACGAAGTAGAAAAATATTCCAAGAATCTGAGGAATCTTGTAGCTGGGTTTAGTTGCAGCACTACACTTTTATTTTAAGATGTATTTTATATGTAGCGTTCATTATGTTCAGATGTCCTACTATATTTGGTAGTTGTAGAACACAGTTTTTTTTAGTTCTTCATGACAATAAGTATGGTGCTGCTAAATGATATCTCCAGGTCTACTGACATGTTCAACATTAGCCTTGAAAGTTTCAAGAGTAATTTTGGCAAGAACTGTAAAATATATATGATTGTATAATTTTCAGTCATTTACGTAAAGTTATGAATAATATGTCATGTGTATTGTAATAGGATTTGTCAATCTGTAATACACATAAAAAATGTTTATTTATTTTTAGTTACATTAGGGGGAGTTCTGGAGACTTGAACCAGTTAAAAACCAGTTTAAAAAATATTATTAAGCAGGCAATAAGGCAGGACGTCACGCAGTTTATGAAGGGTTACTTGCATAAAAGCAGTATGCAGAAATAATAAGTAATAATAGCAAATATTATTAAAATCCTAATTTCGGCCGTGCATGAGTCCTGCGTAACTCTGGATCTCGGATTTACTTTGAATTTAAGCGTCAAATCAAAATCGGTACTGATTGTGTGAAAAATTCAGATCAGTAATAAAGTACCTACCAATTAATGGACTATTTTAACCCCTCAGGCCTCAGGCATATTCTATCAAAAGGTAAAAACATTTCCGATCTTCATTAAAATTCAAATTAGTTTAATTAATTAATAAAAAATTCACAAATAATCATAATTTTAATTAAATGAAACAAACTACTTTGTGTAAACCACTAATCACATGTTATAATATCTATGTTTCAAAACCGATGATGGTTTCTTCGTCAGGATAAAAACATCGGTTTTGAAACATGTACATAGATAGATATTATAACATGTGATTTGTGGTTCACCCAAAGTAATTTGTTTCATTTAATTAAAATGATGCCACAAAGTAATTTCGCAAAGATTGAAGAAATATTTTCAATTGATTTTAATTTTCAACGGGCGAAAATTTTGGCTTCATAAAGGTGTTCATATTATTGTATTGTGGTTAACTTTTCGATTTGAATGCGGGGAGTTTTTTTTTCTACCACCGTTTAGATCATATTTCTAACTATTTAAGTTTAATTTAATTAGCGTTTGGGTCCCACTCGGACGTCGCGTGTTCGATTCGGCTGGATAAGTCCTCCATCACAACACAAGCAACATCTTCCGCCTTCTGTGGTGGTTGTTTTTTTTATTTTAAAATATTGTCAGGTTATTTGTAAACTGAGAATATTGGTCTTTCTTTTAAAAAACAAAAAAAAAGGGAGACACAAGAATTTCCACGAGATGTATACGAATTGCGAAAGCAAGCAAATTAGTCTGAAGGGGTGGTAAAAAATAATTTTATCTGCCATTTTCAAAAACTGTAATTTATTTGTGAATAACTTTTGAGTTTTCACAGGTTTGCACTATAAAGAGTAAATTATACTTTATGCTATATTTTCTATTGACTTCTAAATTTTCCTTAAACCAAAATGTGGAGATTCGAAAGGAATGCAAGGCTTATGTAAGCGTAATGAGTAAAATTAAGAAAGGAACCCTCAGATGGTTTGGGCATGTAGAGCGAATGAACAAAGAAAGGAGCGTAAGGAGAATATACGATGCAAGTGTGAATGGTATAAGAAGTAGGGGACGTCCGAGAAAGACATGGCACGATCAAGTGAATCAGATACTTGAGTCGGGCCATGTCAAGAGTCAGAAAAATAGTAGAGAATGTATGAGACGATGTATGAACGTGAATGAGGCAAAGAGTGTGTGCCAAGACCGAGTTGTTTGGCGGTCCGTCCTCTCTGCCTACCCCTGCGTGGAAACGGCGTGATGGTTAGTTAGCTAGTTAGTTAGTCAACTTTTCTCATACTAAGAATGTTTTTTTTTCGGTCAAACTCATACCAGGAGCATATAAGCTCGCGAAAGTACATTATACAATGTTGGCTGTATACAAATGTGTTTGCAGGTAGTAGAGCGGTACGGGGTACCTGCCTACATGAGAGCAATGTGTGCAGCAACAGTGATACCGAACGCTCGTGCATTGGCAATCGAATCATTAAGAGCGACGTGGGCCTGCCCACAGATGATCTCCTGATACCGCGGGTATGTGCGGCTCGATTAATGTGGACGGGTTTGTTTTTTTTTCTTAATTCAGTATTATCGGAGTGAGCTAAATAATATAGAGTCATATTTTTCTTTTAAGCAAATTAAGTATGAAATGAATAAAATTATTTATTTTTTATTATTTTCTTTTTCCTCAATGATATTATTAAATAATTAATTATTTTGAATTTAAAGTTCTTACAAAAATTAAACTCATCCTTATTACTTATTTGAATTAGTTATATATTTATAATTATTGGATTATTCTCACACACTAGTGAACAATCTATTTTCGGATACCGAGAACTTTCGTCGTAACTAAACAAATCCCTTAGCTGATCGGATATTTAGTTTGATCGATCGAAAAGTTGGGAACAACGGCCGTTGAACATTGAAAACCAACTCTCAAACGAAAATTTGAAACAGAAAAATCATTAATCATTAATCAAAAATACGGTCGCATGTACAAATTGAACGCAGGACCTTATTATTTCCGGGGTACTGGTCAAACCGCTTCCCCTTTAATCATATTTAACAGTATCCGTACTTCGGCCAAGAACTTCGTTTTCCAAAGGCATATTTAAATCGGCTGTCTTCTCTATGAATAATTGCAAGAATTTATCCGAATTAAATGCAATTTTTATAGATAGTGTAGATATATCCATTTTTATTTTAAGGATGTTTATTGACTTTTTCAATGAATAATTTTATTAATATTTTTGGAATAACTTGAAGAGAAAAATCTCAAATTATAAGACAATTTTAGCAACTCTAAAATTCGAATCTATCCCCTATCTTCCACTTAGAACTACCAACTTATCTTCATTTTCTAACTAAATTTTTTAATTGGCTATCGTTATTTATGATTGCAAGATTATAACCGAACTGTGATTGAAGAGGATAGGGTTAGTTCAGGGGTTAAAGCAGAGGTCCGGAAAAGTTAAGTTCCCGTCTTTGTGATTTTTCTAGTTCAAACTTTCGTTTGAAAGTTTCTAATACTATTTTTAATGATTTACGGTCGCTGTGTCTAACTTTTCGACCGATCAATCTGATTCTTCGATCAGCTAAGCGATTTAATTTTTAATTTTTTTTTTTAAATTCGTTTTTATAGAGAATACTTCACAAGAGTCCCAACTGCTCCCGTCTGGAGCCAGTGAGGCTATCGCATCCCCAATTGGGGTATTTTGTGAGGCTGAAGGTAAGTGGGGAAGGGAACGAGATGGGGAAGACGAAGGTTGGACTTCCCAATGTTTAGTTTAAATTCTGAATGGTGGTCTTACACCAGGACGATACTGAGAATATTTTCCACTCTGGAACGGGCCACAAAAATAGAATACATTATTTTTATTAATTAATTGTGAAATAACACAAATTAATCAAAAAAAAAAAATATTTGCGCACGCCGGGTTCGAACCCGCGACCTTCGGAACGGGAGTCCAAAGCCTTGCCCTGGACGACTTGTTTAGAAACGCTCGATTCGCCTGTTGATCGGAGAGTTGCGTTGGAAAGAGCATATTTATGCATTTAAGGCGTGTTGAGCCAAAATTTCGCATCATCAGTTGATCAGTAGGATTGGCAACAACGGCCGTAAATTCTCAATTTGGGAGGCGGGAATGGGTACCGCCGCCCCGGGAACCATTTATTGGATAACCAACACCTCTGCCATAGGTCACCCCAAGTGGTTCGCTACGTTTGGTGACTTAGCAGGGGTGCCCGGGTTCATGGGGTAAGGTTTATCTATGTTTTGGCGGCGGATGATCTAGACACACTGAACCTTTCAAACTTTTTCCTTCCCAGAACTTCCTCTCCTTCCTTTCCTTAAAGCACTACTACCTACCCTCCACACAGCATCCCCAAAGATGACATAGGCCCTGAGGGAATTTATTTTCCTGAGGGCCTCCGGTGTGGACCTAATGTAAAAAAAAAATTACAATTTGAGGTTTTACCGATTAAATTATTTCTAGATATAAAATTAACCTTTTTTTCACTTTGTTCCACTTGGTTATTCACACCAGGACCGGTTTCGTCCTACTACGGACATTTTCAGACTGGTAGTTGAAATTCTTATGCTACGTAATTTATACAAACTTAGGCAGTGTACACAACTTTGTCTCTATAGGATGAATGTTTCTATTTTGTTAATTTAAGGTATTATAAATTATTGCCTTAAGTTAAGGTACATACAGGAAATTATAAAGTTTATTATTAAAATTATGAATGATGATACATAGTAAAAAATATTTTTAATTCACATGAATCTATATGAATTTATATAATTGAAATTGATGCGTGTTTTATTTATTTTGTAAACGAAGGACCTTGAAATGTGTATGTTTTTACCACTGCACAAGTAGAAGTAAGCACATAAGGGCCAATATTCTTTTGGCCTTTTAACTTTGCACTGTGTTAATATTTCAATAATATTTCTTCCTAGAGCGGTGGGTAGCTGAAGAGCGGATGCGGATGCGAAAATTAAAATACAGAGATGTTTGCGGTAAGATGGTCGACTTTTGACTGAATGTGGGTAATGGGAAAAATTGACAAGTTTATAGGGAAAGGTAGGAAGGAAATGTGACAATACTAGCTACAAGTACAGCAGTTCATGTATGTGTATAGGTTTGTATAGATGTATGTATGTAAGTGTTGCTGTGTAAATGCCCAACCAGAGGTTTGAGTTTACTGATATTTTATTTTGGTAATGTTGGGATATTCCCTCCTTGTTGCTTAGGGCTTAGTTGACAAAAATTGATAGCAATATTGTAATAATTGTTATTAGGGTTCTCCATATATTTGGGTTATTACATTTTTAATTACATACTTAAATTACACCACTGCTCTCTGAAGTAAAATTATTCTAAATAAATTATAATGGATATATTAATGGTGATTGAGCATTGTGTTCCAACTGTTTATTCATGACATATTTACGATCATTTTTTTTCGTTAGGCGATTAATTTCTAGTGACTCCAATCTATCTAATTTTGCTCCTTTGTTGCTAATACTAAAAAAAAAGAAATAATGAAATCGCACCAACTATCACAAGGGACAACGGAGTCTACGGTCTCTCCTCATTGACCCCTACGATAAGTTTGTTAAGCATTCATGCCCCAATCTCCCCAGTACAGAGTATAGAGTGTATAGTGTATACTGCTCCCCGGAGACTCTGATTCAATTTATCTTCTTCGAGACCTTTTTGCTCCATTTTTCCCCATCGGCCGAACTTTGCCTCGGACAAACCGATCTCAAATGCAACAACGTCGCACACCATTAAAATCCACCAAAGTTATATAGCTCCAAATGAACAAATTATATTAAATTAAATAATGCCTTACTTTAACCAGAAAATTTATTTGAGTCTCAATTATATTTACAGGAAGAAAGGATGCTTCCGAAACCATAATACAAAAATAATAATAATATAAGTTCATTTAATGGAAGAGAATCTGCGAATTAGATGATTTTTGAATGTGGATGAAGCAATGAGTGTGACTTGATGTTTATTTAGTTATACATACTTTAAGCAATGGTTCCCGATATTATTTAGAGTAAAAAGCGTTAATGACGTTTTGATCTCCGGTGACATTTTTGTTTTATGTTTTTCAACTTAAAACATAAAAAATCAGTACGTATTGTAACAGTTAGAGTCTGGGTTTGGGTTTGGGTGGTTATTCGGCTGAGTGACAAGTAATGACAAGTGTAAAAAGTTGTTTTCCACACAACCCAAAGGTATGTGCATACCTACATATCAAACATGCTATGGCGGTATGATTTGAGGTTTTTACGGCCAAATGATTTATTATTTAGGATTTGTGAGGTGTGTGTACATTTCGAAGACAGCCACAGCTCGTGATGTATTTAAGGGATATTACGCCATGTTGCTCTATCTTCTTCTTTGGTCAACGTTTTGAACAGAATTACAGTCATCAGGACAGATAAGGCTGTCCAAAACATCGGCAAAAGAAGGAGGTAGCGCTACACGTCATAAGTGACCCAATAATAAATAACGATAAAGCTGTGACTGTTTTAAATCTCGGTAAGTATTCGAAATATACCTGAATATTCAATTATTATTCGAAATATATCCAAAAAATCCGAAATAATAATCGCTTCTTTTTTTGTTTAGTTTATTACCTTAAATCACAATAAGTTCTGTACAGACATTGTTGCACATCGCTTGCTCATCGGAACTATATTTAAAAAAAATGAGTAATATGGATAAAATTCGACTTCGGTAATAAATATGGTAATAACATTGCAATAATAAATCACTTTACCTTTACCTATCTAAAATGTATTTGAAGGTACAGTTCCTATTCCCGTCTATCGTTGTCGCTGGTTCTCTGGTAGAAATGTCCTCAAGGCTATCTAACTTCAGATCTCCCGATACTCCCGTCTCGTCCCGACCTCTCCGTATCATCTGCTCCGTATACATTGTACATCAAGCGGCTTTTTCTTCTTGTGTTGTTAGTCTTACCGGGTTCAAATGGCTCATCTGACCCATCTGATATTGGAGATAGGTTCTTGGTAACTTAGTCAGCAGTCATCTGTAAAAATGCATAATTTATTCAGAAAGTTTTTTTATTCAAGATATAAGGTGATTCCCCGGTTCTTTGAAGTATTTTTTAAAATTCATTCTAACGTTATAAGCGAAAACTGTTGTTTTTGCAATGATGTAGGACGTAATTTATAATTAATCTTCTACCAGATTTCAAAAGTTTTCGCAGTGTATGTCGGCCTCCGTTATCGAGCGGTAAGGCTCTCTACTGGCAATCCGAAGGTCCCGGGTTCAAATCCCGGCGTTGGCAAATAAATTTTGATTTGTGAAGTTTTGCCATTTATTCATTAAAAATAATAAATAGTGTATTTGCAGCCAGCTCCATAGTGGAATATACTCTCAGTATCGCCCTGGTGTTGGGCCATTATTCAGAATTGAAATGTTCCTTGAAATTGCTTGGCCGTGTTTGGTGACCAGATCTGAATAGCCAGTTACTTGCCAACCTTCCTCTACAGAATTTTCCCTCTTCCACTACCTTTAGCCTCATAACATACCCCACTTGTTTCTCACTGGCTCCACATGTGTGAGAGCGATTGGGGATGTGAGGTATTCACATAAAAAGTGTGAATTTTTTTCTGATTTTCGTGAATTTCTAGAATAGAAACACTGAGGTTGGTTTACGAGTATTAAGGTTCCCAAATGCATTTAAACTAAATTCAATATTTTTTTCAAAGAATTATAACAAGAAAAAAGATTTTAAAGAAGAAAATACTTTTTTTTTTTAATTTTCTGCACTATTATTCCTGTGCACAGGTACATAGCGAATAATAAATAGACATTGAAATACTAAAATAATAGAGGTCCTGTGGGACTTAAGGATTAGCTTTGAGTATAAAATAGTGGAAGATAATCTCAATATCGCCCTGGTATAAGACCACCATTCGAAATGAAACGTTGCTTAATAATGGCTTTAGCCGTGTTTAGTGACTAGATCTGAATATCTATTATTATATTCCCCACCTTCTTCTACCAAATCTCCTTCACGTCCCCACTTCACTTCAGCCTCACAACATACCCCCAATTGGGGATGACATAGTCTCACTGGCTCGAGGCGGTAGCAGTCGGGACTCTTGTGAGGTATTCGCATTAAAAAAAATACTTCGAGAAAAGAAGAGAGAATTCGGTTTTAGACGAATTTCCACTTATTGGAACATTTTCGACGTGTACAAATTGAATGGATAGTTTTTGTAATAATATAACACAACATAATATTTAAAAATAACTATATCAGTGTAAAAAAGGAAAATTTTGTTGTAAGGCCGAAAGATGTGTGAAGGGGAAGGAGATAAAGTAGAGGAAGATTGGGCTAGCTATTTAGATCTAGTTACTAAACACTGAAGATGTTTTAAGCAACGTTTCTATTCTGAACATCCATTTTTTAATGTATTTTTTTAATAGATATTCTTTAATTTTCAATATGTATATCTTAGTTTTAAATAATGTTTCTTAGCCCTCCTTAGGAGATCCTGTGCTTAGGCGAAACCAACAGCACAGGAATGGCTGGCGTAGTCCATTCTGAAGGTCGTGGGTTCGAACCCAGCGTGTGCAAATAAATTTTATTTGTGTTATTGAAAAAAATAATTAATTAAAAATAATATGTACTATATTTGCCGCACGTTCCAGAGTAAAAGACACTCTGAGTATCGCCCTGGTGTAAGATCACCATTCAGAATTGAAAGTTGCTTGAAATAGCTTTAGCCGTGTTTAGTGACTAGATCTGAATAGCCAGATACTTCCCCACCTTCCTCTTCCCCATCTCCTTCCCTTCCCCACTTACATTCAGCCTCACAGCATACCCCAATGGGGATTCCATAGTCTCACTGGCTCCAGGCGGGAGCAGTTGGGACTCTTGTGAGGTATTCACTATTAAAAATAAAGTCTTGGATATAGGGCATATAGGCCTTTCGACGAGTTCTTTGATTCAACTTCAACTTTTTAGTAAATTCTAATACGATTTTTTTTTAACGACTCGAGCGCTTTTTGCCACATTAGGTACTATTTCCAAAACCACGGATTGCTTTGTTGCCAAAATGTGGCAAATTTTGAAAATTTTTTTTTTATTAAAACGACAAAATAAATATATTGTACATTCAAAATATAACAAAATAAATATTCTCTAGATTCTTTAAAATGTTTTAAGGTTAAAGATTTAATTATATATTTTTTATAAATCCTACAAATATATGACGATAGACAAAAGATAGGAGAATTCATTGGCTACATAAAACTATAATCAGTTTTTATGTCTCCATATCAAATTCGGGGAATTGATTTTTTTAAATGTGGGCGGAAAAATTTCCTCTAGCAATCCGAGAAAAAACATTAAATTTAAATTGCTCTGTCGCTCCAGTGGTTAATTAATGACGTGTTCTAAATTGGATAATTCTTTAATTCATGATTTAATGTAAGTAGTTATTAATTGATTTAATTTAATTGGTACTAGGTAAGGGAGTACGTTGTGTAAAATTCTATCAAAAGACCAACAATTCAGTGAGCAAATTCGTGGTTGCAAATAGTTCTGCGATACACCTCTTTCGCACAAGAACTAAAATCGTCCTTAATCCTTCATCCTTAATCTTAATCTCCTTCAATCCATCACATCCTTTGAAGTGCCAACGCCACAGGCCACAGGCAACAATAACATTTTCAAAAGACTTCTCCTATACTAGTAGGTCGCTCGCCGGTCACGAACCAACCGCTGTTGTGGCTAACGACATTATTTATGCAGTCATGATACGGGGGTGTGACTGCCGGTTGATGGAGCTGTAAAGGCGGTAAAGTGCTGTGATAAGTGGTATCATAATTATCATTGTGTGATTAAGGCTTTGCAGCGAACAATGGCTGGTAGCTACCTCCACCTGCTAACTACTGTGAGTACAAGTTGTCACGTAGGCAATGCTGGTTTACAATAACAACAACTAGACCTGCTTGCTTTGCGGTATTTATTATATTGCTAAAAACGTGTCACAATAAAATAATGTTATTAGCAAAGCAGAGAAGCGGATTTTTGAAGTAAAACTTCTTTACGCACGCTTGACTTGAAGGTTAAGCTACCGAATGCGTTACGAAAAGTGTAGTCGGGCGAGGCAAACAAGCTGTATCACACTGTAGGAGCAAGAGAGAAAGAGAGAGAGAGAGAGAGAGCAGTGCGCACGCACATTTTATTTCTCTCTTCTCTCATAGCCAGTGCGTGAAGATTATTCGTAATTTCATTTCGATCTTGAACAATTTTATAAATACTGTAGGAGCAAGAGAGAGCAGTGCGCGCACACATTTTCTTTGTCTCTAGAAGTTTAACTTCTGTCGTGTGGTCTAAAGCACAATATTTTTTAAACATTAAATCAACACAGGAGGTCAATTATTTCCCTCAGGAACTATTTACCCAGGTTTGGGGATGATACGTGGAATGCCTTTCTAAGAAAACGAAAGAGAGTTCTAGGAAGTAAATGTATGACAGTTGGGTAGAAATCTGGGGGTCAGCGTGACCAGGAATAAAGGAACTAATTTATCCCTCTCGTAGCGTTACACGAGTCCGGCTGGACAGGTCAAAGGGTCTCCCTCAAACGGTCTCCCGATTACCAGCCCGCTTGCAATTCAGGGACAGATACATTCGCCGCCAAATTTGGACATTCCTCACCTCGTGAACTCGGACACTCCTGCTAAGTCACCGAATTGTCTCCCAAATTATTTGACTGAGCAAATTACCTTGGCAAGTGAGGCTCGGTGTGATTAAGATTAGATTATATTGTCTTATCTGGAACATCTGGGTCCTCGTGAGCATTATCATTAAGCGATGTAATAAGGCAACACGACTGTAAAGTTTGGCTAATCTCGGAAGGCATAGATAAATTTATTACATCTCAATCAGAATTCCACAGCTCCCTAATTATTATTATTTCATGTATTTTCATGCGCATATAATTACTCGTTCAATGTTTTGTTATTTTTTTCACTTATGTTTTGTTGTTATAAGTATATCTTTAATTCAGTCATTTTATAAACCATACTAATGTAGACGTATTGACTGTTTTTTTATAAAAAATATAAATTGATTTTGTAAGATTGTTATTTTATCTGGTTCACGCAGTTTTAAAATTTTGAAAAACTAAGTGTATTTTAATATACTAAGGTTATACCGTTGGTTGTTGGCAGATTTGTTCAATTTTCAAACGAGAGATTCTATTAAACAACTCAAATTTCAAATCATATAATCGTACAAGAAAATAAATCAATCTAGTCAACACAGTTTTAAAAATTTAAATTATAGTTAAATTAAAACCATTAAAAAATAAATCCGAGAACGTGTTTTGTGACAAAAATAACCCAGTTTTTCTATTTATTTAAAGTCTTACAAACTAAAATATTTCAGTTTTTTTCACACACTTATTTTGTTTAGACATTATTAAAAAATCATAAATACTTCTAATCAAAAAATACTTAAAATAGAAGTACACTATATTTAATAATTTATCATCGTGCGTTTTGAGCATTTTTATTTCTTACTTGGATGTAGGTATACAGCCAATTTTGCATGAAATAAATCGAAATATTTATTTTTTTTTAAATTTGATACGGGGATTGATCGATTTTTCTCCTTGGAACCTCCCTGTACAGTTGCAAGCATTTTTAAACTTTTATTCTCAGCCGCTGGTCAATCAATCAATCACTCTACCTACGATATCCCAAATACCCCTCCTTGACACTCCTTCCCTCCTTGCCGCTAAACCATCTGAAGTAAACACATTTTTCAAATAATTGGCGCGACACCTATTGTGAAAATTTCATATGGCTACAGCTCACCATTGTATATAGAAACCTTCGCGGGCGTGTCACCTATTGTGAAAATTTCATATGGCTAGAGCTCACCATTGTATATAGAAACCTTCGCGGGCGTGTGCACAACAAATCTGTACTCAGTAGTATAAGGAATATTAAAGGACACACAAAGAAACATTCATTTTTATGTCGTATGTCGTTATACTTAATTTTATATCCTGTCATAAAACTTACCAACATAATATCAATTTTTAGCTTCTCATCTAGTCTACTCCAAACCAATGCATGCAACCAGTAATAATATAAAATAATATTCAAACCATTCAAACCCGATGAAATTTGCAAGAGAATTTCCATCCTTGCTAGACTTAAATTTATTATCCTCCATTCGAAATGCACTACTCCGATACGAGGGCCACCCTTGAACTTCATGTGGGGTGGGGGTGCCTTACGGCTGTAGGGGAGGTTATCTTACCCCCTGGGGCAGGCGCAGACCCCGCGGGGTATCTTTCACCCTGTCGGGTTGTTGCAACCCCCGAGCTAGACTTTTCTTATCAAGCATCCCTTATTCTTCATTTCCTTGTTGGCACGCCTCGCTAGTCTTCGATACTGGATATCTCAACATGTTTGGTAAGGGTAGGTTAGGGTAGATATATTGTGTTTTTAAATAAATTTCCGTGTTCTTGAAGGCGCGTGGATTTCACTGATACTTTTTTTTTTTTTTTTTAATTTTCTTTATTCATTTTCTTTGTTACAGGTTTATTTTACATGGCTTTTTGACTACCAAGCTAGGCAAATGCCCGTATTATGGTAGTCGAGATTCATAAGATGTTATATTAAGTATAAAATATTAGGTATAATCATCCATATATGTAGATGAAAGTAAAAACATATAGCATACATATTAGGAAAATATTCATACTAATATTAGGTACATGATCACATACATGAAAGGAGTTAAAGTAGGTGAATCTTGTAGAAATAAAAATAAAATAAAAATTAAATAGAATAACAAATAATAATATTAAGTTAAATTAAAACAAATAACTTTGTTTAAACCACTTATATAATCACAATTACCTACATGATTCAAAACCGATGGTTTCTTCGTCAGGGTTTAATTTAATTTAATTTTTATATTTAATTTTAAATAATTGTTTTTTACGATATTTTTTATTAATTAATCACCTCTCTCTAAAATATTTTTGTCCATAGTTCTTTTTAGTCTATACTTGTTTGTTTATTTTGTTATTAATGTCATTACTACCCTGACGAAGAAACCATCGGTTTTGAAACATGTAGGTAATTGTGATTATAGATATTAGTTGTTTAAACAAAGTTATTTGTTTTAATTTAATTCAAAATGATGCCACAAAGTGATTTTGCGAAGTTTGAAGAAATAATAATATTAAGGTTTATTAGTTTATTCAAGATTTTTTAAATATTTATATTGAGGGATCAGTAGGATTTATCGGTCAAATTAGGAATTTCACAGAGCCGAACCGTCTGACATGAAAATATCTGGAGACGGTGAATTATATTCCCATTTAATAGTTTGGTAGATTAACGTGTTGTTCTTGTATTGTTTTGTATTAATTATACTTATATAATGCACTTGCATAACGTGGATTTACTTGATGATCATTTATATGGAAAAGTGTATGAAAGGGTTTAGTTTTTCCTATGGCAAAAACTAAACCCGTTCCTGAAAATCTGGTGAAAAAAAAAAAAAAAAAAAAAAAATTAAAATAAAAATAAAAATTAGATGATTTAGAGATAAGATTTTTTACTTGAGAAATATGAGAAAATAGGAACAGTTTTTAAGATGTAAGGCATTCTTTATAATATTTCCTTCCCTGAGCAAATAACCAGTTCTGTACACCAATGGCATAAAGATCATCAGTTTTCGATATCTTAATATCAATACTCAGTAAGTTGAACATTTTAGGCGCGATGTAAGAAAACTGTCGTTGGGCGAAAGCTGTTTTTGTTGGAGGAATTTTGCATTTTTGGTGTGATGAATATCGAGTGCAAATATTTTGTTGAGTTTTGAGTGTTAAATCATTTTTCCTTATGTGTCTGAGAATTGTCTTAACGTATAATTGTCTAATGTCTAGGATTGCGAATTTTTTAAAAAGTGGCTCTGATGGGTGAGATGGGTGACATTTTAATATAATCCTCAGTAGCAGAATAATCTTTACAAAAGAAGTTTGGCGTATCGATATAAAAATACGAGTACATTCAGTTTAAACATTATGACCGCAGAGTACTTGCCTGTTTATTTTGCTTAGAGCTACAAAAAAGGAGTCAAAGTTTATTTGAGTTCATTCTGAGATGTAGGTGGGTATCGCTCTGGTAAAAGACCACCATTCACCATGAAAACGTTGGTTTACCAGATCTGAACAGCCAGGTGCTTCTCAACAATCTCTACCTCCAGTCCAACATCATACCCCAATTAGGGATGCCATAGTCCTATTTGCTCTGATTAGTTAGAACTTTTGAGCGGTACACAAAGCAAGCTGTGTAGTTTCACTATGGGCATAAGTTATATTTAGGGATGCCTTGCAAAGGACCGAAAGATGCTTCACAATGGGCCGGCATGTCAGTCTTTGCTAATTCCTCGCTCAACTTAAACGCTGAAGCGCTATTGGCAAAAACACATTTGAAATCAGTCAGATTTCACATTGCTTCGGTTTCGATCTGCTACGTACGGACGCAATAAATTACATTGGAGGAATAAGTTTACCTATCAACATGGAATTCTAACATTCTTCGAGTGATGACGGTTTAGACATCGTTTGACGTTTGGTTGTTTGATAATAACCACAGAGTCCATAGATACTTACATAAAAAGATTGGTTCGGCATAGAAATGACTAAAATTATCATAGACTAAACGTTTAAAATTTGTCAACTCTAGGATTACGACTGATAAACGGATTTTGTGCTAAGCCATGATAAGCTCCACATTCCGTCAAAGCCGAGCTTTAGACCAACTGATATTCCGGCCCAATGTAGATGAAGGAAATGTAAAAACCACCGAGTCGTTCCATAACCAAACTGTTAAAACAAGTCGTAAAAACGACCTGTTTTCATGCGTAAAAAAACACCTCTTGCCAAATCTGGGCATTAGATATTAATTCATTCATTTGACATTAGATATTCGGAGCACTTTCTTTAGCGAACACATCTTTCCCATCTGACCTCCATTTCCAATGGAGGGTGTTCAATTTGGGAAGCGGATATGAGAACTTCTGCCTGGGAACCAACTAACAGATAACCAACACCTCTGCCACTTAGGTCAACTCAACGCTACGTTAGCAGGGTTTCCAGATTCCAGAATGTGAACAGGTGTTAACGGCTGTGTAGCGGGCTGGATCGGAAGAGGTCGATTTATGGAGACCTCTTGACCATTCTAGCTTCTCTTTCACGACCCAACGTCGCGAAAGGATTCATACGTCCGTCACTGCCGAACACACTTACCATAGATTCCAACCCATCTCACAAACCTTTTTCCTACCCAGAACAAAAAGATCTTCACAGAGAAATAATTCCCTCAAGGTCTCCTATTACCAGCTAATGTAAATAAATACCATTTCTACAATACCAAAAGGCTTTGTAGAAATATCCGATAATAATTCCGATAAAAAAGTAAATAAGTATTGGAAATGAATTTCTAAGTTATTCATCACAGAAATTAAGCACCTCCGTAACATAAACATTAGGAACAAGTTTATTTTCAGTATTAAAGTACTTTCAATAGTTTGAAGAGATGGAAGCTCGCCACTTTAACCTTCTCCCACCTTTCGTCAACTTAACAAAATAAAGTTTAGGCGAAGTGCTTTTACTGCGAGCGTTGCATCCAGGACGATGCTATGGGTACTAACTTCACGGGGGCACTCACGCCATTCTCAGGACTTGTAAACTTACGCCGAAATTTAATTTGATGCTTAGCGTAAGATATATTATAAGTTTTAAGTGAGTATTGCTGCCGGTAGAATGATAAATGTGTCAAATTTTAAGTTAAGTTTTTCAGTTAAGTTGTCAGAGATTCAATAAGGTTTCATAAGAAGTTTTATTTGACGCATTTTGAATATACCAAAATTAACTTTGTGGTAATTGTTCGCCTTGAATAAATATGCGACCTACCTAACTTCAGTACAACTTCTAACTATTTGGGAGACAGTTATATGGGTACCGCCACCTTGGGAAACATTTGTTGAATAACCAACACTCCTGCACCGGTTCGCTACGGTCACTTAGTAGTGGTGTCCGGGTTCATGGGGTGAGGTTTGTCCAGTTCTTGGCGGCGGATGCGTTTGCTAACATAGTGCATGGCGGGCTGGATCAGGAGAAACTGGATGATGGGGATCTTTTTAACTCTTCAGCCGCACACTCTCGACCCATCGCCTTGCACCGCAGTGGATTCGTATGTACTCCACTCCTGGGTAAATTGATCCCCAGATTCCAAACCACCTCTCATATATTTTTCCTTCCCAAAACTTCCTCTCCTTCCTGTCCCTATATAGACTCCCTACACAGCTTCTTTAAAGATGACAGAGGTCCTGAGGATTTTTTTTCCTTAGGGCCTCCTGTTTTGTAAAAATAACACCACGTGAGTAATTTCAAAATACAAGTCTCCACCTTTTTTTTTACACCCCACATGAGAGGTCCTATGTGAAGACTACCAAAAAAGAATAAAGCCGATAAGAATATCAGTTTATTCTACATGGGGATGAAATGTTATTTTACCCTGCCAGAAACCATAAAAACTACATCAATAAATGAATTCATAATAGTTTGCAAGAATTATATTAATTGGGATATGTTACATTAAGTCGCAAATAAATCGCAAATACAAATACAGACTGTATTCAATAACTTAATGAAAAAAATACGGCATTTCAATGACACAACTATGTGAACATGAATGGAATGTGGACATGAAAAGGGAATCTGACTTACTACGACTTCCTGAGCACGTTCTTGTTATGTTATTGTCGATACATCACTTGGCTTGTTAACACTGCACAAGTCTCCGCGAGAATCACAATCAATAAGGAGATGACCATTGCACTAGTTTCTTTAAGAGGGTATTACCAGCGAATACCGGAAATGAGTCCTTTTTAAATCAAATTCTAGACGCAATGATTCTTTAAAAAAAAAAAAAAAGATTTTGAAAGATTATTATTTTATCTGGTACAAAACTAAGGGTGGGTTTTTTCATTTACCTTTACTATTAGCAGTACAGTTGACATTTACGGCAAAATGAGTTTTTTCATGACGCCAACTGCTAAAGTAAAGGTAAATAGGGATGACAGCATGATAACTTATCTAATTCCCACATTTTCGTATTGGGAACTGTTCATATATTTTTTTCATGTGGCAACTCACAAATTAAATGTCAAAATTCTATGTTTTTACGCGCATTGCGTCGTCTATTGTTGCATCGTCTTTATGATGGTCTAGTGTATGACGTTCGAAAATTTGGCCAATTTGTGAAATTTGACTTTATTTTCCAACATTTTAGCGTCACTTCTAGGCATTGATATGAAAGTTTTGTTGAGTAGCCTTTGACACATTAAAATATAGTTTGCTCACTGTACTTTTGTGTGTATTTGCAATATCTCCAAATAATCTTTGCATGTTTGACAGCATTATTCCTAACAGAGGTCAATCTAGCTTCATTTTATTTATGTCATGTCATTTGAAAAAAATATTTGTAATTACACTAATTACACTTCATCAAATATTACTTATAGGTCATTGGGAGTACATATCTGCAATTGATGTAGTCAAACGTCGAGCAGTTTCTTTGTTAACGCAAAATCGGCGTATGAAAGTCCTGCGTATATTATGTTGCGACACGTCGTGTCGTATAATTAATTACAGATTCATCGTCAATTGATAATGATAATATAATAGCAAATACCGTAAAACAGATAGCAAGAAAATAACCTCTCATCTCTGAACTGTCACAAAAGTGACATTGACTACGGCGGCCATTTTGGTTACCTTTACTTTAGCATTTTACAGCACCATTGCTGGCCTGCAACATTCTAGGTAAAAGTAAACGGTAAATGTCAATGAAAAAACTCATTTTTATGACTTTTACCATAAACTTTTACAATTAGCTTTGCAATTAGCATTCTCGGTAAATGAAAAAACCCACCCTAAGGGTGGGTTTTTTCATTTACCGAGAATGCTAATTGCAATGCTAATTATAAAAGTTCATGGTAAAAGTCATAGAAATGAGCTTTTTCATTTGACATTTACCGTTTACTTTTACCTAGAATGTTACAGGCCAGCAATGGTGCTGTAAAATGCTAAAGTAAAGGTAACCAAAATGGCCGCCGTTGTCAATGACACTTTATTGACAGTTCAGAGATGAGAGGTTATTTTCTTGCTATCTGTTTTACGGTATTTGCTATTATATTATCATTATCATCATTACGTTTGCGACAAGTGACAGTTCGTCAACTTCTGACTATGAACCTGTAATTAATTATACGTCACGACGTGTCGCGACTTTCATATGCCGATTTGGCGTTAATAAATAAACTGCTCGACTTTTGACTACATCAATTGCAGATATGTAGACTTATAAGTAATGGTTGATGAAGTATAATTACAAATATTTATTCAAATGACATGACATAAATAAAATGAAGCTAGATTTGTCCTCTGATAGGAATAATGCTGTCAAACATGCCAAGATTATTTGGAGGTATTGCAAATACACACAAAAGTACAGTGATCAAAATATGTTTGAATGTGTCAAAGGCCACTCAACAAAATTTTCATATCAATGGCTAGAAGTGACGCTAAAATTTTGGAAAATAATGTGAAATTTCACAAAATGGTTAAATTTTCAAACGTCATACACAAGACCATCATATAGACGATGCAACAATAGACAACGCAATGCGCATAGAAATAATAGAATGTTTGACATTTAATGTGTGAGTTGCCACATGAAAAAAATATATGAACAGTTCCCAATACGAAAATGTGGGAATTAGATTAGTTATCATGCTGTCATCCCTGTTTACCTTTAATTTAGCAGTTGGGGTAATGAAAAAACTCAGTTTGCCGTAAATGTCAACTGTACTGCTAAAGTAACTGCAAACTGCACTGCTAAAAGTAAAGGTAAATGAAAAAACCCACCCTAAGTGTATAAGTTTATACCGTTGGTCGTTGGCAGATTTATTCAATTTTCAAACGATAGATTCCATTAAACAACACAAATTTCAAATCATATAAACATACAAAATATAAATCAATACATAATCTAGTAAACACAGTTTTCAGAATTTTTATTTTAATTAAATTAAAAAATAAATCTGAGAACGTGTTATGTAACAAAAATACTTGTTTTTTTCTATTTATTTAAGGTCTCACAAACCAAAATATTTAAAAAAAAAATTACACTCTTATTTTGTTTAGACAAAAAAATCATAAATACTTATGATCAAAAAATACTTACAAGAAATAAACGATATTTAATAATTTATCATCATGTGTTTTGAGCATTTTTGCTAGCTGGAATGTAGGTATATACTAAAGCAATTTTTTAATTAAATTCGTCGATATTAATTTTTTAATTTAAAAAATTTGATACGGGGAGTAATCGATCTTTCTCATCAGAACCTCCCTGTACTCTACAGCCGCTTGTCAATCACTCTTTACACTGCCTGTTCTTTAGGAATTATTATTCCACACGTAGGAAATATTGTCCGACAGGATAGGTTTTGAAAGTAGGTAGGATAAAGAAAGGCGTATTTATACACATAGTTGCGTCAACAGCTACATAAGTTACAGTTAATAATTTGTAAAACTAAATGTAATATATCATTGAAGAAGAAGATAATAGATACTAATAATCTAAATTAAAATAAGGGAAAAAAAATTCGCAGTTGTAACTTGTGATGGCTTCAACACCACGTTCGAAAGGAAAAAAAAGCATCTTCTTTATCGGAAGAGCTCATACAAAATTTTTCCCACCTAAACGAAATTTCAAATCGACTACACTAGCGACCGCTATTGAAAAGGACAGAAAAATCACAATCTGAGAAGGGCTGGGGTAAATAAAGGTGATGACATAATGGAGAGCTCGAAGTTTTCAAATCGATACCACGTTTAAAATTTATCAATATTGAATGTAAGCCGACACTTCAGACCGACCATAAATTTAAAATCCTAGAGCGTGTCGAAGAGAGTTTGTTTAGTAACAAAAAAAACTTACATGGTTTTGAGGAATAAATGGGGTAATTAAGCCCAAATTACCACTACAGAATACAGACGAAGTATTGAGGAAACCAATTAAAATTAACGACGTATACAATCTATGAATTAGTGCTATAGATCGAGATTTTTCGAAAGGTAAACAAAACACTCAGATTAAAAGTAAATAAGATGTTACTTTTGAGTACACAAAAAATGAAGTCAAACAGGTACGTACTAGACCATAGAGCTATTTGGAACGCATTAAGAAAATGAATTCTGAATTAATAAGGTGATATTAGTTATTACCAGACAAAGTTTTACGAATATTATATCTGATCATGAAAAGGGACGAAGGATAAAAAATAGTTGTAAACATCTGCAAGGAATGTGGTGAATCAAGTAAATGACAGAAACAATTTCATGTTACCATGAGAATTAAGCCGAAATACTACTGAATTCAATTTTACCTGCCGCAAATTTTAAACAAAAATAAATGGGAGAGTGCGAGAGTGATAATTATTTCAGATGTAAAGTCACAATTAGCCGAGATAATTTACCGATTATTAAGGAAAGACCGATTGCAGAATTCTAGAAAAAGTTTAAAGCAAAATTGCATCAAAAGGGTGAGTTACACTTATCGGCGGCCAGACAAAGAAATAATTAAAACGGACATATTTAATTTTGGAGAGAGAGAGTCATGAAAAATAACATATCAATGAAAGTTGAAATAGTCTGAACTCTCAATTATAAAACGCCCTAACGAAAGACGAGATGTACGTCCTGAATCCACACCTGGCGTTTTTTTTAAGAAGATATTCGAAGGGCTGAATACCATGTGGCAGTAAGAGTCGGGGTCGAGGATCGAAGGGACGGCCTAGGAAGAGTGATAACCGTGATAGTTTCTGAATATTTTTTGTGTATAAATAATTGGTATCATTCGTATTTAATTAATCAATATTATAAAAACGAGTGCTGTGAGTAATAATCCAAGAAAGAATGAACAAAATAGTGCTAAACAGTGCGGGTGTTTACTAATGTAGGAAGAGTGCGCCGCGAGTGGATTAATTAAATAATAAAATTAATTTGAATTATAAAAAAAACCAAAAATAATAATAATATAAAAATTAGCGGAGTCAATAAAGTTACGTACTAATGTCATCTTCAATCTTACACACACCAAATAATAATATCAAAACAACATTTAAAGATACACCTACGTATTTAAAATTCCTTCAATGTGCGCCGAACAAAAAAATAATAATAATACAAAATTTACCTACAAATACCTACGTAATAATGCCTTGCTCAATCTTTCACAAAACCAAAACCAAATAATAATATTAAGTATAATGTATATAAAAATATAAAATACCTATATGGTTATAATTTAACCAATTCATTATAAGACAAAAATGAGTAAATGAACCGCTGTCAAAGGTCCGATGACCAAATTGTTCAACGATAATAAACAATACCTACGCGCTTGTAGTTTCTTCAATATATCATATAATCAAGATAATACAAATATTCAAAATAATATCAACAAATACCTACGTATAAATGTCATCTTCGATAATATTGTTAACAAATAATAATTAATAACCTACGTATTTTCTTAAACTCAAATAAAAGTGCGACATAGAGTCATGGGTGTTACTACTTCTGGGGACTAAATTACCGAATCATAGTGACAGGAAGGTTTTTTTACTTTTAATATTTTCCCCACATGTACGTAATCAGGCTTCGTTCAGGTGAGTGAAAGAAACATTTTAATTAAATTACAGTTCGTACATGGTCCCGATACCTGAGAGGATCTGCCAATCTACAAAACCGATGATAAAAGAAGTTATGTTCCAGGATTTAATTGTGTTTTAAATATTATTCTCAATGTGTAATTACGAGATTTGTCCCAAATTAAATCTATTATCAATGTGGGTTCAACGAACTTATATTTTTTTTGCGTGCTAGAAAGGACGAGACGGATGTGTACAAAAAAAAGGGTCCCGGCCATAGATCGTAGCCGTACAGTCATCCAAATTAGAAGGGTTTTTTCTGAGGTATGCCGAGCCAAAGTGGAGTGACGGGAGCATCCATACCATACTGGATGTTGGTTCAAAAATGAAATTTGGAGAATTGAATTTAAACATTATAATTGTTTACTAACAACAATATTATCATGTCAAATTTCTTTCAGGCTTCCTTACAAAAAATGAAATCAACATTATTTCGGTAATGTTTCCTCAATCAAACCCTTCCAAAATCCCGCTTGACCTGCGAAATATAGACTTCACGACTGGGGAATGCAATAGCGTCACTGAAATTATATCCCCACAAGATATGAGACAAAGAGGGCTTTTTTTCTTACGCTATCATGCGATAGGGGATGTCAACGTAACTGAGCAATCACGCGGGGTACTGGAAGTTAATCCCTTTCGCGGGGTCATGCAGAGTGAAAAGGCATGAAAGACAGAATAAAAAGAAAATGCCACTTGGAATGGTAGGGTATGATTCGCTGACGGAGGCGTTTCGACCGAAGGTATCCCTAGTTTTGCGAAGTTATGTGGAGGGGACGTCGGCGTGGTATTCCGTGAGAATAAGTCTGTATCACTATTGCATACTACCAGTAGTGTCGACCTGAAAGCAAACATAGTTTTTACGAGGTAGAAGTTATGTCAGCTCTTGGAGGCGAGGAACGCAAGCCAATGATTATCCTCGTAGGAGACGAAAGGATCATCTCAAACGGCTCCGTACGCACTCAACGCGAGTAGAGTCATGATAAGGGAAGAAATGGACATACCCCTTCTAGAATCAGTCGAGTTAAAATCAAATCTGGAGGATAGGAAGTCGGAATAATACTGGAAGTGACATGAGGACTCTGCGCGCTTTCATCTGGCGTGAAGGGACCCTTTCGTAGCAATGAAGTTCATGCAAGAGAACAAAATCAGGACTTAAGGACCATCCTAGCAAACGTAATGATTGAGTCTTTGTCCGGAATGTTGGTCACCAGTATCTATTTGGTTAGTGGAGGAGCCGACTTATTCAGGAAACAACATTCCCCAGATCCTCCTATCACCCCTCCTCACCTTCCTCTTCCCCAGTACATGTAGTGTATACTAATAACAATAATAACTTGACCATTTAGGTGCAGTACGACGACATTGAGAGCTTCGCAAGGATCCCGACATGTATGTCATAATACACACTGTCCACGTAATGTAAAAATAACCCAATGTAAACCTATAGACAGGAAAAAAATCGGGTAAGAAAACTACGACTTTGAATTTTATAAACCGGCTGACAATTCACTGTAGGATTAGCGTCAATGACACTCCGTTCAAGTTGAGAAAAGGCGGGTAATACGAGTATAGGTTTGAAAATAAAATAAAACAATCTAAAAAACGGGGTTAGTTTATCAAACGGGAGTCTTTCACACTTTCCTCTAAAGAATCTGAGGTTACCACACACTACATTATTTCCTCTACATGTGTATGTGTATTAATTTACACATACAAATGTAAATACTGAAACAACAAATTACACAACGTAGTATATAGGAATAATGTGCAAAAAATCTTAAATCTTATTTACTGTGAGAAAATCGCAGGGGTTTAAGGAAAAGTTAGGTGTAGCTAGATACAAGGGTATATTGATCGAAGGCCAAAAGATAAGGGTAGCGTAGCCAGTAGATCCCGACAGCTAGTGTTAAAGGGAAAGAATAGAAAAACCAAGGGTAGACGACTACGGATCATTACAACGGGTGCCGGGTATCCCCACAGGTACATTACAACTGGTCCCGAGACCCATAGAAGTTAGTAAGGCCAGGGGTAGGTTCACTACAAACTGGGACTCGAACCCAAATTCTCTCGTCTTACCAGGACGGGAGCTTTTACCAATTCGGCTACTGACCTGTTATAAAACCTTCATATTTGTTAAACTCATATTTCAAATTTCATATAAAATATTACTAAGGACAGTCAAAAAGTAATATTTTTTCTCCTTTTAATTATAAAAAAATTAAAATGCAATTACACAGGTTGAAAATCACACTACTGACGATTAATTTGTCATTTTTCAATATAATTTACGTTTTGGTCCATCTTTTAACAAGAGCCTGTTTTCCAGTGCGGTAAAAAGCACAATCCCATATAAGTTATTGACGCACGGATGTTTTCACGGCATCCGCATTTTCAAAGTGAATCTCACGATGAGCTTTCACGATGAGCTTCACATCACACTGCCTGAAGGAAAGAATGCATCACAATTCATCTGTAGTTATCCGGCGGTCACCACGAATGCTTGTGAATGTGAACCGCTACGCTTTTCGTCAGCCAACGGCGTTTGTCCTTCAGCTTCCTTACAGCGACGAACCAATCAACTATCAGTGCTGACATTTGCATCACCGTATACATTTTTCAGTCTTTCATGATTGCAAATGGACGTTTCACATTCTGCAATCAAGAATTCAAGCACCGAACGCTATCTGGTACGAACCTCGATGTCGGCCATTTTGCAAACGAGTACAGTGCTGCCACCTGTTGACACTGAAAGTTACTACTGCAGTAGATTGTAGAAGACGGTTGGCGGAATAGCGCCAAATTATTTTTTTTTCACTTAACTAACTTTATTTAAGTAGAAAAAAATAGGAGGCATTACTTTTTGACTAACCCTCGTACATTGATGGAAATAACCTTAAAAAATTATAAAAATTGAGTTTTTCTTATAAAAAGTACATTTACAATAACAAAATAAATACATTTAAAGTTAATTGCTTTGCATGTTGTACTTTTTATTTTATTATGTTAGTAAAAAAAATAAAAGCTGTTAAAATACGCTTTTGAATAAATTATCACCACTTGCCCGTCAGTCTCAGCTATTTGACGCGGGAGGCTAATAGTAATAAATGGTTTAACGTTAATTGCATGCGGTGGGGTTGTTTGTGTCGTATGCAGTTATTTGCACTCGGATCGCTGCAATATACACGCAGGCCTATTGGGAATTTCAGGCTGTATAAAACGCCATTAATGTGACGTGTCTGCCCGTTTTATTATACTGAAGAAATGAAACTATGCCTTTGAGGGAAAAATGTCTGGCTGCAGTGTTTTCGATTGCGACGTACCGGGACTTTGTGGAAACGCTATTGTTTTCTGGGAAGAATTTTTAATTAGCGAATTTAACTTTTAAAATAATGAACAAACAACGTTTTTTACTTTTTTTCGTGACCTAAATTTAATAATTCGCAGCTCTTAACTATTTATTACACACGATTTCTTTCCATATATGGATAAATCGCAGAACAACATAGAGGCAATATCTACCGTTATATTGTGGCAACTCCAACACGGAATCTAAATTGTATAACCTGCTTTCGCCGTATATAAAATTTGTGTAATGATTAGGTATAATGAGGTGGTTGAAATATTTAACGTATTAATCGCTAAATATAAAAAGGTCTTAATAGAATTAACATAGGAAAAAAATAGAATTAACAAACTGCTACCTGCGTTTGACCCCCAAATTGCTTTTTTGCGTGATCCCCAAGTTCCTATCCACCCGTCATTCCCTTTTCCTCCCCAGAATTTCCTCTCCCTCTTTTCCCTTAAAATACCCTCCAAACAGCAACTTCGAAGATGATATAAAGCCCGAGAGATCTTTCTTCTTCACATCCACCTATGTGGAGCTGTTGTAAAAATAAATTCTTATTATATTGTGGTTTTAGTTTTATATTATAAGTATTCTGTTCAGTTCTTAACAAAAGAAGGAAATCCTTGTTTATGTTTAATATTGTGTTATTTTCACAATTAGTTCATTAAAAATAATATATAGTACCTATATTTGCGGCACGTTCCAGTGTGGAAAGTACTCTCAGTAACGCCCTGGTGTAAGACTTCCAGTCTGGTGACCAGATCTGAATAGACAGGTACTTCCCTACCTTCCTATTTCCTTCCCCTCCCCACTACCTTCAGCCCCACAACATACCCGATGGGGAATGCCATAGTCTCACTGAGCACTTCTCCAGACGGGAGCGGTTGGGACTCAGATAAAAAAAAAAAAATTTAATAATTGATTTTATATAAACATATCGTCGTTCTAGTTAGTTTTTGTCTAACAGACCATTTTTCGTGAACTTGATTTAAGTATGCAGTTGTTCTCAAAAAGCCTTTATTTATACAATAAACGTTCAAAAAAAAAAATTATAAAAAAAATTTTAAGGGGTTTTTAAAACGCGCTTTGTCTTACGTCCTCCAAAATTTATGAGCTTTTATCGTAAAAAAAAAAAAAAAAACTAAAAACTAAAGCGCAATTTCTCCCGATTTACGTTTTGGTCTGTTGGATAAAAACGAACTGAAGCGACGATATAATGAATCAATTAATTATATTAACTAAATTAAATGGTTGAAAGCTCTTGACCTCAAAGCATTATGAGCAGAGAAAACCCATTGGTTTGGTACGGCGCGTGGCGAGTCTTGAATTCTTATCTCTAACTATTAGAGATGGATTGAATTCCTTAAGAGGCTCATCAATTTAATGTCCTAATTCAAGCCATTCCGAGCACAGACTGATGAAAACTTTGCAGTAATTTATCAAGGAATTTAATCTCAGTCCATGCATATAATAAGTCTAGGTCTCTTCCTTCTTTCTGAACCCCTGGGAGTGAAATAACCAGCGGTTACTTCACCGATTACGGTTGAATATAAGTATTAAACTTAATGGTGGATAGTTTTGAAAGTTTTTGCCTATTAACCCTCCTATGAGCTACAGCGGTAAAGTAAAAAGGCGGTAAGTGGTGCAAAAAGTTCTGTGCGAACCTTATATAAATATACGAGTACTTTTTTGCTGTAACTCTACATATAAGGCCCTGGGGAAAATCTGTCACCTTCAGAGATGCTGTGTGAGGAGTCTTTTCAGGAAATTAAGAAGAGGAAGTTCGTGAAAGGAAAAAGGATTTAGGAGGGTCAATGTTTTCAGCAGTGTCGGATGTACAAATCCATCCCTCCCACCCCCGTGCAAGGCGATGGGTCGTGAGAGTCCGGCTGGAGAAGTCAAAAGGTTTCACTTAACCAGCAAAAACTATACTTAATTCAATTTTATCTGTAATAAAAACCACTACCTCTAAAACACCTTCTAACAAGCCTTCAATCATAGAATACACAATAACTACCAGCAAGATTTTGTGAATAGTTTATAACAAAAATTTGGAAAAAAAAATCCACCAAGCAATATATAAATTCGACCATTAAAACATTCGATAGCATTAAACCTTCTCATTCTAACAAACCAGAAATAGTTATGCAACTATTAAAATCGAAAAGGTCTGGCCAGACCTTGTCGCTCACCGGAGGGTTAAGAACAAAGAGCTGAAAGATGAAGTTAAAAATCGTTGCTTATTATTTATTTATTAAAAGAATTTTATACATAGTGTAGATATTGTTTATTTCGTCCGCGATGCTAGGGATGTCCCTGTGTTATGGCGGGTGAATTTTACAGATTATATAATTTAAGGTAATGAAGTATTAATTGAAGTACTTAGTAGTTAGACTTATTCCAAGGTCTAAATAAAAACAAAAAAAATAATATTTAAGTTCTAAAGTATCTTATAATTTTATTTTCTCTCTGTCGAATTTTTGATCTAATTGAAAATTTATATCATCGGATAGCAAAATGAAATTTATTTTTTGTACTCTGAATATGCTCAGGAATCGCTGGTTATAATCTGACTATAAGTATTTCCCCCAGAATAGCTACTTATACACTGAAAAATGTTTTTTTTGTTGGTACCTATTGGCTACGGCGGAGCACAAGATGTTAAAATGGTCACCACCTTCATCCGGAACCGGAACGTATCAAAAAAATTACGGACGAAATGCAAAACGCTCGAGTTGTCAAGTTGAAAGCATTAGGCTTAGAGCTTACTAAAGAAGTCTTCGTAATATGGAAAACAATAAAACCTGATTGTTTTGTCAAAAAAACTAACATTCCAGTCATTTGGTTCGAAAAGAAGAGGTTACCTGGAACGTTTGCCAGGAGTTTTGGAAATTAATAATTTTATTGATTTCGGTGTGCTCTTTCCGAATTTCAACTTTGCCACTAAAGCAGGTTTTTGACAATATCTCCTTTCCGACTCATTTAACATATACCTACCTGTTTTTATACTATACCTGTACCTTATTCCCTTACACCTGTTTTTTACCCCTCCAACAACAGTAAAATATTTTGGAGAAATATGCAAAAATCACGTGGTGCTGTGGATGAATAATAGTTTGCGGCGCTCGTATGCCAAAATTATTGTTTTAAAACAAAAATTGCAGTAAATTTCCTCTAGTTTAATTTTGTAAATAAATTTATCGTAAAATGAGTCAGAAAGGAGATTGTGTCAAAAATCTACTACCGGGTGCCATTTTTCCGTCAAAGATTCGAGGTGGAAAAGTTGAAATTCGGAAAGAGCACATCGAAATCTTTAAAAGCCCTATTTTCTAAACTCCTGGATAACTTTCCATGTAAAACAACAAAATTATTGGGCTATAAGAGCATTGCTTATTAAATTTGAAAGGCGCTAAATAAAATGTTAGTTAATCCTTTTCAAACGGTGTTCGTCATTTAGCAGTTTACTTTGGCGCGTTATACATTAACATTACGGATTCCAAAAAACGAGAAGGGCGTCTGATAATACTATAACTGGGGAAATATTCCCTTACGACTCGGCAGTTTCCGCCTTTTTCCGCCTACCCCCAAGCTAAGGGGAGTTTAATGTCGGGTCCGCGGGCTATGGGGTCGTTAAGATATCCACCATGTAAAATGGATTCCTGAAAACCTGGAAAACTCAAGGCATCAAAGGGCGTATTTTCATGTTTTCGTATTTTGTCAGTATGTATACGCATATCAAATCCGACATAAAAGCAGTATTTGGTTGAACATCAAAACCATTTTAATATTCGATGATCTCAAACCTCACTTTATCAGAAAGTCATGTTGTTTTAGTTTTCCATACAAGACGGAATTGGACGGCCTACGTGGTTGATGGGTAAGACTCGACTCGCAATCCGAAGGTCGCTGGTTCGAACCCGGCATGCACATATAAATTTGATTAGATTAATTTGTGTTATTTCGCGATGAATTAATTACAAATAATAAATAGTACATTTGCACATTCCAGAGTGGCAAATACTCTCAGTATAGCCCTGGTGTAAGACCACTATTCAGAATTTGAAATGGCTTTAGTCGTGTTTGGTGACCAGATCTGAATAGCCAGGTACTTCCCTACTTTCCTCTTCCTATTTCTACTTCCCCTCCGCATTACCTTCAGTCTCACAACATACCCCAATTAGGGATACCATAGTCTTACTGGCTCCAGACGGGAGCAGTTTGGACTCTTGCACGGCATTCACATTTAAAAAAAAAAAAAAATCTTCTCATAAGAGCAATATGTTACACTACTTACAATAATTATCTCTGATTAACATTTTGTATGAGCTAACACAAATATGTCAAAACACACCCACTAACCTAAAAATATAATTTTTGCACTAACGAGTATAGTACATTACATAGTAGTACATTAACTCCAGACCACATAGATAAGTAAAAAAAAGTATTTAGTAACAATTATTTTTCATATCCTAATTTACATAAATATTTAAATAAATTTATGGAAATAAATATTCTGATCTGGGAGATATATTTCACATTAAAAACAATAAGTATAAACATTGTTTATTTCAATCCTTTCATATATTTAGACATTTTCTGCAATTTTTGTCTATAATGAATATCTTTTTTTGTGAAACTTCTTATATTTTTTACCTATGTATCTAATTTTAATTTATGCATTTATTGTTAATTTTGTTGTAGGTAAATGCTTTTGTTTTTCTTTTATTTTCACTTTATTACGCTATCTTTATTGTTTTAATTTAGAATTTTTTTAAATAACTGTGATACTCATCTATTTAACTAAAATGTAAAAGCTCATAAGGGCGTGTAATAAATAAATAAATAAATAAAAATTAATAATATGCATAATAAGCCCAAAAATTATGGACAACTTTTAACCTCTCGAAGGCCAGGTGTATTTGAAAAAAATCGCGCAAAATTATCTTCCCGGCTTTTGCTCAAATATCGTATAAAAACAAAGGAATTGTTTTTTTTGTGATTGTTTTCTGTTTTCCAGATAATTTACCTTATTATTCATATATATTTCATGATAATATCGTTACAAGTTTTTCCAGAATAGCTATTTTTAACAAAAAAATGTGAAAATATTTCCCATTCAACAAAAAAATGTAAATAAAATATATTCATACGAAAATGATAACTTTTTTTTATTTCTCTACAAACCTGAATAGACACCCTACATGAAAAAAACCAATTCAAAGGTGTTTTCGAAGAAGTAATGACATAAATGAAATGACAGTTGAAAACCGTTTGTAAAAGTGACGCCAAGTTGACCATAGATATTTATTATAAATTATTTATATGGGTTGGCGCTATGCGGATTTTTGCTATGTCAAGACCGAGAACGGCGCAAGCGATTCTGACCTTGTTCTTCATACAACTTCTTTATACATAAGGAACAAAATCGCTTCAAAAAATTTTTTTTAAAATTTCGACCCGCGGCCACCGGTGGGCGAACGGCAGTCGAGCGGTTAAGCACTTCACTTGAAGTAGGTTTTGTTCGTGCATAAGGAAAACCTTATGCACGAATGCGCTAACCTTGACACAAATTTCAGCATAGAATCAAGTAATTATTTTGATTTTATTTCAAGCACTAAAAGTTTTAATTCTACGCTTCTGAATCGTAAAAATTACACACACGACACCTCCAGCAGTACAATTTTAAAGTGTAGTAATAAGTATTGTATAATAACCATAAAATGAAATGGGTTTTTTGAAATATTACTACACCTAACAGTCCCCAACACGTTGGTATTTAGGGTTGGTTATTTTTCGTTCCGTGACTGTCACCCTATCACGCGATCTGCTTCCCTGGTAGCTGATACCGGCCAGGCAATACCAGGGTGACATAAAACGCGAGGAGGTAAATAACAATTATTATAATGTAGTGCTGCGGCGTATCTGTGGCATGGGCGGGGGATCACGCCCCTGATGTCTTTATGGAGTATTGGATCACTTTGCGGCTATGAGTGTAATAAAATAAAATAATAAGCTTTATGTCTTCTGTTATCCTATTACTTTTTCCTCACAGTATCGCATCTTCTTACAAAAGATATCTGAGACTTTGAAACGATTGCCTTCGATATATTTAAAAAAAAAGTAACATTAAACATATAGGTTATATTTTTTATATATATTTTACAAAATATAATCTTTAAGGTCATGATTGGTCATGTAGAAAAGAGGAGCTCTTGTGCCTGGTAAGACTATATAAATTACTTTAATAAACTTCCTTTAAATCCAAAATCTATCTAAAATATTAATGAATGAACGGAAATCACATATTTCCTCAAACTATTAGCTAACACGATGGCTGAAAACTACTAAAACGTAACTACTTAGATTTTATAGATACGTGTAAAGAAAAACTGAATATATAATCTATTATTTTTTAATCTTCGGAAATTCACTTTGTGGCGTCATGTTTAATTAAATCAAATGAAATAACTTCGCATACACCACTTATATAATTAAAATTATCTACGTGTTTCAAAACTAAAGGTTTCTTCGTCAGGATAACATAAATATTATAAACATTATTACAATGTTACAATAAACATAATCATTATAACAATGTTCATCTTATCCTGACGATGAAACCTTTGGTTTTGAAACAGTGTATTTTAATTTTATAAGTGGTGTATACGAAGTGATTTGTTTTCATTTAATTAATAACTTGTTCAATCCACAAAACAAAGACGTATGTTCCCTAAAAGTACTACGTAAAAGAGTCCATTATTCTTATTACAAAAGAACATATTTTTTCCGTTTTCCGCAAATCTTGCTTGTAGCTAATTTTACACAACTGCTTTGTATTTTTCACATCTGCATTCTAAAAACTAAACATTATTTTATTAATAACGTAATTTTATTATGTGATCGCAAATTCCCTCACCACACACAAGAACCTTAAAGCTTTACGCTTAAGAATTGTGTTAACGTTATATAACACTGTGTTAAATATGTAACACTATAGTTGAATATTTGTTTATTATAAACTAGATTTGAAAACATTAAAAAAATAAAATAATTTTTTATAAGATTTAAGATTTTCACGGCCAAAAGCATTATCATGATTTATTTTTTGGTTATTACGCCGTGTTGAACAACCCTCTTCTTTACCAATGTTTCGAAAAGCATTTCAATGTCCACATCAGGACAGATGTGTAATCGAAGATGCATCTACATATATAAGCACACACTTCACACCACAATCTTCCAATACACATGCCCTGATGATGGACACCTTGTAAACACTCTCCGCAACGTCGGCTAAAGAAGACCGTACCGCAACACGGCACAAAAACTCAAAACTAAATCAGGATAATAATGTAGTATGCTAAGAACCCTTTTGACTAAGAATTATTTCAACAATATAAACACTGAATATTTGATTATGATGATTTCAAGTAAGATTCGACATAAAACAAAGAATGACGTTTGTATGATAAAAGCTAGTATTTAGGTATATGACACAATTTTTTATTGTGTATTTCACCTAAAACAAAAAAAGGTTGAAGTACTCAAGGTATAGAGGAATAACTGGATGGGGGTCTGCCTTGAGCACTCACACAGAGCTCAATATAGCCCAAAAAGGAGTACTAAAGACAATACTGAAAGTTCCGCTTAGAAATCCGACAGAAGAAATATTCAAAAACTTTCATGTCTACAATGTACAGAATCTTTATTCAAAAAATATGTTATTTAAGCTGAAAAAAAAACATATCTGAATACTCCACTGCCCAACATAAATACTCAATACCAGGGCAATAAGCGAAAATATCCTGGTTACTCCCAGTTTGAACACATCTTTTGGACAGAGAAATAATAAATTCCATGCTATGAAATTGTTCAATGCTCTACCAAATCAAACCCAAAAAATAAAGGAAATGAGTATATTTAAAACAAAAGTCGAAACATGGCTGAGAGATCAAAGTAATAATCAACTTACAAACATTATGAAGACGATGTAAAGACAACTCAAAACTAAATACAAAAGTTTAAAAAACTACAGGCCGCCTTAGTAAGGAAGACTGTGAAAAAAGACAAAAAATTATGTTATTACTACCCTGACGAAGAAACCATTGGTTTCGAAACATGTAGGTAATTGTGATTATATAATAGTGGTTGATACAAAGTTATTTGTTTTATTTAATTAAAAATGACGCCACAAAGTGATTTTGCGAAGTTTGAAGAAACAAAAAATTATACTTAAGTATATTATACTTTATATCTATACAATGTAGAAACTTTGCTATTGAAACTAATAAAAAATAATGTTATAATAATCGCGAAAATTTTATTTAAACAGAATAAAAATATGTATAAATGGGAACTTGTTTGCAATATTGTATAATAAATTTGCGCTTTGTTCAGAATAAAAATTATTGAGAGACAGCCATTTTTGTAGGGTTGTATTAATAACAATAATTGGGAATTCGTACAGCGCCGTTTATGTGAAAAATCACCTTAAAGGCGCTTTAAAAATGGATTTTTTTATATAAGTACCGCAACTGAAGTAAGTACGCAAGTTCCAAATGCTTCCAAACGTCTGGAGCCAATGAGCCTACAGGATCCCCAATTGGGCTATGTTGTGAGGCTGAAGGTAATGTGGAGGGTGGGGTAAGGCAATGGGGCAGAAGAAGGTAGGGATGTGAGGATGTACCAGGCTATTCAGATCTGATCACCAAACACTGCTAAAGCGATGCAATGTTTCGATTCTGAATAGAACGTGTCGGAATAAACTATTATTTATTTATTATTTTTTTTAATTGATAAACTAATGTTTAAGACAAGATTTTTTATGCATAGCACAAAGGGTAAAAATTATTATAAGCAATAATTATTAGCCTGAAACACTCATCAATATTGAAACCTCTCCCGAGAAAAGATATATGTCGCCGACGGGACTCGAACCCGCACCCCTCTGTTTGCCGGACAGGAGCTCTACCATTAAGCTACGGCGGTATACCTCCTACCCGCCAAATGATTCAATATACCTAGTGTTTCATTCAACAATTATCGCTTTTTATATTTTTTCACCTGCAAACAACCAACTTTATTTTTATATGAGAAAGGCATGTAAGTGCTTACTCTCTCACTAGGTGGCGTCGAGACATTATATCTACATTTTTTGGTGAAAACACTTTACTTTAACTCGTTAAATATTGATTATTTTTTTAAATTGATAAACTAATGTTTAAGACAAGATTTTTTATGCATAGCACAAAGGGTAACAATTATTATAAGCAATATTTATTAGCCTGAAACACTCATCAATATTGAAACCTCTCCCGGGTGCGGGTTCGAGTACCACAGACGAGTTACAGTATTTTCACCAAAAAATGTAGATATAATGTCTCGACGCCACCTAGTGAGAGAGTTAGCACTTACATGCCTTTCTCATATAAAAATAAAGTTGGTTGTTTGCAGGTGAAAAAATATAATATCTTTATTTTATTTAACACATTGTTTATCTTCGAATATAATTCCTAAATTTTTCTTGGTCTTGTTGTAAGAGTACAGAAGGGGTTTAAAACAAATTTAATTTTTGAAACTGGTACATACATAACCTTTTTTTTAGTAAATTACCGGTTTGCACTCTAGAACTGAAGGGTATGCATATGGGATATATTAAATTATGTTGTCCTTTGGTCTGACATACATTTATTGCAATTATTTTTAAACACAACCGAAGTGTTGTGGTAGCTGAGTATTGTACAGGTCTTATCGTGACGAATTAAGTGGCGTCTAATTTGCCGCGACACAGCGAGTGAAGTATCGCCAGGTAATATTTTAACAGCGTAGGGGTAATAAAGACATTTGAAGCATGCACAAAATATTAGGTTAATGCCGTGTAAGTGAGAAATAACCTACAGAAGTACTTTGCCGAAACGTATTAAGTAATGGGTAATAATACCTTCTTAGTTCATTCTGAATAGCATTTAGTACCGGCACTATATTAGGAAAATAACGTAAAGAAAGCGCTTATTACGGATAAATTGTTATTTCGTAGCACGCTTCATGGAATTCTTACGGAAATAAGTGTTGAGGTATTTATATGTAAAGTGTGTGCGTATATTTTTTTGTGCTTTCCTACGTCTAACACGCAGCTTTTAAGTTGGAATTACGTTTATAGGACATGGTTTTGCAATGTATACCACGATTGAAGAATATCACATAAATAAATAAACGTACACTAACTACTTGTCTGTTTCACAGTAGGAATTAAATTACCTGACATCACCTTGTAAACATATAAATAATAAATTACAACTTGACAACAATTAAAACAGTTATGTTAACATTAAGAAAATACTTTTTATTTTTATTAAAAATACTTTTTTCGGAAGATCACGATAGGTCTGAAGTTGTAAAGTAGGTCATTTAATCATCTTTTTTTATTAAATGCCTTAAAAATACGTATTCTTTAGTAAGCGGCCTATGTATCTTTTTTTAAATTGTGAATTCGGAGCTTCAATGTTAAGTATAGTTAATTTAAGAGTATCTACTCGATTTGCTAGGCAAAATGACCTATTGTAATGTGACCATTCACAAACAAAGAGGCAAACTGGCGAATTCCGCGCTTACATGGTTTATCAAACAAATGTACAAATGATATCAACATTTCTAATGTAAAAATTTCGATGTTTTTTAAAACATACTCAAAGCAATTTTTATTTTTGTGTCAAAGTATATTTAAGTTTATTTTTCTTATAATCATTTAAAATTTTATTCATTGAAAACGACTGTAATTAAAGAGATAACTTTTGGCAACATATCGTTTATTATTAACTCCTTTGTAAAAAAATGTTAATATTATATACCTAATGTAAAAGCCCCATAGGCGTGTAAAAGGGTAAATACATAAATGTACAATATTTTTCTGTTTCACAGTTAGAATTAAATTCCCTGACACCACTTAGAAAAAAATTAAAACAATGATGTTATCTTAAAAAAAATACTTATATATGTAGGTCCATACCATACCATTATTTATAGAAGAATTAAAAAAAAATACTTTGTAACAAGAATCATTTAAACTGTATCGTAGTGGGTGACTTAAATATTAATATTGGCAAAAATAATAACGGTAAAAATAAAATAGATTACATAAACGCTATGAATGAAATGAATTTTATTTCATGTGTAAATAATTTCATAAGAGAATTTGAAAACCAATCACCATCGTGCATACATCACATTTGGACCAATATTAAACACACAGAGAAAATTAAATCTATTATATGGAAAAACGATATAACAGATCATCATACTAATATATTTGTTTTTGATTTAAGTAAAAACGCTGGAATAAATGACGCTAGAAAAAATGTTAATATAATTCCCAAACTTAACCATATAAAATTAAATTACAAATTATGTAACGAATCCTGGTCATCAATACTAAATTGCCTAAACCCAGACACGTGTGCAAACCTTTTTGAAAACACTTTAAATACACATATCGCTGACTGTACAACACATATAAATAATCAACCTAGTTCAAGATTAAGGAAAATCAAACCATGGATTTCGCAAGGATTACTTATATCTATACGGAAAAAAGAAAAACTCTTCATCCAAACAAAAAAAACCCCAACAATAGTTATTTCAAAAACGAATAGAAAATATTCCGGAACAAACTCATTAAAATTATCAAAAGCACAAAAGAAAAATATTACAGGGAGAAAATAATCCTTAATAAGGAAAACACTAAAAAAACATGGAATACTATAAACGAAATAATGAATAAAAGAATAAAATTAACGGAACTACACTAAATGCTATCCGAGAACCGAAAATGTGCGCAAATATTTTCAACAGTTTTTTCGTAACCGTCGGACAAAAACTTGCACATAAAATTAACCAAAATTATCAACCAGATGACATACACGAAGATAAAATAACAAATAATAACCTTTCAACTTTTAAACCGGCTACGGAGAAAACTATTGAAAGCATAATAAAATCTCTAAAAAATGGTACGGCACCTGGCTATGATGGTATAACTACAGTTATATTTCGTAAGATCACTAGGTAAGACAGGACTGAAGTTTTCCGACGTATTTTAGAAGAGTCACCCGATTTTCAAAATATGCTGGTGTTCAAATCCCGTTCGCAGCAATCCCCGTATTAAGTGTGATTTTATATTGTACACAATTCGGAATAGAATATTTATAATTAAAATATTAATACAAATATTTTATTACAAACTTATTAATTAGAAACTTGTTAATTATAAACTGTGTGTCACCTGGGGAACATTAAAATTGTGTATTTTCTCCAAAATTAGTATCTTATCACTCTACCGCACATGCTATAATTTATGTGCTGTACATGTTTTTACTTTTTTATGTTAAAACCTAATTGCCTAATTGCTCCCGTCTGGAGCCAGTGAGACTATGGCATCCTAAATTGGGGGATGTTGTGAGGCTGAAGATAGGAGATAGGGGAAAGATTTGGTGAAGAGGAAGGTAAGGAAGTACCAGGCTATTCAGATATCGTCAAAAAACACGGCTAAAGCCATTTCATGCAATTTTTCAAATCTGATGCTTGTCTTACACCAGGGCTAAACTTCGAGCCCGCAACCTTCGGATTGCGAGTCTATAGTCCTAAAAATTATTCGCAAAATAAATAAAAACTACCTTCGCTCTATTGTTTACTTGAACACAGTGGTTTTTTTGTAAGGATTCTATCGATAAAGTTGTTCCAAGGATCCTATTTTTAAAATATACTTTATTTAGAAACGTAAACTACTAAAGTCCTACCCCAAGTTGTCTCACTCTTTGTTGTAACCTCGGCAGTCTTATCTTTAGGATGCAGTAATAGTAACTATTTTCTTAAATGAACCGTTAGCTATGTTTAGCCATTTTGATTAGCCACATGATAATGTTTAGTGAATTCTTCCAATTAGCCATAGTTGGTCACCATGCAAAAGATTTTTTTTTTACCAAAACCGGGCTAGGTTATTTTTCCGCTGATACGAAGCTTAGGTACAAATCCCGAGCTTACAGTAAATTAAGTTTTATTGCGATAATCCCACGGCTAAAGTTCCCAACCGCAAATAATGTAAAGAAATTCCAAGTTAGTACCGTGTCGGACCCGTGGCCCTGGCCATGAACATAAAGGGTCACTTTTATTGGAGATTAAACCTTGTAATCTAGGCTGTAAATTGAAGATAGTTGAATAAACTTAAATTATCTGTACAGAGATAGCTAAACACATACAGCCTTACCAATAATAAAAAAAACACTTTACGACCATTAAACTGTATTGCTGTAGCACGTTGTGTAAAGTCTGTACATATTTTAAAACAAAACGTTACTAATAACATAATTGAAAATAATCGAACATAACATGTATGCTAAAAAATGGTTATGTGAAAGAATTTTTTTGTACAAACCACTCTTTTTTTCTTTTAATGTTTTTTTCATTATTATTAACTTTCTTTTATTTTTCTTTCTTTTATTTTCGATTAAAATTATTTTATATTTTTAAAAAAAATGTATCTTAAAACATATATGTATTCAAGTATAATATTGTTATAATGTAAATATTCTGTGTTCCAGTAATAAATTTAAAAATATATATATATATATAATAAATTGAACCCGTTGACAAAATGATGTCAATCAGTTTAACGGGACTAAGAGTAAAAAAAAACTTTAAAAAATGTATAATAAAATAAAAATACACTTATATAAAAAAAAATATATCCATATTTATCCGTTGGCCACCCTGAAAATCTGCCCTTCTGCGCATGATCAGTCCGCCATTTTGTTTTCATTGTCGGTTTCAGAATGACAGTTTTACATCGTGATAGTTTATGTGCCACTCATAAAATGTTTTTAGGCATAATTTCGATCCGAATGACCAATTCATTATTAATTTTTAGTATTATTCATCAGAATGACTATTATTTGTGTTATTTTTGTCAGTTTAAGCCTTTAAGAATGTCATGTTGTTCATTTAATTCTTTGAACAAAGAAAAATAGAAATCATTTCAGATACGTTTTTTTTTTTAATTTTATTTAATTTTTATTTTTCCGCCTGAGAAAGCGAGGCGTCAATGGAATCCTGAGCATCTTTCTCCAGCAACACATCAGCTTTCTTTCGCTGGCTGTAAGTGTATGTTTCCACACCGTATATGGAATAAACCAAATACAGCTACCTTAAAATCCCGTGTCCATTGCCTTCTCTCTTCAAAAAAATCAGGCAGCATCCCGAGAGGAAATAATAGACTATTGGAAACGAGGATATACAACGTGAATAGTAAAAAAAATATATCAAAAGCCTTTTTTCTTTAGTGTCAGTTATGTCACTATTTTTCCATATTTGTGATGAAATAACTTATTAGAAGTTTTGCAACCTTGCAACGTAGCATAATCTAGAAAATAACACATTTTTTACCCGGCCAACTTTCATATACGTCTAATCCCAAACACTAATCAAAAATAATGTATTTTGATTAGCCTTTCTGAAAATAACAAGATGATTTGTGCCCAGCGCTTGAGGTAGTAGCAATGACAAACGGCAGCCATGTTTGTTATATTATTACCTCCAGGAACATAAAGATATTATCTAAACGTTGTGATATTACACTTCTAGCCCAGACCCTGCTTCAAAGACACGTTTCTAACAAGATAAGAATCGCCTTAGCAAACGAATATAAATGAATAATAAATGTCTTTATTTGAGGAAAATGTTTCCACGACACAGTATTCCATATTATGTACCCACCATGTTTAGTATAAACCCATATTATTTATCCAACAATTGAATTAGGAATTTCTAAGATGCGAGTAGTTTACTGTGTACTTAAAACCATATAATTCTGGGCGCAAATTCTAAATCGCGTTTACGTTAAAGACCTCCCACGAGTTAAATCTGTAGCACTTTGAAATGAGTTTGATAGAAACTTTGTTTAACTATCTGTGTATCCTTATTTGTTTATTTTATTGTGTTTACGAAACCAACAGTTTTCATTCAAATAAAGAATAATAAAATCTAATTTATATTAAATGTACCATTTAAGGGTTTCCACAAGTGGCTTGAAAGATAGGAATTAAGAAATATCATATACAAAATTGTTTAAACGGTAATATGAAGTGTTGTTCCTGTAAACTTATAAAATGCGATACAAAAAAATTCTGAAGTGACGTTTTGACGTTTGATTTAAAAAAAAAACATGGCCCTCCAGAGGTTGGAGTGTGGTGCAGAATTAAAAATGTAAACAAGTGTGTAGTGTGTAGGTATTGAAAGTGTCTAATGCTCGATAAGTGGAGTTTTTCTAAAAATTGGTGTTGCACCGATGGAGGCCAATATTTTTGTCATATCTGGTTCGTTTGCTGAGAACTCGTAGTTTTGATGGATGATCTTGATAATTTTGTATATGTTTGAGACAACCTTTTCTTTTCCTATTATATGGTGTATAGTATTAGTGGATTTTTATATTGAATCTCCAAATGGGATAAGTTTTGAGAATAAAATGAGGGTTGAGAAGGAGATGGAGAAAAATAATTTTGGGAATTATTCAGTAACATTAAACGCTATTTCAAGAAACATTTCGATAGATTTTTTTTTTTTATATTAACTCCACACAGGAGGCCCTGAGGAAAATAATTTCCCTCAGGGCCTATGTCATCTTTGAAGATGCTGTGAGGAGATAGATAGTGGTTATATTGAATATCTTCTACTCCTTATAAATCCTTACGACGTGACACCTGGAAAGTCAGGTTCCTCACACTGAACGACCATAATTAAAACAACCAGACGCTAAAACGTTTTAATAAAATGTATTATTAATTTACAAGAATGTACAACAACTTGTAAATTACTTCAACTGCACAACGTTAAAAATACATAGTATCAAAAGAGCATCAAAAATTATCGTTCTCCTTTTGTCACGATAATGGACTAGTGCAACAAAAACCATTCCAACAAAATTAATTGTTCAAAATTATTAATGGTTGGATAATTTTTAGTGACCGTTGAACTTCCACAAATAACACTGTTTTAATATAAATGCACCTTAGCTTAATTTACAAATGCATGATTCATAGAAATTTTAACATAATATTAAAGATTTACCCGTTTCAGAATATTCATGCAACGTCAGTTAGCTGATAAAATCTCGAGCTTTTGACAAATCCATTGAGTACTTTTAAAAATTATTCAAATTAGTCCTGAATAAATCATTTTGATTTTAGAACTAACCCCTGTTTTCGTGTTATCTGGAATGCGATCTGAATAGTGTGATGTATGGAATATTGCGTGTTAATTTGAGGAGGAATGGAATATATCAAGTGACATGGGGGAGAGGGTGGGTCACATTGCCATCTGTCTAATGTCTAATTAGACATCACGAACAATGATTATGATTCATGCGAAGTAATTATCATAGACACTAGATACTAGACACTAGACTCTCCCAGCAGAAACAACTGACGTGATATGAACTGGTATTTAAAACCATGTCTATAGCAGGTACTGATTAGCATTTGAATTATACTTTGTACTTGTATTAACAGATTTAGTTCTAAGAAGACGATAAGGAATACTTTGGCACGGGTAGTGATTAAAACGATACGGCAGCGAAGCTTGCCAAGTGATCAAGATTATGAAATATTTGTATAAATTGTTGACAGCAAATAAATTACATGAACATTTAAATCAGCTGCTTCTGATAATATTTAGCTGCAAATTTTCTCATGCTTTGAAAGAAAGGTTTGAATTTAAATATTTGGGAGTAATACTGGACTGCAAATTAACTTTTTCTCAAATCATAAAATATATTTCAAAAAAATCTCAATGTTGTAAAAAATAATAATATTCTTAAAAACGGTCTCAAAAAAAATGTATACAACAATTTTTCTACCACACGTTAATTACTGTAGCCGCATTCTATACATAGCCAACGATGGATTAATTCAAACATATAGGTAATAAAAATAATACAAAATAGAGCTTTGAGATTTATTTTTATTAATGAAGACAATATATTAGCGAAACTCCATCGAAAACCTGAAACAGATAAATCAGAAATAGATACGGTCACATCTTTTTCTGATTTTTCTGTTTCAGGTTTGCGATTAAGTTTCGCTAATATTGTTTTCAAATATTCTAATATTAATCCCCCCCCTTTATGAATACTGTGGCTAAGCCCTTGCCAGTGAAAATCAATCTTCAGAAATATTACGTCGAAATCTTTCAAATATGATCCACACTGATATAAAAATAAACAAGTTTATTTTCCTCACGTAAAATTCTGTTTCAAATGTAAATGAAAAATACCTACGATTTATTTGTGATTGTCCAAAACTTTTCTAGATAATTGTTTATAATATACCTCATAACAAATATGTGAAACTGTTATTATTTATTCTAGATTCTGGACAGTATAGATGTAGATTCCAGGCGCGGTCCCTTCATACATACTGAGGATGCTGCGCTTCCCTTCCTTTAAAGGCTTATAATAAATATAATAACAATAATTATTTATTTACTTCGAATTAAAAAAAGATGTGAGTTTATTTTTTTTCTAGTCGTAAACAGCAATAGATACCGCAATTTAACTTCTCCGTTCCAATCTCAGAGACTAACAACAACAAAACATACCAATGCACACCAATACCAGCAACAGTGGATTCTCTGCTTCGTTCCGTATCCACGAAGCTAGAAGATGTTGATATTCGCGCATGCGCATTGAGTCCTGCGTGCCTAAGCTTCCTTGAAGCCGGATACGTTTTCGATAAGAGCATCCAACGCACATAAAACGACTGTACAGAATTGCACAGCCGAAGCGGATTTTGCGCGAAGGTTTGCGCGATCATTTTTGACAGTTTGGCTTGAATAACTGAAACCGATTGATGCCTTGAAAATCTTTCGAATACTTGTTTAATTAATTTAATTTTGGAACGCTAATAATTGATGTAAAGCGTAAAGGATTTATAGAGCTAATCTGATTTTTGTACTATTTTTATTAGTAATTTCATCTTGTTCGTGGGCTAGTTTGTGGATTTATATATTTGATAGTAGGTACCTATATACTTCAGCATCCCTATCTATATTATACAAAAAGTCACCTATCGCCACTGGTAGATTCTTGATAACTCTTAAACTTATCACCAACATTATTTTTGACGACAGAATTTAACCAAAACCAAAAATATATCAGCGCGCGTCCTTAGATAACTTTATTTGCGTCACTTCTTCCTTTTCGATTTTTTCTGTCCGATTGAGATTTCTTCACAACATTGCAAATACAAGAATTGAAATCTTTGATTAATCTTTATTCCATGTATATCGTGTATTTTATTTAGATGCCTGCCAAGTAACTTGGAGCCCGCCCATCGCGGAGCACTTACTTCAGAGTCGAAGCCGCCTACCAAAATGTATGAAAAAGCTAAAAAGTTGCTTCATTCGCCAAACTTTCTTAAAAGGAATCTTTTGTCTAGATATTGGAAAAAAGCTCGTCTAGCAAATCCTCAGCTAATCCTTCGCCCATTGCAGAGCTGACTGATTACTTTATATCTTTAAATCTTTATGTATCTTGTCAGTCTGCGACTTGAAATTATTTGATAAAATGTTTAAATTACGAAATGATTCAATTTTTTGTGATTCCTCACAGGAGCACCCCTGTCTGTAGGTACAGATTATATACACATTATAAAAACAGTGGTACTACGTCGCCACCCGGTTGGGCAGCGATTAGAGGCCCTAGCACGCTCTCTCTTTAACGATCGATAGGATAACTATCGGTAACTTCTCATCGTTCCCTAGGACAACTGCACATCGCTAACCTACAAACAACAGTTGATGTCGAATACGTTAAGGACGCTTAATCATTGTGAACTGTCACTTTTTCGTTAGCTGTAGTCATGCTAGGGAACGATGAGAAGTTACCGATAGTTATCCTACCGATCGTTATCGAGCGAGTATGCTAGGGCCTCAGAGGCAGGTTAAAATAGGGACTGTAGGAAAGATTTTTTTATTGCCAGTCTTGAAGATGCCCGGATTATACGAAGGAGGAAAAACGATGTCCGTAGCTCGTAGCACGACTTACACAAAAACGACCCGTTATCATAAAGCCAACATCAACCGTGAATGTTCGTTCAGACGGTGTCCGTCGATACGTTTTTAGATTTTCACGGCCAAAAGCATTTTCGTTGTTTGTTTTTGGGGTGTTATGCCGTGTTATGCTACCTCCTTCTTTAGCTGACGTTTCGGACAGCGTTGCAGTGTCCATCATCAGGGCAGATCCGTCGATGTCCGTCCGAAACGTCGGCTAAAGAAGGAGGTAGCACAACACGGCATACCACCCCAAAAACAAACAACGAAAAAGGTGTCTGTCGAGTTTGCGCTCGTGTTTCCGTGCACCAGCTCCTTAGAGCAGGCTCGATTAAAATACCTGAGACCAGACTCAGCATGTCTTCATTGCCTCTGTGCATTAGAGATGGCAATCGTCCTTTAAATGGATTGTAAATCAGACGGACCACCTGCACAACATCAAATAGATTTATCAAGGCCCAACCGTTAAAGTTATAACTTAAAACGATATTTTGAAGGTGTCCAATTTGTAAAATTCGAAGGAAATCGCGAACTTCTAATGTATCTACGAAAAAAATGCCATAATGCAGGTTTTACCTTATTTTGTAAAGTTTAGAATCCAATATAAAAATCTCCACCGAAAATAACTTGTCACATTGTATGATTACATAATAAATCATATTCGAAAAGAGGTTCGTAAGAAGTAGATTTTTCTTTTTAAAACAATATTGTACGAAAATAAATTTGTAGGCTTGTAAACTTCGACCAAGTAAAATATCTTATTTTACTAATATTACAAACGCGAAAGTTTGTATGGATGATTGTATATTTGTTAATCTTTAAATCTAAATTTAATGAATGGATTTTAATGAAACTTTACAATAGCATAGCTCATACATCAGAATAACGTATAGGCTATAATTTATAAAGCTGGCTACTTATTTTAAATATATTGAAAATAATAATTATTAATTAATAGAAAACGTCAAAATTTGATAATGACATTTTTCTTGTCAAATCAAAATTCTATTTTGGAAAATAATTAAATTAGTGAATTTATTTGAAGTACTCGCCTAATACTTTGAATCGAATTAAGAAATATACATATTTTTAATAATAAGAATTTAATTTAATTTTAGTTTAAGAATTTTGGTATAAACGTAGGACCTAATAAAAGAAAATAGATTACTCGAAGTACAAATCCTACGCAGACGAATCTGTCTAAGCAATCCTATCTTCAAACCAAGACCCCATGATTTTGCACTAATTCGTATTGCTTCGCTTTACAAGTCATGTCAGAACGAACTGCCGCTGCCTCTTCCTGCCAGGAATACATGTTCAAACTCATGCTTTTATTAAAATCATCAACGTCAGTATTTTTTTACCTAGTTATGTGAGTACTGTAGACGTGTTCTTAAAAAATGTTTATTTATAAAATCTACCAATAAAATATAATAATTTGTCAACGCATGTTCTCCCTTCTGATTAATTTAACCATCCGACTTTTGAAAAAAATTAAATCAGCGTTAAAGTATGGTCCTTTCAACCGAAAGCTTTCCCTTTTCTCATCCATTTGGAATTTGGTGTTAAATTCCGTGAAAAATTCGGGTAGAAAATTTAAAGAGTGATAAACTTTCATAGTGAATATCACAATGGGGTAGGAATCCCTCCCATTCCATTTTATGGGGTTTATAAGCAAAAAACCTTTTAACATATATACCGTGTTACCCATTGGTAAAGAAACACGAGGTGATTTCTTCGTTTCTAAAATTAGTTTTTTTTTTATGAATACCGCACAAGAATGTCAACTGCTCCCCAACGTCTTGAGCCAGATAATCTATGGCTAAATTTTGTTTTTGATAGTTTTTAAAATGAATACATTTAAATAAAAATATAACAATTTTAGTAAAAATTCCATACATTTTCAACAGAATCCCTTTTTTGTGAAAATACCCTATTGTGGAGAAATTCACGACGTAGGTCTAAATTGGATATTTGGTTGTTTCGAGTACCAAAATCTATTTTGAGTGACATATCATTGCAATATATTTAGTGTATAATCCGAAATATTTTAATCAGCATATTTGGAGTAAAAAATGTAGGCATTATTTTGCTGTGCAATGATTTTTTTTTCAATTAAAAAAATATTTCTACACTCAATATTTGAAGGTTCTATATTTTTTTATCTGCATCCGAAATTTAGTATAGCGTTCATCAAACTATTATTAGCGTTATTACTTCATAGAGAAAATATTATTTATATGCGGGCATAAAATGCGTTCATTCACATGCAATTGAAAGAATCCAAAATAAATGTTTAATACATGTAAATTTTAAAATGGGCATCCCTAGAGAATGCCTGAATTACTAAATTTAATAAAATTATCTGATCGTCGAATCATTTTCGATTTAACCTGTTTATATAAAATCATTAATTCAATGTTTGATACCCCTGATTTATAATATGTAATCTCTTTTCATATTCCAGTTAGTCAGTTACAAGACAGTACCATAATATTGTAGCAATTCTACATCAACGTCCCAATATTACACTCCTATGCGATGGATCCAACAGCTAGGAAACAAATACTCAGATGTTGCCGATATATTTAGTACATCAATTTTAATATATAAGCGTACCTTATTGAAGTTTTTTTCATCAAGTAGTGGAATATTTTGATAAAGCTACTTAAATTGACTAACTAACATTAACAGTATTTTGTCGGTTGAAAGAAAAAAAATATTTTGGATTTTTTTTGCTTTTATATATTTTGTACCTACAAACTGTGTGGATCAAATTCAGTATTATTTTGACTTTACATTTATTTTTGGGCAAGTGTTTTAAACAGTCGTTTCCTGCACTGTTTACGAGTATAATTTCGTAAATATATAGGCTTAAATAAATAAATAAATAATTACTTCATCAGTGGTTATATTCTGTGTACCATATTCCAATCTTTCGTACCGAATATCAATGGTGTTACCTAATTTAGGGTTTAGGTTATTACTGGAAACAGGAATGGATGCGATAAAAAAATTGTATTATAGCTGATGGGCTGTTTAGGCCCAGTGATTTTCTCGGCCGAGATTTTCGGGGCTTAACCGGTGCCGGTGATGGTAGCTTTACATTTTTTCCGGGCAAAGTATTAAATGGAATCTCTTCTGTTAGGTATTAATTTTGTGAAATATGTATCTTATTCGGAAAAACTTGTACTTTTTTGGGCTTAAATAATTTGTAAGGACATTAAGGCTTGAAGTGTAGATGTTATAGCCGGTGGCGGAGTGAAAAAATAACGGTCCCTGTAAGCTTACGAATATTAATAGTGCCCCATATTTATGATGTGTTATGAATATTGATCATTTTGGGTAGTGGTTATGGTTACCATAACCACCCGGGCACCGTTCATTGGATAACCAACGCTTTTGTCATAGGTCACCCCGAGTGGTTCGCTACATTTGGTGACTTAGCAGAGGTGCCCGGGTTCATGTGAAGAAGATTGTTTAGGTATTTGCGGCGAATGCGTCTGCCCAGCTACTGAGTGGCGGGCCGATTTTGGAGAGAATGGTTGAGGGAAACCTTTTGACCAGCCGTACTCTTTCAACATATCGTCTTGCACCGCAGTGAGAGGGATATCTTCTTTATACGTCCGTCACTACTGCACACAGTATCCCTTGGATTCCTACCAACCCCTCATACATTTTTCCTACCCAGAGCTTCCTCTCTTTCATTTCCTTACAAAACACCCTTCACACAGCATCCCCAAAAATGGGGTAGGCCCTGGCTGAAATTATTTTCCTCATTCCAGTGGAGCCAATGTGAAAAAATAAAAAACAAATGATACACACCAACCATACATATACGGTGTTTTATTAGTTAATAAAGTCATGAAAGAAATGCTAAAATACTTTAAGATGAAATTGTTTTTAATTACAATATACATAATTATTAAGAAAAAAAATTAAATAGTGTTTGATTGCCGCATATGAGAAAATCAGTGTCGAAGAACTGACTAATTATAGAGAACTGTATGTCAAATGCCTGAAAGTCTGAAGAAGGAAGAGTATTTAAAATGTAATGCTGCCTTGTGCAAATTAATTTATTTACTAATGTAGTATTTACTAAGTAAAAAAAAAAAATTAAAAAAAAAAAAAAATTAAAAAAAAATAAAATAAAATAAAATAAAAAGTATAAACTAACCCAATAAATAATAATAATACGCATGCATCAATAATAAACATGTATCCATCCAATAAAAAAATAAAAATAATAAATCTAAGTTTAAATTAAGAAAATCATATAAAATTAGCATTGCAGGCAGAATTGTAATGTTTGTTTGGTGTTTAAAATAACAATAGTTACAATCTCGCAGTTTCTCGGAAGAAGCACACAAGCTATCACACTTCAGTTCCACATAATGCACTCAGCAATGACTTCCAAGTAATTTACAATATTATTCGGTTGAAGTCGGTGTCCCGAAATGGTACGTAGTTTGCATGGTTAGCAATAAAAGAGGTGATAAAATAATATAATATTGTGAAAATATTATGTAAATTTTATGCATTGGATATATTATTATTTTTATGGTTCTTTCGTTGGGAGATTCGTTGTTACTTCTATTTCTGTTATGTATATTAATGGAATCGAACTGTCCAAAGAAGCGAAGCTAACAGTCCACAATGGAGTGCTGGTACCTACCCGTGACATGATGTATGGCAATGGAACTGACATAGGAAGGATAAAAGTAGACTGAATGCTGTAGAAATGAGAGTGGTACTACCAAGTATGATCATGTGAGAAACGTGGAGATCCGTAAAGACTGCTAAGTAAGCGAAATGAATAAAATAATAAAAAGGGAATCTCAGATGGTTTGGGCATATAGAGCGAATGAACGAAGAAAGTATTGTAATGAGAATATATGATGCAAATGTGAATGGTAGAAGATGTCAGGGACGCCAGAGGAAGACATGCAAGTTCAAGTTAATCAGATACTTAAGTCGCCCCCGGCTGATTGAAAAAGAGTCAGAATAGTTGAAGAATATGACCGGTCAGTGGTTGAATGGGCATCGCGTTTGGGTCCCACCCAGGCGTTCCGTGTTCGATTCCTCGGCTGGCTGAGTCCTCCATCACAACACAAGCAACATCTTCCGCTTAGTGTGGTGGTAGTAGGAGATTTTCAAATGTTGTTGGGTTTTCGTAACCCGGGAATGTTTGTCTTTCTTTTAAAAAAAAAAAAAAATATATGGATGAGACGATTGTTTGATTGTGAATGAGGCAGGGAGTGTGTGCCAAGACCGAGTTGTTTTGTAGTCCGTGGTCTGTGCCTACCCCTGCGCATCGATTATGTAAAATAGACAATGTATGCTTTAACTTTTTACAGATAAAATAATATCAAAATGCACTAAATAAATGACCAAATTCATACATTTATGAAACTTTGCTGTTACATACATCTTGGCTGATAAAATGAATATCTTCGGATTTCGAAAATAAAATTAGTGGTGGAACACCCTTTTTGTGGCAGAGTGAATGGTGTTCTTTCTATTTTTGAAAAAAAAAGTTATTGAGATAGTGACTTTTGTTTGGACCAATTATATGATTCCTTTATTTTTTATATGTTTTTGGTTTATAATTAAATAGTAGGTAGTATAATTTAATCATCTGCTTATAATTTTTATGATTAAAGAGAATTTAAAAAAACAAAATATTGAACAAGAGATAATTAGGAACTTACTTTTTTGAACGCGAGGTTAACTTTTCACAGAATTCTAGTGATGAATGTATACATTACAGATAAAACTATTTGTAAATTTACACAGTATTAAATTACCAAAACAATGTAAAAAAAAGACGTAACACGAATATCTTGGCCCCAAGCTATTTAAAAAAATTTCCTGACATAAGACTGATAAAAAGTGAGAAAAATTTAACCTTACTTTTTTACCGAAAACCAACAGACTGATTGATTTTACCGAAGATTTTCAGATATTCTCTGTTACTATTATTGAGTGTATTTTTACTTATTGTCAATATTTTTTGATAGTTTAGATACTATTTTAAAGCAGTATGTTGTACTTTTATTAATTCTAAATATGTATTAGCATTTGCATTTGACCTGAAATCAGAAGGACACGGTTTCGAGTCCCGTCGACGTCATGTATCTTTTCTCGGGAAATTTTTTCAATGTGGATAAGTGTTTTGGGTTAATAATTATTGCTACCCTTTGTGTCGTAAACATTAGATTATCAATTTTTTTTTTTTTTAAATAACCTACTAATTTCGTTATCTCGTACATAAATCTTCAAATAAGTATGCAAAAATAACCCCTTAACTCTTCTCGTATCCATAACATATAGTTTTGAATTACCTACCCATTTCTTTATCTCGTAGCACGCATTTCCCTCGAAACGCCCTTATTGATATCCTCTACCCTTTTGACAACAGAATATGCCATACACCAGGCGCCTTATCGGGACGAACTAAAAAGCGACTTATATAATATGTCAGTATTGGAAAGCCATCAATAATGCAGGGCCGATATGTCGGGAGCACGTGACACCAGATGATATCGCCAAAAGGGGGGATTCTGCTAGAAAACAGATTCTAATCAACAACAGGGAGATCAAAATAAAATCGAGAATATTCTGTTTCATTTCATTTTCAAACCCTATCGGTATGTTTTTAGATACATAGAAATCAAACATTAATAAATAAACGTTACTTCCGTTATCTAAACAAAAAAAAAATTTATGCCGCCTTTTACGTTCTAAACAATTTTTTTTTTTCTTTACATGGTAAGGGTATCACTGATTACATTCGAATTTTTAACCTCACTATGACAAGCCTGTGTTGAGGTTAACAATTCTATATAGTAACAAAACTAACAATGTAGGTAAAAGAAAATAATACTTGAAAGAACAATATTAACATTTCTTACAGAAAATGGGTACCCACTTTATATTCTCTAAATTACTAATTATGAACATTTTGCTCGATAAAACAGATACATATTTTTTAAAACATGAACTAAAGTTTTATTATGAAACATATGAAATGCTTATCGCGGTTTAAAGCCAATGAATTGACAAAAATGTCACCATTTATCCCATTTTTCAGGTTCTATAAATTCGGCACATTATGGCAAGCGATCACTCGAAACGTTTTGCATACTTGCCATAATATGCCAAAAGTGTTTATTATGAAACATATGTTTATATATTCATACATGTTCAAACATATTCAAACATATTCAAACATATTCACATGTTTTATTATGAAACATACGAACTGCTTATTGCGGTTTAAAGCCAACGAATTGACAAAAATGTCACCATTTATCACATATTTTTAGGTTCTATAAATTCGGCACATTATGGCAAGCGATCGCAAAAGTCGTATGAGTGGTTTTTAAGGAAACACATATGAGATGGTAAATTAGGACTATACATGAGGCGAAAATTAATGGTATTAGAAGGCATAACACGAACTATGTCAATCAAATGCTCGATTCCGATCATGTCAGTAGTCCGAAAAACATTATTATTTATGCAACGATATATAAATTTGTTAAAGCAAGGAGTTTGTGCTGAGTTGTGTGGTGGTCTGTTTTCTCTGCCTGTCCCTTCTAAGAAACGCCATGATGGTTAGATAGAAAATTAGTTTTCTTAAATTATTCTGCCTAAAAAGATAAAAGTAATTATTTTAAACCCGAAAATATTTTTTTTTGTGGAAAGGAAGCGTGCCGTCTTAAAAATTGTGTATTTTAATTTATTTCCACAAAAAAAACAATTATGTAGTAAAAATTAATAAAACTTCATGAATTTAATATTTTTTTTAAATTAAATTCGAAAATTGCTAAAAAATCCCTGCAAACGTTTGTGGTTAGGATGTTAAAGCTCTTTTAAGGATGTTAAAAATACGAAAATATTTTCAGAGGTTCCTTTATAATTTCTAAAACAATTTTTGAACGAGAGAGAAAAAAATATCGTTTTCCTCGAAGTTTAGACCATAAAAATAGGCCTTGGAAATTGTACCATAATATATATTTTGGTACTAGGTACCTACCCCCGTTTACAATTGGCCCCAATAAAATGTCTGCGATAACAGGGTCGCGAAATTGAATTTTCGTCTGACAAACACCCCTCTAAAGATCTCTTGGTAGGGCGGAGCTACATTTTTTATTTTATTTTATGCACGATAGTTAAAAGATACTTTTATTGAGTGAAGTAAAAAACCCAAACTTAAGATGTAATATAAAACTACCTCAAATACACTAACTTTCATTTCGTATAAGTATTTTATATTATTTTGGATTTCAAAATTTTTATAGTAATTTTATCGTAGTTTTTCAGTGTATTATACCTACTTTAAATATCATGTAAATGAATGACGAATTAAAATGTTGAAGTTAATTTATTTAACTAATTAACTTCTAATCGTTTAACTAACTATCTTACTAACCATAGCGCTATTTCTCCACAGGGGTAGGCAGACAGGATTGTCCGCTAAAAAAACAAGGCATTCTTGGCACACACTCTTTACCTTATTAATCACATATTGACCAAAAATCGACCGAAATCATACGTTGCTTGAAATGGTGACCAGATCTGAATATCCAAGTACTACTCCACTTCTTCTACACCATTTCCTTCCCTTTCCTACTTCATTTATCTTCATAACATATAACCCAGTAGTGGATTCCTTAATATCACGGACTTCAGACGGTTGGCAGCAATTGCTAAAATTCTTAGTTCTCTGCTAAGAAATTGAGCTCAACAAGAACCAAATTCATATTATCTATGTAAATAAAATTAATGTTTCTTTATTTTTCATTTTATTTCCTTTAACTTTCATCCGTCTGCGATGAAACTTTGATGATTTTTTGTGCGCTCGCTCTCGTAGGTTTTTATAATGGTGAGCACTGACTTTATCAAATTTGTATAAAAAATTACCACAATAGATGCACGATTTATTTGTGTACTTCATATAGTTTAGCGGCAGAGAAAGAAGGCGGGGGGAGTTGAATCCGGAGGGGGCAGGGAAATAAAAGAGGAGAGGTTTGCGAGAAGCGGGACGAGAAAAGAGGGGAAAACGGAAAAGGTTGAAGGGGAAAGTGGTATGTAAAATTATCCATAATAATAAAATAATAAAAAACACTTTGTTTTTAGTACGATAAACTTTATTTAAAAAAATCAACATGTTTTGAGAACGATGTTCTCTTTTTAGGACATTAAATGTACTAAAAACTAAATTATCAAGTATAGAAAGACAGGCATGGGTAGAAATTGAAGTAGTGGGGGGAGAGAGATGGAAAGGGGAGGTGCTTTTGCTTATGCTTATCCATAATATTTTAGATGCAAAAAACTTTAACCATTTTTACCCTATTCTAACAGATAGTTAATAAGTTATTATTGTGTTATTTTCACAATTAATTAATTAAAAATAATATATAGTATATTTGCGGCATGTTACAGAGTGGAAGGTGCCGTGGTGTAAGACCACCATTCAGAATTGAAATGTTGCTTGAAATGGCTTTAGCCATTTTGATCTGAATAGCCAGATACTTCCCCACCTTCCTTTTCCCCATCTCCTTCCCCTTCCCACTACCTTCAGCCTAACAACATACCCCAATTGGGGATTGCATAGTGTCACTGGCTCCAGACGGGAGCAGTTCGGACTCTTGTGCGGTATATCTATATATAAGATTCTGTAAATTTTTTAAGCAATAACAACACAAAAATCTCCCTTTCTTAAAGCAAGCCCTGGTTTCAATAATCATGCTGATTGAACTATGTATATTGTGAACACAAACAACGTATATTATTCTAAATAATTCATATTCAGAGTATATTGTGACTAGCATAATCCCGGACAAATAAAATATAATTGCAGCAAGTCCGCAACAATGAATAAATCACAACAAATTGCAGTGTTCACGCACTGAGAATGCACAAGGAAGATAAGATGCCACTTATAATGCAATACGGAGGTTTAGCGGAACGTAAGGTTGAAAGGAAACGGTTTTAAATAAGGCATAAAAGTGTCAACGGGCGCTAAGCTTAAGTTAAAGTAATGGTGACACCGAACAGTAAAGTTGATCTTACATTCAACACGAGTAGCGAGGATGCAAGTGCGTTTTGGTCCCTTGCATTTTAAACTCCTGGATTTATGATTCTATTCTAATTTTATTACTTTTATAGAGATTCATACCTGCGATTTACATTGTTATCGTATAATGCATTACTAGTTTGCAGTAAAGTTTATTTCTCATTTTCTCTTATTTGACGTACTTGACTTATTTTAACCAGTGATTCCTGGCATTATTTGGAGTAAAAAATGTAAATGACATTATTAAGGTTTTTTTTAACCTAAAACATAAAAAAAATCCGTAGGTAGTAGTCAGGAATGGTCGGGGGGAGAATTTGGGTGGTTCCTCATCTCAGCGACCAGTAATGAATGACGTGTTTAAAGAAGAAGAATAAAAATTTTCTATTTAAGGTCTTACAAACCAAAATATTTAAAAACATTTTACACACTTATTTTATTTAGACATTATTAAAAAATCATAAATACTTATGATCAAACAATACTTACAAGAAGTACACGATATTTAATAATTTATCATCGTGCTTTTTGAATATGGGAATATATTAATACAAGTTTTGAATTAACTAAAACGATATTACATTTTTAATTTAAAAAAAATTGATATGGGGAATAATCGATCTTTCTCATTGGAACCTCCCTGTACAGTTTCAAGCATTTTTAAACATTTATTCTCAGCCGCTGGTCAATCGCTCTTAAGATTGAAGCGGAATACGATAATTTTAATTAATTTTTTTCTAAATACGATTAATAAATTGCATTTGCAAAACGTAAAGGAACTCTCTTCTATCAAAGATCTAAGTAATACACAAACCGATAATACTGAGACTTCGTTACAAATCGATATGCTTGGTTTCCTGCATAAAATTTTGTCTGTAGGTACATTCTAGAATAACAAATCGCGACACGTTTACATTTGAATGCAGCTACTGTTTCTGTCCCTATATCCTACATGGGAAGCCATACATCAATATGGATCCTGTGAGAAAGACAAAGGTGATAAACAACTCATACATTATTACATTCAAACCTTTGACGTAGGTAAACGAAAAGATGGAAGAACAATATTTGGGATGTTCAAAATGATTTATTAGTTTATTAATTTTAATAGAAAACCATTTTATATCTCTTGAAGGTTATACCCATAAATGCAATATATCTATAATTAAATAAGGTAATACTAATAAACCTTAAACTAAACATGAAACAGAACGAAACACAGAAAAATAAAAATGTAACGGTCGCAACTGGAAATCGAACACAGTATATCTTGTCTCACCGGGACCCGCGCCTCTACTGACTATGGAGTCGATTCCCAGTTGCGTGACTTTTTTTATTTTTCTGTGTCTTGTTCTATTTCGTGTTGCATTTAGATTTATTACTAATATCTTCAATGATATTAACGACTTTAAATTATATCGTGAAAATGATTCAAAATTATTCAACGAATTATTTATTACATTGGATGATGAGAAGAAATGTATTTAAAAAAAAAACAAGTATTTCACCCATAGATAGATGTAGATTTTATCTTAATATACCCTAAATAATTGAATAAAATATTTTATATATAGATTTAAAAATGATGGGGTTGAAATTTCTTCACTTTTTTGAAAAATAATATTATATTGCTTAGTTATCCAATTTTTACAGAGCCGATGTCTGCCATTGCCCAAATGAATATAGCCACACGGAGAATAATGTTAGTCTAAAATACGATCATTTTATTCTTAAAAGCGGTAAAAAACGGGACTGAAGTTCTTACGAACAAATTAACAGGGTTTCAATGTTTATTGACGGGAACATGTAAGAATAATTGGTTGGTATGCGTAATTTCGTACGTATACCAAAAAATTATTTTTAACATTTTCCTGCCAATAAACATTGAATCAATGTTAATTTGTTCGTAAGAACTTCAGTTCCGTTTTTAACCGTTTTTACGAATAAAATGATCGTATTTTAGAATAATATTTTTCTCCGTGCATCTTTAAATTATTGATATGATTTAATTCCTACTTTAAATGGTTCTACTTTTTCAATTATTTCACTATTTCTACTTAATTCCGACATGCATAAACAGTTTTGCATGTTTTATAAATAAATCATATTGACAATAATGTCTATGGTCTTCTTAAGATGGGAACATATCTATGATCGAAAAAGTAATTAGCACTTCATAGATTAGATTACTAATTATGTCTGGGCTTAAAGTTTAATATATGATACACAAAACCCAAAGCACGTATACGCACTGTTAAAAGAACTTATAATTATTTTTGATGGAAGCAAATAAATCATTTTGAGGCTGATTCTTTCAGTTTTACGCTCCAGGAGTAAAAGCTATCTTATATCGATATCTTGAGGGGAATTTTTCATTGTCACGTCCACTACGTGACGTGAATGTGAGACTGATTGGAGATCGTTCCCTCCAAATAATAATATTGTACCTTGTAATATGGACTGATGTACCGTATAGGAAAAGCAGAAACTTAGGGACATATAACTTGATCTTCAATGACTTAAAATCATTTTACAAGTATGAGAAAAAAATATTAACAATAATATGTATTTTCATATCTGTTTATTTGTGCTGAATGTCCGTAACATTATTTTGATTTAACCCCTCAGGCCTCGGGACAGTTTTGTCGAAAGGTCATACTATTTACGCTTTGCAATAGAATCCAAATTTATGTAATATTTCTGAATGCATCTGAAACCTTTTCTGAAAGTTGATGAAATACGCTTTCAAATTTAATAATTCAAAATAAATATAAAAATTATAAGCAATAATTATTAGCCTGAAACACTCATCTCACCAAAAAAAAGGAGACATAATATGTCTCGACGCCATCTAGTGAGAGAGTTAGCACTTACATGCCTTTCTCATATAAAAATAAAGTTGTTTGTTAGCAGGTGAAAAAATGTAATAAGCGGTAATTGTTGAATGAAACACTAGTATATATTGAATCATTTGGCGGGTAACAGATAAGGCGTCGTAGCTTAATGGTAGAGCTCTCGACCGGCAATCGAAGGGGTGTGGGTTCGAGTCCCGTCGGCGACATGTATCGTTTCTCGGGAGGTTTTTTTTCAATATGGATGAGTGTTTCAGGCTAATAATTATTGCTTATAATAATTTTTACCCTTTGTGTTATGTATAAAAAAAATCTTGTCTTAAACATTAGTTTATCAATTAAAAATAATAAACATAAAATTGTTTAAATGTAAAAATTTTGATTGCAAACATAAAAATATTTTTATAAGCAGGGAAGAACAGAAATTAATGAGAAGATGAGAACAAAGGAAATAATGAAGAATTTAATTTTTCATTGGTTTTACGTGAAATAAAAATAAAAGCTCGGTGCGGTGGGGAGTAGGAAAAAAGTTTGGTAGAAATGAAAGATATTAAACAGTAAAAGTCTTCTCTAAACGGTGTACCTGTTATATAGGTTCTTAGAAAAATATAGTCCCCTAATAATTTGTTTAAGATATGATAACATCTGCAGCGATCCAGAGATCGTCGGTTCGGGATTTTTCAAATTAAACCCCTGCTATTCTCTACCGCTACTACGTCTTCATTGTAGTCCATCCCCCTGCCCCTCTCTCGTCCCCCACTACTTCATCACCCCTCTCCTGCGTTTTCTTTTCCATGCTTGCCCGTTCCCCTCCAGCGTACCCCTTCCATCATCCCCGCCTTCTACCTCGACTCCTCCTCCCTGGCACACCACCTCCTTCGTTCCTCTTTCCCTCCTAGACTCCGCTCCCCCCTGCTTTTTCTTTCTTTCTTTCCTTCCCAGCCGCTAAACTATATGAAATACACAAAACTTTCAAAGAACACGCACGCTATCTACTGTAATTTTTTTAATACAAAATTTCACCAACGTCAGAGTACACCATTATAAACTTTCGCGGTCGTGCGTACAATAACTCACCAAAGTTTTATCGGATGATTGATGTCGGAAATAATAAGAGTGAAAGAAATTTTTATTTATTTATTTATTAAAAGAATTTTATACATAGTGTAGATATTGTGTTATTTCGCCCGCCATGCTAGGGATGTCCCTGTGTTATGGCGGGTGAAGTATGCAGATTATATAATTTAAGGTAATGAAGTACGTTTACTGATAATATAATAATTATTTTGCATTTAAACTTTGAGTACCTACCGACTTGAGCAAAGGTATTATAATTGGATTGAGTACAGTAGATAGTCTTTCCTTTCATTGTTAATAGCATCTGCTCAAAAAACATTTTATCTCTGTTTGGCCCGAAGTGCGAAGGGTGTATAATGTCTGTATATATAGAAGTATATAGTATAGGTGCGGAGCCGTATAGAAGGTAATCTCGTTTCAAATCGCAATCTATTATTCTTTTCACGCGCCGAAACCAATTTACGAAGGTGTACCGACCCGGTGTGGAAGTAAATTCACGGATACATACATCTTCATCAGATAGTGGGTCGATGGACACGTTAAAAACCCTAGAGCCCTTAAAGAAATAAATCAACCCCTATAGGCCGCGCCGGAAAAGTATCGGAACCTGACGTATCACCTTAAGCGGGAGAAAATTAGATTCATAAAAAAAATCCTCTTCGCTTCATAGAGTTAATAAAGTAGAGGAGGCAGCCCGTACAGACCAACTGATGGAGACTTGATATCAGACGTCACCATGCCTATTCAAATTACCACATTGCATAGTAGATCTTCTAGCACAGCCTACAACCACAAGATGTATGCACGGAAAAAAATGTTATTCCAAAATACGATCATTTTATTCGTAAAATTTAACGTTGTTTCGTACGTATACCAATAAATTATTATTACATTTTCCTGCCAATAAACATTGAAACACTGTTAATTTGATCGTAAGAACTTCAGTCCCGTTTTTAACCGTTTTTACGAATAAAATGATCGTATTTTAGAATAACATCGAATGAAATATCCATCAGAAGATTTGTATAATTAGTTAAAATAATTATAAATATCTTCCCAAATGTTAAGAAATAAAATAAGAAATGGTGTGCCGTACGAATTTTGAATGAACGATTAAACTGTCTTACAGTAGCTTAAATATAAAAGGTTAACTCAAATTAGCCGAATCTAAAGACGTAATGTGACTGTTGCGTATCGGGATCTTAAAATCTTAGACAAACACCTAAGTAGTTCTTCACCATGTATTTAATCAAAATTATTAAATTATTTTAAATAACACAAAACCGCATTTCTCAAAAACGCAAATCGGTCCATTTTTCGAAATTGTTTAATCGTTGTATTTGCAGTTTTTTTTTTTTTTTTTTTTTTTTTTTTTTTTTTTTTTTTTTTTTTTTTTTTTTTTTTTTTTTTTTTTTTTTTTTTTTTTTTTTTTTTTTTTTTTTTTTTTTTTATAAAACCAAAGTTTTTATTTTATTTATTTAACTTTTTTTTTTACATATTTGAACTGATTTATATCAGTTTGTCAACGTAAGTAACGCAATACATAGCAAAAATGCAGTTATATACAGTGTGTTAACGGACTTACTCTGACCATTGATTCCTGACATTATTTGGAGTAAAAAAAATATGCTCATATTTTTCAACTAAAAACATAAAAAATTGGTAGGTATTGGATAATTAGGGGCGAGGAAGAGTGACCATAGGGGCGAGGAAGAGTGACATATGTAGAGGTTATTTTTTGTTTGATTTGAAAAAAAATATTGAAAAAAAAAGTTATCGAAAAATTTACCGGAAACCAAAATTTCATTTACATTTTTTACTACAAGTATCGTCAGGAATCACTGATTAATGTAACTTAAGTACGTCCCTTAACAACCTTTATAGGCAAGAGTGGAAGAAACTCTTAATATCGTCCTGGTAAAAGACCACCATTCATAATCGAAATTATTAATGGAATGGCTTTAGCAGTGTTTGGTGAACTGTTTTAAATATTCAGGTACTTCTTTATCTTCCTCTACCCCATCTGCTTCCCCACTACCCTCAGTCTCAAAAGATACCCAAATTGGGGATGCCATAGTCCAACTGGATCCAAATGGTTATGAGTAGTTGGCACTCTTGTGGGGCATTCATATATCGCCGGTGATTATTGTAGATAGGTCGACTAAGTGTTTGGATAGTATTTGTATGTGGTAATCTCCAGTAAAGTTAAACTTTTGTGAAGATCTCATCTAATTACATTACAACCCGTTAAATCACAAGAAAACCATATTTGTCCCAGCTCACACAGGTCTCATAGAAACCGTTGTGTCCCCCTTACAATCATAGTGATAAGTACGATTTATATGGTATCAGAAAGAAAATACAACACGCAATATATTCATATCTAAAAATAAACTTTTGAAAGCAAAGTTCTGATCGCAATTGAAAAAAAAATCAAGAAATTTTGTGTATTTTTTAAGATTTTTTTTACCTAAAACGACAAAAAAGTGAGGTCACAGTAACGTTTATAATTCATTTGTCTAATGAAATATGTTTTTTAAAAATTTTTTTTCATTATCAATAATTTTAGTTAGAAAAAAAGTAAAGTGAGCCATTTTAAAAAATTTATAAAGTTTTCATCCAAAATTTTTATATTTAAAAAATTACATGGATATTTCTAATAATAAAATTTGAAAGCCTATTTCATCACCTTTCGAAAACAGTTTTTAGTTTTCAGACACGTTAACAAATATTCCATTTACTTGGATTTTATTGCAACGCGGGAATATATTTAGCCTCTGACGTAAAACGCCAAATTTTGAAGTGTTAAATGCGAAAAAAACTGTATATTAATAGTAAGAGTTAATAGTATCCGGTCATATTAAAAATTTCAATAATTTATATCAGACCGTTTCTAAATTGCGTTTTTATTACTGCAAAGTTTTAAATCTTCGCAGACGTGAAAGTAAAAGAGAGAAATATTTTCATGGAAGGTTTTGTTTCAAAGTTACTGCGGATGAAGGTCGTTTTCTTTGTCCAAATATTGGATTGTTATTCCACGTAGCATTTCTGAGTACACGGGTGATTATTTTACAATGACCCCGAAATATAATTTGGTACAAACTTTAAATTTGAAACATCGCAAATTTTGATAATAATTATATTATCTCGTGCGACCTTGAAAAATATAATCAAGAGACATCTATTCTAGGGCTCAATTCTCCAATACATACACTAGTCGACTTTATTATTCTCGAGTATTGTTGAAGGTACATACTTAGACGCCAAATGTCAAACTTCATCCTACTCAAACAATAGTAGAGTAGGTCGAACCAGTCGACGCATACAAAATGTCAAAATGTATTACCTACATTGATGCTAACCTAAGGTAGTAGCGCGCTCTTCGAAGGACATGCATCGTATATTTTTACAAAGTTGTTTAAAGGTTCCATGTGATGAATGATTTACCGGTGAGGTTGGTTGTAATACATAATAATATAGAGCACACGTTTCCCTGGAGGGTGGATAGTTTTCACCTGAAAACTAACTTCCTTATTAATGTGTTGCAATGCTGTTTTGCAGGTGTTAGTAGCATAAATTTTTTTTCTGCACGATTACCAGCTTTTTTAGTTTTTTTTAGTAATTTGCTGGCCATTTGTCATGAAAAAAGTGCAGTCGTAATTTAAAAATCACACTTATGGTGCGTACGTCTACGTCAAAAACATCAGAAACATAGATAATATTCACAAAACTGTCAATATAGTCTTCATTCAACCCTTTGAAACTCAAGAATACATATGTATAAATGAAACATTCGTCGAGAAGACGGGTAATTTTTTATTCGCAGATGGCGCATAACTAATATCCCGTCATCGCTATTGGAGAATTAAGCCCCAGATCGTGATGTTATTCTGTAATATTATCATAAAATATTCGCGAACCCTGAAATAAATTTATCTTCACAATAAAAACAGATAAATTTATTTTAAACTACTTTATTTTACAACAATGCTTTACCGTTGTTTGTTTTTGGGGTGTTATGCCGTGTTGTGCTACCTCCTTCTTTAGCCGACGTTTCGGACAGCGTTGCAGTGTCCGAAACGTCGGCTAAAGAAGGAGGTAGCACAACACGGCATAACACCCCAAAAACAAACAACGAAAATGCTTTTGGCCGTGAAAATCTAAAAACGTATCCAATGCTTTACCGGTTTCAAAGTGCCCTTCAACAGGAGAATATTAAAACTAACGTAAGGAAACGATACAAAACTCTGATTGATACACATATTGAAGTGTTGAAGTGAGTCGTAAACAGAGGGGGTATTAGACACCATAACACGGGCATGTGCCTAGTATGGCGGCCATAAATTCCACAAATGTTATATTTACTATTAAAAAAATAAAAATAAATTTAAAAAAAAAAATAAATTAAAAAAAAAATTAAGGGTATTACGGGAAGAACAGAGCTTCTTACTGTAAATATGTCTTCCTTCGTCGGCAGGTACTAATATTATTGATGACTCGTGCATCTTTTGCTTCTATTTCAAATGATAAATACACTTTAAGAAGTTATTTTATTGTTTTGTTTTATTCAGGCGGAGAACATAGACTGCCACATAACTCTGTCTTGGTCCACACAACATTCTTCATTCACATTCAAGCATCAACTCATACAATTTGAGAGGTGAGATGTTGCTATATGCTCATTAGGACATCCAGAGCTACCAAGTAGTGACTACTATAGCAACATCTCACTAGGACAACCAGAGCTACCAAGTAGTGACTACTACAGCAACACCTCATTAGGACATCCAGAGCTACCAAGTAGTGACTACTATAGCAACATCTCACTAGGACAACCAGAACTATCAAGTTACTATAGCAACACCTCACTAGGACAACCAGAGCTATCAAGTGGTGACTACTATAGCAACACCTCATTAGGACATCCAGAGCTACCAAGTAGTGACTACTATAGCAACATCTCACTAGGACAACCAGAGCTACAAAGTAGTGACTACTATAGCAATACCCCATTAAGACAACCTGCGTTGATGTGTTGGCAAGTTTTAGATAAACTGTTATGGTATATTTGTTTAATAGCAGTTAAAGTACATCATAATAGTAACAATGTTGTGAAAAGAAAAGGCTACTACGTGAAGTAATCTTAATGAAGCAATTAAGATGGAGGGAGAATAAAACAAAATACGTAGATGGTAGATGATAATTAACGTAGGTATTTAAAAATATTTTGAATTAATTTACACAATAATATCTTTTTTATATAGCCACGTAACAAATTGTGATTTTACGACACTTGATCTCTCAATACATACAATATGCAGTCGGTTTAGGAAAAAAACGGTTTACCTAATTAGGTACACAAATTATAACTATGTATCCGTGAAGGGGTGTGCGGAAGATGTTCAATCGAATAACAGAAGTATAAAAAATAGTTTCTTTCAAATATGTATCCAAAGTAAAACTACTGTCTATATACTGTACATACCAGCATGTAAGTATAAAAAATCGAGAGTGTGAATAAATTCATTTGATATCCATATCAACTAACTAAAATTATTTTTAAAAATAAAAAATAATTATTTTTCAAGTCGATTCTGAAAACAATGTTCAAAAAAATATTATTTTATAATAATCATAATTTAGGGGGGTGTCAGCGGATCAACTGCGGGTCACCACTGAATGTACGGTTTCTTTTTATTACCTACCATTGATTCCAGCCATAATTCTGTTCCAGTAAAGTTTCCAAAGAAAACGCCAAAAAGTTGTTATACAAGACACTCTCTCCTGCACCCAGGGGGAGTGGGGTGGGGATAAAGTTAGGCCGAGGATGGTTCGCCCGAAACGCTATCGGAATACTAAATGCGAGAGTTAGGAACCACAACCAACCCCATATCCTGAAACCCTCGCCTTCCTTAGTCTTAAACATTCTTGTTAAATAATCGTTAAATTTAATGGAGGCCGGAAAAAAACGGCGATAATAAGGGATGGAGTTAATGTGGCAGAACAAACTATATTATATCGTAACATTTATTGAGGTTTCTTTTCAGCGACTATCGTAATATGTAATGTTAATGATTATTGGCCACCTTTTGGAGAGTGATGGAAATCATAAAACAAATGAGACCTGAACGAAATGTTACTATAATATATCTACGAGTAAGTTTAATATAGGAAATCACATTAGATACTAATGGCACTTTCCAACCTCACCTATTCTGTAATGTATTTGATAGAATCTGTGGAATATATCAGTGAAAACAGGATTTATATGTTACAGAACGTCAACATTCGATCTATTCTTTCGAGTTCGTACCTAATCGAGCAACTAGGCAAAATATAGTATTCTTCAACAATAATTCCGGGACAAACTACCACATGCATCCACCTATTTCGCTTTCACACACTGGGAAAGACATAAATTCACCTCAAATATATACATCTTTTATATGAGTTACTGTAATTTAAGAGATAACTTGGTGATATTTTTATGTAGCTTATTTTTATAATGTAGGAGCAGTTGCATATATTTTTGTATTACTTCTATTTGTCTATCTTGTTACTCTATTTTGTTTATCTACTTTGTGAACTTTTTCATGTACCTATTACTCACCTGTAAATTTCTCATATTAACCAACACTATATTATTATTTTTATGCCATCTGCAATTTAAAAACTGGTTTCAGTTTAAGTTATTTTTATTTTTTCTCTTTTCTTATTATATAATATTTTCACTTACCTTTATATCTACCATTTTTATAATGTTCATTGTTATGACTTTATCTTTCTTATTTACATTGCATTACATATATATCACTGTATTATACACTTATTATGTAAAAGCCCATCAGGGCGTTGAAAATAATAAATAAATAAATATAGAATCGACCATATTGAACGAAATAGAATAAAGCAAAAGTGTGAACTAGCGACAATCCTTTCTTGCTTTTTTCTATGAAATAGATCACAGGATCAGGTGATCTGAGTTGAAGGCAACATTACGAAGTAATGAAAAATCATGTATTTTTGGTTTGAAAATTTTACCTCTTAGAAATTTTTTAGATGCTTTAATTAAATACTGCCAATAGAATACTTCTTGGTCTTCTAAAATGATTGTGAATTTATTTGATAAATCATGTTAAAATTAAAACGCTTAAAAGTTCAAAGTTTACATTTATATATTTTGGTCTAGCAGATTTTCGCCAAAAATCCATCCCTTACGGTAATTATTTCTCTCAAATTTAGGTCCTGTGTGTAATTGTAGAGAAAATGTATTTGTTGAAGACACAAGGTGACTGACTCTTTAGTGTCGGAATCACATCATCTGCGGAACAAATTCGAATTTTATGAAAATCCAAACAAATTATTATTTTCTCCTTAGTTTCTAAGTTTTGTTCTATTCAACATTTTGAGGTGATTTCTCACAGAAACGGCGCTCTACAAATTATCCAAATATTATTATTATTGTCTGACTATTTTAAACTAACCTCATATACAGAGATACAGAGAATAAAATTATTAATTCACCATTCCATACCAACTTAAGTGCAACAATATATCACCGTGCCATTGAATGTCCAAGGAAAGATGGGGTGAAGTCGGACAAACGATATTAGGTGAGATAAATTACATTTTAGTGTAACAGTTTGTTGGTGCAGACACAATGGGAAGGTAAAGTGGGTGAAAGGGGGCCAGGGCAATTTTCCTTCAGCATTCTCTCCTTGAAGCATCTGTTTCTGAAATGTTTATTGCTTTTTCCCGGATGAGGGCAAATGCAAGAAGTTGCTCGTTAGAATTCCTAATGACAACAGTACGTACTACAGAAATTACTTTGATTCAAAATAATACTTACCTGTTAGCATTTTTGTGTACTTTTAATGATTTTAGCACCAAATATTGTACGAAAGTGGTAGCTGTTTCGCCTTCCGAAGGCATTATCATACTGTGATCAATGCAAGAAGTTGCTCGTCAGAATTCCTAATGACAACAGTACGTACTACAGAAATTACTTTGATTCAAAATGATACTTACCTGTAAGCATTTTTGTGTACTTTTAATGATTTTAGCACCAAATATTGTACGAAAGTGGCAGCTGTTTCGCCTTCCGAAGACATTATCATACTGTGATCAATGCAAGAAGTTGCTCGTTAGAATTCCTAATGACAACAGTACGTACTACAGAAATTACTTTGATTCAAAATAATACTTACCTGTAAGCATTTTTGTGTACTTTTAATGATTTTAGCACCAAATATTGTACGAAAGTGGTAGCTGTTTCGCCTTCCGAAGGCATTATCATACTGTGATCAATGCAAGAAGTTGCTCGTTAGAATTCCTAATGACAACAGTACGTACTACAGAAATTACTTTGATTCAAAATAATACTTACCTGTAAGCATTTTTGTGTACTTTTAATGATTTTAGCACCAAATATTGTACGAAAGTGGTAGCTGTTTCGCCTTCCGAAGGCATTATCAAACTGTGATCAATGCAAAAAGTTGCTTGTTAGAATTAGTAATAAGGCAAGCACTGTCCCTACAGAAATTACTTTGATTCTTAAAATGATACTAACCTGTGAGCATTGTTTTGCTCATTTAATAAATTTCATACCAAATATTTAAAGTGATAGATGTTTCTCCTTCCGAAGGCATTTTAAAAATCTGATGAGGTCTAATGCAAGTAGTTGCTCGTTAGAATTCCTAATAACGACCGTACGTACTACTTTGTTCCTACAGAAATGATTTTTGATTCTTAAAATGATACTAACCTGTAAGAATTGTTGTGGTTCATTTTATGAATTTCGTAGCAAATATTTAGAGTGACAGCTGTTTCGTCTTCCGAAGATATTACTAAAGTATGATGAGGTCACTTAAAAAAAAACAATAATTGAAAATAAAAAAATCTTAGCCGTTTAAACTAGTTAAATTTTAAGAATCTTTTGTGTGAATACCGCACAAGAGTCCTAGTTGCCCGGAGTTAGTGGGACTATGGCTTCCCCAATCGAGGTTGTGAGGCTATAGAGTGTGAGGAGGCGATGAAAACGGAAATAAAGGAAGTTTTAGTACTGGCTAAATTCAAGAAACGTTTCGATTAATGGTGGTCTTTCACCGGTAACCGACGAGTTCATCGAAAATCAATTCATCGAAAGCAAATTCATCGACAACGAGAGGTTAGGTTAGGTTAGGTTAGGTTGGGTTAGGTTAAGTTAGGTTAGGTTGAACTAGTTTTCGATGAACACGTGTTCGATGAACTCACCGTGAACCTTTTTACCAGGGCGATACTTAGAAGATCTACCTAATTCAATGATGCAAGATAGATAGGAAACTGTAAATATTGCACAAGAGTCCCAACTGCTCCCGTCTGGAAACAGTGAGACTATGGCATCCTCAATTGGGGTATGTTGTGAAGCTGAAGATGGTAGGGAGGAAAGGAGATGGGAAGAGAAATATGGGGAAGTTTATTAAATATATAGTAAATAATGAATTAAAACTAAACTATGTTGAAACATTATGTATTATTAAGTACGCAAATAATTAATTAAACGATGTTTATTCTACGACAAGTATTGGATTTTTAAAATCTAAGAAATTTTTATCTAATTTAAAAAATTCAGTCTGAGATAGAAAATAAGTCAGTAGTTTTTCTATGGAGGCTTCACTGTTTAGGAGTCTGCGAACGGTCCAGATCGGTAACAGGAGCACATATTAGTTTAGGGGGTGTCGGGATCCCACTTTGTATGCGGACAACAAACCGCCCCCGTCCCACACCACCCAATCCCCACCCCCTGGGAATACACCTCTCGCGAATCGCCCAAGAACTCAATGTGACTTTCATGAACTTTTTACCATTTTACAAGCACTCAGCACACATACAGATATTGGGTGGATGGAGCGAAAAGGACTACCACTTTATTAATCCCATTTGGGAAAGTACCGATGAATAATTAAAAATGGCATCAATCTTAGTTTCTTCATTTTATTTTATATTATTAAATTTACAGCATTTATAAAAAAAGTACTTACCCAGTAATTTATATTGTTTTGAATTCAACACCCTTCAAGATCCGACCTCCCTGATTGGATGAACCCGTTCTGTCTCCTGATTGTCTGGAGACACTAAATATCGACCGTCCTATTACCGACCTCCAAATACTAAGATATGAGATATTGAGGGAAGCAATATTCAAATGCTCTTTATAAATCAAATATTTTTTACATGTGTATTTGATTTATATATTAAATATGCAACAAAAAAATATCGGGAAAAAAAATACTGTCCAGTACATTATTATGATACATTGAAATATCCTACTAGTGAGATACGTTTTTAGATTTTCACGGCCAAAAGCATTTTCGTTGTTTGTTTTTGGGGTGTTATGCCGTGTTGTGCTACCTCCTTCTTTAGCCGACGTTTCGGACAGCGTTGCAGTGTCCATCATCAGGGCAGATCCGGCAGATCGTCGACGGACGGAATTAACAATAATACCTTCGACTAATGTTTTTATTTTTCCATATTGTTGCGACTACAATGATTATTATTTTTCTGGGTCTTGTTCTTTTTCATATCTTAACTTAGATAATAATTTTATCTTCTTCTTCAATGATACAAAAAATATGCTTTGGAAAATCACCTCAAGGGCGAAACCGTTAATTTCTTTATAAAAAAAAATAAATGTAAACTACAAAAAAATTTGAAATTTAATTTTTTTTTCACTAGAAATGTATGAATGCATATCAGATACAACTTTAAAAAAAACGCAATTTTATAGCTAAATTTATCTGTGACAGTTTCTATTGATTAACTTTTTTCTTAAATTAAATTTTTCAAGAAATAAACAAAAACCACTTTGCGCCTGAAATCATAATCTCTACACTCTATTTGCCAAGCGATTTTTACGCCTATTATCTATATTAGTGGAGCTATAAGGGCATAAGGTACACTAAGAATTGATACATTTTGGCTTGTGGCTCCCTCTTAAATAGCTCTACCAAAGCCACGTGATGACCTTGATATTTCCGAGAAATAGAAGTGAAGTCATTATCAAATTAATTATGCATAATTTGACGAAGAAAATTTAGATCAATAATAAATAATAAGTTTTCTAGTACCGGTAATATAATATGCTTTTTAATAATACGCTTTTAGAACCGAAGTTCAAAATTTTGAATGAATACACCTCTAAAATAAATAGTCTGGGCGAGAAAACCATACGATACTTACCAAGGTTAGTATTTAAATATTGTCACGATTGGCCAATAAAGATAATAAAAAAGGAAGAAGACGCCTAAAACATAATAATCTAGTTAATTAGAAAAGAATAATAATAATATTATTATTACGCCTCGACGTATCTAAAAATAAACCACTAGATGTCACTTTAATATCAAAAATTGTATCTTTACTATCATGTCTCTACACCTCACACACACCACAAAGACGGCAATGCACACATACATTATCAGTACAAGCACGTTTTGCTCGCTCACCAATACCAACAGAGATTATGATAATCCGTACACCTACTACGTAACTGTGATAGCCTTTCACATTCAACATACTTTTTTCTACACGCTTCGAATCAGTTCGATTTTTTGGCCGCCACGGATATCTGGCTCGTTGGTCTAGGGGTATGATTTCCGCTTAGGGTGCGGGAGGTCCCGGGTTCAAATCCCGGACGAGCCCAATTTTTTCTTCTTTTTTATTAAATGATTACATTTTTATTCTATAATTGCTTTTGTTTTATGAAAAAATGATGTTAAAAACTACAAATATACATTAATAAACAAAGTTTTTTTGATTAAATATTTTTTTTTATAATTTTTGCCTAACCTTTCGACAATGTATTGAACTAACAATAATCATCACATTTTCCATAGGTACAGGCAGAGAGGATGGAATCCAGTATAACTCAGTATTCCTATGAAACCTTACTACGATCACATTCTATTGCAAGTCTTTTAGGTAAACAATCTGTAATCACTTATTTCTCTGTCCATCCGCTCTATGGCACTAGGTCACTAGATGACTTTAAAAATAATAATAATAAAAAATTGAAATTACCGTATTCTTACATGTAAATTATTAGGCGCATGGGTAAGTAAGTTCGTGTTGTGAAATATTCCTGCCTAATGCGTAATATTATTCAAGTTTAATGAACTGTTAATTAATAACTGATGATTGATTAGAACTTTAAACTACTAATCGAATCAGATAAACGATTAAGTAGGTAGATATGAAATTAAACAATTTTTTTCACTTTGTTCCACTTGTTTATTTTCGTCCTACTACGGACATTTTAAGACTGGTAGTTGAAATTCTTATGCTACGGAATTTATACAAACTTAGGCAGGGGCGCACAACATTTTCTCTGTATGATGAATGTTTCTATTTTGTTAATTTAAGGTATTATCAGTTATTTTGTTAAGTTAAGGTACATGTACATAATTATAAAGTTTATTATTAAAATTATGAAGGATGATACATAGTAAAAGGTTATTTTTAATTGACATGAATCTATATGAATTTATATAATTGAAAAGGTTTGTGATCACTGATATTTTATTTTGGTAATGTTGGGATATTCCCTCCTTGTTGCTTAGGGCTTAATTAACAAATATTGATAGCACTATGGTAATTATTCTTATTAGAGTTCTCCATATATTTGGGTTATTACATTTTTAATTACATACTTAAATTACACCACTAATTCCGTAGCATAAGAATTTCAACTACCAGTCTGAAAATGTCCGTAGTAGGACGAAACCGGTCCTGGTGTAAATAAACAAGTGGAACAAAGTGAAAAAAATTGTTTAATTTCATATCTAATACAATGGAATTCCACCATGAATTAACAGTTAAAAAACTAGATTGATTAAGTAGGTACCAATTTTTAATAGATTTTATTATTGTTGACGAACTGCTCAACTGTTGACAAACTGCTTAATTGCGACCTAACGGGATTGTACTTTAAAAACAATAAAAATAAATAAATTTAAAAATATATTTTTCGAAATGTGTATTTCTTTTGATAAAATGCTTGACCGTTGCACTAATAAATTAATAGAGTGACGATATGTTACTGAGACAATATATTTGGTACGATTTGTATGAATATAACGTGTCTTGTATTTTTATAATGCCATTGGATTGATGTCGTAATTTTACAATATTTTAATTAATATTTTAATTAATTATTCTATAGGTCAGTTTCTTCTTGTGAAAGGCAATTATTAGTCCCTGAGGTAAATATTTTTTTTATAAATACTTTCTATAATACAAACAAGGAGAGTGTTTATAGCGGACGGGCAGCCGCGAGGCAGACGGTGTGGATTTGATTTGCAATATAAATCTGCAGTTTTATTCTGAGATTTATAAAATTTTGCACACTTGACCTTGAAAAAACCTTCTTAAGGGAAAGGTCACTGTCTACATCTGATTTCGAAAAACTCTGCGTAAAGCTAGGGTAACGCCGGAGACTTCAGCTAGTTTTCACGACGTTGAAACTAAAAACGTAAAATTATGTCGTTTACAGGCTTTGGCGCGCGACGGATTTTGATGTATCACGTAATCAAATCAGTGCCATCGAACAACAATTTTCAAATGGCGGTAATTGCTGTTAATACTCGTTTAACTGCTGATTTTTTAACAGCAAGCATCAAAGTACATATCAATTTCAGTTGTCTGTGGGGTGCGTCAGCCCAGCCTGAAATCTGGTTCCAAGAAAACAAATTTTCTTTAAATTTAAGTGTTATTTTAAAAATTGGAGGTGATTATGTGAAGAATTCAAACAAGCGATATTGTAGGTAGGTACCTACCCACAAAGTTTTAGTATTTTAACAGAAAATTATTTTTGACATTTTCCTAGCAATTGTAACTGATTTATCGTGAATTCAGACTGTAACGTGATTGTTCAAGGGTCTGCGGTAGTAATAAACAAACGATGTGATCAGGTCCAGGCCTGTACTTCAGTTGGCCTTGGTTAAAATACGAAACAGGCGTATTATGTACGTATAAGTTATTATTTATATATTCCTTGATGGTGGGTGGCCGACGGATAACATATTTGTGCAATCTCAGTTTTTGCCTTCATATCCACAGCTTCATAAGGAGCAGACATAGTGTGCGGCGCATATCCGCCCAGGCGACAAATGGCGGTTTTTACCACTTTCGTGGCGGCATTATTTTTTGCCGCCCAGACCATCTGCCGCCGTCCGCCTCCGCCCAGCGAATTACCACCGGTAATTACCGCCCACGCTCGGGCGGAGAACTTCGGAGGCGGTTGGCCGATGCACTTGGCGACGTTGGGCGACGCTGAGCGACTCTTGGCGACACTCGACATAATTAAGTTTGCTGCTGATGTTTGACTGGGCTGTTGGACTTATAGTGCGGTATAAACTTTCTGGATAGTTTGAAACGTCTAGTCTTGAAGGACGAAATGTCATCACACTCTGAAATAATAACAAAAACCGACGTAGAAATATGTAGAGTTAAAAAATATGAGAAAATCACGGAAGGAGTGAAAACATCGATTTATTATATTTTGCAACGTAGGCAATTTGACTGTCCTAAAACGAGAAACTTTCCTAGTTGGACTGTCAAAGTTTTTTTCAATGTATATGTATTATTTTTGTATCAAATAAATATATAAAAATAAATTAATTGAGTCACTGACGAATCTGCTTTGTTCACTTATGGTTAAAAATATGGATTTCGAATGTGCAACAGTTTTTAATTGCGGTTCAATAAATTCTAGAAATTTTGCTTATAATTTAAGTATTATTTTCAAAATTGGATTTCACACAAGCCATTAAGTAGGTACCTATTAAAAATTTGAATTATAATGTCTCGTTATTTTTCACGGGTGTGCGCAAGGCATTAAAAATACCAATTTCGAATATGCCTCTTATTTTTTATTTCTTGCAAGAGCAATTCTGATGAATCACAAAACTCATTTTAGGATGGGAGGAATGTACAATTCATAGGTGGGAGGTAATAGGTACATTTTTACAAAGGTATTTTAAAATGAAAAATATAAGTTTCTCATTCAGTTAAGCATAAAAATTAAAATAAAAGGCAGGTTGAGTAGAAAAAACAACAAGAGAAAACTAGTAAAGAAAAAAAATCAAGTACCTGCCTACTACCTACATACAAATATGGATGATTACAGTTAAAGGGATAAGAGAAAAAACAGAGCAAAACATGACAAAAAAATTACGTATTTTCCTTTTTAACTTAAATAAAAAATCAATTTTTGTTAGACTAACTCTTTTTATAATAACTTTTGATGGTTGTTTGTTGTTTCCATCAATTTGATATTTCATCGAAGACGACGAAAATAAATTAGTACTAATATATCTAAATAAAAATATTTAAAGAACAAGACACAAAAAATAAAAAAGGGTAACGGTGGGTCCCACTTGCGAGAGATACCTTTTTACTAATTTTTTATTTTTTTTATTTCGTAGAACTCCGCTATGGATTTGGAAGTTTAGTTTAACTTGAATCATTTTTAGTAACGTTATTTAAGCTCTGCAAGTATTTTTTTTGTGACAACTGTTTCGTCTTACAAGGGTAACGTTTACAGTTTGAAAATGGCCTTATAAACCGAAACAGCTGTCACAATAATAAAAAAACTAAAATTAGTAAAATTATAAAATTTTATTTAAATAGCGGGTAATTTTATTTAATAAAATATATATGTCACTATGACATAATATTTACTATTTTAATTTAAATAAATCAATTAAAAAGCTTCATCACTTCCCAATTAAAATAACAAAATAAAAGCAAGGATTTTATAGAAAATATTCGACTAAACTATTTATTTTACAGAAAAATCATTTAAGATTGTTCCTTCGAAAATTAGAATCATTTTCCCGAATTGAAGGGATATGAAATTATTATTTAGGATATTCTAGTTTCTAGCTAGTTATTTCTCTGAATATAACTGACTATTCTAGAAAAACTACATAAGTAGGTTATATATAATCTTTATTAATAGATAAACACATTATCTGGTAAGACAGTACAATTAACAAAAACATCATGTTGCAAAAACCAACTAAGCTATTACGAAAATAGATTCAGGTGGTGCACAGTGAAAAGTTATGGCGAGTTTCGACATGCCCCTAAGCAACATCTGAGTATGTTTTAGCAACTGTAAATGTGTTTAAAAATTTACACAATTGGTAAACAATCGTTAACCATACATAAATGGTTAATTATCAATTGTATACAATTAAAAAAAAAGTTTATTAGAAAGGGGGAAGAATATGAAATACTTTAGTTTGTAAGACTTTAAATAAATAGAACAACTGAGGTATTTTGGTCATAAAACACATTCTCGGATTTATTTTTGAATGATTTTTATTTAACTAAAATTGAAATTCTGAAAAATTTGTTTACTAGATTATGTATTGATTCATTTTGTTGTATGAGTATATATTTGAAATTTGTGAAAATTGAACATATCTGCCAACGACCAACGGTATAACCTTAGTATATTAAAAATAAACTTTTTTTTTCAAAATTTAAAAACGTTTACTAAATAAAATGACAATCTTTCTAAATCAATTTATGTTTTTTTTTGTAAAAAAAGAGTCAATACGTTTAGAATTTAATTAAAAAATTACTTATTTCCGGTATTCTCTGGTAATGCCCTTTTAAATCCGATTGAATGTTTTTTGTTGTGATTATTATAAATTAATACAGCTATAGAAGTTGTAGGTACATTTAAAAAATATGAAATATCTAAGTAGGTACAATAAGTATCTGGTTAGTGGTTACATTTGTATTTGTTTACAAATCATTATCATGGAATGTTGTACAAATATAATATCTATATAAGGTTAACTTAGGCAGTAAAACCTTCAAGCACAATAGAGCCTCCGTGAAAGTAACGGCAAAACTTACATAGAGCTGAATGAAAAAATATAACCCATATAAAATAATATATGGTAAGTTAATGCTCCCTGCCTGGCGTGGACAAGTGTATCTTGAAGGCGTAAACTGCAAGCAGGGGATATACACCTCGGGCTCAGGGCTGTGAAACGGCCGTAATGATAAATAGCACGTGTTTAGGTGTTAGCTGGAGGTGTTGGGTTGTTTAAATAAATTGACCTGTTAACACAAACAGTACCTACAGATTTTCGTTGTTTGTGTTTGGGGTGTTATGCCGTGTTGTGCTACCTCCTTCTTTAGCCGACGTTTCGGACAGCGTTGCAATGTCCATCATCAGGGCAGATCCGTCGATGTGAAAGTGTGTGCTTATTTACTTGGAAGCGATACCGTGTCGTCAGCTTCAATCCACTACGAGCCGGTAGGTATTTCAGAAGTAGTTCACTTTCTTCTGAAATACCTACCAGCTCGTTTTGGATTGAAACTGACGACACGGTATCGCTTCCAAGTAAATAAGCACACACTTAACACAACAAATTCACATCGACGGATCTGCCGGATCTGCCCTGATGATGGACACTGCAACGCTGTCCGAAACGTCGGCTAAAGAAGGAGATAGCACAACACGGCATAACACCTCAAAAACAAACAACGAAAATTCTTTTGGCCGTGAAAATCTAAAAACGTATCAGTACATACAGATTTTATTTTCATGATATATCTATCGAACATGCTTGAATTTTTTATTTAGTAACTGTGATCTATAACTTATTATCAACTTTAGTCGATTAAAGATTAACTGCAATAGCTTTTAATATGATAAAGCATTTTGTTTACTGTCAATTGGATGCTTAAATGTCATTTTGTTTCAAATATTTTATTTATAAATAATATTCTTGCAGTTTTGTAGCCGTTTTTGTTAAAAAAATAATTTTGAACGAAAAACCTTAATACCACTTCGCATTCTATCACTTATAACTTTTGATAGTTACAGTTGCATGACAGTATTGCAGTGATTACTATGATTTCTATAACTGGACCGTTACGCCTCCCGGTATTTTTAGAGCATATATTTAATATGTAAAACACAGACAAAACTATTTGATTTATGTTGAGCTTTTGAATATTGATTTCTTCATTATCTCAAAACTTTGTATTTGGGGATGTGTGACCACTAAACCTGACGATCGATATGTCCCTTCAAACCATCGACAGTAATTTCCTTCTCCTTTTAAAAACGTTTATACCGGAGCATCAAGTGGTAAGATTTTATTATTTATGTATTTTTTAATTAACAATCATTTTCGGGTTATCAACAGCCAGACAATAATAAAAATAATTCTACTACCATCACAATTATAAGTAGAAAATTTTACTTGAGGCATAGTGGCGAATTAAGGCTGAGAATTGAGCCCGCGACGCCTGGGTGGAAGTTCGATGATTTGGAAAGTTTGATAATCTAGATCAAAAATGTAATCGTTCTTTTATGGACAGTTATGTTTTTGTCCTAAAAATAAACCGCTTTAATATATTTGACATATCGTAGAAAAAAATAAATATTGACTGACTGCGTAGGTCGAAACCTTCTATTAACGAAGCAATATATTATTTATTTTCTTGATTTTGCTCTTTCTTGTGAAAAGCACCGCATTTGAGCCATCATTAAATTTTCCTAGAATCGCTAGACTATTATTTGTGTGGTATTGTAGGTGTAGTCTTTCTTCTTGGAAAAACCAAGAAAAACATGTTTTATAAAATATATTGTTTTTATCCATTTGAAATTTTTATTTTTCTATGGTAATACAATTTTTTTTTTTTAATTTATAATTTTATCTGAGTTTATTAAGAAAACAAACAGTTTTTTAAATTTTTTTTATTAAAATAATTACAAGTTAGATGGTTGCATGATCCAGATTACGTATTTCATTATACAAATAAATTATTGGAACTTATAATATTGGAGAAAAGGAAAATCTTAAAAGAACAGAATAAAGGTATACAGAATGATAAGGTAAAATTAAACAGTACCTACATATCAGTGCCGGTCCGTGAGTTTTCAGTGAGCTTTAGTGCTAAGATTGAAAAAAAACAACGTTATTGATGTTGTTGTAGCTGCAAATAATTTTTATTGTTTTTCAAAATTTCAACTTTTTGTATGAAGATCTTTCAGTATGTGGATGCGGCGCATAACCAAACTGAAAAAATCCTAAAGATCTTCATACAAAAAGTTGAAATTTTGAAAAAAAAAATCATTTTCAGCTACAACATCATTAATAACGTCGTTTTTTTTTCAATCTTAGCACTCTAGCTCACTGAAGACTTACGGACCGCCACTGCTACATATATATATATAAAACAATACAAACAACATAAATTAATGTGAACGTTAAATGAAAATAAAAATCAACAATAATAAAAATGAGAAAAATGATTTAATGACCTTACCTGAGGAAAAATGGAAAATATCAGCATCTGTAACCATGTTATTGTATTTGAGCACGTCCTTCTGAAAAATAAATGGTGTGTTTGGTTAGTTTTAGAGAGCGGAATGTGGAAGATGGTTTTATCTTGTGTTCGGTACTGGACAGAAAAAATGAATGTTTTCGAATGAAATTTGATTCCTTACAAGGTTTCCACCGGAGGCGGTTCCTTGGTTATGTGCATTTGTGCATTGCACTGCTTGTCTTCAGCCTTCACATAATTTACAATGACATCACCTCTGCTCCCCCCATCGGTATACGAAAGTACGGTTACCACGGATACCGCAACGGACTTTCTCTAGATATACTTGGCCTGCAAACGGTGACATGAGCGAGACAGATTACATTCATAACGGAAAATCACGTATTGGAGCAGTGCAGATATATAACTCATCCCGTGCACTTACGACGCAAGCGCAAAGCGCCTTAAAGGCAAGTGAATTTGGCATCACTTTGATCGTGCGTAATCCAATACATCTGGAATGTATTTATTTAGGAATACTAATTTGCAATGTTATCTCTCCAGCATTTACACATTGGCGCTCATAAAGGGTGAGTTTAAACGGAGATTTTCAGCGATAAATTGCGTGTCTATCTCGAGAGTATTTTAGGAACGCAGAAGTAAAATCATTATTTATTCAATTAATTTACAAAGTAACTTAGTAGAGTCAATAGGTTGCTGTACGCACATTATTACATCATAGGTAGACTTTAAAAATGAAACGCATTTCTGGCAATTTCAGTCTCAAGCCAAAACTGGTCGCTGGACGAAGCTGGTGAAATTTTGGGTAACATCTCTTTTTGCAAATGTTGTGATGCTGAAGGAAAAATGACAAAGGGGGATTGGAAATAAATGGATAAAGTTGTTTCAAGCATCGTATCGTTTCAATTTTGAATGGAAATCTTTTAACATATCAATACCGACAATACTATACACGATACGACATTATGATGCAAACATATTGGTTCCACTTTTTTTATATCCAAATAGTCCAATTTGACCTGACCTTAACCTAACCTAACGCAGAATGACAGAAGATTATTAACTCCAGTCTCCACGCATTGGTAATCGCGTGATAATAGTGGAACACGTTTCGACAAGACAGCAACACCTCTATTACTAGATTGAAATAAAACGCAAAAATAACTGCACTGATTCTATGGCAACCCTGCACCCAGAAAAATACATACCAACAGAGAGTTGGATATTCGTAATGGACAAATAATATCGGCCATTATATTCCCATTTGGGTGAAACTCGGCTTACTCCGCCGCCAACTTAAAAGTTGTAGTTTTTGTGGCGTTTTCTCCTTGCCGCTTCTGCGGCCCGGGCCCGCTGGGAAACTACAAAAGGATAAACGCCAGTTTGTCGAGAAAAGGAGTTAGAGAGGATAATTAAGGCTGTCTTGGAAGTCCTTTTTGAATACGGCAGGTCGAAGGCTGTATATCCTTTTATCCACATCAGTGGCAGGATGCGCGCTTTTTGTATGCCACGTGACTTTTGAAGTCAGTTTTAAAGATGGCTAGGAAATTTTGTTTCAACGCATGTCGCTTTCCATATAAAGTAGAAGGTTTAATATTTCTATCCGTTTTCTTTGAAAGGAAAAGTTCCTGGTAAGATATTACCAATGAATTAGTAAAACAAGAAGTACCTAACGTTGTTTTGACTCTAAAATCAATTAATAGGTACCTAGGTAATTTATAATGCTGATTGGTTTCTAATATTAGAAATTACAGCCAAAATTTTTCACCTTTCAAATGAAAGTACATAAAAATTATTGTATCTTTTAATTAAAATTACTTTTAAAGGAAGAATGGAAGATACTCCCAGTATCGCCCTGGTGTAAGATCTGCACCATTCAGAATTGAAACGTTGCTTGAAATGGCTTTGGTGGTTTCCTCTTTCTTCCTCTTTCTTCCTCTTACCCATCTCCTTCCTCTCCACACTTACCATCAGCCTCACAACATACCCAAATTGGAAATTTCATTGCCTCACTGGCTCCAGACGGGAGTAATTGGGACTATTGTATTCAAGTAAAAAAAAAACTGGAAGGTTCACGTAAAGAAATCAATGTCATGTCATAAACCCAAACGAAACACAAAACAGAACAGGACATAGAAAAAAAATTATGAAATAGGAGAAAGTGAAAATAAATTCATAAATATAATTTGCAAGTTCGCTTTGTGGCATCATTTTACTTAAATGAAACAAATTACTTTTGGCAAATAGTTAAAAGTCTATTGTGGATGCTAAGCGTTTCCAGAATGGATATATTTGTGCGTATTTATGGTATCGATGTTTATCCTGCATAGCTTACCATCTAATTTAAAAAATGACTTATTAAATTATGGTTTCCACTTATCCAGACATTTTAGTTATCCTTTAAAACTAGTGTATCTATGTCCTTTGTCAAATATATTGCAGTATAGCGCAGACCCTTAGCAATATTGTGAGGGGCGGTCGGTGCAGAAAGGTTGTTGGGAACTTTTCAAGCCCAAACACAAAAGTTTCCAAGTTTTTGAAACTCGATTCGGCGACTATCCGCTCGCCGCCGCAGCCTTTAGCCCCCGCCCAAGCGTGTAAGGCGGGAAACTTTATTATTCGATATTCTCAAATTGAACACAATACCTAATAAGGATTAGTTATAAACTGTCATGTACTACATAACAACAATATGATAAAAATTAATATTATATAAAACAATATTTTAACGGTTCTCCATGTTAGCAATTTGGGAGGCGGAATGAGTACCACCGCCCCGGGTACCATTTAATGGATAACCGACGTTTGTTACGTTTGTTGACTTACATGGGGTATCCGGGTTTATGGGGTGAGGTTAGTCTAGGTCTTGTTGTCGGGTGCGTCTTACTTCAACTGCGTGGCAGACGGGTCGGGACTTACCGACCTCCAGATTCCTACCTTTTTTCTTATACCTTGTACATTCTGAGAACATCCTCTCCTTACTTTCCTATAAAGACCCTCCACCGAGCATCCGCTAAGATGACACAGGCCCTGAGAAGAATTATTTTCCTAAGGGCCCCATGTGTGGAGCGAATGTAACAATATATGTATTTATATCTATTTTTAAAATATATTTTTTTTTAAATATATCTATTTTTATTGTATATCTATTATTTTTAATTTTTTTATTTATTTAATATTTAAATGTTTTTTTTTAAATCAATACTCAATTTTTACATTTTATACAGTAATAAAATAGTAGAGAAGAATAGCTTTTCCTCACTATAAAGAGACGAGGTTCTTGTGTTTGGTGAGGGAATTTTAGTTCAATTATATATTCATCCTAAAATGAAATACATTAAAATGATATAAATCCCTTCCAATTGAAATTGAAAACACCATGGATATACAAACGTTTAAAAGAGACATCAAATTATGGCAAAATAAACATAAGGAAGAGGAAATCATAAAATGTTATGAAGTAACCCCAACGCAACCTACAGATATCAAACATAAATATTTTTTATTTATTTATTTTCATTTTGTGGAAAACAAAATTTATTTATTTTTATTTTGTAGAAATTAAAAAATAATAATATATAGTATATTTGCGGCACGTTTCAGAGTGGAATATACTCTTAGTATCGCCCTGGTGTAAGACCACCATTCAGAATTGAAACGTTGCTTGAAATGGCTTTAGCCGTGTTTAGTGACTAGATCTGAGTAGCCAGGTACTTCCCCACCTTCCTCTTCCTCGTCTCCTTCCCTTCCCCACTTACCTTCAGCCTCACAACATACCCCAATTGGGGATGCCATAGTCTCACCGGCTCCAGACGGGAGCGGTTGGGGACTCTTGTGAGGTGTTCACTATAAAAAAAAGAAAACAAAATAGAAACAAACTACAAGTATTAGGAAATAATGATCAACACCCATACAACAAACTACAGTCAGCCTCGGAACAGGAATACCTAGTGAGGAGGACTGAGAATAAACTACATGACTTTGTATTTTTAAATGAAATAACATTATATTTTTGACTTTGATTTATGTTGGCATTTAATAAAAAAAAAAGGTTTTTAAAAAACATAAAAAATAAATCGGAACGTGACCTTTGTAAATTTCTAGCTACCTTTTTGCTTATGACGTCAGTTTCTACTAAAATTTTATGAAATAAATCATTTCACGTGCTTGAAGTATTTATTTATTTTTTTTTTTTTATTTATTTATTGGCTCGCCAACAGAATACATCACATAATTTTTACAGTAATTTACATATTATACATGGTTGTAATGATGTTTCTAATTATAGGTGAGCACAACATTCATCTCAATATTCTTTATGTAATTAATGATTGGTTAGTTACAAGAGTGATAAATTTAATTTCAAATATGTATATAAAAATTAGGAGGATCGAAATCAGTTATTAGGAAGAAAAATGCATACATACTTATAAATATAATATACATATATATATATACATACACACACAAATATACTCACATAATTATATATGAATATGTGTGCACAACGTACTCATATATATATGTATATGCATACATGTACTTACACTTGGACATACAAATACATTTCTTTTGGAGCCAATGCACAAGTAGTAATTGTTAGAAATTAAAAAAATAAAATGGCTTAAGTAAGGAAATCATCTGGTAAAAGTATGTGTAAGTTCCTTCTGAAGGTATTAATTGAGTTTGAAAATATATCTAAGTCTTGAAGATTGCAGTACCTATTATACAATCGAGTCATTCTTGATGTTGGTTTGAAAAAACTTGTATTACTACGACAAGTGTCGATCCAAAAGGTTACCGGATTTCTTGTGGATTTCGGCCTTATATTAAAATTAATTTGATTAATTAAAGATGAATCATACACATTGTTAATGATTTTAAACAGAGAGATTATATCTGATACGTTTCTTTGTTTTTTTTTTGTCGCAATATACTGTATAATTTGCATGTAGCAGGTATTTATGCTTTATATTTATTAAAAAAAGTTTGACGTGATAGAGTTACTCAACATATCCACTCATTTACAAACTGAAATCATATTAAAATAACCAAAGTCAAATGGTAAATCAATATCTCTTGCAAATACAGTGGAAATGTCACTCAAAACAACACAAAAGACCCCCACCCACAGAGAGCTGCCATACTTCGTTCAACAAAAAGACTTGTTCAAATCCTTGATTGGATTATGTTCATAAACTAGTATTGCAAACTTCATACAGTCAGTCTAGTCTGGAGGTCATGTGTTTCAAAGGTCACACCTTTAATTCCCGCCAGATGGCGTAAAATGAAAACCTTAAAAGCTTCATAGGTAGATATTTAATTAAGCACTGTATTGTTCAAACATTTTGAGAGCAATTAATAAAATAATTACTGCGTAATAGATTTTATGTTTGTCTGATTGATTATGCGTCCAAAAATGTATAAGTATACTACAATAAAGAAAATATTTTTTTCTATTTATGCTCCTACACTAATCCAGGGCTTTAATAATATGTATTAAAGTCAAAGGTCACATTTACAGCTTTAGATACCGGTAATCTAGTCGGGGTCAATTAATAATGGAATTTTAGCAATTTTGAATGTTGCAAGTCGATAAAATTAAATATAATTTGTAACACATTTGTTGGTAAAATGTTATTTATTGAAGGTAAGTTCACAGATCACACATAGTAAAAATAGTCACAATGTATCAAATCACAATAATAATTAACTGAGCAAGGAATCGAAGGGAACCTTGCTGATTAGTCTTTGAGAACAACAAAACTGACTCGTGCCGTTATGGTAACGGGCGGCGGCGACTGTGTTCTGCTTAGAGGGTCGTACCATAGGACGAAGCGCAACTAAGGCAGCAGTCGGGGTCTGGTTGGTGCTTTGCTTATGGAAGTAGAATACTCCTTAGAGGGCCGTGCCAAAGGACGAGGCGCAACTAAGAGAGTGTACTAGCCAAGGGCGAGCTGCAGACGAACTGGCTGAAATAGGGCGCGCAGCTCTTTATATAGGCCATTCCTTGTGGCGGGGCGTGGTTTATGGTGAAATGCGCAGAAGGCGTCTGCGCAGCCTGGTTAGCCTAGGTTTGGGTGAGCAGGATGGCGCTGTACGGGGGAAAGAGATGGTGTAGTGGCAAGCGTAAAAACGGTGTGCTACAATTTTTTTTAATAATTTTTTATTTACCTAATACGCATTCGTGGTAGCCTGGGTGTCTCAGACATAAACGGAAGCTGGAGGAACGACAGTTGAGACGGTATGTAGTAGGTACCAGACGGTGACCACTAGACCACACAGTGAAGCAGGCAATGTCTAAGGAGCTTCATCGACAGTCATCCAGAGGAAGACCAAAGAACTCCCGGATGACTCAATGCATCAAAATACTACAGAGAAACGGCCTGGATGAAAGTGATACCCCGAATCGAAGAAGTTATAACCTGAGAACGAGAAGAACCAACCCCAACAACCTACCTAGGCAATTATTTGGGACGGTGCAAGGAAAAACAAGACTCTTTTTCCTAACTTTGTTTTAACTTATTATCATAGTTCATTTTGTATATCTATACATCTTTATATTATAATCTCTATGGGCCTTACTAATTAAAGTATTTTCAATTGTACAACCATGAGTTTTATTGTAGGGAAAATAATTTTTACACCCTTATATATATTTACTTACATCATTTTATTATACGTAATGTACTTCAAATTTCGACTGAAATAATTATGGGCATGTGCCTAGTCTGGTGGTTTATACACGGAGAACAATGTCATTCTAAAATACGATCATTTTATATGTAAAAACGGTTAAAAACGGGACTGAAGTTCTTACGAACAAATTAACAGGGTTTCAATTCTTATTGGCGGGAAAATGTAAGAATGATTTGTTGACCAACAAATTATTCTTACATGTTCCCGCCGATAAACATTGAAACCCTGTTAATTTATTCGTAAGAACTTCAGTCCCGTTTTTAACCGTTTTTACGAATAAAATGTGTATTTTAGAATAACATTTTTCTCCGTGTAATAATAACAAAAATAAAAACATTTTTCCTTCAATCTTTGCAAACTTACTTTGTGGCATCATTTAAATTGAATGAAACATATTACACTTTGTAATTTGTGTAACCACTAAAATCAGATTATTTTATTTTATTTCAAAACGAAGAAACCATTGGTTTTGAAACGTGTAGATATTATATGGTTTACACAAAGTTATTTGTTTCATTTAATAAAAACGTTTGTTTGGCAAAGAGATTGTTATAAAATATAATATGTGTAATGTAATGACTCTCAAACCAAAATTTGAAACAGAAAAGTCAAAAAAACATACATTCGCATATATGAAATGAATCCAGGTTATGAATAACCTCATAAGTCGTATTTAACTACATCGTTCCTCGACTAAAAACTACCAACATTATCTTAGTTTTCTTAATGCTTTATATTGTTTTTCAAAATTCTTCCAGAACTAAATACCTACAATCTAAATATTATATTGAATAACTACATCAATATTTTAAGTGAAAAATAGGTATATACTTAAGAGAGAAGTAGGTAATTAAGTGAGAAGTAGATATTAAAGTGAGAAGAGGGTACTTATGTGAGAAGTAGATAGTAAAGTGAGAAGTAGGTACTTAAGTCAGAAGTAGATATTCAAGTGAGAAGTAGATATTAGAAGTAGGTACTTAAGTGAGAAGTAGATATTAGTGAGAAGTAGGTACTTAAGTGAGAATTAGCTATAGAAGTGAAAAGTGTGTACTTAAGTGAAAAGTAGATATTAAAGTGAGAGTAGGTACTTAACTGAGAAGTAGATATTAAAGTGAGAAGTAGGTAATTAAGTGAGAAGTAGATATAAAAGTGAGGAGTAGGTACTTAAGGGAGAAGTAGATAGTAAAGTGAGAAGTACGTACTTAAGTGAGAAATAGATATTAAAGTGTGAAGCAGGTACTTAAGTGAGAAGTAGATATTAAAGTAAGAAATAGGTACTTAAGTGAGAAGAAGATATTAGTGAGAAGTAGATACTTAAGTGAGAAGTAGATATTAAAGTGAGAAGTAGGTACTTATGTGAGAAGTCGATATTAAAGTGAGAAGTAGGTACTTAAGTGAGAAGTAGATATTAAAGTAAGAAGTAGGTACTTAAGTGAGAAGTAGTTATTAAAGTAAGAAGTAGGTACTTAAGTGAGAAGTAGATATTAGTGAGAAGTAGGTACTTAAGTGAGAAGTAAATACAAAACCAAAATGCTCACATACTCACATTTTGAAAAAGAGTCTTACAACCCTTCAAGAGTGTACGGTTCCTGATACGGTCGCTTCAGACCCACACCGCCAGCTCCGTTCAAAGTGTACCCATACATCTTCGGGTTACGAATGAATATTTTAACAAAAATCTATAGAACACATACGCTCCTCTACTGTCGATATTTCATTCTAAACTTTTCCCGTGGAATTTTCTCCTCGAAACTTTCCCGGGCGGATTACTCGCGGACATACCCTTTCTTGGGAATGATATTTAAATTTTCCGACCGACTAACTTCCGTTGAGGTGCCACGTTCATGAAAGAAGACAATAAATTGCGCTTTACACACAGTTGTTCTCGAGTTATAGTCGGAAAGGAAAATTCAATTTTCACTCAATGTACCCTAAGCGATCTGCAATAATACCTGCATTTCAATATATCAGAAAATGAAAACATTTTAACAGACAGAAGTGTATTTCCATTCAAAAATAAAATAGAGAATCTTCGAATACTTTTCAAGGCTTTGTGAATCTAATACTGAGTGTTTTCTCATTATTCTCAGTTTTAAATGTATTCTTAGTGTGACTTATATCGCCACGATTGCAGGTCAAAGGCATAAAAACGAAGTCTAGAAGTCACAATTTCAAGCGCAAAGGTGGTTTTTATATATTTTGTGAATTATTTTATCAGAAAGAAAAAACTTAATTTACGGAAACTATCATAGATAATTTTAACAATAAAATTATGTTTAAAAAATTTCTTTTATACGTGTTCACACATTTCTAAATAAAAAATACATTTGTAAGTAGTTTACGCTTAAATTTAATTATATTTCAATTTTATTCAACCAAAACGGTAAAATAGGTTTAATTTATCTAAACCATATTTTTCGCATTTCGTATTAAAGATTAATCGAAAATGGTAACGTAGGATTAATCTTCGCCTTATCCCAATTTTCAACATTTATTTCCTTTATTCTTATTGAACAATTGAATACTATGACACAAACAGTAGGTTTGGCTTATGGTCTTTTTTCAAGTCTGCAAACAATATTTCTGTTTAAGTCTATTTTTTAACATTAAGTGCACACATTTCAGATGTTATCTTAAGGGATGCTGTGTGGAGAGTGTTTTTTTGGAGAGAGGAAGGAGTAATTTTGCGAACACCCATGTTTTTTTTTATGTGAAAACCGCTCAAAAGTCCCAACTGCTTTTGTCTGGACCCAGTGAGACAATGGCATTGGACGTTAAAATTATTGGTGTGAGAAAGGATGTGGAAAGAGAAAAATGGGGACGTACCTGGCTTTTCAGATATAGTCACCAAACAAATCTAAAGTCATTTCAAGCAACAATAACAATTCTGAATGGTGGTCTTACAGTCTTTCACCTAGGCGATACTAAGAGCATCTTCCATTCTGAAGCGTGCCGCAAATAAAGTGTATATAATATTTGTGAAAAAACACAAATTAAACAAATAATTTTTTTTTTTGTGCACGCTACACGGAGAAAAATGTTATTCTAAAATACGATAATTTTATTCGTAAAAACGGTTAAAAACAGGACTGAAGTTCTTACGAACAAATTAACAGGGTATACGTAATTTCGTACGTATACCAACAAATAATAACATTTTTCTCCGTGTAGCATTTGAAACCTTCGGAAGCCGGATTAGATCATTAAATATAAATGCAATTTTGTTGCGTGTAAAAATTGCAGTTACGTAGAAATGAAATTAAATGCGCGTTTTTCTTCATATTTTTATGTCGCCATACACCATTCGAGTGTTGCTGCTTTAAACATTAGTTTCTTTATTACTTCGATCTTTGCAAAATTACATTGTGGTATTATTTGAATTTACCAACCATATTTTAGAAACACGTCATTATTTTAATATAAATAAAGGATTAAAAAAATTTCACACCCAAACACAACAACAGATTTACAATTAGCAAACTTAGAAATTTTGGAAATTAGAAAAAGTGTCAATAGTAATTTAAATATTATAAATAACCAAATATTTTTTTAAAATAAACATGTCCTTATTTTTTTTTCATATTAATAATTATATTTATAATAATTTATTTTTGTTGTCTAAACAAACTAATTATTTTGTTAAATATAAAATATTCTTATAATTTATAATGTAATGTAAACATATTCCCAAATAATGTTTATATTTAATTTTATATAATTGTTTTTTATAATATTTATAGGTAATTAATCACCTCTCTTTAATATATTGGTCTATTGTTCTTTTTGTTTATATACTTGTGTGTTTCTTTTGTTATTTCTATTTATGTTATTATCCTGACGAAGAAACCATCTTCATATAACATATAACACATGATTATAGTGGTTTACACAAATTAATTTGTTTAATTTAATTAGTTTCTTTATTTGTGAAAAATTATCTATTTGATAGCGTATTTCATCTTTCATACTGAGCCCATTCACTTGTCTGTAATAACCCATTTTCGTTTTGGTCTTTAAAGCCAATTAAATATATTATAAATTAATTATTTATGTATTTACTAAGGAAACAATTTTCCATTACTGGAATGAGACTCCCAATATTGTAGACAATATTAGAGAGTTTAGGAAGGGAAGTGATAAAAATGAGATTTTATTTCTGAGTGCAGGTTTTTCACCAGGCGATACTGTAAATAAATATATTCCCGTCTCTTTTGTTGTAACCGATCGTGTGCATAGGATAAAACTGTCTATTGAACGTGCTTACATACGAGTAAAATCGCACCTTGGGTTATTTAATGTATTAACTGAAATAAATAATATTTTATTTGAATAAAGTCCGTCTTTTAGTTTGTTTTATTTTGTAAAATAAAGTTTATATTTGATAAAAAAATGATAAATCAATTTTTTATTACAAGAAGAGTACTTTAGTACATCCCTGTGGTATACTATCAATTTTTACACGCAATGTTAAAAATGTATTGGTCGAGAAGATACTAATTACAATGCTTATAACAAAACTTATCGTTAACAATAATGGCTAACAAAACACAAGTAAAGTTGAGAAAATCATCAAAATTACGAAACAACACTAACACAAAAACCTACAATCAATAAACAAGAAGATAAGGAAATCAACAAATATGCTGATGAGGTATACGAAAATGAAGATGAGGAAATTAAAAAAGTAACACCAATACAACAATTTACAGTTAAACACGAATAGAGGGGAATGGGAACGCGGGGAAGGTTAAAGGGAACGCAGGAGGGGAAGGGTACGAGGGTGGGGAAGAGGTGGCGGAAGGCGAACGGGGACAAATGTGAAAGGAAACGCAGGGATAAAATTTAAGGGGCTTTTCAACGCAAGCCGGGTTTCAGCTAGTCATAAATAAATAAGAATTAACACGAACATAACAAACTACAGCCCGTCTTGGAATAGGAATCCATGGCGTGGGACTGTCAATATACTATCACCTAAGATTTGATAATTTAATAATTTAGTGTTAAGATTTATTTAATTAAAAATTAAAAATAAAATACTCAAGGACTCACAGTGCGAAATATTTAAATAAAACTACATAGAAAGTTTACTCCTTGCAGCTTCCGCACAAAGCCCTCCATCATTGACTAGGAATACAGGGCATTTTTCAAAAGGTGGATAACGTCAGTCCTCCATTGAAATATTACTCTGAACAAAAGTATCAGGAACGCAGAATGAATGGAGGGTGGTTTAAGATATTCCCTCGAAACTTCGTTTAATCTCTTAGCGGCCGTAGGGCTATTTGTAAAAAGGATTTAATTTCAAAAATAATATGTCAACACAAGTTATCAAGGATGGCGTCGCATCTGTACTCTTCATAAGCTCATTATTAATGGTGCCATGCATCAGAATAAGATATAAGCCGACGTCCAGAAGTTTTATAGGGATTTAACTGGAAATCTTTCGAGGGAGCCCATTTGTTTAAATATTCTTATTTACATTTCTGTTAAGGATTTAGGATGACTGCAAATCAAAGGCTGTATTTTTTTGTGCTCAGGCGGGATACCCTTTTCTCGGCAAATGAATAAATGACAGTTATTGAATATCTGATTTTGATAAACGATTTATTCAAAACATAATATATTGTTTTATTTGCTGCAGCATTAATGGAACGAAAATCCGTGCACCTTACTCTAATAATTTAACCTTCATTATCTTGCCGTACACATTCTAAATCCGTTCACGGGTGATATTTTTTTCTCTGTCTTGCTGGTTTTTAAATGAACGAAAACTACGGCATGTTGAGATGGAAACGATTGGAGTGATTTAGGTCCAAATTTGGAATTCTTTCATTTTTCTGCGATTGATATCGGACCAAAATTGGACCACATTTAACGAACCTAAAAATATGGGTTAAGCAGTGAAATCTAGGTGGATTTATTGGCTTTAAACCGCAGTAAATAGTTTATATGTTTGTTTACAAATATTTTAAGGAGTTATATCATTGACCAAGTATAATCACTTGGTCGAAGAGTTATATCAATTAATTCTAATGGTCAGATCGAAAACCGAACACCCAACGCTCGAGTGGTTTAAAATATTAAAAAAGAAAAGAAAATTTCGATGGTTTAGTTCGTTTCTGAATTTGTATGAACCATTGCAATACTGAGAGTAGAAGTCTACATGTATTAATAACACAAGTCTTTCCTTTTCATTTACTTTTGTATTAAGGGTGAAGTACTCCAGACGACATGCAAGTATTTCCTAGAAGTATTGATGGATGATAATTTGATTACATTTTGGATGATAATTTGATTCTAAATAAATGTTTACCATTCTGCAAATGAAATTTTTATAAGATTTTTAACCTTTGTTACGTAAAATAATTGAAATTTACTACCAAACCGTTCATGCACAAATGATCTTTACTGATAATTATGTTAATATAAATATTTATTTGTATGGTGTTAGGAAAAGTAGGCGTACGTGTAATCAGTAAATTCAATCATTATTAAAAGTAAAAACAATAAATGATATTTCGGTCCCCTATAGTACTTTTGTGTTTTTTTTTCAAGTCAATTTTAATTAAAACAAAGAAAAAAATGTCAGTTGTCCATAAGCAGTGTAACAGCCCAACCCTACACCCGATCCTAAGGACCAGTTGTTTCGGAAAATTTGACGTTAGATTTTCCTTCAAATCGTCAATCACCGCAAAATTGGGTTGTTTCAACCTCCGTCAGACGAAATTTCAACGAAAATTCCATACAAATGTGATTGGACATCACCTTAATGTGATCAGCCGAGTTCGAACCATTAAGCTTGAATGGCGCATGCGCAGACGTCAATATTGTGATCTGACAGGTCGTGGCGGGAATGTCTGTAATATTTTTAACTAAATATGGCTGGACAATTTTTGTACATAACGTAAAGAATGCACAATGGTTAAAACTTCAGAAGTTAGATATCCTCTCAAAGTAATTCTGTATAAGAAGTTAGATATCCTCTCAAAGTATATAGTTGTCGAAAATCGTCAGTTTCAGAGATTGAAAATGACGTAAAAACTGGCGAAAACATTGAACAAAATAAAAGTTTTCTCTTATTGACCGATGGTATCACAATAATTGTCAACTGTAATACTTACATTATGAATCTACAATATATAAGAAACCTCTTTTTTATGATTGACATATCCCCGTCAAATTATTTTACTGATTATTTACCTTGAAACCACGGAGCTGCATGGAGCTATAGGTTCATGTACATGGATACAACTGAGGAACTCCCGATTTCGTACAAGATACGAAATTAATAGTATTTTATAATAAAAATCCTTTTGTGCTCAATATATATCTTTATTCAAATGTTTATTTATACACGTAAAACTTCCTCGTCATATAAGTTATAAGAATAAGTACACGTATATATAAGTCAGTATTTGTACACAGTTGTATGTGGGTAAAAAAAACTGTTTATTCATTTCACTTGTATGTTTAATTGGCGACTTAAGAACAATGTTAAAATTATGTGTTCGTGATTATTGCTCCTTTGTACCCATATCTTTCGCATGAGATAAGTTGGTTTCTGTTTGGAGATAGCCTTTATCCAAAACACAGACTTGTCATAATTTCAGTTGCAATCCTCCATTATATATTTCTCTCCCATACTGCAATGCCGCTAAAACAAGTATCAATATTATAACATATTTTACTTCATCCGTTGGTACCTGATAAGTAAAACAGACAAACTTAATATTATATCAAATAATAACAATAAATGAGAAGTCCGTCATTCATTGTTAATAATGTTAGTTGCAAATATAGTTATACGATTGTAGGATACCAAATAAACTTTAGTAGATACGTAATTATCGGAATTCGGACTTAAAAAATACTCATTATTAATAATACAAGTAACCTCTAATGTACGACGTTTTATGTTGTTAAACGTAGCTTGTAAATATGGGCACGTTGAATTCATTTTCCATATATTTTTATGTTTTCTTTAGCACTTTTCCCACCTTGCTTTCAGGTTACATCTCTGAAGTGGTCACATTCCGGAAAATCGGTCTAAAATTAAATAATATACAAATAATACGATTGAAAGTTACCATATTAACTTTACTATGTATGTAATTGACTGAATACGAATAAAAACAACACTCATTCTCAATCATTTACGTTTTATATCGTAGAAAAATATTACTGACCGCAACAAAACAAAATAGCGGTAAAATTCTGACGGCCGTGGTCGGCGTGCGCATGCGCATCCATAGAAATTTTATAAGTGTTGCCATCATAAAAATACCTCGGTCTTCGAAATAAATAATTCTGCGGAATAAATGCCTAATTCGGCGGGGAACACTCAGTGAAATTTTCAACGTGGATTGGAGTGTGATCGGAGTTGAAACAACCCATTTGGTATTTGAAATGATGGAAGACGTGATTGCCAATCTAGTTTGAAGTGAATTAAAAGAATATTTTCATTATTTGAAACAACTGCTCCTAATTGTCCAATACATATGGATTTAAAATGTATCTGGATAGAAAAACAAAATTTAAAAAATTTAAATCTCACTCATTTATCCTGGTTGATAAAACAGGTCAAGTATTTATCTTAACACCTTGTACATAATATGTTATTATTATTTTATTTTATTTTGCAGAAACAAACAGTACATAATTACACAAAGAGTATATATCTAACAGCGACATGTTATTGGTACCAATAACATGTCGCTGTTAGATATATACTCGTATACAAGTTTTTGTGTGATACGAGTATGTTGTACATTTTAGCTAAATTAAGTTAGTTAGTATATTATGCAAAGAGAGAGGTGTGAGTGAGTGTTTGTGTGTGTGTATGGATGTGTGTGTTATGTGTGCGAATTCAGTACGCTAGAAAAGTTTTTTTTAAATAGAGGGAGGGAATCAAAAAATATATCGGTATTTGTGCTTCTTTGAATTGAGTTGAATGTTTGAAGGATGCTAGAAATGGGGGAGTTAATATAATATTAATAATTTGACATGCCATTACTCAGCACAATTTATTATTCATGACACTTATAGAAAGAATGGTTCGATTTTCGCTCCTGCAGATTGTAATGCCTTGTTCCGACCTGACAAGTAGTAAGTCGAGTGGCGAGTAACTCGCTACTTGACTCTCCAAAAAAAATTCGAACTGCTGTCAAGTAGAGTTCATTAGTAAGCGATGCGACGGGCTGCAACGAAATAAAGTAAATACGCTATTTAAGCTGATTGTAATGCTTATTTTAGAAGAGGTGGAATAATAAATTAGTGAGATTAAAATAAATACAGTATGGTAACGAAAATAGATTAATAGCCGCAAAAATAAAGAATTTTAGAGTAGCATTTTCGCTCCAACGGGACGACATATTGCGCGTATCTGCGACTACGAATGAACTGCGCATTTGTCAGTGCGCAGGGACGCGTGGAGGGGGACTCTACTCGCCGAAGAACAAAGCTACTTAAGTTAAGAAAGTGAAATGTAAATTTCTTTTAACTTAATAAATGAAAAAAAATATAAAAAAATAGAACCAAATGGATTCAATCTACTAAAGAGCTGACTAGTCTACTCTACTAAAATTGTGGTGTTCGGACACGTTTAGTTACTAATGTTTTTGCTACTCGACTAAAATACTTTCCCAGTCAGAACAAGGCATAAGAGTAATATTGTTTTGTATTTTTTTTTAATCTTTTTTGGAATATCTTAACAAATATTTGTTAAAACTTAAAACCTGCCTAAAACCTAATGAATATAAAAATATTTTTATATATTCGGTAGAGTTATTTCCATTAAATATGAGTGAGTATTTTTAAGTTGATCCACCGACTAATCGATTAGCTCCGGCCACCGCGACTGACTTCCCATGGGTTATTCGTTTATAATGACTTTTTAAAAATTGACGAGTCACATTTTGTAATTCCAACGTCTTTAGCAGTAACTGCAGGTAGCAAGAACTCGGTGTCTAACGCAGTAGCAAGTATTTATAACTAGGTATCAAAAAGGTGTTACATCGGTAAGGAGTTATTACTACTTACGTGCAAACAGTGCACAATACGAATTCGCTTACCCATAACATACCTATTTAAAATGGTTGATTAAGAGGAACGCAAAAGCCAAAAATTTTAATATTCTTAGCGTTTCCTATATCATATAACAAGCTTCTGCCCGCGTCTTCGTCTGCGTAGGATTAGTACTTCGAGTGATCTATTTTCTTTTCCTAGGATATTATTGTAAAGTTTCATTAAAATCCATTCAGTAGTTTTTGCGTCAAAGAGTAACAAACATACATACATCCATAAAAACTTTCGCATTTATAATATTAGTAAAATAGATAATAGGCATATAGATAGCTTTATGTCACGGGAATGGGGTCGAATAAGCTCAGTGATTGCAGCTGAGTTCCGATAAGTCTAAGGACCTGGGTTCATTTCCCAGCTGCGACCGTAACTTTATCATTATTTTTTCAATTTTTCATTTGAGAGTCAGCAATGATTAAATATTACAATTTTAGGTTTACTTACCAAGTTATTCCAAACAAAATATTCATCCCAGACATGCAGAAAAGTTAATATGACACATATTGATATATTTATCCAAGACACTATCTAGATTGTATTTAGTTCTGGAAGAATTTTGAAATATAGCAGTCTATAAAAATAAGCGTTAAGAAAATGAAGATAATGTTGGTAGTTCTTAGGTATGATGCAGTTTTAAGGGGATAGGGTCGAATTAGCTCCGTGGTTAGAACAGCTCCTGGATTCATTTCCTAGATACGACTACGAATTATTACATACAAGCTTCTGCCCGCGACTTCGTCTGCGTAGGATTAGTACTTCGAGTAATCTATTTTCTTTTCCTAGGTTCCATCTACGTTTATACCAAAATTCTTAACCTATTTATTTAAAACATGTATAATTCTTGATTCGATTCAAAGTATTAGGCGAGTACTTCAAATGAATTCACTAATTTAAATATTTTCCAAAATAGAATTTTGATTTAACAATCATTGTTTTGCAAAATGTCATTCTCAAATTTTGACGTTTTCTATTAAACTATAGTTATTATTTTCAATATATTGATAATAAATAGCTAGCTTTATAAATTATAGCCTATATGTTATTCTGATGTGTGAGCTATATTATTGTAAAGTTTCATTAAAATCCATTAATTAAATTTCGATTTAAAAAGTTACAAACATATATACATCCATACAAACTTTTGCGTTTATAATATTAGTAAGAAGATTACACTATGTTAATAAATATATATTTATTTATCCAAGAATTGCGTAAAAGTTAATAGATGACGCACATTAAAAAAATATTGATATATTTATCCAAGACATTACCTAGATTGTATTTAGTTCGGGAAGAATCTTGCAAACATACATACATAAAGATAGCAGGCAAAAGTTGCTAATATTGTCTTTAATGATTACACATTACAATTTGAGGTTTTACTCACGAAGTTATTAAAAAAAATAACATTCTAAATATCATATTAAAATATTAGTTTCGCTTGGCATATCTTTATAATGATAAATATTATTACAGTTGCATTCCCACGTCGGTAGAGTAATGCGTTTTTAATGATGTACTATTTTGTCAAGGTGGTACGGTTATAATAATTGTTATGTCGTATTATCCATGGTAAGCAATATGAACGAAATCATGTGAACACAAACAAAAAAATTGTTGCTCACATGAAATTTTTTCTTACTCCTAATGTTCAGTCTCAGTATATTTTGTCGACTTGAGTTTAAAAAAATATGATTTATTACCTTAGGTCAGGCTAACTATTTGATATATCATATTATTATTTACACTCAGAAGTTCGGCCGACACAAAATAATGTTAATTTGTCATGCTTCCGATTCTCAGCAAGAAGTATTATCCTACTGCTGAGAGCTACGTTGTGACTTCTCTTTCTGATTTATGCGTCATTTATGCAGAGAGAGGGAGAGGTTATAACGAAGCTTTCAGCGGAATGCCTTTAACTTCCCCGCCCACGTTCCTAACCGCCCAAACCCTAATGCCCCTTCGTAACACAGAAGGACTTAAATGGAATTAATAAGCGTTTTTTTAGTATCGTTAAGGGTCATAATCGAGCGTTACGTTAAGGGCGTTTATGATCTTACCCTATTTTGATGATAAGGGTGTTATTTTTAATCCCGTTTGGAATTAGATATTTTTTTATCTATGAATGATGACTGAAAAATATTTGGGTCGGATTTGCGTCAAGGAAATTAATTGGAGAATATATCATGTGAATAAAATTGAATCTGTTATGCTTGAGCGTGAATATTATTGTATTAAATTAATTCGAAAATCTTGGATTTATAAATACAATCCAGGAATAAAAAAATAATAAAATTGTTTCATTAATTGTTTTTTTTTCTTAGAAAACTATAAAACCACTACTTAACTACTACTATGACTTGGTTTTTCTGTTTAGTTTCCACTTTATTTTATAAGAGTAAGTATAACACAAGGTAGATCATTTTTATGTGAATGCCGCACAAAAGTCCAAACTCATGCTTCCAACCATCTGGAGCCAGTGGGACTAAGATATATTCAATGGAAACATTGCGTAACCTGTTTCAAGCAAGGTTTCGATTCTTGATAAAATTTTACTATGGTGTAACTGAAATTATCTACCACTCTAATTAATACACAACCTAGATACCATTAGCTTCACATCTATTAGTGCAAGAGGCATAATTGACACAAGAGAAACCGCTGCCCCAAAAAAAGCAAATAACGCTATGGATCTAATATATTTGAATCACAAAATACATTTTACATTCTAATCACCTATTCTCCCCTCATATATTTCCCACATTAATCATCCAATTTTTCTATTTTAATAACGATTTGAAATATTTTTTACTTAATCAGAATTTTTTAATCTAATTACTATTATTATCAAGAGTATGTATAATTTCAATCTGTAAACCTCTGCCACCATAACACAGGGACATCCTTAACATGGCGGGAGAAATAATACTAAAAATGTATCAAATGTACATTTTTTGTAGGCAGAAACCAAAAAAAAATAGCTGATACCCGGTATGCTTTGCTATGCCACATAAATAAAGAAATTGTTTCCCCCTGCGTGTCCTATCCCATTCGTCCCGTACCCCTTCCGCGACTCCTTCCACTCCCTCGTTCCGCTTCCCCCACCGCTCTCCGCTGTCCCCCTTCTCGCGAACCCCCTAACGCATTCCCCTTCCACCTTTTCCGCCTTCTTAATTCCACTTTCCCTGCCGCTAAACTCTTTGACCTATTTCAATTTTTTATGCAAATTTCATAAAGCTAGAGCTTGTGGTATGAAATATACTTTACGACCTATTCTCATACCTACCAAACATACATAAAAAATAAAGAACTAAAGTTTGACTGTGAATTAACAACTGTAGCTATATGGCTGTGGATAAGATGGTTTAGTTTGCTTGGTATTGTAGATTGTAGGTGTGTGAAGTAACAAGATAAAAATGTATCGACATACCAACACCTTCATAATTGAGAAACTCTTGCAAACGCCGACTTGTAACGTCTATGTAATTCATAAATTTATCGAAATTTAGACGCCGCAAACATGAGAAAATACCAGGAACTATTGATTAGGGTCTTCAGCAAACGGTAAGGGAGCTCGAATAATATTCTCTACACGATTTTGCAGTCTACTCTCACTTGGTTGTACATGCTTCCTTATCTAGAACATTATCCACAGGTGTAAAGGTTCTTACTGAGAGTTTGAAATGAGATATTTTTTACTACCGTACTGCATCGGTAGAAATGACAGGAGAGCGTATTTGCACGGATGGTCCATTCTCCTCTGCCGCCCAATACGGACATCTTGCCAGTCTTCTTTAAACATGGCTCAAGAACCTGACCTGTTTCTGTATTGCTAATGCCGTTCAATTCTTCCACATGGAGAGATCTAGAACCTAATTTTTTTCTCTTTTTGGAATGCTGTTTAGGTTTTCTGTATTTTGTGTTTTTTAATGTACCGTCATTAGCGATGGTATGTCGGATAAATCTCAAACGTCTCACAGCCCGCAACATAATTTAAATACCAACTATAGTTAATTAATTCATGTTTCCTTAAAAATCAAAATATCAAAAAACCAAAATTCAAAAACAATGAACTGAGTTACAAAAGATAGAAATTTTAATAATTAATGTAATATAATTGATAAATATTGGTTCCATCTTAGCCGCCATTTTTGTCTGTTTGGATGTAATGTTTTATTAGCGTACCAAGTCCACTCTTAAGCCTTGTTCTGACTAGGAAAGTATTTTAGTCGAGTAGCGAATCCATTTGGTTCTATTTTTTAGGCGAGTAGAGTCCCCCTCCACGTGTCCCTGCGCACTGACATGCACATTTCATTCGTAGAAGCAGATACATGCAATATGTCGTCCCGTTCCAATGGGTTCCAACGCGTTGGAGCGAATATGGGACTCTTTATTTTTGCGGCTATTATCTATTTACTTTATTGCGTTGCAGCCCGTCATGTCGCAATGAGCAGCTTATTAATGCACTCTACTTGACAGCAGTGCGAACACTTTTTGATGAGTCAAGTAGCGAGTTACTCGCCACTCGACTTACTACTCGTCAGGTGCGAACAAGTCTTTAGGGTATTGTATTTTGTTGTTGATGATTATGAATTGTACACATCTACACCACTGGCTGTTGAGTTTAGTCACCGGTCGGAGAAATGCAATCACTTTGGTCTGAGAAATGCAATAAAAATTATGAATAGATTCGGTCTTCATTTTTCATCCAAGTTTCGGAAACTAATAAAAATATTCTAGCGAAGGCGAGAACACTTAAAAAATATAAACAAACACAGATGGCAGTAATTGTACCTTTTAATAATACCTGCCACAGCGTAAAAGAAGTTTTACTTCAACCGCGCAAATGTTAGACGCACTCATATTTTTTTTCATTACAAAATTAACATGGATAGAAATAGATAGGAAGACAGCGAAGGCAAAACATAATGACAATATTGAAAAAAATTATACTTAAAAAATTAACAGATTCAAATGAGATTTAGTAAATATTTTACCAAAACATTGAACAGCAAATAATTGAACATAATATTGAAAAGTTAACATATTTGTTTTTATCTACCAAGAAATTCAAGATAAAAATGTTTTAGACAGCGGGGAAACATTCAGAGAATAAATGTTAGCCATTATTATAGCATAAGAGGAATTATACGAAGGTTTTAACATACACACATAAATCCATAGGTAGCTACCGGATACAAGAAGAAATAAATTTCAGAGTTGTTGAGTCGGCAATAAGAAAAAACAAAATGGCTTTAGATACCCCTTCAAAACTGTTTCGTCTGGAAATAGTTCTACTAGATTAATCTGGACCGTCTCTAGCGTGTTAGCCATTTCGTTAGATATTGAAACCAATATCTTTAACATTTTAAGTATTAGCACATTGTATGATAATTGCGCAACTTATTATTTTGCGATAATCATTTCCAGTTTCACTGCCGATAAATCGGCATTTATTCAAATATTCATTTACGGTTTCATACAAAATAACAACGGGGGTTAAGTAAACTACAGTACTTAACATTTGTATGTGAATGTGTATGTAGTTTCAATGTCTCGCAAGATGTCGTTAGTGTATGTGGTTTTGTTTAGCTTTAATGGGTCTCAATAGAGGTCAGTAGGTTGTACTAAATGAGAGAGATAGCTGTCACCCGTTCGGGTGTAACACCCGAAAGGTGACGAAAATAACCGAACATGTTCGATCTGCAGGTGGGATTGATTTTCCCATATTTCTATTCGGTTTGGAAACATGAAAACTTAGAGCCAGGGAAAGAATGTGGATGAACTGCTATGGAAATGTGATGCTGGAGAAAAATGCTCTGGATTCCATGAACAGCTAGACGCACACATACATCTATTCTGGCTAGGCTAGGCATCCACGATAGGCCTCCAAAGTGAACAAGTTGTTCACTAAACTGAGGACTCAAACTTAGAGATACTAATGGTTATTAGCAAACTGAAAGGCAGAATTCGAAGAGGAAGGTCACCAAAGCGCTGGAGTGACCAAGTATCACTGGCGTCTGGTACGTCGGTGTCATTGGCTCTCCACAAAGCGCAGAATCGCGAGGAGTGAAGGACCCTTGTTCCTTGTCTACCATGAAAATTGGAGAGGGGTCACGATCTTTAGCAACGAGTAACTGATTCAAGAAGAAGAATACATACCCATAGGCACCGTAAGATTATTTAAAAATTTCAGTAGCAAACTACGTATTGTCCAAATTTAATCTAACCACACCTAATATAAACTACAACCTAATCATAATATTACAAAATTTTTTGAAAATTTGCAAAGCGCGGTTTTTTGCAAAGTGCAAGAGACGATTATATAACTTTAGTAGCATATTTTAATATCAAAATGGTTGACGCGTCTTCCACAACATTTCCTTGCACTCCTTGACATGGAACAAGGGACGTATTAGTACGAGTGTCACACCTTTTTTCGTTCACGGGTCGTCGCTCCGATGCTGCCATAACTCAAAATAAAATAAAACCCGCGAGCGAGACACCACCTCTGCCACCTTTAAGATGATATTATAGCGCGCCACCAGAGCCAGAGGTACGAACTTGAGATGTGGCGATACCCCATCGGGAGAGACAAACATTCCCCATTGAGATGTGTGCTTTTAATGCTAACTGCATTTCGTTCGGCTTGCGTATTAGGGCTGTCAAATTCATTAAATTAACTAAACAGGAATACCAAACCTAAGCTTTATAGTAAATAAGTTTTAAAATCTTTGTCTAAAACATTATTTCTAATTGACTTAAACTTATAGGCGTAATATTTACCATAAGTGCATTAAAATTACCTAACATAATAATAATAGAAATAATAATTATTTATTTAATCCAGCTATAAGAACGGGATATTCAATTCAAATTATCCATGTAGAGTGGAAGGTGCTCTCATTATCGCCCGGTGTAATACGACCATTCAAATTTTAATCATTTTGATTCGATACCACAATCATTCTGATTCTAAACTTTGCTTGAATTGGCTTTAGCCATCTTTTGGTGTTCAGTACTCAAAAGTATAGGATAGAAAATGGGGACTTCAAAATTGTCAAGTCACCATTTCTATCCTAAACCATTCCTACTCCTCCTATCTTATTTCAGCCTCCCAATATTCTCAAGCATTTGTGATAAAAAGATAATAATTATTACCGCCATAATATTTTAAAACATGCTACAATATTTATATTTTAATACAAAGAGAACATGTAAAGGGTTTTGATTTGTAAAAAAATCTGTGAAAAAAGGGTCATCATTAGTTTTAACATTTTTAAATTTCTAACAAAAAGCAGTTGATCCAAAATGACTGCACTGAAAAAAAAAGATAAACTTTTTGCCGATAAATTCTGTACTCATTTTTCAAAGACTTTCTTGTTTCAAGTATTTCAAGTATCAAGAATAACTGTTTATTTACAAAAGACCGAGGATTTAACAAGCACCTAACATCTAATTTAAAAAACTTCAATGACAAAAGATTTACCCTTGTCATTTACATATACTTTTTATTTAATTTGTTTGTCTGTATAGCACTTTAAAGGTCAAATTAGGTTATTTATAGTACAGATGTGTAAGACAGAAGGTATTTAAATGTCAAATAATAAATGTGTACTTAGAACAACAACAAAAAAAACAGAAAAAAGTCTCCACCATATCAAAATACATTAAAATCAATCAATTTTTTTCGTGAATTTAAGAGATATATTATCTAATAATATATATGATTCAAATAATACATTTAAATAAAGTGGACTGTAAATCCATAGGCCGCTGGTTCAGATCCGGCTCGTAGGACCAAATGCAGGTGGTGTTTAAATTTGTTTTGTTTAAATTTGTATATCGAAGGACCTTTGAAGTGTGTTTGTGTTTTTGTAGTAGATAAGTAGAAAATATGCACAGGCAAAGGAGAGGATAGAAATGAATTACAGCGGTACTGTGGTACTTTCTTTTGTTTTGCTAATTTTTATATTGCACTGCACATATAGCGGAATAATTATATTAGTTGCGGTGCTTTTCTCCTTAGAGCGAATATCTAAAAATGGGGATTATAGATGTGGAGATATTCATACGGTGGGGATTGATTGATGACTGATGTGGGTAATAAGAAATTACAGATCTATATGAGAAGGGTAGGAAGGAAATATAACAATACTAACTACAAGTACAGCGGTTTATGATATATGGATGTATGTATGTAGATAAATGTAGCTGTGTATTATGTAAAGGCCCATCCAATATATATTATTTCAATGTGTATACAGCACATAATTTTAATCGCTTAGGTAAACCAAACTACACATTAAGTATCAATAATTATTATAATTTATCTCCAGATCAAATTTTTCTATCGTTAAGCAGTATTTCGCACAACATCGCTGTGTCCAACGCGGCATAACAATGTTTACTGTATGAATATGACTTATGTCGATCGGTGCACCTGAATTCGGCACTCAATTTTGTTGGATTATTATTGCCTTCTCTAAGCTATAGAGTAGTTCGATGAACTGTCAACAGAGTAAAGTTCTTGTTATTTTATTATTTTACTAAACTTAGCCGCTACGGGGATTGGATAAAATAGTTGATTTAAATGCATGATAATAACATTCACCTCTTTCTGACATTTAAACACTTAACAGCAGTAAGTAACAGTAAGAGGTTTAAAAAAATAAAAAATGAATGCGTCAAACCTTTAATCGCGGTTGAAGTAAAACTTCTTTGAAAGTTGTGGCAGGTATTACTTAATCGGTACAATAATTGCCATCTGTGTGTTGGTTCTCGCCTTCGCTAGAATATATTTCGGACCGATACTTCGCTAGGACATTCATGTCTATTAATTAATACAGATGCATGTTACACAGCCGGCAGATTGCAGAAATCGTTCCGATATCTTTACGTCATTTCCGTGTGAAAACGTTATTTCCGTCCGAAAAACATCTGAATTACTCGTCATATCGCACTTAAATAAGTGTTACTTCAAAAACCAAACATAAAAATTATTATTAATAATTTTTATAAGAAAAACTCTATTTTTATAACTTTGGAAGATTATTCCTATCGATGTAATATATCATTGAAAAAGAAGATAACACTAATAATCTGAATTAAAATATAAAAGATGAACAAGACACATAAAAATAAAAGATAACGGGTGCAACTGGGACTCGAACCCAGAACCTCTCGTTTTACCGGGACGGGCGGCTCTACCAATTCGGCTATCAATGAAAAATGTAGCTACCGATAATACGAAGAAAAAAATTGTCGAAGATAATATTGTTAATTCCGAAATTTGAAATATGAAATTGACAAATATGACGGTTTTATTAGGTGGCAATAACCGAATTGGTAGGGGCGCCTGTCCCGGTAAGACGAGACGGTTCTGGGTTCGAGTCCCAGTTGCGACTGTTATCTTTTATTTTTCTGTGTCCTGTTCATTTTCATATTTTAATTTGGATTATTAGTGTTATCTTCTTCGTCAACGATATAAAAATTAGAGTTCAATAAATAATAATTCTATTTGTGAGAACCCTCGAGTCGCCACGAACCAAATGTCGGGGTTATTTTAATAGCTGTTTGTTTTAGTGGCCTGGGATGAATAGTCGCCTTGTGTTTCACTTGAGGTAACGAAAATATTCATAATTTAGTGTCGGGCCTCGTATGACTTATGGCCTGCGGGTCCGGGTTCTCGCCCATAGTGTGACACGGTGGAATAAAAGAGAATTATTAGCGGTGAGACAGGCTTTGGTGTGACGATATCTTTTTCGGGATAAATTTATTTGACAATCTTTTTTTGGGGATAAATTTATTCGAGTTCTTAAATATCTTAATGTTTTTTTTTTCTTCGTGCACATTTGTACGTTCGTGACAAGGTTATGCTTTTGGCTTGTACCTTACCCCCTATATATTGCTTTATAAATACATTATTTATGATTTGTGTATAATTTCCTGATGACGTAATAAACTGGTTTTCTCACTTTGTTTGTACATTAATATTATATATGAAAATATATCGACTGTCACCTGAATGATCGATATACTAATATATACCTCCTATTATATATTACGATTTGTAATTTAATTTTGGTAGTTAATAAAAATAACGAAAGTCACAAGATTGACAAAATCACAAATCTTTGCTGCTTTAACTTTTAATTTATAATTTATTTATTTATTTATTAAACGCCCTTACGGGCTTTTACATTTTTGTTAAATAGATGAGTATAACAGTTATTTCAAAAAAATTTAAATTAAAACAATAATATAAAAAAGAATGATTGTTTGTTCTTATTACGTTATGTGCGGCCATACCGTTCATCAGATTGCGATGAAACTTTGGGAATATGATGTGCGCATACCCGGTATGGTTATAGGATGTCTGGCGATATATGGTCTGGCGTTTTGAAATTATTTCCTATAATATTCATACGATTGCGATTAAAATTTCATCCGATTGCTATTAAATTTTTTTGAATTATTGTGAACATGCCCGTGAATACTGGTGAGCTCTGGCATTATACAATTTGCATAAAAAAATTATAGTTTACATCTAGGTAAGCGAGATGTTGGAAAAATCGGTGTATTTTATGGAGTTAGGCGACAGGGAAAAAAGCTAAGGGGGGGCGGTATGCGGAAGGGTGGTTTGGGGAATTAAGGAGGGGGCTTCGCGGTAGGTCAGACGAGGGAGGGGGGAAGGCGAAGATGGTTGAAGCGGAATGCGTGAGGGGAGGCGGTTCGCGAGAAAGGGGCGAGCGGGAGAGGGGAGGGGGAACGTGGGAAGGGGAAAAGGGAACCATTGAGGGGAAGGGGATGCGGTAGGGGGAGAGGAATAGCATTGTATTTATTTAAATAGCATTTCTGTGCATGCCGGGTATCAGCTAGTTATAAATATTTTTTTTAATATTTCACTGAAAATTAATACATACATCTAATAGAATGTTCGGGATCGTTTATCATGATCATTTATTAAACCACTGTAGGTATTATTGGCCAGACGAAAAATTGTACTCAAATTGTATTTGCAGAAATAGGTGAGTTTTTACATGATTATATTATTTACATACCATATAGATGTAGTACAAATTCTTCTACCATTTATATAAAATAATAATTTTATTTGGAGATGAATGGGCTACGATTTGCCGCAGGTTTGATTAGTGCCCCTCACTGGCTTACAATATCACAGGAGCAGAAACTACTTACTGACAAATTTGGCTAAGAACGAGCATGACCCCTGAGAAAGAAAGGTTTTTCTAAAACACAAACCTGGTTCCGACACCTAAATAATGAATGGCATCAAAACTTGAAGTGGCAAAAAAGGAAAGCGTGCTGGGTGAAAATGCTGGAACCGAGATCGTTATGTAAATGAAAAATGTTCACAGTGGGTAAACGACTGTCGAGAAAAGAGTAGAGGAAATGAATTGAATAGTTGGGGTTATCCACGCAAAACCTTTGTTTTTAACATTTACCTGAAACTGAAAAACTTACCGCAAAATTTTGCGTAATTCAATTTTGAAGAAGTCAAATTTGAAAAAATCATTCGCTAGGGGGTTTCTTGTAACGGCTCCAAAAGTTTTCCGATACGTAAAATTAATGTATTATCTTTTCGAGGGATATAATGGTATAAAAATGTATGCCAAAGCCTACAGTCGGATTCATTATATAAAGAAAAATATGATACACACTGCACAAGATTTAGTCAAAATGGTTGTATGTCCTTTCTAGAAATTACATTTTATATTAAATTTTTTCCGCTGGCTGCGATCTCCCGCCATTCTCAACTAAAACTTAGTCCTTATTATTTATTTATTTATTTTCTCATGTTCTCCATAAAACGGCTATACACCAATATATCATGGAGAAGATTATAAATTACAAAGTACACAAGTGCAGTTTTACTACTTTGTAACATGTGCTAAAAGATAGTTGCTGAACTGTCTGTAAGTGACATTGAAAATGTCGATGGTCAATGCAGAATCGTTAAACATTTGAGTCATTATTATTAATTAATTATCATCCTCTTATCCTAAAGAATCCTACAATGGTTTGAAATTTTATGAGATTTTCGTGATAATGATTCACTTTTACCCTTTTTCAGTTGTCTGGTTCTGTTTGTGACCTACAGAATCTTACAATAGCCTCAAGCTTTATTAGATATCGAATTCACAATTCATCTTTACTACATTGCGATCTATTTTCTAGTGCTGAAAGTCCAAAGATTTTTCATAGCTATTATAATAATAATATACTAATATTATAACTATATTATATAATGATATTCTTGTAGTATTTTATGTATATTTTTGTTCATTAAAGTCAGGCTAATTCAAATTGATGACGCGATACCAGCTTACAAATTTGTCCTCTGTGTTCCTGGCGGAGGCGATGTGACAGAGGGAGGGGGGCGGTGAGAGTAGTTCTCACGAGCGCTGAAGCCAAACACATTTGAAAAACACTACACGGAGTTACTTCGTTAGTGTTACTGTTGTACAATTAACATTAACTGCAGACGCTGTACGCCCGTCCGCTCTGTGGGAGGATCCAAAAACTTTAGGGGAAGTGTTGAATTAGTAGTTTTTTTTAAAAAACATTTATGGTTAATCAAAACGACGACACCAGTAGTAGAGTTGCTAGTTTCTTGTCTAGGGTTATGACCAGAGGGAAGGCCCTAGCACGCTTGCTCTATAACGATCGATAGGATAACTATCGGTAACTTCTCATCATTCCCTACGACAACTGCAGATCGCAAACGAATAGGTGACAGTTCACAATGACTAAGTGTCCTTATTATATTCGATATCAACTGACGTTTGTACGTTTGAGATCTGCAGTTGTCCTAGGGAACGATGAGAAGTTACCGACAATCGGTCGGTAACTTTATATCGAGCGACCGTGCTAGCATAGATGACGCTAGTTCTAGGCGAATCTACACGGAGAAAAATGAACTGTTAATAACTTTGAAATCCTGTTAATATGTTCGTAAGAACTTCAGTCCCGTTTTTAACCGTTTTTACTATTAAAATGATCGTTTTTTCTATTAAAATGTTCGTTTTTTCTATTAAAATGATCGTTTTTTCAAATAACATTTTTCTTCGTGTAGGCAAATGCAAAAGAAAATATACATTTGATATTATGTGGATGTACCAAAATTTGATGAAATATTTATTTTAAGTATTTAATGTAGTTGGAAACCACCAGTCAGATTAGAAAATAGGTTTGTATTAATTTTTTTGTGATTTTATTATGATATTCATATGTTTGGCATTTTAGATAGGCAAGGGCTTTTTCTCAACCTTTCTTTACTTCTATTCTTGAAACGGCTATTTCTGTGTTTCGGTAATAGTCCTGAATAATCACGTAGTTCCCAACCATCATATTCTCCTTCCCATCCCATATTTATTCAGACTCACAATACTCCCCAAAATGGTATTGCTGTAGTCATACCGTGACCGTTGTGCGTTCCACGTATTTTTTTTTTCATGGCCAATTTCAATAGCCTATAGTATTTTTCGCATTTAGCCTACAGATAAATCTAATTATGTATTTAATTTTCTTTCAATAATGACATGGGTGTAAACCACATCCGAAACCAGTGGCTCGGCCACCACCCGGAGGGTCCTTGTAGCCGTCCAGGGGGCCAGCCCCCCCGGGGCTGCACCAGGATATCAGATGCACACAAAATATAATTATGTGAAGGACGCTCGCTTTATTTCCACCAAATTCCTAGATCAAAGTGTGCAGTCAAATATTCATTTTTAATTTTTAATTTTTTTTTTTTATTTATTTACATTTGATACATTTAAAGCCAAAATAACAAATAATATTACATAATAAGAGAATATATTTAAAATGAATACAAGTGTTATTACGTTGTTTTAGGTCGATATTAGTTCCTAGCTAGGCAGATTGCCTGTTCTAAGGAACCAAAGTGTGTAAAGTGCCAAATGCAATTTAAATTATTATTATTTTTTTTAATTAATACCTATGTACTAAGTTTTTACTAAATGTGCCATTCATAGGTAACCATGTATCGTTTTAATTCACATTATATAATAGTTTTTCAGACTCCTCCCTACCCAAGCCAATCAACCATTTAGTCATTATTGAACCAATGCAGGACATTTTGCAATTTTTAATATTTAAGTCTGGGGGGATTTTATTGTATAATTTCGGTCCCAGATACGCATACGTCTTTTGATACTTTGCCGTATTGCTCCCTGGGACGAAGAGATCCTTTCTGTTGTGACTTCTTGTATTGTATTTGTGATCAATTTTATTAAAATTTTCTATATTTTTATGTACATGGATAATAATCTTTTTTATGAAGTTTTGACGAACATCAAGAACGTTAAATTTTTTGTAGAGTTTGTCGCTTGAGAACCTGTAGGGTTTACGCGTAATGACTCTAATTATGGATTTCTGGGCCTTTACAAGCGGATCTAAAATCGTTCTTCCTGACGCTCCCCAGCCAATACAACCATACGTTAAGATGGGGTTGCACAGTCCGAAATATATTTTTCTTAGGTCTTTTTGTTTAATTATGTTTCGCAATGCAAAGAAAATGTATATCAATTTTCTTACCCTACTTGAAAGATTGTCGATGTGATATTTCCACTTAAGATGATTGTCTATGATAACACCTAGATATTTGATGTTGTTCACACATTCCAAAGCTTCACAGTTGCAGTTAAAGTCCATATTATAGGAAATACAATTAGTCTTATGAGTTTTTATTGTGTACGATGTACTAGGTCGTCCCTTTATGGTTGAGCTGAATCTTATGTATTTAGTTTTTGCTATATTTAGTGTTAGTAGATTTTTGTCAAGCCACTGTTTTATCGCATTGATTCCACTTTCAGCATGTTTATGAGTTTCAGCCCAATCCTCTCCTTCAAATATAGCTACCGTATCGTCCGCGAACGTAATAATTTTTCCGCCTATTGGTAGATTGCATAACTCATTGATGTAAATTATAAATAGAAGAGGTCCCAGTGTGCTTCCCTGTGGTACACCAAAGTTGGTGTCTAGTGAGTTACTCACTGTATTGCCTATTTTGAGTTGCTGGCTTCTACCCGTTAAGTAACTCTTTAACCATTCGTAAGGCATACCTACAACACCAATATTTTGTAATCTTTTGAGGAGTATTTTATGAGAAATTGTATCGAAAGCCTTGGCTAAGTCTAAGAACAGTGCAATGCTTTTCTTTCTGCGATCTATATTTCCAGAAATATGTTCTGTAAGTTGCGCTATAGCATCGTCCGTTCCTCTCCCCGGCCGAAAGCCAAACTGATTTTTGCTTAAAAGTTTTCGGCTCTCTACATAATTACTTAATCTATTTTTAAAGATTTTTTCTATAATTTTTGAGATTGCACTCAGCAGGGATATTGGCCTATAATTGCCCACTTGGTTTTTGGGTCCACTTTTGTAGATTGGTACTATTATAGATTTTTTAAGATGGTTAGGAAAAACCCCAGAAGAAAAACTTTTATTGAAAATGTTCGACAAAGGCGATGCGATATTGTGTTTAATGATTTTTAGAATATGAGTGTTAAGACTATCAGGACCTTTTGAATGCGTAGTGTTAAGATTGTCAATAATTTTTATGACCTCTTCATTTGACGTAGGTGGGAATTTAAACGAAAAAACTATTTTTTACCTCGATTGATTTTAGTAGAGCTCAAGCAAACATTTTTATAATTTTTCATTGTTTTCATGTGTACTTAAACCATACCAAACAAAGTTTCTATTTTGTCTGTCTATTATTTGTTTGACACATAAGTTTTCATTATAAGCTATGTGGTTTGGAAATGTAGAGCAGATGAGTGGAGAAAGGAATTAAATGAGGTTATAAGAAGACGTGGTCGGCCCTGAAAGTCATGGAAAATAATTTACTCAAGTCCAGGCATCTAAACGCAGAATAAAGACGAACATAAGAAATATGATATGGGCGTGTTTCTTGATTTAAAATTCTGACTGATTGACACAAATTTCAAATACAGAACTGAATTTCATCATCATTATGATTTTATTTTATTTTGATCAAATGTAATGGTATTATACGATGCCAAGCAGTGTAACAGAGACAAAATACAAGCTAAACGTGCTAAATATAACCAATAGGTAAAACGTTAGTAAAGTACCTATATCCCTTAAGTGCATCTAAAGGATCGAAATAAAAAAAGATATGGGAATCATTTACTGGATAATCAACACCCCTGACCTTATAGGTCACTCTTAGTGGTTCGCTAGGTTTGTTGTCTTAGTAGGGGTGCCCGCGTTCATGTGGCGAGGTTTATTTAGTGCGTTACGTATGCGTTTGCCCACTAAAACGTGTCGGGCCGGATGGGGAGAGACTGGTTGAGGTAGACCTAACCTAGAACTCTTCAGCCGAACTCTCTCGACCAACCGTTTTTCACCGCAGTGAGAAGGATAAATACATATCATTCCTGGATACATAGACTCCCAGACCCCCACCTACCCCTCTTTTAATTCCCAGAATCCTCCTTAAATTATCCTCCACACATCATCTCCAAAGATGACACAAGTCTCGAGAGATTTTTCCTCAGTGCCTCCTGTGTGGAGCTAATATAAAAAAAAATGAAAAACACTTATAATGTTTTTTAAGACGACGCCAATCTAAAACATTTTAATCCTAGGGGAAAAAGGTTAGGAAAAAAGAGAAAAAAAAGTTTTTAACTGTTATTATTGTCAGCACGTTCAGGTTATATGGTTCTAAGTAAATAAAAAATGATATCAAATATTAATCTGGAAATTTTCAGAAGATCTCCACATAGTTGCAAGCAGTACAGTTGTATTCTCTATGCAATCCTGCACTTAACGTGTATACGTGTAATTCGGTCCTAGTCTACAACCATGCACAAGGCCCAGTACAATCCCTTGTTCATTCCCACTTTACGGACAACCAATCCTGTACGACCAGGGATATACCTGGTTTTAGGACCTACCTAAATGCTTAACAAAATTAAAACTTAACATTTTTACACTTTCAACGCACGAATGATACCGTTTAAGCATTTGGTTTCACAAAAATTATTATGGAAAAAAGCAAGTTAATTATGCATTTACGGGGAGATGGAAGCTTGCTTTTTAATTTTGGAGTAATTATGGGTACCGCCGTCCAGGTAACAACTTATTGGATAAGCAACACATCTGTCACACAGGTCACCAACTGCCGGATTAGGAGAGGTCGGCGAAGGGGGATCCTTTGACCACTCCAACTGTTTTTTCTCGACCCATCGCATTGCACCGCAGTTGGAGGGAAGGATTCATACGTCTGTTAGTTACGTCTTACTGCTTAACACACTGACCCCAGATTGCTACCCATCCCTCATCCCTTTCTACTTTTCAGATCCTCTCCTTCCTTTCCTCAAAAAGACCCTCCACAGGATGACCAGTAAGATGACATAGGAACGGAGGGAAAATATTTTATTGAAGAAGAAGATAACATCTAATTTTTTTAAATATGAAAATAAACAAGACACATAAAAATAATAAAAGATAACGGTCGCAACTGGGACTCGAACCCAGAACCTTACGTCTTACAGGGACATACACCTCTAATAAAATCGGATATATTTATCCGAGACACTATCTAGGTAACAAATACATTCTTTGAATACTTGTTTCCAATAATAAAGGTGGCTGCAAATAATATGGAAAAAACATTAATCGAAGATAATATTGTTAATTCTGAAATTTGAAATATGAAGTTGACAATTACGACAGTCTTGTATAAGATCTCAGTAGCCCAATTGGTAGAGGTGTATGTCCCGGTAAGACGTAAGGTTCTGGGTTCGAGTCCCAGTTGCGACCGTTATCTTTTATTATTTTTCTGTGTCTTGTTTATTTTCATATTTTTAAAAATTAGATTATTATTGTTATCTTCTTCTTCAATGAAATATTACATTGATGGGAATAACCTTCAAAAGTTAAAAAGAGAGTTTTTCTAATAAAAATATGGAAAATATTTTCCTTGGGGCCTCCTGTGTAGACTTAATGTTAAAAAAATGCTTCTTTTTGAATCAGCTTTTTTTTATTAAGTGAAAATATCCCTCTTTCTACTAATTTAATATTTGTAAATTTATTATTTTTTCACAATAATAGCAAATCAATGTATATAAATCAGTGATTGAGTGATAGTTGAGTTAAATGGTTTTACACCTTTTTTAGATTATCATTGAACGAAAGTTTTTCTTTGAAATTTAGAACGCATATAAAATCATATGAACGAAATTAAATACATAGAATCAAATGTAAAAAGCAACTTAAGAGAGACCTGTGGCAGAGAAGAGAATGCTTCTGGTAAGGCGTCAAGCTTATACTATGATGTATTTTTGAGCGGTATCATGAGCGCAGTGTAATAATGACAAGTTGAATTAAAAAGTGGAATTTAGATATGGGTGACGTCGAAACGAGCGTTAATTTTTTTGTTAATGTATCTATTAAACGGATCATTTCTGAAATATGACAATATTTTAACCAATAAACTTAGATAATTCACATGCATAATTCTTTGCAGAATTATCTTCATTCCACTTAGAAACCTGTCATATCGGACCACCAAGCCACTAATCAGTCGTAGACCATGGCAACATACACCATCATACCACAATCTACTTGTTATCACGAAAAAAATAAGAGATTTAGCATTATTCCAGAAAAAGATCAAACTATTCTTAAAAAACTGTATGCAATAAAACCATGTAACCTTAATCCTGTAAATCAAACCATCAAATATTGTATAATGTCTTCCTTAATCTAGTCCTTAAGACATTATATTAAATATGGACTAAAAATTGTATATTCTTATATAACTCCTACACCAAGCTCAAGAGCCAGTTCTCTTAATTGGTGTAGAAACCAAAAAAATGATGTTTTCACCTTTTTGTTATAACTTTTTATTATATTTTTGTTTTTATTTAGTTATTCTATTGTTAAACAATGATTAAAATTTGTAAAATTGTTGTGTGTAAGGGGTGAAATAAAAAAATAAAAAAAATAAAAAATATATAAGCAATGATTACAGTCTACGGAAGCGAACTCTGGCCAACAAATCGCAAGTCAAGCGAGCTCTGAGATGCGCAACGAGTCATTATTCCACTTAATAATTAAGCGGCCCACGCCTTTTTGGCTAAATGCCCTCTTATTAAATAATTTCGTCTGCGAGCTCACAATAATAATTAAGGAATTCACAACCTACTCCCAGCAAATGCATAATGTATTATAAAGCAACCGGCTACCGTCTTTGTAGGGTCAGTTCGTGGGTAAGCAAAAACCGTGTAGGATGCAGTGTAAACGAGAAAAATAAGTTTAAAATAATTATTACAATCTGTCAAAGTGATCAAAATACTTATATCGGACGTGCTGAGTCTATTTTTTGTGTCATTAAGAAATAACAAGTTCCTAAATTTTTGTGACGACGTTAATCTTTTTTGAAAAAATCATTCTCTTAACTGTGTAATCTAAGAATGATGCTATAATTTCACATCACACTATCGCTCCTTATCACGCTTTCTCAAATATGAGATCGATACAATTAAAGTTAACGAATTTTCGGCAGTACAGACATTTAAAAATAACGTCTTGTTCATGTCGGAATCACCCCTATTGAACACATGTGGGAAATAAACAATGTTAATGAATAATTTTTTAATTAGTGAAAAACCGGTAAGTTAAGGAAAGCTTAGCTTAGGTTAGGTTAGATTAGGTAAAGGTACATAGTATCAGTTTATATGTAGACATTATTTTCTGTTGTTAGATACATTTTGTTTAACATTCTTGTTCCGTAAGAGGGTAATACTTACCCCAAACGATAGTTTTGGGCTATATCATAAACTCGATAATTTAGATCAGAGATTATCAACCTTTATAACTGGTGGGCCAATTTATCTATTTTATCCCGGGCCGCAGGAGATAGGGTACATACATATTGATGTGGTCAACTTCGCAGTCGGTGGTGTCGCAAACCAATTTATATTTATGAAAACTGTAATTTTGTAATAAAACTTCCATAGAATACAAAAAAGAAATTCTGCAAGGCTAAAAGAATAAATGCCTTCGATTTTTAATTTATCATTCTGAAATAATAAGGGACGTGTAAAAAACAACCACTTCCAATTTTGGACAACGGTTGATTTTATCGTTCGGAGTAGCATTCCCAACATTGGAATAGTTTCTGACCTTGGTAGCAGTCACAACATCGGATAGGTTTTTTGCCTTGTTAGCAGCTACATTTTTGGATTGTCTTTTTTTCAGGTAGGACGTTGGGGTCTCCATTAAGAGGCTCCCATGAATGCTTCTAAATGGAGATTCCGATCTTAGGTGTGAATCAAGAGGGAGCTAAGCGTAGATCTACCGTGTACTCCAGCTTTCTGTAACTGTTTGAGAGCGTGCAGATTCTTGAGTCGCAGGTTCTCATGTAGGAGTTCAGAACTTTTTTAAAATATTAACAGGGTATATATTATACTCATTATCAGGGTCTCCAGAGTCAAAATCTATGTTGGGTTCGTGGAACCGTCACGAGCGCGGATGGGATACTTAAGAAAGTAGGTATATATAATCGATATAAATCAGCCAAAAGTTATTATTTTTACGTCCCTTGACACCCTGTGTATTTGAATTACACTCGATTTCGTACATTCTTGTAGCAATGTGCATTACTGATTTTTAGTATATATTCATCTGCATAAAATATGATTGTAAATAAATAAATCTTATAAAAAATATATCAAAACATGGCTAAAAAACACTGAAACAGATATCTTTTTCTTATAAGATCTAACAAAGCCATTAATTATGTTTATCATCAGACAACTTTTAAAGTAGAAATATTATATTGCTTGCTATGTTTTTGTTTTTTTTTAATTACGCCTTTAACATTAATTCTTCATTAAATTTTACAAATGCAATAATAACAACAATGGCTGTTATTTTGCTCTATGTTTTATTTCTATTTTTTACTCTTTTACTTTTACTCTTTTTATACCTAAAAATAAAATAAATTCTTAAATCTCCTATTAATCATAAAATTATAATAAATTCAATATTATACCCACGCTCAGGCATTTGCCTTTGTGGGATTTTTTTGTTCATACAATATTATATTTAAGTATGTTATATACCTTTTATTATTTTATGTTCCATTGTATCAAAAATAAAAAAATAAATGTTTTATTGATGCCTGTCTAATAGGATTATTGGCACCTGTACCGAGACAGACCTAGGAATTACATAAATACATATATACATAAACACTTAGGTAAAATACAGTTAATCAAATCAAGAAATACAGGGATCGTTCGGGTGGAGATATTCGAAAAAACGGAAGGTAACGTAATTACTTATATTTGTGTGTAACTAGAAAGAGCAAAAGGAATATAAGAAACACTATCGCATCACGATTGTACGGGGAATCTTAGTGACCCGCTCCGGATCGAATATGATTTTTTTCAGGTGGGGACGTAAAGGTTAAGTTAGGTTAGGCTAGGTTGGATTAGATTAGGTTAGGACAGAATAGGTTAAGTGACATTCTTCACTTCACTTCACGGTTGTAATTATGTAGTCCAGTGGTGATAACGTTCGTCAAACGGCGTTGACTGTACAACACATTCGGAGCAACCAAGCTCGAAACCCACCCAATCCAAAACTTTTTTTTTTTTGTATTTCTACTTTTATTCATTATAATAATAAATACAAAAGTGAATCCAGTTCAGTCGCGGGCAGCGGTCTTCATATTAACTACTCAACTATACGTTTCGCTATACAACTCTCTTCACTATTTGCAGACAGCCCACAAAATAATAACTCATTATGGACCGGGGCGTCCAAGGATTGATTGAGTCAATTAAAAATGAAATTAAAAAATGTTCATCCATCAAAGAGGCGAAGCAAAGGAATAATATTGAACAAGATATATGTCAATTAGAGGAAATATGGCACAAGGAAAAACTTGATTTGCAAGAGAAAATAATCGAGCTACAAAATAAACTGATATTAAATGAAGAAAAACATTCCGAAAAAATTGAAAATTATTTAAAAGAAAAAAAAGAACCAATAAATACAACATATAATAAGTCTACTTTATCAATACCAATACCAGAGGCCAAATATTCACTAATAATTTCAAGTGAAAATGCTAACACAAAATCTGATGATATTCGAGATATGATATGTAAAAAAATTAAAACATCACACTTGGGTATTGCAGTAAATGGAGTGCAAAATGCATCAAATAATAAATTAATCATCTCTTGCCCTAACAAAGATCACGCAAAAAAACTAACAGAAGAAATAAATACGGTCTTCAAAAATAATATGATCGCAAAAGAATTAGAAAAAAAGAATCCAAAATTATTCATCAGAAACTTACCTGTTGACTTATCAGAGGAAGAAATAATAGAATCATTAAAAAATCAAAATGAAGGAGTTAAAATCATCATGGATGAGAATCCAAAAAATTCAGTTAAATTAGTGAAAATGCTTAAACCAAAAGGACAAAATAATCTCACCAACTATATAATTGAAACAAGTGGAAAACTAAGGAAATATCTCATATCCAAAGAGAAAATAAATATTGGTTACTACAGAGTGCGGGTGGAGGATGCAAATCCGATTATGCAATGTTTTCATTGCTTGAAGTTTGGTCATTCGGCTATCAATTGTTTTAATAAGGACAAAAATGCTACGTGTCTACACTGCGCCATGGATCATTCTTGGAAAGACTGCCCTAACAAAAACAAAGAAGAAAAATGTAAAAATTGTGAATTCCAAAACAGCACATTTAAGTATACAAACAATATAAATCACAAAGCAAACAGCAAAAATTGTATGTATTTAAAAAAAATGATGATAATTGCCCAAGGGCGTATAAATTATGAATAGGTATGTACCTACTTTTAAATTCGATGATGGCTCCCATAGTTTGCTCAAATATTAAAAATTCTATATTAAAAATCGTTTTTTTGCTGTTGAAAACGAGCTTATTTTCTGGAACTCCCTATATTTTAACTATAAATTTGTCTAAAATGTTAAAACAAAAAAGAAATGTTATAATTTTATTAACCTATCATCAAAGTGTTTACGATTCATCAGAAATATCCAAAAATTATTTAATCATATTTTTCTGTAAAATTTTAAGACAAAAACAAAACTTTAAAATATTAGCCTACTCTCAAAGTGTTAACGATTGTAAAATATTTACACAAAGCAAAATGAATATACTTCATACTATGTATCATCTTTATAACATTATTACTAGAAATACATTGCCAGGCTATTCAATATTGTCACCAACACAAATTCAAGTCAAGCTTGATATTATTATCTGTGGTCATACTATTCTGCTAACTTATTTTGGTTTATCATTAAATTCAAATTTAACAATTAGTTTTAATAATTGCGTGTATCGACATGAGATGCCATTGCCAGGGAAAAAAATTCAATTAGAACATTTTAGTTACTTAGTATTTTATTCACAATCATTATGTCTTTTAGTTACATAGATGATGACAATGACATTAATTTTTGTAAGGTAAATAACCTGCGTGAATGGTTTCAAAAGCTAGATACAAGGAAATATGAAACGAGTAAACTTAATATTGTGGAATTAAACATTAGATCAATATGTAAATACTGGGACCTATTTCATGTTTATTTTAAAGATTGTTTAAATCATATTGACGTACTCATGCTTTGCGAAACAGCTATCCGTTCGGAACTCGTTAATCTTTATGATATTCCCGGATACAATTCGTATCACTATTGCAGAAAACATAAATCCGGTGGAGGCATTTTGTTGTATGTAAAGAATAACCTTTCCTTTTCGCAAATATTTCTGGAAACAAAATTTTTTGAGAATGTTTTTGGAATATTGACACTTCCAAATAACAGCACTTTAAGTGTCTTAGCAATATACAGACCTCCAAATCTAAATAAGCTAGCATTTTTGTCAGAAATATCCTATGTGTTTGATAACAATATTAAACCGAATGAAAGCGTAATATTTTTCGGCGACATAAATTTTAATTTATTAAATAAAAATGATGCTATCATAATAAATTATGAAAATATCCTTACTAATAATTATTTAAAAAAGTGTATAGATGACGCCACTAGGGAAGTAGTAGTTAAGCAGGAAATAAACAGTTCATGTATTGATCATTTTTTTGTGCGATTAAGCGGTAAACTACCCGCTGGATTAACCAATACAATCTCCGCATGCGTGTGTGACTATAACATTGCCGACCATCACACAACAGCTATAAGTATACATTATAACTCAATAGATAATTTTAACAATTCTGAAAAAATTAAAATTATTTCACAAAAACTGATTGATAAAAATATATGTAATTATGATTGGAAATCGCTTCTAAAGGAAACCGATGGTTCTCTTATTTATTTAAAAATTAAAAATTATTTTTTCGACTTATATAAAAATAGCACGGTTGAAATAAGCAAAAAATCTAAAAGTAGACCTCATGCCATAAATGATTGGATATCTACTGATGCATTATATAAAATTAAAAAAAGAGATTTTTTATATAAACGTTGGAAAAATACTCCAACAAACAAAAACTATGAAAAATAATATAAGTGTTATCGAAATGTTTTAAATAAATTGTTAATTAAATTAAAAACCTCATACTATAATGATAAATTCAAAAATCTATTTCAAGACTCAAAAAAAACATGGAACGAATGTAATCAAATTTTAGGAAAGAAATGTAAAAATGATTGTGACCAAGTTGCCTCCAAATATTTGATGAAAGATCAAAACAAAGAAAACGTAACTAATGATTTTGTTAATTATTTCTCTGACAATGTTTGCAATATGTTACATAAATGTAATTACAGGACAACTGGGTTTGAACCAGAGGAGATGCCTCAAAGCATGTACCTACCAAGGGCCAAAATTGCTGATATAGAAAGCATTGTGAGGCAACTTAAAAGCTCTTCTCCTGGAATTGATAACATCAGAATGAGCGATATTAAAAAACATATATTAACTTTAGGTCCAATTATAACGCACTTGGTAAACAGAATCTTATTTGAAGCAAAAATTCCAGATGACTTAAAATGCAGTATTATCAGACCCATTTATAAAGGAGGTGATCACACTGTATTGGGTAATTATAGACCGATAAGTATTTTACCTTCACTTGAAAAAATTCTTGAAAAATACATTCAGCTGAAATTAATCAAATATTTAGAGGATTTTTCTATTATTGATGCCGATCAGTATGGTTTCCAAAAAAAAAAGGGAACTGAAATACTTCTTCAAAAGTTTGCCAGCTTAATAAATAATCAACTAAATAGTAAAAATCATGTATTAGTCTTATTTATAGATTACTCAAAGGCATTTGATACTATTAACCATACTAAATTATTGAAAATACTAGAAACCATAGGAATAAGGGGGAAACTTCTAAAACTCTTTGAAAATTATTTGAACAACCGGTGCATGCAAATAAAGCTATTGAACACCTTAAGTAAAAAAAGAAAAATCTTAGCAGGCGTTCCTCAAGGTTCCATATTAGGTCCAATTTTATATATAATTTATGTCTCTTTTATTAAACACATTTTTAAACATGTAAAACACTTTGTGTATGCTGATGATACTGCATTGGTGATTTTTGGCAGTGATTTGCAATTATGTATTAAACTCTTACAAAAAGATTACATTGAACTTTTGAAATGGTCTCACGACTCTGGTCTAATCATAAATGCAAAAAAAACTAAGTTGATACATATTAGATCACCCAATGCCAAGGTAAATATTATTACACCTGAAATTAAAACACACATTTCTGATTGCTTACATATTGGTATCCCTGCATTATGCACATGTAAAAATATTGAACTGGTTAAAGAATATGTTTATTTGGGAGTTATAATTGATTGTTTTTTTAAATGGGATTTACAAATAAATAAGGTCTGTGAACGACTGAGATCTATTATTAGTAGATTATATAAATTAAAATTCTATGTTCCAATATGCACACTTCGGATAATTTATTTATCATTAGCTGAATCTATTATAAGGTATGGAATTACAGCTTGGGGATTTTCCTGTAAAACAAATATAAATCATGTTCAATCAGTTCAAAATTCATTAGTTAAATTATTAGCTCATAAAAGTTTATACGAACAAAGACATAATGTTCCATACCTTTATCAAAATCTTAAAATTCTCTCAGTGAGATCAATTCTATGGTATAAAATTATTTTTCAACATATAAATAGCCCTTTGTACATAAATAGACTAGAACACTCTTACAATACTCGTTTTACGTTAAATGAAGGACTAATCGTTCCTAAGCATTTAAACAAATATGGGCAAAGAACGCTGGACTACATGATCCCAAATTGCTTAAATATGTTACCTGCAGCAATCAAAAAATGTACAAACGCAAAAATAAATATCATGTTAAAAAATTGGCTCGCTGAAAGACATAGTTTGTATTAGATTCTAAGACAAACAATTTATAACTTCATACACTTTATATATATTTTATATCATGTTACACCTCTTTTTAATTTTTATATCATTTTTTTAATTATTTTTATATTATGTTACACCTTTTTAGGCTATATTTCTTATGGTATGAGTGTATACAATATATTTTTTTTATGAATGTAAACAATTATTTTCTTAATAATTAATTTAATTTTTGTAATAATCCATTAAGTTAAAAGAACCCATTGACAAACTACTTAAAAGTAGTTTATTGGGACTTTTTTTTGTATTATGTTTTTATTTGATATGTATGTATTATTCTTTGTTTTAAATATTTCTTTAAATAAAAAAAAAAAAAAAAAAAAAAAAAAGAGGGAATCTTAGTGACCCCGCTCCGGATCGAATATGATTTTTTTCAGGTGGGGACGTAAAGGTTAAGTTAGGTTAGGCTAGGTTGGATTAGATTAGGTTAGGACAGAATAGGTTAAGTGACATTCTTCACTTCACTTCACGGTTGTAAGAGGGAATCTTAGTGACCCCGCTCCGGATCGAATATGATTTTTTTCAGGTGGGGACGTAAAGGTTAAGTTAGGTTAGGCTAGGTTGGATTAGATTAGGTTAGGACAGAATAGGTTAAGTGACATTCTTCACTTCACTTCACGGTTGTAAGAGGGAATCTTAGTGACCCCGCTCCGGATCGAATATGATTTTTTTCAGGTGGGGACGTAAAGGTTAAGTTAGGTTAGGTTAGGTTGGATTAGATTAGGTTAGGACAGAATAGGTTAAGTGACGTTCTTCACTTCACTTCACGGCTGTACGGAGAATGTTAGTGCCCCGCTCCGGATCGAATATGATTTTTTTTTAAAGTTAAGTTTAATTAGATTAGGCAGTATTTTTTATTGTTGTATTGACATTAGAAATCCTGTCAGCAGTCACTGACCTTCCATAGTTATTCCATCAGTGTGGGCCAGTTCGGTAGCTGTTCGAGCCGGTTGGTCTCCCTGGGTGGTCACCAGCAGCGGGCAAAGTGCCTGGCAGCAAGCACACAGCGGTAACGGCCATCTCCAGCGCTAATTGCGTCTGTCATCTTTCAAAGCAGAGCGCGACAACACGCCACAAGGAATTAATCAAATATTATGGCAATCAGTTGTACTCCTGTAATTTTAAACAGTTTCTATTTGTAAAGTTAACAAAACAATTTTAAACTAAAGGAAAATGGTAAATATTTACAATAATGAATAATGTTGGTTTATTTATTTCATAAACAAGTTAGAGTTTATATAACATCTGACGAATCTTTGAAAAAAATTTCAACAAAAAAATATGAATAACAAGAAAAAAGTTGTTATGCGGTGAACATCATAACTCGTTACCGGATCATCCGAAACAAAAAAGTTGTTATGCGGTGAACATCATAACTCGTTACCGGATCATCCGAAACAAAAAAGTTGTTATGCGGTGAACATCATAACTCGTTACCGGATCATCCGAAACAAAAAAGTTGTTATGCGGTGAACATCATAACTCGTTACCGGATCATCGGAAACAAAAAAAGTTGTTGTGCGGTGAACATCATAACTCGTTACCGGATCATCCGAAACAAAAAAGTTGTTATGCGGTGAACATCATAACTCGTTACCGGATCATCCGAAACAAAAAAGTTGTTATCCGGTGAACATCATAACTCGTTACCGGATCATCCGAAACAAAAAAGTTGTTATGAGGTGAACATCATAACTCGTTACCGGATCATCGGAAACAAAAAAAGTTGTTGTGCGGTGAACATCATAACTCGTTACCGGATCATCCGAAACAAAAAAGTCGAAATGCATTAAAAAGGTGATATGTTTTCCTAGGTATTCGGTGGGTTATTTTTCCTTTATTTTTTAAAACGCGATTTTTGCTAAAAAAATTCGGTGGATTTGTTATTGTTAAATGGATAAAAATGGTAAAAAAAAACTCTCTCTGAATACCTGTTGATTTATGTGTAGAAATATTATACAAAATTTCAAAAGGATCGGTAAAGTAGATTTTGAGTTATGATGTTCACGAAATTCAAATATTTGTTTGTGGGAAAACCAATTTAAAGTTTTTCTTAATCAAATCGAAAAAGGCCGGTTACATGAAATTTTGACACAATCATCTCGACATGTTTTACGTTCAGACTTTTAAATAGGTTTAAAACCTTACCCCTTCCCTTAACATCATTATTATATCATTTTTATAATATTTTTATCACTTAAGGCGATGGCACTATCAAGTAATGCAAAAACATGTGATTTTGTTTTTGAAAATTAGGTGGCTTAGAAATATTTTAGATGCTAATTAAATACTGCAAGCAGAACATTTTTTTGAAATAATCCTTTGAGTACATAATTAATAAAATGAAAACAAATAACTCTGTATGCGCCACTTATATAATCACAACTATTGACATGTTTCGAAACCCAGGGTTTCTTTGCGAGGACAATAAAACATGAATTTAATTTTTATTTAAATAAAAATGACACCACAAAGTGAAATTGCGAAGATTGAAGAATATAATTAATCATTTATACAATATTAAATATTAGTACAATAAATATTTATTTTGTAAGTATAATTCTTTTTATACTCCCATAAAGCCATTAAGTATCTGGCCTAAAAAACTGCTTTTAATTTGTATTACAATTAAATTGTTTTTAAAAATAATGTAAGTTCAAAAACTGCTGAAATTTATTCTGTGAATATATCTTTAAACTATTTTCTTTTCTAAAATTTCATGGAATGGTTAAAAGCATACATGTTTTTCATGGAATGGTTGAAAAAGTATAATTTATAATTTTTATTTTTTTAATTTTCCTTTTATTCTCCTCTACTTTCATTTAATTTCTTTTCTTTGTTTTACCTTTTCTTGATTCTCTAGTTCATTAATTTCACCAAAATAAAAGTAAACTTTCAGTTGGATGCACAGCAAAAGTCTTAATGCACTGATAATTGCACTAGGGAATTTTTTTTTGCAGTATTTTGAAGTATTAACTGCGATTTTTGCTAAAAAATTTCAGTGACTTTGTTATTATAATATGGAAAAAAAATTGCAAAAAAAAATGTCTAATATGGGCGAACGAATTATATTTGTTTGTTCATTTTTCAAAACAGCTTTCGGATAATAATAATAATAACAAAATACTATATTTTATTACCATTATCTTTAATTATTTTTCTGAAACTGGTTCATTTTAATATTTTAAAAAATAGATTGACATTTTTATCTTCTTCTTCAATGATATAAATACACAGTTTAACATGACTTAAAAAGCAACTTTTAAAGTCATGATAAACTGTTGCGGCCAAAAGAAGCGCTTTTTGGGCCGCAATTTTAAAATGTATACGCGATAAATTTGCATTACAACGTAAGTCGATCGTACATAATTTTAGAAATTAAGTCCATTAAATTACTTTTTTAATTTAATTGTATTTAAATAGTAAGTAGGGTAAAATTATGTTTTTAAATAATTATCATTAACCAACAAATAATTACCAAAGTTTCATTTCAAAACATGAAAAATGGAATCCTTTAATATTTTCGACTATATATTATAATTTACATCAAATATAAATAAATTAACGCATATGATTACAAAATATTTGTTATACCTTTTGATTAAAAAAATAATTATTCAGTTTGGTTAAGTATATTGTCCTCAAATCCAAATTTTTATTTAGTATCAGGGCTCGGCCATTTGACAAGCGGCTGAGAATAAAAGTTTAAAAATGCCTGCAACTGTACAGGGACTATCCGATGAGAAAGACCGATTATTCTTCGTATCAATTTTTTAAAATTAAAAATTTAATATCGATTTATTTCATTAAAAACTTGCATTAATATATACCTAAATTACATTCAAGTAAGCAATAAAAATTCTCAAAACGCACGACGATGTATTATTAAATATCATGTACTTCTTGTAAGTTTTTTTTGATCATAAGTATTTATGATTTTTTAATAATGTCTAAACAAAATAAATGTGTAAAAAAAAATCTGAAATATTTTAGCTTGTAAAACCTTAAATTAATAGAAAAACTGAGGGATTTTCGTCACAAAACACGTTCCCGGATTTATTTTTTAATGATTTTAATTTAACTAAATTTTGAATTTTGAAAAATGTGTTTACTAGATTATGTATTTATTTATTTTGTTGTATGATTATATAATTTGAAATTTGTGTTGTATAATACAATATGTAGTTTAAAAATTAAGCACATCTGCTAACGACCAACGGTATAACCTTAATATATTAAAAAAAAAAAAAATTTACAAAGTTTAATAAATGCGTTTACCAGATAAAAAAACAATCTTTCAAAATCATTTTTTTTTTTTAAATAGAGTTAATAAGTCTAGAATTTGATTTAAAAAGACTAATTTCCGGTATTCTCTGGTAATACCCTCTTAACTGCCAAAACGATAAAAAAGAACCCAATGTTTTACTTCGGCATTTCACGGTTATTTATCCGTAAAAAAAAATATTCGAAATAAGTTGAAAATGAGTGGGTACAGACTACTAGTCACATATATATTTAGTAACTCAGTGCTTCCGTTTTCTTGCTCTCCTTATAGGTAACACTTAAGCCGTAGTGTAGCGTAAGAGCATCGCAACGCACTGGGCGTCCCGACGCCGTAGGTCTAGTCGAGACGGCACGAGACGCCGCCTCCAATTACACGCCGGCGTCTGAAACCCAAGTGCACACCGAAGATTGAAATGGATTTTAATATTCCGCGACATGCGGAGGTAATTGATGCGCGACAGATGCGAGTGTTCTCAAGTAGAGGTAGAGTGCTGCTCGCTGAATCCTAATCTAACGTGATTTCTGATTTCCTGATAGTTCGAAATGGCAAAAGACCCCACATTTGCTAACGTACGAGCCAAAATGGCTCAAAATATTATTATTTAAATGGTCGCTTTAAAGACATAATGGTAGAATTTTTTTTTGTAACATTAAGAGGGTATTACCAGAGAATACCGTAAGTTAGTCCTTTTTAAATCAAATTCTAGACGTATTGACTCTTTTTTACAATAAAACATTAAGAGCGATTGACCAGCGGCTGAGAATAAAAGTTTAAAAATGCTTGCAACTGTACAGGTAGGTTCCAATGAGAAAGATCGATTTTTCCACATATCAAATTTTTTAAATTAAAAATTTAATATCGATTTATTTCATTCAAAACTTAATATATATACCTACAATCAATAAAAAATCTCAAAAGGTACGATGATAAATTATTAAATATCGTGTACTTCTTGTAACTATTTTTTGATCATAAGTATTTATGATTTTTCAATAATGTCTAAACAAAATAAATGTGTAAAAAAATCAGAAATATTTTAGTTTGTAAGACCTTAAATAAATATACAAACTGAGGTATTTTCGTCACAAAACACGTTTCGGATTTATTTTTTAATGATTTTAATTTAACTAAAATTTAAATTTTTAAAAATGTGTTGTCTAGTTTATGAATTGATTTATTTTCTTATATAATTATATGATTTGTAATTTTTGATGTTTAATAGAATAAATATATCTTAATTAATGAAGATAATATTAACGAAAGTCAATCGAAAATCCAAAACAGAAAAATCAGAAAAAGATATGGATACATCTGGGACACGAACCCAGGACCTCTGGCAATCCGGGCCAAAATGTATCCGTATCTTTTTCTGATTTTTCTGTTTTGGATTTTCGATTGACTTTCGTTAATATTATCTTCTTTAATTAAAATATTATAATTTGAGGTTTAATTCTTTAAGTTAAAAAGTTAAAAATAATAAATATATCGTTTGAAAATTGAACAAATCTGCCAACGACCAACGGTATATAAAAATACACTTGTGAAATATGTAATAAGCACTAGAAATTAGAAATAAGTAAGTTGTGTAAAATGAATAAAAAAGAAAAAATGTCACTATGTTTATTAAGGTGGTCCAAAAAATTTTTTTTTGTATTTTTCATTTGGCCACCCCGCGAATTTGTTACATGTATTTATAGTAATAACATAGTAAAATTTCAGCGACATAGCTCAAGTAAAAAGGGGTGCTCAATCGAGTGTTGTTTTTGAATTTTTTGTGTAAAATGCTAAATTTTTACGTTTTGTTACAGGACAGTTTCTTGTGTTAAACTATTAAATAAATATTACAATAAACTACTGAAAAGTTTTATAGACACATTTAAACAGTTTTGATACTTATTTAGTAGACTGTGGAGTGAATCAGTGTACTAAAATGTGTTCATCTACTTGAAAAAAAGACGAAATTTTTCTACTTTGGGTTCTAGATATTGAGCCATTGATGAGGCTTAACCAACTTCATATTCTTTGGCCAGTTTTACTCCGTTATCACCACAAGTTAAATGAATCCAAAAATGTGATAGATTGCGCGCCTGTACTTACTCAATAAATTATAGAAGTATGGAGTAAATCTAGTATTCCGACCAGACAACAAAATCCCTGCATTGTAAAACTGATTAAATTTCACAAGAACTAGCTGCTATTGAATAAAAATAGAGGAAGAAATTCTGAAGCACAAAGAAAAAGAGAGTACTTGTTTACAAAAGTATCAACGTTATTTGGTATAAGACGCCAAATGACATTGCAAAAATCACGGGATAGCACTAGACAAACTTTTTGATATTGCCCATGCAAGCGCTTTGAATTTGATAACTGCAGGAACGGGGGAATAAATATCTGATGCTGGTTTTGACACAATGCAACAGTGAAATGTCACAAATAAAGTCCGGGCTATGAGTTTTGACACTACTGCTTCTAACACCGGTGCCAAAAAAGGGAGCTTGCACTCTTTTAGAAGAAACAAGGGCGTGATCTTTTGTGGCTTGCTTGTCGTCATCACGTATTTGAAATAATGCTTTCAAAAATATTTAATCTGCATTTTGGGCCATCAAGCTCTCCTCAAATCCCACGTTTCCAAAGATTCAGCGATATTTGTGAAACATTACCGAATGAGCACTATGATTGTCTTGACGCAGAACAGTTCACTGAAAATTCTCTTGAGAGTCTTACAACCGCTCTATCTGGAGAGAATCAAGTTTGTGATGATTACGGAGAGCTAATGAAGCTCATCATGATTGTTTTAAACAAACCACCTGCGATGATACATTGGAGCGCTCCAGGTCCGATTCTTTATGGCCGTTGGATGGCGAAATCGCTGTATGCTTTGAAGATTTTTCTCTTTCGAAATAATTTACAAGCATTTAAACTAACCAGGAGAGAACAAAAACAAATTGTTCGATTTGTTAGTTTTGGTGTGCTCATCTACACCAAAGTTTGGATCGAAGCGCCTTTGGCAGCAGATGCACCATAAATGACTTACTACTTTGGAAAAGCTTAAAATTTTACGAAGCCATTGAATTCTGAAATCAGTATAGCAGTTAGTGTCTTAGAGCGTCACTTATGGTATTTGTCAGATGAACTAGTTACATTTGCCTTGTTTTCTGACAAGCTGTCTGATGCTGAGAAACAGGCCATAGTTCAAAAAATAAATTCTGATGGCGGTTATCTTTCAGTACGAGGTGATTCTGCTAAGCTTTCCTTGGAATTTACATTAGAAGATTTTGCAACACAATCTTGATCAAATCATGGACTCTTTCTTGCAATTACCTCCTGAGACTTGGAATGACAAAACACAAAAGCTGTGTCAAAAAATTACGAGTTGTTAATGATACAGCGGAAAAAGGTGTTAAACTCTTTGAAGATTACAATAAGATACTCACTGAGAATGAATGAGGAAGAAAAGCAATTTTTACTTCACATCGTTTAACAGAACGGAAAATCGTTTCTACTGAAACACTCAAAAAGGAGTTAACAAACATAGTTTTGAAAGATTGCGACTAATATTATGTTAATTATTGCTTTGTTACCAAATTTTGTTCACATTTAAATACTTTGTATACTTATTTGATTTAAATACTTGTAATATTAATAAACCTTAAATTAGGTGTTTTACTTAAATTCCTGAACTTTTTGTCATAAACTTCTAATTCGATGAGCACTCCCTTGTATATAAGATAGGGAGCTGAAATTTTTTACACATAATAGGAATGGTAGGTGTAACAAATCAAAGGGGTGGCGACACCTATATTTGAATTTTTTTTTTTTACTATATAGGCTTGGACCACCCTAATGTTTATATTAGACTGCATGAAGTGGATCTATTTTAAGTTACAAATAAATAAAAATATGCGAAATAAATTCTCGGTCTTGGCACACACTCCTTGCCTCATTCACATTCATTCATCTTCTCTTCTCTCATAGATAACGTAAAATATTAAAAGGTTGACTGTGATTCATTCAATGACCTCCAAATGTTTAAGCAAACATATTTATTTATCTACTACCTACCTAAATATTTTGCTAAACTGATAAACTAAACACGTAGATAGCCAATTAGTCCGCAGACAATGGTCATCAGGTCTGGCTGATTAAAGTGGCGTCGAAACTAACAACAAGATATAAAACCAATATAACTGAAGGTACTTGCTCAATGAAGATTTATTGGACCCCTTGGGTTCCAATTAGTTTCAAATAAAAGTCCCGTGGGACACAATTTCGTCCAATATAACCAATTATTTAATTGTAATTAATTGTATTTTGGCCTTTTAAGCTGAGGGTTTATGCAGGAGCACGTACCAGACTAAGTAAAAAACAATAAAGGAACTAGGGTATAATCTAATCTGTACGGAGGATAATAAAAACATCCTTGAAAGGACGGTTTGGTAGAATAATTCCAATGAAAATTGTACATTCTGCCAACTGAGATCAGACAATAAAAATAAATTTGAATCTTTACCGTTTTATTGATTATTTTTAATTGATAAACCAATATTTAAGACAAGATTTTATGCTTAGCACAAATGTATCTTTTCTCGGGAGGTTTTTTCAATATGGATGAGTGTTTCAAGCTAATAATTATTGCTTATAATAATTGTTTACCGTTTTACTTCAGTAGAATAAATTGTAACCTTTGGCATTATGATTTTTTTATATAATCATGTTTGCGAATTTTACTAATGTTTTATCAATATTATTAAAACGAAGTATTAATTCTAAACTTTGACTGTCAGTAGGTTGAAACGATGGTATAGACGACCACTGTAGGAATTTATTCAAAATTTATTTATTTTCTTTTATTTACGCCCTAATGGGCTTTTACATGAAAATTTTACACATTGATTACAATAATTAAGTACAACAAGATAAATTCAATTGTAGTAATTGTAAGAAAACAACACATATGCATATAATAAAATTTAGTGCTACTTAGTATTGATTCAATATAATATAAGCATGAAATAGTAAGTGAGAGAAAGTATAACATAAAAAGAGACTAATAATCAAATTTTTTTAAATATAAAAATGAACAAGACACAGAAAAATAATAAAAGATAATGGTTGCAACTGGGACTCGAACCTAGAACCTTACGTCTAACCGGGACATACGCATTAACCATTTTTGCTATTGCACCCTATTATGAGGTTAATGACTTAATTCAGAAATTTGAAATATGAAGTTGACAAATACGACAGACTTTTTTACTCTTAAATTTTTTTTTTTCAAAATGACTATTAATTTTATGGCTCACCTGTATAAATAATACATACTTCTTTGAAGTTATTAATATGTTCATTTTAGTTATAAATTTTAGAAATTAAGTCTATGGCACACATAATATTATAAGAATAACCTTACTTATCAAAAACACGTGAGATGGGGTACCCTTTAAGCAAAATACCTTCGTTTTGTAATGAATATCGCTAATAATGGATTAATTTACAAAACAAAATAATTCGTGCCTTTTGGCTTTATTATATGGAGCACTATAAATACATTCATTGTATGTGACCCTTGCATTATGATTTCGGAAGCTCACCTTTATAACCTTCAAATTAAAACGTCTTTGAAGTTTTTCAAAAAAATATAAGGTAAGAAATCTAATACTCGTAACATCACTAAAAGCGTTAATATAATGCCATTACTTATATTAGAAAAATGTTTTCCTGAACTGCTTTCCACGTCTTCGGATTATGGAAGATGATCTAGCGAGAAACCTAACAAGGTAGTTAATTTATTTGACGGGTATGGATACCACCACCCCGGTCACCATTTATTGTGTAACAAACACCCCTACCATAGGTAACCCCAAGTTATTTGGTATGTTTATGACCGAGTGCTCGGGTTCACAGGTTCAGACTAGTTGAAGGAGACCTTACCTGGACTTCTACAGCTATAGCCTTGCACCGCAGGGGAAGGGATGGATTTGTACGTCCGTCTCTCCTGGATGCATTGACTTACAGAATAATAAAAAAATTTGTTGAAGTACATAAATATCTAAACCTGAACAGCAAACACGGCTATAGCTATTTCATTCAATGGTTTATTTGTTTGTTTTTTTGAAGAGAGACAGCCACGAAAAATGACTAAAAGTATTTGGTCACTCTCATTACGAAACTAAAGCTTTATTTTTAAAAAACCTGATAATTTCGAATGAAAATTGGTCTCCAAGAGACTTGTGGTAAATCGTTACCAATATCTTTCAATGTGGTACAACGTTCAAACAATACATAGTTGTTTTATTTTATTTGAATGTGTGAAAAAGTCAATATAAACTAAAAACTTTTTCTTCAATCTTTGCAAACTCACTTTGTGGCATCATTTTATTTAAATGAAACAAATTACTTTTGTGTAATATGTTAAACAAAAAATTTAAGAAAAAGTTTATTAAAACTCATTTTTATGCACATATAATAATAATTGGAGAAAACTGTTATTTTAAAATAATAATAATGTAGTATTTAAAAGCATGCCAAATAATATCAACCCAGCTTTTTACACAAACAACAAATTGAAAAAATTATATATTAAATAACAAAGATTATTTTTTGAACCAATCTGAGTTTTATAAATTAATTTGTAATGATTGTACCTTTTTATATGAAAAAGACTTCTAGAAATTTTAATTTTAGACTTATGGAACATATAAGGTGCTTGATTAATAATAATTATTCTAAATTTGCCAACCACATTTCAGAAACAATTCATTATTTTTATATAAACAAAAGTTTAAAAACTTTTACATACAAACATAACAGATTTACAATTATCAAAATTAGAAAAAGTGTTAATAGTAAATTAAATATTATTAATCACCAAATACTTTTTAAAAATAGCTATCTCTTAAATTTATTTTCATAATATACTTATATTTATAATTATTTGTTTTTGTTGTTTTAACAACCTAATTTTCTTTTGTTATTTTTTTTTTAATTCTTTTAATACCTGCATAATGTAATTTTAACATATTCTAAAACAATTTTTACATTTTAATTTATATGATTGTTTTTATAATATTTTTGTCTATTGTTATTTTTGTGTATTCTTGTTTGTTTATTTTGTAATTTTTATTCATGTTATTATCCTGACGAAGAAACCATCGGTTTTGAAACATGTAGATATTATAACATTGATTACAGTGGTTTACACAAAAGTAATTTGTTTAATTTAAGTAAAAACGTTTTTGCTTGCCCCCAACTGGTGTCGAACGCACGACCTCTGCTTCGAAGGTCGTCATTATCAATAGAGTTTACGTTCAATGAGTCCTCAGGTTAATCAAATGAAAGCCTCCCACCTTATGTACTCCAGTTGAATGCCTTGATAAGAAGATCGTAAGTAAACAAGTTGATGTAATTAAAAACAGCCCACACAAAACTATACCAATACTCGCAGCGAACTTTCGCATAAAGCACAGTAATCGGAGCACGTTTGTAATTAGAAGGCTGCATCGCTACTGGATTTTTACGCCCACAGTCCATCCCATAAAGCCTCCGATGATGATAGGCTGTGCATAGAACATGGTTATATAATTACTACAGATGATGGGTAGTTTCATAAGCTAAAAGTTGAAGTAGCTAATTAAAATTGTAACTTATGTACAGTACAGATCATCAGGATATTTGTGGAATAAACCATTCTTCTAGGTATATTCATTTATTACAGTTGAATTAGTTCAATATAAATACGAATATTTCTTTATACACTTATATTGTGCATAAGTAGGAATGATTGGGAAGGTAAATTTTCATGTAAAAGCCTACTAAGGCGTTAATAAATAATAGAAAATAAAATAAATATTACAGTGTTTCGAGAAAACCTCACTTTGAGAAAATGTCCTGAGTTCCTGAGGTAATTTTGGGTGTGTAAGAATATTATGAGAAATGCAAAAAATAAGATAATTAAAAATAGTGAAAAGTGATTTTATTTAATTTTTAACTTTTATATACAATTTACTCCTAATGATATGAACATCGTTCACGGAACATGTAGATTGTGTACATACAACAAACATGATGTAATTATTTATGTAATATTTTCTGTTAGTGTCTGATATTGTGTTATGTTTTATTCGGTGTTATTATAAATAACCCGTAGAAATAATGTAAAATATGTATATTTTTATCTATAAAGGGTAATATCAAGCTTAACGGCACTATTGTTATCTGGAAAAATTATTTTAACCTTGAAATATGAATTTACAATTTTTCCATTTAATTAACATGACGAAAACCATTGAATCAATAATGCTATAAATTTACTTTTATTTAGAACAAACTTATCTATTTTGGAATTGTATTGTAATTTTATAATGATTTTCTGACGTTCGTATAACATGATGAAAAAGAGCTGAAAACATTTGGAAAAACAGAAAAAGCCGTGTAATTTATAAGGCACGAGATTTTACGGTTATGGAGCTTTTACAACGCTACATTAAAATAATATTGCATATCAAAACAAATAATTTTGACGTTTGTGATACACCAGTGATTAAAAAAATCTTAATAATTTTATTAATTTTAAAATTGGTATTCCTATCATTGAAATCAATTATGTCAATTTACACAATAAACTTAACTTGTCGAAATTATCTCAAAGGCGAATAATATTTAATCTCCTTCTATTATATAAATTTGTTCATTCAAGGTTGGACTGCCCGGACGCTATAAATTTGCTATCTACACGTATATCTTCAAAATATACAAATAGACGGAATATTTTATTCTACAACAATAACTTCGCTATGAATTCTGTGTTAGAAAGAATACGCAGGTTGGGCAATGAACCACCACTTTTTAAATGTAAATAATGAATGAGAAATCATTTTATTTTATTTCGATTTTCTTTTGTTTCTTTTCTTTTCTTTGTTTTTATCCTAAAGTCATCCGTGTGGATTTAGCTTTAGATATATTCTAATTAATTTATCACATTGCGTTTATATACTTTGTAATTTTTTTTATATACGTTATACTGTTGTTATAAATGAAATTTGTATTCGATATGAAAAAGCCCAATAGTGCGTCAATAAATTAATAAATAAATAATTTTGATTCTTATGTCTCGTGATTCAACCTTTAGATTAAGATAATGCAAAGATTGTATTTACGTTCCTTCACGACTGTTCTCAAGAATCAGCGTCAACGGAGTCCTATTATTTTTAACTGCCATTCCAATTAAACCCTCCCACGCGCTGCTGTCTGTTGCCTTTGTAAGCCACCTCTTGTTGATTTAGCAAAGTGTCCCAACCTACTGCAATACCGACTAACACAACTGATTATACTCTAGAAAAGTACGGATTTAACTTGGGTCGCCTCACTTACCGGGGGACTTTTGATGATTGGATGAAAATAGAATAGGACTATCGGTGTCAGCTAAAAGAATTACGATCGTAAGTTAGGTAAAGGTTCGATTTCATTTTACGGTTTATTTATTTCTATACTTGTATATACATTTAACAAATAATTATAATGATTTAAATACTAGTACAAAAAAGTTCATATTCAATAACAGGATATAAAAAGGTATGTAAAAAGGTTAATAGTAGCATTTGATTGAATGACGGATTTAACTCGGGTTATCTCACTAACCGGGGGACTTGAAGATTGGATAAAAGTAGAATAGGACTATCGGTGTCAATTAAAAGAATTACGATCGTAAGTTAGTTAAAGGTTCGATTTCAATTCATGGTTAATCCACGAATTTTTCAAAAAGATGTACTCTGTAACCCAGCTTAGAACTAAAATAACAACATACTTTTGCATAATACAAATTTAACTCGGGTTATCTCACTTACCGGGGGACTTGAAGATTGGATAAAAGTAGAATAGGACTATCGGTGTCAATTAAAAGAATTACGATCGTAAGTTAGTTAAAGGTTCGATTTCAATTCATGGTTAATCCACGAATTTTTCAAAAAGATGTACACTGTAACCCAGCTTAAAACAAAAAAAAAACAACATACTTTTGCATAATACAAAATTAACTTGGGTTATCTCGCCTACCGGGGGACTTGAAGATTGGAGTAAAATATAATAGGACTATCGGTGTCAGCTAAAAGAATTACGATCGTAAGTTACTTAAAGATTCGATTTCAATTCATGGTTAATCCACGTCTATTTACAAAGAGATTTACTCTGTAAACCAGCTTTAAACTAAAAACACAACATACTTTAGCATAATACGGATTTAACTTGGGTTACTGCACTTACTAGTGGACTTTTAAAGATTCGATACAAATGTAATAGGACTATCAGTCAGCTAAAAGAATTACGATCGTAAGTTAGCTAAAAGTTCGATTTTAATTTACTGTTAACCCACGCCTTTTTACAAGCAGAATAATCCCACCCAGTACAACCCATCTTTGTCAGAATTTCACTAATTTCACTTCACTTTTTTGGAAGTCTGTTTGAATCCAATCATCTCGTCTTAAATGTTAAGATAATGGTTCAATCCTAATGATAGGAAACCTAACTGATTTTAAGTCACGAGAAGCATGGAGGAAAATCTACAATCTGAAATTAAACATGTGTAGGTAGATGAAAAAAATACAAAAGAAAAAAACGGTTGTGCGATATTCGATAGAATGGAATATAATAAAGAAAGTAGTTTTTTTCGCACAGCTCATTATACGAAGAAACTCTTTGCAGAAGAGCTTTTAACCTAAATTAAAATACTGCTCTTTTGTATAATGCTTAAGTATTATTATGCTTAAAATACTGGTTTTTTTAGGCATGGTTTTATAATAATTAGTTTTTTTACGTACGAAATTTAGATATTAAAGCTAGTTAATAGTATAATAAAACCAATTTAAAACTTTTTTCAAAAACAGTTTCAAAAATAGAAATATTAAAGCTAGTTACTGTCGAAAATATAATGTAATTTTATGAAACCTTCTTTCATGATATTCATTTTGTAATAATTCAATAATTTGAATTTCTTTATTATTCGTTATGTTCTCCGTAAAACAGTTGTGCACCAATGTATTACAGAGTACATTACAAAAGGGTCACAGGGGCAGTTTTACTACGCGCATGCGTTAAAAAATAGTTGCTAAACTATCTGTAGGTTAGGTTGAAAATTTCAATGGTGAATGTAGAATCGTTATGCAGTTGAGTCGCTCTATTGGATGACGCGTTCAGATAGGTAGAAGTCGTCGTTTTCGGAGTATAAAAAAGTGCATCCGATCTCCCACGAGTGTACTTGTTAGACACGTGTAAGCTAACCTCTTTCAAAATCGATAAATTGAGGTTCCAGAGATTAACTTAAAATGTTTACGTAAAAATATTGATGATCAACTACTGAGTATAAAAGATATTAAAGTTAACTCGCAGAATCAAATTCTCTTTTGTATTTTGTACTCCTTACGCATTGTCATTTTTTCACAACACTCTCGATCAGCCATAAATACTCCCCCAATAATTCCAGATAATTCCTCCCCTATCTGAAGCCTTACCTCCTGGACGGGTCAGGATGTTCAGCCATCACAAGGGTTGGCCCGTTCCAAGGTCGATAAAACAGAACTCTGTTTACCGGATCGTCCCTTATTTGTGTGCCGTCAGCGTTTAAAGAACCTCGTTTAAGGCCCTATCGGAATTTTGAATACTTTTGCTGTTTTAAAATGTGTACATATTTGGATTATTTTGCAATTCTTTAAAAACCTGTTTTTTGTTTGATTTTCGAGATTCTACACTCTCGTGTACTAATTACTCGTATATTCAAATAAAAAGCTTTATTAGCAGTTGAGTGAAACCGAATAAAATTTGCAGCTAGTCCTGAAAAAATTATTTTCTTTTCTGAACAATTAGGTTTTTAGGTTGTTTGTCCTCCCTGTATTGGGATGTAAATTTTGTTTTCTGTAATAAAATATATTGATAATTTTTAAATATTCTTAAAAAAAAATTATTGCGAGCTGAAATTACGGGTAAACCGAAAATATTTCAATACTTTTTGTAACTATTTTTATTTCCTTATTTCTTTAGGCACCGAGTTCCGATACCGGGTAGAATAAGACAATAACATTCGAGAATACCTAGTTAATAACCCTTCTTCAATCAATTTAAATGCAAAAAAAAAATTACCAAGGTGATATTATTCATTCTCAGGAATACTCCAGGGTCTCGTGTGTGGTCTTACTTTATATTTTTTGCAGTTAAACGTAGCTTTATTAATGTTTGTTATAAATTTAGCGTCTCTGATGAAGCATAATTATTCAAACTGTCAATATAAATAATTCCGTTAGATTTCCCGACCAGATTATATCCATCAATACGAATATAATGCTCAAAGCGTATCTCGTCAACGAGGTAATAATAATTGAATTTGGTATTTTAATTAGCGCGGTAATAATGAAATAGTTTTGCCTATATTGGCTGCGAGGAATATCGTCATGTCCCCGGTAATAATATCCAGCGATGAAATAATTATTGTGGATGTGATACCTTGTTCATTAGAAAATATCGGTGGTCAATACATTAGGAAACATTTTTAGTAGCAAGAACGTTTAATTTAGATAATAATTCACACGTAACGCGCACCTGGAAAGTATTATATTTGTTTTTAAATTCTAATTTTAGTACAATACAACTTACGGGTTTCGCTTACCAATCTTCAGGGTGACATGTTAAAAAAAAAATTATTCTTCTCATATTTGCCATTGTAAGGAAGCTGGAAGCATTATAAGATAATGTTATTCTGTCAATGGACCATGATTCCAAAAATGAAATCACAACATCTCGCCAAATAAAAAAAATTCTTTTGGTTTTTTTCGGAATTGGTTCAGAGAAGGATGAATTAATTGCCATCTTAATGTATCATATTATTATTTATAAGTTCGACTTATATATATTTTTTCAATTTAAATATATATAGTACAAAAACTTAACATATGCAAAATGACAATATTGAATTTGTTAGAGTAATGTCAATGAAAATGATATGTTGGCATGTCAAATTTTGCAGAGCTTAATTTTTTTATATGTAATTTCATTCGTATGCATTTTCACGGTGCAACTTTAGTACACGTAATTTCCACTAGCATAATAGTTGATCTCAATAATTATCTATATGTCTATCCTATCGATTTACCCATTTATCTACATAATATGAAGACAATATTAGCAACTCTCAATCGAAAATATGAAACAGAATAGTCAGAAAAAATACGGTCAATCTGGGAAATGAAGCCTTGACGGGGCAATTCTCTACCACTGAGCTAACGGGAAACTACCCCCTTCAGTCAAATTTAACTGCATCATATTTCGACTGAGAACTACCAACATTATCTTAATCAATTCCAATTTTTTTCTTTTAAAAGCAGAATTTTGATACTTCTTGATACGAAAAAATTTCAAATAAATTGAAAATTACTGTCTACATTTCAGAAAACAACTGCTTAAAGCCCATGCAATGCCGGGAACTTCAACTAATATTAAGAGGGTATAACCAGACAACACCAAAAATTTGACCTTTTTAAATCATTGACTGTTTTTTACAAAAAAACATAAATTGATTTTGAAAGATTGTCATTTTATCTGGTAAACGCACATTTTAAATTTAGAAAAACTAAATTTATTTTTAATATAAGTCAGCAGATTTGTTAAATTTCCAAACAAAATATTGTATTATACAACACAAATTTCAAATCATCTAATCATACAGCAAAATTAATTAATACATAATCTAGTAAAGACTTTCAAAATTTTAATTTTAGTTTAATAAAAATCATTAAAAAATAAATCCGAGAACGTGTTTTCTGACGAAAATACCTGAGTTTTTCTATTATTTAAGGTTATTTTGTTTAGACATTATTAAAATATCTAAAATACTTATAATCAAAAAATGCTTATATGAGGTACACGATTTTCAATAATTTATCATCATGCGTTTTGAGCACGTTTATTGGTTACTTGAATGTAAATATATTAAAGCAAATTTTGAGTGAAATAAATCGATATTAAATTTTTATTTCAACAAAATTGATACGGGGAATTATCGATCTTTCTCATCGGAACCTCATTGTACAGTTGCAAGCATTTTGGAACTGTAATTCTCATCCGCTGGTCAATGGATCTTAAATAATATAAAGAAACACATATCCATTTCACACTTTCATAGTCCTCCCGAATCATCTACAGTTCTTTCATCCCAGGACTAAATAGACGAACATTAAATAATATCGTGTCTTAGGTTAATTGGAAATTTTGCAGCCAATAAATTGAATTAAGTATGTATTTAATTAAAATATCTCGACGCCCTTAATGGAAATCCTCGTATACATAAATTTGGATTTAATCTCGTCCGCCATCTTATCTTATTTAAAATCAAATTGAATTGTTAATATAAGGCTGCAAGGAGGTTAATGGATGCTACGAGTATATGCCGCAGGGTTTCAATTAACAACAATATTTGTTTTTCTTCGCCTTGGTTACGCTTGCCATATTCTTTGTGATAATTAATAAATATTTTAAAAAAAACCTTTAGTTCTTATAATTTTTTTTTTTACATTAGGTCCACACAGGAGGCCCTGAGGAAAATAATTTCCCTCAGGGCCTACGTCACCTTTGGGGATGCTGTGTGGAGGGTATTTTTAAGGAAAGGAAGGAGAGGAAGTTCTGGGAAGGAAAAAGGTATGGGTTTTGGGTAGGAATCTGGGGATCAATGTGTCTAGATCATCCGCCGCCAAGACCTAGACAATGAACCCCATGAACCCGGGCACCCCTGCTAAGTCACCAAACGTAGCGAACCACTTGGGGTGACCTATGGCAGAGGTGTTGGTTATCCAATAAATGGTTCCCGGGGCGGCGGTACCCATTCCCGCCTCCCATTTTATTTTGCCCAGAGGACTTGCCCTGAGGAAAAATAATTTATAATTTATAATGATCATCTTATCCAATAAATGGTTAATATTCGAATTGCCCAACAGTACTCATTTCCGACTCCCAAATTGAAATTTGTCTTTAATATAAGAAGTAATTTGAATATGGGTGCAAGCAAGAGATAAGAAAAATAAAATTAATGTAAATAGGTGTAGGAGATTTTCAAATGTTGTTGGGTTATTCGTAACCCGGGAATCTTTCTTAAAAAAAAAAAAAACAAAAAAAACAAATAATACATACATATACATGAAATAAAAATACAAGAAATAAAAATTAAGAAACAGAGATCAGCTAAGTCTTCAAAAAGACAACCGAAGGTGTAAGAATGGGGTTGGGTTAGGTTTATAACTACTGGAACGCTTTTTGCCACAATACGGCACTATTTCCAAAACCAACGCTTTTTGCTTTGCTGCAAAATATGGCAAATATTCTGTAGAATCTGTAAAAAGTTTTAAAGTCGTTTTTTTTTTTTAATAAATCCTACGAATATGTGATAATGGACAAAATATGGTGAATTCATTAACTATGTAGAACTATAATCAGTTTATATGTCGCCATATTCAAATTCGGAGGTATGAGGTATGAAAAATTTACTTTAGCAATCCGAGAAAAAAGTTTTAAATTGCTCTGTCGCTCGAGTGATCACAAATTTCACCAAGTTAAAATTAAACATGTCGGTATACTGCAGTAGACTAGAGAATTGCATCGTTTGTTGTCTTGTGGGTGTGTTCAGGTTTACAAGTTGCAGAAGTATACTTTGGTGTAGTTATGTATATTTATTAACACCCTCGGGGCTTTTGTATAAAATAAGTCATTGTGCATAAAGTATCATTTGTGCATTAAACTTATGTAACACAATAATAATAGAAATAATATCAATAAAATATTTAAATCCGTTTTGATAACTGTGTAGAGTAAATACCTATTTTTTTATAGAGAATACCTCACAAGAGTCCCAACTGTTCCCGTCTGGAGCCAGTGAGACTATGGCATCCCCAATTGGGATATGTTGTGAGGCTGAAGGAAAGTAGGGAAGGGAAGGAGATGGGGAAGAGGAAGGTAGGAAAGTACCTGGCTATTCAGATCTAGTCACTAAACACGGCTAATGCCATTATTAAGCAACGTTTCAACTCTGAATGGTGGTCTTACATCAGGGCGATACTGACAGTATCTTCCACTCTGGAACGTGCCGCAAATATAGTATATATTATTTTTATTAATTAATTGTGAAATAACACAAATTAATCGAATAAAATTTATTTGCGCACGCCGGGTTCGAACCCGCGACCTTCCGATTGGCAGTCAAGTGTCTTACCACTCGACCACGGACTGTCGTCAAATTCGAATATTAAAATTAAAATCAATATTCGAAGAAAAGGTTTCTGAATTTCTGTTTTAAATTGTATTATAGAATACATGAAAATATCAACGAAACTGATATTTTTTCCAAGCCTATGTTTGTTTTCGACGATAAAACTAAGTTGTTTGAGAGATTACATATAGATGGCACCATATAGTAGTTTAATAAGTTACACAATACACATAAATGGCACATAGGTATCGATAATGCACAGATTGAGTCTATTATAAAAGCAGTTGCATCCTTAAGGTCGAGGCCCAGAATAGTTCCTCCCGCCTAGGTCTGCTAAAAGAAGCCATTAGAGCTCAAGATTTTCCATCACAAATACAGTCCCAAGTGATTCGTTTACTATGGGGTTTTATAAAAATAGTTGTAAGACAAACCCGGAGTTACAATAACTCTGGAACGCTATTACGATTTTTTTAAATCAGCATAATGTATTCGTATAATGAGGAAAGCTATAATTTATTGGTTTCTCAATTAAGTAAATGGCACGTGCTTAAACCAATCACATCGTTTCCTGTTGATTTCCCTAAAATAAAATAAATAAATAAATTTCGAAACTCATATTGAAGGAGTTAAATTTATTCTTTTCAACTAGATTTGTGAACAATTTTTTGCTAAATGAACGTTAGAAAAAAAAACAAATTAAAAAAGTAAGCATTGAAGATTCCAATGTCCCATTAATATAAAATCTGTTGGTGAAATCTTTTCTAAAACGATCAGTTTGTCATGAAATATTAAACTGTTAGGTATACACGGGACAGGTGAAAAGTCAATGTCCCAAAGAACTAACGTCATTGATTCCTTTGGCACTGGCGCCCAGCCGGAAGACGCCCCAAACGTGTTCCACATCCGAACACGCGGTTGGCATTATTGGCCGCATGTGAACAGGGGTTTTTTTACGACTTGTTCGTAGGTCCAATAGATCAGCGGTATAACAACTCGCCTACTTGTTTCATCCCTCCTACAACATGATTCTCTTTCAAGAACCAGGTTCACTATGTTCCCCTCCTTTAGAATTAAGTCTAGAAGGCAATAAAGCATTAATGATTCAATTTATCCGAATAACTTTAGAATGTTTTACTATTCACAGTAATGACAAATGTAATGAAAAAAAGATGAAATTATTAATAAATCTAAACGAAACGTGAAACAGAAAAAACACAGACATTTTGTATAGAAACCGGGGATCGAACACAAGACCTCTAATCAATGAGTTACTGAGACCTGATTATTTTCGTCCAATTTTTAAGATCTCACATTTCAATTTAAGAATTACCAATATTATTATCCAACCATTGGAGCGACAGAGCAATTAAAATATTTTTTCTCGGATTGCCAAAGGAAATTTTTCTGCCCACATTAAAAAAATCATACCTCCGAATTCGAATATGGAGACATACAAACTGATTATAGTTCTGTGTAGCCAATTAATTCCCCTATCTTTTGTTTGTTATCACATATTTGTAGGATTTAAAAAATAAATATAATTAAATCTTTAACCTTAAAAAGATTTAAAGAATCTAGAGAATATTTATTTTGTTATGTTTTGCATGAACAAAATATTATATAGTCGTTTTAATATATATTTTTTTTAATTTGCCACATTTTGGCAACAAAGTAATCCGAGGTTTTGGAAATAGTGCCGTAATGTGGCAAAAAGCGCTCGAGTGGTTAATAAGGGATTTGTATGATCGTAAAAATATACCAGAATATATTTGTAAATAATCAGGTCTCAGTATCCCTGTGTTGTCCCGATAAGATAGTGATCCTGCCACTTTTTTTTATTTTCAGAATCTGTGTTTGTTTCATGTTTCGTTTAGATTTTAATAGTAGCGGTTTATTTTTCAATTTAAACCTTGTAATAATATTGAATAATTTCGATATCATTTCACTAGAATTCCAGAAGTTTAATTGTGAATAAAAGGTTACAACTGTCTGGAATCTGTGGGTTTAAAGAATCCCCAGTTGGGAGTATGTTGAATGTTTCATGTTAATGTGTTTGTCATGTAATAAATGTTTTAGTTAGTGTCTTGTTAATAAATATGTTAGTCCAGCCTGGAATCTGCGTTAGTTAGTGTAATGTGAATGTGTTAGTCCTGCCAGAAACCTGTGGATTTATAGAATCCTTAATTTGGAATATGTTGAATGCTTCAATAATGATTTTGATTCTGAAGTTATTTTTCATTAGAAAGATAAACATAGTATTTATCACTCTTGATGTTTTCACGATAAGCTAGAAAAATATTTGTTTTAAGAAAATCTTTACTTTCTTTGTGTCTTGAATATTCAGATGAGGAAATAACAGAAAATCTGAAAATACCTGCTGATATTCTATTTGTACCTTGGAACCTTTACTTATCTTACCTGTGTCTTGAGGATTCTCAGAACTTATGGCTCAAGTCCCTTGCCAATAAACTCGGTTGACATTTCTCTGTTCAGAATGCATTCCGAGTCATGTCGCCTTTTCAGGGAACTTTTCTATACTACAACTGTGAACTTTTCTTTACTGGTACTGTGCTACAGAAACTGTAAAAGTCACGGTGAGAGGTTTTCTTCAAATTTACAATAAATCTCAACATAGACGAACATATATTATTTTAAACACGAATTTACTAACCTCAGTGTTGTTCAATATCTAACTCTACAGTAACGTGACGTGTTCATGAAGTTATATGCAAAAAAAGAAACACTGTATTTATTTATTTATTTATTTATACTGGGTTTTTACAGATGTTCGCACTTACGTGAGAACATCCAGTTATAAAAACTCAGTTATTGTACAAATAGATACATACTATTACAAAAAATCTAAAATAACATACAATTAAATTTGACGACCGTCCGTGGTCGAGTGGTAAGACACTTGACTCCCGATCGGAAGGTCGCGGGTTCGAACCCGGCGTGCGCAAATAAACTTTATTTGATTAATTTGTGTTATTTCACAATTAATTAATAAAATTTTATATACTATATTTGCGGCACGCTCCAGAGTGGAAGATACTGTCAGTATCGCCCTGGTGTAAGACCACCATTCAGAATTGAAACGTTGCTTAATAATGGCTTTTGCCGTGTTTAGTGACTAGATCTGAATAGCCCGGTACTTTCCTACCTTCCTCTTCCCAATCTCCTTCCCTTCCCCACTTTCCTTCAGCCTCACAACATACCCCAATTGGGGATGCCATAGTCTCACTGGCTCCAGACGGGAGCAGTTGGGACTCTTGTGAGGTATTCTCTATAAAAAAAATACAGATACGTACAATTAAATACAGTTAAATACTACAGTTAAATACTATATAAAGTCCATTTTTTAATAGTTATTGAAGAGATAAGTATTAGTATATTCTAATAAAATAATTAAAATGATACACCTAGTGCCATCTATGAGAAGTTATGAGAAACTAACTGTACTGCTATTATTTAATGAAAATAAATCTCTTCTGTTCAAAACTACCAACCGTGTTTCTTTAAGTAATATAATTCCTCAGTCCAGACGGAAATAATTTTTCCTTGATAGTGATATTGAAGGTGACGTGGGTACTTACCTAGATCGTCATTGGGGATGCCGCGTGAAGGATATATGGGTGGTATGGTGTACATTACGAATAATATAGAAATAATGCATCGAATAAATAATAGATAATAAATACTTGTCACACTTAAACATAACCACGTAAACACCTCAGCACAGGTTCTCCTAGTGAGGTGTTCACGAAACGTACAACATTACCCAACCACAGTTTCACCTTCACAAACCTAACTTACACACAACATAATTAAACGTTCATACATTATATTATTATGTAAATATTAATAATTTTATGTGAACACTGTAATATTACTAGAAATAAAAAAATTTAAAAAAATAAATACAGAAAATAATTCACTTTTTTATACGCCACCTATTAAAATAAAATTGTCATAATGTTACACGCCAATGGTTTTTAAACGTGTTGATAAATTTGATCAAATAAGTTGTATATTGTGACGACTTCAACATTACTTTCGAAAGAGAAAAAAAAAGCATTTTCTTCATCGGAAAAGCTCATACAATTTTTTTTCCCACCCAAACGAAGTTCAAATCGGACACTATAGCGACACCTGCGATAAATCAACAAACTATTAGAGAGATCTGTAAAACAACAAGATTATGGTGATTTCTCCTTCCATCGAAAGATGTCGATAAATAAAAACGTGATATTTAAAACTTTAAGGGTGGAGTCTCACAGAAAAGTTTTATCCAATCAAGAAACAGGAGGCGTGACAATATATGAAAGACCACTTTGAACTTTGGACTTGAGACATAATTCAAGAAACTAATGGATCCAACCTTGAGATTTATTAAAATCGAATAAGGGTTCATGCCCGGAGAAATAAACAAAGTCACACGATCAGTGCATTCGGAACGATGACCCTAGCAAATGTTTACAATACGAATGCAGTAGAGGGATAACTAACCATTGAAGTACGGGAAGAAACTGCCTCCGAGATGACAAAAAAAGTTCACGTAAAATGATTATGAAAATCAGATGTATAAAATGCGTCAGTACGATAAAGGAAAAGTTACACACAATGATTGAGGTGTTAAAAAAACTTACGAACATTGGTGAAAATTGACGTAAAAGGCGAGACAGAACGAGAATTCCGAACTAAGATTTGTATAAATCAGAAAACGGGAAATATACAATTATGAGAGTTGATATGGTATAGTGAGTCGAGAGGAACGGCAAATCGAAAAGAAAATCAAGGAAAATTCGTACTTTATCGACAGATGGCGGATAGCTTAAAACACTGAAAACAGCTTTAATCTTAATGCGAGGGTTATAATATTATTGAAAACCGACAGCCAATTTTGTTGGAAAATAGAAGGAAATGGTTGGACGTACGGAACCATGAAATTTAAAGGAAAAACCAGAGTATAGACATGTGATTTAACAAGGGAGAAACTCGGATATAAAAGGTTATCGGCCGCCGACGAATTCAAAACATAAACACATCAAAATTTGAACATGATTTCTAGCAATTAAGGACCCTTTTATAGCTTTAGAGGTCGTAAAAAAATACATTGGTCTTATGAGATAATCTAAACAGAGGAAACACATTAAAATAATACGTAACGTAAACAGAGATAGCGGAGTCCTGGGATATAAACAAATCGAATGATAAACATAGATATTTAATGGATATTAATGCTTTTCCCAGGGTGAGTGAAACAAAATACTTACGTACTTTGAATAAAACAATTAAAGATGACATTTAAACGGGGTCGAATTGGTGATACGTTTGTAGTGAAGGTGCAAGAAAATGGAAGAAAAAATGCTTTGACAAAATTAAGTTCCCCTTAAATTATTGGAAAGCGTTTGAATACATGGCAAATCACTTTGGAAAGAGGGAAAAATGTTTTATAGAACGGAAACCCTTTTTAAAATCAGAAAATGGTGCCAAAAAATTAAATCACATCGAAATTAGCACGATTCGAGGGTGAATAGAATGCACATAATGACGAATATAGGTATTCTACCGGTTTCAGAAAGAAATTTAATACATACATAGATGGGCATGGCGAAAGCCATTTTTGCTGTAAAATTCAGCGAAAAACGAAGGAAAAATGTGCAACTAAATGATCGATTATAAAGTTGAAAGAGTTTGAAGGTATTTCAGTTAAAATTTGGATCAAAAAATTTGAAAGTGAAGAGAGATGTACTCAATCAACGGGAAAATAGCGTATTTGCACCCAGTGACAGGCTCGCATTGTGTCCGCGATCATGGACATATTCGTTTACAAAATAAATTTTATATGTATAAATAAAATATCCACTTGATCTGTATTCTCAGAAAGGTTGGGCGAATAGTTGATTATATTTACCAGTCCGGATCCGAATTCCGCGAGTGACTGAAATAGCTAGGGGGGTTGCAACTAAAAAATATTTCTTCACGAAACAAAATGACTTAAGTCAAGACAGTCGATAATAATGTGTCCATTTCAAAAAATTACGAGTTGATAGGAATCATTATTTTATGCCAGGACAAGTGGAGTTAAGATGTTCTGGAATTGAGGGAGGTATAAATGCTGATGACGAGCTCAGAATGACGGTTGATTCGACAACGGAAGGATTATCTACAATAACGCGACATACGTACGGCTAACTTTCAAAGTGAAATTTACAGATCAAAAGTTCTAAGTCCAGTTACATAATTGAAGAGTGTTGTTATAAATTCGTTCAAAATAATTTTCAACACTTAGAGTTTTCTTTAGAATTTGGTTTTATTCTCATCAAGTGAAAGTAAAAGAGTTGAATTAAATAATAATTATTAGTGCTAACAATTAAAGTGACTTGCATTTAAACGGAAAAGTTTTAGTGGAAATAATTACTTTATTAATTTAGTTATAAAAATGGTGATAAATAAAATAAAGGGTGTTGTGAGTGTAAACAAATTGATTATCGTGGCCCAAAATGATCAACACTTCAGTGAAGTTTATAAAATATATAAAAATTAAAAATTAAATAACAAAAGTGATTAGTTTTATAAATATTAAACAGTGCCTAAAAATAAAGTTTAAAATAAATCCGAGTGTTTAAATTAAAGTGCGTACATCTAAGTGTAGAAAAAGTTTATTTTAAAGTTTAAATAAAATAATAATCAAAGTATTGATAGACAGAGTTCGGTTATTATTGTGAAATAGGAAGGCGTTCGGGAAAATAATAATTATCTAATTTGATAAATCTATGTGAAAATTAAAAATTATTCGCGGTTATTATTTAAATGTGATTGAAAAGAGAAAAATCCCAAATAATTAAAATAAATCAACAGTAAACATCGGGCATTATTATTGATATAAAAATAAAGGAAGGAGGATTAAGCTCACGAATTAAAGAAATTTAAATAAATATACTACAACGGACTTGAGAGGAAAACGGACTCCATTTTTTGTTCGAAAATTTAAATAAATCCTTCACGTTAGATAACTTTAAATAATGTCATAAAAAGTACGGAAAGGGATATTGCACAATTTAGAAAACTTTAGAATTTGAACATTAAGTACAATGTAATCAAAGGAGGTAGTCACTTAGAAATAGTTATATTTTCTTAGATCAGGGAGAAATATTGAGAAATTAAATTCACAAATTTTGTAATTTTAAGGTAAGATAAACACAGTGAAATATTGCCAAGCTGTTGTATTCCCAGTGGAAAATTGGTAATTTGGAGAGATCTCGGTAAGTGCTCAATATTAAACATTTTCCAGACCCCGGAGAGCTTTGCAGCAGTTGTACGTGTCTACGATTTTTTTGCGAAATAGCATGATTGACACTAACAAAATGTAACATTTTATAGATCGTTTTTCCACAGGTTAGCGTGATGTATGTTCAGCCGCATCACAAAGTACCTAACTAGAAATTGGGTCAACAAAAATACCTAACTGAGAATATAGGTCATTCACCAAAATACCTATACAGGAAGTAGGTCATTCTGAAATACCTAACCATAGGATTTACCTATCAACGGTATTTAACAGCCAGAACTAGGTCATCTCAAATATACCTAGCACTAACGTCATTTCGTCACCTGTGACCTTCACTTTTCAATAAAACGAAAATGCCTAACTGAGAATATAGGTTATCCATCCAAGTACCTATACAGGAAGTAGGTCATTTTGAAATACCTAACCATAGATTTTACCTATCAACGGTACTTAACAGCCAGAACTAGGTCATCTCAAATATACCTAACACTAACGTCATTTCGTCACCTGTGACCTTCACCTCAATAAATACAATGCAAATATATACGAGTTTCCCTAAAACGGCGCTCTGTAAATCATCTTATTATTGATATTATCACTATCGAGATCCAACATGAATATATTAGAGGTACCTCACCTTGAAATCAGAATCCTCCGATCTAGGGCAGTAGGCCAAACCAAGTGTTTTATAAACAAACAATTAAATGGGCCTTATATAAACATTTCTCGGGTATCACATTCCGCCAGAGGTTAACGAACCAGCATATTCAACTTCGGTTTAGTATTATGATTCCAACAGACATATACTTACCCTCAATCGATTACGCTATTAATATTATAGAGATTTAAATTTCAATTTTAAAGGATTCCATTGGACCCACAATCATAAGACAGATAGTCTTCAACCTTCAGATTACGCAATTCAACCCTTTTCCCCATTTCATACCCTTCTGAACAGATGGGTAACCTTACCTAATTCCATACACGAGGGGTCAGTACCTTCAATAAAAAACCACTGCAAACAACAAGATCAGACAGTCCACCAATCCATATTTGCCCTGCGAAATTACACTTCCTCGGTGAGATACGTAAACATTTTCTGAATTAAACAGCCCACAACTGTTTCTTTGAGGAGTGATTTTGATTCCTTCGACGGTGTCAAAGGTACGAATTGCACGTGAGGAGGAAGGTGTAGTTTGTATTGACTTGACACGCTGGCGCGGCATTCAAACAATCGACCATTTGCGTATTTGTCATCGATGTCGACCTGAAAGCAAACATAGTTTTTACGAGGTAGAAGTTATGTCAGCTCTCAGAGGCGAGGAACGCAAGCCAATGATTATCCTACGAAGGAGACGAAAGGATCATCTCAAACGGCTCCGTACGCACTCAACGCGAGTAGAGTCATGATAAGGGAAGAAATGGACATACCCCTTCTAGAATCAGTCGAGTTAAAATCAAATCTGGAGGAAAGGAAGTCGGGATAATACTGGAAGTAACATGAGGACTCTGCGCTCTTTCATCTGGCGTGAAGGGACCCTTTCGTAGCAATGAAGTTCATGCAAGAGAACAAAATCAGGACTTAAGGACCATCCTAGCAAACGTAATGATTGAGTCTTTGTCTGGAATGTTGGTCACCAGTATCTATTTGGTTAGAGGAGGAGCCGACTTATTCAGGAAACAATATTCCCCAAAAATCCACCTATCACCCCTCCCCACCTTCCTCTTCCCCAGTACATGTAGTGTATACTAATAACAATAATAACTTGACCATTTAGGTGCAGTACGACGACATTGAGAACTTCGCAAGGAACCTAGCATGCATGTCAAAATTCACTCTTTCCAGGTTATGTTAAAATAACCCAATATATACCTATAGGAAGGGAAAAATCAGGTAAGAAAACTATGACTTTGAATTTTATAAACTGGGTGACAAATTACGGTAGAATTAGCGTCAATGACATACTTGTCCAAGTTGAGAAAAGGCAAGTAATACGGATAGGCTTTAAAATAAAACAAAACAATCTAAAAACGGGGTCAGTTTATCAAACGAGATTCTTTCACACTTTACTCCAAAAGAATTTGAGGTTACCACACACACTACATTATTTCCTCTACATGTGTATGTGTATTAATTTACACATTCAAATGTAATTACCGAATCAAAAAATCACACAACGTGGTGAATAGGAATAATGTGCAAAAAATCTTAAATCTTATTTACTGTGAGAAAATCGCAGGGGTTTAAGGAAAAGTTAGGTGTAGCAAGATGCAAGGGTATATTGATCGAAGGCCAAAAGATAAGGGTAGCATAGCCAGTAGATCCCGACAGCCAGTGTTAAAGGGAAAGAATAGAAAAACCAAGGGTAGACGACTACGGATCATTACAACGGGTGCCGGGTAGCCCAGGAGGGTGGATCGTCACAAATTAGTATCCGCGGCGGGTAGGGTGTCGAGACGGTTCACCACAGCTGTTGCCGTGACCAAAGGAGAAAGTTTTACAAGTGGAAGATTTTCGAAACTAATAATAAATTGGAAATAATAAGCTTTTCGAAATTAAAAATAAAGTGAAAAAATAAATAATACTTTAAACTAAAATTGAATAACCGAACCTTAAATGAATAAAATTAATTGCTTAATAAATTGAAAAAAATAAATAATCTAAACTAAAATTGAAAAACTGAACCTAAAATAGAAGAATTTATCCCGCGTGTTCCGAGCGTAATTTAAACATAAACAATAAGTGTAAATAAACAAACAAATAACCCCATCTTTGAAATAATAAAATATCGTATCTCGGTCGTGTTATTAAATAAACATCGAATACGGAACGATTAAAAAAAAATAAATAAACAAATGATGGCTCCTCAAATGTTTTGTAAACATTAGACATGACAGTGCGGATATATGTAAACAATTGCATTACTACTGCGGTTGAAACGTAAACAATGTAAATGATAATAATTTCATAACATCGTGTTACTACGTCGACGTAAAACGAAATAAAAATAATAATAAAATCGTTTAATTAGCAGAAGTTTTAATTGATTAATTGATTGATCTAATTAATTAATTGATTGATTTAAATTGATTTTTGTTTAATTACAAAAAAAAAAATAATAAATAAATTTTTGATTAAATAAACAATAAAATAAATCATTTTTAGAAATCATTTGAAAATAAAATAAAAATCAAGCTTCACCTTCCGTTCAAAATTGTTCATAGAATTTATAGTTAAATTTGTTTGATCACCGCTTTCGAAAACATTTGATTGCACTTAGAAAGGGTTGTTCCTTGTGGGAAAAGGAAATAATATGTATATGTGTATGTGTATGTATGTGTATATATATATATATATATATATATATATATATATATATATATATGTGTATGTGTATGTATGTGTATGTTGTACATACATATAACAAAGCGAAATATTCAAGGGCTTGCTAATTTGACAACTTAGTACTATAAAAGAAGTATGAAATTCAATAAAACCCAATACGTAAACAAATGCACGGCTGAATGTTTATCAACAAGACCCATTGGTATTTTGATAAATGACTCGGTACTTTAAACATCAAAAATAGGTCAGGAATTTTAATGTTGTTGAATTAAATGTTTATATAACAAATGCAAGGCCGAGGGTGTTTGAAACATTCTTTTCCGTATCCACGAAAAAAAAATATAAACAGAAAACATTGTTAAGGTGGGAAAAAAATAGATAAACCACAGATAAAAGATCAAACATTAGATAAAAATTAAAGATAAACAAATCGCTTCAATTCTCGAGAAGAGTGGATACGTCAAGTATAAACAATTGATTGTTTATTTAAAAGAAGCATTAACGTTTTGAGAAAAAAATAAACAAAAGAATTGTATTATTGAATATGGTACACAACTATTTACACAAAATAAAATAACGTGTTACGTGTGTGTATTTAGAGGACAACGTGCGTTTTGTGACCTTTTATTGACAGAATAAAAACAAAAAAAAAAATTTTTGAGAGAAAGATTTTATTGAGAATGGATGAACAACGAAAAACGGAAGGAGAAACATTAAAAAATAGTGAGGTGACTATAGGAAAAGATTTGCGAGATATTTTTCAAAATTCTCGTAAGTCCGAGTTACGCGTTGAAGATATGATAGAAGAGGAAGGTTGCAGCTCGTTAAGTACAGGAAAAAGTCAATGCGAGATTTTACTTGAAGAAGGAGCCGAAATAACTCGAAAAGAAATTTCGTTACAGGGAAAATCAATAAAAATTATGAAGAAGAAAAATAAGAGAAAAAAGAAAACACTAAAGAAATAAAAAAATAAAATAAAAAACCGAATAAAGAAAAAAATATAAAGCGGAAAAAAAAAAAAGAGAGAGATGAAATTTTATATGATTTAAGCCATTTTACAGAGGAAACGTAGAGTTAAAATAGCTTTAAAAGTAGATTAAAAATAATATTATAACAAAAAAAAAAAAACAAGTGAGTGTGGAAAAGAGAAGAAACGGGAAGACGCAGAGAAAAGGGTTCATTCACTGTCATCGAGTTTAGCGGAGAGAAATAGAAAGATGCCTAGAAATACCAGACAAGACAGGGAGAGAATAGAGTTTGTGGCCGCTGTCGAAAGCACAGCAAGTGGAAGCTCTCAAATGGATGTAGGGCAGATTACCCTCATTATACAGCAGGCTCTAAGTCCTCTAGTCAGCAGGATACAAGAGATGGAAAAACAAAAAGAAACGGTTGTGACGACGGAGACTACGGCAACGAATACGGCGCGAAACGTACTTCAGCTTGTTGAAATGTTACCCACACAAGAAAAACCAACATTTAGCGGGGGAACTCAGAACCCAATCGCATTTTTGGAAGACTTAAAAGATTATACAAGACGTACCAATCGCACTGATATTATGATGGTTGTTAAAGAGAGCTTAAAGGCTGGTGCTAAAAGCTGGATGAAGCTTTATTCTAAACGCTGGAGTAAAATGGAAGATTTTGAAAGAGATTTTATCGCCAACTATTGGGGAGACATATGTCAGAAAAACATGAGGAGGAGATTATCAGACGCGGTATGGGAACCGAAAAAGGATATAACTATGTTGGCGCATTTTGCAAAATACTGGGAGCTCGCCAAGGCATTGAAAATTACTGACACACCTTTAGGGGTGATAAACGAGATAATGAGACATTTTCCGAAAGAAACTCAAGCTTTGTGGTTCTCTCGCGAACAAGGGGATGAATTGGATGCTGCAGAGTTTTTGCGAAAACTAGATAACATGGTTTGCGCCCCGCGGGATAAGAACATAGACAAGAGAAGTAGAGAAGAGAGGAGTGGCCATGAAAATTTTAGAGATCGACGACATGCAGTACGACCGAAGGTGGCAGCCATCGGAGGGGCACCGGAAACGACAGGATGCAGGGCATGCAGTGGATCGGGTGTACCGGTAATCATCAGTGGCGCTACAACCTCGGACCATGGGAAGGAGTTATGCATGATTGAAGTAGCGGGAAACGAGAGCGAGTCGGTCCAAACGCTCTGAGGATTACGACTCCAGAAGAACTAAGGGCAGCGACGCCAAAGCATAACGTAGCTTTAAAAATCAATGTTAAAGTATAATTGGGATATAACGAAAGGTTTGGGAAAAAACGGACAGGGAATAACGACTCCAATCAAGGCATGTAAGGCGGTACGTAGAAAAGAGAGTGAATTTGAGAGTGAATCGATTGCAAAAGAGGAAGTGAATGCGTTTGTAAACTCACTACAACAGGTTAGCGATGTATGGAACGAGGTAGAGGTGCGGGAACACGAGGGGGGGAGAGATATAGTGGGATTTAATACGATATTCGAGGACAATGATTACGATGAGGTAGGAAAGGGGAATACATTATCGCAATTACCCGAGGCCAAAGCGTATATAGATGGGATACAAGTAGGTTGTTTAATAGATACAGGCAGTCAAATAACTTGTATTGCACAGGAGTTCTGGGAGTGTCACTTGAGTGATCAGATGAAATACCCAATTCTACCTGTGAATACTATGCAATTAAAAGGGGCAATGGGACAGAAAAGCTTAAAAATATCGAGGTTAGTTTTAATACCTTTGCGTTTCGGAGATTTCCAAATAAATACGTCATGTTTAATAGTGCCAAAATTAATAAGATCTATAATTTTAGGGGTAAACTGGTTGGATAATTATTCTGCGGAGGTAAAATGTGGAGAAAAGCGGGAATTAATAATTTTTACAGAGCAGGGAAGGAGGGAGATTGAACTCATAAATTCCGGAGTAATTTCGAAAGGTAAATCAGCAGAACAGTCGTGCGCGAAAACCATAGATTGCGCAAGTAAGGTAATACATGTAATTGAGCATAGCCACTTGTCAAACCTAGAGGGAGAGGCGGAACAAAGGATAGCGACAATGGTAGCCGGACTAGTACTAGATGACGTCAAGAAAAGTAAATTGAAAATAGTTTTGGATAAACACAGTAGCGTATTCATAGATCGACCGGGTTTAACAGATAAATATGTACACGAGATTAAGATGGTAGATGAAGCGCCTTTCGTCAAGCGATCTTATCCAGTACCATATGCTTACAGGGACAAGGTTGACAACAAAATAAAAGAATTAGAAGACCTAGGTATAATCAGTCGAATGGCGACTCCTTTCGCGAGTCCTTTGACCTATACTTTGAAGAAGGACGGAGGGGTGCGTATTTTACTCGATGCTAGGTCATTAAACTCTCACATGTCCGGAGACGTCGAACGTCCTCCTCTTACGTCAGAAATATTGCAGCAGTTTCACGGTGTAAAACACGTAACAACTCTGGATTTGAATTCGGCATACTTTCAGATCCCTTTAAGTGAGGAAAGTCGAAAATATACAGGCTTCATTTATAATGGGAAATCTTTCGTTTACAACGTACTACCACAAGGGCTGAAGACGTCGGTAGGAAGTTTTTCACGCGCGATGGATAAAATTCTGGGGGGCGAGATGAAGGATTATTGCACGAACTATTTGGATGATTTAGTCGTATTCACGTGTGGGGACTTTGACGAACATTTAAAACATTTAGACGCAGTTTTAGGAAGATTGCAGGCGGCAAATATGACTTGCAAATTGGAAAAATGTCAATTTTTATTCACGGAAGTAAAGATGTTGGGTCACATAATCACACCATATGGCATACGTATGGACCCTGAGAAAGTTTCAGCTATTAAGAATTCCCCGGCACCAAAAAGGGTGAAGCAAGTAAGAGGTTTTCTGGGATTGTGCAATTACTATCGAAGGTTTGCGGATAAATACGGGGGGTCAACAAAAATATTATGCGACTTATTACAAAAGAATAGACCTTGGAGATGGACCGCCGTAGAGCAGGAGACATTTGACAACGTAAAATCTTTGTTCTTGGAAAGTGTAATGCTAACACACTACGACCCACACAAAACTTATTACTTACAAACTGACAGTTCCGGGTTCGCCATTGGGTCAGAATTATATCAATTAGATGATGACGGAAATCATCATGTGATCGGATTTGTTAGCAAATCACTCACCGGCGCTGAGTTGAAATGGACCGTATCTGAACAGGAGTTATATGCGATAATCTACTCATTACATAAATTTGAAACTTATTTGCGAGGCGCGAGGTTAATAATACGAACAGATCATCAAGCATTATCATTTTTAAAAACTTGGAAGCTATACAGTGCAAGAGTAACACGATGGATATTATACCTAAATCAGTTTAATTTCAAAGTCGAGTACGTGAAAGGCAAAGAAAACATTGGACCCGATATTTTATCACGTTATTCTCAGGATGCGATAAATGTGCAGGAGGAAAAGGTACAATGTCCCGAGGTAGCAGTTTTTGCGGTGGATGGGAAGCGACAGATAAAATCACATTTAGAAAATTTAGATCAACTACAACTTCTAGACGAGTTTCTGGGAGAGCTAATAGCGCACTTAAAAGGGGAACCTAGCAAGACTATCACAAAAAAGGCGTCTAGGTATTTGAAAAATTACGAATTAAAAGGCAGGACATTATATTACAAAACGGTGAAAAATGGGACTGTATTAGCCATACCTAGCGATTTAACTAAAGACCTAATCAAATTTGTACATCAGGAAATCGGTCATGCAGGCGGATTGAAAACGGGTCAAGCTTTGAAGAGTAGATATTTCTGGCCGGGAATGAGTAAACAAATTAAATGGATGGTTAAAACTTGCCGACTTTGTCAATTGGCGAAGCGCGAAATACGTCCGACAGTAGGGCCTGGCAGGTCAATTATAACACAAAAAGTGGGAGAGTTAGCAATGGCGGACCTATATGGACCACTTCCGAAGAGTATAGGGGGAGTGAGATTTATTTTTGTGATTCAGGACTCTTTCAGTAGATTCATCCAGTTAAATAAATTAAAGGTAGCTAACACTGGTACAGTATTAAAGTGCGTAGAACTATTTGTTAAAAAGGTGAGGGTTGAGGCGATGTTAACGGACAACGGGTCCCAATTTTCTTCGAAGAGGTGGAACCAGGGTTTGGAGAGGCTAGGTATTAAAGTTATGCACACCTCTGTGCGAAATCCTGGGCCAAACATCACGGAAAGGGTTAACAAAGAGCTAGGACGAAATTTTAGAATATACTGCCATGAAAAACATACCAGGTGGCCTATGTTTCTAAAAGACATTGAGGAAACGTATAATAACACCGTACATTGTACAACTGGCTTTTCACCGAATGAAGTCGTGTTTGGGAAACAACCGAAGTACAGCTTAGACAAATTTACGCGTCAAAGTAACATACCTAAATTAACAGAAGAAGAGGTTAGGAATGCGGTACAAAAAAATTTGGTAAGGAGCGCCGGAAAAAGACAGCAATTTTACAATATAAGGAATAGGTTAGTCACTTATGAAGTAGGGACTTTTGTGAAACTTAAGAGGCACACTCAGTCTAGTTTATTGAAAAAGGAAATAAAGAAATTTGCTTTATTGTATGAGGGTCCTTATGTAGTCGCGGCTATACCATATTGTAACACGTACACACTAGTGGATCCGAAAACAAAAGAAATACGGGGTGATTATAGTGCTATACATCTAGCTAGATATTATTTCGATGAAACTGAAAAACAACAGAAGAGGATATAGGTGATAGAAATTGATTGAGGAAAAAAAAAGGGGAACAGGAGAAAGTTAAATTTAGGGGATAGTTTATTGCGAAAACTTAGAGTTCTATATAATTATGTAGACAAGAGATATAGGCATATTTAAAAATAGGAAAATAAAGGGTATAAGGAATTTCAAATAGATATAGTTCGTAAATTAACATGTTATGCTGGAAGAATGATAAGATAAAGGGGAGTTTAGCCGTTAAAAGGGAATATTTTTGCTTAGGGGGGGGGGGAGGAGAAATAGAGGTAGATATAGTGGTTATTGGATTTAGATATGTTAGAGTTTAGGTTGCTTATGAAAAAAAAAATGTTTACGTGTCTTTAACGAAATGGAACAAATATAATGTAGAATTAGGAGGAATGGAAAAAAAATGTAACTTAGGGTTAGGCAGATTACAAGAAACAAAAAAAAAAAAAAACGAAACGTAGGGTTAGAAAATTATTAGATTAAACATGTAACGTAGAATTAGGAAAACAAAAAAAGATTTCATAACGTAGGTTTAGGCCAAGAAGAAAAAAAATCAAATGTTAAAGTTAGACAAATACAAAATTAAGACTGCGTCATTTGTTCACGAAATTTGGAGTACAACAAAAAAAAAAGGGGAGCAACATTCGAATGAAGACGTGTGCAAGGGAAAGAGCGAGAAATGAATAAATCAAGGGAATAAAAAAAAAAAAAATAAAAAAAAAAAAAAAAAAAATAAAAAAAAAAAAAAAAAGAAAACCGCGAGATTGAGGAACAATCTTTTGAACTGAACCATTGTACAGGAGTTCCGGGTCAAAATGGATTGAGGAACACTTCTATTGCGCGGGCGCGGGGCGCATTAGTATCTTATAAAAAAAAAATATTAATTTTAATTGAATTCACAAAAAAAAAAAATATATATATATATATATATTGTATGACTACATTGTCTTATAATTACACATAGAGGTAGAATCAACGCGGAAAAGAAAACAATTGAAAATTATACAAACTTGGTTCAGATTCAGAGGCTGTTAAACAATCAAAGAAAAAAAAAGAGAGAGAGAAGAGGGAGTGAGAACATGGAAGAAAAAAAAAAGAGGAGAATGAGAGAAATGGATACAAAGGAAGGAGGGAGTAGAGTCTTAGGGGGGAAGTAGGACAGCAAGGGGGAGAGAAAGATTTGTACAAGTAGGAACGTACGAATAGATCGCCGACGGAAAATGGAACTAGCTTCAATGAATAACACATGAAGAAAATGGAACGGAACCATGCAAGATTTAATAGCGAGGATCAGGGGTACGGAACATCAATAGAAAATTGAAGGAATTAAATGGCCTATGGTGAGTTCCAATTCCACCGACTAACACTAGGAGGCGTGTTTACCGCTGGATTTAAAACTCTAGGGGGGCTGTGACGACTTCAACATTACTTTCGAAAGAGAAAAAAAAAGCATTTTCTTCATCGGAAAAGCTCATACAATTTTTTTTCCCACCCAAACGAAGTTCAAATCGGACACTATAGCGACACCTGCGATAAATCAACAAACTATTAGAGAGATCTGTAAAACAACAAGATTATGGTGATTTCTCCTTCCATCGAAAGATGTCGATAAATAAAAACGTGATATTTAAAACTTTAAGGGTGGAGTCTCACAGAAAAGTTTTATCCAATCAAGAAACAGGAGGCGTGACAATATATGAAAGACCACTTTGAACTTTGGACTTGAGACATAATTCAAGAAACTAATGGATCCAACCTTGAGATTTATTAAAATCGAATAAGGGTTCATGCCCGGAGAAATAAACAAAGTCACACGATCAGTGCATTCGGAACGATGACCCTAGCAAATGTTTACAATACGAATGCAGTAGAGGGATAACTAACCATTGAAGTACGGGAAGAAACTGCCTCCGAGATGACAAAAAAAGTTCACGTAAAATGATTATGAAAATCAGATGTATAAAATGCGTCAGTACGATAAAGGAAAAGTTACACACAATGATTGAGGTGTTAAAAAAACTTACGAACATTGGTGAAAATTGACGTAAAAGGCGAGACAGAACGAGAATTCCGAACTAAGATTTGTATAAATCAGAAAACGGGAAATATACAATTATGAGAGTTGATATGGTATAGTGAGTCGAGAGGAACGGCAAATCGAAAAGAAAATCAAGGAAAATTCGTACTTTATCGACAGATGGCGGATAGCTTAAAACACTGAAAACAGCTTTAATCTTAATGCGAGGGTTATAATATTATTGAAAACCGACAGCCAATTTTGTTGGAAAATAGAAGGAAATGGTTGGACGTACGGAACCATGAAATTTAAAGGAAAAACCAGAGTATAGACATGTGATTTAACAAGGGAGAAACTCGGATATAAAAGGTTATCGGCCGCCGACGAATTCAAAACATAAACACATCAAAATTTGAACATGATTTCTAGCAATTAAGGACCCTTTTATAGCTTTAGAGGTCGTAAAAAAATACATTGGTCTTATGAGATAATCTAAACAGAGGAAACACATTAAAATAATACGTAACGTAAACAGAGATAGCGGAGTCCTGGGATATAAACAAATCGAATGATAAACATAGATATTTAATGGATATTAATGCTTTTCCCAGGGTGAGTGAAACAAAATACTTACGTACTTTGAATAAAACAATTAAAGATGACATTTAAACGGGGTCGAATTGGTGATACGTTTGTAGTGAAGGTGCAAGAAAATGGAAGAAAAAATGCTTTGACAAAATTAAGTTCCCCTTAAATTATTGGAAAGCGTTTGAATACATGGCAAATCACTTTGGAAAGAGGGAAAAATGTTTTATAGAACGGAAACCCTTTTTAAAATCAGAAAATGGTGCCAAAAAATTAAATCACATCGAAATTAGCACGATTCGAGGGTGAATAGAATGCACATAATGACGAATATAGGTATTCTACCGGTTTCAGAAAGAAATTTAATACATACATAGATGGGCATGGCGAAAGCCATTTTTGCTGTAAAATTCAGCGAAAAACGAAGGAAAAATGTGCAACTAAATGATCGATTATAAAGTTGAAAGAGTTTGAAGGTATTTCAGTTAAAATTTGGATCAAAAAATTTGAAAGTGAAGAGAGATGTACTCAATCAACGGGAAAATAGCGTATTTGCACCCAGTGACAGGCTCGCATTGTGTCCGCGATCATGGACATATTCGTTTACAAAATAAATTTTATATGTATAAATAAAATATCCACTTGATCTGTATTCTCAGAAAGGTTGGGCGAATAGTTGATTATATTTACCAGTCCGGATCCGAATTCCGCGAGTGACTGAAATAGCTAGGGGGGTTGCAACTAAAAAATATTTCTTCACGAAACAAAATGACTTAAGTCAAGACAGTCGATAATAATGTGTCCATTTCAAAAAATTACGAGTTGATAGGAATCATTATTTTATGCCAGGACAAGTGGAGTTAAGATGTTCTGGAATTGAGGGAGGTATAAATGCTGATGACGAGCTCAGAATGACGGTTGATTCGACAACGGAAGGATTATCTACAATAACGCGACATACGTACGGCTAACTTTCAAAGTGAAATTTACAGATCAAAAGTTCTAAGTCCAGTTACATAATTGAAGAGTGTTGTTATAAATTCGTTCAAAATAATTTTCAACACTTAGAGTTTTCTTTAGAATTTGGTTTTATTCTCATCAAGTGAAAGTAAAAGAGTTGAATTAAATAATAATTATTAGTGCTAACAATTAAAGTGACTTGCATTTAAACGGAAAAGTTTTAGTGGAAATAATTACTTTATTAATTTAGTTATAAAAATGGTGATAAATAAAATAAAGGGTGTTGTGAGTGTAAACAAATTGATTATCGTGGCCCAAAATGATCAACACTTCAGTGAAGTTTATAAAATATATAAAAATTAAAAATTAAATAACAAAAGTGATTAGTTTTATAAATATTAAACAGTGCCTAAAAATAAAGTTTAAAATAAATCCGAGTGTTTAAATTAAAGTGCGTACATCTAAGTGTAGAAAAAGTTTATTTTAAAGTTTAAATAAAATAATAATCAAAGTATTGATAGACAGAGTTCGGTTATTATTGTGAAATAGGAAGGCGTTCGGGAAAATAATAATTATCTAATTTGATAAATCTATGTGAAAATTAAAAATTATTCGCGGTTATTATTTAAATGTGATTGAAAAGAGAAAAATCCCAAATAATTAAAATAAATCAACAGTAAACATCGGGCATTATTATTGATATAAAAATAAAGGAAGGAGGATTAAGCTCACGAATTAAAGAAATTTAAATAAATATACTACAACGGACTTGAGAGGAAAACGGACTCCATTTTTTGTTCGAAAATTTAAATAAATCCTTCACGTTAGATAACTTTAAATAATGTCATAAAAAGTACGGAAAGGGATATTGCACAATTTAGAAAACTTTAGAATTTGAACATTAAGTACAATGTAATCAAAGGAGGTAGTCACTTAGAAATAGTTATATTTTCTTAGATCAGGGAGAAATATTGAGAAATTAAATTCACAAATTTTGTAATTTTAAGGTAAGATAAACACAGTGAAATATTGCCAAGCTGTTGTATTCCCAGTGGAAAATTGGTAATTTGGAGAGATCTCGGTAAGTGCTCAATATTAAACATTTTCCAGACCCCGGAGAGCTTTGCAGCAGTTGTACGTGTCTACGATTTTTTTGCGAAATAGCATGATTGACACTAACAAAATGTAACATTTTATAGATCGTTTTTCCACAGGTTAGCGTGATGTATGTTCAGCCGCATCACAAAGTACCTAACTAGAAATTGGGTCAACAAAAATACCTAACTGAGAATATAGGTCATTCACCAAAATACCTATACAGGAAGTAGGTCATTCTGAAATACCTAACCATAGGATTTACCTATCAACGGTATTTAACAGCCAGAACTAGGTCATCTCAAATATACCTAGCACTAACGTCATTTCGTCACCTGTGACCTTCACTTTTCAATAAAACGAAAATGCCTAACTGAGAATATAGGTTATCCATCCAAGTACCTATACAGGAAGTAGGTCATTTTGAAATACCTAACCATAGATTTTACCTATCAACGGTACTTAACAGCCAGAACTAGGTCATCTCAAATATACCTAACACTAACGTCATTTCGTCACCTGTGACCTTCACCTCAATAAATACAATGCAAATATATACGAGTTTCCCTAAAACGGCGCTCTGTAAATCATCTTATTATTGATATTATCACTATCGAGATCCAACATGAATATATTAGAGGTACCTCACCTTGAAATCAGAATCCTCCGATCTAGGGCAGTAGGCCAAACCAAGTGTTTTATAAACAAACAATTAAATGGGCCTTATATAAACATTTCTCGGGTATCACATTCCGCCAGAGGTTAACGAACCAGCATATTCAACTTCGGTTTAGTATTATGATTCCAACAGACATATACTTACCCTCAATCGATTACGCTATTAATATTATAGAGATTTAAATTTCAATTTTAAAGGATTCCATTGGACCCACAATCATAAGACAGATAGTCTTCAACCTTCAGATTACGCAATTCAACCCTTTTCCCCATTTCATACCCTTCTGAACAGATGGGTAACCTTACCTAATTCCATACACGAGGGGTCAGTACCTTCAATAAAAAACCACTGCAAACAACAAGATCAGACAGTCCACCAATCCATATTTGCCCTGCGAAATTACACTTCCTCGGTGAGATACGTAAACATTTTCTGAATTAAACAGCCCACAACTGTTTCTTTGAGGAGTGATTTTGATTCCTTCGACGGTGTCAAAGGTACGAATTGCACGTGAGGAGGAAGGTGTAGTTTGTATTGACTTGACACGCTGGCGCGGCATTCAAACAATCGACCATTTGCGTATTTGTCATCGATGTCGACCTGAAAGCAAACATAGTTTTTACGAGGTAGAAGTTATGTCAGCTCTCAGAGGCGAGGAACGCAAGCCAATGATTATCCTACGAAGGAGACGAAAGGATCATCTCAAACGGCTCCGTACGCACTCAACGCGAGTAGAGTCATGATAAGGGAAGAAATGGACATACCCCTTCTAGAATCAGTCGAGTTAAAATCAAATCTGGAGGAAAGGAAGTCGGGATAATACTGGAAGTAACATGAGGACTCTGCGCTCTTTCATCTGGCGTGAAGGGACCCTTTCGTAGCAATGAAGTTCATGCAAGAGAACAAAATCAGGACTTAAGGACCATCCTAGCAAACGTAATGATTGAGTCTTTGTCTGGAATGTTGGTCACCAGTATCTATTTGGTTAGAGGAGGAGCCGACTTATTCAGGAAACAATATTCCCCAAAAATCCACCTATCACCCCTCCCCACCTTCCTCTTCCCCAGTACATGTAGTGTATACTAATAACAATAATAACTTGACCATTTAGGTGCAGTACGACGACATTGAGAACTTCGCAAGGAACCTAGCATGCATGTCAAAATTCACTCTTTCCAGGTTATGTTAAAATAACCCAATATATACCTATAGGAAGGGAAAAATCAGGTAAGAAAACTATGACTTTGAATTTTATAAACTGGGTGACAAATTACGGTAGAATTAGCGTCAATGACATACTTGTCCAAGTTGAGAAAAGGCAAGTAATACGGATAGGCTTTAAAATAAAACAAAACAATCTAAAAACGGGGTCAGTTTATCAAACGAGATTCTTTCACACTTTACTCCAAAAGAATTTGAGGTTACCACACACACTACATTATTTCCTCTACATGTGTATGTGTATTAATTTACACATTCAAATGTAATTACCGAATCAAAAAATCACACAACGTGGTGAATAGGAATAATGTGCAAAAAATCTTAAATCTTATTTACTGTGAGAAAATCGCAGGGGTTTAAGGAAAAGTTAGGTGTAGCAAGATGCAAGGGTATATTGATCGAAGGCCAAAAGATAAGGGTAGCATAGCCAGTAGATCCCGACAGCCAGTGTTAAAGGGAAAGAATAGAAAAACCAAGGGTAGACGACTACGGATCATTACAACGGGTGCCGGGTAGCCCCACAGGTACATTACAGGAGGTCCCGAGACCCATAGAAGTTAGTAAGGCCAGGGGTAGGTTCACTACAATATATAAAGTGATTTGTTTTCATTTATTTAAAATGACGCCACTGAAAAAATGACATTGTTAAAAAAATGCATTATTTAATTATTATAAATGTTTTTTTTATTATGGGATGTTATGCCGTGTTACGCTAGCTCCTTCTTTAGCCAACGTTTCGGACAACGTTACAGTGTCCATCTGTAATAATGTCTGCCCGATGTACACATCTGCTCTGATGATGGACACTGTAACATTGTCCCAAACGTTGGCTAAAGAAGGAGGAAGCGTAACACGGCATAACATTTAAAAAATACATAACTAAAATACTTTTGGCAGTGATAATCTTAAATCATTTAAGGTGTTATTCCATAAGGACTGGGTGGATGGTGCAAACTAGATCGGTCATTGCATGCTGAATTTAAAAATATAACATTTTAAAACATAATGTTTATAATATGTAGTATTATGTTTATGATGGTCTAAAAAAGAACGAAAACTATATAATGTCCAATAAACCGCTCTGTTATTGCTGGAATTCCCATAATTACCCCCCTCCCCCTTTGACCTCCCACTCCAGCACCTAAATGTATGGTATATATATCTATCAATATTTTGTATCATAGGTTAGTTTTAATATTCTCCTGACGAAGGAAGGGTTCTTCCGAAACCGGTAGAGTGTAATTAAAATTTAAAGTGGTCTAAAACAAATTTATATATTTTATTGAAAACTATATACGTGAAGTATTTTCTATTTTTACATATAATATGTGATTCTATGACATTTTATCATTGGTTTATCCCCGACAGTCTATATTTTGTAAATACCAGTATAAAAAATCGATACAATTAATAATTTCATTTTAACACTTGAAACTAGGATCTACTGAAGACTTTGCTTTACCCGCAGCGAAAGGGTTTTATTTATCCATTATATCCTCCGATGTTGTCGAATTATTTTAATTATTTTCTCAATTTTACCAACTCCGTTAGGGTTTGAGAAGTAAAAAATTAAACTATATTTGTATAAACTCTCCATTACTTCTCTATTATAAAAAACATTTTCCATGAAATTCCAGTCATCCTGTATATCTAACGAAAGCTTTATGTAAAAGTAGTTTAATCAGTTCTTGTTTAAAGCAGTGAATTAAGTCAAGTCTGAAGGTTTATATGCGAGAAACCGTAAAATTACCAGTATTACCACACTGCTTCCTAAGCTTTTTTCAACAAGATATGTAAAGGATAGTTCTATCCACGTTCAACGAAGGATATTGCTTTAAAAAGTATTTTCAACAACCACATCCTTATCTACAATTTTCAAGATAGAAGCCTTAATTCAACACTCTTTTACAAAAAATGTTCATTTATATTTGCGGGGTGGAAATTGATGTGATACAATGATGTAGACTTTTTTACACATTCAAATTTATATGAACACTTTTGAAGATTTCATGTGGTCTGTTTGAGACAACTTTTCTACTAATTTCCATCGGATAGCTCCTATCGGATGAACTTTTAAACGCCTAAACTTTTAACTAGCAAAAATCATCGACCTCATCAAAAAATCTAAATGTTTTCAGGAGTGATTGAAGACGATTTTGAATGTGATATGAACTTTTTGGGAGAGTCAGTAATTCTTTCCCTTTAGCTTGATTCGATGTATCCGGGAAGAGTTTTAATCCGACCACGTAGATCGTAGATAGGTACTAAAAGTTTTCCAAAGCTATGGCGAGATAAAGAAACTATCTTCGATACAAAACTAATTCTGCTATCAGTAGACTTTGTGATAAAACAGAGCTAGCTAAAACGTAATAAAGTTGTTAAAATGAGTTTTCCGTAGATAATCGGTTTAATAAAACATCACGCTTTGTTGTAACGATTATTTTTAGTCATCTGAGACACAATGCTTTTCTAAAAATGTCAAAAATTTGTATAAAATTACTGCGTTTCAAATCTATACGCACCATGGATTTTTATGTAAGTAGGTATATTGCGTTAAAAACTGCTTACGGATTACAGCTTCTGATGCACTTTTAATGGACAATAAATACAATAAAACTAAACGAAATGGTGTTTGCTGAATTTGGGTGACAGTATGTAGGAAAAACAAGATATGCAAGGAAAAGGGTTCACGGCGAGTTCATCGAAAACGAGTTCAACTAACTAAACACAGCGCACTTGAGGTGATTTCTCACAAAAACGGTGCTATACAAATTATCCAATTATTATTATTATTATTAAAGTTCAACCCAACCTACCCTTTTTTTGTGTATTTTGTAAATTTGCTTTTCTAAATTTGCTTTCGATGAACTGTTACCAAGGAAAATGGATGACCAAATACTATATCTGTGCAAAGAAGCACAGGATGCAGTTATATATAGTTCACCACAAAATGAAATAGTACAAAACTATTTTATGTACTTCCAAGATGGTCAAATTCCTTCGATTTAAGAAAAAAATTATCGTGGAACAAGATTATTTTTTCATATTATTTATTGTGTTTTATAAATTTATTATAAAGAAACCAACATCAAGCAATGATTTTAGAAACATTTTTCTTTATTTATTTCTTAATATTAATTATTTTAGGCATCAAAGAGTTAGAAACTGGCAGATAAAGGATGAAAGTAGACTGAATGCTGTAGAAATGAGATCCCTAAGGCGTATGTGTGGTAAAACCATGAATGGATCATGTGAGAAATCAGGAGATCCGAAAAGAATGCAAGATAGATGTGAGCATAATAAATAAGATTAAGAAAGGGGCGCTAGATGGCTTGGACATGTAGAGCGAATGATTGCAGAAAGGAGTGTAAGGAGAATATATTACGCCCGAGGAAGACGTGGCACGAACAAGTGAAAGTGATACTTGGGTCGGGCTATGTCAAGACTCAGAATAATAGAAGAGTATGTATGAGAAGATGTATGAATGTGAATTAGACAAGTAGTGTATGCCAAGACCGAGTTGTTTAGCGGTCCTTCCTCTCTGCCCATCCCTGCGGACACGGCGTGATGGTTAGTTAGTTAGTGAGTTAAGAGATAGGTGTTTTTTAATAGTGATAATATATATAATAAGCAACATCAATAACAATATTCTTACATAATTAAGTCAATTAGTGAATTAACCCTTTATGTCCGCTAACGCTTCGTTGGCCGACTAAAGAATTAATTATTTAAACAGGATGACACTTAATATATGACAATAAGGCCAGCCCTTCTGGTGCCGGGTACAGTGTGGCCAAAATTTGATGATTCATTTAACCCAATAATATGAAGGATCGGGCGGAGGACCCTCGCTGACCCTAATCAGACTATTTTTTACCACCCGTCACACCGTGTCACAACCAACAACACTCGGTTGGGCGTCTTTTTGGGTCCAAATTAAGTATTCCATTTTAAATATTATAACAATGTAGGTGAGATGTTCTATTCTTAGTGGCGAGTCTTTGAAAATAAGGTTGCATATATTTTTATATAAGTAGCTTATTTTAATGTGGTTACAGCACAAGAGCTATTCGAGATAGAAATAATTTTCCATTGCTTCTAGTGGTGTTCATCAAACATATTACTAAGTGACCAGCTCAGGTAAGGGGGCTACATCGAAGCCAGAGTTCAGCTAGCCTCTCAAAAACTGGGCTTACTGCACAGGGCTCGCAGATACTTTAATAGTATACAACTGCTAACCTTCTACAAATCGCAAGTGTAACCTCTGGACTGGAGCCCCACAATACTTGAAAAAACCCTCGACTCTGTGCAGAAACGGGCAGTCCGTTTGATAGATTCTCCCGTCTTAATAAACGGATTGCAATATTTAGAGCACAGGCGTCGGGTGGGAATGCTGTCCTTTTTCTGCCGGTATTTCAAAAAGGTGCTCCGAGGAACTAGCATCATTGATGCCCTCGGCACCAGAGCATAGTCGGGAAACGCGAGCTCAACATATTATGTACACGGTTAACATTTGTCACATTAGAACGGGTCATTTCTACGGCTCATTCTTGAGGTCAACAGCTCGGCTGTGGAACGATTTGCCGGCCTCTGTGTTTCCTTTCTCCTACAACAGACCCATGTTCACTCTATCCTTTCCCCAAAAAGACCCTTCACAAAGCATCTTAGATGACATAGGAACTGAGGGAAATTATTTTCCTCTATTAATTGTGGAGTTAATGTAAAAAAAAGTATTAATATTTAATACATTTCACTGGCCTGTCTGAGGATTGGGATTAGATGGGCTGAAATTTCAGAATTGCTGGACATTCTTTTAGATTTGTTTTTACTATAGCTCCACGCAGGATCCTTGTAGAAATAAATTTCCTCAGAAGATATTCGCGATATAGATATCAGCTTTCCTTCATCCCTATCGACAGCTTACAAGTTTTTTTTTTTATGTAAACAAAACAGAAACTTTTATAAGAGGATTTGAAGGGAATAGGGAAATGGGAGAGATTATATTGTCAGTAAGAATGGTTAAAGCAATTTGAAGATTTTCTGCCATTTATTTATTACCACTCATATAATTTATTAATTTCCTCACTCTTTTGTCGTTTACATAGGTAATAATAGTATTACCCGGTTCTGCCCGAGTTTTGGCTCCCTATCTTGATTTACTTTGTCTCATTATACACATTAAAAAAAACATAATTTCATGACGGAAAATACTGTTTGAACTAAAACACTACAAACTCTAGACAGAAAATACTATGCAAGTTTTTGCAACTTTGAAAAGAATTTTTGCCTTATAGAAACAACTTAAAGAAGTTTCACTCAGTAAGGGTATTAAAATCTTTACTGAAACTAGTGAGTTGTTTTGGAGCATGATAAAATACCAAACGCTTCAAATTGCTCTTGACCTATTATCAGTTGAGTTGAGAATACCTACAATCCTCTGCCATCTAAGTCCTTCATCTATACATACGCAAAATTTTCCGCTTGTAATGAAGGTTGTAGACGTTTTTTAAATCAAATATTGTCAGGATATTCGTATTATAACATGACGGAGTGTGACTATACTATCCTTAGCTCACCCGGCAAACTATCTTCTGGGAATGCTCGGACTTCATTCCTTGCAGCTCAGAGGCCCTAGCACGCTTGCTCTATAACGATCGATAGGATAACTATCGGTAACTTCTCATCGTTCCCTACGACAACTGCAGATTGCAAACGAATAGGTGACAGTTCACAATGACTAAGTGTCCTTAATATATTCGATATCAACTGTCGTTTGTACGTTTGAGATCTGCAGTTGTCCTAGGGAACGATGAGAAGTCACCGATAATCGGTGTCATTGTGTCCAGGAGTGATGGAGGTTTGAATACATCCCTTCCGCTGCGGTGCAAGAAGGTCAAGAGAGACCAACATTGGAGGAAAAAATGTCTCCCTAAACCAGCCTCTTCCGATCTGGCCCACCACGCAGCTGGTGGGTAGGCGACGTCAACGTGTTTCACAACCAATGGTTCCTTATCAGATAAAAAGTACATCATTATTATTTTTACAAAAATATTATTTTTTTAAAAAGAAAAAAAATCAAACCACAAACTTTTAACATCAGGTACGTATTTAAGGTTTTTTACAGCCGCATGGTAATCCCATTGGACTCTTGTTAAATGAAGCCTTTAAAGGAATCCACAGCCAGCTGACTAATCTGAGCTGACGGCTGGTTGGGCTTGTGACATGTGACGGGAGACGAGGCTGCTCGGGCTAAAGCCATTCAATATCTGCGCTCCTCCGACCTGGTGAAATAAGAAGGATATTGTGGTGAGAGCCTCGATAAGCTTTATCCACCTATCTTATACACATCTTATAATATACGAGTTCCCTACGTAAACATATATATACAGGGTGTTAAGGGACATACTTGGCTTACTTTAACCAGTGATTCCTGAATTTATTTGGAGTAACAAATTTAAATGAAATTTTGGTCTTCGGTGAAATTATCGATGTTTTTTTTGGTCAATTTAAACATTAAAAATCTGTAGGTATTGGACAGTTAGGGACTGGGTTAGGGGTTGGTCGATTACTCGGTTGAGTGACCATTGACGACATAGGGAAGTTTTTTGTTTCATTTTGAAAAAAATAGTTAAATAAAGAACACATCATACAAGTCACCGGAGACTAATTTTTTTATTTCAAATAATGTCAGAAATCGCTGGTTAAAGTTAGTCAATTACTAACTAACTTTAAAACCAGTAATTCTTGACATTATTTGGAGTAAAAAAGTAAGCGAAATTTTGGTGAGCTGTGACATTTCTGATGTTTTTTTCAACTAAAAAGATAAAAATCGGCAGGTATTGGACAGTTAGGGTCGGGGTGAGATGTTGGATGGTTACACGGCTCAGATGTTAGTGACAACGAGTAGAAAATTATATATATATTTCTTATTTCAATTTTTTGTTTTTAATTCATCAAAAAAGTCACCGGAGACCAACATTTACTTTATATATATTATTTATTTAGTCCAATTAATGTCAGGAATCACTGGTTAAAGTCCGGGTGCTTTTTCTATGGATTTCGAATAAAACCGTCAAACTTCTGGGAGTTTATCTGGATTCAGACCTTTCATTAAAAAGTCAGGTAAATAGCACGGGGTTCTTCTACCTAAGACAAGTTTCAACAGATGCAACCAAGCTTCTTGTGAACTCATACATAATTACTTCAATGGCATCCCTATAGTCTTCCTAAATGCCAAACTGATAAACTGCAATCAGTGTTCAACGCCGCAGCACGGCTTATCACCGGGGTACCCAAGTTTTCGCACATTTCGGAACACCTCCGAAATCTTCCCTGGCTGAAGTGTCCTGAAAGGATCTAGTACAAGCTTTCTTGCATGGTGTTTAAAGCAATCAATGAAATGGCTCCAACCTATATCTCTGAACTATGCAGTCCGGAAAATATTGTATATACACAGCGGTAAATATAAATGTAATTCACTAGTTTTAAGTCAGTAGTTGTAAGTCTAATGCCCTTCTTTCGCGCAGCTTCTTACAAGCGACTAAATCGCCGCTACCCGCTACCTGTCATACTATTTTGCTAGTGCAGCGCTTAGCGGCGTTTCCACACAAATAATAATAGTATGGAAGGTACAGACGAGCGGCGATCGCATCGCTTGAAAGTAGCTCCATGGAAGAATGCCGTTAGTCATAAGTCACTAGCTAAAAGTCTTAGATGTAAGTCACTAGTTATAATTATAAATCTTATTTGTACAGCGATTTGGAGGTAATTTTCACGAAAAAGGCGCAATATAAATTACTAAAATAATATTTTTATTATCAAATACTTTCCTTAACATCTTTATATATCGAGGCAATATCTTCCGTTTTATTGTGAAAACTCCAACACGGAATCACAAATGTGTACTCCAATCCGCCGAATTCAGAATTTGGGAAATGAATATAAGGACATTGCGGATATGTTTGACACATCATTTATTAAGTATAAACACCTCATAGTAAGATGTTTATCGGAAAAAAAGATCAATAATATTTAATTGAATATACCACTAGTTCTCCTTGACTCAATCTACGAATTGTACTTATCCCATTCTGTTGTTTCTCTACCTTGCATGGTTAGGGTTTATCAAACTCGTATTTGATTTTGTTTTTGATTATGTTGATGATTTTGCTTTTGATTTTGACTTTGATTTTGTTTATGATTTTGTTTTGGATTTGTTTTAGTTTTATAATTTTATTTTTTGCTTTTGTGTGAAAAAGAGCAAACTAATTTTGTGTGAATTGAATGTAATTTATGATTTAGATGTACTTTGTTAATTAAAAAAAAAAACATGTAAAAGCCCAACAGGGCGTGAAATAAATAAAATAAAAAAAAAAATTTAAAAAAATATCTACGTCGAGTTTTGGTAAAACACTTCAACTCGATCTTTTAGAATTAGTTATTCATTGTACGCAAGACGCTAAATAAGCATTACTCGTAATTATCATTGAAACTCCTGTTCATCTGAGAAGTATTGTTCGTCAGAAAAAACCATAGAACACCACACGAAGTAAAGAGAAACAGAATACATTTTGACAGACCACTGATATTAATAATTCTAATTATAACTTTTATATTTACAAACAAAATTAGGTACTACTTTAAGAATTCGGGTGAGGACTTTTGCTCCACCTTGTATTTAGTTTAAATTTATTTAATCCCTTTAATGAGAGATAATTTCCATCGAATATTCTCGCATGCCCGAGCAGATCGACGGTGCCATCATTTGTCCCCAGTCCCCAGACGTCTTCACCTTCATATCCAAGTCACCACGTCAAAGTTGTCATGTTCCTCGGGATTAATCCGTCGATCAGGGGGTCCAATGGGCTTTAAAACTCTACCTTAACCTGGCCCGACTGTCCTTGTTACCTGTTACCTGTTACCTCCTTCTCCTTTCCCCTCCTGTTGCCCCGGATCATTGTCACTTCTGGCTCACTGGCTGGGTGCAAATTACATAAATGCTCAAACAAGATCAAGTCCGCGATAAGATTCCATCTCTGGGCTCGGGTTACTATCTGCACTCCAGATTACAAACATTGAAACTTATATGATATAGAGCAGACCCTGTGGTCGCGGATCAGGGTACTTTGCAGTGTCGTCGAGGAGTGGAGGATGATTTGTTTTTGAAATTTAAATCGATTTCCTTAATGAGGTTTGTCCGTATCTTGGCCGAATCGGAGACACTGGTTGAGGGAGACTTCTGTCCTCGCCTGCAGGACTCTTTCGGAGTTTTTTTAACCCTTTCTTAACCCTTTTTCCTTCTCATATCTTTCTCTCCTTCCTTTTCTAAAAAGACTGGCCACACAGTTTCCCCAAAGATGACATAGACCTGAGAGGAATTATTTTCCTCAGGGCCTCCTGTGTGGAGCTAAGAAAAATGAGGAATAAGAAAAAATATCACAGAAAACGTATTTACAATTGTTGTTTTTACAACATAATAAATCGTAGTCAATTTAAGTATAAGGCTCTATAGGGTCAGGTTGGACCATAGCCACAGATTGCAGGATCTACGAGTATTTCCAAAAATAACAAAATTTCATTGAAAAAGAAGATAATGGTAATAAATCTAAACGAAACATGAAACAGAACAAAGTACAGAAAAATAGAAAGGTAACGGTCACAACTGGGGCTCGAACCCAGAATCTCTTGTCATACCGGCATCTAATTTTTTTCTTATATGTCAATTTCATATTTCAAATTCAGAATTAGCAATAGGTATACAATTCTCATTATAATGTTTCAGATTTGACCAATTTTTGGGTATTTTTTTCATTCTAACTACTTCCTTCTCTTAATTTTGCATTTGTCATTTAGAAAAAAAAGTCTTTAGTTTTAACTTTCTTCATTTTAATTTGTCCAACTATATTACTGCTTTCAAGTAATCTACGTAATATTGATGACCCCGATATGTCAGATTGTCTGAAAAATGTCAATTCACTACCAGAACTCAGGTTCCACTTTATTTATTAAGGCAAAATATAATAATTTATCAAATAGATTGTTCTCGTGCTTTATAAGAAAAAATCATAAAAAATACTGTTTTCTAATACCGTCTAGCTCAATGACTCCCCAACCGAAAGAAGTAACTTAATTAAGGAGCTGAAGGAATCCTTGCAATCTACTTGCATTTTCTGCAATATCGTCCATTCGCAAAGCTCGAACCATATCCAGATTTCATTACGAGATATTCGTTGAAATGTAATGTAATATATGCCCTTGTGTGCTTTTACATTAAAATTTTACTAATAATTACAGTATTTAAGTATAACATGACAAATAATATAGTTTTACCAATAAATAACTAATGCAATTTAGATAACAAGATTTGACATAAAATGAAGTGTATTTTATAAAAGCTAGAATGTATATGTATATATAAACAATTATTTATGGTGTTACAACTAATATTACAAAAAATTAAGATACGATATACTCTTAAGGTAGCGAATATTAAAAGAGAAGATTTTATTAAATGAATAAAAATAATAAAATTTAATTATCAGAAGATAGCATCGAAGTAAGTTGTTGCCTTTTGAAACTTGAAAAAATGTCAACAAGTTTTTAGAAATTTGTGAACAAATAGAGTAATTAGAATTGAGGCTATTCTTACTTATAAAAGAATCTTTTCTTGGAGTTTGCCTGCCAGTTACAATGCAAATTAATTACAACTATTCAGGGTTGTCAATAGATTTAATAGATAATAAGAAATAAGATAGATAATAAAGAATAAGATAAAATCGAAGTCAGTAGTTGCCTTTTGAAACTTGAAAAATTGTCAACAAGTTTTTAGAAATTTGTGAACAAATAGAGTAATTAGAATTGAGGCTATTTTACTTATAAAAGAATCTTTTCTTGGAGTTTGCCTGCCAGTTACAATGCAAATTAATTACAACTATTCAGGGTTGTCGATAGATTTAATAGATAATACGAAATAAGATAGATAATAAAGAATAAGATAGAATCGAAGTCAGTAGTTGCCTTTTGAAACTTGAAAAGTTGTCAACAAGTTTTTAGAAATTTGTGAACAAATAGAGTAATTGGAATTGAGGCTATTTTACTTATAAAAGAATCTTTTCTTGGAGTTTACCTGCCAGTTACAATCAGTGGCGGTTTTCTCTAAAGTGCGGTTGTGCGGTGAACCCCCATTAAAAATATGATAAAATAAAACCATCTTGTTGTAAAGTAATATAAGCGCCTCACAGATAGCTCGACATTAAAATTCCGTCTTTAAAACTCGCGCCACGGAAAAATACGCTACCTATCTATTCCCATTTTGTGCGCGTTGCGATCCGCACACATTTGTCCATACGAAAAATCATAGCCGATACGAATCGCTGTGACGGTAGAATGGAAAAAACTACGTAGCTTGGTGCGCTGCTCACGAGTCAAGATGTCACGTGACCTCCGAACTTTGACGAGTCTCGCCGAAACGAAGCCCGAGATTGTCGCAGGATGACCGGCTGACGGTCGACTTTTGCACCGACGGATGCAAGTTAAATGTTATATATTATGGTATTTAACTTTGTAGTCATTTTTGAACATTTTTTATTTTCTTGTTTCTGCATTTCTCCAACCGTTTACTAATGGCATTTGTAAATCTACTATTGAAGTGGACCGATTTTGAATTCTGTTTTCGTATTTTTTTTTTATAGATAAGTCGTTATATCCCTTAGTTACGAGTACATTTACTAAGGTTTCGGCAAACAACGTCGCTAGTTATGCAATTTTGTGTTGAGCTTTCCTAGAATTGTTTCGGCTTTCAAATTGAAAGTGGTTGCGTTTATCGGTTGTCGCGAATATTCTGTCCTAATTTTTTCACACAATGACGGAATACAGTGTTATATACAAAAAATAACGCTAATGTTTATGAAAAAAGTTTGGAAATTAAATATTATTATTTTTTGTATACGTGTATAATGGATTTTTAGTGTAAGTGAAAAAAGCTAATTTTATTTCGTGGCCACCTTTATTTGTGTTTCTTGTTTTTTTATGTTTTAAAATATCAATTATATTATATTCTACATTCTACGCAATTATTCTTATTGAAAAAAAACAATAATAATTAGCAACGTACATTGAGTGTTGTAAAAACCATTAAACAATTTAAATCCTCTAAAATCATTTTGGTTGTTTAATAATTGTGTCGAGGAGTATCAAGTTATTTAAAAACAATAGTACCTATTTAGGTACCCCCCCCCACTAACTTTATTTAATTTGTGTGACAAGAGTAAAATTTGATTTGACAATATATCATTCTCCTCTTGAATTTCTGAACCCCCCGTTAAAAAGACCACGAACCGCCACTGGTTACAATGCAAATTAATTACAACTATTCAGGGTTGTCAATAGATTTAATAGATAATTAGAAATAAGATAGATAATAAAGAATAAGATAGAATCGAAGTCAGTAGTTGCCTTTTGAAACTTGAAAAATTGTCAACATGTTTTTAGAAATTTGTGAACAAATAGAGTAATTAGAATTGAGGCTATTTTACTTATAAAATAATTTTTTCTTGGAGTTTGCCTGCCAGTTACAATTCAAATTAATTACAACTATTCAGGGTTGTCAATAGATTTAATAATTTTAAATAAAAATAACATATCAGTTATTGTATAAAAAAAAAAAACATTTATAGGGACATAGGTATAGGGACATCCCTAGCATGGCGGGCGAAATAACACAATATCTACACTATGTATAAAATTATTTTAATAAATAAATAAATAATAAATTGTTATGTCTGCCTTATCCACAGTCAGACAATAGTAATTGTGGTGGGGCTCGTCAAGAATAATATTATTATTATTATTACCAACTGTAGCTGGTCCTTGTTAAACTGATTTATCAATTATATTTCTGTTTTTACAATATATTACACTTCTAAGTCTCACAACCGACTCTAAGGCGATCCGCACACTGAAGAAACTGAAACCAAACTAAAATTGACTTGTTGCTATGGTTTCCAACCAAACTTCATAATTAGGCGATCCGGTCACTGAGGCAACTGAATACCGCCAACTGGAAACTGTCTTTGTATGAAAATGTGATGGCCCGCACACTTCACAATCACACAAAACCCCGTTGTCAATGGTAACGCAAGCGGTGACTCGCTACTTGCACTGCTGATTGCCGTGGCCGGCCGTTGCTAGTTGCCAGCTGTCAGCTGATTGTTCTTCGTCTATAGTTAAACAAGCTTTTTGACCAATTAAGACATAGAAACCAGCTGGTTTTAGTTTGTTCTCAGTTGCCTCGTCAGCGGAGCGCCTTAATTTTACGATTTTAATAATTTTCTCAACTTGTTTAACCATAGACGAAGGACAATCAACAATCATTTCATCGTAGCAATTAGCATGGCGAGTCTCAAGTCACTGCTTACGTTGCCATTGACAACGGGTTTTTGAGAAGTTGTGTAGTGTGCGGACCATCTGAGGCCCTAGCACGCTTGCTCTATAACGATCGGTAGGATAACTATCGGTAACTTCTCATCGTTCCCTACGACAACTGCAGATTGCAAACGAATAGGTGACAGTTCACAATGACTAAGTGTCCTTAATATAATCGATATCAACTGTCGTTTGTACGTTTGAGATCTGCCGACAATCGGTCGGTAACTTCTCATCGTTCCCTAGGACAACTGCAGATCTCAAACGTACAAACGACAGTTGATATCGAATATATTAAGGACACTTAGTCATTGTGAATTGTCACCTATTCGTTTGCGATCTGCAGTTGTCGTGGGGAACGATGAGAAGTTACCGATAGTTATCCTATCGATCGTTTTAGAGCAAGCGTGCTAGGGCCTCAGATTGACATACACAGGATAGCGGATTAGTTGGAAAGTGTTTTTTTTTCAGTTGCCTCGTGAGCGGAGGCAGTAACTGTCAAAGAATTAAATCTGAAAACTGGATCGCTATCGTCGACCGGCTGTACTGCCCGGGTGTATCTACTCGTACTATTGGTCATCTGTCGGGACTCGACAAAAGCTCTAGACCTAACGGCATCTATCAAAAATAACTGAAACTACTTGTCATTAAAGGACACTACAGATATCAGTAATAATAATAAACGAGTATACATTATATTACACTTGAAAGAAAAGCTCAAAGGCAGCAAAAATAATAATAAAGTATTAATCCTTCAGATGCAGTTGGCAAAAGTTTGAAACAATTTCGAGAGCGGGCAATAAATAAAGCTGGGATTTTAATCCGAGAGCCTTCGGAGGACGGGAGGATAGGAGAGGTCGTATTTTACATTCAGGACTTTTTTCATAATCAATAAATGTCGGTGGGATGTGTGCAGTGGGGCGCGGGATTGCTTCCGACTTTATATCTTCGGACTGAGCTTTTATAGGGCTGAGGTAAGCGGAAATAACATTTAATTTCACTTTTTATTTTGGGCGGAGTTCGGTTTTTAATAATGGTCGAGTAAGTTAAAATTTTCAAAGGGTTCTATATAGCGCATGTATCTAAAAGCACCTATAAATAGTTTATTTGATTGATCTGAAAACTGTATTTCTGCCTCATAAGAAAAAAAAGTGTGTGGTCTATAAACGCGACTATTTTCAGCTACAAAAGTAATTTACCATACGGGTTGTGGAGTATTTTATTCTTATTTAATAGAAATTTTGAAATATTTATCTATCTTATTTCAATTTGGGAAGCTGGTATGGGTACCATTTTTTATTAGATAACCAGCACCACTGCCTGTCATCCCACGTGGTTCGCTAAGTTTGGAGACTAATCAGAGATGCCCGGGTTCATGTGTGAGATTTGTCTAGGATATGGCGGCGGATAAGTTTGCCCACTTACTAAGTAACTGAGCAGTTTAGGAGAGACTGTTTGAGAGAGACTTTTTGACCTCTCCAGCCGGACTCTCTCGACACATCGCCTTGCACGGGAGGGATCAATTTATAAGCCCGGCACTCCTGGACACATTGTCCTCGGATTCTGACCCACCCTTCCTAACCTTTTCCTTCCCTTAATTTCCTCTCCTTTCTTTCCCTAAAAAAACCCTCCATACAGCATGCCCAATGATGACAAAAAAAACAGGATTTTTTTCCCACAGGGCCACCCACCTTTGTGGATCTAATATATTTTGAAAACTGTTAATTTATAACCAAGCTGCTCAGCCTATATTACATAGTACAATAATAATATTACATTATCATCTATAAGTGGCTTAATTATAGTTTGATAATGCCTTCAGAAGGCGTAACAAAATCACATCCAGTACCTAAATTAAATTTACGTTTACCTAAAATTTCGACCCAAAAACATTTAAAAATACTGACACGTTTGACATTTTCATGACCAAAAGTATTACCGTGATATGTTTTGAGGGTAATGTGCCGTGTTGCGCTACAACTTTATATAGCCCACGTTTTGGACAACATTACAGTGCCAAACTGCGGTGGAAATTGAAATTCACAAAAATTCCATTAATATTAAAAAAGACGACGGGGCTAAGCTCAATGAGTTTCCGGTAATTGACGGCTACACCAAAACTAATCTAGGTACTATACTAATGTACTAATTTTCTAAATTTACATCAATGATTTTGCGCAATTAGATATAATCGGTGAATTTTTTCCATATCTATCAGATGATACCGCTATATTCTACTTGGGTAAAAATCTAAACACCTCTAGAAAATGCGCAAAGTGACCTAGAAAAAAATTGTAATTGGCTCCAATCAAATATCCTAACAATGAAAATGAAAAAGAAACAGGATACATGATTTTAAACTCAACCCCTAAAATAATTCCACCTCATGTACCCTTAAAAATTGAAAAGAAGGATTTGCCAATACTTATACAGGAAAAATATCTTGGTCTTTGAATTGATAAGCATTTAACTTTTAAACAACACATACAATATGTTAAAGATAAAATCACACCCCTAATTAGTGTATTTAGCCAGTTATCATATAATATATTACCAATTAAACTAAATAAAGTTTATATTATAGTCTAGTACACTTACTAAATAACTTAATTCAAATCTGGGTAAATGCGTATGAAACATACATTATTGAACAAGGTACCTACATGTAATTCAAAATAAGGTAATCAAAAAAATGTTTCACTCGGGATCCAAAACATCAACAAAAAAATTATATTTGGATACAAAACTGTAAATAATAAGAAAACTATAAGAATACAACATATGTTTCCCTATGTACAAAATAATTAATAAACTCATACGTACAAACACAGAATCACGAACAAACAAAAATTTTACACGACAACACGATAACATACATTTAAACACCATTCACACAAACGATTAGGATATAAAATTCAATTTATCCATATTGGCACTATAGAATATAAAAATATAAGATGGGAACAAAATAGTTCAACATGATACCAATAGAACAAATAAAACAACAAAAAATGACCAAAAATTTAATGTATAAAATAAGAAAATAAAAAAAGATAAAACAAATATTATCTTTTTTTAATTTTTTATTTTTTATTTTTCAAATTTTGCAAATTTATTTTGTGGCACCATTTAATTAATGAAATAATTAAAAACACTTTGTTTTTATCACGATGAACTTTATTCATAAAATCATCATGTTTTGAGAACGATGTTCTCTTCATCAGGACATTAAATGTACTAAAAACTATTATTAAATATTATGTATTAACTATAGTGAATCAAAGCATAATTTTATTTTTTATTGGTATTTTGATAAAATTAAAGATTTTGTTATACTTTCTGGAAAATGTATCGCCGCAGACGAGTTAAGTGTCGTTGACAATTGATTTTACATCTCAGAATGTAAATAAACAATAATTTTATATCCCAATTAATTTTGAAACAAAGATTTATGGCTGCAGACGTCTGGAAATTCGTTGTATCATAATTGAAGTGCCCGTCCAAGTACAACGAGAGCTTGAACCCGGCGATCCGCGATTGAATTACTCTGACGCCCGCAGAGATATCGTGTTTCAATTACAAATAAAAGTGATAAATCGATCGGAAACTTATTTTTGATGGGCGATAATCCGTGGCTTCGATGTCTCTTTTTTGAATTTTTTTAAAATTGAATTAAAAAATGTGATGAATACTGTATCGCAGATCATGTAAGCATCACAAGTGATTGAAATAAATGGTATTAAGTCGATAAATTACAAATATTTAAATTGCTTAATTTGACCAGCGGTTAGAAATTAAAGTTACAAAATGCTTGCAACTGTACAGGAAGGTTCCGATGAGAAAAATCGATTATTCTACGTATCAATTTTTTTATATTACAATTTTAAATTTTTATTCTCAGCCGCTTATCAATGGCTCATATATTTACTGTATAAGATTCGGTGACTAGATAACTCAACAATGTGCATTGTGCAACTTCATCACTCCCTTGAAAAGTCATTAAAAATGGAGAAAACCATAACAAAAGGTTACACATTGTTACGATAGCTTAGGTTATGGGCTAATTTAAAAAAAAATCATTACTTAATAATAACTTTTCAAAGGGCTGTTAAAGTGCCAAATTGTTTATGTGTCATGGAACAGAACTGTAAGATCGGTATGTGTTAAAAATTATTTCGTCAAGTGTTTTATGCTTGAATATTAAAATTAATGTTTATTTCTTTATTTATTACATTTATCCTTATATATTTCGAGAAATCGATAGTTTTTTTACATATCGACCCTTTGGAATAACGAGGTTCTATCTATTGCGGAAACGTCACGCGGTTATGGGATCTATGGTAAGCTACCTTAGAGTTCATTATCGCATGACGTTAAAGCAACAGATGGAACCTTGTTATTCCAAAGGGTCGATATGTAGTGGTATTAAAAGTCAAAATAAAACTAATTATGGATTTCCTCTTTGTGACTTTACATCTTATGTGACAAATGACAACATAATATGTATAAAATGTCATTTAAACATTTGAATAATTTAATTTTCGACCCACTTCTATTATTTTTGGGTCCTTATAATACGGCGAATTTTTACGTATTTAAAAAAATTAAAATATATATATAGTGAATACCTCAAAGAGTCACAACTGCTCCCGTCTGGAGCCAGTGAGACTACGACATCCCCAATTGGGGTATGTTGTGAGGCTGAAGGTAAGTGGGGAAGGGAAGGAGATGGGGAAGAGGAAGATGGGGAAGTACACTTGAATAATTAATATATTGTATTATAATTTATCACAAGACATTTAGTAAATGTGAGTCCATCAAAATTTAAACAAATATCAACAAAAAATTCGCCAAATGTACTTATTAATTATTTTTTTGTTTAATTCGTAGATCTCCAATTAATGTGTCTTTTTATGATTTAACCTATTTTTTAATTTAAAAATGATGTTATAAGTATTTTTTTATTATTGGGACACCTGTTTTGGCGTTCAATGCCATTCTCTAACTGTGGTTGGTCCATGTTAAGAGGATTTATTTATATGATTCTGTTTACCCGTGTAATGATGTATTACCGGTTAAACCGATTTTTTTAATTGTACTATTTTTTACGATTATTTTTAGAAAATAATTATAACACTCGATTGTCAATTCTGAGGGTTACTTTAAAAACTGTTTTCCCCACGCAAAATTTTAATGTTTTCTTAGTTATTTAATAATAACGTAACTGCTATTTACTTAATAAAATTTGATATATTCTTTAGGTCTTGTGAACATTCTGAGAAATAGGAACCAGTAATTTCTTTATGATATTAATTAAAGTTATATTAAATAATAAGTTTACAAGGTATTATAACAATGTTATTAACAAAAATTACAAAATAAAAATTTTTCACAATTTTTTTTTTAATTTTGATGTTTCTCTTCTATAGAAGCGGACGCTTGTGTTTAGAAGAACCAGTAATTTCTTTATGATATTAATTAAAGTTATATTAAATAATAAGTTTACAAGGTATTATAACAATGTTATTAACAAAAATTACAAAATAAAGTTTTCACAATTTTTTTTTTAATTTTGATGTTTCTCTTCTATAGAAGCGGACGTTTGTGTTTAGAAGATGGGGAATGGGGAATGTCAGAATGAAAAATATTTTGTACCTTTAATTAATTATGATTTAAAATTTAAGGAATTATGAACATAAAAATAAGTAGATAAATAGACAGTTCTTGCCTAGCCACAATGTCATGTACTGTTATTTATCGGGTAGATCTATCACGATAATTCTCTTGTTTACTCCTAGATAAGGGGGGCCAATATCTCCCTTATCTTTTAGAATCCTTTAGGTACTTTAATGATAGACATCATTTATTTGTTTTTACATTGAATAGCTCTTTAATCGCTTTGAGTAGACATTTATCGTCTTCGATTTTTCTTATCTTTTCCGTTTAAGTATTAAGTATTTTTTTCCTAGATGTATAATGTATGCTTAATTACTATAATCAATTTGTAAAATGTTCATGTTAAAGACCACTAGGGCATAAATATCTTAATATACAAAACAAAGTCGGGTTAGTTACACCATTTATAACTCAAGAACGGCTGAACCGATTTTTATGATCTTTGATTTGTTGGATTTGTCTCCGTCCCGATTAACAGAATAACTGTTACAAATAACGCTCGATAAATTTGAAAATTTTATTCAAGTGTTCCCCGCCGAATCACAATTTTGACATCTGCGCATGCGCCTCCCATTATTTCGCTAACCGTCCGGACTCGGCTGATCACATTCACATCACATTTCTATAGTATTTTCACTGCTGACGGAAGTTGAAACAACCCAATTTTTCGGTGAATGACGATTTGAAGGAAATTCAAATTTGAAGGAAATTCAAATTTGAAGGGAATTCCAAAACAACTGGTTCTATGGAGTTTTCGATGAAATTTCTTCTGACGGAGGTTGAAACAACCCAATTTTTCGGTGAATGTCGATTTGAGGGAAATTCAAACGTGAAATTTTCCGAAACAACTGGTCCTAATTTATTTCAGCAAATAAATTAAACACAACATTAATTTGTTGATTCTGAGGCGGTACGAAGTTTGCCGGGTCAGCTAGTAAATAATAAATAAAATAATAACATTCTTTTGTTTAATGATTTCTTTTACCATTATTGGAACAATTGAAATAATTAACTACGCCTGAAATAAACATTAATGTTTTTGTATTTCTATTTCCTTTATAATTGTTATGAACTTATAATCCAAGCAATTTTATACTAAATTTCCATTTTTTTTTTAATTCCGAAAATTACAGATTCTGAAATATACTCACTCTGCACTTGAAAAAATATACCCTCATAATAAAAAAAATTCGGAACGTTCAATTTTAAATGAAAATTTGAAAAAGTACAAATTCGCACAATTCCATATTCAAAATAAACCTGTCAAACAATGCATCACGGCAAGATGAGAACCGACGAGTTTTTTTTCAGTTAACGAATGACTGAAGAGCTCCCTGAAAAACTGAAACATGAAAAGTATTGAAATAAAGTTGTACTTTTTTTTACACAGATAGGGTTCCATCAATGGCGCTTTATTCATCTTTCATTCCTCAATGCCGCTTTTCACTGTGTGATTGACAATATCGTGTTCCACGGTATCGATGCGGACGTACTATATAACACAATACATAAACCTGATGAACACGAAGGTATCACAACTACTACAAGTAAAATATGCGCACCTCGACAAAAAGGCTAACTATTTGTAATGTTATTTTTTTTGGTCTGCTTTTGTGTTGGTGTTTTTTTTGTGGGGTGTGCTGTGGGTTTTTTATGCTCGTCGTATGTAGATTAGGCAATAGGCTGAACCGTTCGAAGTGAAGTGCATTCAGCATATAAATGCGAATGGCACAATTCTTGAAAGCACAATGCAGACGAGAGTATGTAATACGATTATCTAAATAAAGAATAATATACTAATGCACTTACTGTGTGGCGGGCCGGATCTGGAGAGACTGGTTGACCTCTCCAGCAGGATTCTCTCGAACCGTCTTCCTGCACCACAGTGGGAGGGAAGATTCATACGTCCGTCACCCCTGGATCTACTGACCCATTTTTCTTACAATTCTTGTAACGGTTAAATTTCACGGTACCTGCCCATGAGATTTGTTTTACAGCCGTTCGTTTAGTTCATAATTTAAACGCAGAGAGCAGTAGGGTTTTGAAGCCGGTGAGAGTTGGTCGTGCCAGAGGTCGAGTGTCGAACAGGTGGACTTCAGTCTGTTCACGTAAGAAATGCTTCCGTTATGAGATTGTAATTTAGATAAATTCTTAGGGATTTACTGTTTTAAATTTATAAATGTGTTCAGTATATATCTAACTGATCTGGCACCCCTTATATAATATTAGTTCTTCCAGATGTCTTCCCTATTATAGATTCAGTTCTCATTTGCAAACCATAATAAATGGCGACGTCGTTATTTTTACATGACTCTAGATTTAAAATTTATAATGAGTCTCATGTTTAAAATAATTGATTATTATCATTCTATTGTGTGTGTTTTTAAAATAAATATAACTATTTAAAGAATGGTTAATTAATTCTTTCATTTTAATAATTTATCCTCATATAAATTTTACCCGCACATGTCTAATAATTTTCATAACCTAAAACACAAACGGCCTTACAAAAAAAAAACACTCCGCGGCCGTTGAACGGTGTTTTTGTGAATCTTTAGATTTGACAACGCCGTATTTTCTAGTTCAAATTGGAGTTTTCATAATAATCCGCTAGGTGGTGTGATTGATGCGCCTGCGCATTGCTTTCCCGCTGAAAAAAAAAACGCCGCGGAAATGCAGAAAAAGTCGGTCGCGGTGTGTTTGTGATTAAGATGATATTTTCGTAAATGAGTTCAATCCTTGACTAATTCGCACTTATATTCATTTACGCAATATATTTACTATTAATTTGTGTTGTTTTTCGTTAGTTTAAGTCAAATTGTGACACTAAAATCGTGTGTTCTAAAATGATCTGTCAGAAAATGGTTCTTTAGGTTATATTCAGAAATAATTTGCATTTTAAGATCATTATTTTATTATAAATTCTTGAAAGTGATGTTTTTTGGTGACTAAAATGTCTAATACATATTTTAGTAAACGTATCAAAGAAATTAATGTGTTAAGATGTGCACGCAATGTATTCAAATGTGAGTTTTTTTATTGTAAATTTTTGGGAATGAAATGCTAATTTCAAGATTTTTTTATATTTTTTTATTGTGTGAAGGAGTAAATAGTGAGGTGACAGTTTTATTTCAAAATCATTAAATAAAAGGACTGGGTTTTTTGAATTTTGTATTTTTCTAAATATTTCAATGTTTTAATAGAAAGTGTTTGGGGTAAGTGAGTTTTTTTTTCAATTTGATGTTTGAAGCTTAAAATACTACAGTTTTTAAACATTTAAGTATATTTTAGATATGAAAATCTTAAAGGTAATTACATTTTGGTTCTAAAATGGTATTTGTTTTTACGACATCTCAAAAAATAATAAATATATAGGACATTAAAAAAAGAAATTCGAAATTCGTTGAAAATTACAAATGGAACAAATATATACAACAGATAAACTACCCTCCTTGGCCGTGTAAGCAATGTACATATCTTTCCATGAACAATTTTTTGTCAGTTCTTAATTAGTAAGGATTCTTCATACATGGTTGTTTGACCACTGTACAAAATTTTCAGAAAGTTTATTAGTAAGGCTGGTAAAATGGCGACGTTGTCAGATCAAAACCATATATTTTGTTTAGTAAGAATTTGAAAAACGAAATGTACAGACTTTACACAACGTGCTACAGAAACACCGTTTAACGGCCGCGGAGTGTTTTTTTTAGTAAGGCTGATAGTGTTACATCCTTTCCGATGTAATAAGCATGACTAAATCGGAGCGTTCCTTTCTTAATCTTACCCATTACGCTTACAATTATATAAGTTATTTTTTAAAACTTTGTTCTATATAATATGTTACCTAAACAAAACATGAAAAATAACAATAAATATTTGCCCAAACGCAAAGTAGGAATTACTATTATACAAACAAATGAAATATTCGGAATTTAATTAGGTCAATGCACAACAAAACTAAATAATCCAATTGAATATGGAACACAGCATTCCTTTGCCAGTGTTTGAATTTCCCGCGTGTATTATTCGCAGCTCCATTCAGAGCGATCGTATCGCGGTTTGCCGCCAAACCCCTCTCGGGCTCACAGGGTAGACCACTCCAAGACCACTCGACTCAATGGCTAATCAGAATTATTATTATTGTTTTATTTTTCTCCCCTTTTCCCTTTCAATTGACGTACAATGAGTTGAAATGCACTTTTGTAAAGACGCGCGTGGTCCCGTGCGCGAGTGCTTGCATTACCAATGTATATTTTGTTCTCGTTCTTACACGTTTTTCTGCGGTGACCACAAATGGTTTGCAAAGTTGCAACAGCCCGGAAATGATGAAAATTTGTTGTAATTATTGTTAAAGAATTTAGCAAGCTGAAATTTATAACAGGAAAAACGACACGGGAAGCTTTTGGGAACTTTACTGGTCAGATTTGGCTACCCAACAATTTCTTTTATCTTGAGAAATAATAACATTGAAAAATTTGATGACTCGGTTCTATACAATAAAATATGTTTGTTACAAGATCTATCAGATTAGAGATTAATTTAGAATATGCGGGAAAGCCTATAGTAAACTCGTTAATGCAAAGGGAAAATTCGTGCTTTCTCCCTCCAAAACTTTTCATATCTGACCATAATAGAAAAGACCATAATAAATAAGACAAAACTCTTTAGCGGTAGTAGTACCTAGTTGGTTTTTGCTATATAAGGCGTTATGCATTAATTATTTTAAAGTCTGTTCTTCATTGCTGAGGATCGTGATTCCTTCTCCAATTTCCTTGGAAGACTAGGATCCTCCACTCTTCGCGGTTTTGCGCTGCGTGGAGAGCTGTGGATATCGACGTACCTGACGCCAGTGATATTTGGTCACTTCAGCCTATTGGTAACCTTCCTCTGCTTCTTCTGCCTTACACTCTGCCAGTAACTAGGAGTTTCTCCAAGTTGGAGCCCTCAGCTTGGCAAACAGCCTGTCCAAAACACCTTAAAATGCGTTGTAGGCAGATAGTCGAAGGCATTTTGTGGATGACTAGCTATTCCAGGATGGACACATTTGTGCGTTTGGCTGTCCATTGGATCCTGAGCATTTTCTCCAGCACCACGTTTCGAGGGCGTCTATTCGCTTTTTCCCTGGTTCTGTGTCCATGTTTCCGCGCGATATCATAAGGGGAAAATCAAAAGGGACAAACTCATTTTGGTGGTCGTCGTTATGCCTCTGTCACTCCAAATGCCTCCGTCACTCCAAATCTGTTGTCCTTCTCTTTTTACTCATGGAGTCTTTTGTTATTCATAATTGTTCTGTTTCACAACCTCCTTCGTCACTTACAGAAAAGCCAAGATGTATGAAGTAGTTCATTGTTTCTGAGTCTGCGACAGATTTAATTGTTCATGCAAAAATGTTTGCCATATCGATCACTATCAATTTTGCATTGGCCTTGTTGATAAGCAGACTTTCTTCTAATTTTTTTTAATCTTCCTCTATTTTAGCAAGGAGGCGGTTCTTACAAGTAACTAAACAACAACTACGTAGAAACTTTATCTACCTTAACCGCTCTAGGCCTACAAACGTACGTGATACGTTTATATTGATTGTACCATTCTACGCAATCACGTACGCGTTTTTTTTATTTTTTAAAAACTTTTATTTTAATAAACCTACTGTAAATGCATATATTTTGACAAAATCTTATCAGGTATGAGGATTTTGCGGAAATAACCCGAAGGTAAGGCGGTTAAGATACATATACTTAATAATAAGAACCTAGATTAATACTTTATTTAGCGCAGTAATCACTTCCAATTCGCACACAATGTACTCCATCAACCAGCCAAGCCAGCCATCACAATAATGGAATTAGTGCAATAAAAAACACCGTAAAGTAATACCCACTGTTCAGAGTACTAGTGCCGCCTGCATTATACACCCCGGCAGAGAATGATTCATCGGATCGCCTTTGAGATGCGATATGCCGGCGTTTTGTTCCCAGCCGCGGTAGCCGAAAAGGGAATGCAAGGGGTATAGGAGTAAGGACCACGGCTCCTTTGGTATTAGCAGCTAGGTGGGCTGAAAGTGGGTTGTTATGTGTAGTTGTTAGTTGTTACGCGGTTACTTTGCTTTTATTCCAGAAAATTAATTTTGTTTTTAGGTGATGAATTTGATATACGCTGGTACAACCTAAGCTCTAATTTTTTTTTTTTAGAAAACTGATTTTAATGTTTTTATTGTTTCTGCACATAGAAAACAGATATACCTCCTCTAAATGTGGTGCTGGAGAAAAATCCCCAGGATTCCAGACGCACAAATGTGTCCCCTTTGGAAGAGTTAAGGCTCCGTCAAACAGGAGGCGTACTTACGCGCGTCAAGGCGTTAAAACGTCCTGGACGTATAACGCTATGTTGTGTTGTACTGAACATGTCTAAACCGGTCAAACAGAGCGAGCGTGTAGCAATACGCGAAACTCTGCCACCGCGGCAGAACGCCACGTTGTATTTTTGTTACAAAATTTCCTTTGACGCCGGGAGTTCTTGCTTGACTGTGGTAAAAATGGTTGCTGAAAAGTTAATTGAATGTGTCCGAAAACATCCTTGTTTGTATGACACTAGTAACAGTGCATTTGCTTATTTGGTGTTGCAGAATTGAATGCAATTCTTCGAAGCACTCTCTTGACATTGAAAGAACCGACTTCATGTGATGAAAGCTCCCGGAATAAACGATGATATTCTCCAAATTCTTTCCTCTTCTTATTAATATCATGCACCCATATTCTATTACTACGGGAACATGATAATGCACACAGCAGTAACAAATTATCTTCATCTGAATCGCTGGACATCGTGGCGAAGACCGACTGACAGTTACTGACGCCGAACGCGCTGGCTTGCGCGTCGAAGCCGTTCAAATAGAAAGTACGCGACGTTACGCTGACGCCTTGACGCGCGGTAAGTACGCCTTCTGTTTGCTATCTGCCTACAATGTATCTTAAGGTACTTTCGAATCGTTGATCAAAACTGAGGACTTCAACTTGGAGAAGGTCATATGGCAGAAGAAGCAGAGGAAGGTCATCAATGCGCTGAAGTGACCAAGTATCACTGGTGTCTGGTTCGACAGGACCACGAGGAGTGGAGTAACCGTGTCCATCATGGAAATTGGAATAGGGGTGTCTAAGTGAAAGAAAATTTATTTCTACATTTATTACTGTGACCACCATCTAGAATGCTCTTCATTTCGCAGCGCTTTACTTGAAAATCATTAATAAAAATACGCGTACAGGGTATCGTAGAAGTATTTAACTGCTTCGACAACATCAGAAATCTCTAAGGTAGCCTGCCAATTGTGTCCACGCCCTTAGCTGTACAGCTTCTAAACGTCTCTTTTGTAGAAATTCCAACCACCGAAGTCATTTTCTGAATGTACACGAAGATTTTTCAACGGTCTTTCATGTTTAATTTCTCACAAAATTGGTAAATGATAATTATCTTCAAGAACAATGCAGAAATCAGATTTTTCTATAAACACACTAAAGCTACTTTATTGTTGTTGTTTTAATAGAGAAACCTCACAAGAGTCCCAACTGCTCCCGTCTGGAGCCAGTGAGACTATGGCATCCCCAATTGGGGTATGTTGTAAAGCTGAAGGTAAGTGGGTAAGGGAAGGAGATGGGGAAGAGGAAGGTGGGGAAGTACCTGGCTATTCAGATCTAGTCACTAAACACGGCTAAATCCATTATTAAGCAACGTTTCAATTCCGAATGGTGGTCTTATTACTCTAACCAGGACGATTCTGAGAGTATCTTCCACTCTGGAACGTGCCGCAAATAGTACCTATATATTATTTTTATTAATTAACTGTGAAATAACACAAATTAATCAAATAAAATTTATTTGCGCATGCCGGGTTTGAACTTTAGGACTGAAGAATTTTAATGAAGTAACCATTACGAAAGCTTACAAATAAGAATTAGTTCATATTTTTACACAATTAGTTATTTACAATGTCGCGGCAGTGAAGGTGAAAGGTTTTTGAATTTAATAATTAGATATTATTCTAGATATCGAAATGCATGTTTATTTTGTTTCAAATTTTGACATTTCAAATCTAAATCGGAATCAATAACGATTTTTAATTTTAAAGTTTATTCATTCGAAACATAAATGTCTAATCGCGTCTTAATTAATTTTTTTGAAAGAAGACGATCCTGAAGCAAATATTTTATAAAAACTTTCAGCTTCACAAATCCTACAATTACATGATTATCCACGGGTATAATTATTTAAAATTTAATTATAGTATTTTATGATAGCTATTTGGAGGGCATCGGGGAGCGGTAGATATGTTACGGTCAAACATTTTTAACTAGCAATAAAGAGATGGATAGTACCTAATATGTATTTTTTAAACTTAATAATTCAAAGTTTTATAGAAGTTTTAACGACTGGGAGTCAAGAGTCTTACCACTCGACCACGTACGATCGTCTTAACACCAGATCCAAAGTACGATTACATGAATCACTGTTTAAAGTGATTCAGCTCTAGTACTCGTAGTTCCACAACATTTATTTGTTTAGAACTGCTTTTAAAATCCCCAACCACTAAAATTGTCTTGTCGACAACTTGTCAATTTTAATTTAATCCTTTGAATAACCCAAAAAACAAAAAACTTAAACCATGGATCACAAATGGTTTAATTTTTTGTATTAAAAAACGGGACAAGCTCCACAAAAACTTAATTAATAATCCAGATATACAATCACAAATATTTTACAAAAAATACAGAAATATGTGTAACAACCTCATTAAAATCACTAAACAAAACTACTATAAAGAAAAATTGTCTAGAGCCGGCAATAACAATAAAAAAATTTGGCAAATTATTAAAGAAATATCTGACACTGACCATCCAATACCACCAATTAATAAATTGAACATCAACGGACTAGACACCTCCATAAAAGACGATCCAGACACTGTGACAAATCATATAAATGAATACTTTTGTAACATCGGCAAAAATTTAGCGTCACAAATTTTAAACAAAACATTAGATGAAAATGCTCTTGCTGACAAAATAAATAAATCAGTTTGTGAAACAAATAATTCACTCACATTTGACCCCACTAACTCTGCCGAAATTTCACAAATTATTAAACAATTAAAGCCCTCTCATTCATGTAATCACGACAAAATATCCTCAAACATACTCAAAATAATTGAACCTTTTATAAACCAACCACTGGTACATATCATTAACCTTAGTCTCAATAAAGGTATATTTCCAAATAAACTCAAACTTGCTTTGGTTCAACCAATTTTTAAGACTGGTACTCCTACAAATATATCAAATTATAGACCTATCTCAATTTTATCGTCACTTTCCAAAATTATTGAAAAAATCGTTAAAAAAAGACTTATTGACCATCTCACAATACATAATATTCTCTCTTCAAACCAGTATGGTTTCAGAGAAGGACTAAGCACAGATTCAGCTATTCTAGAATTAACATCACACATAACGCAAGCCCTAGACAAAAGTGACAAATGTTTGGCAATATTTCTGGACTTGGCTAAGGCGTTTGACACAGTATCTCGACCAATCCTTCTAGCCAAGTTACAGAAAATCGGAATAAAGAATAAGGCATTCTAATGGTTCAAATCATACCTAACAGACAGAAAGCAATTTGTTAAGTTACCATCACTTAAACCGTCTAATCCAACCAGAATCAACTTTGGTGTACCACAGGGCAGTGTACTCGGTCCCATACTGTTTCTCATATACATTAATGATCTATGTAGATTACAAATTGATGCCAATATGATCATTTTTGCCGATGATACTGCCCTGGTACTAAAAAGTAAAACATGGGAAGAAACATTCCACAAAGCAGAAGTAATATTACAAAACATTAAAAAATGGCTGGATAATAATCTACTCACGTTAAACATAGCTAAAACGAAATATTTAACATTTAGCCTCAATAGTATAAGCCAACCCTCAACTAATCATTCACTAAAAATACATTATTGCAGAGATCTTGCTAGTTGCATATGCAATCCACTGGAACGCGTAGACTCCATTAGATACTTAGGGGTAATAATTGATAACAAACTTCGGTGGGAAGATCATGTAATCAATGTAACAAGTCGTATACGGAAACTAGCATATATCTTCAGATCACTACGAAATATACTAAATAAAAAGACATTAAAAACAGTATACTCTTCTCTATGTCAATCAATTATTTCTTACGGTATTGTTGTCTGGGGAGGGTGTTCTAAAACTACATTAGATCCATTAGTGAAGGCTCAAAAATTGATAATACGGACTATCTACAAAGTACATTACATTCATCCCACAAAGGACTTATTTAAAGACTTTAAAATACTTAATATACAATCCCTATATGTAAAATTCATTTCTTGCTATTTTAAATTTAAATTTATTAAAAAATATGTTTTTGAATCAAAATATAATACAAGATATTCCAACCAATGCAACTATATAATTCCAGTAACAAAAACCTCAATGGCCCAGTCACAGTTTAACTTTCTTGCTCCAAAAATCTTCAATAACTTAACAATTGAAATAAAGACAATAACCAAATATCACACTTTCAGGAAGACGCTTGGAGACTTTTTGATGAGTGAATGTGATAGAATTAGAAGCCTGGTTATATAATCTAATGTACTTTTTTTCTCCTTTCTATTTTCTACTTTTTATTATAATTTTTCCAATATTTAACATGATTTATACTAATTCCATGTTTACACTAGACTTCATATTTCATACAATGTAACTATACTATATTGGTCACCATGATACAGGCAGCCGCCTAGTATGGTGATTTAATATATCAACTTTATGTAAATGTCACAATTATGTAACATGTATTAAATAAATATATAAAAAAAAATAAAAAAAAATTAACATTTAAAAAAAAGCGGTTAAACATTTGTTTTAAAACTAGGTGTTATATAAACAGTACACTAAATAAACACGTACGATATGTGGCAAGTTTTAACACCGAGTAAATATCGAACCTAAATTAAAAATTTAAGCTCAAATTAATTTCAATTCAATAATTTGTCGTTAATGTTTTCTTTCTAAAGGTTTTACCCTTATTCCCGCTTATAGGATAAATTTGAACCACGTAAAATGTTTGTTTATATGCTAATGCTAACTGAAATAGTTTAAAAAAATCAACACCTTTTTATCTCCAATTCCTCATCGCCATAAATTTAAAAGAAAGCCCGAATATTTTATGGTCGTCAAAAATGATATAAATCTACAGGAATAAATTAAAATATGTGACATTTTCCAAAGCAATTAATTTTGTCGGACACTATCAAACTCCCTTGAACTCTTTACCTTTTTTTAAAATGAAGGTTTTGTTAAATGTAAATTCTTTCGTATTTTATAATCATCCATTCAATCGCTTCGCATAGTTACAAACTAAAGTGACGTACAATGGCTTTTATTTCATCATAAAAATTATCCGACGTGTTATAATATTTTAAAACAGAATATTATTATTACATTAAATTATTTTTAAAGGTTTTTCAATAATTGCGCACTTGTATCTTAATGAAAATATCGCATCGAGACTCAACAGGGTTTACCAACCTCTAGGGGTTGCAACCCCATTTTTAAAAAACCAAGTTACCGCGACCCCAGTTATTCTTAGAATCTTAAAATATTAACCAGATTGTCTAGTATCTAGTTAATGGTTCATTTTGATTCTACATGATCGATTTCCTAGCTTAGGCGCAAAAAAAAATCGAAAAGCATTTTCGTGATTTTTTGTGTGGAATTATGGTGTGTTGCGCTTTCTCTGTTGAGCCAACGTTTTGGACAGCGCAGATAATTGTGGATTGTGGTTAAATATGTGTTTATGTATGAAGATTTAATAAAGTATTTCTTATTCTTAATTCTTTTATGGCTGATGTTTCAGCATAATTTTTTTAAATTAACGTGATTTTCAACGTATAGTTTTGGTGGAGCCGTCAACTAAGAACAATGTAACTTAGGTCCCGTCCACTCTAGTGTGGTGTATTTCTAACTTATCACGGGTTAATAGTTTACTAATGCATCCAGTTCAGACTTATCACAAGAGATGTCAAACTATTCGGGTGTAGACCCGAACGTTTATGAAAATAGCTGAACCTAGCCCGAAGAGTCAGTGGAGCACATTAGAACTCAGCTGAGCATTTATGACTTATTCTAGTGTCGATTGAAACGGTCGCTTCAGACCAAGTAAATATTCATTGTTAATCATGATAACGTGAATAAATAATACTTGTAATCTCGACGAAACACGGTCTTTATTGAAGACTCCTTGAACATTAGTTATCCTGCCCAATGGTATTGAAGAACATCACATCTCATTATATATCAATTTAGAGGTGTATTGAATAAGCTGCAGGAGCTATTCAAGGGTTCTGAAGCTGTTCAATATGGCAACTAAAAAAAAAATTGGCAAAAAAAAAGCGAGTGTGCTTTAGACCACACTACTGAAGTAAATACTTTTTTAGTACTCGTAATCTAATCTACTTTTCTTTCTGGCATCGAATAAAACCATTCCAATCATCAGTGTATAAGAATCTATATTGAACATTCGTTTGGATTGTTTCCAATCATCGTGACAAATCATTCGTTTCAATGCACTGAGTTTGCACACTCTAAATGAAAATTTGAATAATTTTATTATGAGAACTACGCTTAGAATGGGAATTTTCATGTAATTCTTACAAAATTTAAAATAAAACTTTTTGGTGCGGATTTTAATTAGAGAGCGACGTTTATTCACATTTGCAGCAGGAAATTCAAAAAAATCCAATCGAAAAAGATTAGTTATTATTATTTTTTTTTTTTTTTGTTATTAGTTAGATTTTAACGTTTAGAATGTGAGAAACAACAACACAACTATTGTCAGCATTATAGCAAACGTCATTACCATGTATTTGAGCACTGTTGTTACGATTAGATTGTGAGGAATGAACCTCAAAATTTAATTTAATTTTTTTATCGTTCGCCTCGTAACGCTGTAATTTCCGTAACACATTCGTCAGTTTACCCCTCAAGTCAAGCGTGCGTAAAGAAGTATTTACTTCAAAAATGGCATCATTTCCACACCCAATGGCATTATTGGCCACAAATTCATTGATTGTAAAAACATGTTTCTGGAATCATCCAGAATAAATTAAGGTCACATTTATAAAACAAGATTTGGGCTTCGTCTTTATTCGAGCGATTAATCATTATCACAATCGATCATCGTTTATTATAATTGATCAATAATCGTTTTAAAAGTCAAGTTCAATTAATTCTAATTGAGTGAGCAATGTAAAAACGAAAAATAGTTTTGAAAACTTGAAATATATTATATTAATAATGGTTAATTTATGCATCGTTATTAAAAATACTTGAGGAAAAATAAACCTTACAAAAAAACATCCTGGACGACGAGTTTTTAGTGACGTAGTCTTGATTTTTATCACTATACGTTTTATACACAATTTAATTTTTAATTTGAGGAAATTTGTTTGGTCAAAATAGAACAAAATTATTTATTTATTACTAATTTTCAACGCCCTGACGGGCTTTTACATAATAAGTATATAATACAGTGATATATATGTAATACAATGTTTAAATAAGAAATATAAACTTATATATAAACATATATATAAGTTTATCTGCCACCTCGGAACAGGCTCAGCCTAGTGAGGTGGCATATACCTAAAAGAATGTACATAACATGTATTTTTTGGTTAATAAATAATTAAAAAAAAAAAAAAAAATTAACATAGTAGGTATGAAGGTAAGTAAAAATATTATATTTTAATAAAAGAGAAAAAATAAAAAATAAATTTAACTGAAACCAGTTTTTAAATTGCAGATGGCATAAAAATAATATTATATCGTGTATGTTAATATGAGAAAAAGTTTACAATGCAGAAAAACAAAAGAGAGTAACAAGTTTTTACGTTATAGATAAATAGCAATAATACAAAAATATATGATTAAAGAATTAGATATCTCTCTCAAAGGTCATAGCAGTTGAATTTTGGAATTCCACAACGAAATGTATTGGGCCCTTTACTGTTCATATAATACAATAATAACTTTTTAAAAAAATGTTGAAAAAACTTATTTTATATTTTTTAGCCTGATTGAGAATATCTTAAAACTAAATTGTCAACTTAGAATTACATCATTTAACTCAATCAAAAATAATGTCATTCTGAGGCAGGAATTTAATTGTAAAATAATAATTATTATTATTTTCTAACTGTGATTTCACCACTAGTTTTTATTAAAAATTTGCAAGTTAAAATGTAAGAAAATGCGACACTAATTCAAAAATCTTATTTCCCATCACAATATCTGTAGTTATAGTGTTTTTTGTATGAGAAAGAATGTGAATATTGGAATAGACGGAAATAGTAATAACAGGAAAAGAGAAATATTATTGTATTCACTAAGGAAAGAATATGAAGAATTTTTCAATGAAGTTGACGGTTTAACTGTGAGACTGATTATATTTTCGAAATTTCAAAATTTTAATAAAATACTCCTCTAAAATCTAAAAATATGAAAGTTGATTAACTCTACAAAATACAGGTAGATTTTTGAAACATTTACTAACCACAACTTATTATTTACATCACATTGGTAAAAGAGATTGTGCAAAAAATATTGTAGTATTTTCCACGGATATTCAGTCGTCGCACTAATAATGACACATAAAATAGTGAACATGTGCGAATAATTATAAATATACATTTTTTTAATTTAGCTCCAGATATGAAGTCCCGTGGAAAATAATTCCCCTCTGGGCCTATCTCATTTTGAGGTATTTATTCGGTGTGAAGGGTCTTTTAAGGGAAATGAAGGAGAGGAAAAATTCTGGGAAGGAAAAAATGTGTGATGGTGTTTGCTTAGCGTCAAGATCAAGGCGGTATTCCTAATAACACGCGGCTAATATAGATGACTTGTTTAAGATATCACACGGTAGATTAGATGTTCTAGCATATTACAGCACGACAAGAAAAATGGTGCAATTAAAAGAAATGTCTAAAACAGGGAATAATATAAATATACTTTTTTATTTTTTTAAATATTCTGTTATATTTTAATTAATGAATATAATATTAGTCAAACTAAAGTCAAAATCTGAAATGGAAAAATTAGAAAATGTTACGCTCACATCTGGGACTCGAACCCAGAAGCCAGAACCTTAGCCTTGCCGTGGCGCAGCTGTACCAACATCGAGCGAACAGTTGCTAGAAGTGCGCCTCGGCAAGGCGAAGGTTCTGGGTTCGAGTCCGAGATGTGACCCAGACGAACGTGACGATATCTTTGTCTGATCTTTCCGTTTCATTTTTTCGATTGAGTTTCACTAATATTGTCTTCATTGAGGTAATATATTTGATTACTCTAAACCTTAAAACTTTTTCTGTCTTCTCAAATGTTGAGAAATTCAAGATAAGAAAACTATTGGTGTAACTGACAATCTGTACATAAAAAATAACTCATAAGTGGCTCAACAATTGATTTGATTTATTTCAAATATCAATTTTGAATATCAGTCTTTTTTGATATAATATGAATTTTGAATATCAACTGAGGTGGCTTGGGCATGTACTAAGAATGTCTGATGACCGAATTCCGAAGAAAATACTGAGTGCCATTCCAGAGGGTAGACGTCCAGTAGGCAGCCCCAGACACAGTTGGGCGAGGCAAATCCAAAAACTGTGCGAGGAGAGGATGGATCTGCCATGGACGGAGGCCGAACAATTGGCGCAAGACAGGGACGTATGGAGGAGCCTTGTCGATGCAGTGGGTCCCCGACCCGAATAGGACAAGGGGTAGAAGAAGAAGAAGAATATCAGTCTTGATGTTCAATAGTTACACTCGTTCGTCAAAAGCATCTGCAAAGAAAATAAAGAGAACTTGTCCTCTTGCTAAACTGCAGTAGAGAGAAGGAAAATGTATATTTTATTTATATATTGAAGAGTAATCGAAATGGAATCTTATTCCGCAACAATAATCATACTTGAAGATTGCCATTGTACGAGCACTCGCCGAGAGGGCTGGCACGTCTCAACATAATAAAAATAACGTTGCCATATAAACCTTTCCTTTGCTAAATACTAGCAGCCTTACTAATAAACGTCGTGAATTATTATACAATTAGTAAACAACCGTGTATTTGAAAACCTTAGTGATTGGAAACTGACGAAAAATATTTCGTGAAATTGTATATTCTGAAACTGTCGAAAAATAACACAAATGTTACTAAATATTTTGCATTACACGAATATAATAGTGAATTGGTTATTAGAATAGAAATTATAAACAAAAACATGCTAAAGGTATTTCAATGAAAGATGCTCCGAGGAACTAGCGTTATTGATCCCCTTGGCACCGGTGCGTAGTCGGGAAACATGCCAAACGCGCGCCTAACATATGTACACGGTTGACATTTGTCACATGAGAATGGGTCGCTTCTACGACTCGTTTTTGAGTTCAACAGCTCGACTGTGAAACGATTTGCCAGCCTCTATATTTCCTCCTTCCTACAACACGGGACTCTTCAAGACCCATGTTCACTCGTTTCTCTCCTCAAATAGACCCTCCACACAGCATCTTCATAGACGAAATAGGCCCTAAGGGAAATTATTTTCCTCAGGGCATCTTGTGTGGAGTTAATGTAAAAAAAAAAATCAAATATCACAAATCAAGACTCTACTTTTGCCGGGTAACTGACGAGCATGCGTAGATGTGCCATGATATTTGTGGTACATATTGGCGCATCCACGCATGCAATGTTGCTAGATCCACAGCAGCAAGAAAACGATATTTTTTATTAGTTGGGTAAAAAGAACACCGTTTAACAGTTGTGAAGTGTTTTTTTTTTATATAAGAAAGGTTATATATATGTATATTCATGATATTAGTATTATGTTTGCAGCGTTATTTCATAATAACATATTATTTCCACTGCATAAACCGTTGACTAATGTGTATTGAGTGTAACAAGAACATGTTTCAATAAAATACGGCACAAGCATCAAATTAGAGTGGTACGCATATAGTTTCATTATCTCTCTTGTGAAAGACCACCATAAATAAAAGTAACTTTGTTTCAACTATTATGTTAAAATTTTAATGAATGAATGAAAAAAAACTATGTATTTATTTTATATAAACAAAACATTTCTGAATACTCCACTTAACATCATAAATAGTTAACCAGGACAATAAGCAAAAATTTACTAGTTATTCCCAATTTGAATACAACTTTTGGCAAATAAAAAAAATCGAATAGATATTTAACAAATAAAATATATGTTAATATATTATTTTAAACTATCAAAACACACGTATATAATCTTAGAATATCACCTTGCAAACATTATAAAGACTATGTACAGACATCTAGATAATAAATACAAATATAAACTCAATTTAACTGAAGTCCAGATTCCCACCCACCCCTCAAATATTTTTCCTTTCCAGAACTTCCTCTCCTTCCTTTCCCTAAAAAGACCCTCCATATAGTATCCCCAAAGATGACATGGGCCCCGAGGGACTTATTTCCTGAGTTCCTAAGGAGATAATGTAAAAAAAAAACTGCAGGCCGCCTAAGGACAGAAAACTCTGGTGACTGTGAACGCACGAAATAATATCCTTTATTTATTATTTATTACTCCTTAAGAGAGAATACCGGAAATTAGGCATTTTTAAATCAAATTCTAGACGTATTGACTATTTTTGTTATTTTATCTGGTACACGCAGTTTTGAAATTTTGAAAAACTAAGCGTATTTTTAATATAATAAGGTTATACCATTGGTCGTTGGCAGATTTGTTCAATTTTCAAACGATAGATACTATTAAACAACACGAATTTCAAATCATATAACCATACAACAAAATAAATCAATACATAATCTAGTCAACACAGTTTTCAGAATTTTAATTTTAGTTAAATTAAAATCATTAAAAAATAAATCCGATAACGTGTTTTGTGACAAAAATACCTCAGTTTTTCTATTTATTTAAGGTCTTACAAACTAAAATATGTGATTTTTTTTACACATTTATTTTGTTTAGACTTTATTAAAAAATCATAAATATTTATGATCAAAAAATACTTACAAGAAGTACACGATGTTTAATAATTTATTATCGTGCGTTTGGAGCATTTTTATTGCTTACTTGAATGTAGGTATATATTAAAGCATGTTTTGAATTAAATAAATCGATATAAAATCTTAAATTTAAAAAATTTGATACGGGGAATTATCGATCTTTCTCATTGGAACCTCCATGTACATTTGGAGGATTTTTAAACTTTTACTCTCAGCCGCTGGTCAATCGCTCTTAACATGCTTTATACAATTTACTAAAATTATCCCTTTAGTGATCATGTAAAAACTTTATTTTTTCCATCTTTTTCCTTTTCCGCTCCCTTCAGCCACACAACGTACCCCAATTGGGGATGCCATAGTTCCACTGGTCCCGGACAGTTGGGAGTCTCGTCCAGTAGGTATGAACATATAAAAGAAAAGCAATAATACAAAGTGCTAATAAACCTTCAGATCAGATATGAGTCAATCTTCCAAATAATGTTCACAAATGGAGGTAACCTCGTAGTATATTAGCTACATTATATTTGTTCATAACACAGAGAAATGACCTAATTTTCAAGATTAATGTTCCTAAGAAATTCCGAGAGATGAGAAAGAGGGTGTAGGTCGCATTTATTTATTTCTATCTCATAAACCAACCCTGAAACCCACCCCCTTCATCACCCTTACTTCTCCTACCACCTTGTCTTCAACAGTTTTTTATAGGGTGGGTTAAAACAATACAAATAACAGAAAGCAAATAATATCTTACGTAGAACGTGAAACTTTTAGTGAAACCATTTTTCACATTTATAGAAACGTAGCAAAACAGTGATTATTACTTAGCAAGTTTTAATAAGTTTGTTTTATGGAATATACACGGAGAAAAATGTTATTTTAAAATACGATCATTTTATTTGTAAAAACGGTTAAAAACGGGACTGAAGTTCTTACGAACAAATTAACAGGGTAATAATTAATACACATAACCTAACATAACTTGAAATTTTATATTGTTAATCTTATTGTTATTCTTACTCCCAACACTCCCAACTTACCTACTTATCTCATACTCTGTAAATCTGAATATATTATTTTTTACCAGGTTAATTCGGTAAATCCGAATAGCACATATGCTACCAGATTACTTTTTAACATAGTAACAAAAAAAATGTATGTATATTTTTTATGTATTTCGTCATAACACAACTCAGTTTCAGAGAAAAATGAAATCACTTGTTTTTTTTTTGGTTTTTTGTTTTTGTTATGCAATTATGTACTTAAGGAATAATATGAACTAAACCTGTTAATTTGTCTGTCCTGGAACGGAAAACTTTCCTAGTTGGACATGCAAAGCTTCCTAATATGTAATTTGTACTTTGTTTTGTATCTATAAATAAAAATATAAATAAATAAAAATAAAATAAATAATAAAAAAATAACTTAAGGGAGAAGATGTTTTAATGAGATACGAGCATTTATAGTTGATAAGAAAAACACCGTCTCTAAAATTAAATCATTAAATAGTCACATTTAAAAGGCGGGGTGAGTGCCGCCACCCCGGGAACCATTTATTGTAACACGAACACCCCTGCCGTTTTGGTGACTACGGGTTCAGAGGGTGAGGTTTGTCTACGTCTTGGTGGCGAATGTAATTGCTCATCTATTGTATGGCCGGCCGGATCGGGAGAGGGAGACCTAACCTGGACCTCCTAGACAGATGGACGAGGGAGACCTAATCTAGACCTCCCCAGCAGGATTCTCTACAAACTTTTTTCCTCCCCAGAACTCCCTCTCCTTTCTTTTCTAAAAAACCCATCACGCAATTTCCCCAAAGATGACATAGATATAGAATTTTTTTCCTCTCAATCTCCTGTGTGGAACTATTGTAAAAATAAATATCCTGACGCCTCTAGAACAAAGAACCAACAGTAATTGCAAAAACCTTACTTTTTGAGGTCCAAAAGTGACTGCCGTAGTAGTGACAGTACCAGTTCGTTTGGCTTTGTACGAATATTCCCCACGTAGTATTTTGATAAATGAAAACGCTCCTACAATCCGCGGACACATCCCGCCATAATAAATCATACGAGAAAATAAGTACAGCGGTAGAACAATTGCTAAGCCACACGTATATAAGAAACAAACCGGGTTCGGATACGAATGAGTTGTTTTTCCTATACTTTCCAAGTTTTTCCTACTTTTGACTGGCAACAGGAGACGAGGCTCATTAATTTTCATGTCAGTTTCTTCATACAACCCGTGTGCGTCAGTTCGTAGTTAGCATGTTTTATGAGTATACCGCCTAAGAGCTGCAACGGCCCGGAACCAACGGGAGAGTTTTTTCTTTATCCTTAATGTAGTGATTTTTTGTATGTCCCTCTCTAAACAAATAACCTCTCTTCTATTAAGTCTTATCTAAAATTATCTCCTCCCATTCAACATCGGATCTCTTCTAAGTCTGAACTCGACTCCAATATTCTGTATAATATTGAAATTACTGAATTTATATAAAATTAACATATAAATTTACCCTTTCCTCTACTCTAGTTTGAAATGATGGCCTAGAAGAGCCTTGAAGATGAAAGTCAGAAAAATTTGAAAAAAAATGTGGCGAGGATGAATCACCCATCAACGATGAATTTTTCAAATCAAACAATATTATATAGATACTATAATTGGTTTCTACCAAATTAAATTTTATATTCATATTATTATCATCCTTTATTAACACATGTTTTATTTCTAATTAACAATGTCGAGCTGGATCGATGCCGGATCTGCCGTGATGATGGACACTGCAACGCTGTCCGAAACGTCGGCTTAAGAAGAAGGTAGCGCAACACCTCATAACACCCCAAAAACAAACAACGAAAATGCTTTTGGCCGTGAAAATCTAAAAACGTATCTAACAATAATACTGTTCGACTCAAATTTCATTCCATTCAACCGGCCCCATCTCGGAAGGCTGGTTGTGTGGAGGAGAAATTTATTGGAGTTGACCTCTGGAGAGCAGCAAACGCCAATGCAAAGAGCGCGGTCTGCCGACACCTGACCTAGGAAATACTAATAGTATATCACATTTATAATATATATTATTTAATAGAAATTTTATAAATTATAAATAACATTAATTATTATTTAAATTAAATTAAAATTAAATATGAACACGCGTCCTCTGCATTTGGTAGCCGACAATCTTAACCGCGCGACCACGGAGGTCATCATAATCAGTATTTTATTTGAATGTTAATTAAATCGTCTTCAATACTTACAACATAAAATATTAGGTCATTACATATGAATTTTTTTTTTTTTTTACTGCCGTACTGGCAACTTTGATCTCAAATATCTTCTCTTTGGTTAGGAATTCCAAATTCAAATTTATACAGCTATTTACTCATGTATTTGTGTTTTGAAAATTATAATTCATTTGTTTGTTCCATAATTGTTTTTTTTCTTTGCGTCACTTAGTTTACAAAATGGAAAACTTGAAATATCGCGTTATTTATTAGTACGAGTTTCACCGTGGCACCAGTGCTGCAGAAACGGCTCGAAGGATTAATGATGTGTATGGCGACGTTGCCGCAAAAGAAAACACAGTGCGTTTTTGGTTCCAACGTTTTCGTTCTGGAAATTTCGACCTGCAGAACAAGCCCCGTGGACGGCCGGAGACCAAAGTTTATAATGAAGAATTGAAGGCTGTTGTGGAAGCGGATCCATCGCAAACCACGTCCGAGTTAGCTGCAGGCTGCGGTGTTAGTGATAAAACTGTTTTAATCCACTTGAAGCAAATTGGGAAGGTGAAAAAGCTTGAAAGATGGGTACCTCACGAATTGAGTGAAGCAAATCAAAAAACGCGCGTTGACTGCTGCGTTGCATTACTCAACCGGCACAATAATGAAGAGATTTTAAATCAACCTGTGATGAAAAGTGGATCCTGTACGATAATCGGAAGCGCACATCGCAATGGCTGAATCCTTCCAAACCAGCAAAACCATGCCCCAAGCGAAAATTGACTCCAAAAAAGTTACTTGTGAGCGTTTAGTGACGCAAAGAAAAAAACAATTAAGGAAAAAACAAATGAGTTATAATTTTCGAAACACAAATACATGAGTAAATAGCTGTATAAATTTGAATTTGGAATTCCTAACCAAAGAGAAGATATTTGAGATCAAAGTTGCCAGTACGGCAACACACCAATTTCTTTAATGACCTAATAGAATCAACTAAATGTCATGTCTTTTTTCTCTCCATATACTATGTATTTATATGGTAAGTACTGGAGCACGTATTCTCCAGTACTAATTATGCATATAGACTACGGGATAATTATGCCTATAGAATTAGTGTCTTAAATAACAGAGTGACTGTTTAATGTCATATTGTCATTATAATAATACTTCTGAGGACAAAGGACCTTCCAGGCCGAAGGCTAGTTTTGATATCTAATCTGGAGAGCTCCAGAAAACTTAAGGGGGGAATCTGGTCCAGCCGAGTATTTTTTCCAATGCGTTTTTTTTCAAGGATATGTTTTATTTTCGTTCACAAAACTTTGGCTTCATGTAAAGGTACATTTGAACAAGAAAAAACACTATTGAAAATTTGACTTGAATATCTATATTCACAGATAGAGTGGCCGCAAGCGGTCCTTGGAAATTATCTGCAATATAAAATTTTTAAAAAAATCCTTTTAATATGAATGTTGCATGCGCACGTTCCTCACTTTGCAAAAAAAAGTTTTAATTGCAGAAATGGCGGACATAAAATGAAAATTGACTAAAAAATTGGCCTTTATTTTGCAATAACTTTTTCCTAAAATATTTTTTTTTTGTAATTCGTAGTTCATCCGTACAACAATTAGATTTTCATTTACTTAAATTGTGAATGAAGTGAATCGGATGAAAATTCAACGAGCTAGGATTTCAACCAACTTAAAAAGGGTGGTTTTGAAAAAAAACGCATTTAAAGTTTTCGCTCGTAACCGGATCGCTTCGTTATCCATCTTCCTACTTGGCGCGCACCGCTTCTAACTATATTTCAAGGTTGAATTTGATGCCATAACTTTGGTAATGTATTCTCCAAATGTATAGGAAGATATTTAGATAACTAAATAAAGGAAGATTTTTTGTATCCGGTAGACCAGACTCTCCCATAAAGACTTCATAAATCTACCTTCGGCATAACTCAGAAACGAGACCATGTGACAAGAAGAGCCCATAGGCTTCTAAGTGAAGTATGCAGTAAATCAAAGACTATTGTGATATATTCCACCAATTAACGAAAGTCTAAAAAAATCCACGGCGCGCGTGTAAAAACACTAAGATCAAAGATCACTTTTTTTTCATTCTTGCAACATTAATAAAACTGTTTGCACTTCGTGAAAAAATTACCATTTATCAAAAGAGTTCCACGGTCATGTTTCCATTAGCAATACCAATATTTACGAACATAATATCTTTATCACTGTTGAATTCCTTAATATTTCTAACAGCGGGATTTCAGTACCTACGTATTAATAATAATTGTGTATCATTGTAAGGATCGTGACTCTGTGAGGGTTTTGACCCTTTGAAAGTCCTGTGATCCTGATATTTTCCTTCGATTGCGATAATATTTTTAATTCGTACGTGCCCGGAATTTAGCTCGCGGCGTGTGAATGAGGTAGATATGGATGCCGAAAAGTAGATGATATTGTTATTTTGCTGTTTTATTGCAGAGATCGATTTTGTGAGATTATAAAGACCCTTTGTTTTAAATAATTTTAATGTTTTATCGTTGGAGGTTTAAAATTGTGCTGTGCGATTGAACCTACGTTTTAATGAAGCGGTTTAATATAATATTATTTATCTGAAAAGGAGAATATTTGACGCATATGTGAGTTGCAGAAGAAGTCGGGGACGCCCGAGGAAGACATGGTACGGCCAAGTGAATCGGATACTTCAATCTGGTCATGTCAAGAGTCTGAATACTGGAAGAGCATGTTTGAATCTGAATGAGGCAAGGAGTGTGTTGTAAGACCGAGTTGTTCAGCGGTCCGTCCTCTCTGCCTACCCCTGCGAGGAAACTGCATAATGTAGTTTAATTATTTTTTTTATTATTTTTTTATTTTATTTATTAACCAAGATAATATAGTTAGTTAAAATGATCAATAGGTTGAAAACAGTTACAAATCACAGATGAAATCAAATGGAGACGCCAAAGCGGTAAATTTAAAAAAAAATAAACATTGAGAAATACTTAGGCTCAATAGATTTTCAAAAGTAAATTAAGAGCGAAACAGTCAACAACCTCGAACGCGGTGATATTTTTATGGATCAAATTATAAACAACCTGTTACCAAAGTATTATACAAAAAAATATATAAATATAACAAGTATTTTCATAAAGACAACTCAAGAACATGCAATGAAATCGGACTACCAATAAAGGACGAAGCCAATACGCGAAATTGTTTACTCTATAAAGTTTTTACCAATTGACAAATTCAAGATGTCTAGTAAGAGCTACATGAAGCATAGAGAAAATACTCGTTTGGTACATTATAGACTAGCCACGAGTGAAAAAGGTCTTGTGATGGCAGCACTGCACTTCTGGCAGGGTCCTATTAATTTGATAATATGTTCTATGTATAATATGGAGCTCGTGGGATTGCACCACCCTCCCCGAGATCTGGAATAACCAATAAAAAAAAAAAAAATAAAAAAAAAAAGAAAGGTAGCAAATATAAAATGTTCAGTGTTTTCATTATAAAGTCCTCCGCGTGCAAAGTCGTATCTTCTCCAAGCATAAACATTCTAATTAAAGTGTGTTTATTAGAAGTGACCTGCCAGGTAATTGTGTTTTCTGTATCTATTTAGTAAATAATAAAAATAGACAGAACCTATCATATCTATCATAATAAATTAGAAGAATCAGAAGAAATCACAATAAATTGTGCTACGCTCTTGAGGCGGTTTTTCACAAAAGCAGAGCTCTACAAACTATTGTTTTTTTTTAATTTATTATTAGTATGTACACATTATTATTATTAATTACTGATTTCTGAACTTTGTTACGGGGTTTCTCTGGTCGCCAATTGTCAGCTCCAGCTACCCCAAACAAGCCCCAAAGCCAGCTCAAACGGGAGCAATGGGCACCCTCTATCTCAGGCGTGGGTCGCAAATTAATGCTTACATATCTCCATCCTATCTCGGTCACCTGGGGAATTAATACTCTACGAGATTCTCCTGCCGGAGCAGATTGACAACAAGATATGTTTAAATAGATTCATATATTGACAATTCAGGACACAGTATACAGGTTATTTCAGTGCAGGGCTATACAAGAATGCATGTTACACAAACCTAGCTAAAGTGTTTATACCTCGTGATCTCTGCTTCGAAACTCTCTGCGTTATGGTTTTTACGCGGGACCCTATCGTATTTTTACAGACACATTGAAAGAATGGGGAATCTGGTGTTCAGCTTACATGTGTGGGGGTGAAGTCCTCCGCTTCCAGCACGTTCGACAGTCTTCATGGTTTATGTGAAGTTATTTATAATGCACATCATCAATAATTAACAATACGGTACAACGCGAATTCGGCCATATTCTGCGGGGGCCCGAAACAGAGCGTGATTCTCGACCGTATTTACGTGCGTCTCAACCAGAGAGCAACTTTCAACTTGCCGCGTGCGTCCGAGGCCGGGTGTAACTTTCAACTTGCCGCGTGCGTCCGAGGCCGGGTGTAACTTTCAACTGCCGGCCGGTCCGTACGCCGCGGCCGAGTAGGAGAGGGGAAGTAGGGAATGCAGGAAACGGTGGGGGACGGGACCGCCGTTACAGGCTCCAACCGGCCGCGGTGACTGTTGTCATGTACATTCTACTAGCTATAGGGCGTTCCATAACACTTCCCCCCGCGCTTGGAAAAAAAAGCGAAGTGGCAATGGAGCTGTAGGGAAAAAAAAATCCTCTTATGCTTCCATCGGGGATTTGAGAGGTTCGTTGTTTGAGAGTTGCCTAGCTAGAACATACAGTTTAGGTCACAATGTTTGTAGGGAAAGGGTAGGGGTACATACAATGTTTGGAAAAGACAACTTTGGGAAAAGTACATGGTGTAGAACAACATACAAGGATATGCAATTGAAAAACAACAATACATGGTTATGCAATTGAAAAACAACAATACATTTGTACAAGAGCAGAGAAAAAAAATGTGACTCTAAGGTTTCATTGGTCTGGGAGCTAAGTTTGCGAAGCGTGGATTTGTTTGGTTTCGGAGAATTTCGAAGAAAAGGACGTGATTTCACAGATTCTAAGGATTACATTATCACTGCAATCAGACCCATTTGAGATAACACTCAGGAGTACACTTAGGCCTTAGAAAACACTTGATTTTGTCGAAGACGTTGAAGTTCACGAAATGGAGACTGTGGTTGCTGTGTCGCGACTATGGTTACATAGGTCATTGAAGAGAAGAGTCCAGTATCTGCAGGCATGCCAGTACGAATCCTAAGTGTTATTATGGTACACACGGATCGTATATAATAGTTATTGAAGCATAATGTAGCTCAAGGTAACTTGTATTGGTACGCATTCAGCGAATACTGGAGGGTCAAGGTAATAATGGTTTACACAAGACGATATTTGCATCACTGCATGACAGGCAAGAGACGACAAAGTTGGCATTGATAGCAAGAGTAAGAACAAACCTAGGAGCTAGCGTGCCCAAAAGGTAGTTCAGAGTGTCATAATGTATAGTGGGACAACTCAGCTTGCTGTGGCATGACAAAACAACATACATATGGGCGGTATGGTTTGTGCTTTCAGAAACAAATGCGTAGAGAATGGCAGCAGGAGGGACCTTGTAACCACAGCGCGTGCTGTCAGGAAGTGAAGCTCAGCTTGGCTGTTGGTGATGACATCCGCCTGGGCTTCTTTTTAAATCCGGGAGAAATTATTATTAGAGCAAAATTCTTGAAGTTTACCTGCCTAGGGACCAATGAAGAAAAGTTTTGGAGAGAAACAAAATGTGTCCAAATAAAGAAATACACGAGGTTTTAACCAACCGACCCAGAGAGTAACGAAGAGAGAGTTTCCTAACTAAATTGTGATTACATGAACATTATCCTTTACCAGGATGGCTTGGCGCTTGCCGAGTGACAATATGTCTTGGTTAAAAAACAACCGGCCCTCTATGGCCTATGTTAACATGAGATGGTAACATTTTCGTAGAATTTCAAAGAACAAGACAAGGAATCGTGAACTAGTCACGGCAAAGGGAAACCAATTCATGAATAAAGGTTGTCAACAGGAGACAGACGGTACGCCAAGTGCATATCGTACATATCCAACATTCATGAATGTGTTTCGTAGAATTGAGAAGAGAGAAAAACAAAAAAATGGTGAGACGTATGCAGAGATTGAGGGGGAAAACCTGTAGATAACCGGACAATTACCTATTCGAACTCCAAGTGAGGGCGAAATATGGTCAACGACAGATTTTTCACTTCATAACATAAGTCTGAGAACATGGGGGATGGGAGGGAGGAGTGGAGAAAGGAGACGAGTTACGAAATTTGCTAGAGACTGGACTAATTTCCAATTCAAACTCTATGTGAGGATGAAACATAATCAACCAGCAGATTTCCTGACTCTTTACATTTTAAAAAAGGGATGAGGAGAAATTTGAATACACCTTATATCAAAGAGGCTAATCTTTCGCGTGTATTGGGCAAAAGATTAGGAGTCATTTTAAAAACTTCTACATGATTGTGAGAAAAGACAGACCCTCGCTCTAATTTCACAAACCTGGGGGTTTTCTTATTCGTTCCCCAGACAACGAGTTAGGTGGTTTTGTGCTCAATCGATTAACTCCCACAGCACTATGCCCCATAGTTAGCAGTGAAGCTACTAACTAGTCCTTTTGGGATAGTAGATATTCCTGGGCTTCTTTCCTTTTTGCAAAGAAGTAAAAAAACAGGAAGTCCACGGGCATTGGCGTTGAATAACAACAAAGGGTTGTGGACTACATCTCGTAGATCGCACACAAAGGGTTTGATATTATTTCGTTCGCACGACTCATGGTAAGTATTTTGACGTCTCCACGTATAGTGTACAAAATATGCAAATACATGCAAGATATAACTCAATTATAGACAGAAGTCAAAGAGTTTATACAATGCCTCTTAAAGAAGATGGCAAAGCCGATATTATGTCGTTCGCACGAATCGCGGTAAGTATTTTAACGTCTCCACGTCTCGTGTGCAAGGGTTGTACACAATTATACATAAAACGGTACTCATGGCAAGTAAATGACACACGACCAAAACAGATTATACAAAACGGTACTCATGACAAATATGTCACACGACCAACTCAATAACATTTAGCTATGAGCAAAAGTGATTATGACGAACTTCTCGTATCGCGGCAGGTATTTTAAGGATCCCTCCTATAATGGTGGATGTTCTAAGGATCTCTCCTATAATGTAACATGGTTACGTTTAAATACAACACAATAAACGTTAACAATGGTCGTTTTGACACAATTTATAAAGATTTGTTAGATTAACTAACTCCGTAGCCCAAGAGCGTACGATAGAATAACAAGGAGGTAAGCAATTTATGTTACTTCATATGTTATAAGGGCGGGGTGATGACAGGGTACATTCCTGTTTACACCATGTGACAACAACGAGAACGGACTTATAGTTTTACACACTCTTTGTTGTGGCAACCTACAGTGAGGAAGACCAAGGAAAGGGACCAAATATGGTTTTACATACCCTTTGTGCAGTTGCAAACCTACCAGGTTATGGCGGAACTGGAGATGAGTGCCGATGTTTGTAAAACGATGATCAAACAAAACATTGATGATTTACGTTGAACTGTAGTTATTTATGTACGGAAATCAAGGTTGCCGTTATTAACCTTTTCCGAAGGGGTTGAAGCATGTAATACAAGACATACATGTTATAATAGTAGAGAAAAGACAAATCGAGGACTTCTTATAACAACAAAAGACCGAGTATTTGGTTTTACGTACTTTAGTTGAAATGAGCCCATGAGGATTTGCATAAGGGTGGAAAGACCAATTTAAAGGTTTTTCCTTTATTTATATACATATGATTTCAAAATGGACGTGTCAAAATCCAATTTGTTAGCAAAGAGCTCGGGTAGGACGCCATCAATTTTTAAGAAAAATTGAAAACTACTATGCACAAGGGATGTGATTATGTGAGTAACCACTTATCTTTACCATGATAGGTAAAAATATGGAGCGTGTTAAAATGGTTAACTAGTCCTGGTTCGTGATTTAACACTTTGGAGTTTACCAAATCCGATTTTAGAACGACGCTCCAGTACTTGCAGAACATAATTTTCATGGAAAAAGAAAAAGTTGAAGAGGTTCCTTCCGATATGATGAAAAACAACAAACAAAAATGGTGAAAATTACAATATTGCATGACATAGCAAAGCGTGCCATGGCATGAACGTTGCGTAGTGTGAGGGATTGAGAGGCAATGATTGGGTTCATGACTTCCCAAACATTGTGACTCGAAGGGTGTCTCTGCTCTAAAGTGATCAATTTTAGAACAGGTGAGAAAAGAGAAAAAAAAAATAAATAAAAGGACGTGTGAAACAAAATTACGGTGGTTGCCAATTCAAGAACTTGAACGGGAGCAAACTACACCGTGGAGTGTACATAAATTTACAAAAGTGATTTTTTTAAACAATATTCGTTTTATCAACGAAAGGGTGGACATGTAATTGACACTTTACACGCCAGCCATTGCAAGACTTGATGTGCTTACAAAAGGTTGTGGTGATACACACTGGATTATTTTAAGTTTGCTGAGATGGTGGGGGCAGTTTTACTTGACTCCTCACTTCCAGACTTTCTGTGTTTTTTCTGTCCTGGTACGATTCCAGAAGGAGACAGACTTCGTTTAACTGGGCCAGGGATGCAATTTTTTGTGAGGTAATGATGTTCTCGTATTTGCTTAAAAGGCCATCAGTTATGACTGGTAATAGTTCAGCTTCCGAAACAGGATGTTGTGATGAGATGGGTTTTTCCACAAAGAAATTAATTAATGATTTGATATGACAATGGATAAAAGTGAGTTTGGAGATTTTCACCTAGTTGAGAAAACCATCACGAGGGTGACATCTTTTGGATAAGCTGCAAATTAGAGCGGAAACTGTTTTACGGATAGAAGGAGAGAGAGGGGTGACATGCTTAGGAGTGAGACAACACGCCGAATCATTTAAAAGTGGGATCTCTCCAATGAAATACCTTGTTTTGTGTCATAAAGCGATAAAAATGCAAGTGAGCCAATGGGAAATGTTATGTGGGCGTGTTGGAAGTCAGACAAAGGAATTGAACTTTACGCCTATCAATTATACGTTTGATTTATGGTTGAGAAAAGCACACGTGTCCGAGGGGGTCATTGATTGCTTAATAGTCTGGTTCTCACGAAAGAATTGAGCGATCAAGAACCAACGATTTGGTGAGAAAGATTTTCACATTTTATTATAAAAAATTACAAAAAAAGGGAACCAAAAGTGCTTGGGAAGACGGGTAGACTTTTCATCTAACTACGTGCACTTCAAAAAAGGTTCATAAGATTAACAAATATCATCAAATAGCAGAAAATTATTACAAAGTGACGTACATCAAAGAAGAAACTTTAGATGAATTTGGGAAGAAAATTGTTGAATTGAAAATTACATAGTAAATGTATATCTGTCAAAAAAAACGTGGAATGAAACACGAAAAAACAGTAATTTTAGTCTGTGAAATGGTCCAGAATAATGGGTAGAATAGCGAATTGTTATTGATCGCTGACATTAGATACAAAGGGGGTATTGTTCATCTCAAGGAATATTCGTTACATGACTTCAACATTATAACAGACCAATTTAGCTGGAATATTGTCGTAAAATTTACATGGGCCTTATGGAAGTGTTTATATTATACAAAAAATATTAAATTTAATGGGGAAGCGATTAGTTCAGAGTTCTCACCAAGTACGTACAAAATTTAACATCAACACAAAAACTTAATCGCTTTACATGAGCAAGGAGGACAGAAAACTGATCAAACGAGGGGAGGGTCTTCGGTTTGATAGGAATTCAAGGGTTGAATTGGTGAAATTAGTAGAAAATTTGAATAAAAGACATAAACATTTATCTGACAATACAAAATATAGAGGTATAGTTACTTGAAAACATGTGTTTAAATAGACATGGAAAATGATATTCTATAAATGCATAAGATAATTGATAAAACGAGAGAGAAAATAAGATACGAGAAGGGTTATTTGTGAAAGTCCCAAATTAAAGTGATTGAATAAATACAGTCTTGGATGATAATTATTTATATGATAATATAACATATCAATGGGTTGGAGACAGGATTTCATAGAAAATTACGACATTATAAATAAAGTTCAAATTTACAACGTAAATAGAGTGAATACGGTTTCAAATGGAATTATTCATAGAAATGGCATTAAAATTCGGAAAAATCAATGTCTAATATACATGAAAATTTTATAGAAAACATTTCGGTATGAGATTAATCGTGTTTTACAAGCGTAGATGTTTTAGGGGGCATAAACGGTTTAAGCAAAGTATGGACCTATCTCGAATTATTAAAAAAGAAAACAAGAAAATTATGTAATTTTACATAAATTTCTAAGTGCAGATGAACAAAGGAATCTGGGCAATTTGATGGATAATCGTAGGTTCGGTACTGATAGAACGAGAGAGCGAGACACATATCATGATGGGCTGTACTAAGATCTTGGAAGCAAGAATGAAAAAAAATATATATCAATACACGAGTTGATAAAGTACATTATCTGATATCAAAGAAAATTCGTTTAGGCTCTTCTAGATCTCAGTGTGGTATTTATACGGGTACATAGGGAAAATTCAGGCAGTCGTCGTTTGTCGGTCGGGAGATCTCAATAATATACCTTACGTCACGTCGTCGTTAAAGTGGTAAAATAAGTGTTTGGAATTTAAAAATAATTCTGATATTCGAGGACTTAGAAAAATTTAGGTCCAAAGTGCCAAGTGACTTAGAGTATTTCACGTTACAAAATAAAATAAAATCAATAATAGTTATATAATAGTGAGAAATTGTTATATCCAGTTTAGTGAAAATTGAAATGAATGAAATAAAAAGTGTATAAACCAAATAAAAGTTATTATAAAATTAAATAAAGAAATAAATATTGAAAAGATACAATAATTTACTAAGCATTCCAATTACACATATTATAAATATTAGTTTAAATAGTGGAATATTCCCTTCCATTTATAAAAAATCTATCATAACACCCGTTTTTAAATCAGGCAACTCTGAAGAAATATCAAATTATCGACCCATATCTCTTGTTTCAAACATAGCAAAAATTTTTGAAAAAATCGTAAAAAAGCAACTCATGCACTATATTGAAAATAATAAAATACTAAGTCCTAACCAATTTGGTTTTAGAAAGAAACTAGGCACTCACGATGCCATTGCTGAACTAACCTCAACAATATATAATGCATTGGATAAAAAAAACAAATGTCTTGGTATTTTCATTGATTTACGAAAGGCTTTTGATAGTATCTCCCATTCAAAATTAATTAACAAATTAAATGATATTGGTATTATTGGTAAGGTAAGGTATTGGCTACAAAGCTATCTAACTCAAAGAAGTCAAAAGGTAAAATTAAATGATTCACTAAGTGTAGATGAAACTCTAGAATTTGGAATTCCACAAGGGACTGTTATTGGACCAATTTTATTTATAATTTACGTTAACCAAATGTTTAAGTTACCACTTAATGGTAAACTTATATCTTTTGCTGACGACACTGCAATAATTATCGAAAAAAAGACGTGGAACGATATTACCAATGCAGCCAATCAAGACATGAAGGTTATAAAAAAATGGTTCGATAACAATTTATTATCACTTAACACAGAAAAAACATATTATATCCCATTCTCTCTACAAGAAGAAGTGCCAAATAACTTAATTAACATAACAATTCATTCCAAAAATTGTGTAAATGACGGTACATGTAATTCGGACTGCGCTAAGCTAAATCATAAATCAAATGTAAAATATCTTGGAATCTTAATAGATCAAAACGTTAAATGGAAAGATCATATCAATCTCACCGTAGAAAGAGTAAGAAAACTTATCTACGTTTTCTATAACATACGAAACATCTTAAACAAGAAAACTATCAAAATCGTCTATTATGCATTAATTCAGTCCTTATTACAGTACGGCATTATTGGTTGGGGAGGGGCCTTTAAGGCTTCCTTACAGCCCATAATTACAATACAAAGAATAATTATTAAAATCATCCTGAGAAAACCATACGACTTCCCTACTTTAGAGATATTTCGGGAATTTAATGTACCATCTATCACAGAATTGTATAAAAGAAACGCCTTATATCAAATTTATAAAGAATATTTTATTAAAAAAATTCACCCCTCAGATAACATAAGCAATAGATTCAAAACTAAAGGCTTAATAACCATCCCTATGCTTAGAACCACCACGGCTCAGCATCACTACCTGTATTTAGGTGTGAAATGGTACAATTTATTGTTGTCCAAAAACAAAATTAGTATAACCGAAACTTTGAAATATGAACAATACAAAAAACAAATTAAGTCCCTGAAATTGGATAATGATATATTGTAACCTTAATTTACACTTAGTTTACGCTTAGTTTAATCTGCAATATTCAATGTAAAAAAAATATATATGTATTATTGTCTTTCAATAAAAATTTCTTTCTAAATTGTAAACCTATGTAATAATGTTTGTATTTATCTTATAAGTTTTTGATTATTGATTACAAATTTAATTAGAACGTTATTTTTTGCTGTAAATACTCCTCCCATAAACACGAGCTCTTTGAGCTCAATTTATGGAGTAGTAGAATAATTATGTATAATTGTATAACTTGTCAATATATAACCACCTGTATGTAAAATCTTTTTCTTATTAATAAATAAAAAAATAAAAAAAAAAAAAAAAAAAAAAATCTTTAAAATTTTTAACTAAAGTGATCATTTATCGTCTTTATTCGAAATTAAGAGTTCATTAAAATTGATAAAATCTTTAACGGTTATAATTTATTTAAAACACTTAGCAAATCTTCATTGCAAAATAAAAATAAATTAAAAATTAAAATTGTGTGTTTGTTTAAATAATTAAAATCAATTTTGGAGATAATCATCATCTTTAAAATAAATTAAAATTAAAATTGTGTGTTTGTTTAAATAATTAAAATCAATTTTGGTAATAATCATCATCTTTAAAATAAATTAAAAATTAAAATTGTGTGTTTGTTTAAATAATTAACATCAATTTTTGGAGAATTAATAATAAAAATTTTGCAAATTTCAAATTTAATTAAAATAAGGAAAAAGGGTCTCACTTGAAATATTTGATATGTATACATTTTAGGTAGAGGAAAAATTAATTAAGATTGTCGTGTACACCCGACGGAAGAGTCTTAATTCGGTAAGTCAATTATTTTCATAATTAATCATTTCCAGTTTACAGATGGGAGGTAGCTGAAAACTCGGGTGACTATATGATATTTATGTACTTTATGGTTTTGTATAAAAAGAATTATATATTGAAAATATATATATAAATATATATGTAATATATATATAAGTATAATTATAAACAATTCAAAAAGAAAAGAAAAAATTAAATCAAATCATCCCTAAATCGATTGAGTTGGATTCGAATTCCAATTATTATTATAATCAAATGAAAAGAACATTTAAAAAAAAAAAATGAAAGCTATTTTATATGTACGTATGTTAAATGATATTTTGAATAAAAAATATATATATTTATTATTTATTATAACTTACATATTATATTTGGAAAAATTGTATGTATCATATGTTCATTTTTCAGAACCAAAGGATGATACGCAAAATCGTGAAGCGTTCCACATTTTTATTAGATATTTAATCCAGATGGTTGAGATAGATCTAAACACGCGTTTGACATTGAATGAGTTCCGAGGAAAGTACCCATTCATTGTGATATATGTGTTAGTAGGTCAAGAGATCGGGATGCATAAACATTCTGAGTTTGTTTATGTTTATTATTAACATACCCTAGGGCAATTCAAGCGACCTTCTGCGTGTAACAACGACCTTCCTTTAAATAAATATTGACATTCATGGACTACGATATTTTAATTTAAGCTTCAAAGCCAAGGTTAAGGAACGTTATCAAATTTAAAAAAAAAAATCATCAAACAATATGAAATATTATTATAATTACCACTCAATCAGATAAGAGTTATAGATTTTAGTAAATTTCACACAAGTAGAGCAATGGGTTTTAATTTCATAATTTTGTTTTTGGTGGATTATACCATGACATACAAGGTCGAGATCATTATGAAGCTAATGTATAGTAATAGACTCATCTTTAAATTATTTGACGTTGAGTAGGTCAGGGAATAAAGTATTTAAGGATCACCTAGGTTACCATTAAAATTATGTAGGTACTTATCAATCTAGATGGGGAATGTCATTTTGGAGGGGATTAATATCGAACAAGCAATCGGAGACAAAATTATTTCAAATAGTGGAGGTGAAAAAGGAAAAATTATTTTACAAGCAACATCTACATTTAACTTTGGGAAAATCACGGGATAGTAGGAAAATACTACTGAGGTTACACTCGGAGGAGGGAAGAATTATATCAAACAAGCAATCGGAGACAAAACTATTGCAAATAATGGAGATTGTTAGCCATGGGTACGAAATGAAAATTCATTTAAATAAAAATAAACAAAAGAAATTAAAGTGGGAAATTAAATATTTACTATGTTAGTAAATAGACAAATTCAAGGGAATGAGAGAAAACAACAAAATAAAGTGTTATGATTACATTGAGGTTAAAATGGTTTGAGGACCATGTTATAGAATGTCATAAATATGTTCTATACAACTATTAGAGAGAGAAGAGGGGGTATGCGATTGTTAGTAATTGCAAAATATAGAGTTGATAAACTCTATCAAAAAAAAATTATCAACCAAAACCAAACAGACGAGCGGAGTATATGTTTTATGTTTACAGTGTTATTTATTTTTATATTATTAATTATATATCGAGATACTTGGATCCGGGTGGTGTGAGCCCCTGATACTGAGAATTCTCGGCCTCGTAATGCCATTTGAAAAGGTGGACATTGCAGGTTATAAAAAAAATTATGTATAAATATATATTTTTAAATGTACTATTCATTGGAGAATGTAATCCCGTCGCCACTAGACGTTTTTACATTTTCTCTTGGATGTGGCTGAAGGACGTAGGAAACCCGGCTGTCACGAACCTCGTGAGTATATGATTGTTTGGAAAACGAAACCGGTTCGCTTTCAGTAGTCGTAATTTATGGAGGAGTAAGGGCTTGGGTACGTTTGACCTCGGAGGAAGGCTTTTCTAATCCGTTGGAGAGCATGGAAGGGTTGATTTGGAACTCGGAAAAATCATTGAAGAGATTTAGCACCAGCCAATTAATTCGCGCTCAGTGATATCGGAAAGGTTTAGTTCGAATTCGATCAGTCGAATGTTACGCAGGAGGCAGGTGCCAAGCCATTGCAAACAAGTATATCCGCCTTCGTTTTCTATTCGATCTATAAAATGTACTAACCAAATAAAACAAAATTATATATGTATGTAAACCCACAATCTAGGACAGGCGAACGGGAGCAGACCAAATGACTTCATAATTGCACATTTTGCACACTAACTAACTAACAAAAAAAAGATAGCAATCAACATGTTTAAATTAAAAATAAAAACAGATTAGGATGAGGTTGAATCACAGTATAGGAGGGAATTTAAAAGCACATTAAATAAATTTATATAACTAAAAGTAACTACACATTCTGTTTGAGATTCAATTATCAACGGCAACGCCATCCAAAAGAATCAGGGATACCACAAACAAAATGTAATTAGACTTTAATATCATGAAAAAAAATAGACACAACGGTTGATACGAAGTCTCTTTACGTAATAAATAGTCACGTAGATTTGCGTTCAAAATCGTAAATAACGTAGACAAATTAGATGCATATATATATTTGATAAAAATAATGCATCAAAATACTCTAATGAGTATTTAAATTGGGGAAAGTAAGGTTTTTCAGAGAGTTCTGTGATTTGAGTGGGAGAATTTTCTTCTTCATTTAGTTATACAGAACAAAGCCTTGAAGGAAATGGTGATGTAAATCACGACAAAAACGAAGACGGAAGTTTAGGGGTCAAAGATATAACATTTTCCAATTAGTTCGCTTGAACATGAGTAACATCTTGAATCACGGGGAGGGAAAATTCACGTATGTTCGACTTTGTAGAGGTAAAACTCTAAGGGTCTAAGAGAGGGTGGAAAGCCTGAAAACAACGTGTATGTGAAAGAAAATTGGGAAATAAAAGTATTTGATAAAAGAAGAATCATTTCAATGTGAAAGTTTGATGTTAATGGATTCAGCCCTTTCTATGAATGATGCCACGGGTTCATTTACTAGCTGTTTGATAGATAGTAAAGATAATTTGATCCGGTGCTGGGCCTCCGTCTTTCCGAAGCTGGAGATTAGGGCAGATCTGAGTTTATTCCAGTCCTTGCATTTAGTTTTTTGAATGCGGTGCCAGGGTATTAATTCTGGGGAGATGAGTTCTATAAAGTTTTTCCGTAGAATCTCGAATGGGATATTTTTAATTGTAGCCGTTTCTTCAATACGGTCTATGAAATCCAGCACATCGGAGACGCCATTATATTTGACTTTCCAGGGTGATAAATCGTAAGTTTTATCTTGTGTCAAGGTGGGTGTGACGTCCTGTTTTATCAATACTTGCGGCATAAGTTCTTTGTTAGGGGCAAGATTATCCAACATTTGTGTGGCTGAGCACGAATTATTTTCGCTTGCGGGAGCGAGGTTTACTCTCCTAATGTACTTTTTGTTGAATAAAAGTGCATATGCTTTTAATGTAGATTTGGATTTGCTTGATGGCGAGAGTCCTCTATCCTTTAAAGCAGTTTGTAGGAGTGCCTTGGATAAGCTGTGCACGTTGGGAATTATGCCCAGGTTGGATGACGCAATAGCTTGGTTATTATCCATTGTGAGTTTCCGGGTGGTGAAAAAAAATTTGGCCAGGGGTTTCCTTTAGAAAACGCAAAATTAATTTTTGTGAGGCACTTTTCTGGCAAATAGGGGATAAACTTCCGGAAGAAAATAACTGAATATGGAATTTGATACGTTAACCATATTAAAATTATTTTATTTATTCATGGGACCAATCATGGGTTTTATTATTATTTCACTTTTTACTTATGTAAGGAAAAAACACAATTCACTATTCACTTATGCTGAAAAAAAAAAATTTACGGTGCCTACAACATAGAATGGGGAAGAAAAATCATTATTTTGTCCATTTGGTGGGGTATAAACTGTATCAGTTTGACAGACAAGTGGGCCTATTGGTGTATTGTGCAGAAAAAACGTAGGTTTGAGATTTCTAATCATAGGATTCACAAAATGATTGTAGTTCCAGAATCAAGTTTATAAAAGTCACTTTCATTGCCAAATTTGACTTGGTTATGCGCAACGTTTTGGTTATAAAAACGCATAGCAACCAGTTAATTGTTCTGTTCGACGGGCCCTCTCCGTTGGATTTTGGCGCGAGACAATACATTTGCGCGCGCAATCTAGAGAATAGGTATCTACTGCGTGAACACTTGCCGTTGATGTTGGCGCGAAGTTGATCATAGTTCGGTAAACAAAGGGGTTACGCATGCGCAGTCAATTTCGCGGTCAAAACGGTTGGTGCTTTTTGGGCGTCCAAGATGGCCGTCATTCCAACTGCGATGTATGTATCCGATTTACACATAGATTTCTGTGGTTTTTTCACAGAATTGCTGTTCACTGGGTGTTGAGCAACAAAAGCATAATTAATGTTTACAAAACAATTCCTATGCGGGGAGGACCTCGACAAGTTTTCATTCCGCATAGCGACCGGGATAGGAAAAAAATGGAGCCCCACGTTATGTGCCAATTGTTACGGGGTTTCTCTGGTCGCCAATTGTCAGCTCCAGCTACCCCAAACAAGCCCCAAAGCCAGCTCAAACGGGAGCAATGGGCACCCTCTATCTCAGGCGTGGGTCGCAAATTAATGCTTACATATCTCCATCCTATCTCGGTCACCTGGGGAATTAATACTCTACGAGATTCTCCTGCCGGAGCAGATTGACAACAAGATATGTTTAAATAGATTCATATATTGACAATTCAGGACACAGTATACAGGTTATTTCAGTGCAGGGCTATACAAGAATGCATGTTACACAAACCTAGCTAAAGTGTTTATACCTCGTGATCTCTGCTTCGAAACTCTCTGCGTTATGGTTTTTACGCGGGACCCTATCGTATTTTTACAGACACATTGAAAGAATGGGGAATCTGGTGTTCAGCTTACATGTGTGGGGGTGAAGTCCTCCGCTTCCAGCACGTTCGACAGTCTTCATGGTTTATGTGAAGTTATTTATAATGCACATCATCAATAATTAACACTACGGTACAACGCGAATTCGGCCATATTCTGCGGGGGCCCGAAACAGAGCGTGATTCTCGACCGTATTTACGTGCGTCTCAACCAGAGAGCAACTTTCAACTTGCCGCGTGCGTCCGAGGCCGGGTGTAACTTTCAACTTGCCGCGTGCGTCCGAGGCCGGGTGTAACTTTCAACTGCCGGCCGGTCCGTACGCCGCGGCCGAGTAGGAGAGGGGAAGTAGGGAATGCAGGAAACGGTGGGGGACGGGACCACCGTTACAGGCTCCAACCGGCCGCGGTGACTGTTGTCATGTACATTCTACTAGCTATAGGGCGTTCCATAACAACTTCGATGTACAATTTACTAAAATAAAATATTTTTTTATAATTTTTGGTAAAGATAACTTAAATTGGTATTAATATTAATTGTAAAATTTTTTATAAAAGATAAACTTCTTTATTCTATGATGATAATGAATAAAAAATATATATGAGCATCTTCTTTATTGTATTTTAATAACGTAATTGATTGCAGTGATTCTATATAAATTTCGTATGATTTAGACCAAAAACTATTCAATGCCACTAGAAGAGTGCATTACTTACTCGAAAAAATGGTGTTTAAAATTAAAATCAAAGAATTTACCCCCAAAAAATTTGAGACTTCAATTTCTTCATTTCTAAATAACTTCCACCCAACGAGCGAGGTTTCAATTACTATAATATTACCCTTCTTATGCAGCGGAGAATATCTTCAGAGCAACTGAAACTCCTTAGAAAACTTTCAACACCGACTGTGGCCATCAAATGTTAACAAAAAACATCAAAAGTTACTTTGGAATTCAGAGGCGCATTCGGGAAATAAACGCCGAACGAATACAGTAAACTCTATTAAAATTCAAGCAGTACCGGCACAGCAGTTTTCCTACGGAATCCATTACAAAAGCCGCTTTGCATACCATTTTCCGGTTAAGGTGGTCCTGGACAAGCATATCCTTTATTCAGATAAGCCCCGCTCGAGAGGATTATGCCAAGTAAAATTTAATATTCGACAATGAAACAGTGCCCGAAATGAACACAATTTAATAATTTTTCTGCGGAATTTACGAACGGATGCGGAAGATTACGCGTATAAAAGTTTCTAAAAATACCAGATTAAAAATGTGAAAATTATCAAAATTGTTAAGTGTTTACTGAACAGAATTGTTTAAAAATAATTTTTACCAACTTTTTCTTCCTCCTCTGTTCATTATCCTATAAACTTTTTAGATTAATTGCTAAATGACATGATTTAAGATTTTCACGGCCGAAAGTATTTTTGTTATTTATTTTTGGGGTGTTATGCCGTGTTACGCTACCTCCTTCTTTAGCTAACTTTTCGCACAACCATCATCAACCATCGTGTGTCCATCATCAGGGCAGATGTGTTATTGTTAGTGGTACCACTAAATATTTAATTAAAAACCCTTCTCCAGTATTCTTTAAAAATGCATTGAAAATAAACGCAGTTTTTCCCCCAAAGAGTTTAGTAAAGATACATTATTTATTAATTTACTTTTTTATAAGGACATGTGGCTTTTACACTGGGTTCATAATGTGTAATTTTTTTCACAGGGATTGGTATTAAAGAATATACTGCATAAATAATTCTCTCAGGGTTTGCTGTTCGATGAAATGAAAATAATAATTATATAATTGAATTATTATGTATTATTATTTCATATTTTAAAAATTAAATAACAATCTAATTTTAAAAATATGATAATGAAAAAGACACAGAAAATAATTAAAGATTGTGGTCGCAACTTAGACTCTAACCCAGATCCTCACGTCTAACCGGGATTTTAATAATTAAAATAATTTAATAATTATGTATCTGATAATTTCAGAATATAATATTTTAATAATATATAAAATAAATAAAAAAACGGAAACCATAGAACACATTATATCAGGATGTTCTATATTAGCGCCGTCTGAGTATACATTTAGGCACAATCAGGTTTTAAAAATAATTCACCAAAGTTTGGTAATTAAACATAACTTGATTGACTGTCATAATATAGTACCATATTATGAATACGAACCAAATTCATTTTTAGAAAATAATTTATTTAAAATTTACTATGATAAAACTATACTAACAGACAGACCAATTGGTCATAATAGACCTGATAAAGTTTTACATGACAAAATTAAAAAAATAACTTATATTATTGATGTAGCTATTCCAAATTCCTGTAATATTCAAAAATCTGTTTCTGAAAAAATAAGAAAGTATACAGATTTAGGAAATGAAATTAAAAGAATTTGGCATTCTCAGACTATAAAAATATTACCTTTTGTTATTTCGGCTACTGGCATTATACCTAGATCTCTTATTAAAAATTTAGGCATATTAGATTTGTCAAAGAATTTGTATATAAAAATGCAAAAATCTGTCATTTTAAATACATGTAGAATTACAAAAGATTTTTTAAATATTTATATTGAGGGATCAGTAGGATTTATCGGTCAAATTAGGAATTCCACAGAGCCGAACCCTCTGATATGAAAATATCTGGAGACGGTGAATTATATTCCCATTTAATAGTTTGGTAGATTAACGTGTTGTTCTTGTATTGTTTTGTATTAATTATACTTATATAATACACTTGCATAACGTGGATTTACTAAATGATCATTTATATGGAAAAGTGTATGAAAGGGTTTAGTTTTTCCTATGGGAAAAACTAAACCCGTTCCTGTAAATCTGGTGAATAAAAAAAGAAGAAAATATTCTGTAATTATCAAAAATAATATCTTGATGTAAAAAAAAGCAAGGTCGCTTATCCTTCGCCGATTCTCAAGTAACGTATTTTTTAGTATATGAGTGAAGAAGAAGACACCAATAAAAATCTAAATTAAAATATGAAAATCAACAAGACACAGAAAAACAATAAAACATAATGGGTGCAACTGGGACAAGAAAAAAAACACTATTCGAACATAATATTGTTAATTCTAAAATTTGAAATATGAAGCTGACAAATACGACATTCTCGTAATAGATCGCAATGGCTGAATTGGTTAGAGTAAGACGTGAGATCTGGGTTCGTTCCCTTGTGTCTTGTTCATTTTCATATTTTAAATTAGATTATTAATGTTGTCTTCTTCTTCAATGATATACTACATTTATGGGAACAACCTTTAAAAGTTAAAAAGAGAGTTTTTCTTATAAAAAACGAATATTTTAAAAGTATTTATCTATAAATGAAGTTAATGAAATTCGTTTACTTTAATTTAATAAACCTTGAAAACTTTCGCTGGATTTTTTCGACATTTTTAGAGTGAATTTTATTGTGATGTGACCAAATGACGGAATTATAATCTAATTGACTACTAACTAATGAGACAAATGAAGGATAACTTTGTTTGAAACCGCTTTATTTATATACTTACGTATACTGAGTCAACTAGTTTCACTTGTTCCATGGTTAAGTTGATTATGTTAAATATATTATACCTTGGTGGAGGTATTATACCGTCCTGATAAAGGTCGGGAACAACTTAAATCAATTGAGATAGTACACACTTTTAAGTTTAGACTTACGGAATTCAATACTTCGTTTGTGTGAAAGCAATATGAAACCAATACATGATTTTACTTCAATGGCAAGCCAGAGATGATGTCCAGCTAAAAATTGATTGATTCTTTTTTTTTAACAATATAACTTTTTCAAATTTGAATATTGTGGTTTAGATATCTACATCACCGTAAAACAGTGATTTATTTTCTTGTACATCATAATGATGATATAAAAATGATTTTATGGTTATTGTAAAGCTTAAAAAATAAAAATAACTAAAACTATTAGATTTGTAACTGAAATCGCTTTTCCAAATTTTCACGAAGATGACAAACTATGAATTTTAATATACTATTAAGTAGATACATATTGAAATGAGTATATATATCTTATAAATATACAAGGATACACATTAATTTAGTTCCTATTAAAATGTGTTAAGCTAAAATTAAGCTTCAAATTTTCTTCGTATTACAGCTTTTTTAAAGCCGTATTTTAAATAGAAATATTGGAAAAATGGGCTCTAAAATTTATAAAATTTATCGTCATAAAATTTACGCGAAGAACGTGATTTCTCCGTTCTACTTAACATTACCAAATTACAATTTAAATATTTTACCAAACGCGCGTTGAAATTTGAATTTTAATCGGTCTCCTTTATAAGTAGGCTTTTTTACAGGCCTTAAATGTGGAAATCCTTGAAAACCCTTCAATACTTCCCTTGGCTTGATAAAAGTTAATCTCGTCACATGAGGCCGGAATATGAAAGCTCTTATATAATATCATAAATTTGAATAAATAAAGAAGGAATATAAAATAGAAAATATTTGCTCTCTAATATAAAAATTCCTCCCAGTCAATTCCTTACATCCTTGATAGTAGGTTTAAGAAGGGCGGGCAGATCCGATCCGACGAATTCAGAATTAGATATTACAGTTTTGATTTTACGAACATCGTACGCATGAGATTCCATTTTACGCAGTCGGTTGGTATTTTTATGTTCAACGATATTATCTATGTAGATTGGAAGCATTTTTAAGGTCACCGCATAAATGACTCAAGTTTTAATGTTGTTGTTATTGTATGTCAGCTCAACTCTTAACACATAAAATCACAAAAAAATATTTGCTTATTGTAGAGAAGGAGTTGAAATCATAAGAACATGTTTCTTGCGTTTATGTTATTATCCACTCACCCTCTGTAAATCGGTTTAATTGTTTAAGGTTATATACATTTTAGATTCTGGTAAATTCACCTAAAACATAGCATTATTTTAAGTCTTAAAGTAAAAAATTGGTTTAAGCCAAATTTGTACCTAGCGATGATGATTTTTTTTTATTATTTTTTATTAATAATTCAAAAAAGATACCTAAATTACAAATACATTTTATACACTAATTAATTATATAATATATATGTTTGATGTACCCCCATAAAAATGCAGGGCTTGTGTGTATGGGGGGGTGTTATTACGTAGTTTTTATTTGTTATGATTTAGTTCAGGTTTTGAGTGTGCTTTTTAAATATAAGATAGAAAGCAATATAATATAATATAATATATTTTTTAATATTGCTTTTTTTATGATGATAGAAAGCAACGTTTAATTTTGTAGAAGAAGAGTTTTTTTTTCGTAAGTACATTTGTAACTTAGTTTTTATTTATCTGCTACCGCTTTCGACACATCCTTATTATTTACTAGCAATCTAAAATTTTGGAATTGTTACATAGTTAATGCCTAAGAAATACAAAAAAAAAATAGTTAAATTTCTACTCAACTGCGCTACGTAGTTATATTTTAAAACTTAACTTGAACATTATAAGTCTATGATCGGATGATATCATCTACTGAATTAATAGTGTTAATGAATCATAAGCCAACTATGGGTATTTCCTTTTGTTCCCGCTCGCGGTGAGATACAACGGTGGAAAATAAATAAGTTGCAATTTAAAAACAAACCTCTTATTGCAGTTTAAATAACGAGCCCCGTTTAATTGCAAGTGACTGCATGCTGGGAAATAAATCGCCAACGAGGTATTGCTTCACGTGGCTAGCATTGTTCTCGTAATCATTTTCATCTTAAGTACCTGAAGGATTAATTTTCTGATTACAATATAGCTAAGTGAGGTACTTTGAGGAAAATAAGAATTAGCAGCGTTTTGCTGTCGTTTTGTCGGCTTTCAAGAATCCGCTTAAATAATTTCATAATTGACTTAACCACAAATAAAATAAGATCTTATTAACTAGGTAGGTATACTACTTAGCGCCTTATAACCACTGGATCGATAGAGCAAACTAAAACATTTAAAATATCTTTTAAATTCTCGGATAATTTTTAAAATATTGGATATTTTGAAAGGTAATTTTTCCACCCACATTAAACCTCCGAATTTGAATATGGACACATACAATCTTAATAATATGATTGTAGTTCTATATAGCCAGTGAATTCACCTATCGTTTATCTATTATCAAATATTCGTAGGATTTATAAAAAAATATTATAATTCGTTGACTTTAAAACTTTTTAAAGAATCTAGAGAATATTTGCCATATTTTGGCAGCAAAGAAATCCGTGGTTCTGGAAATAGTGCCGTATTGTGGCAAAAAGCGTTCGAGTGGATAAGCACTTTAATAAAAGAACTTTTAATATTTTCGAAACATGAACACGACGGCCTCCGTGGTCAAGAAGTAAGGCTCTTTATAGCAATCCGAAGGTTTGGTTATTTCACATTAAAATTGTGTGTATATATGAAAGTTCCAGAATGGAAGATACCCTTAGTATTGTCCTGGTGTAAGACCACAATTGAGAATTGAAACGACGCTCTAAATGGCTTTAGCCGTTTTTGGTGAATAGATCTGAATAACCAGGAACTTCCCCGTGCACCTCTTTCCCATATACTGCCCCTCCCCACTACCTTCAGCCTCACAATATACCTTAATTGGGGATGCCACAGTATCACTGGCTCCAATCAGTTGGGAGCATTTAGGACACTGCCGTTTTTTAAAGATGTCTTTTAGATCACACACTTTCTATATTTATTATTATTTTTTTTTTAAGAGGTTAAAAGAATTTGCCCTTACTGGGGTACCCTGTTCTACGGTCACATTGTATATGGTTTTGTGTATTAATTATAAGTAATATGTTAAAATATTTCTAGAGGAATATTGAAAAGCAATATCTAGAAATAAACACAATACTGCTTTGATCTTTGTTAGTTTGCGAAATTGTATCCATATTATTCCTTCCCGTGTCCATAATCCATATTTTAATGCTTCATTTGAAGTTATTTTTTAATGTTTTTTTTATTGCAAGAGGAAGGATATAATATAAATGACCTGGAAAAGTGACAAACAAGTGAGTTTATTCGAAACTATTTGGGATTGTCCTCAAGTAAAAGTAAGACGTTACTAATACCATAGTGATATTTTATTATCTATTATTCAAAATTTTGTAAGTTTTCAAATAACAAATTAATGGAACAAACTCTGCACATCTTTGTACGCACCTACCTCTACATATTACAGTAAACAATGCACTCTAATTATTATAACAAACTACTGCAGACGGGATATTATAAGTATAATAAAAAAAATATTTGCCTGGGGATCATTGCCTTTCAAAAGAGATCAGAAATTAACCTTTCAAATGAACGCAGTCAGTATCTTCAAAATTTACAAGAGAGTCTACATTTTTGACAAATGAAATACACTTCTGAAATATTGAATTATTAATCACACAACTTAGTAACAAGTCTTTTTTTTATACAGAATAATACCTCACAAGAGTCCCAACTGCTCCCGTTTGGAGCCAGTGAGACTATGGCATCCCCAATTGGGGTATGTTATGAGGGTGAAGGTGTGTGGGAAAGGGAAGGAGACGAGGAAGAGGAAGGTGGGGAAGTATTTGGCTATTCAGATCTAGTCACTAAACACGGCTAAAGCCATTTCAAGCAACGTTTCAATTCTGAATGGTGGTCTTACACCAGGGCGATACTGACATTATGTTCCACTCTGGAAAGTGCCGCAAATATACTATATATTATTTTAAATAATAAATTGTGAAATAACACAAATCCATTAAATGAAACTTATTTGCGCACGCCTGGTTCGAACCCGCGACCTTCGGTAAGGCAGTCCAACGCCTTACCGCTGGACTACGCTGGCCCTATAGTATAGCGCCCTTGAGGTAATTTCTCACTAAAACGGCGCTCTACAAATTATCCAATTGTAATTATTATTATTAAAAATAGTATAAGTAAATATACTATTTCGTAGTTTTGATTAGGTGCCCAAATGTAAAGGTAATTTTAAAATATCTATAGCTTATTTTATTTTATAATTTTAAAATAAATTTAATTTAGTAATTTTATTATTAATATCTTAAATAATTTCAATTTTTATCATTGTGACAGCTGTTTCGGCATTCAATGTGCTTTTAAAATATTAAATTATTAATTAATAAAATAATATTTGATACCTTTGGTAGTACTACCGTACTTTTTCTTTGGTCTGAATCGTTTCCAATTTTCAATCAGTTCTAATTTTGATAATCAAAGCAGATCGCAGTTCTAGAGGTCATGGAACCGGGAGTTACACACAGAGACACATCACCGAAATTATTATATTTAATTTAATTTTAAGAAGTGAGTTTACAAAAATTACTTCATTCCAAACAAAATATGGTTTCAGAAGTATCAACGCTGCTTGCAACATTTTTAACGGTGTTTGGTGACCGTTACCCGTCGCTCTCCAATTATTTCGTAAAGTCTCATTCAGATGAGTTTGTGTTGATACATGTTGAACTATTTATCCTTTCCATCTTGCAAATGTTAAAAATAAACATTTAACAAGTGAGTCAGCATTGTATATCTTTACTAAGCGTGCTACAAGAGTTGCAAACCTGATGCAAGAAGCTTTATGTTGTCAGTCGGACGTTATTAAATCATAACAAAGTACTGCCATGGTACTTCATAACTCCTGGCATCCGTTATACATTATACCTGCAATGTCGTGAGTCGGGCAATCATAGGCTAACGGTTTGCTCTATATAGACCCATTTGCTATCATGATCCCCGGGTATTACTTATTTTATTTTAAAGCATTTCACCTGCAATTGCAAGAAACACGGCCAATAAATCACACCCAGACAATGATCAGGCGCGCATGAATGTGAAGAGTTGAACTTGGCAGACTCGAGAACGAAACAACTATGGTTTATAAGCATTTATTTCACCATCACGAAGCTTTTCTGCAAAGGTGATTTCTAAATAATGCCGCTTCAAATTCGAAGAAGACATTTTTAAGCCGTTTAGAGAGATTTTACACTAATTTGTTTTTTTTAATAGTACATTTTATTTTGCTGTAAAATGTTTACATCTTATATATAATGTATAATGTATTCTAAAACTTCTACAATAATATTATATTACGAACTAAATTACGGACTTCACAATGAGACATAACACACGAAAATCTGCAAGACTTTTAATTTCCTAACAATAACAACAACTTTGATCCTAACAATGTAAGGTAATGAGTTTAACAAAATTCTTCGATTCTTTTTCAATTACCAGCTTTATATAATTTCAAATTGAAAATTCGGTACCATAATTCGGCAGGTTTTTCAGATTTCAATGATTTAATACTATTACTAGATTTTAAAAACAAATTGCGTCAAATTTTCTGAATACAACGTAATGAAAACAAATACCAAATGTATGTCAGAATTATTTGTACATCTCATTTGGAAAAAAATAATATTATACTATTAAACAAATCGAATTCCAGTCACAATCAATCATCTTAACGCCCTTAACGGTTATGATACAAATCGAGCGTAAAATCAATCAAAACAAATTTGATTGCAAACTAAGGGAAAACTGAAATAACAATTTAGTAATCTACTTTTACGTACGTTTTATCACTTGCTTAAAATACTTTCATACGATTTAAAATACATCAAATTTAATAATATATTATTAATAATTAAATGAAACAATATAACTAAGTTACAACCACTGATTTATTTAATTAAACGCCGACCGGTTTCGGATGACAATTACAAAATAGTGGGAGGGTACAATTTATCACTAGGTGTTGTGGTAGGGGTGGGGGCGTGGCAAGGAATTAATGAAGAGTTAGAGGGAACAGAATGGACATCGAAAGGGAAGAGATTTAATATTGGGCTATAGGTTAATATTTTTTGTTTGTTGATAATCGACTCTTATTTTTATTTCTAAAGCTTCTAAGTTATCTAAGCGTTTTCCTTTATTATTAATATGAAGAATATTTATCCTTTGTTGTAATATTTCATTTTCCTTTTCTTAAAAAACACGCTTCTCACAGACAGACCCAGAGATGTCCCTAATCTAGCTTGACCATAACTGAATCTAACCTAACCGTAAAATAAATAAAATACAAATATGTCTGAAAAATAATATTTTATTAAGCCTAATCAGCACGCACTCTGTTTTACTTACACTGCCTTAAAATCGTAGATTTCGATCCTATTTAAATTTCAACATAATTTTGTATTGCAAATTTAAGGTCCCATTAGCTAAATATTTGCATCACGAAACATGTCTAAATGGCATTTCTTAAGTTCTTATTTATTATTTGCATCTATATTATTGTATATTGGTTATTAGTTTTCAGTAATCACAATGTGCCTGGGTACTACCTACTACCTACAGTTGAAAGCCATTTAATTTTATTAACACCCTTACAAAAAAACAACAATAAAGTACAAATATAAAAAGTAGTTATGAAAGATAGTTAGAATTCTATCGATAACGAAAGTAAAGTCGGAATAGCAGTCCCTCAGTCCCTTCGTTCTTTGGGCCCTTGTATAATATGATGGTAGGGCGGTACCACAATCAGATGGCGGCTAATTGCCGTGAACCCTGAACTCACCTACCTCCATTGTTCCGCAATGCCCATCGGCCCTTGGACCAGATTCAGGGTTACGCACACCTCAAAGCACCCTTAACTGGATTACCACTTCATAGAATTCATTGCATTATTATTGCATTGTTGCATTAGATTATTAATGTTTTTTTGGTGCCTTTTCGTATCCATAGATTGAATGTCATCAGGGGACACTGTGGACTACAAACAACCTTAAATCAAACTGCACAAGTTTTATAAGATTTAAAGCTATAAGGTGTGAGATGCGTTTGTCCGAAATTTTTCCTGATGTCAGTTGGATAGTAATGTTTCGTCCTTTATAATGTGAACAAGATTTTAAAGCTATTTTATTTTATTTGCAGTATAATCCCTACTAAAATGATTTGGGAAGGTTTAAGCCAATTATATCTAAACACAAATATCCGTAATTTAGTTAACAAGCATATTAATACGAATGTGCACTTGTGCACTGGCATTTGACTTAACATTGACATTTTTGTACAATACCAAGAACCACTTATTAAATGTGGTTATTTGTTTCCCGAGATAAAAAAACTTTTAATGTTATATTCATCAGGTCTAATATGATCAAGTGCTAATCGTTTCATAGATTTTGAACAATTGATGAAATTTCAAAGTTAATAATCAAGTTCTGTGAAAGTCCAATTCAAATTCTGTTACTATCCAAGACCTGTGCAACAACCTCTTCACGCTGAAATAATATCAAAAAATTCTGTCAAAGAACCAGTCCTTAGTATTTATTGTTATTATAAATAATTCATAGATGTCCTTTTATTTTTTATTAAATGTAATTTAATAATGATATTATTAAGTTCTGCAAGTATTTCAGTTTTTTATATCTATGACAGCTGTTTCGGCATTAATAATATTAGTAAATTTGATTAGGTATCATATTATGATGTATCAATGATCTAATACAAACTTTAGTCAATGGGCTCATCGGGTCACATAATCTCGTTGCCGAGTAGTGCTAAAGGTAGATTTATGAAGTCTTTGGGTTTCAGGAGCTCCACAGATCAGAACTAGCCTTCAGCCTGCATGGAAGGACGTTTGTCCTCAGAAATATTATTATTATTATGATATGGCAATAAACAGTCACTGTGATATTAAGGTTCAGAATTTTTGTTTCTAAGTTCTTAAAAAAATAAATGATATTTTTTAAGATTTGAAGATTAGTAGAGCCGAAACGTTAATTACATAAAATTCATTCGACAGAAAAAAAATCGCAGGGTATGCCTCGAAAATTAAAAAAAACGGTTGTGTAATTTTGAAAAAAATCATGAATGAAAAAATCAAAAAAAAAAATCAATGTATCTTTAAATGCTACTTAAGGTGTTGAAGAGAGATTTTTTCTCTGTTGTAAACGAGTCGTGTTTTATTAAACATTCCCCAATTTTCGCTTGAGTTGTATCATTTTTAACATTAGCGCGCTCCCTCCAATATTCGTATTATCATATCGCTCCTGCTTCTTCTTTTTTGGCGGGTTCTACCGGCCCTTAAGAACCTAAGCCTTTCAATCAAGTATCCTATAATTTATAAGGGTAATAAGTACTGGGGAATACAGATCCCAATACTCAAGAAGTATGAAGACTTACTCCCAATATGAAGACTTTCACTGGAAAGAACATAAAAGACATTTATTATTTACATTATTGAGAACCCTCTGCGGTACATTTCTCCCGGGGGACACGAGGTAATATCTAAATGTGGGTGTTATGTTATGTGTCAACTTTTCTAAATATCTATTCATAAAAACAGTATCATTACCATAAGTGGGCAAAGTTGAATAGGATTAAATATTAGGTGTTTGAGCATTAAGCAGTCCATTTGCTGTGCAGCCTATTTAGCGTGGCAGCGGGCAGCCCTTGGGGCTAGCAGCTATCACCCCGCGCATCTCACGAGCCTTGCATCAGTTTCTCATAAGCCCCCGACACGCCCCTCGCAGCTAAATGCCTGAACGCGGGGGTCTGCAGTCCGCAGTCCGCAGACCGCAGACCGCAGACCGCATGCTCCGGATGCGCCGGTCCCTGCCAATGATGCTGTGACTAGTTATGTTCTGGAATATGGATGGCCTTGGGAAATTATGCTGCGCGCTTTTTAGAGCTTATTATTATTTTTTTATTAGAAATTAATTAATCATCATTAATTCCCATTACCCTCCTGTAGGCCGTAGTACCCCCGGCGGGTCCGGATGTTTGAAGCGATTTTGCCCCTTATGTATAAAGAAATTGTATTAAGAACAAGTCAGAATTGCTTGGGCCATTCTCGTTCTGGACATTACGAATTACTGGATAGCATTTAGCCACTCCGAATAATTCATATGAATTGCTAATGACGCGCCGGGCACCAAAGATGGCGGACAAAATGGCTGCCGCTTGATAATATGAACGCTCTCATATTCGAAGTCTATATTTATTAATTGTTTTTTTTTTTATATAAATCTATTGTGGAAAGCATAGATTTGAGTAATTATTAGGAAGTTCGTTTTATGTACATTATTTTGTTGTAATTTTTGTATTATATCACAAAAGAAATGTTATAAAAATTCAATTCGTAAGAAAGGTGAGAACTGTCAAATTATTTACGTAGTATTGAAAAAAAAAAAATTGTATGCTGATTTTCAACAATTTAATTAGCCTTTACCAATTCGGCTACTGCCAACATTTATTTAAACGTCATATTTGTGAATCTCATATTTTAAATTTCAGAATTAACAATATTATCTTCTACAGTTTTTTTTCCATATTATCGGCAGCTGCCTTTTTCATTGGAAACAAGTGTTAAAAGCGTTCGTCCCGGTAAGACGAGAGGTTCTGGGTTCGAGATCCTGTTGCAAACTTTTATTTATTTATTATAAAATTATGCATTACATGAAAAATATAAGCTGCCAATCTCACTATAGCATTCCTGTATCGAGATGTGCAGCTTTACAATGATGGAATTAAAAAAAATACGTATAAACTTAATATCAAATATTAATTAGAATTGGCAACAAAAGTAAGGTAAATATTAACAGGTAAGTAAGTAAGTGTAATGGAGAGTAAATAAATATAAATAAATTAAGTACATAATACAATTATGAGTAAATAATAATAAACAATTTTGTAGCAGTAAGTAAATAAACATAAGCAAATTAGTTATTTATATTTTCATTTTTATCTGATATCTTTTACTTTTCTGTGTCTTGTTCTTTTTCATATTTGTATTTATGGGATTATTAGTATTATCTTCTTCTCCAATAATCTATTATCTTTATTCTGAAAGTACAGAATTTTTTTTTACTTTAACTAACTAACTAATTAACCATCACGCCGTTTCGCCGCAGGGGTAGGCAGAGAGGACGGACCGCCAAACACCTCAGTCTTGGCACACACTCTTTGCCTTATTCACATTCGTACATCGTCTCATACATACTCTTCTATTTTTCTGACTCTTGACATGGCCCGACTCAAGTATCTGATTCACTTGATCGTGCCATGTCTTCCTCGGACGTCCCCTACTTCTTATACCATTCACACTTGCATCATATATTCTCACTACGCTCCTTTCTTTGTTCATTCTACTTGCCCAAACTTTAATTTTAACATAATTAGATAAAATTGCAATATTTTAATATTGAAAACATTACTTTTATAGCATACTTTCAATCAAAAATTTTAAGAAAAAAATAAGGCTTCATTTAGGAATTTAACGCAAAACCTTATCCAAGACAATATCTAGAGAATCTGGCAATCATCGTTTGAACAACAAATACACGTTTTTAATCCCAATTATGGAAGGTAACAAATCGGTTATTTCCTAAGAACAGTACCTACACAGTAGATTTGTTAGAAATACCTGTATATGTTGCGTGCATTAAGTATCGGCGGAATTTAAGCTACAAAGTAAGAAGTACGTGCGGGCAATCAATGCATCTGCGCATGATATCCCTGAGGATATCAGCAGATCGCGGCCGAAATTCAATCCTCATTATTTTTTCGGGATAACAATAACTGAATGACCCCGGGCAGAGTTTAAATAACATTATATGTATTGTTTTTGTGAGATCTTCCCGGGCTCATTCCAGATTTTGTATTCCACTGGTAGGTAGAGATTTAAAAAAGCTTTCAAATTTTGTGCTCATCAAGGTCCTTTCCTATAGATTTGTTACAATGTTACAATTAAATTACAATTTTTTTTTATTTTGTTTATATTATTTATTAACCAAAAAATACATGTTATGTACATTCTTTTAGGTATATGCCACCTCACTAGGCTGAGCCTGTTCCGAGGTGGCTTATGTTATCACATTCTTAACTTTATGGAAATTCAAAATAAATTTTCTCTTGGTCAAAGAAATTATTTGTGTCAGTTTACACTTATATTTAATATCCTTCCAGAACACATATTAAGACATCTTGTGCAATTTTTTTTTTTTTTTTTAATATTAAATTATCGGTGTTAACATTGCCATCAGTTGGTTCATCTTTGTCTTTTGTTGTTTTATCAATAGGTACCTAAATATTTTTTGTTCTATTGGTACTACTTTATGAACTTATTATCCTCAAAACAGGCTTGTCCTAGTGAGGTTAATATTGAAATGTGAACAATAATACCTACCACGTAAAGAAACAATAAATAATAAATAAAATAAATTGGGGTGGTACAATTCCTAATAGAAATCTTGACCGCATGTAATTATCCTATTAATACATTATTTCTAAATGAATCATAACATTATCTTACTCGTGATGAAATTAACAATATTCCAATAACAATGCTCTTTCTTGAACGACGTGTGAATATTATTTGTAAAATTCATTGACCTGTCTGAAACTAAGACTTTAACCGTTCTCATATTATAATTTATACCAAACCAAAATAAATAGTAAAACTCTTGTAAAAATGTATTAAATTATATAATGTAATAACATATTATATTTTGTAGTATCTATAATAATCTCTCTCTTATTATAATAACGTCATATTTTTTTAGTTGTTGTAAGTGTAGTGTTTAATTTTTAATGTTTAATGTTTAATTTTTAGATATATAATGAAATCTATAATTGATTTCTCAGTTAGGTAAATTATACATTTATAAATAAATCACATTGTATACCGTTGATTTCCCTAAAATAAAATAAATAAATAAAGTATAAACTGTAGTAATATTGGTGACTACCATACTTTCCTACCAGGTCACATTGTCCTGTATATTTTCTAAATAATAAAATAAAAAATAAATAAAATAAAAAAGTGCATCTAAAGTTTTAATCAGCATCGCGTTAATTTGTTAAATGCGTTTTACATATATATCTGCTTATTTATGGGGGTACATCAAATTATTATCTAATTAATTACTGTATAAAATTTACTTGTAATTTATGTAACTTTTAGTGACTAATAAAAAATAAAAAAATGTAGTTTTGAATCACTGATCGAAGAACCGGTGGATGCAATGTTTTAGCCAAAGTTTTTATAATGTCTGTAGTTAGAATTAAGAATGCAGAAATGTATTAAAATTCGTACTGCGCCATATAAAACGGTGCTATACAAATCATCCAAATTTTATTATTACAGTTTTCTTTCAAACTAGTAGTAAGTGTAAGTGTAAGTGTAAACTATAGTCGTAAGTGCTAATGAACCTTATAAAACGTGCCCGGTTTCAAGCGGTGATGTTTGTTCGGGAATTGGCGGCCGAAAAGTCTACCCACCTTTTGCGAGGAAGGCTGGATCGGAAGAGTACGGTCGAGGGAGATCTTTTTACATCTCACTGCCTTGCACCGCAGTAGCAACGTTTTCCTTACTACTTTCCTAAAAATACCCTCCTCATGACATCCCCATGGATGACATAGGCCCTGACGGGAATTATTTTCCTCGGGGCCTCCTGTGTGCAGCAAGTAAAATTAAAGTTAAGTATAATTCAGTTGTAATATCATGACTTTCACTTAGTTAGGTAAGTACATATCCCTTGGAAAGTTCTCGTCGCCTCCAGGAATAATTGTACGTTTACTTCTGATGACGTGACTATCGTTAGCGAAACATGTAGATTGTGTATATATAAATAAAGTGATGTAAAATAAGTTACGTGTCCTTTTAATAAAATATATAAATAATGCCAACACAAAGTGAAAAGCATTTTAATATAAAGAAGTTATCTTCGAAAAAATCAACTTTTCTCTTTGAATTTGTGTATTATTCGGCCATTATATTTCGGCAAACGGATGTTTAAAATAGCAAACAAAACTTTAATCAAACCATTATTTTCTCTGTCCGGAGCTTTGTATCTCCTTGTACCGGTAAATAATTTACCAAGGTATTAATTATAAATTAATTTCACGGCCCAGGCCCCGACACACCTGAGCAAATTCATAAACCAAACGTAAATAACAAACCATTTTCTGAAATTCGGGGTTACAAACGCTCCAATAATCGTCTATAAATGTAAGCTTTTGTACCGAACATGGGATCTAGCGTCACCCGGGCGTTAAATGCTCTCGCAGCAATCGGCTTTGTTCTTAATTGACAACCATAAATCCTACACAACGGTTTCAGGGTTTGAAAATTTAAAAAAAATTCAAACCTGCGTAGGTTTAAGTTTCATTCAAAAGAAAGTAAGTAAATTATAAAATTTGTTTATAAATACATTTTTAAGAACAAACATTAAACAACAATACAGTGTTAACAGCAACAACAACAAAGAAAAACTAGTACATAAAGCAGAAGTAATTAACTCGAGTCCCAGATGTATCCATATCTTTTTCTGATTTTTCTGTTTCGGATTTTCTATGTCGATTGACTTTCGCTAATATTATCTTCGTTAATTAAAATATTATAATTTGAGGTTTAACTCATTAAATTTTAAAAAAAGTTAAAAATAAAAATTAAAATATTTCATCCTAGATTTGCAGAAAAAGTCTATAGATGTCGCATATTAATAAAAAGTGATAAAATTTATCCTGACACTATATAGATGACATTTAGTTCGAGTTGAATCTTGCAATCATACATAAAAGATAGCAGCCAATAAAAATATGCATTAAGAAAATAAAAAAAAATTTTGATTGTTCTCAGTCGAAGTATGATACAGTTAAAAATGACCGAATTGGATAGGGATACGTTGGCGCAGTGGATAGCGCGTTGGCCCGGATTGCCAGAGGTCCTGGGTTCGAGTCCCAGATGTATTCATATCTTTTTCTGATTTTTATGTTTCGGATTTTCGATTGACTTTCTAATATTATCTTCATTAATTAAAATAAATGTTTTTGTTTTGGTATTTTCCCCATACTTTAACTACATAGTTAAAGCTATATAATACTATAAAGTACAGTTTTTGATAATAAATGTATTTTTGCATAGTTAGTTTGCAAAGTATGGGAAGAATAAAAAAAAACATTTATTTCATATTACTCAAAATAAAACGAAGTGGAGACTGCGGCTTTTCATATAACACGCCTCACAAAATGTCGCGGGATATAATCCCCAAATCCCAATACATGAAAAATAGAATGTATTAATTGTTTTGGAGGCTAATGTCCTTCCCGGTTAATACCTCGGTTCCTAACTGGGGGGCGAACCTATATACTAGAGCTATCTCTTGAAGAATTCTGTAAACTCTTTGAGCTACTAACACTAAAGCCATCTACACTTAGTTCCTAGAACTATCACATTAATCAAATGTGTTTTAAGGTAATTCAATAGGCAATTGAAACCAAATAATTTATATTTGTTGCACGTTTCACAGTGGAGGATACTCTTGGTATCGCCGAAAAAACATAATAAAATTCTGAACGGAAGCGTTACTTGAAATGGTTATAGCCGTGTTTGTTGACTAGACGTAATTAGACTAGACGTATTCAGATATTTCCCTACAATTCTTCCCCATCTACTTGGATGGTTGGGAAGTTTCTGGCTATTCAGGACTTTTTACTAAACGAGGCTACAGCCATTTATGCACGGAAAAAAATATTATTCGAAAAAACGATCATTTTAATAGTGAAAACGGTTAAAAACGGGACTGAAGTTCTTACGAACTAAAAATACTATACGTGCGCCATCTACGAAAGCGTAGAATATGACTTATTTTGACATTCACCTTATCAGGGTTTCAATGTTTATTGGCGGGAACATGTAAGAATAATGTGTCGGTGTACGTAATTTCGTACGTACACCAACAAATTATTCTTATATTTTCCCGACAATAAACATTGAAACACTGTTAATTTGTTCGTAAGAACTTGTCCCGTTTTTACTATTATAATGATCGTTTTTTCAAATAACATTTTTCTCCGTGTGTTTATTCGGAAATATCAAATAGGTAGAAGTAACTTTCACGATCGTAAATTAATACGTGGATTTGGAATATATCGGGAGCATCTCCTTTCCTTATTCTATATTCCTCTTCCTCTCCTCCTTACCTAAAATTAGTTTGAAGACACAATAAAACTTCATCTCTAAGGAACTTGAGCATAATTGTTTCTTACAATTTTAACTTCACACAGGAGGCTCTTGGGACAATAATTCCCCCCAGAGCCTATGTCATCTTTGGGGATACTGTGTGAAGGGTCGTATAGGGTAAATGAAAGAGTGAACTTGGGACTTGGCTGGCAAGTCATCCCACAGCCGCGTTGAAGTCAAAAACAAGTCATAGAAACGACCCTTTCTCGAGTGACAAATTTCAACAGTGTACAACTGTGTATTAATGTATTGTGTCCACTGTTAGCACTCGATGTGCCAGAGAAAACAATGATCACTCATTAGAAATGTAAATATTTTTTTCTTTTTGCGAATTTGTGGGACAGAAAATTTCTAATACCCATTTGAAAGAATTTTCAGTAGCCAAAGTATTGTTATATTATTTTGTAAATAATGGTTGACAATTTCTGCGCGGAACACCTGAAACAAGTTAGGGCTGAGCCCTGAACCGAAGCGTGCTAAGTACCGAGTATTTATTTAACCGAATTCTGCTCAAAGCCGATTTCCAATTAAAAAACGCCTCGTTTGTTTACCACCGATGCGGTGCAATCGTTCCAAAAGACCGAATCCTTTCAACGTAATATAATGTAATCGTACCTCCAAGGTAACGCTACGACGAATAGCCGACTAAAAAAGTATGTATAGGTCTTGACGCGCGATGGATTTTAAAATGTCACGTGATCAAGTTAGTGCCATCATGGCAACGACAGTTTGTAAATGGCGGCGAAGTGTTGTTGATGCTCGTTGTTACCGCTGATTTGTGTGTTGTTATACTGCGAGCATATAAAAAAGAGTGATTTAACTATTTTAAACGGAGAACTTTACCTCGTTGTTTAACATATGTAGTTATTAGATTAATAATACAATAAATTGTAAACTGTAGGATGAATGTCGGCAAACATTGTGACGAAAATCAAGAAGTACAGAATCGGACCCTCTTCTTTATATCTATTTATAGATAGATATAGGATTATGTCACATCACAAAGTACCTTCTTAATTTATATTTTTAAAATTTAATTTAAATTAAATTTATTAATGATTATTATTAAGTTCTGCAAGTGTTATAGTTTTTATTATTGTGACAGCTGTTTCGGCTTACAAGGCCATTTTTAAACTGAGGTGTTTCATAATTAAAACTAAATAAGCTGTCACAATAATAAAAACTATAACACTTGCAGAACTTAATAATAAACATTATTAAATTCAGTTTAAATTAAATTTAAAAAAAAAATAGAGTCTACGAATTAAACACAAAAACAATAAATAAAATACCATCTTCATATTAAAGGTATTGTTATAAACAAAGCTATTGTTTTATTTCAAATTATATATTGTCACATCACAAGTTTCTACATCATAATAAAATACAATACATACTAGTCCCAGGGAGAGATCGTAGGCATGTAATCGACGGTTGTCCTAAAAGCCATTCATAAAAATGTTCCTTCTCACATGTCGATTAAAAAAAAAAAGACAGAAGAAACTAGAATGCCGAATGTCTTCAATCGTATTCCTATAGACATTTTGTGAACGTATCGCTGCCTTAGTGCTTGCATGTTCAATAGACCATTTTGCAAATTTTACAGGGAACGTTTTTTTTTGTTTTTTACAGGCAAATTCTAAATAATTCTGACTTTAGTCATTTCGTTTTATACATGTCTTTGAATGCGGTATAAAACGAAATGACTAAAGTCGACAATTATTTGGAATTTGCCTGTAAAAAACAAAAAAAAGAGTCCCTTGTAAAATTTGCAAAATGGTCTATTGAACATACAAGCACTAGGGCAGCGGTATGTGTCCTTCGAATTGTAAAATTATTATAGTATTGCCAGTTATAAAAATAAACAAAAAAAGCTTTATTTCTTGAAACGTACACTATGATAGTAACATCTGCACAGGACGAGGTAAACTAGACGTGTAACAATAATTACATACTTATTTGTTAACAACTATATTTCAATTACAAATTATAAAAGTTATTTTCCGATTCAGCTATTTTTAGATTTGTAGCACTTCTCATTCAAATGTCTCATAATGTAATGGTAAGGTGACCACCCAATTTTGAATATTGGAATTTTTAGAACACTGGAAAAAAAAGCTGTACACCTACCTTAATTTTTCTTTTTGTGAAAAAGTTATTTTACTTTTTTATTATTATTTGTAAAATGCATCTAATCAAGCATTATATATATATTCATGATTTTTTCTTCAGACATACATTTTTGACAGACGAAGTACGAATGTGCTTATATGTAAATATCAAATTCTTTTAACATTTCTCGTTTTTATTTCAATTGCAAACAAATAAAATCAATGATGTATGTACTTGTTGATACTAAGTTATTAATACAAATATATATAATACTAGCTGAAACCTGACATGCTTTGCAATGCAACTGATTTATATAAAGAAATTGTTTCTCTTTGCGTATCCTTTCCCGTTCGTCCCGGTCACCATCTTCTCCGCCTTCACCCCTCCCTCGTTTCCCCTCCCTCGAATCGCTCCTACTTAATTCCCCTCCGCCCCTCCCACCTTTTTCCCCTGCCGCTAAACTCAATAAATTACACCCATTTATCAAACAACTCGGGTGTGACAAATTTAAAATGTTTTTTACAAATTTCATAACGCTAGAGTTCACCAGTATATAATGCAACTGATTTATATAAAGAAATTGTTTCTCTTTGCGTATCCTTTCCCGTTCGTCCCGGTCACCATCTTCTCCGCCTTCACCCCTCCCTCGTTTCCCCTCCCTCGAATCGCTCCTACTTAATTCCCCTCCGCCCCTCCGCCCCTCCCACCTTTTTCCCCTGCCGCTAAACTCAACAAATTACACCCATTTATCAAACAACTCGGGTGTGACAAATTTAAAATGTTTTTTACAAATTTCATAACGCCAGAGTTCACCAGTATATATAGAAACCTTCGTGGGCACGTTAACGACAATTAAAAAAAAATAATCGTAATCGGATGAACACTATAGGAAATAATTTCATAACGCCAGAGCTCACTATCCTATAACAATCGCGGGCATGCGTACATCAAATCTTTAAATTTTCATCGCAATCGGATGAACGATGGCTGCGCATAAAATATGAACAAAAACAAACAAACAAACATAATTTGTTGTTTATACATAAGATTGAAAATGTTCCGTCAATTATAGAAGAATGGTCATTGTCATCCATCATTAAGAAGCAAGTTATCACCTACTTTCCTTCCAACTGCTCCACGACGACGTGGATACGACCTCTGTCCTGTTTTACTTTAATATCTAAGATTTCATTTAATTTTTGCATTAATTCCTCTCATTTGCAATCAATGCAGTAACTTGCATTTAATTAATTTTAAGAATCTGCATACTCGCTCCATAGCTGAGTGAAATCTTTTACCAGCGCCACGGTGCGTTCGTAATTGCTACTCTATTTATGAACCGTTAAATGTTTGACTTTTAATTGACTTGTTCAAGAGTAATGGACACTTGCAGAGAGATACGATCAAATACGATTGCACTTATTGCGAGAACGTGGTATAGATGGAGTGTGTTTATATCGCTTTTCCATTGAACAATAATCGTAAACTTCGACTTAACAAGACGGAATATCTGGCCTGATATGAAAGCGATTCTAATAAATATAACTTAAGCACCTTATTTTTAATTAAGTTGTATAACCTTCCGTGCGCCAGTGGTATTAAGACGTTCCCAATTCACATAAACTTTGAGCACTGACCGCTCTAAGTCTTGTAGGGATTTTAATTAAAAAGAAAGCTCGTTGATAAAGCTTTTTCCATTAATTCGCTCAAGATGGCGGCCCCGCGAGAAGACGGAAGAGTTTATCGGAATCTTTTAAACTCGCACAAAAGGTAACATTTTTAACAATAGATATCAAAACGGGAAACTTTCCTCTTTTATACAAGATGAGCAATATTTCGTTCTAGAAATGTGTTCCAGTACAGCGAGGTATTACGAGATACGGGAGATACAAGATGTAGAATGTAGATTAGGGGATTTATTTTCGTCTTACACTTTTACAACGTATTATTTTCGTCTGAAACTTTTGCGTTTCAGTATTTTGAACTTGCTTACGCTTTATTAGTTTTGTCTTATAAATATCTTCAATGCGAAATCTTTCAGTATTATTCGGTATTTCTAGGTACCCACTGATATTTTATTCTTAAAGTAGATTATTATTATGATTTAAAATGTTATTTATTTAATGTTTTGGAACATATATAAGATAAAATATGTATTTATTTAAATACATGATTTATTGAAAGTACATACTATGGCGGGTGTAATTTACAGTTTGGGGATATACATTCATTAGTATTGGTTGATACTTTTTCATTAATTAATACTGTGAACACAATTTTTCTACAATAAAAAAGTTGTACGTAGTTAGATAGGATTACAAGAAAAAGATGAAGAAGTTAAAGAATTATTGGAAAAGAAATTTAAGGAATTATTAGTATATAAATCACAGCAATCAAGGTAGAAAATAAAGATGAAGAATAAAGATAAATTATGTTTTGCCTGCTTTTAATACTGTGCATCCAATTCTTCTATGATAATAAATTTTTGAAAAATGTATATAGTTAGATTGGGTTACAAGAAGAAGATGAAGAAGTTAGAGAATTATTTTAGAAGAAGATGAAGAAGTTAGAGAATTATTAGAAAATGAAAAATTTGAGGGATTATTAGTATATAGATCACACTAATTATTCTTGTACATACTATAGTGCTAAGATAGAAAATAAAGATATATTATGTTTTGTCTGAAAAGTGATTAAATTGATAGAGTGTAAAATAAATATTCTTAACTTCTTATATTTAATTGGCAGTAAAAAAAAATTTATCACATTTTGTTGGTAGTAAAAAATACAAAAAACACAAGTCGCTATAACTTTTTTTAATAGTGAACACATCACAAGGGTCCCAATTGTTCCCGTCTGGAGCCAGTGAGACTATGGCATCCCCGATTGGGGTATGTTGTGAGACTGAAGGTAAGCGGGGAAGGGAAGGAGATCGGGGAAAATCAAGGTGGGGATGTACCTGGTTATTCATATGGTTATTCAAACACGGCTAAAGGCATTTCAAGTAACGTTTCAATTCTGAATTGTGGTCTTACAGCAGGGCGATACTGAGAGTATCTTCCACTCTGGAAGGTGTCGCAAATATACTGTACATTATTTTTAAATAATAAATTTTCAAATAACACAAATCAATCAAATAAAATTTATTTGCGCACGCCGGATTTGCAGATTGGGAGTCGAGAGTCTTGTCCCTCGATCTCGCCGGCCGTCAATTAATTTTATAAAAAAACCTTCACCACATTACGAAGAATATTAGTAATATCATTTTTACACATTTAAAATCTGCTTTTGGAATTTTTTTGTATTAAAGCACGTAGAGCCAAATTCCAAAATCATTACATTTATGCAGTGGAGTTTATATTTGAACATAAGAGAGAATAGTTTCATAACTCAGAAGTCAAATGTGGTGAATTTTAAGATAAGAAATTATTTATTTGTAACATTAACGCTATTCAGCTATAACTTAACATATCACAGAATAAAGGTAGCGACAGAATCGCAGCTCACATCAAAAAGATACTTATAAACACATACAGACCCGCCACACGTAAAAAGATGATGTGCTATGATCGCGGTTTGAATCTTCGCTAATCGGTGTTATTTTTCGTGATCGCTACAATCGCGATATCAGAAAAGTTATACGACCCCCCCATCGCCGTAAACAGGAGAGGGGATCATTTTGAATACACGGAGCATGCACGGAGCTGTCAAGTTGACATAACCAGCACAAAGAAATGATATTCACTCGACCGCTTCCGATTTCAACTGACCCCCTCTCCTGCCGTAGGAAGAAATATTTTATAATGTAGTGTGTCGGTAGAAAAGGACGCAGTATCTTTTTATGTGAGCTTCGCGTATGTCGCCCGCTTAAGGCATAAACTATATCGTGAGAAATAAGAATGGAGAAAGTAATAAAGAGCTACGAGCGTATAAAGTTAAGAATATGTGTGAATTATAAAACAAATGATTTTTTAAAAGTAATTCAACATTGGAATGCTTAAAAAATGTACGCACCTAATATTTATTCCATTTAAATAAAAAAAATATATAAATTACTTTAGATGAAGATGAGTAAGACAGTAAATGCATAAATATAGGCATCTAGTGATTAAAGTATATTTCGAGTTGAAAATATATCTTGCATAGTCGGCAAACACGCCAAACGTACACGGTTGAAATTTGTCACACGAGAACGGGTTGCTTCTACGACTCGTTCTTGTGTTCAACAGCTCGGCTGTGGTACGATTTGCCAGCCCCTGTGTTTCCTCCTTCCTCCTTCATTCCTTCCTTTCCTCAAAACGACCCTTCACGCAGCATCTCCAAAGTTGATATAGGCACTGAGGGAAATTATTTTCCTCAGGGCCTCCTGTGTGGAATTAACTAACTAACCATCACGCCGTTTCCCCGCATGGGTAGGCAGAGAGGACGGACCGCCAAACACCTCGGTCTTGGCACACACTCTTTGCCTCATTCACATTCATACATCATCTCATACATACTCTTCTATTTTTCTGACTCTTGACACACTCTTTGCCTCATTCACATTCATACATCGTCTCATACATACTCTTCTATTTTTCTGACTCTTGACATGGCCCGACTCAAGAATCTGATTCACTTGATCGTGCCATGTCTTCCTCGGACGTCCCCTACTTCTTACACCATTCACACTTACATCATATATTCTCCTTACGCTCCTTTCTTTGTTCATTCGCTCTACATGCCCAAACCATCTGAGGGTTCCTTTCTTAATTTTACTCATTACGCTTACATCAGCCTTGCATTCTTTTCGAACCTCCACATTTCTCACACGATCATACATGGTTGTACCACACATACGCCTTAGGGATCTCATTTCAACAGCGTTGTGTGGAATTAATGTAAAAATAAGAAAAAGGAGTTGATTTGATTTTATGATTATACATTATAATATGATTTGATTCAGCAAAGATGAGCCTCAGGGAAACTAGTGCTCAATCTTCTACAAGTTTTTTTTTGTAGTTAGTTAAGATATTATTGATATCCATTAAAATTTAAGTGTAAACCTTAGAAATATGTATATCATAAAACACTTTGTAAATTGAAGATGCCCTTAATCAGAATTGTTTGTATTAGGTATATTTTTGCATTTTTATTTTTTTATTATGGTCCTGTATCTAAATGTCGTTATTTTATTGGTCAATGATATAAACATACTTATTCACTGTCATTTATAAATGTATAGACTGTTTATAACGCAAATAAATAAAATAACATAAATAAATAAATCCTCACAAAATTCGAAACCTTTAAGGTTATCTGTGATTAATATTTTTTTTTAATCTGTTCATTGTGAGCATTTTCTCAAAAGGACTAATAAATACTCCCAGTGAACACAAGGCAAGAAGGCTTCAGAATAAGGATTTGAAATATCGAACAAAGGATTCTAAAGCAAAAACGCTAACATGAAATGCGACTTGACAATCTGTACCCTTTCCCAGCATCTTCCATTGGTGATATTACAAGAAATAACCGGATTTCCCTGGAATCCACTGAGTGGAGAGTGCACAGTGGAACTGCGGATCTAGGGAAAAGGGGAACTGCCCTATTGAGGTGCATTTGTTCGAATGGAATCCATTGGAAATCTCCAATACAGACCGTTGGGACCAGAAATGGACAATTCCACGACACCAATTTCTCAGTATTTTTACAAAAATATTACTTTTTCATAAATTGGAAATCCTTTTCAAGTGTAAAAGCTTTAAAGATTGGATGCAATCCCTGAACTTTTTAAATATTTTTATTTATTAACATTGAAACAGGTTTCAATGTTAATAAACAGGTTTTCAGCGGGTGCATGCATATTGACAACATTTTATGTAATGTCATCAAAGACCAAATATATACTTTGTCAAAGAATGTCATGGTTATATTTTAAAACTGTAAATATATATAAAATAATATCGATGATACAACAATTAGATTCATCGTTCAAATTAAAAGATATTAATTTATAAATTGCAGTACTTTATGTAGGGAGGTACATGAGATGTTAAATTATAATTTGGGAATTCCAATTCACAAAAAAAAAGTTTCTGTAGGTCATCAATATAAATCATCTGATCTATAGCCACATTCTTAGATTATTTTTACTTTAGCTGTATGTAGTATTATTTTAAATATAATGAAAACAAATCACTTCGTATACACCACTTATATGATCAAAATTATCTAGATGTTTCGAAACAAAAGGTTTCTTCGTCAGTAATATGTTCCTAAAATCCCGACGAAGAAATCTTTAGTGATTTATTTTTATTTAATTAAAAATGACCCCACGAAATGAATTTGCGAAGGTTGGAGAAATATTAATTATCGTTGGTAAATTATTAAATACTTTGGTTTAAATACGGTTTAGGGCTCTTTTGCCGTATTTATTGGTACATTTCGGAACCACCAATCTTTCATCTAGAGTGATTAAAAATCGAAAAAACTTAATTTTCCTTATATTCGTCTTCAGTAGCTCTTTACACGTAACTTGTACGGAAACGAAAGGTTGTATAATATTAACGTAACGGTTCTTTTTGTATACCTGTAAACTTTTATTCCTTCATATATTTGAGTGACTAATATGGAGTATAATAGGACGCTCAGTTAGCACTCTGACGGATTGAGCTAGATACTTACAACTTACTCCTCTCTTTTGTGAAACAATTCCTGGAATGGATTCATTCTGCCAAATCAAAGCAAAATCCAAAACTGGAAACAATAATTAGAAAATGTTTATAAATTTTCAACACCAGAGTACGTTTTGTTCTACAGTGATATATCTACCTAATTAATTCATAGATACCTAATTAATTTCAGCATTGGTTATTCAAAATTGCTTTGTTGCTTGTTATGGCTGTATACGTATGTCTAGTGTCTAGGTAACCTATTTACAACCTCAATTTTAAAAAAAAACTAGTTTTCATAAATATCAGTAGCCCTTGTAAAATATTAGGACTTTGGTAAACAGAAGTGGACGATTGTTTTTATAAATGAAGCACTTTTCGAACAGTTTTATTGCTATGCTCTAAATTTACATGCTGAAGTTATTTTTATGGTGATAATCACCCTCCCAACAGACTAAGATTATAAAAAGGCACTTGTTTAGTAATCAAGAAATGATTGAGGAAGAGGAGGTTTTAAACCGGAACAGAGTTTTTATAATCTCATACTCTTTGTTTGTTGTGGTGGTGGAGGAAAAACATAATAAAATCTATAATATGGACATGAATAACACAACACCAACGTCATCTATGAATTAGATGGAACAAAAACTGAAACCTCGCTCAATTTTATACAGCCCTTCAGAAGATATAAAATCAAGCGCCCTTAAGAAGATTTTAATAAAAACGTCCCTCACAAATTAGTACGAACATATTTGTGTGTTTTTGTACGTATAAACATATAAGTGTTGCAAGTTTACAAATATAATATGTTTATACACTTTTGTGTCGTTTGTTTTTTTTTAACAAAATCTTTTAAATGGCAAAATCCTGGTTTCCTTTCTCCCGTCCTAACATTAAAATATTAATTTAGCAAACAAATATAATTGGGGAGATGTTCTCATTAAAACTCTAGTGTGGATTTTACGCATTTAAAAATATCACAGACGAGATGAAAGCTTGAGCTTTTAGTTAATTCGGAACCACCAAACTATCGCAATTAAACCAAACTTATATATTTTTTCTAAAACAGATCCATATCTGATTAAGTAAGTACTTAAAGAAACTACCTAAGAATCTCGTTGTTCGAAATGAGACAGCCAAAGTACGGATGTGTAGATAAGATAGGTTAGGGTTTACGTTAAGGGTTGATTTTGGGGTTAAGGGTGTTGGGTGGTGGGTGGTGGGTGGTGAATACGGGCGGGCTAGATCTTATTCCTCAGCTGGATGTATAAGATAGAATCGCTTTCACTTCAAATCCCCGTAAAGAGGTTTGGCGATGGGCAGCGTTCAAGTGACCGGTCAGAGGAGGCGGAACCAGCAGATATAAAAAATGTTTCGTTTAAAAAAATACATTTGATAACCGTAATACATACATATAAAAAAGCTACTGAATTGGATGTTATAGTGTATCATGATATAAGCGGTTTTCTTTAAGTATCATCATTTTTTAGATTGTTTAGGTTAAGTTAATACGGACTAGTTATTTATGAAAAGGTGCAAGAATGTGAATTAAATAAAAAAAAAATGCGCACAGTGAATTCAGTATGTTTTGGTTGTCAACGGGGAAACGGTGTTGTGGTTAGTTAATGTAATGTATCGGAATATTGTTATTATAGGATTCCATTATCTTTGTCTATTGTCTTTGCTTCACTCGGGTCGCATGACGTCGCTATCGCCGAGTCCCGAAGTTGGCCGAACGCCTTGAAGCAAGTCATTCCGTTTTCCAGAGCTCTCCATATAGAATCTAGCTAGCGAGTCCAAAGGACGTCTTAAACCATATTTTTATTTTAACGTAAAGCAAAAAAAATCACTGTGATATTCAATAACTTAAGTCTTTTCAATCTAACTTAAGGCCGCGCTAACACGCTAAAAAAGAAGAAGATGGAGAGATACGACAATACGAACGTGGGAGCGAGCGCGCTAACATTAAAAACCATAAAATTCATGCGAAATTGTGAAAATGTTTAATAAAAGACGACTCGTTTGAAAAATAGCAAAAATCTTGTAGCCTTATGAATTTTTACATACATATAACTTGTAAAATAACAGAAACAAAAGTGTTAATAATAAATTTTGGAGCATACTTTGCGATTTAACAAAATTACCAACAAAAGACAATACTAGTTTTGTAAAACGATTACAGAACAATAGTTACTATTGTTAAAAGATTAAGTTATTGGTAAATAGTTCACTCCCTTATATACAACAATTATATATATTATATACCCTTATATATTATATACTCTTATATCCTTATCCACAAATCTATATACAGTATTTTTTTATTATAGAGAAACCTCACAAGAGTCCCAACTGCTCCCTTCTGGAGCCAGTGAGACTATGGCATCCCCAATCGGAATATGTTGTGAGGCTGAAGGTAAGTGCGGAAGGGAAGGAGATGGGGAAGAGGAAGGTGGGAAAGTACCTGGCTATTCATATCTAGTCACTAAACACGGCTAAAGCCATTATTAAGCAACGTTTCAATTCTGAATGATGGTCTTACACCAGGGCGATACTGAGAGTATCGTACACTCTTAAACGTGCCGCAAATATAGTATATATTATTAATTATTAAATAATTGTGAAATAACACAAATTAATCAAATAAAATTTATTTGCGCACGCCGGGTTCGAACCCGCAACCTTCTGATTGGGAGTCAAGTGTCTTACCACTCGACCACGGACGGTCGTGTAACTTAGATGAACTTAACGAACTAAACTATAAAATAAAACACACACCGTTTCTTTTTGTAAGATTTCAAACAAAGTCCGTAACAAGTTGTAATGTAGGTATTAAAATAAACACTTATACAAAGAGGTCCGAATAATTTTACAAATTTATGCGTACAACGCTATTTTTTCGCTATTTTCAAAGTTTTTTTTTGGTTTGTTTTTGGGTTTTACAAACTTGAATTTCCATACAATGTTAATTTCACGTTTCGATTCATTGGTTTCGATTACATTTGGTTGGATTTGATTTTCGATTACAATTCTTTGGTATTTTGTGGCAAAATACCATAGAATTGACATAACATCACAATTCTAGGAAAAAATCGTTTCGAAATTGTAACACCAATTTTCCAAAAACTAACAAAATATTACGCGAATTTAGAACATTTAAAAAAATTATTTGACCCCTCAAAACCAAAATTATGTTGATTACTACAATGGTATAGGTACATAAGTTTTTAAAAGTCAATAATGCGTTAACGGGCTAAAGAAGATGACATTTCTATATTTTTATTCAAATTCAATAAATATCTCAAGGTTATAAGATTTATTTCTTACGAGGCGCCATTCAATCTTCAGGGGTGAAATTGAAAAAAATATGTAGGTAGCTCTGCACTTTTGGCGAACTAAATTATTGATGATCGGTTGGAAGTATCTTCCCAGATCCTATTTAAGCATTTCTTATGAGAACATCTCACCATAAATAGTCCTGAAACGGTGGCATAAATTATTCGACCAACATTTTAATCCGATCCGAAGCAAATTGGATATTTTATCACAGTCCGAGACGAGAATGTTCATTTTGGATTGGTTCATTTTCATTTTCTAATTCTTTAAATTGAATCGAAGTTTTCGGAGGACATATTTCACAATTTATTTTATTTTTTTCGATTTCCTTTCAACACCCAGGATCTTAGATCATATTAAAAAAGATTAAAAAAACACACTTGATTGGTAATCAGTTCGCGGAGAATTTCGAGAATGAGGAAAATATTACCAGCCCAAAGAGAAATTGTAGCGTTTTTTTACATTTTTAACAGTAATATGTCAACACATTTTAACTATATATTAGACTGTTGTTGTCTTTAGGTTTTAAATGACAAATAAAACAATGTGTTGCTCTGGAGTATAAAGAAACGACAATTAAAGTTTATTTGTCATATAGAGATTGTTTTTATAATGTTTTAATAATATCAGCCACACAACATAGTGTAACCAAAGTAATGACATTTGAAAAAAAAACAAGAGAATAAAATAAAATTCATAATTCAAATATAAAGGAATCCTAGATATTTTTAGGTAGGTACTTAAATACTAGGTAGGTAAATAAATATAAAGGAATCCTAGACATTTCTAGGTAGGTACTCTTCAGTGGCGGCTCTTCGTTGATAGTCAATGGGTCAATGACCACCTAAAAATTAAGTAATTAAGTAACAATTTGGATTTTAAAAGCTACGCAATAATTATCAATTAATTTTAATATTCGTGTCGTAATTGCGAATTCCAATGCCATCTAGCGTCCAAAATAGAAGCAATGTTTTTTTTGCAGATTCGTGAAACATAATAACGCTTCTAGTGCCATCTTGTATCCAAATCGAAATCACTTGTATGTACCTATCGTGCGGTCATTCCAAATTTTGTCCTAGATATATCTTCCGTCTCATTCTTTGCCATGCAGACAAAGGAGGTAAACACAATCATGTCTGACGCTTACTTAGAATCATACAAACTATTTTTTCAGGCCAGTTTAGTTTTTGACCGCGGTGAGACAGAAATATCCACAATCTAAATTTATTAAGATGTTAGAAAGAGATGTCAACAAAATCAAACGAAAGTTTTTGTGTGATTTATCGCATTGTTTTACAAGGACAAGGCCATCTTGGATTAATTTGTCAGCGAAAGTTCTCCATTGTTGACGTTTTGATTGAATAAATTACAATGTCGAATTCTGTAAATGCCATACTTAAAGATATCGCAAACACCATGAAAAACGTATGCAAATAAAGTGTCTCGGACCTCAACCGGAATTAAAATTAGTTTCTATTACAAAACATAAAAATAAGGATAAGAAACGGTATTTTAATTTTAAAAGTTATACATTTTGCGATTGGGTTTGTGGATGTGAATTCAAAAACGTTTATTTTTGTTTTCACTGTTTACTCTTTAATTCAACTGATAAGCAATGGACTGAGATAGGGGTAAGTGATTTGAAACATTTAAAGGAAAAAATAAAGAAGAATTCTATTTCTACATTACACATTAATCATTCAATGAGCTTTGTTTTGTTAGGAACTATTGATATTAGGATTCAATTAGATAGAACAAAAAGGTGGATAAAAATAGATATATTTTAACAAAAATATAGAAATGCATAAAGTTTTGTGGTTCTTTTGAGCTTGCGTATGTACCTAACGTAGGTACATACCTAAGAGTATGGATATTAGAGAGACGGCATGTGAAGTGTGCCCGCGCGCTCCAAGTGTGCCTTTTTTTCGATTGACCTTCCACTTCTGGACCCCTAGAGCGGCCTCTGGTACTCTTATTCCTTTACATACATTTTACAAAACTTTACCATACGACACTACAAATCATAGTCCTTAGGGGAAGATTGGCACCATTCGTACACGGGGAACCTTCATACAGTGACTATTACAGCTTATTAGAACATCGTATTTATTATGGCTATGCGTATGTGGGTAGGCCGCGGGCGACCGCTAGTTGTCCCCGAAGTTAGCGCCAGTGTGGCCGCTGCGACCAACATGGGAGGACATAATGTGTTTTCGCATGCTCAAAGTAAATATCTTGTCGATTTCGTTGGATGTTTAGTGCTTTAGTGAGGCGTTATATTCTAACGGATTATTGCTCAATGGTAAGTAACTACAATCAATATAATAATAATGTATCTATTTTGTGGATTTTACTGCATGATTTTCTGCATGAGAAAAATCTGTTAGTTTTGACCTTCGGGGCACGTTCGTACGCCTTCTCCAGGGGCACATTCGTACGCGCCTGAATGTACCCCTATTAACGAATTTCTTTTTATTTCAGAAAATTTTTACAAAAATGGTCCGGAATTATAAGAAGAAAGAGACTAGGTGTACAATAATAAATGAAGAAAATATGTCTGCGGCAATAAAAAGATGTTTTGGAAAGAAAATTATCTTACAGAAAGGCAGCGGATTAACGTAATATTAAGGATTCAACTTTGGAGAGTCGGGTAAAGAAAATAAAAGATAAACCTGATGATGATGGCACATACCAGTCTAAATAGACAAGTTACCAAGTATTTTCTACTGAAGAAGAGTCACAAATGAACGACTATATTGAAATATCCAGGACCTGTTACACCAGCAATGATTAGGCCTTATCCTACAGCTGAGAAAAAGATTAAAACGGTAAAGGTAAGGCAAACAGGAAAGTCCAGAATTTATACCGATACGCCGGAAAAAATAGGCTTAAGATTTGGAAAATGCCAAGCAATTAAAGAAACTAGAACAGGAAAGAAAATCGAAAGCGAGAGAGATGAAACGCACTTTAAAAATTGCCGGACATTCTAAGCCAAAAAAAATCAAAGTAATTCGGAATCTGAAAATTCTGAGGTTTGTTTAGGAAAGTTCGACATCGATAGTAGATTATTCTGATGACAATGAAGATGGAGATTGTGATGCTACCGTGAGACCTGAAAAAACGAACGACAACTGTTTTTGTTTTAGTCAAATTTGCAAAAAAGAAGTTGTCTATCACGTAGCAAAAGATATAAGCCATTATTCCAAAACAGAATTTAAGGTCTCGTATTTAAGAAAGGAACCAGGACTATCCTGGTCATTCATGTTTCCCAATATTGAAGACGAAGATAGCGTGGGCATTTCTGACGTCGCAATGATTCTTCCTAACCCAAAATCTCCAGGAACCTTTACGGCCAGGACCTTTAACTTATACACATTTCCTATAGATATGTCACAATTGAATGTTCAATAATTAATTATAAAGATTTGGTTTATGTTTTATTTATATCAATTGCACCAGACAACTATTTTACTAATGTGCCCAATAACTAAAAGATTGATCTCTTCTTGTCTGATTATTAATTAGTGTAGGTAGTCTACACCTGAGAAATGTATATTTTTTGTTGACAAAAGGTTTTGTCGTTTAGTTTATTAAATCGTTGGTATATTTAAGGGCAATAATTAGGATTATTATAATAATTTTGCTGTTTTACTTAATCTGTATGGAGCTACCCACACTGTCTGAATGTTCCCCTACCCGTGTATGAATGTACCCCAGTAGTGGGGTAGATTCGGACAATTGTCAGATTTTTCTAAAACTCAATCCATTAATTTATTTTAAAAGTTATTGACTTCGAACTTTTTAAATAAGTAGCGGAATGTATGCTGAATGTTATAATAACTGATTGAGCAATCTATCTTTAACCATCAATTTTTGAAAAATCAAAGTCTGAAAAGTGTACGAATGGTGCCAATCTTCCCCTACCCATAAATTTGTTCGAATGGACAACAATTGATGTCCAAATGAACAAATGCGTAGTCAAGTTGGTCATTATTCATTATAATTGTAATTGTACCCAAATGCTTTGCAAACTCGGCCACTGGCCCGTATATACTTATAGGCAAGAGACAATAACTGTTTATGGAACCAATTAAAAGTTTTAAAGAATTTTTAATTTTTAATTTTTAATTATACATAATAATACACTCTTCTTCTCAAGGCGGTTCCTTAATGCTGAGGAACCAATTTCTGAGGTGGACTAGACTCCTCCATTCTTTGCGGTCTTGCGCTGTGTGGAGAGTCAACGACACCGGGGTACCAGACACCAAAGATACTTGGTCACTCCAGCGCCTCTCAATTTGGGAGGCGGGAATGGGTACCGCCGCCCCGGGAACCATTTATTGGATAACCAACACCTCTGCCATAGGTCACCCCAAGTGGTTCGCTACGTTTGGTGACTTAGCAGGGGTGCCCGGGTTCATGGGGTTCATTGTCTAGGTCTTGGCGGCGGATGATCTAGACACATTGAACCCCAGATTCCTACCCAACCCTCATACCTTTTTCCTTCCCAGAACTTCCTCTCCTTCCTTTCCTTAAAAATACCCTCCACACAGCATCCCCAAAGGTGACATAGGCCCTGAGGGACATTATTTTCCTCAGGGCCTCCTGTGTGGACATAATCTAAAAAAAAAAAAAAAACGCATTGTTGACCTTCCTTTGCTTCTTCTGCCTTCCACTTTGCCAGTTACCATGAGTTTTTCCAAGTTAGAGTCCTCAGTTTGACGAGCAACGTGTCCAAATTATCTTCAGATACGTTGTAGGCAGAAAGTTAAAAGCCTATTTTGGATGTCCAGCCCTTCCAGAATGGACATATATTACGTTTTACATGTGTAATTATTTTTTTATTATTATTTATTCTAACATACCTTCGTATGTGTTATTAAGCCAATTGGATCGTACAAAATAAATCTACAGAAAAAGGTAATGTTATTACACCAAGTCATATAGATCCTAAGCATTACTGGCTTTTCTCATGAGCCAATATGCAACAAACATTATCTGGAGCTGTATGAAATTCTAAAAGTTTAACAGGATTGTTTGCGGAAGCCGATTCACTTACCTTTTATCGGTTATCCTTACCCCTGTGAATATTTCATACAGCTATAGCTATGAAACGATCTTGGGATACTGGGAAGCAAACCGCGGAGCTTAACTTTATATTATTATGAGTATCTCTCCTAACAAAATAGCTTTCCTGAATATAACGCTGGAGACTTCTGAGAAAAATGTATAGGGATGGTTTTGAAATTTGTTATTTTATTATTGTATTGGGTTTGTACTAAGAAATATCCTGAAAATCGATTCATTCGTCTAGTATTTCTTAAATATGTTTATATATATATATTTTTTTTTAAGTCGAAAATAATGTGACATTACCGGGATACCCCGTTCTAAGGTCCCATTGTACTAAATGGTCAATAAATTAGGTTAAGGTTTTTTTTGCAAGTATGTTGATTTATCATGTAAGTTTTTGCTATGTTAAATATTTCGAGAGGAAAATTATAAAGGAATAACTAGAAAAAAAAACTTTTTAGACTGTTTACTGTTTATTATAATTTCGATATTTTGAGAACATGTCTTAGAGATATATGTATATAAAAAAAGATATAGAATATTTTATTAGTACTCCGCTCTAGGAGATGCTGTGCTGAGGGGAACTAGTTTTTGGACAGATAGTTTTCAGCAATTTTTATCGTGGTTTGAGTGGGGTTTTTCAGTAACTTCTATTACAATGTTCTTAGAAAATTATTTTAAAAAACGCCATTTAAATTCTTTAGATTTGGTTGTACTCAATGTAGTAATTTTTTTTTAAATTTGTTTGATACCGATTTAGAGATTGTATATCTTTACCGCAAAAAATTTAGTGCTTCTGTGTCCAGTGATAGTAATACTTTTAACTTGTTTATATGATTGCTCTGGTTTTATGATTACATTACATCAAAAAACGAGGCAAATCCTTGTCTTTTTTGATGTGATGATGAACCAAAATATTTTGGCATAGATTTTTTTGTAAACTTGTAACGTCGAACTGTTTAATAATAATAATAATAGTTTATGCCAGAATTTCTGTTTAAAGATATCTGCTTTCGACGTCCATATGGGGACCTATAATGTCGTTTTATATGTATTTCTGAGATTTACTTAGTGGTGTCATGTGATTTAATGCTGTGCGCCCCATCCTATTATTCCATATTTTAAATGAGAGTAGCATAACGAATAATACATATTCTCTGCTCAGACCCCAGTTAACGAGATATTTCGTAATTTTTTAAAAAGTATGTAAGATTAATTGGATTTTCAGTTTCTCAGAATCTCACCGATTTACCTAATAAACTCTTTTATCGTTTGTCCTTCAACGAAATGATTAATGAAAACGGATGAAGCTATCTTTAAGATGGTAGAAAAATAAAACTTTGATATTGGTATTTAAAAAACTTCCTCACCGCCATACATAATGCATGATCGGAGGTTTGTGGAGGTTTCCGGATCGACTAGTATTATGAATCCACCGCGGAACAAGCCCCTGGGAGCCGCTTTCCGATGAATATTTAAACTCCCAGTCTGATGGCTTAGACCGCAGGTTTGGCCCGCCGGATGTAGGGGAATTCGTGGGCCCGACGTTAGAATGTGCCGATAGAGCAGAACCAAGAACTGAAAGCCAATTTTCAACTAGTCAACGTCGCATCATTTATTCACTAACTAGATTACAGGGGGAAATCGCAAAAGTTCACGAAATCATTTTGTTAAACCCCGCGTGGTTCAGTAAAGAAACATGGATTAAAGTGATGTAATCAGTAATCAGTGAGAGGGATTTGCTATGAACATTGGCCAGGTAATCCCAAAGGTGATTCCCAATCCAACCTTCTGTGCAAAATCAAGTAATGATTCAATATAAAAAATCAAGAGAACCTTTTAAAACGATGTATTTTTGTACCTTTTTTACGCACCAGATTTTCAGGTCCGGGTTTAGTTTTTCCCATAGGAAAAACTAAACTCTTTTATACACTTTTCCATATAAATGATCATCTAATAAATCCACGTTATGCAAGTGTACTATATAAGTATAATTAATACAAAACAATACAAGAACAACACATTAATCTACCAAACTATTAAATGGGAATATAATTCACCGTCTCCAGATATTTTCATATCAGACTATTTTTGGCTCTGTGGAATTCCTAATTTGACCGATAAATCCTACTGATCCCTCAATATAAATATTTAAAAAATCTTTCGTAATTCTACATGTATTTAAAATGACTGTTTTGCATTTTTATATACAAATTCTTTGACAAATCTAATACGCTTAAATTCTTAATAAGAGAGCTAGGTATAATGCCAGTAGCCGAAATAACAAAAGGTAATATTTTTATAGTCTGAGAATGCCAAATTCTTTTTATTTCATTTCCTAAATCTGTATACTTTCTTATTTTTTCAGAAACAGATTTTTCAATATTACAGGAATTTGGAATGGCTACATCAATAATATAAGTTATTTTTTAAATTTTGTCATGTAAAACTACATCAGGTCTATTATGACCAATTGTCTGTTAGTATAGTTGTACCTTAATAGATAGGATTATTATTTCTTTGCATATTGCTGATTGCAAATTTTACTGTTTTACCCGCCATATGTTATGTTGATCCTGATATCTGTTATTAGTTTATCTAAACTAAAGCGCAGGGTTTTGATTTTTGCAATTTTTGTTGCGAATCTTAATTATTTTAATCGATCTTTACGGAAATAATAAAACACGTTTTTTATCATTTCTTTAGTATACCAAAATCATGGACTTATAATATTATAACATAATATGTTATATTTATATAAGTCACTTCATGGGGTGAGGTTTGTCTAGGTCTTGGCGGCGAAAGTGTTTTCCCACCTTCTAAGTGGTGCATCAGGAAACACTGTTTGAGAGATATCTAGCCTCTCTAGTCGGACTATCTCGATCCATCACCTTCCACCGCATTGAGAGGGAAGCATTCCTAAGTCCGGCAGACCATTGACACATTGACCCCAGATTCCTACCCACCCTTCTTACCTTTTCTTTTCCAGCACTTCCTCTCCTTCTTTTCCCTAAAAAGACCCTCCACGCAGCATCTCCAAAGACGGTATGAGCCCTGAGGATTTTTTCCTCACAGCCTCCCGTGTGAAGTGAAAAACTCCATAAAAAAATCACAGAGAAAGAGGTCTTACGTACGTCATCGACGATCGTTCACTTCCTCCACAAACGTTCTGTCTGAAAACGAAAAAGACAGAAGATTGTCGAACGATGACGTCACGCACGATTTCACTCGATATATTATATCTGTTACTATATTAACGTAATGTCCTATCTTTGTCTTTGCTTCATTACGATATAATATTATGTTACAGTTCCTTTTTTATAAATCTTATGTTAGTGGTTTTTGTATAATTGGACAACAGTAAGTTAATATAAATAAAAATAAAAACTCACAATTGCTCACGGATATAAATTATCTTAACGATTTTAAGCACTCAAAAGACCCACCGATAGTGTTGTGGCGTATTTTTGTGTCCAAAGTAAGATCACTGCCTTAGTGAGAAGAAATTTCGAATACAATTTTACTATTTGGTCCCCATACTGTAAAGCACGTCAAATAAAAATTGAGAGAGTTCAATATAAATTTTTAAAGTTCATTATGTTTGTATTTATTTTCTATTATGTTTGTATTTCGATTGTTGTAAAAGCCGTAAGGGCGTAAATAAAAAAAAATAATAAACGATATTTCTTTTCTTCTGGAAAAAGTCAAGTTCATTTGCTGTCTGTGATTGGGGTCGAAAAGTGTTATTTTCAACATCAGTTCTCTTTGAAATTTATAGATATTGCTCACATTTCTTGCTATTATGTGTTCAGTGATAATAAATAATGTAAAAGCTAAAAAATTCTGTTCAAAATATATTTCGTAAGCAAGTCTTACTTATTCGGGGTATACTTAAAACTTTATGAAAGTAAACTGAAATAAGCATTGCTTACGAAAAATGGTTTTTTAAATAATAAAGTGGTTAAAAGTAAGAATTTTGAATTAAAAGGGTGCCACAATAAGTTTGCGGTGTTTGAAGAACATTTTTTTTCATCAAATAACGCAGGTTTAAAAAAAATACTTACCATTTGTCTGTGTGAAGATTAAACTAAATCAAGAATTTGTATTGGAACCAGTGTGATAATTTTTAGCAACAACAGGTTTAAGGTGGGTAAAAGACTGATCCAATTAGGCCGAACAAGAAGTAGTCGAGTGGAAAGCCTGTACAGTTCCGAGCGCAGGTTTGGTCGCAGCCAGCCGACTGAAAAGGCTAAGTAATTGGATTAAGGATTACAATTTGACGGTGTTAAATTGACAGTTTTTAAGGGGATTAGACGGAAAAATCACTGCGCATTAAGGTGTCAAGTTTCCTACATCATATTAGGATCTTTATTGGTCTATTTATTGTGTATTTCGTAGAATTCCAGTTATTATTCTTTTTTTTATTTTACAAAAATCAATTATAATATTGTTTTCAACAAGTTATGCAAGTAGGTATTTTGGTTTTATTGAATAATGGCAAGTCTTATTCTCTTTTATTTTCATTTGACTGTCTTCTATTTTATGTTAAATAATGTTTGTATTTATCTCATAAGTCTTTAATTATTTATTACTTAGAGCTCAACTTATGGAGTAGTAGAATAATAATGTATAATTGTATAACTTTGCATAATGTAATCACTTGTAATGTAAAATCTTTTTCTTATAAATAAATAAATAATAAAAAAAATAATAAATATTTTCTATTTCCATTATGATTTTTCTACTATATTTTTCCTATTTTCAATTGTGTTTATGTGTTTAATAGCATGTGTGTAATAGCATGTATAATTCTTTTTTTTTGTCATTTTACTGTTTTAACACAAAGTAACTATATTCCTTTGGTACCATGAAACAGGCAGTCGCCTACTTTGGTTATCTAATGTATAATATATGTAAATGTAATAATTAATAATGTTTTATCAAGTATCTTATAAATGAAATAACGAGTGTGCTTTAGACCATGCGATTGAAGAAAATACTTATTGAGCTAAATCTATATGTATGTAAATATAAATGTTTATATGTATAAAATATATACATATATTAATTTTCTACAAATATTTATTTAAATTTATTACCATTCGCCTCGCCCGATCAAGCCGTGCGCATCGACGTCCGCTCCCCACCGCGTTTGGCGCGTCACTGGTATTTCAAAATACTGACTGAGATATTTCACGCACTGGCTATGAGAGGAAGAGAGAAAGAAAATGTGCGCGCGCACTGCTCTCTCTTGCTTTTTTAGTGAGCCCGTTCGCATTTCACTTTTCGTTACACATTCGCCAGTCTACCCCTCAAGTCAAGCGTGCGTAAAGAAGTATTTACTTAAAAAAATGTTATAACAGCTGTTTTGGCTTTAAGGCGATCCACCATGTCGTGTAACATTCGGTATAGAGCCACTAATATCAATATTAGACGAAACTTCTTTTGAAATATGGATTTGGGAGGCGGTTATGGGTACCGCCGCCTCGGGAACCATTTATTGGAAAACCAACACCCCTGCCCTAGGTCACTGACTTTGGTGACTTATCAGAGGTGCCCGGGTTCACGGGGTGAAGTTGGTCTAGGTCTTGGCGGCGGATGTGTTTGCCCACCTGCTGCGTGGCAGGCCAGATCGGGATAGACTGGTTGATGAAGGCCTTTTTACCTATCCAACCGGACCTTCTCGAGCCATCGCCTTGCACCGTAGTGGGAGGAATGGATTCATACATCCGTCACTCCTAAACACACTTACCCTCCATATTCCTACCTCTACCTACTCAGATACCTTTTTCCTTCCCAGAACTTCCTCTATTTCCTTTCCCTAAAAATACCCTCAACACAGCATCCCCAAAGATGACATAGATAGATCCTAATGGAAATTGTTTTTTCTCAGGGCATCCTGTGTGGAGCTAATTAAAAAAAAAACATAATTATTTTATTTGAATACCGCACTAGGCAGTGGGACTCTGACATCCCCAATTGGAATATGTTATGAGGATAAATGGAGTGGCTAGGGGTGGAGATGGAGAGAAGGACAAAGAAGTATCTGGTTATTCAGATCTTGTCACTAAATATTGTTGTAGCCGTTTCATTCAATGATGGCCTCCGTGGTGTAGGGGTTAAGACGATTTTAAAATAAAATAAATAAATTTGATCTGACTAACTATTAACGATTATTTTACAATTTATTAATTCAACATAATGTAATATAGTATAATTGCGGCACGGAAGACACTATCAGTACCGCCCTGGTGTAAGACTACCATTCAGAATTGAAACGTTGCGTGAAATGGCTTTAGCCGTGTCATTGCCAGGCACTTCCCCACCTTCCTCTTTCCCATCTTCTTCCCCTCTTCACTACATTCAGCCTCACAACAAACCCCAATTTGGGATGCCATAGCCTCTATCTGGCTCAAAAAGATAGTAGTTGGGACTCTTGTGCGGTAAAAAAATCAATTTTATAGTTCCGAATGGTGGTCTTTTGAAGAAAATTTTATTTAATTAGAGTGGAAGATTACCAATGAGAATTGAGAATTGAAACGTTGCTTGAGCTGTGAAATAGTTTTAGCCATGTTTGGTGACCAGGACTGAATAACCAAATATTTCCCCGCCTTCCTCTCCCACATCTTCCCCTCTCCAATTACACTTCTAACCTCACTAGACGGTTGGTGACAGCTAGGACTCTAGTGCGGTAATCACATAAAAAAAGCAATATCGTAAGGAGGCGTAATTTTTTTGCAAGCCATACTTATCCCCACCAAAGTAAATGCAATACGCAATCAATACATTACCGTTGCATTAAGCCATTGAAGCTTGCAATACACCAAACATGGCGACTTTTATTATAGGGTTGCACATCCGACCAATCAGCGGCCGTTGCAATTCTCCCCTCACCCCCCTCAGGACACGGTATTGTTTTTCTGCAATAAACCCCACTTTTAATCCTCGCATGCAGCGAGATGCATGACGGGGTATGCGGTGGTAGGGTGGGGGAAGTGGGGTAAGAGGGGACGAGTAATCTGCGAGGGTGTCTTGATTGCACTTTGCTTGAATGCATTCCTGGTATATTAGCGCATACTAGAACAGATCTGGAGAGACAAGTGCGCGGCTCGTGATCTTAAAACTAATTAAATATTTAATAAACACAAAAACCCGTCTAAAAAAGGCGAAAATTGTTGCTACGTTAAATCCATGGAATAAACAACACAAAATTTCTCCTAGCGAGATTTTTTTTAGGGACATTGCTTTTACTTGTGAGATTGTCTTGTATGAATATTTAAGAAATGTTGTGGTGTTGGTGATATCTTCCAGGAAATCGTGTTTTATGTAATCTTTTTTTCGAATCATTTAAATATTTCTATTAGGTCCTTTAGTTTTTGATTCCTCATTTTTTCAAATAGAGTAATATTGTTTGTTTGTTTCTTTGATTTCAGAGACTCTGTTTTCAATTTTTTTGTTGTTTTCTGTGTTAGATTTTTGTGGGCTTTATTTTTAATTTTTTTTTGTGCTTTATTTGTAATGTTGGTCTCTTTTACCATTTTTGATTTTGTTTCTTTGAAGAGTTTCGTTTAGGCTTTATTATAATCAACCGTTTTCTCCATTTTCATAAGATTATATATTTAATTGTAATTTTAACTTAGTTTGAAAGTATTATTATTGTTATCCATATCACTGCTCACTGGAATAACGGTCAAGTTGATAAGAAAAAAATCTGAGGTCTCCAAAAATATCATCACAATTTCCAACCCCAAGTGAAACTCTACTTACATGATATAACCTATGGAATCACAGTATCGTAGGATGGCGTCCTCGGTTGGTAAAATGAAGCAGAGATCATCCATAGTTAAGAATAGGTGACACATTTAATAGAACTGAAGGTTTTTGTTATACACCTAAGTATTTAGCAGTATCGGCTGTTCATATTTTGTCAAGAGTCGTGATAATTTGGAATCGTTGAAAATGAACTTAGATGACATTCTATCAAAACTGATCCCTTCTGCAATTTCGAAGTATACTCAGTCCTCGGGCATATTTTTTCAGACGGTCAGAAAATATCCACTTTGCAATTAAATCCACATAAATGGAATATTTTTGAATGTATCCAAAAGCTAAGACTTTTTGATGGGAGATTAAATACGCTGATAAAGATTAGTATTTGAAATAAACATATGGTTTTTACATAATTCAAATTTTAAAAGATAAAATAAGTTGACTTGCCTTACGTTTTTTCGTAACTAAAATTACTGATAACGAAAAAAAGAAAAATAGGTACATAATATATTAGACCAATGTAATAGAAACGTTATTGTTACTTCAATTTTTGGTCTTTTCTTGAACAAAATAATTCCTACAAGATTTTCGAAGTTTTACAATTGTTTGGAAATTCCGGTCGAAAACTTTATATTCATAGAAGTTAATTAAATTAAAATTTTTATGCGGTTTTAACTTCTAAATTTGAAGACATTGCGTCGTTTTTTCTCATTCTAGCGCCGTTTACATCAAGGCTTCCCAACCCCAGGCCCGCGAACGTATTATAAATGGCCTGCGTGAACAAGTTATAAATTCATATCCTGAAATTCTCTAGCCACCCCCGCCCACCGCCTACGATGGATGGAATTCTTATTATCCGCTAATATGGTAACCCTATCGGTGGCCCGCCTGTGATTTTGATGCGTCAATTTGGCCCGACTGTTCAAAAGGTTGGGCAGCCTTGGTTTAGATCATATTTCTCATGAGACCTTTATGAGCTTTTCAAAAAGCGAACAAGTTATCTGAAAGGTGAATAAATCTGAAAAAATTTACTTATTTGCGATTCACATCATGTCTGAAATAGGTTTATAAAATAAAAATAATTTATTGAAAGCCCTTGGCTCTAACACAATCCCTTAAGCCCCCGTAAAGCCTTCAGTACATCAATACTAGCCCGACGTTCTGCATATATGAATACTTGAGGGGCCATTGGTCACTCCTCCCCTAGTAAGTAACTTGTTAGGATTCAGCCTGAATACTGCGGACTGAGGACACCAACTCTCGGTTGAAGAGCCCTGGAATGGTTTATGTGCGTGGGAAATATTGTATTGAAAACTTCTGTATGATGATCATTAAAACTGCGTATAGTATGCAGTTACTCTGCAGTAATCCTGAATACTACACGCAATTGAAATTAAAAAGCAATTATATAGTTTTATCCGGTAGAAGATAATTTACTTTGAAAAACACTTTCATTATTTTCAATTACGCATTCCAAAAATATTTTTTATACCTATTTTTTTTTTACATTATCCTTGAAAATTCCCTCAGGGTCTATGTCATCATTGGGGATTGTTATGTTCTGATCACAGGTATGTTCTATTTAGGTCTGGGCGGCCGCGACGCTCTTCGACCGCGACTGCCTCCCAATGTGCTCATTCGGGAATCTTCGGCTGTACTGATCGTTCCCAAATGAACGTGATCTATTAAGGTCCACGCTAATGGCTATACACTACAGGGATGATGGGTGGTGGGTCTTTTGAGGGAAAGGCAAGAGAGGAAGTTCTGGGAAGGTAAAGGGTGTAAGGGGTGGATAGGAATCTGGGAGTCAATGAATTCAGGAATGACAAAAATATGAATCCATCCCCATCACTGCGGTGCAAGGCGATGGGTTGAGAGTCAGAAATCAATGTGACAGTCCTGCTGGATAGGTCAAAGGGTCTCCCTCAATAAGTCTCTTCCAGCCCACCAGAAGGTGGGCAGACTCATGCACTGCCTAGAACTATTTTTACAATAGTTAGTTTTGAAATTATATAATAGTTTGCATAATTGCCTTCAAATCAGTTTACAGTGGTTCGATTTTCGGCAGTAGTATTTTTTTCAAAACATTATTTGTTTACTTTTATTTTATACAAGAAAAAATTTAAAAAAAATTGTACACCGTTTTTTTTATTAAATAAATTAATCTTTTAAAAAGAAACAAGTTTTTTTGTAAAACTTATTTACACGCAGCAAAAATTAATTTGTAAGAAAACGTTTGGTAACTTTTTTTTTCTAGGTTGATAATAATTTTTTGATAATGAAACATACGAAAAAGTTCAATCTACCAACATATTAACAGATTTTCAGGAAGATATTTAGGTAGGTACAATACAATTTTTACAGTAAAAACAATTTTTTTTTCAAATGATTAAGTTATTATTTTCAAAAGTTTCAGTTTTCGTGCATTTGAATATTGACCACATACGTCTAAAATGGCGATTGTAATCGTTTATGAAAACTACATGGGAAAGATTGACAACCACTACATACTAAAGAAAATATATAAGAATACACTTTTGCAAAATAAATCTCTCTTGTAGGCATTCAATAAGATGTCTTCTAGAGATATTCATTAAACCTGGTTTCTATTCCAAGAACTTCTACAAAAATTAGATACATTCTTGGGACCTTCAAGAAGAGAAAAATCTAGGGCTTTTCGTGGCTTAAGCGTTTATTCAGATCTCAAGAATTTAACACTCTCGTATGAATAAAATAGTTATGTACAGATTAAAGTTTTAGTGATAAAGTGCTAATAAAACCACAATTCAGATATTTTTTATTGTCGTCGATTTGTGAAATTTCAATCACAATTAAATGTTTCCAACGCCAATGAAATCCCAAAAACGCTAAACTGAAATTGAAAATATTAACTGGTATCTACTTTAAAACTTATTTTTTAGATTGAAGGAGTTTTTTTTTTCAAGATGTAAGTCTACTAGTTCATACGAGAAAAAATTGTTTCCAATTACGTTCGCTTTTAAAAATATAGTGCTGGCTTGAATTTTAAAAAGACTTAATAATAAATACAATAACTTAATTTTATTTTTTATTTATTTTTTTTAACTTAATTTAAATTCATATTTTCTTAAATATAATTTTTAACTTTTCTGTTACCTCTAGCTTACTTTAACGATTACAATTTATTATAACACAATAATACACCATTTGCACAAATTATTATTGTATTTTATATTTTATCTTTACTCTTTATACCGTTTTATATTTTGTATGTAATACTTTATTTATTTTTTATCCATTTTTTTATGTTTTTTGTAGTTTACATTTATATTCCGTTTTAATAATTTATCTTTTTTTTTTACTTTTAATTTAGTACTTTTTAGATATTACTTTAAACTTTTTACTTACTACATATTACTCTTTCCTTTTTGCTTTTTACTTTAGATTTGTACTGTTACATTATTTGAGTTGTTATATTCGTATGTAAATTTAATTATCTTAAAGACATATATTGTGCCGTATACGTTGAAATAAGTAAAACCTTCATTAGCTTATTATATCTATTAGTTAGGTTAAGTTTTTTTGTAAAACTAAAATCTGTCATTAAATAATAACAAAAAAACTATGTACATAATTGAAACGGCCCACCCTGCAAATTAATAAAATCGTCGTACGTCGTTTAGCTTATTAATTCCAACATGGCTAAAATACCGATCAACGAATCCATCGATCAGTTCGCGATTGTTCCCATTCGGAGGGTATCTGTCTTAATTACACCGGCCTCTGTCGGTAAAACTAAAAAAGGGGTCTGTAAAGAAGAGAAGGACGAAGAAAAAGATGGCCGGTGATATTTGATACGAGGTATAATAACGGGGCGGGAAGTGCTATGGTTTCACGTGGGTAGGACCCGGCGCCATATAAGGTAATAGAAGCCTCTGCGGGCTCCGTTTACTCACTTGAATAAAAATTTAAGTTGCATAAAAGAGTACGGCGAGTACACCTGAGGAGCGTGTACTCCCACTTTGAATGTAAAATTAAATGGAGTGGTTCGTGAGAAAGAATGTATTGTACAAAAAGACAAGATTCGACGTGGGAATGAAATGAATAAATATATAAGATATTTGCGTGGAGTACGACTTACTGTAGCTACGTCAACAATAACACTTATTTTAGGACATTTGCACTAAATACTGTATTTAAAAAAAAGCGTCAATAATGAATCGTGCAGCGCACAGCGGCGATAAAAACTGGTTTAAATTTTATCTCTTTTTAAGTTTTGAAGGTTATTCCAGTATTATTTTATTATTATTTTTAATTCGGATATATTTATCCGAGACACTATCTAGGTAACCAATACACTTGTTTCCAATGAAAAAGGTAGCTACCGATAATATGGAAAAATAAAAACATAGATACTATTTATTGTTAATTCTGAAATTTGATATATGACTTTGACAATTATAGCGGTTTTATAATCGGACGCAATGGCTGAATCGGTAGAGCGCCGTCCCGGTAAGATGTGAGAGCTGGGTTCGTGTCCCAGTTGCGACCATTATGTTATATTATTTTTCTGTGTCTTGTTTTCATATTTTAATTAAGATTATTGTTGTTATCTTCGTCTTCAATGATAAATTTATTTATTAATTTTTCATGTTCTCCGTAAAAAGTTATACACTAATATATCGCGGAGAAGATGAAAATTACGAAGGCATGGGGGCACCTTTAATATTTTGTGACTTTCATCAAAAGATGGTTGCTGAACTGTCTAAGTGAAATTGAAAATGTCGATAATCAATGCAGAATCATTAAGGTGATACTTAAAAGAGCTCATAATCTTCTCTTTCATAAATATCGCAAGCATAACTATTTCAGGTAAAAACATTTTTTTCAAGTTATAATTTAAAATATTAAGATGAATTGATTGTTTGCGCCCGTACAAATGCAATATGAATACGAATAAATAGTATCGTCATGAATGTCATGTTGAATAAATAGTAAAATAAATTTCGTAATTTATTTATTGTTTTAGTGTTTGATTCGTAGAACTCCATTTATTTTTTTTAAATTTAGTTTAAATAAAATTTAATAATTGACATTGAATCACTTTCAAAATTGATATTTTAAATCGTATAAATATCGTCTCCTAATTGTGGAACACCACAGTTTGAAAATGGCCTTGTAAGCCGAAACAGCTGTCACAATAATAAAAACTAAAACAGTTTCAGAAATTAATAATAAACATTATTAAATTTAATTTAAATTTATTTTTTAAATTCACGTCATGTTGATTAAAAAGTAAACGACCGACAAAACTTACCGAAATCTTTCAAGAATGGTTAAAAAATACGAAAGGTATTTTATCAGTGATTCAATCCAATAAATATTATTTTAAAGAGCCTTTCTTGAAAGATTATATATATTGGGTATGTACATGCGCAAACAATAAATAATAAATAATTAATTATTAATCTTATTATTTTTAAGCACTTTTGTTTTTTTTTTTTAGAAAGTGGTTTTCCATCAAATAATAATTTTTGCACCATATATGAAAGAGTACCTGCATTATGAATTCTTTTAATTGTCACCTTAAGCAATCGATTTTTTTATTATTTTTTAATATAATTTAATTTATATTTAATAATGTTATTATTAAGTTCTGCAAATGTTTTAGTATTTTTTACTGTGACAGCTGTTTCGGCTAACAAGGCCATTTTTAAACTGTCTGAGCAGTTGAGATGCTCTGTTTATTGGGGCGTTCTGATAGGCAGAAGTCGTCGCTTTTGGAGCACAAAAAAGTGCTTGAGATCTCCCACGGGTATACTTGTTAACCTCTTTCAACATAGGCTGATGGAGTACCTATAGAAAAAGAGTTTATCTTTATCAAAATGTTACCTATGAATATTTTTTGGCGGACTTCTATGGTGCTGAAATCGATCAATCCTGTTAAGAACAAGGATGGATTCAGGAATAGATACTACGTACATTCCCTCGTATACAGGTAACGCATGGAAATTTTTTAAACTTTTCTCTTTCAACGTTATGGTTTTGTTCAGAAGGGGCCCAAATAATGGAGCTGTATTCCAGGGTGCTGCAAACAATGTCGTCATATGTTCTCCGTATTATAAATCCATTAGTAAATGATCTCGCATTTCGAAGAACAAATCCATTTTTAACTTTGATACTTTAAAGACTTGCACAATATACATATTTTGGAGGCTGGTAAAGGTACCACCGCCCAGCGTATTGTTCGTTTGGTTACTTAGCAGGGTTGCCCGGGTTCATGGGGTGAAGTTTGTCTAGGTCTTGGCGGCACAGGTATTTACCCACATACTGCTTGACATCGTAACATTATAACGTCACAAAAACATTTTAAAATTTGTAGTTCAACTTGCCTTTTAAATAATGACCCAAAATTAAAGACAGGCAATCAAACAAGATACTAAAATAGTTTTCAAATAGTTCTCTCCGAGTTTAATTCAATTATTAAATGAATGCTACTTTTCATTCTTGTTAACTCGTTATTTTACATCTCTACAACCAACAAGTTTAAAAAAAACTTTTTAGTGGCTATCATTCTTGGAAGCCTTAAAATCCAGAATCCAAAAAAGAAAACCTTACAAAAATTGTCAACTCTCAAGACAGGAAACACTTTTCCTGCTTTCATCCCAATTACTTCGTTAAAAATAACGTGTTTCCCGGTACAAATTAGGTCGACTCATTTGCATGAAGCCAGGGGCGCATAATAGGGCGGCACCGAATTACTCGGGTCCTTTGCGCGTAATAAAGGACTGCCGGTCCGTTACATTTAAAATACATACAGTTACTCAGTGCTTGCTTACCCGTACTTCTGCGCTCCTTTTAGCGACTAGTACTGTATCAACAGCTGTTGGAAATAACTGCTATATGTTGTCAACGCTCAACGCTTAAAAACGCATTAATATGGAATTTTGGTTATGTTTTTAAATAATAATAAAAATTTTAATGAATTAACCGCTACTGTTAACAGTTAAAATCAGTAACTTCACATGTATTTATTGACCTCGCTGCAGGTGGAGAAAACTGATTCCATGGACAGCCAAACGCACGAATGGACACATTCGTAGTCCGGCGGTAGGGCCGCGTAGTCCAGCGGTACGGCGTTGGACTCCCATTCGGAAGGCCCCGGTTTCGAACCCGGCGTACGCAAATAAATTTTATTTTATTGATTTGTGTTATTTCACAATTAATTATTTAAAATAATATATAGTTTATTTGCGGCACGTTCGAGAGTGGAAGATACTCTTAGTATCACCCTGGTGTAAGACCATCATTCAGAATTGAAACGTTGCTTGAAATGGCTTTAGTCGTGTTTAGTGACTCTGTGACTGAACAGTCAGGTACTTTCCCACCTACCTCTTCATGGTCTCCTTCCCTTCCCCACTTACATTCAGCCTCATAACATACCCCAATTGGGGATGCCGTAGTCTTTTAGTCAGACGGGAGCATTTGGGACTCTAGTGAGGTATTTGACTATAAAAAATGGTTTTGGAAGAACTAGGTATCCACAATAAGCTTTCAACTATCTACCTACAACGCATCTTTAGACACGTTTGCCGCCAAACTGAGGACTCCAACTTGAAGAAACTCATAATCACTGACAAAGTAGAAAGAACAAGCAGAGGAAGGTCTCCAATGAACTGTAGTGACAAAGCATCACTGGCGTCTGGTACTGGAGATGCCCTCGACTCTCCACGAAGCCCAGGACCGTGAGGAGTGAAAGAGCCTTCTTCACCATGTAAATTGGAGTAGAGGTCCCGATCCTCAGCATTGAAGAACCGACTTGAGAAGAAGAAGAAATTCGAAACAACGCAACATAGTCTGTGGCTATATGAATGCATATAGTCACATACTATATTGCGAAAAAAATAGAATTGTAATAGTGGTACGAAGTCATTTGTTTTCATTTAATCAAAGTAAATTTGCGAAGATTGACGAAAAAATATAATTGTGTTTGTACCAGGCAGTTTATCCTCCTCGAACAATTTTATGCATAAGGTATCAATTTTGTATGTTTTTCGAACAATTGTATGGTTTTCGGTTATGAACATTCCTGATAGATGACACTAGTGTCTTAGTGGATTATCATATCCAATACAGACGATATGTAACGCCTAGCATAGTCAAGTCATTGTGTCGGTGACTAGTAAAATATTAGGTACTCTAATAGACGTAATTATAACACACCCAACGTAATAACTATTTATTTATTAAACAATAAACAGTGTTAATCTTAAGAAACCTCCCAAGTAATTATAGTCATTTATATTATCTTCTGTGCACAGAATACAAATAGAAAATAATATTTGTTCATTTTAACGCAGCATCATACTCATTGGTTAATTTCATTCTACATAAATATAGTTTTATGTTAGCGATCAACGAAGCGGCGCACCGGGTATAATCTGTTGGCTATAAGTTGGTAAAATAGTTTATCTGGTCAATCTATATGTAATAAAATAGATAGTTTTAGAAATGTTTTATATTCATTTTACAGCACTCTTGATTTTACAAAAAAACGGCGATATACAAATGATTAAAATATGATTAATATAACAGTTGGAACTGCCTGCTGTTGGGAATACCTCACATTATTAAGATCGCTAATTATCGTTATTATTAGTATTCTTGTCAACGTTGGCGCTATTTCCAATAGTTACTGTTGAATATAACCGTTGGAAATAACGCAATAGTTGACAATCGCCAAGGTTGCAGCGTTGGAGTTTTTTAGAACTGTCGTCAACTCCCAGCACTGGTAGCGACGTAGAACGACACGCGGATTATATCATAAATTCTTTTGACATGTTAATCCACTCCCTGAACCTTCTCCGCCGAAGGCACTCCAGAAAACCCCGCACAATATTTTGTAGGCATGTTAATACATATTTATAAACAAATTTATCCACGTCCATGCCAAAGCTGAATTCAAGTTAGGTTTTTTTAGATCTCAGTGGGAAAATAGAATTTATCTACATGCAGATTCTTACCTTGGGGATTATGTTAAAGGGATGATAATGCTTGAATGAATTGGCAAGATTATTATTATTACTTTACCCTGTTGAAAAATGATAATGGAGTACTAAAAGCAAACCAAAATATTTTTAATATAGTTAAGTAGAAAAAACCAATTCAATAGAAACAATCGGCACAGACCACCAAGAGAATGGTAAGTTCAAACTTGCACTCAAGGTGCATCACATGTTAGCCTGTCTTCACTCCAAACGGAAATCCACCAGTGTTGTTAAATCAAATGCTACGCTACTATTATCATTACTTTATTTACAGAAATCTCACTGGTGTATATTAATATTAAAGACAATTGGTTTGGGATGTAAATTATGTGTTTCCATCCATATTAATTCCATCTTTTTTTACCTGTTAGAGGTTTATTATTATACATTGTAAGTCATCGTGTTATTTTGACTGATTTTTTGTACAGGGAAAAAGTTTACCATAAACATAATACAAGATTTTCTCAAAATGAAGAATTGGTCGTTTCAAATACTAATAAATATAGTGAAAGAACCCTTAACCATGTTTTACCCAAATTGTTTAATAAGCTGCCATTTACAATTAAAAAAAAATACTATTTACACTGCTAAAGTCAAATATAGTCTAAGAAATTGGCTATTTTTAATAGATAATTTATATTTATGCCTTACTGAAACTCTTGTATTGCTAATTGGAATTCACATTAGGACTAACAATTTTATTAAAAATTTCATTTAAACAATAATTTCCTAAATAAATTTGCTAAATAGATCACTCGATATATTATTAATATCTTAAAGATACAATCACATATTTATTTTCTCACTTTTCAAACGAATTCACTCTACTAAAGTTTATGCATTATATATAATATACGTATTAAAAACAAAAATAAAACGTTTTTCAATGCATTTTTGTTAATAAATTTAGAATGTCTATAAATTTCATTGTAGGTAGAATTTCCTAAATTATTTAAAAAAACTCCTTTCCTAAACATGAGTTATTTTCAATTAGGGAGGTACTAATTTAGTTAAAAATATATATCTATCAACAGTTAGTTATAAATTAAAAAATTATAAAATATATATTTTCTTACATAATGAATTGTAAACAGTATAAAAGATTATATTAATATTTTCTTGATAAATAAAAGAAATCACCCTTACCCCTCATATATTTATCTATAAGAGTCTCTTCATTTGTTCACTTACAACCCTTTTTCGGCTATTTATAAATTTACACTTATACCATTCAATTGATGTAACCATGTTGTTACACTAAATGAAGTCTACATATATCTGCTAAGAAAATAAAAAATTGAATTTTATTTTTTTTATTAGGTACTCGTGGCGTTATTGTACGAAAAATGATATCTTTCATAACAAAACAATGTTTCGTGAAACACTCTTGTCTAAAAATTAAGTAAGTTATAAGCTTCATTATAAATTAACTTACACGTGTTAAAAATTAATTTCAAAATATGAACATTATTTGTCAGCATTTGTCCGAAAACCTAAACAATAAATTCTCATAAGCGTCTCTTAGTCTTGATCTCAGACGTTTTGAAATTTTAATTAGCTCAGCCGAAATGGCGGCACTCCCATCGCGTGATTTGTCAACAAAATAACTACGAATTATTTTATTACCGTTATAAAATGCAAACCATCCATTCCACCACGTGGGCCAAGCAAGGACATTATTCGGGTGCTTTGAAAATTTGTTTTTTCCAACTCAGCCAGCTCTAAAACCGACTTATTAAATGGGAAAGGAGCCATAAATCTGCCGCAGTCTATCATTTCGTAAGCCGTAAAAATATTTCAGATTTTCCCTAGCGAAGTAAGAATTTGTCTGCGAGCATAAATCACCCATAAGAATGTCTCTTCGCCTCGCGTATCGCTAATATGTAAGCACAATAAATTTATTTTTCTTTTCACGTGATATTTGAAATCGTGTTTTATTGATATAAAATGTCGTGCGATGAGACAAATGTGGTATAATTATAAGCCGTATATGTTTCTATTAGTGGGTTTGACAACACTGCTAAAATTTATGTGTATATGTGTGGAGGGTGTCTAGGGACTTACTTACCAGTGTTTACTGGCATTATTTCGATTAAAAATTTTCGTCTCCGGTGATTTTTTTGATATTTTAAAAACCAAACAAAAATTCTTCCACGTGTCATCATTGGTAACTAAGTCAAATAACTGCCTAGCTCTTACCCCGACCCTACCTGTCCTATAACTACTATTTTTCTTGTTTTAATTCGGGAAAAAAAACATCTAAAATGTCACCGCAGACCGAAAATTTTATTTATTATTTTTACTCCAAATAATTTCAGGAATTACTGTTTAAAGTGAGTCAAGTACGTCCCTTAATATCCTGCAAAATAAAGAGTGTCCCGGTGTGAATTTACTGGAAAATCTTCTACAAATAATCTACCCAAACTATAAATCTGATATGATGCTGAGACGTGCCACGAAGCTTTTTTTAGCTTTGATAGTTTTGTCATAAGTTATACTAAAAACTGATATCGACTACCTATTTAATGTAAGGGACATCTCAATTTTCGTTAGAATTCACGAGTTCAAAGTAAGCTTTTAAACTAGCTTTTTAACTGGCAAGAGCTTTTCTGTGCAAAAGGGAGAATAGCAATAATAATTATTAGAGAGCTTTACAAAGCAGTGAGTGGAAAGCACTTTACAAAGAATTTAGTTATAAATTTGCTACACTACTTTAAGTTACCTTTGAATCCAAAGGTCAAATAAAAATATTTATTACAACTTAAGTTCAAAGAACATTTCTACGAAACTTAAAGGAGTTGAAAGTCAATTACGTAATACACTTCAAATATTCGAAGCACAAATTGAATGAATAATTGAAAATTAATTCTTTGAAAGTAAATATCACCATCAACATCAATGCCTTCGGCTATTTTTTTTTTTTTTTTTTTAAAGAAATACAAACATTCCCGGGTTACGGATAACCCAACAACGTTTGAAAATCTCCTACTACCACCACACTAAGCGGAAGATGTTGCTTGTGTTGTGATGGAGGACTTAGCCAGCCGAGGAAGCGAACACGGAACGCCTGGGTGGGACCCAAACGCGATGCCCACTGAACCACTGACCGGTCTATACTTTATACCGGCCGGCTATACTTTAGCTATTTTAAGCACTTTGAAAATAGTTACAATTTTTAAGTAAGTAATATACAATTAATAACCTTTTTAGTCACGTCAATAGTTGGATAAGTTTTTTTCTAAAATATCCTTTGAATGCAAAATTATTTATTTTGCTCTGTTTAATTTATAACGTCTCATTCAATAAAAAGCACTCCAGTTCAAAATGAGTATTCGACGTTTATTTTACAATGTTGTTTTTAACATGCATTACATTTTTTGCTGCTCGGTCCCTGGTGGGTCTAAGATAGTTTTTCGTTTTATGGCTGAATTATGGGCAAAGGAGATATATTAAGGAGTTCCATCGTATTTATAAAAAATGGTAAAAACTAACACAATGAAAAACGAGAAAAAACCAACAAATGGATATGACCGGCAGATATCTGTTTTACCATCTGATGATTAATTCCTAGAACCAATACCAGGGGGTCCAGCTAAGTGCCGAACCACCCTACTATATATTTTATGCCACAGAGGACAACGATAGTTAGTTACATGATTTTAACAGCTCATTTCTATAACCAATTTTTATACCAAGTATTTCCGTAGATACTTATTTGACGTAGTTCTAAAATCAAGTTTTTAAAGCTTCCATTTATTTTACAAGGTTCTATGTCTAACATCTCTTTGAACCTTTTACTGCCATTTGGTTTGTATCTGACATTTGATCGATTTTTCGATATTTGGATAGTATTCTAACTTTGACTTACCGTGTTCTAAAGTGTCAAAGTTTGCAAAGGCGAATTCTCACAATCACTCTAATAATTTTTGATTTTGAGGTTCAATCTTGTGTAAAGTATTATTGATTACATATTTAAAAATAAAATATTTAATTAGAACAATGAATAATTATGCCATAGCTGGTTGCATATTCTTCCATCTGCACCTTTATGTGATAAGTATGCGTCATATTTAAATACTGTCCTTCAAACAGGGATAGATGGAATGCAAGTCATCACCTTCGATAATTTTCGTTGTTTGTTTTTGGGGTGTTATGCCGTGTTGTGCTACCTCCTTCTTTAGCCGACGTTTCGGACAGCGTTGCAGTGTCCATCATCAGGGCAGATCCGGCAGATCCGTCGACGGATCAGGACGGAGGTAGCACAACACGGCATAACACCCCAAAAACAAACAACGAAAATGCTTTTGGCCGTGAAAATCTAAAAACGTATCTGACCTTCGATAATAATCGATAAAGATCCAGGACATTCAGCAAGAGATTTACTATCGGTGTAATCTGTCCTTGATAGCGACAACAACTTTGAGAGACTTATTAATTTTTTAATTATAAAGTAACACAACGTCGAAGAATATAGCTCTCTTATTTCCTCTTACTTGATGTCAATAGGCTCTAAAAATAAATGGAGAGAAGGAAAGAATGAGGATGCAATTTAGAGTAAGGAAGAAGAATTTAAGTATAGGAAACAATAATCCCAAACCGTTTCAATATTAAACAAGTGTGAATCCAACTACTTACCTATAAAATATACGAAAAAAAAATTTTCGTGATGAAAAATAACAAAAATCAGAAGAAAATATCTTGATTACCTTATGGCTCATGATGTAATACAAGAGCCTATCTACGAGTAAAACAGGAATAAGACTTGTTACTTCCTTGAAATCTATCTCCTGTACCCTCGTTAGCGAAGGCGCAAACCTGATGCAACTCAAGTGGATTCACTTAGGACCAGTTGTTTCGGAAAATTTGACGTTAGATTTTCCTTCAAATCGTCAATCACCGCAAAATTGGGTTGTTTCAACCTCCGTCAGACGAAATTTCAACGAAAATTCCATACAAATGTGATTGGACATCACCTTAATGTGATCAGCCGAGTTCGAACCATTAAGCTTGAATGGCGCATGCGCAGACGTCAATATTGTGATCTGACAGGTCGTGGCGGGAATGTCTGTAATATTTTTAACTAAATATGGCTGGACAATTTTTGTACATAACGTAAAGAATGCACAATGGTTAAAACTTCAGAAGTTAGATATCCTCTCAAAGTAATTCTGTATAAGAAGTTAGATATCCTCTCAAAGTATATAGTTGTCGAAAATCGTCAGTTTCAGAGATTGAAAATGACGTAAAAACTGGCGAAAACATTGAACAAAATAAAAGTTTTCTCTTATTGACCGATGGTATCACAATAATTGTCAACTGTAATACTTACATTATGAATCTACAATATATAAGAAACCTCTTTTTTATGATTGACATATCCCCGTCAAATTATTTTACTGATTATTTACCTTGAAACCACGGAGCTGCATGGAGCTATAGGTTCATGTACATGGATACAACTGAGGAACTCCCGATTTCGTACAAGATACGAAATTAATAGTATTTTATAATAAAAATCCTTTTGTGCTCAATATATATCTTTATTCAAATGTTTATTTATACACGTAAAACTTCCTCGTCATATAAGTTATAAGAATAAGTACACGTATATATAAGTCAGTATTTGTACACAGTTGTATGTGGGTAAAAAAAACTGTTTATTCATTTCACTTGTATGTTTAATTGGCGACTTAAGAACAATGTTAAAATTATCTGTTCGTGATTATTGCTCCTTTGTACCCATATCTTTCGCATGAGATAAGTTGGTTTCTGTTTGGAGATAGCCTTTATCCAAAACACAGACTTGTCATAATTTCAGTTGTAATCCTCCATTATATATTTCTCTCCCATACTGCAATGCCGCTAAAACAAGTATCAATATTATAACATATTTTACTTCATCCGTTGGTACCTGATAAGTAAAACAGACAAACTTAATATTATATCAAATAATAACAATAAATGAGATGTCCGTCATTCATTGTTAATAATGTTAGTTGCAAATATAGTTATACGATTGTAGGATACCAAATAAACTTTAGTAGATACGTAATTATCGGAATTCGGACTTAAAAAATACTCATTATTAATAATACAAGTAACCTCTAATGTACGACGTTTTATGTTGTTAAACGTAGCTTGTAAATATGGGCACGTTGAATTCATTTTCCATATATTTTTATGTTTTCTTTAGCACTTTTCCCACCTTGCTTTCAGGTTACATCTCTGAAGTGGTCACATTCCGGAAAATCGGTCTAAAATTAAATAATATACAAATAATACGATTGAAAGTTACCATATTAACTTTACTATGTATGTAATTGACTGAATACGAATAAAAACAACACTCATTCTCAATCATTTACGTTTTATATCGTAGAAAAATATTACTGACCGCAACAAAACAAAATAGCGGTAAAATTCTGACGGCCGTGGTCGGCGTGCGCATGCGCATCCATAGAAATTTTATAAGTGTTGCCATCATAAAAATATCTCGGTCTTCGAAATAAATAATTCGGCGGGGAACACTCAGTGAAATTTTCAACGTGGATTGGAGTGTGATCGGAGTTGAAACAACCCATTTGGTATTTGAAATGATGGAAGACGTGATTGCCAATCTAGTTTGAAGTGAATTAAAAGAATATTTTCATTATTTGAAACAACTGCTCCTTAGTAAAAGGGATTCTAATTCCCGTCACCGACGTAAGCATGTTGCAAAACACCCCCTTTGCTAAAATTGTATTTTTATTCCCACATTTCCAAAATAGCGAATGAATAAAAGTGGTATTTTCTATGACCCTTTGGAAAAAAAAATTAAAGTGATGGATTATGTATTTCTATTGACAGTTAACTTTCTCTTGAAAAACTGGTGTAAATACAGAAAATAAAAGGTTCCTTTAAAAAGGGAATGTGTTAAGTTTCCCGGCAATAAATTCTGTGTTGTAAATATTTGTATTTTTCTACAAACCGGCTTTATTTTGTCGCCTTTATTTAAACAGGGTCCTGCAAAGTAAATTGCAGTGTACGATAGTTTTATGAGGGAATGAACCCTTTATATGGAATACGCTAGGCTGGCCCTCCAATATAAAGTAAACATTAGAAACTACTCACCAAATGGATAATTCTACTGTATAAAAATATTATGATAATGACACCAGGCAATTGGAACTTGGAACAGGCGGGTGCAAGCAAGAATCTACGTTATTTCCAATGAACGTTTTTTTTTTATCAAGAAAATTTTAACATAATATATCATATTCCATATTGTTTACAATTTTTTATGTAAGAAAAAATATTTTTTTTTTAATTTACAAGTGTTGGTAAATATACATGGTGTCCGGGGATAAAGTGTATTTACTTCGTGAAATGATTCTAAAGCAAATTCTAAGTAAAAATGATTAATAAGTTTATTCGAAATTCCAACATTTAAGGGTACTTTTTTGGTAAAAAAAAAAAAAAGTCCGACGTATCCGACCAGCTCTGTTATTTTCCTATGTTACGATACGGGTCATTCTAACGTAGCAATAATCTCGCCCGGCAGGCGCGCAGCAAATTTATCGGATGGGTTTGTATCTTACTATAAGAATTTTTAATAGGTAAGTCTTGTTGTATGCGAAAAAAGAGTAGGAATTTCGGAAAAAGTTGTTAATCTTTTTTACTCCTGCCATTATGTAAAATCCCTCCCGGCCATAATGCACTTTACCCCCGGACATCCTGTATAATATGTGAGCAATAAACAGATAACGATTATTAACCCCTCTAGCATATTCTGTCAGTAGGTCGGAATATTTCCGTTTTTCAATTAAATCTAAATAAATAGAATATTTCTGAGCATATTTGAAAACTAAATACTGCTTTTGAAAGGTGATTAAAAAAGTTATAAAATTGTATTGTTGGAAATAACATTTAATGTAAAAAATAAAAATCAATGCTAACATGAAAAGTTCTAAAAATACTCACCTTTCGTTTTTTCTACTTAAAAATACGGATGACAAAAAAAAACACGCACACATTTTATTAGACAAATTTATTATAGTAACTTTAAAATTGTCTCGTTTTTTTGTCGTTTCATGTGAAAATGAATAAAGATATCACAACATTTCTTTTTTTTTTTAAATTGCTGTCAAAATTTGGTTTTTGCTTTAACTTTGGCCAATCTTTTGTAATGATGTACATTTAACTTTTGTGATTAACTTGTAGATTTGAAAATAAAGCGTGGTGTTTTCTCGGTATAACACCGTTCAGTTCATATTTCTCACTTTGAAAACAATCATCACATCGTAGATACATCGTAGTTACGTCGCAGGAACGTCGTAGAATATATTGTAGAACACATCTTAGACAAACGACCAATCATGTGCCTAACCAAGTGACTGTAAGTAAGTGAATAACCGGTTAATCCTCATTTAACATACATACATCAACTTACTATCCGCCACTATACGAACAGATTCTGAATAATATAAACAACCTTTTTAAGCTTAGGAGCCAATCCCGTCTAAAATTGTCCAGTGATTGAGCCCCTTATGTAGTCTGGCCGGCAATGCACAAAATTGTAGGGGAGTTGAGGGCTCTTTGTAATGAAAAATTCTGCATCAAATAACAAAGACAACGCGGGGAGAGCGGGGCGACAGCGTCATTAAAGGAGAGCTTTTTTGTTGGTCGAAAGGATAAAATAAAAGGAACCTAAGATGCAACCAGGACGGATAACGCTGCTTTGTATACGCATCGAAAACAGTTCTCAGGTCGAACAAAAAGAGTTTTTCCTGAGCAAAGACGTTAACGACTGCAAATAAAATTATATTCCTTTGAAGTTATTTTCTTGCAGAATCTTGATATTGCTTAGCGCAGAGATGAATAATTATTATTCAAAAAAATTTTACAATGGTGTAAAGTAAATTCATATTTTTTTAATGAGTAGTGTTTTTTTTCGCAGTTTCTCGTGATGGAAAAGTTGTCATTAAAAAATGTATTTTTCGCACTGTGCACTTAATATTATTTTAATTTATTTAGACTTTTATACCACAATGGGGTTCTTACATTGGGTACATAATATATACATTTTTTGGGGGGTTCTTAATAAAAAATTTGTTATTAAAATAAAATATTGTTAATTACCTTGGTTTACAATCGGATAAAAGAAAATCAAAATTGTGAAATTAAACTGAAGTTATCACAAATAAAATCTTTATTTATAAAAGGCTTTATGTACTTTTCAAAAATCGAATTTGTTACATTAAACATGTCGATGTCATTGTGATTAGGAAGGG